>OX336391.1:163493071-164815571 GCA_946902985.2 Meconema thalassinum
ATCATTGTCACTTAACTGGAAAATATAGAGGAAGCGCACACAATAGTTGTAATTTAAATTACAAAGTAACAAAGGTTTTGCCTATAGCATTTCATAATCTAACCGCCTATGATGGACATTTTATAATTAAAGAAATTTGCGAGAAACGTGATGGAGAGGTGTTACATAATCCTGGTCATATAAAATTGTTAGCGATGAATATGGAACGTTACAAAGGGTTTACAAAGTATGTACGGGCTAAGAATGGATTCATTCAGTTAAGATTTTTCGATACATATAATTTCTTGTCCTGTTCACTAGATCAATGTTCATCTTCGTTAAGCGAAGATTCAAAGCAAATAACACAACGTTATTTTAATGATGATGCACAGTTTCGACTTACTGCGAGAAAAGGTGTGTTTCCCTATGAATACGTCACGAGTATGGATGTTCTTAACGAAACTAAATTACCTGAAATATCCAAGTTTTATAGCAGCCTTAATGATCAAACAATATCGAATGAAGAGTATGAGTTTGCTCAATCGGTGTGGGAAACGTTTTCCTGTCAAACATTAGGAGAATACGCAGATTTGTATTTAAAAGTTGACACACTTCTTTTGGCGGATGTCTTTGAAAATTTTAGATCGAATGGCATGGAAACTTATGGCATTGATGCAGCTCATTTTTACACTGCTCCATCTATGTCTTGGTGTGCTATGAAAAAGATAACCAACGTTCAACTTGAATTGCTTCAAGATATTGATATGTTACACTTTTTTGAACGATCTATTCGAGGAGGAAATGTTCAGTGTATAACACGACATGCGATTGCTAATAATAAGTATATGAAAACTTATGATGAGAAAAAGCAAGAGTCCTACATAATGTACTTTGACGTTAATAATTTGTATGGATATGCGATGATGGAATATCTTCCAACGGGTGGCTTTAAATGGATTGCAAATGTTGAAGGCTTTGATGTTTTAACTATTGATGATACTTCAGAAATTGGATATATTTTGGAAGTAGATTTGACTTATCCTCAAGAGTTACATGACAAACATTCAGATTACCCTCTATGTCCAGAAAAGTTGACAAAGCTAATGGCTACCCTAGATAATAAAGAACGTTATGTTTTGCATTATAGATTGTTAAAGCAATGTATTCAACTAGGAATGAAATTAGATCGTATTCACAGAATAATTGAATTCAATCAGAGCCAATGGCTAAAACCATATATTGATGTGAACACAGAGAAACGAAAACAAGCCAAAAATGATTTTGAAAAGAATTTTTATAAATTGATGAATAATGCAATTTTTGGTCGTTCACTGATGAATGTGAGGAAGTTAAGGGACATCAAATGGGTCACCAAATGGCATGGAGCTCGTGGTGGTAGGTCTTTAATAGCTAAGGCTAATTTTAAACATAGAATTATATTCGATGAACAATGTATGGTCATCGAGATGAGTAGACTAAAGATTTTTCACAATCAACCAGTATATGTTGGTGCATCTATATTAGATTTGTCTAAATGTAAAATGAATGACTTTCATTACAATGTTATTTTAGCAAATCCTGAATCAAATGTGAGGTTGTTATACACAGACACCGATAGTTTTATGTATATATTCTATTATGATATTTATGAGTTCATGAAACAACATTCAAATTTGTTTGATACTGGAAACTATGAAACAAACAATCCTTTTGGCATTGTGAGACAAAATAAAGGTGAAATTGGTTTAATGAAAGATGAAAATGCTGGAAGGATTGTTGAAGAATTTGTGGGGTTACGACCCAAAATGTATGCAATAAAATTGTGTGATGAAATGAATAGCTTGTGTAAGGCTAAAGGCATTAAGAAGAGTGTGAGTAAAAGTATGAATATTGATGAGTATCGAAAGTGTCTTTATAACAGAGAAAAAGTCAACAAAGTTCAAGTTTGTATAATTTCAAAATCTCATTCTGTATTTACTGTTCGGCAAAATAAGTTGGCAATTTCATCAAACGAAGATAAAAGACACATAACTGAAAACGGAATTGATACTTTACCGTTTGGTCATTTTTCTCTGAAAAATGATTAGAAACAAATTGAGATTAAAGCAGTTCATCTCACTTACTTTATTTCTTTCACACACACACTTTTATGCTGGTAATAATACTAATTTTTGTGTGTTCCTTTGCTTATGAAATCCTAGACTAGGAGTTCCACATTCGACATGATAGCGGAGTTTCATCTCCCATAAACTCGTCTCTGAGGTGGGTGCCAGAAAAGGCATCCAGCTGTAAAAACCACACCCTCACATAGACTTTCATAACTTCTTACGTTGAGGTTCATAACACTACGTTGATTGATTTATCGGTTTCCTTTTCACAATTCCTGTCTATACATTCCTCTTGAAGGTTGCAAGATGCTTGCAAGGTTCCTAAAATGCAATTAAATTTAATAAATACCTTAAGATGGTTTGATTTGTTTAATGATATGGTG
This sequence comes from Meconema thalassinum, assembly GCA_946902985.2. Taxonomy (NCBI): domain Eukaryota; kingdom Metazoa; phylum Arthropoda; class Insecta; order Orthoptera; family Tettigoniidae; genus Meconema; species Meconema thalassinum. The sequence continues at coordinate 163,495,542 of OX336391.1, forward strand.
TTAATAGTATTTTTAGGTTTTGACTGGCTTTGCATTAAGAATTGACTAACCAAACATGAGTTACCTATCAGGGAAACATTTTGGCCACTATGTTGGCTATTGACCAGTGAGTTTAGCTGTTTATCATTTTTTTAAATCATAAACAACAGAGGGTTAAACGTATAGATAAACCGTGTGACCATGTTTGTTAAACAAGACATTATACCAGAGACAATTAGAATACTTATGTAGAGTTTACCAAAAATAATGTTGTGTAACAGTAAATGCTAGTCAACAGTTATACACTTCTAAAAAAAATCATCATACAATACCTGAGAGCTCTTCTAAAATTATTGATGTGTAACATGATTCCACTAACTTGCTATGTATTTTTTGGCTTGGGGGTGATTTTCAAGAAATGCAAATGGAACTGAAATGCAATACAAACAATGAGCGTGCCTGGTGGCTGAGATTGATACCACGACGTACTGTCGGTTATGTAGCTATGTGGAATGTATATCAAATATGGTTTACTTCAAGGTCTGGAGATCCCTACAATTCCTACAATAAATGATCTTGAAATGGTCATCCTATGGTGTGAAAATATTTATTAGGTATATATATTTACTGAAAACAATTATGATTTATTAAATGTTTATATGTTTACAGTATTGTTATTTAATGTAAGCACTTGAGGCACTACCGACCAATGGGAAGCAAAAAGTGGGAGCATATATGGGATGAAATGTGGGAGCAAAGCAAATATAAAAAGTGGGAGCAAATATGCTAACAAATATGTCAACAAATATGCCGGCAAAAGTATATACACAATTCAAGATAGTTGAAAGTAAAGTATATACACAATTCAAGTTAGCATATTTGCTCCCACTTTTTATATTTGCTTTGCTCCCACATTTCATCCCATATATGCTCCCACTTTTTGCTTCCCATTGGTCGGTAGTGCCTCAAGTGCTTACATTAAATAACAATACTGTAAACATATAAACATTTAATAAATCATAATTGTTTTCAGTAAATATATATACCTAATAAATATTTTCACACCATAGGATGACCATTTCAAGATCATTTATTGTAGGAATTGTAGGGATCTCCAGACCTTGAAGTAAACCATATTTGATATACATTCCACATAGCTACATAACCGACAGTACGTCGTGGTATCAATCTCAGCCACCAGGCACGCTCATTGTTTGTATTGCATTTCAGTTCCATTTGCATTTCTTGAAAATCACCCCCAAGCCAAAAAATACATAGCAAGTTAGTGGAATCATGTTACACATCAATAATTTTAGAAGAGCTCTCAGGTATTGTATGATGATTTTTTTTAGAAGTGTATAACTGTTGACTAGCATTTACTGTTACACAACATTATTTTTGGTAAACTCTACATAAGTATTCTAATTGTCTCTGGTATAATGTCTTGTTTAACAAACATGGTCACACGGTTTATCTATACGTTTAACCCTCTGTTGTTTATGATTTAAAAAAATGATAAACAGCTAAACTCACTGGTCAATAGCCAACATAGTGGCCAAAATGTTTCCCTGATAGGTAACTCATGTTTGGTTAGTCAATTCTTAATGCAAAGCCAGTCAAAACCTAAAAATACTATTAACACCATATCATTAAACAAATCAAACCATCTTAAGGTATTTATTAAATTTAATTGCATTTTAGGAACCTTGCAAGCATCTTGCAACCTTCAAGAGGAATGTATAGACAGGAATTGTGAAAAGGAAACCGATAAATCAATCAACGTAGTGTTATGAACCTCAACGTAAGAAGTTATGAAAGTCTATGTGAGGGTGTGGTTTTTACAGCTGGATGCCTTTTCTGGCACCCACCTCAGAGACGAGTTTATGGGAGATGAAACTCCGCTATCATGTCGAATGTGGAACTCCTAGTCTAGGATTTCATAAGCAAAGGAACACACAAAAATTAGTATTATTACCAGCATAAAAGTGTGTGTGTGAAAGAAATAAAGTAAGTGAGATGAACTGCTTTAATCTCAATTTGTTTCTAATCATTTTTCAGAGAAAAATGACCAAACGGTAAAGTATCAATTCCGTTTTCAGTTATGTGTCTTTTATCTTCGTTTGATGAAATTGCCAACTTATTTTGCCGAACAGTAAATACAGAATGAGATTTTGAAATTATACAAACTTGAACTTTGTTGACTTTTTCTCTGTTATAAAGACACTTTCGATACTCATCAATATTCATACTTTTACTCACACTCTTCTTAATGCCTTTAGCCTTACACAAGCTATTCATTTCATCACACAATTTTATTGCATACATTTTGGGTCGTAACCCCACAAATTCTTCAACAATCCTTCCAGCATTTTCATCTTTCATTAAACCAATTTCACCTTTATTTTGTCTCACAATGCCAAAAGGATTGTTTGTTTCATAGTTTCCAGTATCAAACAAATTTGAATGTTGTTTCATGAACTCATAAATATCATAATAGAATATATACATAAAACTATCGGTGTCTGTGTATAACAACCTCACATTTGATTCAGGATTTGCTAAAATAACATTGTAATGAAAGTCATTCATTTTACATTTAGACAAATCTAATATAGATGCACCAACATATACTGGTTGATTGTGAAAAATCTTTAGTCTACTCATCTCGATGACCATACATTGTTCATCGAATATAATTCTATGTTTAAAATTAGCCTTAGCTATTAAAGACCTACCACCACGAGCTCCATGCCATTTGGTGACCCATTTGATGTCCCTTAACTTCCTCACATTCATCAGTGAACGACCAAAAATTGCATTATTCATCAATTTATAAAAATTCTTTTCAAAATCATTTTTGGCTTGTTTTCGTTTCTCTGTGTTCACATCAATATATGGTTTTAGCCATTGGCTCTGATTGAATTCAATTATTCTGTGAATACGATCTAATTTCATTCCTAGTTGAATACATTGCTTTAACAATCTATAATGCAAAACATAACGTTCTTTATTATCTAGGGTAGCCATTAGCTTTGTCAACTTTTCTGGACATAGAGGGTAATCTGAATGTTTGTCATGTAACTCTTGAGGATAAGTCAAATCTACTTCCAAAATATATCCAATTTCTGAAGTATCATCAATAGTTAAAACATCAAAGCCTTCAACATTTGCAATCCATTTAAAGCCACCCGTTGGAAGATATTCCATCATCGCATATCCATACAAATTATTAACGTCAAAGTACATTATGTAGGACTCTTGCTTTTTCTCATCATAAGTTTTCATATACTTATTATTAGCAATCGCATGTCGTGTTATACACTGAACATTTCCTCCTCGAATAGATCGTTCAAAAAAGTGTAACATATCAATATCTTGAAGCAATTCAAGTTGAACGTTGGTTATCTTTTTCATAGCACACCAAGACATAGATGGAGCAGTGTAAAAATGAGCTGCATCAATGCCATAAGTTTCCATGCCATTCGATCTAAAATTTTCAAAGACATCCGCCAAAAGAAGTGTGTCAACTTTTAAATACAAATCTGCGTATTCTCCTAATGTTTGACAGGAAAACGTTTCCCACACCGATTGAGCAAACTCATACTCTTCATTCGATATTGTTTGATCATTAAGGCTGCTATAAAACTTGGATATTTCAGGTAATTTAGTTTCGTTAAGAACATCCATACTCGTGACGTATTCATAGGGAAACACACCTTTTCTCGCAGTAAGTCGAAACTGTGCATCATCATTAAAATAACGTTGTGTTATTTGCTTTGAATCTTCGCTTAACGAAGATGAACATTGATCTAGTGAACAGGACAAGAAATTATATGTATCGAAAAATCTTAACTGAATGAATCCATTCTTAGCCCGTACATACTTTGTAAACCCTTTGTAACGTTCCATATTCATCGCTAACAATTTTATATGACCAGGATTATGTAACACCTCTCCATCACGTTTCTCGCAAATTTCTTTAATTATAAAATGTCCATCATAGGCGGTTAGATTATGAAATGCTATAGGCAAAACCTTTGTTACTTTGTAATTTAAATTACAACTATTGTGTGCGCTTCCTCTATATTTTCCAGTTAAGTGACAATGATCGCGTACTTTGAGTTCATTAACTGCAATCGGTTTCTCGCAAATGTGACACATTTTACTTGACAAAAATAATCTTTCTTCATTTTCGGTCATCTTTAACATTGGCTTAACCGATAAGTAATATGTTTGAAGTTTATCCACAATACTATAAAGTTCCTTTACAAACAATTCAATGCAATTATTTCCCCTAAAGAGCTTGAAACTGCACAATTCACTATCGAAATTACAATGAAGGTATAAAGAAATGCTGTAAGGAATATGTTTATGTGTTAAAGTAGAGTTATGAATGTCACTATTTGGAAAACAGGAGGAAATTGGAGACAAAACGCATTCAGTGTCTGCATATATTATAAATGGAACTGTATCTTTAACTCGGAATTCTGTAAAATTAACAAATCTTTGTTCATCAGTCGGCATTATGCTTTTTGCAACAGGAAACTGTTTACAGTCTGCAAAGTGAACATTTAACTCATCCTCAAGAAGATAATATGACAAACAACGTCTACATATATAAATCCTTCTCTGAGTGCTAGTGATGCTTGAACGCACAAGGCGAGCAAGATTTCTAATTAAACAAAAGTGATAACTTTCACTGTTTCCAATCTGCAACATCAATAAGTCTACACTCCTTTCATATACGGGGTAGTTTTCACCCCCCTGCTATTTTTCATCAAAAACAAAAGATCTTAGGTTCAATTATCATTTTTACCCGTTTAAGACCTTTTTCCCCACTGTAAAATCACTATTTACTGTTTTAGGGGTGACATCATCTATCCGGGTAAAAGCCTATGTCACAACGAATTTTTTAAGCTATTACACATAATTTTACGGTTCTTAGTTTCCAAGGTATCGATTTTTCAATTTTGGGGTAGTTTTCACCCCCCTGCTATTTTTCATCAAAAACAAAAGATCTTAGGTTCAATTATCATTTTTACCCGTTTAAGACCTTTTTCCCCACTGTAAAATCACTATTTACTGTTTTAGGGGTGACATCATCTATCCGGGTAAAAGCCTATGTCACAACGAATTTTTTAAGCTATTACACATAATTTTACGGTTCTTAGTTTCCAAGGTATCGATTTTTCAATTTTGGGGTAGTTTTCACCCCCCTGCTATTTTTCATCAAAAACAAAAGATCTTAGGTTCAATTATCATTTTTACCCGTTTAAAACCTTTTTCCCCACTGTAAAATCACTATTTACTGTTTTAGGGGTGACATCATCTATCCGGGTAAAAGCCTATGTCACAACGAATTTTTTAAGCTATTACACATAATTTTACGGTTCTTAGTTTCCAAGGTATCGATTTTTCAATTTTGGGGTAGTTTTCACCCCCCTGCTATTTTTCATCAAAAACAAAAGATCTTAGGTTCAATTATCATTTTTACCCGTTTAAGACCTTTTTCCCCACTGTAAAATCACTATTTACTGTTTTAGGGGTGACATCATCTATCCGGGTAAAAGCCTATGTCACAACGAATTTTTTAAGCTATTACACATAATTTTACGGTTCTTAGTTTCCAAGGTATCGATTTTTCAATTTGGGGGTAGTTTTCACCCCCCTGCTATTTTTCATCAAAAACAAAAGATCTTAGGTTCAATTATCATTTTTACCCGTTTAAAACCTTTTTCCCCACTGTAAAATCACTATTTACTGTTTTAGGGGTGACATCATCTATCCGGGTAAAAGCCTATGTCACAACGAATTTTTTAAGCTATTACACATAATTTTACGGTTCTTAGTTTCCAAGGTATCGATTTTTCAATTTTGGGGTAGTTTTCACCCCCCTGCTATTTTTCATCAAAAACAAAAGATCTTAGGTTCAATTATCATTTTTACCCGTTTAAGACCTTTTTCCCCACTGTAAAATCACTATTTACTGTTTTAGGGGTGACATCATCTATCCGGGTAAAAGCCTATGTCACAACGAATTTTTTAAGCTATTACACATAATTTTACGGTTCTTAGTTTCCAAGGTATCGATTTTTCAATTTGGGGGTAGTTTTCACCCCCCCTGCTATTTTTCATCAAAAACAAAAGATCTTAGGTTCAATTATCATTTTTACCCGTTTAAGACCTTTTTCCCCACTGTAAAATCACTATTTACTGTTTTAGGGGTGACATCATCTATCCGGGTAAAAGCCTATGTCACAACGAATTTTTTAAGCTATTACACATAATTTTACGGTTCTTAGTTTCCAAGGTATCGATTTTTCAATTTGGGGGTAGTTTTCACCCCCCCCTGCTATTTTTCATCAAAAACAAAAGATCTTAGTTTCATTTATCATTTTTAGGTGTTTAACACGTTTTTTCCCCATAACATGACTATTTACTGTTTTAGGGGTGAAATGACCAATCCAGGTAAAAGCCTATGTCATCACCTATTTTTAAAGCTATAACGCCTAATTTTAGGGTTCATAGTTTCCAAGATGTTGAGTTTTCAATTTTGGGGGGGTAGTTTCACCCCATAAAGGGGGACGTCGCCCCAAGTGCTAGGACCCCTCATACAAGTCCCTAGCATGATTGGTTCACGAGATATTAACAAAAGTGTAGTTAGGCCCTTTTGACAAGAAAATAAATGAATGATACTTTCAAAAACGAGGTGTCACCCCAAGTGCTAGGATACTGCCTATGGGAAAATCCCATCCTGGGTTCAGAAAATATTAACAAATGTGTAGTTAGACCCTTTTGACAAAAGCCACCGGTGTGCATACATACAAAAATTGCTCTTTCACCCCAGGTAAGGGTAGTTTTTATTTTGGGGGTTGACATACCTCATTCATACAAAAGGAGAATTCACTACGAGTCCTATGACACCCCATATGTTTACATCGCATTATTGGTTAGCGAGATACTAAAAATCGAATGACCTATTAGTTTTTTGTTTTTTTAATAAATTTTTTAAAAAGCCTCATCTATAAAGAATCTTTTAAAAATTCCGCTCTCTTACAAAAACCCTCAAGTGCGCATGCATACAAAAATAACCACTACTTAACCTCCGGGTAAGGGTAGATTTATTTTGGGGTGGATATACTCCCGTCCATAGCAAGGGGTGGTTCACCACAAGTCCTACGACACCCTATATGCATCGTTCTAGCCTTACAAGCTCATTAAATTCGCCAAAATGTCAAAAAAGCACGTTTACCTCAAATTGCGTTTCCAAATTCCACCCATTTTAAAAAATTACCTCACCATCAAATAGAGCGGGAAAAATAGCATTTAAACGAACCCTCACTCAACCCTAGTCCTCGCCCGCCACCAAACATTTCCCAACATAGCCATACGTATTCAAGCACACACGTGACTTGCAAGAGAACATACACTACCCCACTACCCGCGAATAACCTTTTGTTTTGGTGCTCACACTCGCATGGGTGTCAGATGACAGTTAGCATCCTAATAAACATCCTCCATGACGTCAACACCCATTAACTTTTTATCACCATCGCACAAACAAGCCAAAGGGTCAACCTCTTCCCACGCTAACACGTGCACTGCACATGCTCGCTCCTGGACCACGTGCTCGCTCTAAGGACCCATGACGTCATCCCATGACGTCATCAGGATTACGCAATTTCTGGTCATGATGATGCAATATTTAGAGTCTAACAAACACTTACTACTCCCTTATCAATTGTTTTTTTGAAAATCCGTTCTTCCGGTTTTGCCGAAGTGTCCATACTGTAATGATATCTATACTGTGGCCATGGCAACACGCTGTGTGATGACAGCTGATATTTCTGCGGTCCGCGGTAAACCGCAACAGCTTACAATTCCGGCCACTGGTAGCGTGGCGGAGCATTTCTCCCTCTAACGCACGGAGCCTTTTTGGGAAATGAATGTATTATATTGTTTTTTAACAAATAGGTCAGTTCAGTTCCGGTAACAAAATAAACAAGGTCTAGGCTGAGATTTGAGATTGGTTCCTCAGTTTAGGGGCTGCGACAACGCGGTCATGTAGCCCCGTGTACTTTGGGTGTATGTAGAATCTGTCTGATAACCTGTGTTAATTGTGATGGCGGTATTAGTGTGTGTATCTGTTTTAATTCAAGTAAGGACTGCAGACATTAAATTTTTTCAAGTAGTTCCTACTTTTGCCGCCAAACGCCACCGTCAACGACCAACTAGTTCAGAACTTAGCTACCAGATGCCACCGCAGTCGGCTCTTGACGATGAACGTAGGAACCTAAGAACGTTAGTCAAATGTTTAACCTATTCAATTTAGCTTTACACAGGTGTAATTAGTGGAAGGTACTTTAACATGCCATAAATCTATGACATGGGACCGCCGGCATACTGAGGGATTTTTAACGTTCTTAAAAAATTCGACGACTTCGTCCGGGTTTGAACCCGCGATCTTGGGCATAGAAGCTCAGCATGCTACCAACTATGCCACCGAAGCCGCTAGATTTGAGATTAACACGCTTAAATATGCAAATAATGGCATATCAATACTCTAACTCATACGAGCAATAAATCTAGAGCTCAAGCCACGTTAAAAATAGATTAGGGTAATTAGATTAGAGTAATACCGTACCGTCCATTAATAATTTGCAAGCAGAAACTATTTCCAGTAAAAAACGAAGGAACATCCGTAATTAATTCCTAGCAATCGAAATACTTATATTGGTGGACACATATGTCACTATTTGAACATTTAACGAACGATACTAGAACAGTACCGTAAGGTGGCTACTCGAAGGATGAAAACTTAGCACAAAAAATGCCAAATAAAGTGCATTTACTTGTGAAATGACATTACTTTGGCAGGTGGGAGTTCTGTTTGCGCAATAATATGCCTCACACGTCGACATTTCGACCCACACGCGAAATATCACCACTTTTTAGAACGTAGGCTATGTCACACGATCCCATGCTATTCTTATGAGCCTAACGCAAGGTTTTGAGCATATGGTGAGCATATGTCTTGTGGCTTCACTTTCTGGCCGTTAGGGCCTCTCCTTATTACTCCTTGTTTTAACTGCGCTCGGATGGTTGAATCGCCAGAGAAGCATATTTAAATGTTTCAAATTCGCTTGGCCACCATGATCGTTTAGCACTTAACTGGATTTTGAAAGTCACATAGGCGAACTTCTATTAGTGCCCTTTACCTCCGTACTAACCTTCAGGCTGATAGCAAAAATAGTTTCGGAGATAAAGAATGCCGGTAAAATATTTCGCACAGCCGCCATGTTGGATTGGTGAGGCGTGATAAAATTTGAAGGGCACGGTCATGGTCGGATGAAGTAGTAGTATGACTTTACCGAGTTTCATTGAAATCGCTCTAGCCGTTTAGATTGTATTTGGGACCCGCACAGACACACACATTCATACGCACACCGACAAAAGGTGATCTCATCATAAATGAAAATAGGCTAATAAGAACAGTGCTATAAAATTTAGCACCTAGCAAGTAACCGCGAATTAAGTTTTCCATGCGTCCTCGCAGGTTTATGATTCTAAGGAGTGAATTGTACCAGTGGCGTAGGGATGGGGATCAGATAATGGGGATATACCCACCACCCCAATGAGTGTACCCACGTAGTGACACATGCACTCGTTGTGGCGAATTCTGAGCCAAACTAAAAGCGCTGTCCTCAGAAAAGGATAAAGACGAAATTAAAAAGCTGACAACCTTAAATGTTCTTCACAAAAGAAAAACAGAATCATTCTACCAACGTGAAAGAGATGCAATAACACTTCGGAAAACCGAAGGAGTTCGTGTCGTCTCCCCTCCAAACTAACCTAATATAAAATATCCTGTAAGAGCTGCTAGAGCTCTCTTCACCAAATTATACATTCAGACCAAGTGGTCATTTTGTACGAGCTGTCATTTGACAAGACAGACTCTTCAACAAGCATACTAGTTATGTAGATATTGTGTACGCATTGCCAGATGGCAAGCAAGCTATACTTCACATAAATTTATATATTGTTAAGTACTTGGTATTGGTTAACCAATAAACATCACTTTTCACCGTCTTCAGTTCTTTGAATATTTAATAACTCAGACGCGAGGAGAATCCGTGAGGACCGAATCAAGTAGTTGGTTGGTTGGTGGTTGGTTCTAAGTTTAGGGGCTGCGACAACGCGGTCATGTAGCCCCGTGTACTTTGGATGTGCGTAAAATCTGTCTGATAACCGGTGTTAATTGTGATGACTGTATAAGTGTGTGTTATCTGTTTTTTAATTTAAGTACAGACTGCAACTTAGAATTTTTCAAATACAGTAGAACGTCGTTTATCCGGACGTCAAACAACCGGGACGTCAATTATCCGGACGGAAAAAATAGGCGAATGTACAAGAGGGAAGTTTATCGTCGTTTACTGTTGGCAGGAGATGAGGAGAGGTGATTTTTTTTTTACAAAAAAGCTTTCTCTTAAGGACTGCTGTTACGTGATAGCTGATGGATGGAACACTTTAACACCACAGAATCTTCGAAATGCATTGAATAAATTGGTATGAGAACAAGAGACCGTTAATACCACAGACACTGTTGCTGAAGATTTGGATGCAGTGAAAAATGAGTTATTCCCCCAAGTTGCTGGATTTTCCGACTGTGATAGAGAAGGCGCACAAGCTTGGTTGGAAAGTGACAGTGACTCAGGTTTTCAAATCTTAGATGATGATGATGATGATGATGAAATTGCTTCTCTGGTGCAAGAAGTAAGTGGGGAAGACGAAAAGGATGAAAGCTTAGATGGGAAAGATGAAGAGGGACCAAGTCATGGAGAAGCGTTTACGGCATTAGAAACTGCGCTATTGTAGTATGGTTGTACTATGAAATAAACACATGTTCGATTATCCGGAATACTTTCGGTCCCAATTAGTCTGGATAAACGACGTTCCACTGTAGTTCCTACTTTTGCCGCCAAGGACCACCGTCAACGACTACTAGGTCAAGTTCAGAACTTAGCTACTAGACGCTACCGCAGTCGGCTCTTGGCAACGAACGTAGAAACCTAAGAGCGTTGTTTACATTCTTAACCTATCCAATTTAGCTTCACACAGGTGTAATTAGTGGAAGGTTCTTTAACATGCCATAAATCTATGACATGGGACCGCCGGCTTTACTTCCCCTCCGAAGGAACGCATACTGAGGGATTTTTATCGTTCTTAAAAAATCCGACGGCTTCGCCCGGGTTCGAATCAAGTAGATTCTCACTGAAAATCTTGGATAAAAATATAAATTTGATAAGTTGATCATTCTTCGCCTAGACAACCGGCCGGAGATCTACAAACTTATCTCGCTTACCTTTTTGTTGACTCAGTGTTCGCTGCACAGATGTTTGTGACTTTCTTAGTGCAAGTGTTATTATCTTCCGCGAGTCCTGTGAAGTTCTGTGTGCCCGTGTGTTTATTTCTTTTCTGGTTACATACGACGTCTATAGTGGAAGTGCATCTGACGTCACTACGCGAGTGCGTGTAATTATTGATACCATATGCCCGTATATGTTCCTTTTATAATACGGTAGTATGTATAATTTGTGCGACTACGGATCTGTTGTCTAAATAACGTCATAGTTTAGTGCTCAAACCTAAGTTGTGTAATTATGTTCCAGAGCAAATTGACTGGATTTTTTTAAGCCAAAGCATCCAAATGTCCAAATGACAGTAGCAGTGAAGGAGAAGTTCAAGGTAATACTGTATAAAGAAATTGTATGACCGTGGGGGAGCAGGAAATGTGGTTGTTAGGAATATTAATCACAAAAATAGGAATTCAGCTACCAATTATGACAGACAGCTCTAATTTCAACACGTGACATATCGCTATTTGTGGACCGGAAATCAACTGCAGAAGAAGAAATCCAGGTATTAGAAAATTTGTGGGTCCCTCCAAAAGCTATGAATTTCCTTCATTAGATAAATTTTAAGGCAGGAAACTCAGATTCCGAAAGAAATGTCTGGAAGAATTTGAATTCCGAAGTAGATAAAAATAATATTGTGAATTATGCGTTGTTTTTCCAGATGCTGGTAGAATAGAAAACCAGCCCGTGGGTTAGAGAGTCACGCTTTGGATGCCTGTGCACTGCCGTAGGCCTAAATGCTTTCCCTCACTTAAGTGCTGTAGTGTAACTTCGCCTTCCGTTGATAGGTCATCTGCAAAGTGAACGACGGGTGTCTTCTTCTCAGTCTCATGAGGCAAAACTGACAAGAGGTGGGTTCGATTTCCACCTCAGCCACCCTGGATTTGATTTTCCGTGGTTTACCGCCTCTACTCCAGGAAAATGTCGGGATGGTTCCTAACTTAAGGCCACCGCCGCTTCATTCCTAATCTTCAGTCGAATTACAAATGCACAGCCCCTCAAATGAAACAACAGCATATTTTAGCATGTATTGTGAGGAGGTTTCCCCTATAGCCCCCTTTTATGTGAGGCACGGTCCAAAAATATACAAATGTTTGGAGCTTGGTATGTAATGGACATCCATACCAAATTTTACGTTGATCCACCCAGCCATTCTCGAGTTATAAGCGCACAAACAGACACACGAAAAGTTTAATTTTGTGCGCATTCGTCATAAAACAGCCTGAAACGTGTAAATGACGGAAATTCAGAAAATACAAACAAACTTTCGATTTATCAGGGGCGTATATAGAGTTTTATTTCGGGGGGTGCCAACCGGGGGTTAGGGGGCATGGTATAGGCCCCAAAGAATAGGGGGTCCGGGGATCTTCCCGGGAAACTTTTGTATAATTTGGTGCAAAATGATGAGTTTTAAGGCTAACTGGCATCACTTTTTCAACCAATTGTTTGCGATGTTTTATGTTTGGTTAGTGTCAAGCACAACTAAGACTATTTTATGATACTTTTTATTAATGCAATCATCTTGCTCACTTGAGAGTGTTTACATGGAGAGAATTAACATTAATGTTTTGATTTACAACTTACACTATAATATAAATTTAAGGTTTCTTGAAGCATTACCAAATCGGTTTATAACATCATCGTCAGTGAGATGTATGTCTGTGAATAGATAACAATACTAGACCGTTGAGTCTGTTTTCAGAAGTAGAATTTCTTAAGTACCGGTATGTTTTCAACCAATTCAAACTCCGTTCGGCAGTACCGGTAGCTACAGAGAGAGATGCAAATTCGCTAAAAGTTTGTTAAGGGTATAAAAGTAAGGAAAAACACTTTTGTCACACGATTCAAGGGCACTTGCTGCTGTTCTTGGTACGTTCATAAGAGCGAAGGCACTGGGGAGTAATACAGTTAGAGGTTATGTTGTTACGCATACGATCAGAGCAAACTGATTGTCACACTGTTTACATCGCTCTACCGTCACCTTGCTTTGCAACGTTGCCATACGTCACTTAGTAACAATAGTGCATGATAAGTACGAGTATATTAATTTTTAATGTTTTAATTCATAAACAAATAATATATGTGACAAAAATTTCGGGGGGGGGGGGGCGCCCCCCTTATATACGCCCCTGCGATCTATACTAATATAATAAAGCTGAAGAGTTTGTTTGTTTGTTTGTGTGTTTAAACGCGATAATCTCTGGAACTACCAGTCGGATTCGAAAAATTATTTTTGTATATGATAGCCAGATACAAGAGGAATAGTTTAGGCTATGTAGCATTAGGCTACACCTCTCAGGTACCGTAACCTTAAAGATTGATTTTTGTTCAGTAAGTCGGAAGAGGTTGACAAAATGAGAACACCTGAAGAGGAAAATGTAATAGAAGAAGTAGAGAAAGTTTTCACGATACTGGCAGTAGATGCAGAATACTGTCAAGTCCGCTATATTGGGAGAGACTGGAAAGGCCGAGACATCACCCTAGTTAAGATGATAAACCTCGAAGAGAAGCTGAAAGTGATGAAAAACAAACGCAAGCTAGTCGGAAAAGATTGCTAAATAGATGACGACATGACGAAAGAAGAGACGCAAATTCAAGCAAACCTGAAAAGAAGGGCCAAAGAAGAAAGAGAGAAAGGACACTCAATTAAATTGGGTTTCCAAAAAATACAAATCAATGGAACTTGGGACCACTTCAATGTAGATGCGACAAAAAACGGACATTTGAGCTCAACAACACACCCCATCAACGAAAGGAGAAATGTATTTAGCTACATTAAATGTCAGGACAATGAGAACACCAGAAAATGAAATCGAATTAGACAAAGCCACTGAAGAGATTAAATTTATCATAATAAAGTTAAGTGAAGTTAGAAGATTAGGGGAAGCTATAATCTAAAAACAAAATGGCAACCTCTTATGCTATATTGGACAGACAAAAGGACAAAAGGGAGTAGGATTTTTAATCAACAAAACATTCAAGCAATATCTTCAAGAATTCATTGGAGTAAATGAAAGAATAGCAGTAATTAAGCTTAAAGTAACCTCTGAGACAATCGCTATAATACAGGGCTACGCACCCACAGAAGCATGCTCAGACGAAGAGATAAATGATTTCTACGACAGCCTAGAATCAGCGGTACTAAAATACAAAACAAAAAGAAACTGGGGGACTTTAATAGCAAATTAGGATGGAAGTGCTCTGAGGAAGAAGAACCGCTAGGGCAATATGGATACGGATCAAGAAATAAGAGAGGAGATAGACTTATTCAATTCGCCCAAGAAAATAAGATGTACATACTAAACACGTTCTTTAAGAAGAATCCTTCAGCAAGATAGACATGGAGATCCCCAGATGGAAAAACAAAGAACGAAATCGATTTCATATTGAGTGATAGCAAGGATCTGATTTCGGATATACAAACCATAAACGGACTGAAGTTTGATTCAGACCACAGGATGGTACGTGCCGAACTCAAGTTCAACGGAAGGAACAAAAGAAGACCTTTCAGAAAACCTAACAAACCAAATGCAATTAAAATAAATAAAGACACTTATAAGTCTACACTGCAGAACACAATCCACAATGACAACTTTGAGCCGATGATGGAAGTACAGAAGATGTATGACTCAATACAAACAAGCATCCTTCAATCTGCAAAAGTTGCCTCCGCTAACGAAACAGGGATCAGAAACGGGCACAAACTAAGCATAGAAACCATTAGGTTGATAGAAAACGGGAGAAACTAAAACAAGCAGCTCTGGAATCCGAGAGTGTAAAAACAAAATATATCGAAATCAACAAACTAACCAAGAGAGAAATAAGAAAAGATTTCAGAGAGTACAATCTTCACCTGACGAGAAGCATACTAGAAGATTCGAAATCAATTAGAAAGGTGAAAAGAGAATGAAATGTCGGCTTATTCTGGATGACTGGCGTGAAAAAAGGAACCGCAGAAAGAACAGCTGGGAGATCAGAAATAATCGCAGCAGCCACAAATTTCTACAAATCTCTTTACAAAAGCGGCATGGTATTACATTACGAATACGTCAAGAACATAAACACCGAAGAAGAAAGAAGAAGTAGTACCTATCATGCCGGATGGGGTTGAGAAGGCCATAGATGACCTCAAAAATAACAAGACACCAGGAGACGATGGGATAATCAACGAGTGTTTAAAGTGGGGAAAATCACATCTAATAGCATCGCTAACCAACCTATTCAACAAGATAATAGATACAGAGGACATACCTAACCAGTGGCTGATAACACTGATCTCAAACATATGTATAAACTTTTTATGAAAATCCTAACGAATAGACTTACTAAAATAATGGGTGAAAATCAACCCCCAGAACAAGCAGGCTTCCGGAAAAGCTACAACACAATGGACCACCTCCAAGCAGTAAACCAGGTGATTGAGAAAACACTTGAATTCAACCTGAGAGTATACGTTGCATTCGTGGACTATAAAAAGGCATTCGACTCGGTAGAGCACATCAACATCTTGGAGGCACTGAAAGTAATCAGTGTCAACTCGAAATACATTCGAATTATTGGTCTAACATACTTGGAAAGCTACGCTAAGGTTAGAACAGAAGTTGAAGGAGAACTCTTCAGAATAGAGAAAGGGGTCAAACAAGGGGATCCCATATCGCCCAAACTTTTCACCTGCGTCCTCGGAATTTTGTTCAGAAAACTAAACTGGGGAAACAGGAACTTCGGAATTGACATTAACGGAAGACGTCTATCTAACCTCCGCTTTGCAGATGACATTGTGCTATTTGCAAAGACAGCAAAGGAACTAAACACAATGCTAGGTGAACTCCATTACAAGAGCGAAGAAGTGGGACTGCAAATGAACCCCAGAAAAACCAAAATAATTACAAATTCCGAAGAGTTACCAATCATAGTGAATGCTACGCCTATGGAATATTTCAGCGAGTATATATATTTAGGCCAAGCAATAAGTATGACACAAACAAGCGACCGAGAAATCAAAAGGAGGATTGGATTGACATGGGGAAAATTCTGGAGCCTAAGCTTCATCCTTATGGTCAAATCATTGAGCCCTAAATTAAGATTCGATGTACCGGTACTTCAAAGCTGTGTCATCCCAGTGTTAATATATGGATGCCAAACGTGGTCATTTAGTAAATGTCAGACATGACTGCTCCACATCTGTCAACGGAAAATGGAAAGGAGAATCCTAGGCGTTAAGCTAAGCGACAGAATCAGTAACACGGATCTCAGAAAAAGAAGTGGGTTGGAGGGCACAGCAACTAGAGCTCGGCAACTGAAATGGCGCTGGGGTGGACACATATCCAGAATGCACCAGGATAGATGGGCCTACTCCTCGACCATGTGGGATCCAAGAGCTGGCAAGAGAAGCAGAGGACGCCCCTGTCGCAGATGGTCGGACGAATTTAGGTTCGAGGCAGGTGTTAAGTTACGTGGACCAGAAATGCCAGGGATAGAAAGCTATGGAAGGAAATTCAGAACAGTGTAATAGTGTAACAATGTAAATACCGTAGTAAGGATGAGTGTTAATTTATTTTGTATTAATGTGTGTCAATATGTATTTATGAAAGACATCTCTCAAGAACTGGCTCCTCTTGTGAGACTACTTGAGCCACCCCCTACCAATCCGATAGGAGGTCCTTGCCCATCAGGGATCTACGGGCTTATCTTATCTAAGTCAGAAGAATAAGCGCTCCCGAGCAGCTTCAATAATACCTAAGTCTATTGTTGCCTGGCAATGCGGGCTGCATCACGTTGCCCCTACCAGTGATCTGGTGCAGAATTGCGAGCTGCTTATAAATTGCAGTCACTGGGAGTAATTAGTGCAAAAAGATTTCTTAGGCCCCTTAAAACAGTTATCATCATGACAATAGTACAGGCGCGGAACTAGAGTTTGGATTTGGAGGGAGGGGGGGGGGGCACAGAATCGAAATTGTTAAGAAAAATGGTATCACTAACAACGCAATCACAAAATAACCAAACGTAAAAACCAGACCAATTTTTTTGCAAGCTACATGGATAGAAATTTGATGCGTTTAGCGCACCTATAATATTCGTACAAATTGCAACGGTGTGTTTTGCGACTTTTACATCGAGCTTCGAGAAAAGTATCAAGGTACGTTACAGTTTCGGCAAGTCGAGTTGGTACCGACAAAGGGAGAAAGTCACAGCTTAAATTGCCAACCAAGCTTGCAGTTTGGACGTCGGCAAAATTTGTTGGTGCAAAAAAAATCCTATCCGCGCATTGCTGCACATTCATCGTGACATCACTATAGACATCGATTCAATAATCACAAGGTTTGCTAAATAAAATAGACGAGTTGATTTTGTTATATAAATAATCGTTTGTATATAACAGGTATGAAGTTGTAAATATGTACAGTTGTAACAGAACATAATAATTGCAATAAAGATATTTTCAGTATTGAATAAAATGAAAAAAAAACTGGTTTTCAGTTAAAATTCGTTAAGTTTTATTTGTCTGGTTATTGTGTTTTCGTTTTTTTTTTTTTTGAGTTTGCAAAAAAAAAATGTCTCCGTTTGGGGGGATCATGACCCCCGTGACCCCCCCCCCCCCTCCCTTGAATCCGCGCCTGCAATAGTATGCCTTTGTATAAGGGCGATGGTGTTGGTGCAGTATACTGAGCTGCAATAAGCGTTGGTGCTTTCCGATCCTTATCCTTGAGCGCTCCAGTACTGTAGTAGTATTCATTATCATCCATAAAACAAATAAATCCACCGGGCAAAGCCGGACACTACTGCTAGTTTCATATAGGCTAAAGAGAGATTATTATTCATAGCCTATCTTCCCCCAAGGAAAAGTCGTACCGTATCTAAGCCACTGAATTGTACAATTTGGCCGCGTATCTAAGCCACTGAATTGTAGACTACAATTTGGTCAATTATTATTTTATATCAAGTAATTGTGAAGAATACATTAACTTGGACAGCCCAAGATTATTCGGTTTTCCTATTAAGTGTTGACCGACTAAAGACCATTTTACATAGCTTATAAAAGGCAACACTGAAGAAATGGCTTCGGGTTTTCTCTGAACACTGTATCCACTATAGCGGCCTCGATGGCGTAGTTGGTAGCATGCTGAGCTTCTAAGCCCAAGATCGCGGGTTCAAACCTGACCGAAGTCCTTGAATTGTTAAGAGCGTTAAAAATCCCTCAGTATGCCTTCCTTTGGAGAGGAAGTAAAGCAGGCGGGCCCATGTCATAGATTTATCATCTATGGCATGTAAAAGAACCTTCCACTAACTACGATTGTGTGAAGGTTAGATTTGATTAATGCTCTATTAAGTTCCAACGTTCGTCGGCACGTGCCAGTTGCGGTGGCGTCTAGTAACCAAGTTCGCGGCTAGGTGTCGTTGACGGTAGCATTAGTTAGCAAAAGTAAGAACTATTTGAAATTGATGGTCTGCAGTCCTTACATGAATTACATAGAACACACCCTAATACAGCCATCACGATTAACAGCGGTTATCAGACAGATTCTACACACACCCAAAGTACACGGACGCGTTGTCGCAGCCCCTAAACAGAGGAACCAACCAACCAGACTCGTAGGGAGATCCCCTTGTAATGCCATCTAGTTTGTACATTTAAGTTATCACTCAATAAGTTTCGCAACGTCAAGAGGTTAGGAAAACAATTATATGGAGAGACACGAGTTAAAAAGCGATGATATTTTCGATAACAGTCTGTACTATAGTATTTCGAAGGGAGGAACGCAGAGAAACGGATCCATGGAACGAATCATCAGAACTGATGAGAACCCAATCAATAGCGAAGCCAGGGTAAGCGCTCTAGTAGCGAAACTTGTCGTTGGAGCGAGCAGTGTTACCAATTTAACAATTATATCGCTAGATCCAGTAACTTACTTGGATGTCTTTCGCTGACAACCAAATTAAAATTGTATGATTTAAATTAATACTTATATTAAGCGACTTAAACTTTCCTTGTAAACATAAACATTTCTGTATTAATAATACAGGAATTTAACGATTTTTGTAGTGAACTTAGGAATTTTCCATGCACGTACATGGCAACACTGTATTGGATTGAGAGAGAGAGAATGCTGGTGTAATTTCACGATGTTTGGGCGCACTAATTTCTCTATGACAAGTGAGGAAATGCTGATGCTAACCAGCAGGTTTTATTTGTTTTTTCCTGAGCGAAGTTCATGGCTGTTGTCGGAGCGGACGAGAGTGGGAGAAGACGCAGTGATTCACCGCGCGGTGCAGTGTTGAGCCGCGTATTATACTCAGCTATTAGTTGCCGCAGTCCATCGCAGTCCTCTCAATTCCTGCTGCCGTACAGGATGGCCTGGCTTGTGTTGCTGTGCGCTTGGGCAATTTCTGTCTGCGCGGGCGTCAGCTACGATCCTGATGTGGACCTTACTACGGTAAGTTAACTTGTTTATTTATTTACATTGGCTTGGAGCAGATAGAGCTCGTCGTAGGCATGATCCAAGAACTGTGGAGTGCTCAAGCTGTTCTGCGAAGTGCTGTTACTGTTTTATTTAGGGTTTAAAGCTATTATGGTTATCAGCCCCGTGTAGTTGTCTGGAATATGTCTAACAACCTGTGTCACTGTGATATTTTTAGTACCGTACGGTATGGAAAATTATCAGGATCTGGATATCGCTAGGTGCCGGGAAACATTAAAAGGAGGTACAATCTCAGAATTTGGTTCGGGTAGAGTTAATTTCTACGTACCGCACCTAAGGAAAAATCACAGTCGAATGCCCATTATACTGTCCTCTGATCAGATTTGCTGTCCACGGGTTCCACCATAAGGTAAGCAGAAACTTAGGATTTTACAAGCCGAGACCAAGCTGCATATGTGTCTTTTGCGACCAAAAATGTGATATATATATCATGCTCTGAAATGTTCTAGTAAACAAGGAACCTTCACACAATTGTGTCAATAAGTGACAATGTATGAGTGTTATATTATGACCATTTGGTTGCAATAAATTATTATTATTATTACAGTATTTGAATTAGGTAATTTTCCCAATGTTCTTCACATGAAACCACCAGACTTTACTTGAAAAATCAAATGTACGATCTACAATAATATTATCGAGCATTTTGTATTTATGTCTGGCATAAATAATACCAGGTCTATCAATACCAGTATACTAATCCCCTACGGAGATAATGACTGCGACCCGGCTTTTAACTAAGACGTTCAAGCCCCTAGGCCTCTCCTAGTACGGTATGCAAAATATGCAATCATTCTATGAGACTATAAATAGAACAAGTTGTTCGGGCTTGTAGGCCGTGGTACAGGCAGGATATCTCCCGACGTTTCACCGGAAACTGCGTCAGGCATTATCAAGGGTTTCGCTCATTTCATTAGTCAGCAGTCCACATTGCCACGAATGTTTTTGAATTAGTAAATCCATTTTACAATAGTTTAGAGGCAGTTAACGGAAAACGAAAAAGAAAAGCGTATCCAAAAGCACTTCAACAGACAAAATTACAACGCCAACACTTTCTTTGAATTGCATTGCAACGCATGCCGAATAGGCCTACAGCTTGTATAAAAATGAATGTTACGTGATAGGTTGTCTGTGTGTGTGTGTGTGTGTATTGTATGTCCTTTATGCATCATATACCATTCATCCGATTGCGATGAAACTTTGGTGAATTATTGTGCACACTCCAGGGAAGGTTTCTGACAGTAAATCCATTTTACAATAGGTAGCGCACGAGCAGATTCAGTAAATGAATGATTGCTCGCAAATCGTTTCAACTAAGTCTCATATGCATTCATATAGGTCTACCATACATCCGATTGCGATGGAAGTTTGGTGAGTTGTTGTTCACGCTCCCACGAATGTTTCTGATTTTGTAAATCCATTTTACAATGGAAGAAGAAGAAAAATATTATGTATCCAAAAGCACTTCAACAAACAAAATTACAACGTCAACACTTTCTTTGATTGGCATTGCAACGTTTGACGGGTAGGCCTACAGCTAGTGAGCAATAAATAAAACACGTATTTACGTAATTTAGCACATAATTATATCGGATGCAGTTTATGCAGTAGCCTAGTGACCAGGGTTAGTTTTTTTATTTTTTATTTAGTCAATTTACCCTCTAGGTTGGTGGTTCCCACGGACTCAGCGAGGGAACTCACCACTACCGCCTCTATGGGCAGTGTCCTGGAGCTTGGAACATCTGGTCGGGATGGATACAACTGGGGAGGTGTGATCAGCACTTCGCCCAGGCGGACTCACCTGCAAAGCGAACAGGGGCCTCATGAGGGATGGGAAGGGATGGAAGGGCTAGGAAGAGGGAAGGAGGCGGCCGTGGCCTTACAGAAGGTACCATCCAGGCATTTGCCCGAAGACGAAGTGGGAAACCACGGAAAACCACTTCGAGGATGGCTGAGGTGGGAATCGAACCCCCTCTACTCATTTGGACCACCCGAGGCTGAGTAGACCCCGTTCCAGTCCTCATACCACTTTTCAAATTTCGTGGCAGAGCCGGGAATCGAACCCAGGACCTCCGGGGCGGCAGCTAACCATGCTGACCGCTACGCTACGGAGGCGACGACCAGGGTTAGTGATTTCAATTATTAATGTCTCCCAGAAGATGAAAATAGGTATGATTTTTTATTTGTTTATTAGTATAGGCCTACAGTATTATGAAAATGAAAGTGTAAAAGAAATGAGTGATGTTTCATTCAGAATTAATTAAATAAGTCCACGGGGTGAATGATCCACGATCATCATAAACAACTTCCCTGTTCCTTCTGGTTTCTGTTGGTTTAGGATAAAGTATTTCACTCATAAACATTTTGGAAGTTTTGTCTATCTAAAATCTATGTCATTGAAGATTGCGAAGCTTGCTGATACGACGGTCGTCTCAACAATTTGAGGTTGGTTGTTTCTTAAGTTTAGGGACTGCGACAACGCGGTCATGCAGCCCCGTGTACTTTGGGTGAGTGTAGAATCTGTCTGATAACCGGTGTTAATTGAGATGACTGTATTAGTGTGTGTATTTGTTTTAATTCAAGTAAGGACTGCAGACGATCAATTTTCAAGTAGTTCCTACTTTTGCCGCCAAACGCCACCGTCAACGACTACTGGACGTCACGGCAGTCGGCTCTTGGCAACGAACGTAGGAATCTAAGAACGTTGTTTACATTCTTAACCTATACAATTTAGCTTCACACAGGTGTAATTAGTGGAAGGTTCTTTAACATGCCATAAATCTATGACATGGGACCACCGGCTTTACTTCCCCTCCGAAGGAAGGCATACTGAGGGATTTTTAACGCTCTTAAAAATCCGACGACTTCGACCGGTTTTGAACCCGCGATCTTGGGCATAGAAGCTCAGCATGCTACCGACTACGCCACCGAAGCCGCCACAATTTGAGGTTAATGCACGTGAGATCATCAAGGTCAAATCACTTCCAACAGTTTTGATTCAAAGTAAACTAGCATTCGAATATTTTTAAATAAGATTCGTTTATGTAAATGCAAATTGTTAGGATATAATTAGATACAGCCTACGTAGTTGTTACTGATGAAGACCTCGATGAAAGGTTGAAACATGTAGCCTACCAAAGATAGAATAGTCGTAGTTATTCAAACAATAGAATATAATATATTCTTAACTTTGTATTGACAGGCTTTATATTTTAAGTCATCTATTATTAATCAATACGGCAAATATCAAACATTTCCTAACATGGTAAATGTTATTGCTTTTATCATTCAAATGATCTTGTCGACTTCATCGTTATGCTTTGGTCTACAGTTATGCGTTACGGTTACGGCGTGTATGACGTCATCATGTTGTTCAGTGCATATGCACAGAGTCTGAGTTTACTCCTGGTGCGATACGGAGACGGCGAGTGCGTGACGCCATGCAGCAGAGTGCACCTCCCGCTCTCCGTTCCCCGCGCGGGAAGCCTAAGTTAAAGGGTCTGTTGAGTCGGAGTTTACTCCTGGGGTCTGGCGTTATGCGATACGGAGAAGGCGAGTGCGTGACGTCATGCAGCAGAGTGCACCTCCTGCTCTCCGTTCCCCGCGCGGGAAGCGTAAGTTAATGGGTAATGGAGTCTGTTGAAAGAGCCTTTCTAACATGTGTAGCATTTGTAGCATGCGTCATTTGAAATGATATAAAGTCTAGTCTTCAACTTCCACTAATTACACCTGTGTGAAGCTAAATTGTATAGGTTATGAATGTAAACAACGCTCTTAGGTTTCTACGTTCGTTGCCAAGAGCCGACTGCGGTGGCGTCTAGTAGCTAAGTTCTGAACTAGGCCAAGTAGTCGTTGACGGTGGCGTTTGGCGGCAAAAGTAGGAACTATTTGAAAAATTCAAAGTTGCAGTCCTTACTTGAATTTTTTAAAAAAGAGATACACACACTAATACAGCCATCACAATTAACACCGGTTATCAGACAGATTCTACACACACCCAAAGTACACGGGACTACATGACTGCGTTGTCGCAGCCCCTAAACTGAGGAACCAACCAAAGTATAGTCTCTCAGACTGGCTGTATCTTTTTTTGTTAAGAGTACAGTATGGTAGGCTAGATAGTGAAGAACACCGTGAAGGTTGTCACATTCCGAGAATATTTATCTTCACGTCCAGTTTGGAGTGGGGAAGGGCAGTGAACCACGCCTCAGGCAACTTCCCCTGTTAGGATTTTCCTAATTGATCCCAGGGGCGGCCGGTAATAAGGTTGCAGTGTTGCACAACGACCAGATTAATTCAAGAAAAACATTTAATACCGTCATTATATCTTTAGAAATAAAAGCTGTACGTTTCCTTTTATATGTATAGGAATTAATGTTTTTTTTTCTCTTGAATAATCAGGAAATCTTATAGTAAGTCACTGTGAGCTGTCTGAGAAAGCGAAGCGGGCCAAACGTCTAGGGGCGCTCGTCCGTTTGATCGTTGCCAGGCCCGAGCACCGACCAGATCTCAATAGGGGCGCAGTCCAATTGGGCCAGTTGATTACACTGATAAAATCGGACAGTAGTGATGGGCTGCGAGTGGACTCGCGAAGAATCGAGTCTGGGACCATGGGCACCCGAAGGGTTCGGGGGGATGCAACGGGGGGCCTACCACCCTCTCCCCTCACCTCTGGACCCCAGAGAATATTTTGATTGGTCATTGTCACATTAGTTTATTTCATACATGAGCTTGCCACAGTGGGTGAGTGGATAGCGTGTCGGACTACTAACCCCCAAGATTGCAGGTTCGCTCCTGGCCGTGGTAAGTGAGTTTTGAAAGGCGGCAAAAATATGACACGCATGTCATACGATGTTGGCATGTCAAAGAACCCATTTGAATTCAGTAGGCCGTGTTCATAATGGCAAAATTAATCTCGGGAGTTTCCGCCAACACAAAGTTCCTCATTTCTCTACTAGAAAGCGTTATAGTGTTCAAGGTGCTTAGATATCTAACCTCCTTGACTTTCATAGTGATTCAAGGAACAACGAAATTTGACATGGAAGCTATCATCTGGGTGCCAAATTACAAAGCTTGCACCCGGCACCCGAGGCCATACGATATTATTATTATTATTATTATTATTATTTCATAAATTGACGTTACTCATAGTTAACTGAATTAGATGTAGGGATAATTCCACACTTTCTTTAACTTAGTAATTTGGGATTGTTTGTAAATATCTCCAATTATTTAGAAAATCGGCGAACTGGGTTAACATTACCATTTTAATGAACTGCTTGATTTTTATTTTTGTCGATACATGATGATACAACTACTTCTTACCTGTTTTTAAGAAATTAACATTATGACGATGATTCACAAAGAAAAGCTAACTTATGGACCCAAACTGTGAAGTAAAAGAATTTTTTCCCCCATCCATGCCATAAAGGTAATGTACCCAACGATTTCAGAGCAATATAATGAATATCACGAGTCGGTACGCCTAGGCCTTAGTATTGTACCCGTTTCCCATTAATGCACAGTTATACAATAGAATATTCAAAATTGGAAACCGGCAAGAAGTGGACTGATGACAGAAAGAAAGAAAGAACGCAATACACTAAAGAGAAATTTCCTTCAACATGATCATTTGCTAAGCAGTAGTATGTATCACTGTTGATAACGCAAGTATCCTTAACGAGATCTCTGGTTGAGTGGTTAACGATGCTATTTTATAACCAGCGGGCTGGGGGTTCGATTTCCGGCGAGGAGTTTTTTTTTACTTGATTTGTATTATATTTCTTTCTTTATCATTGCTCAGTCGTTATAATATGAAGCATAGTGTGCATTTTGCAAACGATTTCTCTTGTAAATCACTAGTAGAAAAGTCGTTTGCATGTTTAGCGAGTGTTGGGAATTTGGCCGCATTGTGTCCCATATCGTAAGTACGGATCGTGACGTCACCGTGGAGACTGTAGTCTTTCGCACGGGTTACTCGTTCAGACTCGGAACCGCTAGACTTGATTCTCGCGAGTCCAAGCGTCACTCGAGCACATCATTATCGGACAGACTTTTCTCGCCACCATGATCTGCCCCTTTGTTAATGCATAGTCCGATTGGGCCAGTGATAGCTCATTCATTAGCAACCTCTCCTCTCTTCCCCCACTCTGCAGCCAACACATACCATACTGTACACACGTTCCAACATTTCGTCATTAAACTTTTGGAGGGGAGGAGACTCTGTTTGACGGTCCCAGGGGTGTCAGTTACTATAAATTCACATACTGTATGTATGACCTAGCGTTCAGGATATGGTTAGAGCCCTGCGCGGATAAACAAAACGTTATCCGCATCCACACGGTCGTTATCTGCCCCGCATCCACACGACTGTTATCCGCATCCGCCCCGCATCCGCCCCGCATCCGCACGACTGTTATCCACAAGTTTGTTATCCGAATCTACTGGCATTACAATAATATTTTCAATGTGTGGCTTTACAGTATACTTTCTTTTAGACGTTTGAGCAGAACCGGTCTTGTGATGGTCTCATAATAGATAACACAGCTGCAGTTATGAATAAGGGAGCCTTAGTAATCCAATATTCGATGTGCAGAAACAAATTTAATTCAAAAATACATTTGATGGACTATAATTCAAAATCTAGCAAATATGCACTTGCGCACCATTACCCACCCTGCAGGGAAATCATGTTCATGGGTTGGGGAATTGTGAGCATGGGATGAATGATAGATAGATAGATAGATAGATTTTTATTAATTCCATTTGATCAAATACATGCATTCAATACATTTTTGATATAGGACACGTCAGAATTTACATCTATAAAATAAAAGAACTAACAGGTATATATTACTAATATTATAACTATTTAACTTAATATAATAGCAAATCTTAATAGATACAATCTTATTGCACAACTATTTACACCTCACTCTATTATCATAATATGAAAACTTAATTCTATAAATACAACAACATACAGCTAGGTATTAAAATTAAATTAAAAAAGTAAAATATAATTATAGATTTCATCGCTCCTATACGCTAAGATATTCAACTACTGAGTAAAAACAATGGCACTGCAGATAAGCTTTCAACATTCTATCAAAGGTTTTTATTTTTGGGGCCAGTTTTATATACTGGGGTAGTTTATTGTATAATTTAACTCCAGTGTGAAAAGTACCTTTTTGATATATGCTTGTGTGTGTGTGTGTGTGTGTGTGTGTGTGTGTGTGTGTGTGTGTGTGTGTGTGTGTGTGTGTGTGAAATATGAATGCTTTGATTTTGCCTTGTGTTATGCCCATGAACATCATTGTTTGATTTAAGAAAAACATCTTTATTCATTAAATTCTTTTTAAAAACATAATACTTCCAAAGATATATATGCAGGGCAGTGGGAGAATGTTTAAATCTTTAAACAGAGGTCTACATGATTCTCTAGAGTTTACATTTGCCATAATTCTAATCGCCCTCTTTTGTATCCTAAACGTGCTTAGTACATCTGGCGACATACCCCAAAATATGATCCCATATCTTAAGTAGGAATGGAAATAAGCAAAATAAGTATTTCTTAATGTGTGCATGCTAGTGCAGGTTTTCAAAATACGTAACGCAAAGCACATCGAGTTCAGTTTAGTATTCATTCCATTTCAAGTCTTGTTGTATCCATAGTCCTAAAAACTTTGTTTCTGATTTATTTTCTATTTGATGACCATTTAATGTTATATTGGGTTTCGCAGGATTCCTATTCTGTATAGTGTGGAAATTTAGACATACTGTTTTTTTATAGTTTATTATGAGGCGATTATCTTGTGACCATTTGGTTAACTCTCCTGTAACGGAGTCAGCAGACTGCTGTATGAACTGTTTAGTTTCACCTTTTACTACGAGTGTTGTATCGTCCGCAAACAAAATTTCCTTATGTGAATGAACGTTCTGTGTTATATCATTGATATATAGAAGAAAGAGTAGTGGGCCCAAAACCGATCCCTGGGGTACTCCAAATTCAATAATTCCCTCATTGAACAATGTTTCATTAAGTAATTTGGTTCCATCATCCTTGTGTCTCAAGCTTACTATTTGTTTACGCCTTGTTAAGTAAGACTCTATCCATTTATTAGCTAGACCTCTAATACCATATTGATTTAGTTTGGTAAGGAGGATTTTATGGTCAATAACATCAAATGCTTTCGATAAATCCAGGAATAGGCCAGTTACATGTTCCTTATTGTCAATTAATTTCAGTATACAATTACTACATTCGTAAATTGCTGTCTGTGTAGATTTTTCCGTTCTGAATCCATGTTGTGAGTTTGATAATATTTTATTTTTTTCTATGAAACTTATCAGTCTCTTATACATAATTTTTTCCACAATTTTTGCAATACCAGTTGGTAAGGTAATAGGACGATAGTTATCTAATTCATCTTTTGAACCGTTTTTGTGCACTGGAATGTTGGAAAGCCATAATAATATAATGTGAATTGGCTGAAACTTGCATTGTGCATTAACATTAGAATATTCCAATGCATTTTACAATAGCATAACAATGCAATGATACTAAAATACTGCAGTTTTGTATATTAGATTAAAATATTTTCGTTTCGTCAGCATTAAAGGAGGCAATCCAATTTAGGCTTGTTTTTTTTTAGGTTGTCTCAACGTTAATGTAGGATTTCTCTTCAAGAACCCATACAACCAATCTTTGCCTGCTAGATCTTTAACTTTATTGAAATTATGGGGAATCTTATTCTCCTCTGCAAACTTGAACGCAAACCGTCTGACAAGCTTGGTGGGCGTTAAGCCGTAAAATAATTTTGGCAATGTCAAAACGTATTCGGATAATTGTGACTCCATTTCGTTGGTAAAAACAGGTTTACGGCCTAGACGAGGTAGAACAAGCCTATTTTGCAGCAACTGCTTTCGTACGGTTGACTCGGAAATGTTGAAACGTCTCCCTACTTCCCTCATTTTCCTCCCATCATCCCCAATTGCACGTAGAGCTTTCTGCATATTTTCTGCTGGGTAGGAGTTTTTCTCCGTTTTCCGCGTATAATTTCTTGGCATCTGGAGAACAAACACGAAATATTTTGCCATTAATTTCGCGTTGTATTTACTTGTATCATTAGGCCTATGTTCTGCGCACCATTACCCCACTCTGCTTTTAAAACGTAACTCAATGAATCCCGGCAAACTAATCTATTATATTGAAAAATAAGTACATGCATAAACACTGTAAAACCTGGCATTTAAAACAACATTTAATTTTAAATAATTGAATCACAACTGTAGGCTTACCTTCTTATTTGCTGGCTACAGAAAATAACATACAACGTGTAAAGTTTCTTCATCCAAGCCTCACAGCTATCACATAGCAACTGGCATCATGCTGACTGTCCCTATCTGATAGGTACGATGACAGCTTAAGGGTAGCAGGGAACTGAGTTGCTAGTTGTACAACCAACTCGAAAAACTTAGGTGCGCACAATTACCCAACTTCCCATGATATTCAACAAGTTCGGATTGTATTCTAAAAACTATCCGCAAATTTACTCCAAATATTATCCGCAGCTTATCTGCTATCCACAAAGCCATGCAAAATATATCCGCATGGCGAAAAATATTGCGGATATCTTCGGGTTTATCCGCGGATATCCGCATCCGGGCAGGGCTTTATATATGGTGACAACTACTGTATGTGGAGGAGCTTTATACAAAGAATACGATATGTCCTCAATAGTTTACAATTATGGACATCCATTAGATTGTGTTCGATAAACCTAAGTCCAAGCTCTAACATTTTACCCGATATTCATTGCATTCACTAATGAATGAACAAAACTAATTTTTAATAAACAAAGTGAACAATTTTAATTGAATACCCTAACCTATTAGATGAAATTAAAACATACTTAATACCGGTACGGTAATTAATAGTTGGAGATTCATTTTAAGGGCTGGGGTAGCTTGGCAATCAGCCCGGTGCACTGAATTTTTAATTGGTGTAAGTTATATTTATATACTAACCAAGGGTCACAATATTATTTAGCAATTATATTTCGACCATGCAGCCAGCCTAAAATGGTTTACCCTGCTTTCCTAATTTCAACTCTATACAAATCCATGAACTGTCTCTTCCAATAGGCCACGGCTGCTTCCTTACTTAGGTTCATTCATTTCTTCTCTCAGTAGCTCATGTTGTGAGGTCGGCTCCAGGAAAGACATGCGGCCGTCAAAAAAGACCACCACGTTCCAGGCACCAAATTCCTGTCGAGAAAAGGGTAGATATCCCAAGTAAATTCTACCTTATAAATCCTCTTAGAGATGACTAGAGGGCAGATGCTGTTGAAATGGCATAATATATTATACTTCCTTTTCAAATTACAGTAATACGACGCCCATTGCTGTAGAAATCCCTTCTACGCAGTAGCGAAGGGGAATAACACATGCTCAATTCAACATTAATTTATTTTTTTGCCATTTTATGATTCATGCTTTTTAGACAATTTTATGACAATATTTACCAATATGATATTTTTTTACATAATTTTAATGCATCGTATTGCAAGACATAGTATCTGCAGTTGACGGACCAAACGGATGTCTCCGTGAATATACTGGGCCAGGAGAGTTTGATGCTTTTCAGTCGGTACTTGTGGCACTCGGGGTTCTTTCTCGCCCTCGTATATAACTTACGATGTTTTTTTCTCGTGAAGGTTTTCATGTAGACTAACTTGTTGTTGTTTGAGTCTTCAGTCTTTTGACTGGTTTGATGCAGAACTCCATGCCCCTGTCCTGAGTTAATCTTTTCATCTCTACATAGCTACCACTTCCTACACCCGAGGCAATCTGTTTAACATATTCTAACCTTGTTCTACCCCTACAGTTCTTGTCCTCGACCCTTCCTTCCATATAAGCTTGCTATTCCTGGGCGTCATAACGTGTCCTACCAACCTATCTCTTCTCTTCATTTATAATCCATTTAATCTGTTGACAATGTGGATGTTCTCTGAAATGGACAATCGTGTTGATTGAGGTGCATCCGTTTTACCGCGCAATTGAATACAGTTTTCTCTGATATCAAGCAGTCTGTTAATATCAAGCAGTCTGTTACCCCCCCCCCCCTCCCTAATGGAAATAGTGCAACACCTAGAACAACTATCCGCCAGCCGCCACTGATTGGAGAGAACCCATTAGCGCAGCTTGGTATCACCCAGTGAAATGATGTCGACAGGTAGCCTGAAACTTAAGTAAGATGTATTCGTAGCTTAGCTTTTGCCTAGAGCGAATATGGTAATCAATAAAATAAAGCCCCACCAGATATTTTTCTCCGCATGAAGTCATGGATATGTTTATGACTTCCTGACTTCTGGGCTTTTGAATCATTGAAACACTAGGTACTTGTCAATAGGCTATCGGTAGTTATAAAGGAGGATGGCGTGCCGGGGATACATCTTTGAAACTTATTCTCTTCCCTCGCTGCAATATTCCGTTTGCGATAAATTTTATGCTTATGTTTAATCAGTTTTAAACATTATACAAAACAAATAATAATAATAATAATATCGTGTGGCCTCGGATGCCGGGTGCAAGCTTTGTTAATTGACACCCAGAGGGCAGATTGCGTGTCAAATTTAATGCTCCTTGGAGCGCTATGAATGTCAAGGAGGTTAGATAGCCTATCTAAGCTCCTTGGCGCTATACCGCTTTCTAGTAGAGAAATGAGGAACCTTGTGTTGGCGGAAAATCCCGAGATTAATTTTGCAACTATGAACTCGGCCTACTGAATTCAAATGGGTTCTTTAACATGCCAACAACGTATGACATGAGTATCGTGATTTTCGTCGCCTTTCAAAAATCACTTACCATGGCCAGGAGCGAACCTGCAATCTTGGGGTTGGTAGTCCGACACTATAACCACTTACCCATCGTGGCAAGCTACAAAACAAATAAATTCGTAACAAAACTAACAGCATGTAACCAAGACACGTAACTAAGAGCTTGTGTTCTAATAGCAACGCATAGGGCTAATGAGGAAAGCATGGGGGAACGAATTTCTCCTCAAATGTCTAAATGTGTTGCTTTAATCCTAGCAGTATCAAGCCATTTTTGGAAACGCGAACTACCGACCGGGGGGGGGGGGGGGGGGGTAATTTGTTCTAGTTGACATTATAGCTTTTATTTTGAGTTAAGTTATCATATGGACCACAAACAACAACAAGAGTAATCTAGATTAAATCATATTCACACACAAATTTGTCTGCTTTGGTGTGCCTCATGGATTTTGTTTACATTAAGCAATAATGTTCAGTTCATGGATTTCTTCACTCATCACTTCCTTCTGAATCATCATTGCACTTTGCACAAATGATTGTCTTGTTGCTATGCTTTCCACACGTGTATCTCTTGCTAGAAGCACAGAGCATTGTTGTTTTGTTCACTTTGTTGTATTTCTGTCCTTTGGAGTGAACTACCAACGTGGGAGTACTCTATGCCCACCAACAAAAAAGTGCTATTAGCTTTTACAGATGATAAAAAATTAATAAAGCAATTGAATGGTACAATGACAGAGTTAATTATGGACAATTACTTCTCTTTCAGGATGCATAGGATACATATATTACACTGAAAGTTTAAAAAAATCGAAATGGTGGGCATAAAATACCCCCCCCCCCCCGCCCCCCGTTGGTACTGCTAGGGTTAATATTTAACGCTTTATCTAATAAATTAAACATATTATTGTAATGTCAGCGGACCGACAGTAGTGGCTACGCTGGCTAAAGCGCAGCATTAGGCCATGGGGCCAAGCTCTCTGCTGACTCGGTAGACGCGTGGGTTCGAGCCCCACCGTCGGCCGTCCTTGAAATGGTTTTCCGTGGTTTCCCATTTTCAACACCAGGCAAATGCTGGGACGGTACCTTCTGACAGGCCACGGCCGCTTCCTTCCACATCCTTGCCCAGTTTCATTCACCATCACTCATTTCATCTCTCATTAACTCCTCATATGAGGTTGGCGTCAGGAAGGGCATCCGGCCGTAAAAAGCATCGCCACAAAGACTTCCATCGCATCTCATCCCCGACCCCGTTGGAAAACGGGAATAATAAGGGGTAGACATACATACATACAATTGTAATGTCAGCGGATGCGGATAACAGTCATGCGGATGCGGATAACAGCCGTGTGGATGCAGATAACAGTCATGCGGATGCGGATAACAGTCATGCGGATGCGGATAACAGTCGTGCGGATGCGGTGCGGATGCGGATAACGTTTTGTTTATCCGCGCAGGGCTCTACAATGACCTAGTATACATAGACCGATAACGAATACTGGTTGCCCAATTTATTATGGTGTTCCAGATAAACTTGAGAACGAAAATATACTCATGTTAAAAAATAGCTCTTGAAATTACCGGCCACGGTGGCCGAGAGCGCTCTGGATCTTCAAACGGAGCGGCTACTCAATCAATTTGTGTAGGTTATTCGACTGCGAAGTTAAGTAGTACGTTTTAGTATTTAAAAATAAAGATACGGTAATTCTATAGTTTTATTCCCCACCCTTAGCTATATAATTATATTGAAACATGAAATTGACAAGGGAGAGTTTTCTTTTAAATCAATCCAGCCAAAACTCACATTTGAAAACTCACGATGTAGTTGGTAGTTGGTATTTAGAGCAAAGTTAGTTCTTTCTTTTTTAATAATTAAAACTATAACGTACGTTCAAAAAGTAACGAGCTGGAGGCATAATTACAGAAACCAGTACCTGTATGTTAGAAGTATTGGCCCTGGCTGAGGCACTTGTCCCACTGTAACACGAGGCGGTGAATGGCTGTCTCATAAAAGTCCCTGGGCTGCGATGTGAACCAGTTCCGCACGTACAGCTGGATGTCGACGTGCGAGGTCGAATCGTTGGCCCCGCAGAGCCCTTT
This sequence comes from Meconema thalassinum, assembly GCA_946902985.2. Lineage (NCBI taxonomy): Eukaryota > Metazoa > Arthropoda > Insecta > Orthoptera > Tettigoniidae > Meconema > Meconema thalassinum. Next base: position 163,529,346 of record OX336391.1, read on the forward strand.
TCAGGGGACCAAACATGGCGTAAGGGAGAGAGGTCTGGACTGTATGGAGGGTGGCCGAGAACCTCCCATTTGTATTTCTGCAGGAGTGCCGCGACTGTGTTGGCCGTATGTGGTCGTGCATTGTCGTGGAGAGATTGCCTGGTCGTTTTGTTTTGATCGCTTGGTGAAGGGTGGTCAAGGTTTGCGAGTAACGCTGGGCATTCACTGTTGTCCCGTGCGGCATGAAGTGTATCAGAAGGGGCCCATCTTGGTCAAAGAAGAACGTCAGCATTACCTTTCCTGCACTAGTGTGGATGGCCTTGCCGTTTTGGGGTGGTGGTGACCCTGGATGCTTCCACTGGAGGCCTTGTCGTTTGGATTCTGGTTCGAAGTGATGGCACCATGACCCATCTCCAGCCACCACTCGTGCCAGGAACCCATTCCCTTCCCTCGCATAGCGCTGCAGATGACCAAGACAGTGGGCCATTCGACATGCTTCCTGGTGTGGTTGAAGACTGTGGGGCACCCATTGGGCACACACTTTGCGCAAGTGCAGTCGTTCCTTCATGATGGTGTGCACACTTCCGAAGCTCAATCCGACCACGGCGGCTATGGCGTTCACTGTCACTCGGCGGTCCTGGGTAATGAGTGCATCAACCAGCTGGACGTAGTCACCGGTAATGCACGGGAGTGCCCCAGACTGGGCATCATCGGCTAACGACACCCGTCCTACCCTGAAGCGCTTGTGCCACGCCTTGACCCTTGCAAGGGGCATGCAGTGTTCGCCGTACACATGTGACATTCGGCGATGAATGTCGGTTCCCCCTACTCCTTCCACTGTCAGAAACCGAACAACACCTCTTTGCTCTTCGTTTGACGCATCCATGTCACTGTTTGCAATTCGACTGGCAGCGTTGGACGATTGATGCATGCTGCTGCTCGCTTTGTATCGTCACGTGACGTGCACGCGTGCCCTCTAGCGACGGGCTGTGACCTTCCACGCTCTGTTCGGAACCTCACCTCGTTACACACGCCACGATTAGCCGATGTCGTCACCGGTTTGCGCATTCCAGCCTCCGGCTCGTTACTTTTTGAACGCACCTTATATTTCAAACTGTCTGTCTTTAGGTCATCTGCATCTGCACGACTGTTTTGCGCATCCGCCCCGCATCCGCATGACATTTTCCCGCATTCGCGCGTTTGTTATTCGAATCTACTGGCATTACAATGATACTTTTAGTTAGATGAATCATAAATTACTAAAGCAATATATTTAGACATTTGAGGAAGAAGTCGTTCTCTTAGGCTTTGTATGTCATGTACTATGTTTAAAACGAATGTTATACAGCCTGAATTGCAACCTTTTTCAGTACGGAGTGTTATTTATGCTTAGATTGGCTGCGTGGCTCAGCGGTAACGTTCTCGCCTGCTGTGTCTAGGGTTGCAGGATCGAATCCTGGCGCAGTCAGCTGGCATTTGAGGGTGCGCAAATGTGAGGGAGCCGTGTCAGTAGATTTACTGGCACGTTAAAAATCCCCTTCAGGGCAAATTTCCGGCACCCCCGGCGTCTCTGAAAGCCACAGTAGTTAAAAGGGATGTAAAACCACTAACAATTATTTATGCCTAATGACATAATTTGAATGAGATTAGCTTAAATTATCATCTTACATTTGTCATGAAAAAAAAAACATAAACTGAAATAGTAGTCTACATTATTGCAACGAGCCTATAATGGCAATAATTAAGACACGAGTATGTTTATAAAACGAGCGTAAGCGAGTTTTATAATTTCCATACTAGTGTCTTAATTACCATTATAGGCGAGTTGCATACGTCTGTTTATGTTCGACGATAATTATAACTTTATTATATGTTTTAACATAAATATTCATAAATATCTGTTGAGATTCAGTCACTAGAATTTTGTGATCAGAGTGCAAGCGCTGGGTAGGATATCTCTGTTTTCAAAGTGCTCTGACCGACCGAGGCATGCGCTCTGTGTGCTTGGCAATGTTTACAGCCTGCCGATGTGCATCTGCATTCAGTCAAACTGTCACTGAAGTCGTTTGAAAGCAATGCGCTGTGTTGAAATTGGAGTTGGGGATATTAAGGTATATATGGTGCTATTTCTAGTCGCATATTCACCAGTTTATTTACGCGATCATATGCACGGTGCACTTTCGGTAATTTATATAGACATGTTGGATTTTGAGCGCATGCGCGAAGGTATCCTTACCTAATTGGTCACACAACTGTTTCTTGAGCTCTGATTGGTGGGAGAAACTGTTTCATAATGAAAAATAGTGTTATAATGAGCCTCATTATGATACAGTTTTCTGGCACATAATGTTTACGTTTCGACATTGTCGAACATAAAATATGATATGCCTTCGGCTCCTAATAACAAGTTCGGAGTGTATTCTAAAAACTATCTGCACATTCTCCCCAAACATTATCCGCAGCTTATCCACTATCCGCAGAGCCATGCAAACTATATCCCCATCCTCCCAGGGCTTTACCCTGGGCTGTCTGGCTTACAGGAGCTATGCAGAAGCCAGCGAGCCTCGGGGAAAGAGAGAGAGAGATTGTTTATTATCAGGTTAAATACATAGAGCTGAAGCCTCATTTGTTGAATGCAAATGGCTGTTACAACAAATAACAGTCTACATTTATACCAATCATTATTAATCCAAAATATACTTAAAGAAATATCTCAGGATGTGCTTGCAAAATCCCTATAACCATCAATAAAAATATCACTAATAGCCTACGTCAGCAAGGTGGAAAGATAGTGGTAAGGAAACTGAATACCGATTACCGAGTGGGAGGCACTCGGGTGAAGGGCGAGGCACATTTAAGAAAGAATTTGGTGTAATTTAAGAATTACAACAAAAACTTAACCCCACGGGGTAGCCGTGTCCTGTAAATTGCTCACCACGACCGCCAAAAGGAGCTGCAGCAAGTCCGGAGATCGGAGGTTCGAGTCCCGGCGCTGGGAATGGCTATCCTGAGTGTGGTTTTCTCCGGATTTCCACACTCCTTCCAGTAAAATTCCTGGATAATAGACTACTTTATTTCAAGTCCTGGAGCATCCCTCACTCCCGACTCTAATAATTACAGTTACACTGTTACAGTCACCACAGAAACACAGGTTATCAGACAAATTGAACATGCGCCCAAGTTTACGGGGCTGATGACTAAGATGTTCCAATCACTAAAAATGAATTATTAACAACAACGAAGCGTAATCTCTATAAATAAAGTAAATTTTCTTTGTGGACATTTTGAATGTTCGATCAAAACTTTGTGTTTACCCCCGATGAATGTAGGATTACCAGGGCCCCGATAATTATGTGCTTACCTTTTCAGAAATATGTATTTATTTAGTGGAAAATATGTGATTAAGTTACCAAAATATGTTCTTAATTTGTATCATAGTTATGTCCCCCAGTTAGGCTACTTGAAATATAGTTGAAACGTCTAGCTGCTTGAATAATCCATAATCCTGACTGCAGTACACAAATGTCTCCGTTTAATAGGCCGCGGCTTGGCTCAGTTTCCGAATCCTACAATACTTACTGCAGATGCGCGATACGACATCATGTATGTTTGGTTTTCGAATTTCATTCTAAAGAGCAGGAGAAAAGATCACTTAAAAACTTTCATAGCACTCTGTCCTGTTGGTTGGTTCTTAAGTTTAGGGGCTGCGACAACGCGGTCATGTAGCCCCGTGTACTTTGGGTGTGTGTAGAATCTGTCTGATAACCGGTGTTAATTATTGTGATGACTGTATTAATGTGTGTTACCTGTTTTTTAATTCAAATAAAGACTGCACACTTTTTGAATTTTTCAAATAGTTCCCACTTTTGCCTCCAAACGCCACCGTCAACGACTACTAGTTCAGAACTTAGCTACCAGACGCCACCGCAGTCGTCTCTTGGCAACGAGCGTAGGAACCTAAGAGCGTTGTTTACATTCTTAACCTATACCATTTAGCTTCACACAGGTGTAATTAGTGGAAGGTTCTTTAACATGCCATAAATCTATGACATGGGACCGCCGGCTTTACTTCCCCTCCGAAGGAAGGCATACTGAGGGATTTTTAACGCTGTTAAAAATCCGGATTTGAACCCGCGATCTTGGGCATAGAAGATCAGCATGCTACCGACTACGCCACCGAAGCCGCTACACTCTGTCCTGGCAATACTCACAAGTTTCGTAGACCACTGTAATTTCAAGTATAATTTCCTGTCAAGGTAAGGATTATTGGAGGCTTAATGAGACTGTTGACCCCAGCCCTCCTGCTATACTTAATGACCGAGGAATTCCTGTCTTGAAATACTACTACAATACAGAGACAAGTATGTATCGTTTTATAGCTACAAGTGTGCTTTACAACTTTTTACTTCGGGTCTTTAGTCGCTATCAGCAGCTGTTTACACGATAAGTCCCGGCTAATGACAGTTAAAAATGTTTGATTACTCATCTGTTAAATGTATGGCAATAATTACGACCAATAAGAGCGTTATATATAACGCAGTCCTTCTCTTATTACTATCAAAGCTCATTAGAACTGATTTTGGATCAATATTTTCAACGCAGGAAGCAAAAATGCTGTTTTGGCACTTAGGCCCCATTTAAGCCCTTTTGAATTCTCCAAAAACTATGACACGGACGCCGTAGAGATGGGGACTTTTCAGGATTTGTTACTAGGGTACTAGGGAACATCTATGCCAAATTTCAGCTTTTCATTTTTTTTAAATTATTTTTTTTAGGTTAAAACTTAATATGACTGGGCTAAAGGGTGCATTCACGAAATAGAGAAGCAAATTAGTGGAATTGCCGAGTGTCAAAATGTGGGCCGCAGTCATCCAAGGAGTACAACATACCACCAAATGTAGGAAATAAGTACTTATGAATAAATACGCCAGAATACGTATTTATTTTTATGGGGGTTGAAGCCATTTTTCAGTGTTACCTTAGTAACAAAAGTTTGGTTCTTTTACGTATGTATTTATAAAAAGAGAAAAAATATGTAAATAAATAGAAAATATTTAGTTAAATAAAACATATTTAAACATATAACTTAACTATCCGCGCCTTATGTAGCAATGACCAAATAACCCTCAGCTTACTGTTAGTCTATTCTGTTTGTTATGGGTTGGCGTCAAAACTACTGTAGTGAATGGCATTCCCTCTCAGCACGCCGGAAGGCGGAGGTAGATCCCTCCCGGCACGCCGGAAGGTGGAGGTAGATCCCTCTCGGCACGCCGGAAGGCGGAGGTAGACCCCTCTCGGCACGCCGGAAGGCGTAGGTAGATCCCTCTCGGCACGCCGGAAGGCGTAGGTAGATCCCTCTCGGCACGCCGGAAGGCGGAGGTAGATCCCTCTCGGCACGCCGGAAGGCGGAGGTAGATCCCTCTCGGCACGCCGGAAGGCGGAGGTAGATCCCTCTCGGCACGCCGGAAGGCGGAGGTAGATCCCTCTCGGCACGCCGGAAGGCGGAGGTAAATTCCTCTCGGCACGCCGGAAGGCGGAGGTAGATCCCTCTCGGCACGCCGGAAGGCGGAGGTAGATCCCTCTCGGCACGCCGGATGGCGGAGGTAGATCCCTCTCGGCACGCCGGAAGGCGGAGACAAATCCCTCTCTGCACGCCGGAAGGCGGATGTAGATTTTACAGAGCAAAGAATAATATTTCGAATTCACTAAATTTGCCAATTTTCGAAAAAGGCCCCTTTTATTTCCACCCCCTGGGTGCGATTTTACCCATTAACGAACTCGAACGAGATATTGAATGGTTATATTTTATCCCAACAAACGTTCTACGTGTTTATCAAACAAGAAGCCCTATTTTATAAATCCGAAAATAGGAGGACTATCGGGGCCGCGCGTGTTAGCACACAAGGGATATGAATCATTACAATTTCCACTCCTCTTGGCATAAGGGTGTGTCTTATCAAAAAATTCTTTCAGACCAAAGTTTCAGGTAATTTTTGGAGGAGTATTGACCATTTTAAATGGTTTTCATATTGTACCTATGAAGGGAGGTATGATTTTTTGTCTCAAAATTCTTTGGTCAATGGTTGGTGGTATCAAAAGCCTTCACTGGGATAAGTTTTTGGCTCTTTTCGAAGAATAGTATGAATTTTGAATGGTTTCGAGTTTTCACATACCGGTACCAAGAAGTTAAAGCAATATTAATTTTTTTCGAAAAAGGCCCCTTTTATTTCCACCCCCTGGGTGCGATTTTACCCATTAACGATCTCGACCGAGATATTGAATGGTTATATTTTATGTATACATTTTAACGTGATTGGTGCAAAATGACGGCAGTTATCGTGACCACAAGAAAGTGATATACCGGTATATACTATGTATATAAACTTTTGAACTGGGGGTCTGGAGGATGTGAAACGCGAAGATGTGTCAAAATTTTCCGGAAGTCGCAACATGGTACCCATTATTAGACTGCAAATTATTTATATAATTCTAAGGGTTGAGAGGGTTAAGAGGGAGACCTTAATTGTTTTTCACTCTTTTCTTTCAAGCAGAATGTTTCATTTTCAAACTGTGCAGATGGAAATAAAATATTATGGACATTTCCAGCTGATAAATAGGCTATTTATGATGGAATGAACCTTAAGAATCGGGACTGACTGGCTAAATTATGTCCGGGGAAGTAAGATAGACGATCAAACCACGTCATTCAATTATGTAACCCCCCGTGGTAATTCATTTAATATTTATTTCAGGTTACGGTGATGGCTACAGTAGGGCTAGTATTTTTATGTAATATTAACATGCAAAATATGTGCATACATTTATGTACCGGTAATATGTGCATACATTTATGTACCGGTAATATGTGCATACATTTATGTACCGGTACTGTAATAATATTACGAAAGTTTGATGCCTTTCAGTCGGTCAACACAATTATACCCAAATGAGATGGCTTATTCCCTAATCCTGAAAACAAAAATTCATTGTTGCATTTTGGGGTTCCTTTTTTATTAGGGGGACTATCGGTAGAGCCTGCGCGGATAGACAAAACGTTATCCGCATCCCCCCGCATCCGCACGGCTGTTATCCGCATCCGCCCCGCATCCGCACGACTGTTATCCGCATCCGCACGACTTTTATCCCCATCCGCCCCGCATCCAAGCGACTTTTATCCACACGTTGGTTATCCGAATCTACTGGCATTACAATGATATTTTCAAGGTGTTGCTTTATACTTTATCTTTTAGACATTTGAGCAGAAAGTGGTTCCCCAAGGCTATGTATGTCATGTGCTATGTCAAAAATGAATGTTATACAGCCAGAATTGCAACCCTTTTCAGTTGGGAGTGTTGATTGTACTTAATGACATAATCATCATCTTACGTTTGTCACGAAAAAATATAACGGTAAAATATGATATGTCATAAACATCCGGGTCCTAGTAAGGGAGAGTGGGGGAATTGTGCGCACTTAAGCAAGAATCGGTCTTGTGATGGTCTCATAATAGATAACACAGCTGCAGTTATGAATAAGGGAGCCTGAGTAACTCTATATTCGATGTGCAGAAACAAATTTAATTCAAAAATAAATTTGGTGGACTATAATTTGAAATCTCGCAAATATGCATTTGCGCACGATTACCCACCCTGCAGGGTAATTATGCGTATGGGATGAGTGTTGCAAAGCCATACCAATACAATGTGAATTGTCTGAAACTTGCACTGAGCATTAATATTAGAATATTCCAATATATTTTACAATAGCATAACAATGCAGTGATACTAAAATTCTGCAGTTTGGGATATTAGAATAAAATATCTTCGTTTCGTCAGCATTAAAGGAGGCAATCCTATTTAGGCTTGTTCCTTCAAGTTGTCTCAACGTTAATGCAGGGTATCTCTTCAAGAACTCACACAACCAAACTATGCATGCTAGTCTTTTAACTTTATGGAAATTATGGGGAACCTTATTCCCCTCTGCAAACTTGAACTCTAACCGTCCGACAAGCTTGGTGGGCGTTAAGCGGTAAAATAATTTTGCCAATGTCAAAAGGTATTCGGATAATTATGACTCCATTTCGTCGGTAAAAACAGCTTTACGGACTAGACGAGGTGGAGCAAGACAATTTTGCAGCAACTACTTTCGTAGGATTGACTGGGGAATATTGAAACTTATCCCCACTTCCCTTATTTTCCTCCCATCATACCTAATTGCACGTAGAGCTTTCTGCACATTTTCTGCTGGGTAGGAGTTTTTCTCCGTTTTCCGCGTATTATTTCTTGGCATCTGGAGAAAAAACACGAAATATTTTGCCATTAATGTCGCGTTGTATTTACTTGTATCATGTTCTGTGCACCATTACCCCCACTCTGGTTTTAAAAGGTAACTCACTAAATTCCTTATTTGCTGGCTACAGAAAATAAAATGCAACGTGTTAAGTTTCTTCACCCAAGCCTCCGGTTATCACATAGCGACTGGCATCATGCTGACTGTCCCTATCTGATCTGATAGGAACGATGACAGCTTTAGGGTAGCAGTGAACTGAGTTGCTAGTTGTACTACCAACTCAAAAAACATAGATGCGCACGATTACCCGCTGCGCACAATTACCTAACTTTTCCCATGATATTCAACAAGTTCGGATCGTATTCTAAAATTTTCCCGCAAATTTACTCCAAACATTACCCGCGGCTTATCCGCTATCCGCAAAGTCATGCAAAGTATATCCGCATGGTGAAAAATGTTGCGGATATCCGCGGGTCTATCCGCGGATATCCGCATCCGCGCAGGGCTTTGACTATCGGGGCCGCGCGTGTTAGCACACAAGGGATATGAATCATTACAATTTCCACTCCTCTTCTTACTGCAGTATCCGTCTTAATCGCTCTTCACATACACTTTTACTTTTCATTAAAAATGTTATTTCAACTAGGCTATCTTTCCTTCCACACATCAATATTACTTCTTTCTTCACTTACAAAACCAAAGCATAACTCTAACAAGCCTCCATTACCTCTCTTATGTAAAACATCTCATCCTTTTCATATATCTTTCAACTAGCAGAACAAACCACTAATCAGACCTAACACTATCTTATAAAAGCCAGGGATAATCTTTAAAAAACGAAACAGCATCATAAAAGGAATATTAAAAAAAAAACGCCACGCCGACAAGCCCCCCCCATTACGTCACTGCCAGAAACTAAATATGTCTAACTTTGGGTACGGTAATGGACAGCACTCCCAGCAAGCGCCATTTTCATAACCTAATATTTTAGCTGAGCTATGTAACCACATGTTACAATCGCCCCCCCCCCCCCATGTTATTCTTACGTAAAAACCACGTACGAATCACATATATATATAAATAAAATATAAATGAAAATAATACACATCATACATGGAACACCAAAAAAAATATCCCACACACAGTAAAACAACCTGTCAAATATAATTTTCATACGAGCCATTGGCACTATCATCACCGGAGACAATTGTTCTAAATTCACCAGAATCACCAACATAAATATTTTCTTCAAATGGAGTAGCCACAACTATCTCATCGAGTCTACCAGACACTCCTGCTCCATCAGGAAATCCAACAACACTATCATAGTCAGAAGGAACGACATAACCTGCCATCAAACCTGTCCACTCCGTTATCACAATCCTCGTTCTCCCGTTCACCCTCATCTGAAGAACCATCATCATCATCATCATCATCATCATCATCATCATCCTTCAATCTTTCTACACGGCGTTTCTGTATTTTCTTCATGCGCCATGTCATTCCGTACCTTGTACTCCTCATTTTCCATCTCCACCGTTCCTCTCTCCTTCCCTTCAGCATTTTTCTCCTCTTCTTTCTTGTCTGTCTCATAATATTCAACAACTCTTTCCTCTTCGTCTTACATCTCATTCTATTATTCATCCTCCTTGTTCTCCACCGTCTCTTCTTCACCTTATCTTCTTCCCTTATGTAGTCTTCCTCCTTCTCTATCTTGTCCTTTACTCTTTCTTTTATCTTGTCACTTTTTTCCATTTCACCTTCTCCGTTATCCGTTTCTCCTTTCCCTTCTACCTTGACCTCTATCTCATCTTCTTCCTTGTCCTCAGTTTTATCCTCCTCCATTTGACCTTGTTCTCTCTCTTGTCCGTCTTTCATTTCTTCTTCGCGCCCCCCACTTCTTTTATAATTTTCTTGCTTCTTATTCCCTTCTTCATTTAGTTTTCTATCATTTCCTTCTATTTCAGCCACTCCAGCATCACATACTTCACATATTTCCTCCATTTGTTCTTTCATTGAGTCTATCTGCTCACACATCCGTTCACTCCCCTTATCAGTGATGTCACTCCACTTATCAATGTTGTCACTCAACTTGGTCAACTGCTCCATGATCATTTGGACCAAAACAGATTCCTTACTATTCATACTTTTGTGCATGATGAGGCCGGACTCCACTGCTCTTAATAGTAAATGTATTTTCCTTTATCCTGCACTGTACTCACTTTTTTTTACTTTTCTTTCTTCTTTCCCTTATTCGTGCCCGACGTTGGGTTGCCAATTGTTACGTTTTGGGGTTTCTTTTTTTTATTAGGGGGACTATCGGGGCCGCGCGTGTTAGCACACATGGGATATGAATCATTACAATGTCCACTCCTCTTCTTACTGCAGTATCCGTCTTAATCGCTCTTCACATACACTTTTACTTTTCACTAAAAATGCTATTTCAACTAGGCTATCTTTCCTTCCACACATCAATATTACTTCTTTCTTCACTTACAAAACCAAAGCATAACTCTAACAAGCCTCCATTACCTCTCTTATGTAAAACATCTCATCCTTTTCATATTTCTTTCAACTAGCAGAACAAACCAATAATCAGACCTAACACTATCTTATAAAAGCCAAGAATAATCTATAAAACAAACAAAACAGCATAATGGAAAATGGCGATCATACATCCACTGCACAAAAAAGGAAGCAAGACAGATCCCCAACAATTATCGTGGAATTTCACTACTTTCAGTAGCTTATAAAATTCTGTCCAAAGCTCTCTTGAACCGAGCAGAATCTCAATTGGATCAACAAAAAATATTTATAACAAAAAGAGTCTCTCCTGGAACTGCAAAATTCACCACTATACAACTGTAATCAAACCTGAAGCTCTCTATGCTTCAGAGACACAAAACAGAACACTAAAACACCAAATAGAAGTGAAAGAACGTAAAATAATGAGAAAAATCCTTGGACCCAGAACAAAAGATGGTGTACATTATCCAAAGCATAATACAGAAATACAGGGTATACAAAACAATTTCCAAAATCACCGACACAATGCGAATGCGAAGAATCCAATTTATGGGACACATAGAAAGAATGGACCCGAACAGACTGACACATAAAATACATACGTTCTTAATAATAAGGCTACTAGACCGAATTGGTATAAATTTACAGAAAAAGACTTAAAGGAATTAGGATCACCAAACTTAAATGACCGGAAGGAAATCAGGAAACTCACGCAGACGCGGGGTTTCAAGGAAGAAGAGAAGAAGACTACACAACATCAATGGGCATAGCAGCGGAAACAGACCCACTCGTTGCAAATGAAGCAATACTGGGCCAACAGGAAGGCTAGAAAGTCTTGATTTCGCGTGGTCCTAAGCGACCCCTTCGCGAAGAAGTAGAAGAAGAAAGAAATGTCATTGATGATCAAATTATGTAAAATGTAGTCTAATAATTATATGATAGCTAAGGTTCTAATTCATGGACATTTGTCATTTTTGTATAAGCTAAGGGGAAACATAATACATTTACATAAAAATCCTAGAACTAGTGGTAACATAACCTATCTGTTATTCCTCACCCAAAATTGGACACAATTGCGTTGACCGACCGAAAAGCATTCCGTTAATAAATTACATAGGCAACACTGAAAGATAGCTTCTAATACTTCAATATACACGATTTTTTTCACGCCCGTGGTTGCTATTTAACAGAAATAGACTGAAGACTTCTACTGTTTGTTCTGTTGACTTTAATCTACTCAATTTGGGGCAGATGACCTCGTAGTTCCGCCCCTTAAAACAACAATAACAAACTAAGTTTAAATCTCCTCAGCAGCTCATCTACGTGAATACTGTATAATGTCTTGATAACAGGGTGCTTATAAATCTGGTCATGTAAACACACACACTCTGTTTAGGCCGGACTTTAACGCTAGGAGTATGAATCATAGCTCCAGAGGGTTCATGATTATCTAATAAAAGAACGCTTTTTTCTTTTTTTGTAAATATGCAGTATAGCTGCGATACCGAGTGTCATAACAATGATATCACCGTTGTATCATAGATGGATTAATCACGCATAATGTGCACTTTGAACTTGTTGGTTGTGTCTCATCAGTCACCACAGAGTTTGGTACCGTATCTTCTTTAGTCATCGATGACCTAATATGGCTGTCTTCTTGATGTAATATCATTATAATGAGATCTTCCTCGGTGGATTGTCCACTTCATGATAGAATTTAGAGATTTTAGAAGTAATTTTTCAGTGTTAGTACAACAGGTTGTAATGTAGTCTCTCAGGCACTCACTGGACCCACTGGACAACTGAAATAAACTGAACAGCAAATCGTTTGTTAGATCCACTTCATGGTGTCCTTCGGAGGGGAAGTAAAACCGGCGGTCCCATGCCATAGATTTATGGCATGTTAAAGAACCTTCCACTAATTACACTTGTGTGAAGCTAAAGTATAGGCTAAATTTGACCAACGCTCTTAGGTTCCAACGTTCGTTGCCAGGAGCTGACTGCGGTGGCATCTAGTAACCAAGTTCGGAACTAGTAGTCGTTGACGGTGGTGTTTGGCGGCAAAAGTAGGAACTACTTGAAAATTCAATGTCTACAGTCTAAGGTAATCTGTGCTACAGTCCTTACTTGAATTTAAAACAGATAACGCACACTAATACAGCCATCACAATATTAACACCGGTTATCAGGCAGATTCTACACATACCCAAAGTACACGGGGCTACGTGACCGAGTAGTAGCCGCCCCTAAACTGAGGAACCAACCACTTCATAGTCCCAAGGTCGCGAGTTCTATTCCCGGTCGAGGGAGTGGAATTTGATGGGCGGCTAAAATTCACGGCAGTCAGAAATGTGCTATGTCGGCTGCTAATATATACCTTGTATCATTTATTGGTGGTTTTTAAGGGGCTGCGACAACGCGGTCATGTAGCCCCGTGTACTTTGGGTGTGTGTAGAATCTGTCTGATAACCGGTGTTAATTATTATGATGACTGTATTAGTGTGTGTTATCTGTTTTTTGATTCAAAGAAGGACTGCAGACTTTTGAATTTTTCATATAGTTCCTGCTTTTGCCGCCAAACGCAACCGTCAACGACTACTAGTTCAGAACTTAGCTACCAGACGCCACCGCAGTCGGCTCTTGGCAACGAACGTAGGAACCTAAGAGCGTTGTTTACATTCTTAATCTATACAATTTAGCTTCACACAGGTGTAATTAGTGGAAGGTTCTTTAACATGCCATAATTCTATGACATGGGACCGCCGGCTTTACTTCCCCTCCGAAGGAAGGCATACTGAGCGATTTTTAACGCTCTTAAAAAATCCGATGACTTCGGCGGGATTTGAACACGCGATCTTGGGCATAGAAGCTCGTCATACTACCGACTACGCCACCGAAGCCGCTTATCACATTTATTGATTACAAGTCAAAATTCATAGGGCCAATCGAGTTCGGATTTCGCCTACAAGATGGCAATGAAACGTCGAAATCGGAGAGCAGATTGCCTAAATGGCTGCAAGTCGAAAGATATACCTACACTAGGTAGTTGAGACCATTAGATAATACGATCCGATTGTTTATTATTATTACGTAACTTCATTCTCAGAACAATATCTGGCAAATACAGGGTGATTCAATATTACTTTTACAAACTTTGGGGATGGGTTCCTTCCACCAAAACAAGAAAAAAAAACATATAAACATCCTACAGGCTATCAGTATCCAAAAATCATTTGTCTTCGCGTTATTAAGTTATTTACTAATGAAACTTGATGTTACTTTCCAGGTCAACCAAACAACTGCATTTAACTATGCACTAAGGCTTTGACTGTAGATGGTGATGTGTTGCGATGGAGACTTGTTTACGTTTGGCATTTGTCATTTTAGTCATTTGTGTACATTTAGGGAGTTATACCTGCAAGTGTACCTACTATTTACCCATTTAATTAGATGGCGTGGCTGAGCGTGGCTGCACCAGTGTTTGTTGTTTATTGCAGCAGCTGCCCCGCGGGGTGAAGCGGGGAACACGGCGATGACAGAGCGCATTCTGCACATAAGTCATGCAGCATTGCGCGTCACAGGAGCTCAATCATGTCACCACCGACAGTTAAACGATGAATGAGGCTACTGGAGCTGAGTCATATCCTACTTGCGCAACTGTACCTGTCAACGAAGCAGGCTGACGTGTGACACAAGTAGGCTAAACAGAGAATAGTTCCCATCTCGACCGCCGGCAATCAATTCGTGAAAGGGTAATAGTTTGTCTTTAACCTTTCAATTGAGTACCTCTTACAGTGAAAGTGTTCCTGTCAACAATGGCAGGGTATTCTTTTAGTGAGCAGGCAGATATGATTTGTATGTACGGCCGTGCGAATGGTAATGGACGCGAGGCTGTACGGCTGTATCAGAGGTCGTTTCCAGACCGAACACAGCTGAGTCATCCAACCTTTGCTGCTGTTTATCGTCGCGTTGCTGAGGCAGGATCCGTAGAAATTAACACCAGTTATCAGACAGATTCTACACACACCCAAAGTACACGGGGCTACATGACCGCGTTGTCGCAGCCCCTAAACTTAAGAACCAACCAACCAGGATCCGTAGAACCACGGGCAATTGATCTAGAATAGGTAAACCAATAGTTACTCGTACGCCTGATCAGGAAGAACACATTCTCCAGTCTGTCGAAGGAGATCCAGGTATCAGCACAAGGCACACGGCATGTGGTACGTCTCAAAGTACAGCATGGAGGATACTTCACGAGCAGATCCTGTATCCGTATTATTTTCACAGTGTGTGTAGGGTCTTTCGCCCGCCGATTATCCACCACGGGAGAACTTTTTGCTGATGGTTTCTTGAACAAACAGCCAATCCGTTGCTTGTCTCTTCAGTTTTGTTTTAAGCGGCTTCGGTGGCGTAGTCGGTAGCATGCTGAGCTTCTATGCCCAAGGTCGTGGGTTCAAACCCGGCCGAAGTCGTCGGATCCTCAGTATGCCTTCCTTCGGATCCTCAGTATGCCTTCCTTCGGAGGGGAAGTAAAGCCGGCGGTCCCATGTCAAAGATTTATGGCACTAATTACACTTGTGTGAAGCTAAATTATAGGTTAGATTTGACTAACGCACTTAGGTTCCAACGTTCGTCGCCAGGACCCGACTGCGGTGGCATGTAGTAACCAAGTTCAGAAATTGTTGTCGTTGACGGTGGCATTTGGTAGCAAAAGTAGGAACTACTTGAAAATTGAATGTCTGCAGTCCTTACTTGAATTAGAAACAGATAACACACACTAATACAGCCATCACAATTAACACCGGTTATCAGACAGATTCTACACACACACACCGAAAGTACACGGGGCTACATGACCGCGTTGTGGCAGCCCCTAAATTGAGGAACCAACAATCAGTTTTGATTACAGATGAGGCAACATTTGGAAGAGATGAAATAACAAACTTCCACAACCAACATACATGGGCAGTTCTAAATTCTCATGCTACAGTTCTGGCTAGACCTTAGGGGCGGATGACCTCGTAGTTCCGCCCCTTAAAACAAAAATAACTAACTACGCTAGATATCAGCATCAGTTTAGGATTAATGTGTGGGCTGGAATTGTAGGCGACTGTCTGATAGGTTCATACGTTCTCCCACCACGCCTTACAGGTGCTGTCTATAGGGACTTTATTCAGAGCACTCCCCCAGACTTGCTAGAAGATGTATCCCTGCAAATAAGAACAAACATGTGGTTTATGCATGATGGGGCTCCAGCCATTTTAGTCTCATTGTTCGAGATACACTGGCTGGTATCTACTATGACAGATGGATAGGTAGAGGAGGTCCAGATCCATGGCCTGCACGTTTCCCCGACCTCAATCCCTTGGATGATTATTAGCTCTAGGGGCACCTTAAACAATTTGTAACGTGTTTTTCGAGGGGTTTTATGCAACTGGCATAAGTCAGTAGGAAGCCATTCTATATTTATTTACGCGGCAAATTGTTCAGCCAAGAGAATTTTTCATGTTAATTTATTATTATTATTATTAATTTATTATAATTATTATTTAGGTATTTTCGGAGCATTTTATAAAAATTATTAGCATTCAGATAGGTTTTCTATGTCTTAGAAAACGCTATCCAGCAAATTATTACGAACGACGATATCATAGAAAATTATCTGATTACGGAATTTTACGGAGTTTTCGTCAGTTAGGGTATATCGAGAGACGTGACTCACTGGGATTTCAAGTACACGCTTAATCTTGTCGAGAAGCATGACGCAATCTTGGGTCGCAAGGTCTAGAAAAGGCGAATTGTTGGAACGGAAAACGACTTCTCCCTCTCGCGCGCCGAGTGTAAAGAAACCAGAGGAGGGGAACTAGCGGTGGGTCAACCAATCAGTGAGGACCACGTAAGCTAGATGTCGGTACCATGGTGGGGGAGCCAACGTGTGCATATATCGTTCGACGCGCCGTGAAACAAGGACTATCTGTGTAGAACTTGCGGAGTACGGTTGCAAGTGCGTGTCGCTCCGATGTTCAGTGGAGTTGAAGACTAACTTTTGCAAAACTTAACCAGTGCGGTTGTACGAGTGTTTGGGTCCGAGGTACGGACCATAGAATTATCTAATCTACCAGAATATCATCAAATTCCGACGGAGATGACGACGTCCAGGAGACTGTGGGAAGCTCACAGCATCAGCAAGTACGAGGGAAATGCCTTGGCAATTTCCAATGGTAAGCGCAAATGACGCAGAAATACGCAATCTCTCATTTTTCTTTGTTTTACATTTCATATTTCAGTAACTTCATAGCTTGGAAATAAGAGTAAAATCAATTTATCAGACTCCGTTTTCACGTAATTTTCTATCGGTAATATTCAAATCACAACGCTCCAATTTAAATTTTGTACTTATTATTATTATTAATTTTGCTATACTTGTTTTATATAATAAATTCATTTCTTTTACAATGCAATCTTTGCTTTCAGTAGGTAGCATTAGATATAGACCAATTCCTTCTCCTGATACAATTGTTTGTTGGGTTAATGATCAAATCATACCACGATCTGAGTGAATAGTGTCTTGAAGGTGTTCTGCCAGAGCTAGACGTTGTTAAATACAAATTTAGATTTCAACATTGCATTGAGGTCTTGGCGCCCATTAAAACAACATAGCTTAGGCAAAGGTAAAACAGTTACATTTATCTCCCAACAGTGTGGGCTAGCCAAACTGCCACATTGTACGCTCAACGTTAGGGGCTAGCAAAACGTTACACTTGTCGCTCAACGTGAGGGCGAAAGAAACCATTACATTTCGCTACCAACATGGGGCATTAAGAAACCATTACATTTGTCGCCGACAACTTGGGGCTGAAAACCTAATAACATTTGTGGAAGGAGAAGGGTATATATTTCTGTGCCTGTATTTTGGGGGTTATTTGTCTTTATCAGTGTATATCATTATGGGGGATGAGAAAGAAAGACAGATGAGGTTACGTAGAGGTCATCAACGGGAGAGTGATGATACGAGCAGTATGTCGAGTGATGGTAGTACCGGGGTAGCGGAGGTAAATCCCGATACTGAAACAGGGAGTGTAGGCGGCCAACCAGAATTAAAAACTTTACTTCTCGAGTTCATGTATCAGAACAAAGTTAGTAGTGATGCCTTAAATGCAAAATTAGAACAGAATAATGCAAAATTAGAACAGAATAATGCAAAATTAGAACAAAACAGTAGGGAAAATAAAGAAAGTACAGAAGCTTTAAATAAAAAATTAGAACAGAATAATGCAAAATTAGAACAGAATAATGCAAAATTAGAACAAAACAGTAGGGAAAATAAAGAAAGTACAGAAGCTTTAAATAAAAAATTAGAACAGAATAATGCAAAATTAGAACAGAATAATGCAAAATTAGAACAAAACAGTAGGGAAAATAAAGAAAGTACAGAAGCTTTAAATAAAAAATTAGAACAGAATAATGCAAAATTAGATAAGAACAACAAGGAAATTAGTGTGAAAATGGAGCAGATTAGAGGAGAAATCAGAGGAGTAATGGAAGAGAAGGTTAAAGAGATCATTGCAGATGTAGACAAGAAATTAGGAAAAGTACAGGAGGAGTTAGAAATTAGAATCAGTACACAGGCTGAAAATTTAAAAGAACTAGTGCAACTGGAAACACAGCAGGTCAAAAAGCAATTGGGGGGAGAAATTGACAAAATTCAGGTAGCAACTAAAGAGGTTAAGGAACAGCTGGGGGGTAGAATTGAGAAAGTCCACTCACAAATAGTTGCAGAAGTAAATGATTTAAGAGAGAGTAATAGAGAGAGCATTAGCAAGATTGAGGAGAAACAAGCAAAGCTATATGATAAAGTAGAAGAATCAGAAGGAAACATTAAATTAACAGTAAACAGTATTGAGAGGAAGGCTGAGGAGAAAATCGCAGAATTAGAATTAAAATTAAAAGCTAGGATCAGGCAAGAAAATAGTCAGAATAGGCCAGTTTTTGTGAATAGCACACACAGGGAGGTAGAACTGGGTAAGTTCAGCAATCGACAGGGGTGCCCAATGGAGTTCATGAACACTATAGAAAATAAATTCGAGGAAAGGTTGGAAAATGGTAGTATTGAGTGGTGCCAGGTAGTTGAAATTTTAGAACAAGTGTTCGTGGGGGAAACGAGGAATTGGTTTGCTGTCTACAGAGACAAGTTTACTGATATCAATGATTTTAAAATGAAATTCTGTGAAAAGTTCTGGAATGAGGTTATTCAGTCGCAGCATCGTGAGGGAGTAGTGTGTGGTAAATATAACCCTAAAGGAAGCTCCACCATGACCGAATACTTTTTAGGGCAGGTATTAGTGTGTAAATATCTTGATGGCTTGAAGGAGGAAAGTGATGTGGTAAGGTTGCTACTTAGGCACTTTCCCTATAGGATCAAGGAGGCTGCTTGTATCCAGAATGTAAAGACTATATCACAAGTAGAAAATTTGTTAAGCACATTTGATGCACTAGGGAGAGGGGGTTATGAGGACAATTTCAATCGGAACCAGGGTAATAATAATAATAGACCTAATGAAGCCAGGCATCAGGAAGTTCAAGGGAACGGTGGCGAAGGGGCCAACGCTCAAAATAGGAATAATAATAATCAGCTAAATCAGAACAGAGGAAATGGCTATGGGAATCAGTATCAAGGGAGAAACAATGATTTCAGGGGAAATCAAGGGAGAAATTATAATGACAATAATTACAACCAGAATAGGGGTCAAGGAAGAGGACAGCCTAGGGGTAGTAATATACAGCAAAACAATGACAACACAGCCCAGAACATCCAGACCAGTTCAGTAGTTAGTAGTACTACGGCCAGCTGTAGCGGTTCTTTAAACGCGAACCAGGCTGCGAAGTAAGGTCAGAATCTCAGTCTGTAGCATGCCCTGTCCATACAATTATACAGGAACCCTATGACCTAAATGTAAGAAATGAATTATTACATGAACTAAATGATGAAGGTATTATTCAGGAAGTGGTTAGTAAGAGCCCCATAGTTAAATTTAACGTGTCCGAGGCGTACACAGATGTTTTAATTGATAGTGGTTGTATGAAGAGTTGCATAAGTAGTGCATTTTATGATAAAATGAAAGGAACTGGAGTAAATTTTGAGGAGATGCCAATTAAAAGCACTTTTGTTATCACAGCTGTTGGGAAGAGGTCCAAAGTAATTTCTAAGCAAGTTTTAGTAGACATTAAAATTAATAATCATGTAGAGAAGCAGATTTGCCTTGTAATTCCAAATTTAGTATTCAGTGTTATCTTGGGTTCAGAGTGACTAAGTAGAGTGTCTGGTAACTTATGTTATGATGTAGGGAGTTTGAAATTTAAATGGGGAGATTCTGAAGTAGAAGTAGCGTTCAATGACCATATTCAGAGGAGTAGTATTGTAGGTGTGATTTGTACTTTAAATGAGATATCGCCAGCCGTAGAGCGGGGTTCTCCATGTTTTGTGGGCAGTGTGATTACGAACGGAAGTCTAGAGGACTCGCTACGTGAGGCTGCATTTCAGGGAAATATAGAGGTGGAACAATGTGTTCGGCTCTATGATGTGTTATTGTGTAATAGGAGAGTTTTTGAGGATCGCATTGGTATGGCCAATTGCTATACACATTCATTGAACGTTATTGATAGGTCAGTATTCACAGGACATAGATATCCTGTACCTTTCGCTTATCAGAGTGCAGTTGAGGCACAAATTAACCAGATGCTTGAAGATGGGATTATTGAGCACTCGAACAGTCCATATGTTAATTCTTTGATAACGGTACCCAAGACCGACGGCACTGTTCGTATTTGTTTTGACGCTCGTTTGGTTAACAGTAGAATTAGTTCAGATCAGCTGAAATCTATGTCAATAGAGGAATTAATGCAAACATTTGAGGGGAAGAAGTATTTCACTTGTGTAGATTTGAGATCCAGTTTTTGGCAAGTGCCACTTATGTACGAAGATAGACCATTTACAGCTTTTAGTCATAAATATAACCTTTATCAATTTTGTAGAACACCTTATGGGTTAAAGAGTAGTTCAGCAGCTTTAATTAGGGCTTTAAACATCGCATTAGGGGATGACACAGGAGAGTTTGTAACCATTTACATTGATGATATGGTAATTAGTTCACGCAGTTTTGAGGAGCATCTATGTCATTTAAATATAGTTTTTCAGAAGTTAGATCAGGCAGGGTTCACTTTGAAGCTGTCTAAGTCGTCATTCTGTCAGTCAGAAGTGACATTTTTAGGTCATAGAGTGTCGAGTAGAGGTGTAACACCAGAGGAAAGTAGGGTTAATAAGATACTTAACGCAGAGGTGCCACAGAATGTTAAACAGTTAAAAACTTACCTGGGAATTTGCAACTTTTTCAGGAGGTTCGTTCTTAAATACTCAGGGTTGGTAGAACCATTCATTGGGGGCTTGGTGGCTCAGCGGTCTAGCTGTATGCCTCTCACCAAGGCGGTCCGGGTTCGATTCCCGGTCAATGCATGTGAGATTTTCGAAGTGAAATGCCATGTCCTGTGGTTCGGATTCCACGTAAAAAGGAGGTCCCGTGGCTCATGATCTCAAGATTAACGGTCACGTTAAACTACAAGCTTCCTTTTTTTTTAGAACCATTCAGGGAATTGCTTAAAAGTGGGACTCGGTGGAGATGGGAGTCCAAGCATGATCAGGCTTTTAGAGCGCTGAAGGAAGGTTTTGAGAAAGCTGTAGTGCTGAAATATCCGTTAAAAGATAAGGAATATGTGGTTATGACAGATGCTTCACATATAGGCATTGCTGGAGTATTATGTCAGAAAGATGATGAGGGTAATCTGTGCATTGTATCTTTAGCCTCGCGAGGACTGACAGCAGCGGAGAAAAGATACACGATTACTGAGTTAGAGCTTTTAGGTATTGTTTTCAGTTTAGGGAAATTTAGAATGTATTTAGTAGGGGGGAAATTTGAGATCCACACAGATCACCATGCATTACTGTATATGAGGACTTGTAAACTCAGTTCTAACAGAGTTAGTAGGTGGATTCTTGCTCTGCAGGAATACGAATTCACAGTAAAATATATTAAAGGTAAAGATAACATTCTTGCAGACATGCTATCGAGGGACACTAATTTATGTAGGGATTATCCTGTGGTTAAAGCAGAGGACGGGATTTTAATATGTGCATGTGTGGACAGTAGCAACAGGGCATCGTTACAGATACTAAGAAATATGCTAGGTAGAGCAACGTGATGACGTTCATTTAAAGGGAACCACTTGCAAGGTTGGAAGCAGGTGACGCAGTAACATTTATAGTTTACAATCGTATTGGCAAAACAGCATATGTGCTGGAGTATAGTGAGGGAAACAGATTATACGGAACGTATAATATACATAGTCTACGAAAATATGTGTCATAAAGTGAGTGTGTTTAGCTGGCGAGCCAGCCTATCAAATGAGTAAGTGGGGTATTTGGTGCGTGGGAGGATCTGGTCTTAAGGCAGGCGTATCAGAAGTCACACAGGGGGGTAGTATGTAAGTAAATGAGAGTTTTTAAGGTACAGGGAAATATGACGGGATTGTCGGATGCTGTTGAGCACTAAATTGTCTCGATGCACCAAGGCCATTTTGGCAGCGCTGATGGGTTCCCATTTATCTCCAAGAGATGGGGGAGCGCTTGTATAGGGCTTGTTAGCTTAAGGCGTCCACGAGATAAAAGATGGGCCACCAGAATGCGAGACAGTCCTTCATGAAACTCATACATATCAGCACACGTGATTTCTGTTTACGGCCTCGCCATGTAAGATTTGTAAGTGTGTAATTTAAGATAATTTGTACAATGGTATTATTTGTGTGAGGAGAAATGGTCTGTGTTGAGAACTAGTAGTAAGTAGAATATGGTTAACGGGAACTTAACAAGACAGGGCGATTACGGCACAGAAATATTTGGTGTTATATGTAATGCGCATTTACTGTTTTTTTTTCAGAAGTCAATATTAATTTAATCTACTTTAAAGAGAGATTAAATATTATGGTCACGAGGCGCTGCCACAATAGTGTGATCGTGTGCTCAGTGATAAGTGGAATTAAATGTCACCATAAGGAGGGGACCTCCAGTGAAATTAGGAAGTTCTATGGTGATATAAATATATCAGAACACCTTCAATGCGTGTGATATGACATCATAAATACATAGTGCTCACACATTAATTATGTCTATTTCTCCAACATAGAGAAATTTGAGAGGCGGAAATATCCGTGGAACACTATTCCATATGTAAAACATTGGACTGGTTGCAAAGTGCAATCCATAGTGACAACAAACTTTGACGCAAAGTGCGTGAAGAAAAATTATGAGTGTATATATCTGTAATTTAGGGTGATTTCATTTATGTAATATGTATTTTGGATGGGGATTATTAACGTGTCTGGGATAATCGGATAATGGACCGTCGTCACGGTAAATCATCCGATGATCCGAGGCGAATATGTAACGTGTTTTTCGAGGGGTTTTATGCAACTGGCATAAGTCAGTAGGAAGCCATTCTATATTTATTTACGCGGCAAATTGTTCAGCCAAGAGAATTTTTCATGTTAATTTATTATTATTATTATTAATTTATTATAATTATTATTTAGGTATTTTCGGAGCATTTTATAAAAATTATTAGCATTCAGATAGGTTTTCTATGTCTTAGAAAACGCTATCCAGCAAATTATTACGAACGACGATATCATAGAAAATTATCTGATTACGGAATTTTACGGAGTTTTCGTCAGTTAGGGTATATCGAGAGACGTGACTCACTGGGATTTCAAGTACACGCTTAATCTTGTCGAGAAGCATGACGCAATCTTGGGTCGCAAGGTCTAGAAAAGGCGAATTGTTGGAACGGAAAACGACTTCTCCCTCTCGCGCGCCGAGTGTAAAGAAACCAGAGGAGGGGAACTAGCGGTGGGTCAACCAATCAGTGAGGACCACGTAAGCTAGATGTCGGTACCATGGTGGGGGAGCCAACGTGTGCATATATCGTTCGACGCGCCGTGAAACAAGGACTATCTGTGTAGAACTTGCGGAGTACGGTTGCAAGTGCGTGTCGCTCCGATGTTCAGTGGAGTTGAAGACTAACTTTTGCAAAACTTAACCAGTGCGGTTGTACGAGTGTTTGGGTCCGAGGTACGGACCATAGAATTATCTAATCTACCAGAATATCATCAAATTCCGACGGAGATGACGACGTCCAGGAGACTGTGGGAAGCTCACAGCATCAGCAAGTACGAGGGAAATGCCTTGGCAATTTCCAATGGTAAGCGCAAATGACGCAGAAATACGCAATCTCTCATTTTTCTTTGTTTTACATTTCATATTTCAGTAACTTCATAGCTTGGAAATAAGAGTAAAATCAATTTATCAGACTCCGTTTTCACGTAATTTTCTATCGGTAATATTCAAATCACAACGCTCCAATTTAAATTTTGTACTTATTATTATTATTAATTTTGCTATACTTGTTTTATATAATAAATTCATTTCTTTTACAATGCAATCTTTGCTTTCAGTAGGTAGCATTAGATATAGACCAATTCCTTCTCCTGATACAATTGTTTGTTGGGTTAATGATCAAATCATACCACGATCTGAGTGAATAGTGTCTTGAAGGTGTTCTGCCAGAGCTAGACGTTGTTAAATACAAATTTAGATTTCAACATTGCATTGAGGTCTTGGCGCCCATTAAAACAACATAGCTTAGGCAAAGGTAAAACAGTTACATTTATCTCCCAACAGTGTGGGCTAGCCAAACTGCCACATTGTACGCTCAACGTTAGGGGCTAGCAAAACGTTACACTTGTCGCTCAACGTGAGGGCGAAAGAAACCATTACATTTCGCTACCAACATGGGGCATTAAGAAACCATTACATTTGTCGCCGACAACTTGGGGCTGAAAACCTAATAACATTTGTGGAAGGAGAAGGGTATATATTTCTGTGCCTGTATTTTGGGGGTTATTTGTCTTTATCAGTGTATATCATTATGGGGGATGAGAAAGAAAGACAGATGAGGTTACGTAGAGGTCATCAACGGGAGAGTGATGATACGAGCAGTATGTCGAGTGATGGTAGTACCGGGGTAGCGGAGGTAAATCCCGATACTGAAACAGGGAGTGTAGGCGGCCAACCAGAATTAAAAACTTTACTTCTCGAGTTCATGTATCAGAACAAAGTTAGTAGTGATGCCTTAAATGCAAAATTAGAACAGAATAATGCAAAATTAGAACAGAATAATGCAAAATTAGAACAAAACAGTAGGGAAAATAAAGAAAGTACAGAAGCTTTAAATAAAAAATTAGAACAGAATAATGCAAAATTAGAACAGAATAATGCAAAATTAGAACAAAACAGTAGGGAAAATAAAGAAAGTACAGAAGCTTTAAATAAAAAATTAGAACAGAATAATGCAAAATTAGAACAGAATAATGCAAAATTAGAACAAAACAGTAGGGAAAATAAAGAAAGTACAGAAGCTTTAAATAAAAAATTAGAACAGAATAATGCAAAATTAGATAAGAACAACAAGGAAATTAGTGTGAAAATGGAGCAGATTAGAGGAGAAATCAGAGGAGTAATGGAAGAGAAGGTTAAAGAGATCATTGCAGATGTAGACAAGAAATTAGGAAAAGTACAGGAGGAGTTAGAAATTAGAATCAGTACACAGGCTGAAAATTTAAAAGAACTAGTGCAACTGGAAACACAGCAGGTCAAAAAGCAATTGGGGGGAGAAATTGACAAAATTCAGGTAGCAACTAAAGAGGTTAAGGAACAGCTGGGGGGTAGAATTGAGAAAGTCCACTCACAAATAGTTGCAGAAGTAAATGATTTAAGAGAGAGTAATAGAGAGAGCATTAGCAAGATTGAGGAGAAACAAGCAAAGCTATATGATAAAGTAGAAGAATCAGAAGGAAACATTAAATTAACAGTAAACAGTATTGAGAGGAAGGCTGAGGAGAAAATCGCAGAATTAGAATTAAAATTAAAAGCTAGGATCAGGCAAGAAAATAGTCAGAATAGGCCAGTTTTTGTGAATAGCACACACAGGGAGGTAGAACTGGGTAAGTTCAGCAATCGACAGGGGTGCCCAATGGAGTTCATGAACACTATAGAAAATAAATTCGAGGAAAGGTTGGAAAATGGTAGTATTGAGTGGTGCCAGGTAGTTGAAATTTTAGAACAAGTGTTCGTGGGGGAAACGAGGAATTGGTTTGCTGTCTACAGAGACAAGTTTACTGATATCAATGATTTTAAAATGAAATTCTGTGAAAAGTTCTGGAATGAGGTTATTCAGTCGCAGCATCGTGAGGGAGTAGTGTGTGGTAAATATAACCCTAAAGGAAGCTCCACCATGACCGAATACTTTTTAGGGCAGGTATTAGTGTGTAAATATCTTGATGGCTTGAAGGAGGAAAGTGATGTGGTAAGGTTGCTACTTAGGCACTTTCCCTATAGGATCAAGGAGGCTGCTTGTATCCAGAATGTAAAGACTATATCACAAGTAGAAAATTTGTTAAGCACATTTGATGCACTAGGGAGAGGGGGTTATGAGGACAATTTCAATCGGGACCAGGGTAATAATAATAATAGACCTAATGAAGCCAGGCATCAGGAAGTTCAAGGGAACGGTGGCGAAGGGGCCAACGCTCAAAATAGGAATAATAATAATCAGCTAAATCAGAACAGAGGAAATGGCTATGGGAATCAGTATCAAGGGAGAAACAATGATTTCAGGGGAAATCAAGGGAGAAATTATAATGACAATAATTACAACCAGAATAGGGGTCAAGGAAGAGGACAGCCTAGGGGTAGTAATATACAGCAAAACAATGACAACACAGCCCAGAACATCCAGACCAGTTCAGTAGTTAGTAGTACTACGGCCAGCTGTAGCGGTTCTTTAAACGCGAACCAGGCTGCGAAGTAAGGTCAGAATCTCAGTCTGTAGCATGCCCTGTCCATACAATTATACAGGAACCCTATGACCTAAATGTAAGAAATGAATTATTACATGAACTAAATGATGAAGGTATTATTCAGGAAGTGGTTAGTAAGAGCCCCATAGTTAAATTTAACGTGTCCGAGGCGTACACAGATGTTTTAATTGATAGTGGTTGTATGAAGAGTTGCATAAGTAGTGCATTTTATGATAAAATGAAAGGAACTGGAGTAAATTTTGAGGAGATGCCAATTAAAAGCACTTTTGTTATCACAGCTGTTGGGAAGAGGTCCAAAGTAATTTCTAAGCAAGTTTTAGTAGACATTAAAATTAATAATCATGTAGAGAAGCAGATTTGCCTTGTAATTCCAAATTTAGTATTCAGTGTTATCTTGGGTTCAGAGTGACTAAGTAGAGTGTCTGGTAACTTATGTTATGATGTAGGGAGTTTGAAATTTAAATGGGGAGATTCTGAAGTAGAAGTAGCGTTCAATGACCATATTCAGAGGAGTAGTATTGTAGGTGTGATTTGTACTTTAAATGAGATATCGCCAGCCGTAGAGCGGGGTTCTCCATGTTTTGTGGGCAGTGTGATTACGAACGGAAGTCTAGAGGACTCGCTACGTGAGGCTGCATTTCAGGGAAATATAGAGGTGGAACAATGTGTTCGGCTCTATGATGTGTTATTGTGTAATAGGAGAGTTTTTGAGGATCGCATTGGTATGGCCAATTGCTATACACATTCATTGAACGTTATTGATAGGTCAGTATTCACAGGACATAGATATCCTGTACCTTTCGCTTATCAGAGTGCAGTTGAGGCACAAATTAACCAGATGCTTGAAGATGGGATTATTGAGCACTCGAACAGTCCATATGTTAATTCTTTGATAACGGTACCCAAGACCGACGGCACTGTTCGTATTTGTTTTGACGCTCGTTTGGTTAACAGTAGAATTAGTTCAGATCAGCTGAAATCTATGTCAATAGAGGAATTAATGCAAACATTTGAGGGGAAGAAGTATTTCACTTGTGTAGATTTGAGATCCAGTTTTTGGCAAGTGCCACTTATGTACGAAGATAGACCATTTACAGCTTTTAGTCATAAATATAACCTTTATCAATTTTGTAGAACACCTTATGGGTTAAAGAGTAGTTCAGCAGCTTTAATTAGGGCTTTAAACATCGCATTAGGGGATGACACAGGAGAGTTTGTAACCATTTACATTGATGATATGGTAATTAGTTCACGCAGTTTTGAGGAGCATCTATGTCATTTAAATATAGTTTTTCAGAAGTTAGATCAGGCAGGGTTCACTTTGAAGCTGTCTAAGTCGTCATTCTGTCAGTCAGAAGTGACATTTTTAGGTCATAGAGTGTCGAGTAGAGGTGTAACACCAGAGGAAAGTAGGGTTAATAAGATACTTAACGCAGAGGTGCCACAGAATGTTAAACAGTTAAAAACTTACCTGGGAATTTGCAACTTTTTCAGGAGGTTCGTTCTTAAATACTCAGGGTTGGTAGAACCATTCATTGGGGGCTTGGTGGCTCAGCGGTCTAGCTGTATGCCTCTCACCAAGGCGGTCCGGGTTCGATTCCCGGTCAATGCATGTGAGATTTTCGAAGTGAAATGCCATGTCCTGTGGTTCGGATTCCACGTAAAAAGGAGGTCCCGTGGCTCATGATCTCAAGATTAACGGTCACGTTAAACTACAAGCTTCCTTTTTTTTTAGAACCATTCAGGGAATTGCTTAAAAGTGGGACTCGGTGGAGATGGGAGTCCAAGCATGATCAGGCTTTTAGAGCGCTGAAGGAAGGTTTTGAGAAAGCTGTAGTGCTGAAATATCCGTTAAAAGATAAGGAATATGTGGTTATGACAGATGCTTCACATATAGGCATTGCTGGAGTATTATGTCAGAAAGATGATGAGGGTAATCTGTGCATTGTATCTTTAGCCTCGCGAGGACTGACAGCAGCGGAGAAAAGATACACGATTACTGAGTTAGAGCTTTTAGGTATTGTTTTCAGTTTAGGGAAATTTAGAATGTATTTAGTAGGGGGGAAATTTGAGATCCACACAGATCACCATGCATTACTGTATATGAGGACTTGTAAACTCAGTTCTAACAGAGTTAGTAGGTGGATTCTTGCTCTGCAGGAATACGAATTCACAGTAAAATATATTAAAGGTAAAGATAACATTCTTGCAGACATGCTATCGAGGGACACTAATTTATGTAGGGATTATCCTGTGGTTAAAGCAGAGGACGGGATTTTAATATGTGCATGTGTGGACAGTAGCAACAGGGCATCGTTACAGATACTAAGAAATATGCTAGGTAGAGCAACGTGATGACGTTCATTTAAAGGGAACCACTTGCAAGGTTGGAAGCAGGTGACGCAGTAACATTTATAGTTTACAATCGTATTGGCAAAACAGCATATGTGCTGGAGTATAGTGAGGGAAACAGATTATACGGAACGTATAATATACATAGTCTACGAAAATATGTGTCATAAAGTGAGTGTGTTTAGCTGGCGAGCCAGCCTATCAAATGAGTAAGTGGGGTATTTGGTGCGTGGGAGGATCTGGTCTTAAGGCAGGCGTATCAGAAGTCACACAGGGGGGTAGTATGTAAGTAAATGAGAGTTTTTAAGGTACAGGGAAATATGACGGGATTGTCGGATGCTGTTGAGCACTAAATTGTCTCGATGCACCAAGGCCATTTTGGCAGCGCTGATGGGTTCCCATTTATCTCCAAGAGATGGGGGAGCGCTTGTATAGGGCTTGTTAGCTTAAGGCGTCCACGAGATAAAAGATGGGCCACCAGAATGCGAGACAGTCCTTCATGAAACTCATACATATCAGCACACGTGATTTCTGTTTACGGCCTCGCCATGTAAGATTTGTAAGTGTGTAATTTAAGATAATTTGTACAATGGTATTATTTGTGTGAGGAGAAATGGTCTGTGTTGAGAACTAGTAGTAAGTAGAATATGGTTAACGGGAACTTAACAAGACAGGGCGATTACGGCACAGAAATATTTGGTGTTATATGTAATGCGCATTTACTGTTTTTTTTTCAGAAGTCAATATTAATTTAATCTACTTTAAAGAGAGATTAAATATTATGGTCACGAGGCGCTGCCACAATAGTGTGATCGTGTGCTCAGTGATAAGTGGAATTAAATGTCACCATAAGGAGGGGACCTCCAGTGAAATTAGGAAGTTCTATGGTGATATAAATATATCAGAACACCTTCAATGCGTGTGATATGACATCATAAATACATAGTGCTCACACATTAATTATGTCTATTTCTCCAACATAGAGAAATTTGAGAGGCGGAAATATCCGTGGAACACTATTCCATATGTAAAACATTGGACTGGTTGCAAAGTGCAATCCATAGTGACAACAAACTTTGACGCAAAGTGCGTGAAGAAAAATTATGAGTGTATATATCTGTAATTTAGGGTGATTTCATTTATGTAATATGTATTTTGGATGGGGATTATTAACGTGTCTGGGATAATCGGATAATGGACCGTCGTCACGGTAAATCATCCGATGATCCGAGGCGAATATGTAACGTGTTTTTCGAGGGGTTTTATGCAACTGGCATAAGTCAGTAGGAAGCCATTCTATATTTATTTACGCGGCAAATTGTTCAGCCAAGAGAATTTTTCATGTTAATTTATTATTATTATTATTAATTTATTATAATTATTATTTAGGTATTTTCGGAGCATTTTATAAAAATTATTAGCATTCAGATAGGTTTTCTATGTCTTAGAAAACGCTATCCAGCAAATTATTACGAACGACGATATCATAGAAAATTATCTGATTACGGAATTTTACGGAGTTTTCGTCAGTTAGGGTATATCGAGAGACGTGACTCACTGGGATTTCAAGTACACGCTTAATCTTGTCGAGAAGCATGACGCAATCTTGGGTCGCAAGGTCTAGAAAAGGCGAATTGTTGGAACGGAAAACGACTTCTCCCTCTCGCGCGCCGAGTGTAAAGAAACCAGAGGAGGGGAACTAGCGGTGGGTCAACCAATCAGTGAGGACCACGTAAGCTAGATGTCGGTACCATGGTGGGGGAGCCAACGTGTGCATATATCGTTCGACGCGCCGTGAAACAAGGACTATCTGTGTAGAACTTGCGGAGTACGGTTGCAAGTGCGTGTCGCTCCGATGTTCAGTGGAGTTGAAGACTAACTTTTGCAAAACTTAACCAGTGCGGTTGTACGAGTGTTTGGGTCCGAGGTACGGACCATAGAATTATCTAATCTACCAGAATATCATCAAATTCCGACGGAGATGACGACGTCCAGGAGACTGTGGGAAGCTCACAGCATCAGCAAGTACGAGGGAAATGCCTTGGCAATTTCCAATGGTAAGCGCAAATGACGCAGAAATACGCAATCTCTCATTTTTCTTTGTTTTACATTTCATATTTCAGTAACTTCATAGCTTGGAAATAAGAGTAAAATCAATTTATCAGACTCCGTTTTCACGTAATTTTCTATCGGTAATATTCAAATCACAACGCTCCAATTTAAATTTTGTACTTATTATTATTATTAATTTTGCTATACTTGTTTTATATAATAAATTCATTTCTTTTACAATGCAATCTTTGCTTTCAGTAGGTAGCATTAGATATAGACCAATTCCTTCTCCTGATACAATTGTTTGTTGGGTTAATGATCAAATCATACCACGATCTGAGTGAATAGTGTCTTGAAGGTGTTCTGCCAGAGCTAGACGTTGTTAAATACAAATTTAGATTTCAACATTGCATTGAGGTCTTGGCGCCCATTAAAACAACATAGCTTAGGCAAAGGTAAACAGTTACATTTATCTCCCAACAGTGTGGGCTAGCCAAACTGCCACATTGTACGCTCAACGTTAGGGGCTAGCAAAACGTTACACTTGTCGCTCAACGTGAGGGCGAAAGAAACCATTACATTTCGCTACCAACATGGGGCATTAAGAATCCATTACAAATTGGTGTATGCAGCAGACAACTCGGACGAAGGAACTCTTTGTCGACGTGTCACGGAAGCTAGCGAAACCATTCGACACCGTCAGGGAGTATTTGAAAGGGTGCGACAGTCCATGGTTCGAAGAGTGCATGCGTGTCTAGACGCAAGAGGAGGGCATTTCGAGCATTTGATATGAGTTCGTGTGTTAAACACTTCCTAACAGGCTGTCAATTAATGTGTCACTTTAAAACGTTCTTTCATTAATAAATCGAAAATGAAGGATTTTGGGACATATGTATATATTAACTTTTTTCTTGTTTTAGTGTAAGGAACCTATCCCCAAAGTTTTAAAAAGTATTTTTGAATCACCCTTTATATGGCAATCTCTACTTAGTATAAAACTAAGTCCCCAATCTTGGATGTAACGGGTAATCTCGAGAACCACTGGAAGGATTTTGATGCGGTTTTCACCATTCTCTAAAGGATTTCACGAGGAACGTTTCTGTAGAAGAACATTCATTTACGACCAAAGGAAGTCGAGCAGTAACGATTTCAATGAATCAAGTCGAAGAAAAACCTGCCGTCCGTGCTTACGCTGGATAAACCGTAAGAAATATTTATATACTGTGATTGTAAGAATTTTTCAGCATGAAAAGTTCTAAAAAAAAGTCTGCGACAGCATATCTCTATCTTTAATACATCGTCCACTATTATTGTTTTTAAGTTTTCATTTCTTCCATCAATCTCCATTCAGTGGAAATTTAAATTACTAGCTTCGGAGTGAGTTTACGAGCTAGCGAGCGAGCCTATCACCCCAGCTTCGGCCAGCATCAAACTGTCGTGTTGAGTTAAGACTTCAGAGAAGAGTATATGTGTTTGGAGTTTCGCTGTTCACCTCAGCTTTTCTGAATTGCGTCTGGGACTTGCCGTTCGTGCGCCTTTTAAGCTTACGCTGGGTAAACCATTAAAGATACCGGGCGAAGCCAATGCGGGTTGCTAGTTATACCATATTATAAAATAATAACAACTAATACTAACGGACCCGTGCGAGAACACAACCATAATGGGTTGTGGGTGCTCCATGTGTGCAGACTACCCGCCCCGCTCTACTGCTATGCGGTCTTAACGCGACACAGTTCTGCCAGGGGCTATCGTCTTGTTTATTTGTTTAAAAGCACTTTATAAACAAATAAATATATTTCCGTTGACTCTTCAAGAAATGCAAGATTCTTCCTGTACTATTGAGACGATTTGGAAGATTTTGGTACAAACCACACCTTCTAACTCCCTCTGGTTTACGAGCTCGAGTTTTGTGAAACATACACGTTAGCGTATCTCTACTTAGTATAAAACAAAGTCGCCGATTCTTGGATGTTACGGGTAATCTCGAGAACCTCTGGTTGGATATTGATGCGGTTTTCACCATTCTGTAAAGGATATCTCGAGGATGATTTCTGTAGAAAATAATTTATTTATGATCAAAGGAAGCCGATCAGTAACGATTTCAGTGAGAAAGTCGAAAAAAAATCTGGCGTCCGAGCGCTTTGTAAGCTTACGCTGGGCAAACCGTTAAAAATATCTAAATACTGTGAGTGTAAGAATTGTTCAGCATGAAAAGTTTTACAGAAAAGTCAGCGAGAGCATATGTCTATCTTCAATACATCGTCCACTATAAGTGTTTTTACGTTTTCATTTCTTCCAACCATGTCCATTCAAATACTGAGGCGACAGTTTACGAGCTAGCTAAGGGCGAGTCTATCACCCCTGTTACAGCCTAACTAGCAGGCGAACCTTTTACCCAGATACAGCCAGCAGCAAGTCGTGTTGAGTTAAGACCTATAGTGTTCTGTGGTTAAGACATCAGAGAAGGGTGGTTGTGTTTGGAGTTTCCCTGGTAGTGCAACTCGACTTTTCTTCATTTCGCCTGTGAAATTTTCATTCCGCGAAATAACCGATGGGTGGTTCCCTATAATCCGGTTCTCCTTAAAATTTTTGACACGCACATCAACGTCGAATTATGTAATTCCATCAAATCCATTAAATATGTATGTAAGTACTTAAATAAAGGCAGCGATCAGGCTACTTTCAGCATTCAATCTACAAATGAGGTTCGACAATATCAATCTAGATGATATATTTGCACCTCCGAGGCTGTGTGGCGAATCTTTATTGTTCAGTGTACATGAAAGAGTACCTGCAATCACTCACCTTGCAGTCCATTTAGAAAATGGGTAACTCTTTATTTCACTGAAAATACCGCCTCTGATATTGCCAATATTCCTCGTGATACAACGCTAACAGGTGCAGGTGACGTTTTGCAAAGACTCTTACTTATGATGAAGTTCCAAGTTATTACACTTGGAATCAAACTAACAGAAAATTTCAACGGAGAAAACAGGGCGAGCTGGTTGATGGTTACGATGACATTAAAAGAACTGATGCACTTGGACGAGTGTATGTAGTCCATCCCAACAACAGTGAATGTTTTCATCTAAGGATGTTACTTCATATTGTTAAAGGTCCTACTTCTTTTCAATATTTAAGGACTGTAGAAGGAATAACTTATGACTCATTTCAGGAAGCATGCAGAGTCAAGGGATTGTTGGAAGATGGTTCTCACTGGGAAAACACATTATCAGAAGCTGCTTTCTGTAGTTTGGCAAGTTCACTTAGATATTTGTTTTCCATCATTATTGTCCTTTGCCAAGTTCCGGATCTATTAGGTCTTTGGAATAATCTCCGGGAGAGCATGTCAGAAGACATATTGAACAGAAAGCGAAAAGAGGTACCATTACAAGAATTAAACTATGACATAAGTGTGTTCGATGAAGGGATGACTGAAGGCAACAAAATAGTGCAATCCATTGCTAACAAATTTATCAAAGATTTTGGACTTCCACTCCCAAATAACTATAACTTACAGCCAAACAATAAGTCATTCAGGGATCGTCCTCGGCTCCTTCAAACCGTTGCTCAAGAAGAACACCGTCTGAAGCACGATCAGAAACAAGCTTATCTAGCATCACTAACAAGGAAGGTCAGATATTTTTTCTCGATGCCCCTGGTGGCACACGCAAAACATTCTTGATTAATTTGTTGCTCGCCAAAGTGAGGTCGGGTGGTAATATT
Source organism: Meconema thalassinum (assembly GCA_946902985.2). NCBI lineage: Eukaryota > Metazoa > Arthropoda > Insecta > Orthoptera > Tettigoniidae > Meconema > Meconema thalassinum. The sequence goes on from OX336391.1 coordinate 163,564,257, forward strand.
GCTCTTGTCGTCGCATCATCTGGAATTGCAGCCACTCTTTTGGAAGGGGGAAGAACAGCACATGCAACATTTAAACTTCCTTTGAAAGTCAGCAGTAATGATGGAAACGTATGTAATATTTCAAAAGTTAGTTTAATCCAAAATTGTTCTTTAGTAGTATGGGATGAGGCTACAATGTCGCACAAAACTTCCGTTGAAGCTGTAGACAGGACCTTGCGTGATTTAAGGAATCGGAACGCAGCTATGGGTGGCTGCACAGTTTTGTTCGCCGGAGATTTTCGTCAAATCTTACCAGTTGTTACCAGAGGAACGAGAGACCATGGAGTCTACACTTCATTAAAACGATCTTACATCTGGCCGGATATAACAAAATTGGCACTCTAAAATAACATGAGAGTACTCTTATCTTCAGAAGATAATAGTCTGTTGGCTAATTTGTTACTTAGAGTCGGAAACTGAGAGGTACCGGACATTGACGGGAAAATACCCTCAGTCACGATTTCTGTGTTTTAGTAAGCAGCATTCAAGAATTGATTGATAGCGTTTATCCTCAAATCCATGACCTATCTAACAAGTCCCATTCATGGTTTAAAGAAAGAGCAATATTATCGCCGATAAACGAACAAGCTGTGAAAATTAATGACTTGGTGTTCTCCAAATTTGCTGCCCAGGCTCAAGTATATTACTCAGTAGACGCAGTAGTCGATAGTGAAGAAGCTGTTCATTACTCTACAGAATTCCTAAATTCCTAAATTGTTCACGTCCTTCTGGCTTGCCACCACACAAGCTTATTTTAAAAGTGGGAGTGCCTATTATATTGCTACATAATTTACACCCACCAAAGTTATGCAATGGGACACGATTGGTAGTGAAAACTTTGAAAAACTGTTTCATTAAAGCAACTATCTTAACTAGCTGTGGTACAGGAGAAACGGTCTTAGTACCCAGAATCCCTATGATTCCTTCAGATTTGCCTTATCATTTCAAACGATGTTTTGCGTGTGCCACCAGTAAGAGTCTGCTTTGGTATGACTATAAACAAAGCACAGGGTCAGACACTTAGCGAGACTGGAGTTGATCTCAGTGGAGATTTTTTGATGTGTAACATCTTTCCGCTCGGTTGCTGGATAGTTTTGTGGGAGTGATTTTGAAAATTGGGGACGGAAGTGGATCGGAACGATCGAGCTGGCAGTGGTGGATCAAACGGAAGTATGCACTGCCCGCTCGATCGATCAAACGGAAGTGTACTAGCTGGCAGTGGTGGACAACGGAAGTATGCACTGCCCGCTCGATCGATCAAACGGAAGTGTACTAGCTGGCAGTGGTGGAAAACGGAAGTTTGCACTGCCCGCTCGATCGATCGAATGGAAGTGTGCCCTAGCTGGCAGTGGTGGATCGAACGGAAGTATAAGACGCACTGCCAACTCGATCGATCGATCCAGCTGGCACTGGTAAGAGAAACAATCAGCGCGTGGTGTCGAAAATTGATACCATGACGCACTCTCGGCCATGTGGAATGTATATGACATACTGAACGGAAAATTCTCATGCGAACTCTGGTGTCAAGTGATTTAAACAAATGACATGGTACATGTTCGAAGTCTTCGTATCAGTATTTAAATGGTAAAATGCCTTAATATCAAACACTGTAAGTAGTCGGCATTGCATTGGCATAAGGCATTTTAAACTCAATGTCACTCAGGAACATTATCGAAACAAGCAAAATGTACTGTAAATGAAGGTTAATTCCGTAGTGCAGTATTATTGGAACGTGGAAATAAGTCACCATCTTGTGCACAATATTTGCGTAGTCGAAATAGCCGTGGGGTTATTACGTATGACTGTGAATCTAGAGATCTTGGGTTCGAATCCTGGGCGAGGTAGATATTTTTGCTACCAGATTATCATTTTAAACGATATTTATCATATCAATATGACTCATTTTAACAGAATCCATATGAAATTACGTGTTGGTCTGTGAATCAAGAGGACCTATTTATAAGGAATTTAAGGTTATGAGCGGTGTCGCATCTATAATTTAGTTGATCCATATCGTATTCTTTATTTAGGCTAGTGCTGGTGGAAGCTACAAATCATCTAATAAAATGAGTTCCGTATTATAAACTACAATATCTGTAAAACACTCCCTTTTACAATAGATTAATATTTGTGCCAATAATACTATAAAATACCGGTGTATCAACAATTTCACGTGAGGTTTCTTCTATGTCAGATGTTACACATCATCTGCGACTGCTGTAAGGCTCGTATTTTTTATTTATTTTCTCATGGACAGCTTTACGTGGCTCTATCGCGTGTTACATCAAACTGAAATCTTTTCGTGTTCACTGCTGGAGGGAAAACGACTAATGTCATATACAAAGAAATCTTATAAGATCTCGGTTAAAAGTAGCCTATCACCTTACATTCATAACGGTTCCCGGGCGAAGCCGGGGCGGGTTGCTAGTTATATAATAATATTATTCTTCCTCTTCTTCGTTAGGGCCACTAAGGACTGTGAGATCTCAACTGTTTGCCTTCTTGTGGGCCCACCAGGTTTTCATCCTTTCTGAGTGTGCTTACTTCCATGCTTCACCTTGACTTGCTGCATGGTAAAGTTCTCGCCTGAGGATCTCGCCAAGGAGGAATCGTTTTGAGACTAATGTAGAAGGATAACAAACTTTTAGATATTCTTTCAGCTGGCAATTTTAAGAGGTGAGCATTAAAGATTTTTGTTTGTTCCGGAGTGGCTTGATATCTTTTTTGTGTGGATGTATATTTTCTAAGTTGCTCAGAAGTCCGTAAACACTATCTTTGAAGTTGGGACCAAGAATTCTTCTGATACCGGTAACACTGGCCAACAAAATAATTTTAAAAATATGTTCCCTTAATGAGTTAAATCTTACTATTTTTGGTTTGAGAAAAACGATTATGACAAAGAACAGTTTGTATTAGCTCTAATTTCTGTGATATACTGAACCCTTTATCCACAGGCTGTATAAAGGATTCTAATAAATTATTCATCATCTTTTGATACATTTCTACAGACAGCAGGTATGAGAGCCAGACGGTGTTGGGAAATATTGAGAAATCAGTGGCCGAGAGGACACAATGGTTTAAGCTCCTGTGGTATTTTAGGAAGTAGCATAATATTCATGACACATAGGACAGGTGCAACTTTTAGCGCGGAGATGGCTTGGGTACGCACAATATGGCCTGTTGCTATGAGTGTTGGCGCCAAGAAGAAAATCGAATGCTACGATGTAATTGGTCAATCTTCATGTTAACCACTCCCTGTGGCAGAAATACATGTAAAAGCGCGCAAAGATCTACAAGAGTCTGAACCAATAATATCAAGACGCCCTGTTTTAGCGGCAACTCGGCTTGGTAACGCACCCTGGTAAATTAACGCCGGAGTTATCTACGGATTAATTCCACGATCGATTCGAGCCAGCTACAGCATATTCGTAACCTCCACACTGCTACGAACTCAATGATACCGATCGCATGCTAGTCTCAGGGCCGTGGAGAGCGAGTACGGGCCCTAGGGCTAGGACTTACGGGCCCCCTCCATATTGTTTCGTCTCCGTGACATCATGTAACTATCAAATTTGGTATTTTATTTTTAAGGCCCACTAAAAAACTTTGAATTTTTGAATTTACTATTTTAGGAATGTACTAATTTTGTTCACTGTAAATTTGCAATGTCGTTTCTTTCGTATCTGACCGAAAATTTTACTCTCACTCATCACAAGGACAAGTTCAACGCCTTTCACAATCTTATGTTCTAAACTTTGCGAAGGTTCATAAATGTAGCTTAGCGGCTATTAGTTGAAATATTATTTAGAAACTTTTCTCCCTATAAACAGTGGAAACTTTACTATTTCTCTGGCCACCGCAAAGATATGAAGATAATGGTTATTTACATGTTCTCAGTATAGTATTTTGTAGCATATTCAATTTATTCAGATACATTCAATATAATAAAATGTCAAATTTGTTGGCAAATACGTAAAATTGGGTTAATTTGTTTACTCTGGGGTTTTCCACTTTTTCGGGCCCTCCGGCAAGACCGGGCCCCAGGGCTGCAGCCCCGTATGCCCCTCCCTCTCGTCGGGCCTGGTTAGTCTGATAATTATTATGGAATATTTTTCCATAAAATCCCCTTCCACACCTACCCTAGCCAGTTTCATTTATAATGATCCAGGAAGCTTCGAGAGAGGACTTTTATTTGTGCGTCTGAGGACGAAACATGGACTTTTATTTGTGCGTCTGAGGACGTAACATTGACTTTTATTTGAGCTTGTGAGGAAGTAAGGCCGTTACTCAGGTGTCCGAGGACACGAGGCATACTCTGCAATATTTTTCATGTATTTGAACATGGAACATTTTCGTCAAGTTATAAGTGTAACTTCAGTGATTTATTTGTAGTCCCAGTACTACCAGATAGGACCAGTTCATTGAAATAATTCACCAATAGACTGTCAAGGAATATAGTACTTGATCGGTGAATTTAATAGGAAATATATCGTGAGTGTATCTGACAAACTTTATTTAATTCAGCACGAGATGACGTCTAGGAACGAGGCCGGATCTTGGAACCAGCAGGACATTTGCCAGAAGATGTCGATGACGAGCTAAGCATCTTAAAGGAGTGATGGCTGCAGATGTTTCCTTGGCGCTGTTTTAAAGGATTGAGTACAAATGAATTTATTTATTTATTAAATCAGCTATGGTATTATGGGACATATTTTTGTAGATATTTGTTTGCTTGTTTGGTAATGTAGATTCTTAGTTCTTGTTTTACTGACACATTAAGTATGGGACAAGCCGAGCGCTGTGTAATTTGTAAATATTGTAATTGTGTTTGGTTCAACTATACGGGGCGACGTGCAGCTCGTGCTCGCATTCGCTTGCGTAAATCGCGGTCAAGCATTTTAATTCGGATGTATGCCTTATAACAAAAATGGAACTGAATTAATTTTGAGATTAAAAATAGAATTTGGAGGGTAAAGTAAAGATTATTTGTGAGCAGAATTTATGACGGATCAGGATTATTTTGTTAGTTGCTTTTCCAGCAGATATGAACGGGATGGCACTTTGCATCCGAGTTTGTGTTGTGTATTTTTTTAATGTGTCTCTGGACGCAATATTGGTTGATCCGTTTTGAGCCGACCCAGTTGGTATGTTTATGAGTGAGTCAGTCCAAGCTTTATGGAGCGCAGTGTGATTTTATGATGTGTTAGCGAGAATATATCATTGTGATTATTCCGACTTGCTCCACATCAGCCCAGTTCATAACCTCGCGAGGCTGGACTAGTGGTTTATTTTGTGTTTTCTTGCCATCCAAGCGGATGAGTGAGATATGTTTGCGTTTCCAGATGGAAAGAGCACCTAGCATGAAGGACTGAGAGAGATAGTTGAGGCAGCGATGACTCATACAAGAGGGGCGCGCTCAAATCAGATAACGCGACTTGTCATTAGTAACAGGCTTGGGTCCTGTACTTCAAGTTAAGACGTTGTTTAAAATTCACAAAACCTGATCGGTTATAATGAGTATTTGATTGATTAAATGGGTGTTGTCCATAGTTGTAAGGTAGCTTCCGAAACATCTGTTTGTCTGGCGTTTTATAAAAATATAAATATAGTTTTCAGCCGTTAGGCTTATATTTTGTTGCTGTTGCTTCATTTCTTGTGTGTTTATTTTACGCGTTTAATGACCCCCGTGTGGCATTAGGAGGTGCGAGGCTATGTTCCCAATTTGTGATGCGAGCGTTTTTTTGGCCTATTTTGGCAAGCTCTTTTTAATTTGTGTGCGTTGGCACCAGCTAGAATCTCTGGGAGATTCTTCATCTTTTTGTATTATTAGATCTTGCATGTGTCAGTAGAAATTATAGTGTGTTAATTAAGGGTGGGTCCCATAGCCGTAGTGTGATTTAAAAGATGCAACTCCGTGAGCAACATGACTGTTTCAGTTGTAAACGGACTCGCATCAGTACTCATTTTCTTATTAACGAGCAGTACACCACGCTTTATATAACTTCTTGACCAGGAAAAATGGACTTGTATCCATATGTTGTGACGAACGAGTTCTTACCGCTCAAAGTTTATGTTATGATTAATCATTCTGTGTGAAGCTGTATTCACATTGTTTTGTTGGTGGAGCGAGTCTTACCGCTCAGTAATATATTTATTTCTTAAGGGGGTGAAAGGAAGTCAGGGAGGATTTCTTTTTATTATTATTATTATTATTATTATTATTATTATTATGCACATAATTTTCAGTCATTAAATATCTTTTATTCTACTTGTTATTCATTTTATTTCTAGTATAGCCTCTGTCATGGACCTTTCTATTCATTAGAGCATGTTGTTTTTAAGCGAACTTAGCTGTGTAATGCAGTCAGGACTGAACACGACCCCGTAGATGAATCTTGAGAAAACCATGCTTTATTGAAGGGTGCAATACAATAGGTGGAAATGCTTTATTTTAATGGATTAAGAGAGAATGATACATATGAATTTCATATGCCTCGCCAACTACATCGAAATTACACATTTTCGTGGCGATTTTTTGATAATCCAAGTTGTCAACACTGTCCCTGTGTTGTGTCTTCTATTTGGCCTGCCACACGGAAAGGTTTGGGCATCCCTGATCTCATCATCATTATCTTGCACAGTTTCCAGCCACTGGCCGGGTCTGTTAGGAACACAAGCCTCTCCAACGTCTTCTGTCTTCCCACCATCTGTCAGCCTCCACCCTTGTCCAGTCTTCTCCTCTCTTCTTCATGCTTTCTTCCACCCCCTTCAGCCACCTGTCTCTCGGTCTTCCTCTCGGTCTCTTTCCTTCCCACTTCGTCTCGTGTAGTCTCCTGGGTATCCTCTTCTCCTCCATTCGTTTTACATGTCCATACCATCTAAGTCTAGATTTCTCTATACCATCCTGTAATGGTTCCTCCTTCATTAATTCTCTGGTCCTCTCATTTCTTATTCTGTCCATCTTTGTAGCTCCAATACTGCTTCTCAAGAACCTCATCTCACTGGCCTGTATTTTGCTCTTCTCCCTTCCTTTCATAACCCAGGTCTCCAAGGCATACGTCAGGATAGGGACATAGTACGTCCGATATATGATCTTTTTGCTGTTCTGAGGGACATCCTTGCTCCATAACATGCTTCTCACTCTCCGCCGAAATGCTTCTGCCTGCCTCCCCTGCTCATTTATTTCTCTATCGTGTCTTTCATTATCTTGTATCAGGCTTCCCAGATACTTGAAACTCTCCACTTTCTTCAGCTGTTCCCCACCAATTGTTATTCCCGTTGTGGTTCTGTCCTTCTTCCTTGTTGTGATCACCATCTCACTCTTATATATGCTAAATTTCATCCCATATCCTTGTATTATTCCTTCCCACACGTCCAACTGTTCCTGTACCTCCTCCTCCTTGTTTCCCCAAATCATCAAATCATCTGCAAACACCATTGCTTTCATCTTTCCTTCCCCAATTACTTGTGCCACTCGGGTCATTATGTCATCCATCACCACAATGAAAAGTAACGGTGACAGTGCACTTCCTTGTTTCAAGCCGTTTCTCTGTTCCAACCAATCTGATCTCTCTCCTCCCACTTTCACACAGCTCACGCTTCCCTTGTACATCTCCTTTATCCTCTTTATAGTCCATTTCTCTACTCCTCTATCCTCCAGGGACTTCCATACTTTGTTACTGCATACACTGTCATATGCTTTCTCAATGTCCAGGAAGGCCATCAGTAGATCTGTTCCATACTCATAGTGCTGTTCTTGTAACTGCCTTACAGCAAAAATCAAATCCACTGTGGATCTTCCTGCTCTGAAGCCATGTTGTTCTTCCCTCATCCCTCCGTCTATCCTTGTCCTAATTATCTTTTCCAAAACTTTCTCCAAGATCTTTGCACAATGACTCATCGGTGTTATTCCCCGATAGTTTCTGCAATCTGTTCTACTACCTTTCTTGAAGATCGGGACAATTATTCCTTTTTTCCAGTCCTCTGGGGTCTTCCTTTCCTTCCATGCTGTCCTCATCACTCGGTACAACCATTGTATCCCCACCTCTCCTGCTGCTCTCACCATCTCCACGCTCAACTCGTCCACACTCGGTGCCTTCCCTCCTTTCATCTTCCTCACTGCATCTTCCACTTCTTTCCATGTTAAGTCCTTTTCTGTTTGTAGTTCATCTTCCTCTTCCCCGATTTCTTCCTCCTCACAATCTTTTCCATTTGGGTTCAGAAGTTCTTAAAATATTCTTTCCACATTTTCCTCAGTTCTTCCCTATTTTCTATCTCTTGTCCCCTTTTGTTCACCATTCTAACATAATCCGTAGGATCCTTCCGCCTCTTATTTTTTTACCATCCCATACAGGACCTTTTTTGTACCTTCACTATCCTCCTTCACCATCTTTGTCCAGTCTTCCATCCACTTTCTTCTCTCCTTAGCCACTACTCTCTTCGCCTCCTTCTTTCTTTCCTGGTACTCTTCCCTTGTCTCTACCGTCCTATTTTGATACAACCTCCTAAAGGCTCTATTCTTTTCCCTTACTATATCTTTTGTCTTCTCATTCCACCATGGTGTTTCCTTCCACCTCTTCTTACTACTTGTCCTCCCACATACTGCTTCTGCTGCACCTACTAGTGTGTTCTTAAATCTAGCCCATTCCTCTTCCACCCCTCTTTCTTCATCTGTTGGAATTCCTTCCTTTACCATTTTGAGGTACTCGACCCTTCTATCCCCTTCTTTCAGTTTCCATATCCTTATACGTCTTTCCTGGTTCTCAGTCCCTTTCTTCTCCTTACTCCCTCTCAGGTTCATTACCAGCAATCGATGGTCGCTATCCAGGTTCTCCGATGGTATAACCTTGATGTCCGTGATGTTCTTATTTAGTTCTTTCTCATACAGTATATAGTCGACCACCGACTTCCTGGTCAAGTCATCACTGTACCATGTGATTGTGTGGCTCTCTATTTTCTTAAACCAGGAGTTCCCAACTAGCAGGCTGTTCCTCTGGCAGAAGTCCAACAGTCTCTTTCCTTCCTCATTTCTTCCGCCCCAACCCTCTGGTCCTAGAACACTCTCATAACCTTGTCTTTCTCTTCCTACATGGGCATTCAGATCCCCCATAACAATCATATTTCTTCCTACCAGCTGCTTCTGCAATTCCTCTTCAAACTCCTCCTTCTCTTCAGAGGCGCAGCCTATTTGTGGAGCATACAATGAAAATCCACAGCCTGCTTCTAGTCTCCGACCGGGTCAGGAATGGAATGAATGAAGCCCCCATCTAGCGGCGAGGATATGGACTGTGCCGGCTGCCGAGGCCTGACGCACTCCTCTGGGGCAATGATTAAATGAATGACAGATGAAATGAAATGGTAGTGGAGAGTGTTGCTGGAATGAAATTTTGACAGGGAAAACCGGAGTCTGCCTCCGTTTTGTCCAGCACAGATCTCACATGGAGTTACCGGGATTTGAACCACGGACTCAGCGGTGAGAGGCCGGCGTGCTGCCGCCTAAGCCACGGAGGCTTGTGGAGCATACACTTGCACTATTTCTATGGTCTCTCCCCTCAGTGCTACTTTCACTTTCATCATCCTATCACTTATTCTCCTCACTTCTTCTTTTAAACCATCTCGTACTACTACTCCCACTCCATTCCTTTTTCCCTCTTCGTTCCCACTCCAGTACAGTCTATAGCCTTTTCTCAGTTCTCTCCTTCCTTCCCCTTTCCACTTTGTTTCTGCCATTCCCAATAAATCCAACTTCCTTCTTTCCATCATATCCACTATCTCCTTCACCTTCCCCATCAGCGTTCTTAGGTTTAAAGTTCCAAATCTTAGTCCATGTGTACAGCCGTGTCGTCGTCTATTAAATCCATCATGTCCGAGGCTTGTTCCATTTTTGAAAGCATTTGGTTTCATCCACTACTGGCTTGCTGGGCCTATCGTAGCTTCACCAGATCTAAGACTTGGAAATGAGCTATCAGATGGGCCACTCACAGAAAGAGGTGCAGTCCGGAATGCACCAACAGTCTCATTTCAAGACCGCTTTAAGAGAACTGTACACTGATTTCTTTGAACATTTTGTTTTGTTCTAGCCCCAAATCATCCGGCGGCATGGATATTTAGCAGAGTCTCACACAGTTCTTACGGATGATGGCTATCTGCTGACTCTTCATCGCATCCCTGGCAGCCCTAACAGACAGAGACCAACAACAACAACTGCACCATCACGACTAAAATATCCAATAGAACCAAGTATGACAGACACACATGATATGCCAACACCAAAAGCACCGACGACAACAACAACAACAACAACGACTATTCCCCCTCCACCATCCTCTTCTTCACCTATATTTGTGCAGCACGGATTGCTGGGAAGCTCCGCAGACTGGATTTTCATTGGACCTGGGAAGGCATTGGGTGAGTTATGTCATATATGAATCGCAGCCAATGGCCATAAGCTGGGCATTTTGATTGAACTCCCGAGGGCTCCCAACAAGTTCAATTTCAAGTAGTTTCAAATTTGGCTACCAGATGCTACTTTCACTAACACTAGTGGGGAATGTTGGAACTTGATAGAAGCGTTTCCTAGCCAGCCAAATATAACCTACAAATTTTGCTACAAGCCACCAATTGTATTGGTAGCTTCTTTTACTTGCCATAAATCTATGACATGGGCCCCGCCGGCTTTACTTCCCCTCCAAAGGAAGGCATACTGAAGGATTTTAACGCTCTTAAAAAATCTGACGACTTTGACCGGGTTTGAACCCATGATCTTGGGCATAGCAGTTCAGCATGCTACCGACTACGCCACCAAAGCCGCTATATGTTGAAGTATTAGAAGCCATTTTTCAGTATTGCCTAGTTCTATAATATAATTATGTGATATGACCAGTCTTTTAAATTGTGCTCTGAAAGAAGTTCATTTTCCGTATTGACAGATTCACTATATAACAAAAGAGAAAGTGTTCCACCTAGCCAATACATTTATTTACAACAAGTTATAAACTTGTTATTATATGGTACATGTTTCGGGGCCTCTAGTACGGGTCCCTTCTTCAGCCATAAATTAAGATGTAAAATCCAGCATAATTAAAGATATTATAAAAAAATACATAAAATGATGAGTGAATGGATGAAATGAGATGAAAAAGAACATATTAACCATGAGAAGTAACATGACTGTGCATCAGTAAAAAGTAACACCATTGGTAGTTCTAGTTTCTTGTGAATAAACACTTATATAGCACTGTTCTAATGTTTGTGTGTGTGAAAATCACTTCACTTGGGATGTATGGCCTGTTGTTTACAATGCTGTTGACTGAAATTTGCTGTTCAAGCTGGGGCTTCTGAGCTTATAGTCTCTTATTAGAGGGAAAAACACTGATTGTCATGTAATAAAATACATCATCATGATGAGGAGACGTCCAAGCGTGGAAGAAACATCTTAATTTATGGCTGAAGAAGGGACCAGTACTAGAGGACCCAAAACATGTACCATATAATAACAAGTTTATAACTTGTTGTAAATAAATGTATTGACTAGGCGGAACACTTTCTCCTTTGTTATATAATGACCAGTCTTGTAATACGGCAATATAAAATAAGTTATTCCCTACCTTCTAAGTCAGGGGTCTACAAACTTTTTAGCCTAGGGGCCACACCTACTCCTTCACCAAGTTCTAAGGGCCATGACCTAACTACTGTAGTTTTGAATAACGGGCAAATTTTCGTTTTCGGACTAGGCGGCTAGTGAGAGATTTATGGCGCAGTGCGCTGGGGGAGGACACCACTCTGTTTGTTCATGGCTTTTTTCTGCTTTTGGCACTGCTGTACTTATCTGTGTATAGGGTTACCAACCATACAGCATTTCATTCATTTTGGTTATGTCCGGCCGGCATTTCTAATTTACCGAAAATGTCCGGCATTTTTTGTTACACGATTGCCCATTTAGGTTTTCCCCCTTAAACTCAGACAGGTGTTAAATACAATTTTCAGAAGATGGTTTGGATAAAGAATGTAAGGTGTTTATGGGAAATGCTTCTTGTTTTTGTGAAACCTGCACTGAGTAAACCGCACTCGTTCCAGGTTCCGTATTGACCATGTTTACAAGATGTATAACACAATTTACACTCGCCAAATCAATACTTTACTTTACTAAAAATACTATAGGTACATGTTTCGGAAACTTGATATGTTTCCTTCTTCAGCCCATAAGTTGGTGTGAAACATCATATGACATCGAAATCCTAACCAAAAATAAAAATACAGTTCGTACTTTTTCTCTTGTTCTTCATTTGTTGAGCCTGTGTCATGTCTAATGACATTTAGGATTTCGATGTCATATGATGTTTCACACCAACATATGGGCTGAAGAAGGAAACATATCAAGTTTCCGAAACATGTACCTATAGTATATTTAGTAAAGTAAAGTATTGATTTGGTGAGTGTAAATTGTGTTATACATCTTGTGCACTGAGTAATTCGATAAATGGATGCATCCTATGGAGGAATTCCAGTGTTTCAAATGGTTGAGACTTAAAAACATTAAGGACCTTAGCTTTGAGGATATTGTACCATGTATTCAATATTTACAGTCAAAGGGTGTAGAAATAGATGATTCAAAATTATTCGACCAGTTCTGCAACGTAAGGGCTTATTCCAATAGATCAACTTTGGATAAAGACACAACACTAGGCCCCAGTTCATATCATCCTTGTGCCGTCTAGGCCCTGTTGCAAGCCATTCTTCCCATTTATAAATGGTGTTTGAAGTTTTCACGGCGATTTCTGCTGTTCCCAAGTTGTTGGGATTAGTCAGTTATCAACAATCTTAATTCTAATCAATCTTCATTGTGTCTAATGGGGCATGTTTAGGCCAACTTGTGATATTCTCACTTATCTAAGGGCAACAATGGTCTGTTTTCTTTAATAAGTGCCAGAACATTGAAGCATTTTCTGAACTTATGAACATTTTGCCAGTTTTTCTTTGCCATACCGGGCAGCAATACCTCCACTGAACGTGAATTTTCATTCATAAATGCTCAGTGATCAAAAGAAAGGAACCGTTTGTTGGTAGAATCAGTGAAAGGAATGTTACTTGTGAAGTTCAATTTCAAAGATATGTCGTGTGAAGAATTTGATAAATATGTGCTTCAAGAAAATAATTCGCATCTTCTTCAAAAGCAGTGGGGGCTGGTGAAGGAAACCATTTGTGTGCTGTAAACCACTCACTCGGGCTCTCCACTGAGTTTTCCATACTGAACAAACTATAGTTCATCGATTTTCAAAATGTGGCTATGGGATAGGTAAGTTGGGAGTGTTAAAAGACCTTCTGATGCAAACAGCTTGTAACCGAAATTATTTTGGCTACAATAGCTCACCGTCAGGTTTTCGTCTTGTGCGGTTGGTGGTATTTATATTTTTTGTTTTCGGGTTGCCAGCCATGGCCACCTATTGGTAGACCACCATGGAGAATCCTGTGTGTTCAGTGCCATAGAGATTCTTGATAGTGGACTGGCTATTGCCGGTAGGTGGCCTTGCTAAGGGCAAGGTTTCCATGGTTATTTGTTGATTTTGAGAGTGATGCCATGCAGAATGGATGCTGGCTTTGATGATCAAAAATGATGATAGTTGTTGAATGATATGTTATGTTCTGTGGTATGTTGGTGAGGATTGGGAAAATAGATGTCACATCTAGTAAGAGGAAGGACAGAAAGAAAAGTTTAAGAAAATGCAACCAGAAAAGGAGGAGCAGAAGAATATTAAAGATAGTGAAGAGCCTCTTTTCCTCAAGAAAGCTGTTGTTGATATTGTACAAGAGATCAAGGTAAAGGAAGATTGCTTACATGTAGACAAAAAGGGTATTAAAAGTATTGTATTTAGTATTTCGTTATGTGTCCAACATCATCTCGACCCCGGAGATTATTATTAGAAGAAGGAAATATAGTTACATTGATTGCCCAATGGTGTGGCATGTTGCTGTTGGCAGACCCATAACCAAGAGATATTTAGAAAAGTTTCAAGCTGATGGCTTCCTCTATTTTTTCCACCGTTTGCTTCAAGGACATACCAATACATCTTTAATGATGTTTTCAAACTAAACTTCATAAAATTTTAAAAATGTTAAAGTGTTTTTTAAATGTGTTAATCAAGCTAAAATTAAGCCAATAAGATGTTCAACAAAGCAATGAGATCAATCTCGTTTTATGGTGTCTTTTATATTATGTTTCAATGCCTTGTTAGATATAGTTTTTGGAGTGCTTTTTTCATATTTTCCTGCAATGTGCATGCTTTTTTTGGTGATAATGTGATTTTGATGTATGTACAACGTTCCAATAACTTATATGGCTGAAGAAGGGTCATTTTAGACCCGAAACATGTCCCATTGGCAATAAACCTCTAGTTGTCCATAACAAAAAGTATTGGGCGGAGACCCCTCACCCCATTAAAATTGACTCTAAGAATGCCAATGGCATCTCGGATACCAACTCCTTGACGGAAACCAAACTGTGTTTCTTGGATGTAGCCATAGACTGCCCCTTCTACTCTTTTCTTTATGATTTGGATCATAATTTTGGATGCATGAGGAACCAAACTAATTGTTCTGTACATACTGCAGTTGGTCGTATTTGCTTTATTTGGTAAAGGGACGATGATGGAGTTTCGAAATTCAGATGGCCAAATACCGGTACCCTTTTCGTAGATTGTTTGCGTTACGTCATACAGTTTTTCATTAATTATATCACCAGCAGACTTGATTAGTTCACTATGGATGTTATCGATGCCTGGAGCTTTCTCATTTGGTAATGACCTCATTGCCAACTCAAATTCACTTTTAGTCACAGATAAAGGTGCAACTAAACTTGTATGTGACTCCTTTGTATGTACGTACTCTAATTCTTCATTGTACAGCGTCTTAACGTACTTTTGCCAGTGGTTCCTTGTTTGTGTTTCATCAGTGATGATTGAACCTTGGTTGTCACGCAATGCTGAGGTTAGAGTTCTTTTTGGTAAGTGGCATATTTTCCTTGCTGTTTTTAGTGCCAAGCTGCCCTTTCCATGTCTTTCCAGTTCTTCGATTTCTTTGCATTTTTGATGAAGCCATATTTCTTTGGCATTTCCGCATTCTCGATCTATTTCATTTTGAAGCCTCCTGTATGCTATCCTCCCTTCACTTGTATTGACCTGTTTCAGTCTCCTCCTTCCTTTGATCTTCAAAAGAATATCCTGTGTTATCCACAGTTGTTTGGGAATGGCTGATGGATTTCCCAGTAATTCTTCTGCAGCCTCTCTGAGGGAGTTCTTTATTGTCAACCATTTGGTATTGCTATCCTGTGACGATGTGCCTGTTTCTAAAGCATCGTCTTCTCCAAGCTTCCTACTTATAGCTTCCCTGAATTCTGTACGCTTAAGTTCATCACATAAAGAGCTGGTGTTCCACTTTGGTCTGTTATTGGTCTTCTTCAACATTTTCCACCTTAACCACAGTTTGATTCTTAACATATTGTGATCTGTGTTGGCATCAGCTCCAGGTAGGGTCATAGACTTTTTTGTTTGATTTCTGTAACGATGTTTCACCAGTATGAAATCTATTTGGCATCAAAAATGATCTCCTGAGCTCTTCCACCGATATAGGCATCTTGATGGGGCTTTAAAGAAGGTGTTCGTTATTACTGGTACATATCCTTCTTGTTTGCAGAAATCTATTAGCCTCTGGCCTCTTTCATTCCTTCTTCCTAACCCAAATTGTCCAACACATGGGTTTTCAGAACCTTCACCGACTATGGTGTTCCAGTCTCCCATGATGATGACATTGTCACTAGCTCTCGTGTGTTCCTGAAGAAAGTCTTCAAGCTCATCATACATATCCTTGACTTCCTGATCTTCACTGCTAGACGTAGGATCATAGATCTGGACAATGACTGTGTCTACAGGAAGTGATTTGAGTCGTATTGGCATCAACCTGTGATTTATTACCATGACATCTTTCAGAGCAGCAGTAGCTTTTTTATTCAACAGGAAAGCGACACCTCCTTGACCTTTGAGACTTCCAGAGTGCACCACTTTATAATCATCACTTTGAAATTCCCCTTGATCAGGCAGTCTTGTTTCGCACACTCCTAATACACTGATACTGTGACCCTTTGCCTCCATTTTGATGAGCATTGAAGCTAGGAACTACAAACTGTCCAATCAATGTCAAACAAAAATAACATGGCTGCTATTTGGACATCGAAACACAAATCACAAATTGATTTAACCACTCCAACAAGAAAACACCAATCCGTGAGACAATATGCACTATCACTGGAACAAACACCAACAATCCTTGAAAACATGCGATGATCCCTAAATAAAGGCACAAAACACCATCTAAAGGCAAAACTGTGGTACCACATTGCAACCCAGGTCTTATCACGGTTGCAAAATCAGTATTCTCCTATATTATTATTAAATTTATTGGCCACATTGGTCCACTTGAGTCTTCCATGTACACTTTTTCTTTGAAGGTTGTATTGTTTGATTCTTCTTATCTGCCCAGTACTTCTTCATTCGTTCTGATCACAGTGTTCTTAATTCGTCTGAAATCTCTGCTGGCCGTCTGTGCATCATTTCTGCTGAAAATTTGTGATTCTTAAGAAGGGTGGTAATTTTTTTTTTTTTTTTTCTCTCTGCATCTGTAATTTCGAGTCCAACTGTTTTGAGATCCTCTTGAATTTCTTTGATCCAATGCCCTCCAGTCTTCTTTCCCAGATTTCTCATCACTAGTTGTCGTAAAATCCTGTTTTCTGGTAATCGTAGGATGTGAAAGAAATAAGAGATTCTTTTCTTCTTCATCGTGCTGGTAACTGGGTCAATCTCTCGGTAGACTGTTTCATTGGAGAGGATTGTCCAGACTCCTTCAACCTGGTGCTTTTTATCATTTCAAATGATCTTGTCGACTTCGTCGTTATGGTTGGGGTCCATCGTTATGCGTTACGGATACGGACATGGTGACGGACGTGAAGTCATGCAGCCGCGCGGGAAGTGACGTCATGCAGCTGCGCGGGAACGTGACGTCATGCTCACGCGGGGAGCGAGAAGCAGACGCTAATGATTATTGGAGTCTGTTGAAAGAGGCCTGGCGTCGAGCGACCTGGGGCTTTGAGCGAAGCGAACACAAGAATACAGGGTGACTTCTAAAGAGATATACAAGATGCCATATAAGAATACAGAGTGCCTCCTAAAGAGGTGGGCAGGATGTCAGAGCAAAAAATTACAGTCAGTCTGAAATAAGAATACAGGGTGCCTCCTAGATGTCAGAGCAAAGCATCGAACCAGTCCCAATATTCCATCCCTACTCTCACTCAAAATAGCCCCCTAATGTTCAGCCCGCCATTGCTCGCTCCCAGGTTCTACAACTCATCTCCCAACACTCTACCATTACACTAGTCTAGCCAGATCGAATACAGGCCTGCCTGGGGCAAAAACACTCCTTTTCAGAGAAATAACAACTCCGCAACAAGCTTCACGAAAACCCAAATTAAAATCGAAAATTACGTTCTACAAACACCAAATTCAGTAAACTTCCCTCATTTCAGTTACTCTATACTTAAAACAGACACAGAAGGCATAGTCATGACTCCTTCATGGAGTAGGCTATTGTCTAATCATGTTCACCTCTCCTTCACCTTTAGGATAAATTTCATAAACTCTATTTAAAAATCAGAAACTCACTCCACAAATCTGTAAATCAGTATTCTTCCCTTATTTCAGATACACTATTCATTAAACAAACTTATAAGGCATAGTCATGACCCATTCATGGAGTAGGCTATTGTCTAAATCTGGACACTCATACTACATCCTTACACTAATTCAAATTTACGGCCAAATGATCCTTCTGACAGGGAGGCAAAGGTTTCCGCCGGTTTGCCTGGGATTTTGGGCCACAAAACCGCCATCAAAAAGTACACAATTTACGCTTTATTCAACCAAACACATCTCTAATACAAGTACAAGAAACACATTTCTTCCCGTGACCCTTAAAGATGTGCCCGCGCGGGAAGCCTAAGTTAATGGGTAATGCAGTCTGTTGAAAGAGTCCTGGGGCTTCGAGCAAAGCGAGAAGCCCTCCTGAGCCTTTCTAACATGTGTAGTAATTGTAGCATGCGTCATTTGAAATGATACAACGTCTAGTCTTTCAGACTGACTGTGATTTTTTTATTTATGCAGGTTCTGATAGTTCTTCTTTCAGTTTTGAGGAGCTGATCAGTTCTTCTTTCATTTTTAATTTGGAACAAGGTTTCGCAAGCATAAGTGGCTTCGGGCAAAGTTACAGTTTTGTAATGTGTTGTTTTTTTTTTTTTTTTTTTTTTTTTTAATGAGCACACACATTTTTATTCACTGACAGAAAACATGTACATACAAATGTTGTATCAAAATACAGGGTGAATCCCACATAAGATAAACTTGTGCGTGGGCTTCATGAACACAATTTCTTAATTTATTTGCAACATGGTATTTGACTGATAATAGTAAGAAAAGTTTATAGTAAAAGCATTAATTATAAGGATTCTGAAAATAAAAGATGATACATTACTTATTTGTGACTGAGTTGTTTTAAATATGATGGTGAAAATTTATAAGTTCATTTACTTTATCAAAGTTATTAAGGAGCCATGTAAAAAGCCTTTTCTTCATTATATTCAGGGTGTTATTTGTCACATTTACTGGCAATATATTGTATATCCTAGTGCTAAGACAACTTAAATTCCTTTGGCCAAGTAGTGTGTTTCGACGAGGGATATTTATTTCAGTTCTGTCTTGAAGTCTAGTGCACATTTTAAGTTCTTGTCCATTACAGAAGAGCTTCATATTTTTATGTATAAATATGATTGATGACTGAACAAATAACTGTCGTATATTAAGCACCATGCTTTGTTGATACATTTCACATGTTGGAAAAGTTGGTGGCTTTTTGTACATAACTTTTAGAATGAAATTCTGGCAGGTATTTACCTGAGCCAAATGTGAATCAAGTATTCCACCCCAACCATTTATTCCATATTGTAGTTGTGACTGGACTAAGGCAAAATATACAGTTCTCAAGACTTTTGCTGAAAGGATAATTCTGACTCTGTAAAATATATAAATTAACTTTTGGAGTTTATTGGCCAATTTTGATGCATGCATATTCCATTTTTTTTTCTTTTTTTTTTGTTTCGTGTGGTCTCCTCAGAGACCTAGTGCAGGTCTTTCTATTCGACACCCGTGGGCGACCTGCGCGTCGGGATGAGAGATGGAATTGATTAAGGTGAATGAAATAGGAGAAGGATGTGGAAGGAAGCGGCCGTGGCCTGTCAGAAGGTACCGTCCCAGCATTTGCCTGGTGTTGAAAATGGGAAACCATTTCAAGGACGGCCGATGGTGGGGCTCGAACCCACGCGTCTACCGAGTCAGCAGAGAGCTTGGCCCCATGACCTAACACTGCGCTTTAGCCAGCGTAGCCTCTACTGTCGGTTCCATTTTAAATGATTATCTATAATAACCCCTAAATATGTAGCATTCATTGACTTCTGTAGGGTATAGCAGCTGCATCTTTCGCCATTGTTACAAATTGGTGTGTGGATCTTCAGTGTTAAATTGTCTGTGGGTTGTAATGTTTTGTTGTGTGAGAAGCAGAGGTATTGTGTTTTGTTTTCATTTAAGGTAAGGAGCTGGTTTCTTAGCCATTTTTGGACTGTAGCAAGGGTTTCTTGAGTTCTATTAAAAGTGTCCTCCCAAGTTGTTCCTGTGACTGTGACAACAGTGTCATCAGCATATGAGGCAATCATCGCATTACAGTTCAGCTCACACAAATCGTTAATATATAACAGAAAAAGAATAGGACCTAAAACTGTTCCTTGGGGAATTCCAATTTTTACTTCAGCACTTCTACTTAGAGTATCTTTGATTCGTACCTTTTGTATTCTGTTAAAAAGAAAGCTTTTTATTAGTTCTTGAGGAGTACCACGAATACCTTCCTTTTCAAGTTTTCTAATGAGTATATTGTGGTCTATGGTTTCAAAAGCCTTTCTTAAATCCAGGAACACAGAAATTGTTCTTTTAGAGCTATCGATGGCTTTATAAAAATAATCAGGAAGGGTAAATATTGCATCTTGAGTACTAGTGTTTGGTCTAAAACCAAACTGATTTGGTGACATTATGTTGAACTTATTCAGATAGTTAAGTAATCTGGTTTTGATGTATTTCTCTAGTATCTTAGAGAGGTGGGTTGTGAGGGAAATTGGTCTATAGTTATTTAACTCTCTTTTATCATCTGATTTATGAACTGGGATTATGATGGCAATTTTGAATGAGTCTGGAAATTGTCCTTTCGTTAGTGATAAATTAAAAATATGGTGCAGTGGTTGTAGAATTTCTGAACTAATTATCTTAATTGTTTTACTAGAGATATTATCATAGCCTAAGCCTCCGTGGCTTAGGCGGCAGCACGCCGGCCTCTCACCGCTGGGTCCGTGGTTCAAATCCCGGTCACTCCATGTGAGATCTGTGCTGGACAAAACGGAGGCAGACAGGTTTTTCTCCGGCTACTCCGGTTTTCCCTGTCAAAAATTTCATTCCAGCAACACTCTCCACTATCATTTCATTTCATATGTCATTCATTTAATCATTGCCCCAGAGGAGTGCGTCAGGCCTCGGCAGCCGGCACAGTCCATATCCTCGCCGCTAGATTGGGGCTTCATTCATTCCATTCCTGACCCAGTCGGAGACTGGAAGCAGGCTGTGGATTTTCATTTCATTCATTATCATAGCCATTTGCTGAGTTATCTTCTAGAGCAGTTATGTGGTTTGTTATTTCTGATTTTGTTATGGGTATAAAAAAGATAGACTGAGGTTGAGATTTTGCAGTGCTATCACGTGCATTTGTGTTGTCCGGTTCCTTATTTGTATTAGGCCTACTTATTTTTTCAGAAAGTTCTAAACCTATGTTACTAAAATAGTCTACAAATTTGTTTGCAATGGCAGCTGGTTGGGATGTTTCTTGAGAGTCCCTGACAAATATGCTGTCAACAGCTGAAGATTTATTTCCCTTCCTACATAGTTATATCATTAATATTTTTCCAAAGGACTTTAGGATTATTGGAGTTTGACATAATTTGTTTGGAATAGTACCTTTCTTTTGCTAGTTTAACCAGCCTGTTTATCCAGTTTCTGTACAATTTATGTTTATTAACAGTTTCTGGGACCTCATCACTGTTTGAAGACCTCTCCCTTTGTTTAACAATTTTCTGGAGTAATTTATCTCTTATTCTAATAGAAGTTAAAATTCCAGTTGTGATCCATGGAGTAATTTTTCTAAATTTTGATCTTGCATTATTTATGGTAGTAGAGTGTTCAGAGATGTATTGAGTCAGTAATTTAATGAAACTATCGGCTGCTTTGTTAGCATCATGTTCATTTATGATAGATTCCCAAGTTTCCTTAGTTGAGGATTTTTTTAGAGTTTCATAATTTATTCTAACATTGTTCAAAGTATTTTCTCCTATTCGTGGAGTATATTTTTGAGATTTATTTTGTATGAGGAATGTAGGACTGTGATCTGTGATACTGGTATGCAATACAAAAGGGTCAAAGTTGCTGTTTTTGTGGGACTTAACATGTATGTGATCGATACATGTTCGGGATTTTGGGGTTATTCTAGTTGGTGAATTTATGTACGAAATGAAACCATTTGCATGTAATACATTTAAATACTCATTTTTAATATTTTGGGCATATTGCCTTGTAGGATTTAAAATATCAATATTTATATCCCCTATTAATATACTGTGTGTAGCTGTGGATCTTAGTGCCTATTGACAGGCATTTTTTTTGTTATAAGTTGACCAGGTTAGAAATTGTGCTATTTTCATTTTGTTGGTTCTATTTATCCATGTTGTTTTTTTTTTGCTTAAGTTAAGCATAATGTTTTCTCCAAGGTATTTAAATTGTAGAACTATGTTAATTTTTTGATCATTTATGAAGACTTCCTTTATGTCAAGAGGTTTCATTGGTATGATCACAGTTTTCTCAGAAGATATTTGCAATCCTATTTTTAATGCAATTCTCTGGAGACTGGTGATCTGAGCACTAACTTCTTCCTAGTCAAGGGCTAAGACAGCTAAATCATCTGCAAACCCTAGGCAGTTTGTTCTTATTGAGGGTTTAGCTCCAATTTTGATTTTAGGTGGGTTTTCTTTTTGCCAAATTTTCACGATGTAATCGAGAGCCACATTGAAAAGTAGTGGTGATAATCCGTCACCTTGTCTAAGCAAAAAGTTTATTTGACTACTTGTTTTGAATAAAATATATTATAAAATAAAAAATAATTGGTTCAAAGAAGTTAAAATGATTTAAATGAGTTGAATAAAACAATGAAACAAATTGAAAATAGAGAAGAAAAAAGGATTCTGAAGAACAAACATATGACTATGAGGCTTTCACTAAATATTAATCAACGAAAACATTATGTCATAACTGACGAGGAAAGGGCTGCCCAGTCAGTTAGAATGAAGAGGTTTTGGGGGAGGAGGAAGATAATAGCTAAATTCCCTGTCAATCCGTAGAGGATTTGATTGTATTTGGTTTGATTTAAGTGCTCCAATGCACAGTGGGTCAAAATCGAAATCTAGGGGGACAAAATTATATTTACGTTTCAATCATGAATTTAGAGTGAAAGCAACGTATATAATTTGTTTACTTCATAATAAACATAATCCATGAAAAAATGCGGGTGAGCCGTCTGCGTTGGTATGGCCATGTACTGCGTAGCAATCACTCTTCAGTCGCGAGAACAGCACTTGACATCAGTCCAGAAGGCCGACGACCATGAGGGCGACAGAGAAAGCGCTGGCTGGATACTATGCGGGAGGACATGCAACTAGTGAATGCCACAACTAGAGACGCTCAAGATCGAGCAGTATGGAAGAAAAGTGCAGAAAAGCAGACCCTGCAATAAAGCGGGATTAATGCTAGGAAGATGATGATAATAAACATCAGTTACGACCTTTTTTAAGCTACGTCTATACATGCAAGAAATTGTCTATGACTAGGAGTTGGATAGAGCATTCAGTTATCTCTTCAGAACAATTTTCTACCCCTAATTTACTATTAACAAAGTCACAAAGTTCCACTTTTGGCTTAATCGTCGAATCCAGTGCTTCAAACAGTTGTAAACGTGTGAGAACTGGTTCTCGGCATCTTTTAAAACGTAAAATAACTAAGTAAGTTGCAAAAAGATGCAAAAAATCTTATAACAGGTGTAAACTACAAGACTTTATCTACATTTTAACATAAGTAGAAAGTGACGCAGAGTGACGCGACATACTAAAAATCTAAGTGAAAATATAATTTTAAAAATAATAGTTGAATATTATATAATTCAAATATAGCTAAAATTACGTAACAATTACGCCCATTAATAACTGAAACACTTTACAAAGATAATACCTTCAGCTGCATGTTCCATCTTAAAGCATCACACTAACCACAAAGACAACCAAACCACAGCCACTTACATTCACCCTACAATTCAGACTGCTCGAACAGTGGTGACAGATTTACACTAAGATGTGTTTATATCCCAGAATAGTGAGCGGCAATTATATGAGAATGCTGTAGAAGTAATAAATTTTGTTTTTTAATTGTGAAAAAAATAATTTTGTCCTCCTAGATATCGATTTTGACCCACTGTGCAATGTGGGCATAAACTATGTAAAAAGAAGCAAAGCCAACTCCGTACAGGCCATGGAGGCCCTGTGAGTAGTGGAAGGTAGAGGCTTCCACGTTTTGTGACATCAGCACTAGATGGGATGGAGTTGTCAGCTCCACGCCCGGCCGTCTTTGCTCCCAGGAATTACCCTGGTACTCATTTCTCGTGTAGGCTGAGTGAACCCCAGGGCTATTTGCTTTACCGAAAGTGGTAGTTTTGTTTCTAAAACCCACTACCTGGGGATTGAACCCACTCCCTTTCAGTTAGAAGCTCAGCGCCTCTACCGACTGCACCATGCAGCCCCCTGTAAGCTATGTAAATAAAATAAATGAAATAATTAGTTAATATGGATCCAAAATCATCATGGTTTCTATCATTTCAACTTCTTCAAGAGTTGGTAAATGCTGTTTGACATATATAAGCTCACTGGACTTTGGTGCATAATATTTGCTTGGGCCCTGATAACAGCTGTGATTCACTGTTGCTAGGATTGTACAAGATTTTCTTTGTAGGAGATATCAATCTTCAATCATTCTTGTAGATTGTCCTGATTGCATGGTTAACGTTTTAACATGCTACTTTAAATGTTCTGAAGGATTTTTAACTGGGTTAAAAACTGGAGATTTTGCATATAGTTCCAGATGTGTAATTTCTCCTGAATGTTCATATGCTGATCAATCACAGTTGCAGCCTGGCAAACAGGGTTTTGTCATCTTGGAGGACAGAGATAGAAATGTTATGCTCATCTTTAAGATAAAGGACAAATGGTGGAACTAGGTTGTCCACTTCAAACAAAGGACTCTAATACTAAATTGAAATACCTGCAAAACGTCACAGAAAATACTGTAAAATGCCAGAAATATAATTTGAAACTCATACTCATTACCAGGCTTCGGATAATTATGCATTTTGCATATTGCATATGCAATTGCACACTTGGGACAGTTTTAACTTAACAGTGCATATTTAGGGGATTCCTCCTGTTGGTGCATATTTCAAAAACATTCTTAATCTTGAGTGTAGACATCAGCTTCTGCAGGACACTTTTGGAATATTTGACATGTATTTCAGGTAACAGGAATGTTGAGCAGTGCTGGGTTTGCATCGTGTTTAAATTTAGCAACACGAGCCCTCCATCCGGCCATAGCTTTGTCTACCTGCAATGCTATTAGGTGGGGACTGATTCTTGGTATTTCCCATAAAGCAGGTTATCTTTTCCTCATTCCGTAAATAGTTACCTTGTCAGTGTTACTTTCGTTGAGTTTAAACAGGCTGTGGCTCATAGCACGTTAAATAGCTACTGTATTTAAGATGCCTAAGAAGAAGAGAACAGTTAATGAGGTAATGAAAGTGTGTGTACGAGAGTTTCAAGACTTTTCATCTGACGGAAGTGTATTGTTTTGCAAATACCGTAGCACAGTCATAAACGCATCTAAAAAGTATCAAATTCAACAACATCTTCAAACAACGAAACACAATAAATTGAAAGACGTTAACCTGAAACAAAAACACCAGGTTCTTGTAACCACTGCTTTAGTTAAACCTGGACCAACACGTAGTAAATTCAATGAAGATCTGTATAAAGCATTTCTCTCGGCAAATATACCGTAGGCTAAACTAAACAATAAGAACTTAGTTCAGTTTCTGCAGGAGTATACGAAACAACCAGTCCCAGATGAATCAACAATTAGGAAGAATTACGTTCCTGAGCTTTACAATGTAACATTAGCTAAACTAAGGCAAAAAGCTCATGGAAAATTTATTTGGGTCTCACTAGACGAAACAACGGACGTAGATCAAAGATATGTAGCTAACTTCGTGTTTGGAATTTTAGGAGAAGAAGAAGAGAGAGACAAATCATATCTACTAACTATGGCTGTGTTGCCTAAGGTGAATCACTCAACAGTTGCTGCATTTTTAGCCTACTTTTCGCATTTTGCAAAAATGAGGAAAAAGTAGACTTATGAGATCGATCCGGGAAAATGTGTGTCTGTCTGTCCTTCTGTCTGTCTGGCTGTGTGTGTGTCCCCCCCCTATCAACTCCTAAACGGCTGCAGCAATCAAAACCAAATTTAGTATGAGTAAAGATGTGCACCGGAATAGCTCACGTCCATATTTGAAAATGATGTCAGTGCTACCAACTGCTGAAAAAACGCACTAGAAAATTGAGCTCCATGTTGGATATCTTGCAAGGTATGCATGGGAGCTATTCCAAAATTGGCACACATGTAGATAATACTATTTCAGTTTAATTTCCAGGAGGCCAACCATGACAGTGTTGCCAAAATAATTTTAAGCCTTCTGATAGGTCCAATGTTTAAATGCATATAACTTCTACACTATCAATTGGATTTCAACCAAATTTTGTATGTAATATCTGTACATAAATAGATATGACTGAGCGTATTCTTAAGAGCCACCAGGGCTGCCAACTGTTAATAATTGCTCTCTCAATTTTTTATATCCAAATACCCATATATCAGAAAGTATGCAAGCCGACAGCATTAAACTATGCACACGTATAGTACCTGACATTCTATATTAATTTGGAGTAAGTTATATACGTCAGTCCTTCCAACATGATTCTAAGCCTACTGAGAGGTACAACTTTAAATACATGTAACTTCTATACTATCAGTTGGATTTCAACCAAATTTCGTATGTGCTATGTGTACCATAACAGATATGACTATAAGTATTGTTAAGAGCAATCAGGGCTGCCAACTGTTAATAAATGCTGTCTATATTCTTTTTACCCTAATATCAATATATCAGAAAGTATGCAAGCCAACAGCTCTATACTTTGCACACGTATAGCACCTGACATTCTAGATTAATTTGGAGTAATTAATACAAGGCAGTGCTGCTAACATGATTCTATGCCTGCTGATATGTCCAATTTTAAAATACATGTAACTTCTATACTAACAAATGGATTTCATCCAAAACTGGCACAACAAGATATCATAATAATTCAGATTATTTCTGACCAGCACACGCATGGTATTGTTGGCAACATGCTTTTACGCGTGCTGATAGATCCAGTGCCTAACTGCATGTAACGTCCATTGGACTTCAACCAAATTTTGTATTCTGTACCTTAAGAGGTGGAATTAAGAATATATTCAGTCACCAGGGCTGCCAACTGTAGTGCTCTATTAGGCTACATTATACCAGGTATATTTTGAACTAATTAGATATTTCGATATTACCAACTTAATTTCGTCATTATTCTAGATAGGTTCATATACTGTAGAATAATCATTGGCATGAAAAGTAGGCTGTATAGTTCTTCACGGAACTTCTTGTTCAATGATGCACTTTCTTGTTTGTGGCCATCAGGCATTCTTTACGATCATGTTATCGTGGCCTGCACGGATGCCGCACCTTACATGTGTAAAGCCATGGGAGGTCTTGGGATATTATATCCCAAGATGATAGACGTCACATGTGTAGAACATGGACTTCATCGAGTCGCTGAAGCAGCCCGGGCTTCCTTTCCTGAAGGAAACACGTTGATCTCCTCAGTGAAAAGAGTGTTCCTGAAGGCTCCAAGTCGCAAAGAAAATTTTGTTGATGCAGTTCATGATGTGCCGCTCCCGCCTTCACCAGTTCATACAAGATGGGGAACGTGGCTCGAAGCTGCTGTTTATTATGCCAATTATTTCGAGGTAGTAAAAAAGGTAGTTGAAGACCTCGATTCTGAAGAAGCTGCTTCTATTAAAGAAGCTCAAGACGTCTTGAACAAAGATGGTGTTCGTGAGCAACTTATATTCATTCGTTCCAATTTGCGTTGCATACCTTCAGCCATCAAGAAATTGCAAGAAAATGGACTGCCTCTTCACGTTAGCATTGGAATTGTTGAAGAAGTCGATCGATCCCTAAAGAACCTAACTAATCAAGTTTTCTCGAAAAAATTGCAGAATGTAGTGCTGAAAAATTCCGGTCTCCTCAAACTTAAAAGCATTTGTGGTGTTATCCAAGGTAAAGACAAAAATGACAGTGCATCGATACTAGAGGTCCCTGATTTCGCCAAGTTGGAGTATGCTCCAATTGTGGCATGTGATATGGAGAGAGTGTTTTCTGAATACAAAGTCATTTTAAGTGAAAATAGGCGCAAGTTTGTGTTTGAAAACCTATTACATCATGCAGTGATTAAGTGTAATCAAGACTTGTAAATTTTTTTGACAAACTGGAGCAATCTATTGCAGTACTCTAAGTAATTTTCTTTATTTTGGTGATATTTAACATGTAACATTATTTTTTTGTAATATAAACCACTAATTGATATCAGATATATGTTTATTTTTAATGCATATTTTAGTGGTTATTTAGACACTTTTTAGTGCATATTTGCATGCATATTTTGGCATTTTTAAGTGCATAATTATCCGAAGCCTACTCATTACATACTCTACAAACTTTTTGTCAATACCAACCATGTGGAAGTGTCTAGCCTCTAAACCCTTATTAACCTTGATCTCATCACAGTTTGATCTCGTCTGCTGGTTATGATTAGAGAGTAACGTGACAATTTTGTTTTGTTTTTAGCTTATCTGTTAGCAGATGAGGGCTATGATGTTTGGCTTGGCAACTGTCGTGGAAACACATACTCAAGAGCCCATGTGACACTCTCCATATCCGACCCCAAATTCTGGGACTTCAGGTATGTGAATCAAACTACAGTAACTGTATTTAACTTATGATTTCATTTGTTCATCTATGAGCTTTTTGATTCCTGCACCTCTTGTGATTGCTGGGTATTTACTCCAAGTTAGTAAAATAGATGAGCCTACATCTTGCTCTAAACTTTTCTGGAGAACGAAGGTCAAATGTTAGATTTAAATATTTTTAATCTACTAGCTGGTGTACACGTGGTTGACAGTCCACCTCGTAGTGTAGTGGCTAGCATTCATCTTCTATATGCCCTGCCCAGTCTCCTATATGTTGGCGATCAATATGGATAGTGTTCGTCTATCTTCAGCAACACGGTATAGCTGTTCAATAGTTCTTGTGCCAGTCCAGTCTTGAAGATTCCAAAGACAAGACGTCCTTTCCTTGCCCGCTCTTCGATGCCTGTCAATTTTGCGCTCTAAAATGAGGTGCAATATTTCCTATTTTGTACCACGTAACACATGACCCAAGTATGCAATTTTCCTACATTTGATGGTAATCATCAGCTCCCGCTTAGAGTTTGCTCTGAGCAATACCTGTTCATTAGGGATGTGATCTATCCAAGGGATTTTCAGCATCCTTCTATGGAACCACATTTCCAGAGCTTCAAGCCTTTTAGTGGAGGATGATTTTAAAGTTCAAGTTTCTACTCAATAGAGCAAGGTGGACTAAACATAACATTTCACATGACGCTGCCTCAGTTTTAAATTTAAGGCATCACCACACAATAAAGCTCTCAATTTTTTGAAAATTGACCTTGCAATTTCTATACGGTGTGATGATCCCAAATTGTGACCACAAGATGCAAATCTTGCATATTTATGATATATATATATATAATTCGATGAGGCCATCGAGGACCATGTTAAGTCTTGCTACACTTCGCAATTTGTTTCGCTTTCCTCTGAGCCCAAAATTGCCTCATTCTCTGTGAGTGAGCCATCTTGCGCTCCGCTGTCCAGGTGGTACCTTGTCTTCTTTTTGGGTTCGGTGTCTCGTCTCGGGTTAGCCCATTAGTCAGTACCTTTTTGCGGAAGAGATCTCTATTGAAGGCGTCATCGGGCTTTAGATGCAGCATTTTGAGGTCGTCTTTGGTATTCATAAACCAGGGCATTGTCGTTTTGGGTTTGGAGTCAAAGAAATGAAAAATCTGTTTAGTCAGCCTGTTTCTGTCCGTTCGTTTGAGATGACCGTAATACCGTGCCCGCCTCTTTTGGATCGTTTATTTATTATTATTATTAATTTTATATATCATATTTTTTTACTTTATCTAATTAATTTATTCTTATTGATAATAATTTATATGATGTTACATATAGGTTGCGGGAGTTCATACAGTTTAAGGAGTTTTTATTGATTGGAAATAAGTTAAGTTATCGTGACTTGAGTAATATTTCTACATCTTGGATATTTCAATGTCAATCAGGAAGAAAGAAGATATAATATTACAAGATACAAGACAAGGGCTTAACATTCCTGAGCTGACAAAAATATATAGGTATATTTTCGAAGAAGTTACTGCTAGGGTGAAAACCAATGACTCACACAGGATTTCAGAAGTTCGTCAATGCGCAGATTTGGCCTACGTGACTGGGACAATAGCTGACAAGGTACATGACTCAGATGTTGTGATGGAACATGCCCATATATGGAGATGGAAACTACAGTTTATTATTACTGCTCGAGAAGGAAATAATGGACTCTATCCTACAACCAGATGACTAGGATATTTGGATGGTGTGTGGATTTTGAATAAGCCTACTTTGGAAGAGGAAAAATATCCAAGTCCCGACGTGGGTATACGGTGTGACGTCAGAAGAGGAGTATTGTCGTCATGACTTCGATCATCGGAATACTAAGGAGTAGAAATTGGAAGTTCTATTTAAGCTGATGACGGACTGAGTGCAGTGACTCTTTTTACTATGTCTTAGGACAAGTTTGGACTTTCTGACATTTTGTCTTCAGACATGTGAAACTTTTATAACTAGTAACTCAGAGACATTATTCTTTGTTGCACTTCAGACGAGATGGCTAAATTGAAAATGTACTAGACCATAGTCAGAACTACTTCAACCATGAACTTCGGTTCAATTCAAGCTAATTCAGAAGACTTTGAACTTTCAGCCTTACTGAACTGTGGCAATAATTTAACTTCAAATCAATAATCTTCATAATCATGGAACATCAAGGACATCAGACCATCACCACGAGGCATCTACAGCAGCAACGATCTTCATGAAGAGAATCGACTCGGTGAGCGATGAATACAGTAAAACTCAGGTCACTTCGGAAATTCTTTTGGGCAAATTAAATTCCAGCTTTTTAAAAATTAATTTAACGTAATTGACTCCTTTATCGAATTAGGCCCAATAACCATTAAATTAAGTAAATTCTTTCTTCGTATATTATTATCTAGATTTTCACATTTTTTGCACTTGTTGTTTTTACATAATACATTTCTATTTAAATTCAATGTTAGGTTTGTTGTCATTTATAGCTAGTAATTACTACATGGTCCGGCAGCATAACTTCCTTTATAAAAACATAATAAATCCCATTGTATGAATCAGAACACTTATTTTTTCTTATATAATAATAATAATGTTATTGGTTTTACGTCCCTTTTAACTACTCTTATAATGTAGGCGCATATATAAAGTTTTGTTTAACTTAGTTTTGAAGATCAAATCTGGTATGTGACGTCCCCCATTCTGCATACACTGAGTAAACTGCTTTCTGGCGTTTATCATGACTCTTGCCAGCAAATCAGGCGTTATGTTGGTAATTTCTTCCTGGATGGTGGTCTTCAAATCTTGTAGGATCCTTGGATGGTTCACATAAACACGGGATTTCGAAAAACCTCATAGAAAAAATCACAAGGGGACAAATCAGGAGAGCGGGCCGGCCACTCTAAATCGCCCCTAAGTGAGATGAGGTGCTCCGGGAAGTGTTCCCTCAATATAGCCATCGATGCTCTTGAAGTGTGTGTCGTTGCACCGCCTTGTTGTAACCAAATGTCCCCTAAGTCCAACTCATCCAGCCGTAGGAAAAAGAAAATCCTGTAACATGTTTACATACCGGTCCGAATTCACTGTAACTGTGACTGAATTTTCCTCAAAGAACCGGGGACCAATAATTCCAGCTGAGGACAGTGCACACCACACTGTGACTTAAGGTGAATGCAGAGGCCTTTGGTGCAGTTCTCAAGGATTGGTGGCAGCCCAGTAGCACATGTTTTGTTTGTTAACGGATCCACACAAATAAAATTGAGCTTCATCACTTAAAAAAGAAAAACATAGCGTCCTCAGGAACGACTTCGAGAAGAACCTTGCACGCGTTCCACTGACAATTGAAGTCACGTTCAGAAAGTTCCTGCGCACTCGCCATCTTGTAAGGATGGAAATTAATATAGCATAAGGAATTCTCCTCACAGACCGATCGGCGAGTCCAAGGGCAGACTCATGTTTGCGTGCAGAACGCCGTGATGATCGCAACACTGAAGCTCTTACTGCCTTAATGTTCTCAGGTGATCAAATAGGCAGAGGGACTCCAGTTCTTCGTCCTGTCACACTTCCAGTTCGTCTGAACGTAGTGACCCACGTAACAATTGATATCCGGTCCGGGACAGGGGCCAACGGGGCTAAATTAAGGCGCCTACGAAAGGCGCGCTGGGTTGTGATTACAGAACATCTGCTCGAAAAGTAGGCCTCAAGGGCAAAAGCACGCTCTTCCTTGTTCCAACGCATGATGGCGACTGAACTGTGTCGGGACAAAACTTTATAGTTCCACCTCATGAACGAGACCACTAGCTCTCCGCTACGACATCAAACAACTGAATGGCGCGCATTTTAAAAAAGGAGGTTATGCTGCCGGACCCTGTATAAGGCATCCCTAACTCCCGAAGTAAATACTGGTGGGTTAGTGACTTAGTCACACCATGACCTGGAAAAAGATCTTCTTGTTGCTTTCTTTCAGATTCATAAATTTTATTTGGTTCATTATTGATTAATAAATATCTGGCGCCTGCCAACACATTTTATATGTACTTATTTTCAGCAGCTGAGCTAGCCAAAACCACTTCATTTGTCGCCCAACTGTGGGTCATGTTGTTGTTGGTTCCTACCAAAAACTACTTCATTTGTCGCCCAACTGTGGGACGTGTTGTTGTTGTTGTTGTTAGTTCCTACCAAAAACTACTTTAACAGGTCTTAATTTCAAGATCTGAATTCAAATCCTCTGAAAACCAACAACCAAGGTACTTATTGTCAACTTGTTGGATTTGTTGTCCTTTCAGTGTCAAAATTACTTCAACCCTTCTATGACTGAAAACCATTAATTTGGTTTTCTTTGTGTTGATTGATAGACCCATTTCTTCTACAACTATTATCTATATATTTAAAACAGTAAGGTGATTTTTGTTACCACGAGATTGAGAGAACGACAGAACCGATTTACTTCGTAGAGCACTCTAACGAAAGCTCTTGGCCTCTAGATTTGCAGAGTGTCTCTAAAATAAACAAATATATTACGGTATGTTTTTGAATTAATATAGAAAATAGCAGAATTCTTTCCCCTCACGCATGGGCACAATCCGCCTGGGATCATGACAAAATGGCGGTGAGAGGTCCATTAAAATGTAAGTTATTTAATAAGCTTCCATGTAATTGAAAACATACATTAACCAAGTTCTGACAATAAAATATAATAACAGTATGAACGTATACGAATGTGCAACATTGATTTATTTGGATAATGAAATGGATTATTTCCTTCAGACAGCGGCTTTTGAAGATAATAAATGGCTGCGTCTGCTACTGATCAAGAGTGAGTTAGTAGCTAAGTGGTTAAGGCGACTGACTGTGGTTTCAAAGTTCACCGGTTCGATCCCAACCCTCGCCAATATGTTTTTTTTACCACTGAAATATTGTTTAATCAAGGAGTATTAGTAAGGTTTTATGTCTGTTAAAGATACATATTTCTACATTCCCTCTCAATACGTGTTATTTCCGTTTTACCATTGCATTACAGCATGTGAACCAAAGAGCAAACTGTTGTCCTCAGTACGCCGCGTACGCCGTTTAAATATCTGCAATCAGTTCCTATAACTGACAACAGATGGCAGTACATCGCCCGTATAGTTCCAGTAACTGACAGCAGATGGCAGCACCATTGCATCGAGATATTTAAAACACAAGACATGGCACGTTTTCACGTGATGGAGAATTATAAAGGAGGGGAATATTTAAGAAGGGAAATTTTGAGGAACATTAACCGACAGTTGAATGTGTAGGCTATGTTGTTTATGTACCTTAATATTTCCCACTGCTTCGGTGGTCAAGTTATTAGCGTCCTAGACTGTATGTCTACCCCTTATTATTCCCGTTTTTCCAACGGGGTCGGGGATGAGATGCGATGAGTCTTTGTGGCGATGTTTTTACGGCCGGATGCCCTTCCTGACGCCAACCTCATGCGAGGAGTTAATGAGAGATGAAATGAATGATGGTGAATGAAACTGGGCAAGGATGTGGAAGGAAGCGGCCGTGGCCTGTCAGAAGGTACCGTCCCAACATTTGCCTGGTGTTGACAATGGGAAACCACGGAAAACCATTTCAAGGACGGCCGACGGTGGGGCTCGAACCCACGCGTCTACCGAGTCAGCAGAGAGCTTGGCCCCATGACCTAATGTTGCGCTTTAGCCAGCGTCCAAGACTAAAAGTTATAATTATGCATCGTCGATATACTCTTAAATTATTAAAGAAAAAAAGTAATTTTCCAGGCACTCGCGCGTGTCCACAATTGCTTTCGCCATGAGAGACACTTGGCAAACATAATACGTTTGAAGGACTCCGACATCGTGGTCACTCAGCCCCGTGTACTTGGGTGTGTATGTGTGACTTTTCTCTCATAACCTGTGTTATTGTGATGGCTGCATTACTGTGTGTATTTGTAATTAAGGTGGTAAATGGCAAGGAGACGGCCAAGGCCTTACCATCCCGGTATTTGCCTAAAGTGGAAGTGGGAAACCACGGAAAACCACATCCAAGATTGTCGAGGTGGGAATTAAACCTTCCTCTTCTTAGTTATACCTCAAGAGACTGAATGTGCCCCGTTTTTGCCCTCAGACCAGAATTAAATTTCTTGGCAGAGCAGGAAATGTAAGCCGGGTCTCCGGGGCGATAGACAAGAATAGGTGGGCCTCCATGTGTTAATACGATTTTTGACATGTATGGGACATAGAATTCAAAAACTGCCTCCATTAGGGTGACTGCCGAAGTGAGTATTGAGTATAGGCCTATGGTCGTTCCAGTAATTGGCGAAGTGATTCTAAGTTCCCCTGCAAAATGTACTGCCATAACCTATAACAGGTAATGGAAATTGCTTATTTAGAGCAGTTTCGTACTGTTTATAACAAAATGAAGAACGTCATTCTGAGCTGCGTTTTCAAGCTATTGCAAAAAAATTCGCTGGCAGGAACAATTATAAGGAATTTATTTTAAGCGATCAGTCTCATCGCATTCTCCTCACCAACCAACTTGAGTATGAAAGTCTCTGGACGGTCATGTTGAACTTCATTGTATAAGACAATTGTTTAATGATTATTTGTTTAGAGTACTGAGTCTAACTACGCAGTTGATTTCGGCAATGGAAGTATTATTTGCCATTTAATATTTAGCGGCTCCGTTATTGCAGGACACTATAGTGTTATCGAATAATACGAAGCCACATTTAAAATCCAATATAAATAGGCCATTTCAGAAACAATTCCAGATATTATGCAGTACAGTGTACTGTAAGGTCTTTGACGATCAAATGTAAACATTGTTCTACATTGTATTTCTCTTGCGTAAAATCTATGCGTGGTTACTTTGGTCTTTACTGTTGTGAGGGTAAAATTGATCTTCTGGAATATACAATATTTGCCAAGCTGCAACAATGTAATGATATTAATTTAAAAGTCATTGAACTTATATCCAGTAGTTCAAACACATACATCAGCGTTAACAGATTGGATACTGAAGATGAAAGCCAGCTACTTCATTTCCCTATTATTGAATTTTTCAATGCCTCCTCATACTCCGAAACGTTTGAGCCATAGTTATGCTCCTTAGAAATCTGAACGTTTCCCAAGGACTCATATATGGTAATATATTAATTGTAAGAAATATGTATGAAATTGCTTGGATTCGGATATAATAGGTGCAGTAATATTAGGCAGAGAGCTCAAATCCTACGACTTGATTTAACACCTACCGATAAAACACTTGCAGGTACAGTACATTTTCTTTTAATAGGCAACAATGTCCTATTCGCTCGGCCTATTTTATCACAATCAATGAAGCTCAAGGATAAACTCTTGAGCGTATTGGGCTATTTACCTCATCACGTTTTAAGTCATGACCAGCAGGATAGTGAAGGTACAAAAAAGGTCCTGTATGGGATGGTAAAGAATAAGAGGCGGAAGGATCCTACAGATTATGTTTGAATGGTGAACAAAAGGGGACAAGAGATAGAAAATAGGGAAGAACTGAAGAAAATGTGGAAAGAATATTTTGAAGAACTCCTGAACCCAAATGGAAACCACGGCGAGGAGGAAGAAATCGGGGAAGAGGTACAGTAGATGAACTGCAAACATAAAAGGACTTAACATGGAAAGAAGTGGAAGATGCAGTGAGGAAGATGAAAGGAGGGAAGGCACCGGGTGTGGATGAGTTGAGTGTGGAGATGGTGAGAGCAGCAGGAGAGGTGGGGATACAATGGTTGTACCGAGTGATGAAGACAGCATGGAAGGAAAGAAAGACCCCAGAGGACTGGAAAAAGGGAATAATTGTCCCGATCTTCAAGAAAGGTAGCAGAACAGAATGCAGAAACTATCGGGGAATAACACTGATGAGTCATGGTGCAAAGATCTTTGAGAAAGTTTTGGAAAGGAGAATTAGGACAAGGATAGAAGGAGGGATGAGGGAAGAACAACATGGCTTCAGAGCAGGAAGATCCACAGTGGATTTGATTTTTGCTGTAAGGCAGTTACAAGAACAGCACTATGAGTATGGAACAGATCTACTGATGGCCTTCCTGGACATTGAGAAAGCATATGACAGTGTATGCAGAAACAAAGTATAGAAGTCCCTGGAGGATAGAGGAATAGAAAAATGGACTATAAGGAGGATAAAGGAGATGTACAAGGGAAGCGTGAGCTGTGTGAAAGTGGGAGGAGAGAGATCGGACTGGTTGGAACAGAGAAACGGCCTGAAACAAGGAAGTGCACTGTCACCGTTACTTTCCATTGTGGTGATGGATGACATAATGACCCGAGTGGCACAAGTAATTGGGGAAGGAAAGATGAAAGCAATGGTGCTTGCAGATGATTTGATGATTTGGGGAAACAAGGAGGAGGAGGTACAGGAACACTTGGACGTGTGGGAAGGAATAATACAAGGTTATGGGATGAAATTTAGCATAAATAAGAGTGAAATGGTGATCACAACAAGGAAGAAGGAAAGAACCACAACAGGAATAATGTTTGGTGGGGAAGAGCTGAAGAAAGTGGAGAGTTTCAAGTATCTGGGAAGCCTGATACAAGAGAATGGAAGAAACGATAGAGAAATAAATGAGCGGGGGAGACAGGCAGAAGCATTCCGGAGGAGTGTGAGAAGCATGTTATGGAGTAAGGATGTCCCTCAGAACAGCAAAAAGATCATATATCGGACGTACTATGTCCCTATCCTGACGTATGCCTCGGAGACCTGGGTTATGAAAGGAAGGGAGAAGAGCAAAATACAGGCCAGTGAGATGAGGTTCTTGAGAAGCAGTATTGGAGCTACAAAGAGGGACAGATTAAGAAATGATAGAACCAGAGAATTAATGAAGGAGGAACCATTACAGGATGGTATAGAGAAATCTAGACTTAGATGGTATGGACATGTAAAACGAATGGAGGAGAAGAGGATACCCAGGAGGATACACGAGACGAAGTGGGAAGGAAAGAGACCAAGAGGGAGACCGAGAGACAGGTGGCTGAAGGGGGTGGAAGAAAGCGTGAAGAAGAGAGGAGAAGACTGGACAAGGGTGGAGGCTGAGAGATGGTGGGAAGACAGACGACGTTGGAGAGGCTTGTGTTCCAAACAAACCCGGCCAGTGGCTGGAAACTGTGCAAGATGATGATGACCTCATCACGTTTTCAGTCATGACCAGCAATATGTTGCAATGCTGAGAGTGCTATCTTTTGACGCCCTTAAAGTTGCAATAGTGCTGAAAAGTAATCGTACAAAGAATGTAACTTATATAAGAAGCTTCTTCAGTAAATTTGTTTTCCATTGTCCGTCATGTTTTGACGGGTTTCATCTAGTTATTATTAATATTATTATTATTATTATTAACTTAATTGGCCACATTGGTCCACTTGAGTCTTCCATGTACACTTTTTCTTTGAAGTTTGTATTGTTTGATTCTTCTAATCTGCCCAGTACTTCTTCATTCGTTCTGATCGCAGTGTTCTTAATTCGTCTGAAATCTCTGCAGGCCGTCTGTGCATCATTTCTGCTGAAAATCTGTGATTCTTAAGAAGGGTGGTAATTTT
Organism: Meconema thalassinum; assembly: GCA_946902985.2. Taxonomy (NCBI): domain Eukaryota; kingdom Metazoa; phylum Arthropoda; class Insecta; order Orthoptera; family Tettigoniidae; genus Meconema; species Meconema thalassinum. The sequence continues at coordinate 163,602,271 of OX336391.1, forward strand.
ATTCTTGTTCTCTGCATCTGTAATTTCGAGTCCAACTGTTTTGAGATCCTCATGAAATTCTTTGATGCAATGCCCTCCAGTCTTCTTTCCCAGAGTTCTCATCACTAGTTGTCGTAAAATCCTGTTTTCTGGTAATCGTAGGATGTGAAAGAAATAAAGAGATTCTTTTCTTCTTCATCGTGCTGGTAACTGGGTCAATCTCTCGATAGACTGTTTCATTGGAGAGGATTGTCCAGACTCCTTCAACCTGGTGCTTTTTATTTATGAAGGTTCAGATATTCCTTCTTTCAGTTTTGAAGAGCTGATCAGTTCTTCTTTCATTTTTAATTTGGAACAAGGTTTCGCAAGCATAAGTGGCTTCGGGCAAAGTTACAGTTTTGTAACTTGACAAGCATATTTTGTTATAAGTTGACCAGGTTAGAAATTGTGGTATTTTTATTTTGTTGGTTCTATTTATCCATGTTGTTTTTTCGCTTAAGTTATGCATAATGATTTCTCCAAGGTATTTAAATTGTAGAACTATGTTAATTTTTTGATCTTTTATGATGACTTCCTTTATGTCAAGAGGTTTCATTGGCATGATCTCAGTTTTCTCGAAATATATTTGCAATCCTATTTTTAATGCAATTTTCCGGAGACTGGTGATGTGATCACAACTTCTTCCATGTCAAGGGCTAAGAGAGCTAAATCATCTGCAAACCCTAGGCAGTTTGTTCTTATTGAGGGTTTTGCTCCAATTTATATTTGAGGTGGGTTTTCTTTTTGCCAAATTTTCACGATGTAATCGAGAGCCACATTGAAAAGTAGTGGGGATAATCCGTCAACCTGTCTAAGGCCTGTTTTTATTGGAAAAGCACTTGATATTTCTCCCCTGTACTGGACATTTGAAATTGTGTTGGTTCAAGTTAGTTCAATAATTTTTGTTAATTTAGGATGAAGGCCATATGATCTGAGAATTTTTAATATAGTAGGTCTGTGTATACTATCATAAGCCTTTTTGAAATCTATGAATGAAATAAACAGTTGTTTATTTCTGTATTTGTAATATTCCATTATTAGTTTCAGGCTGAGAATTTGGTTTGGCAACTTCTGTATGGGCGAAATCCTGCTTGGTATTCTCCAAGTTGTGGTTCCAGAATGTTTTTTATCCTATTGTAAATTATAGGGGAGAAAATTTTGTAAGTGCAGTCCAGAAGGGTTATTCCTTTGTAGTTGTCTGGATTAGTTTTATCTCCTTTTTTGTATAATGGATGAATTACACCAGAGGTCCAATATTCTGGAATTTTCTCTGTGATCCACATTTTGACTAGAAGCTGATGTAGATTTATGATTGCTGGTTTCCCTGCCTTTTTCCAGATTTCTGCAAAGACTAAGTGTTCACTACATGCCTTATAATTTTTTTGTTCCTTAATTGCTAGTTCTACCTCATTGATATTAGGTGGATCAATTAGATCTGGGGTGGTTAAAATGGGTGTGTCAGTATTTACTTCCAACGTCTCCAGTGGGTCATCGCAATTTAAAAGTTTGTTGAATGTCTCTGCAAGGATCTCTGCATTTTCTTGATTACTATGAGCCAACCTTCCATATTTATCCCTCAGCATCAATGTAGGGGGTTCATATTTTTTAAGGTATTTGCCAAAGGTTTTATAATAAACACGTGATTGTTTTTTGTTGAAACACTCTTCTATCTTTTGTAAGGTATTTTTAAGATGTTTTAGTTTGGTTTGTCTGATGATTTTATCGGGTGACTTTCTTTGTTTTATCAGTTCTAAATTTGATTTGTCGGATTTTTGGGCTTGATTTATCCAAGCTTGGTGTCTTCTCTCAATTGCCTCTCAATTCTTCATTCCACCATTGATGTTTTTTCCTAGGATTTGTTGGAACTAACTGAAACACTCTCTCCTCCTCGCTACAGTTGATTTACAATTAACTACCCTCATTAACACAAACCTACAGAATTTACTGCCTTAAATACAGGCCACAAGTGATTTTAAAATTTTCCTGACTTTGAATGGGCGCCAAGGTTGACCATATGGGTCTTCCTGAATAAAATAGAATAAAATAAATATCTGTTGCCCCGACTATGAAATACCTTATCCCAGGCGTAGAGCATTTGGCATGCGTTCGCTGATGCTCCCAGGTTCATGCAAGACAGGAATATAAACACACATGAATTATAAAGAGATAATCTATTGGCTGTACTATACACATATATACATAATATACAACACAAAATACCCTTCATACACTCGTGATTTATACAGTACCTTGCCACTGAATTTAGGCTCTGAGAGCAGGAAAACACTTACGGCCATATCAGACCCAGGCATAACAGCCACCTACGTATATACACACTGTACCGTCCGTACACAAAATATCTACATACGTTAGACTGGTTCACTCCACTTTCTTTCTTCTCAAACTGCTCGTTCACGTCTCCATTCTCGCATGACTTTTCGATGAAATGTTTACGACTGATTATCCTTTTAGGCGTGGTAAGTTATTACCGACAGCCCATGGTATGGATGGACCCATGAAATGCACGTAGCCTCCAATAGCCCGTAAGAGCTCAGTGGATTGCTAAAGACTAGTCACTGCTCGTTCGTATTACGATACCATGATCAAGTAATAACGACACTAATTTGCAAGTAGACAACGGACTTTCGCTGTAAAAGCAAGAAGACGATTTCTGAACGCCAGACATGCCATTATATGCACTGGTGTAGGGATACATAACCCCAATGTTTCTGCCGGAACTAATTCGTGCGTGGCCCGCTCCTAGCGGAACATCCGTGTCAACACATGAACATCAGACAGTCGAAATCCACACTGACGTCACACAGTAGTTTTCCACTTGAAGTTCATACAAGTTCACGCTATTAATAGCCTAGGTATTCCCACGCAAGCCGAATTACTGCCTGTCTTTTCCGGGTATGTAACATATCCAGCACTCGAAAATACCAATTCATTGTACCTTTATAGTACAGCCACGAATCTAACATTTAACATTACTAGGTCAAAATAAAGCCATTAACCCCAAACCAAAATGAAATAATGCTTCTACTTAATTCAGTCATATATATCCTATTTCCCAAAACGTAATACATCGCAAAACCCCGTATTTTATAATATCAAATATCCAAAAACCGATAATTAATAAACAGTGATCCTAGTTGGTCCGGACCATCCAAAGATTAATCCGTCCACAAAAACACACACAGGCACAATAAAAATCACCTCTGCAACCCCACGTTAACTCAATATAATAAGATACGAATAAAATACCCCAAACTAACTGCACAAGGCACAAAACCCGAGGGTGAGCTACTGTAACTGAATAAATTCGGTTACAGACGCCCCCACAAGGATCAATCTCTAAACTACAAGGCTATAGATTTATCCTTGTCCCTCACACAAATACACTAGAACTCCTGTCTTGTCATATCATGAACAAGATCTCTAGGTGACATATAGCTTGAGGTAAGCAACGTTATATGTTCCTAGGACCTTGTCATCGTTGGTAATCAAGCTGTAGGCACATGCACCTACCCTGTGGTCTATAGCAAACGGACCGAAATGAAAAACCTCAAGAATGCAACTCTGCTCTACCGACAACAGATGCTCAGCTCGCAACAACACCAGATCACCTACCTTAATTTTTACCCCCTCCTTGCCTGCTGTTTCAAAAGTATCTTACCTACTACTACAATAATTCTCAATTTATTTAATCTCTTAGGGTACAGCTTTCCCGGTTGAAAATCCCAAAATCCTGCGATACACACAAAAAGGAATCCTTCTTGCAAACTACTAACTGCCACGCCCTCCAAACATAACCTAATGGTACCATCCCACATGGTCACCACCACCAGAAGACTAACAGACTGACTGTTACTAAACTCAAATATAACCTCATACAGCATCTGACCAATCACCTCAACAACACCCTCCATATGAGAGTGAGCTATAGGGTACCTAGGACCGCTAACGCTAGACCTATCTGCGATGTCAAAACTGTGCCCGTAGCCGTGGGTACATCCAGGTTTCTCCGAGAACACCACCCTGTGTACCCTCAGAACGTCAATCACCTCTGACTTCTGACCCTCGTCCAACATGGTATCTTTAACAACTGCCTCCACACAGTGATCATCATCACTCAACTCACGATCATCTCCCATGACCCAGAAACAACAGTGATCCACATCACTCAACACACGATCATCTCCCATGATCCAGAAACAACAGTGATCCACATCACTCAACACATAATCATCTCTCATGACCAAAATACAACTTGATACCATGCCGAAACCTAATTCTTTCTCCTCAGAAACCTCTTTAATCACCTGAATGCATCCAACGACACTAACAAAATCTCTACCACCACCTGATAGCCTAACCTAACCTAATCCTGTTGCTCACTCCACCCAAACTTCACTAGCGCCTTACTGTAATCTAATCTACAGCTCTGGTCTCCTAACCTATCAGATCCTACATTGACATTATACTCTAAATTATGTTTTTCTTCCAGAGCATGAGCAGGAATACTATGCAAGGACTCTCCCCCTGCTCCATATGGTGAGTCCTGACGAAGTTTAAACTTCCTGGCCTATTGCTTCTCTCAACCTGCCTTTCCATGGCACGCCCCCTATTTGCCTGCTCTACCTCACATGGTCTGTTCCCCGGTTGATTATTTTTCCCGTACCTCTGACACTTATTGTTATTTCTTCCTCTCCCATGATCTTCATACCACATGTACCTATCTCCTCTACCTGGATCCCAGTTCTTCTCTCTCCCCTGATTATAATTTCCTTCCCTTTGATTACCCCAATTTCTCTGACGTTGCCTACATGTCTTTCTCAAGGTACCTATCCTTCCAAGTGACCTCTCTATGCCTGTAATAGCGACTATCTCCTGCACGCACACTGCAGACCTAATGTCATCAGAGAAATCCCATGCTAACTTTCTAACAAGATTATCACTCCCTCCTAGTTCCAAATTTTGACCATGTAGAATTCTATCTACAGTATCTTTCTCCATACTAGTCACTATCTCGCTAACCTGGCTAATATTCTCATCTACCTTCTTCATACCATTCCCCAGCAAACTAATCTCGACTCGCTCATCTATCTCCACTACCTCACCATTCTCCTCACTAACTTCAGCACTCTCAAGCATCTCCACTCTCCCAGCACTCTCCCCACTACCGGTAACTTCAGCACTCTCATCCTTCTCAACTCTCATAGGCCTACCACTCTCTTTCTCAATAACCTCAACGTTCTCTTCCACGATGCCTACAATTTCCTCTTTCTGCTCTCCCAACTTCCTATCTACCCTGGGAAATTTCTGGCCCGTCACCAGTGCCTGGCTAGAAATCTCCCCTGCCAACATCACTTGTTGAGCATCCAACTTATCTACTTCAGAGTCTACGCTCTCTTCCTGAACAGCAATATGATTACCTAGCTTAGTTTCCAGATTAGTGGCTTCTACACAGACTTCACTAACTTGGCTAGTAACATGGCTGTCTAGGCTAATCACATCAAGCTTCTCCGACAAATGCTCCGTGACCTCATCAAGCTTCTCTGACAAATGCTCCTCCAAACTATTCAGCTGACTAGTTATTTTCCCCCCCATCCTATTCATCCTCTCCTCCATACCATCCATCCGACTGATTATCCTCTCCTCCATCCCTACAGACTTGTCGCTAAGATACACGAGCCTCCTCAACATGTCCATCATACTTAATTCATTCCCCCCTGCCCTGGCAAATCTCCCTTGACTCTACTGTTTTCCCCCCATCCCTATAGCAAATTGCCTATCAGACCCTGTCTGATTCTGCCGCTTACCAGCACCGTCCCCCAACAAAGCAGAATTGCATCCTGGCTCTAACGTAGCCATCCCTAATTGAAATATGTGAAATTGTGAAAATATGCCTACAGTTTAACTCCTGTGTCCTGGTACACATCAGCATGTCTAAGTCCCCACGTTGGGCGCCACTGAAACACTCTCTCCTCCTCGCTAGAGTTGATTTACAATTAACTACCCGCATTAACACAAACCTACAGAATTTACTGCCTTTAAATACAGGCCACAAGTGATTTTAAAGTTTTCCCGACTTTGAATGGGCGCCAAGGTTGACCATATGGGTCTTCGTGAATAAAATAGAATAAAATACATATCTGTTGCCCCGACTATGAAACTCCTTATCCCAGGCGTAGAGCATTTGGCATGCGTTCGCTGATGCTCCCAGGTTCATGCAAGACAGGAATATAAACACACATGAATTTTAAAGAGATAATCTATTGGCTGTACTATACACATATATACATAATATACAACACAAAATACCCTTCATACACTCGTGATTTATACAGTACCTTGCCACTGAATTTAGGCTCTGAGAGCAGGAAAACACTTAGGCAGGCTGCACACCGGTACGATACGACATATGTCGTAAGACAAGCGCGGTACGCGATAATTGTATCAGAAGATAGACATCGCTCGTGCGCGTGCAAACTATTGGGAATTGAGCCAACAGGTGCACACCAGTACGACTACGACATCTATCGAAAGACATGTGTATTAAGCGACACGCTCTGCTAGTCTCTTCGCCGCAGTATCGTACGACATTTCAAATAGTAAACATGAATAAAAGTGGTGCAAACAAGGTTGAAGATATAACATTCTTAATTTATTTCATTAAGAGTGTTGAAAATTATCCTTGTTTATGAAAGATTACAGTAAATCAGAGGTGACGAGTTTGGCCTGGAAGGCAATTGCAATTGAATTTAAAGACAGAAATTCTAGCCTCCATGGCTTTCACCACAAGTTATGTAGCAATAGGAAATTTCATCTACCAAACGAAAACTGCTTGTGTTCACTCTGTGGAAAATGCTGCGGAAAATATCATATTGAGTTGTGTTTAAAAAGGACCAAAATCATACCTCAAATTAGCAAAGAATTGTTTGATGTAACTTACATATTTTATATTGTATATGCTCTTTCGCGTGCTATTCCTATTAATAATTAAAAAAAGACACAGGTTAGTGACCTAGTGACTAACATAGATTTTATTTACCACTGTCAAGTATCGGCTACAATTAATTTAATTATGGTTTACACCAGCAAATTTCCATTGAATGGGGATTGCTCCTCCTGGTTTAAAAAGTAATTCAGTAGTCTTCGCATTCTTATGCCTGATGATCTTGTAGTATTATCCACTTCGTTATTGGCTAATATGGACACATCGTCACATGATTTAAAATCAGTCTCATCATAGAGCTTTCCTTCTCGTAAATGGGTAAAATTATGCAGGACGCATGCTGCCTTCACGATGTTCACTGCACATTGCTCGTTAGAAGAAATTGGTCGCTCAAATACACGAAATTTTGATATCAACATTCTAAATGCGCATTCCACGCTTTTTCTAGCTCTAGACAACCGAAAATTGAAAATTCTTTTTGCATCTGTCAACACTCTTCTGGGATACGGTCGCATTAAGTATGGAAACAAATGGAAGGCTTCGCCACTGACGACGTAGTGGGGAAATAGACTAATATTCTCATCACCCGGCAAAGGAGTAATAAAAATTGAAAACTGCCGGGGCTCATCCTATAAAACTCCTTGAAATTTTCTTCGTGTTGAGATAACGCTCTTGCAACTACTGCGGAACTGTGTCACACTTTCATGATGTTATACGGATGTACCCAATACTTTATTATCTGCTTTAAATACGAATACATCGCGACTACGTCATCTTCACTTGACGAGCTCATTATTGAAACTCACTAGGAAGTGCGTCATGCAGATATCGCATCGCTTTGGTGTGCAGCAAAGTTATCTTACGACAATTATCGCGTGCTGCGCTTACCTTACGACATATATCGTGTCGTACCGGTGTGCAGCCTGCCTTACGGCCATATCAGACCCAGGCATAACAGCCACCTGCGTATATACACACTGTACCGTCCGTACACAAAATATCTACATACGTTAGACTGGTTCACTCCACTTTTTCTTCTCAAACTGCTCGTTCACGTCTCCATTCTCGCATGACTTTTCGATGAAATGTTTACGACTGATTATCCTTTTAGGCGTGGTAAGTTATTACCGACAGCCCATGGTATGGATGGACCCATGAAATGCACGTAGCCTCCAATAGCCCGTAAGAGCTCAGTGGATTGCTAAAGCCTAGTCACTGCTTGTTCGTATTACGATACCATGATCAAGTAATAACGACACTAATTTGCAAGTAGACAACGGACTTTCGCTGTAAAAGCAAGAAGACGATTTCTGAACGCCAGACATGCCATTATATGCACTGGCGTAGGGATACATAACCCCAATGTTTCTGCCGGAACTAATTCGTGCGTGGCCCGCTCCTAGCGGAACATCCGTGTCAACACATGAACATCAGACAGTCGAAATCCACACTGACGTCACACAGTAGTTTTCCACTTGAAGTTCATACAAGTTCACTCTATTAATAGCCTAGGTATTCCCACACAAGCCGAATTACTGCCTGTCTTTTCCGGGTATGTAACATATCCAGCACTCGAAAATACCAATTCATTGTACCTTTATAGTACAGCCACGAATCTAACATTTAACATTACTAGGTCAAAATAAAGCCATTAACCCCAAACCAAAATGAAATAATGCTTCTACTTAATACAGTCATATATGTATATCCTATTTCCCAAAACGTAATAAATCGCAAAACCCCGTATTTTATAATATCAAATATCCAAAAACCGATAATTAATAAACAGTGATCCTAGTTGGTCCGGACCATCCAAAGATGAATCCGTCTACAAAAACACACATAGGCACAATAAAAATCACCTCTGCAACCCTACGTTAACCCATTATAATAAGATACGAATAAAATACCCCAAACTAACTGCACAAGGAACAAAACCCGAGGGTGAGCTACTGTAACTGAATAAATTCGGTTACATAACTCTTCTGCCATTGATTTTAGTTTGGTGGTCAGTTCTTGTAATGTATTAGTGTTGACAGATCCTTCTCCTGTTTTCCTATAGTACTCCCTATTATTTTTAAGGTGGCAGGGTCGATTTTTTTTCTATTCTTATTTGGAGATCTTTTCTTAACCCTAGGAGTTAATTTTATTTTGATCTTAACAACAAAGTGATCTGACCCTGAGTCTTCCCCGCTTAGGACTTGGACATATTAATAAAATAAATAATAAAAATAAAAATTTAACTTAGTGAATTTAGTGACCAACAACAAACATAAAAAAGTTGTGAAGATGATTGATTACCTCTTACTCCTGACCGAAGATACTTCATTTGTTAAATAATGCCTGTGTGAAATAAATGAAAACTAGAGACCACAGATTTTTGCAGTCACGATATAAGCGATAAATTGTTTATTGAAAATAAAATGCAATTGCTTTGCGAATAGGATGGTAACAGTATCTAAAATTGCAATATTTTTATCACGAATTTTTGCGATAAATATCTTTTAAAGAGAAATAAACTATTTTGGCAGACAAAAAAGCATCATTTTTTGGATTTTGTATTCATTACTTTTTTAAATATTCGATGCATATTCCTCTACTGTGGCAATTTTATTAGTATTAATGTTAAGTTCTCGTGAAGCATTTTTAATGTTCATTATAAGTTCCTCATGTGAAATTTAGTCATGAGAATAGCTTTTGACGTGTGATTATGCGTGTATTCCAAATAAAATTTGTTTGATTGTTGTGGTTTCAATGAAGTAAGGAGTTAGTATTGCTCAATCCAAGCTTCTCCTCACTATTAATGACTACAAGTGCTGTACGGTAAATCATGACCTGATGCCAATGGGATGATGGTTCATAACATCAGATTTTCATTTCTTCACACGCTTACCTTTCTGCAAGGTTTTGAGATTATATGCACTGGGGTAGTAATGTTGTTTCTTTTGCAGCTGGCATGAAATGGGCTACTATGACCTTCCTGCAGCTATAGACTATATGCTGAACATCACAGGGAGTAGCTCTGTGGTGTATATTGGGCACTCTATGGGGACCACCATGTTCTATGCCATGGCAGCGAGTCGTCCAGAGTATAACCACAAGATCCGGGCCATGTTCAGCCTGGCTCCTGTGGCTTACATGGGTGGTGTCAAGAGCCCGATACGTCTCTTTGCACCTTTTACTCAAGATTTGGAGGTAAGAAACTCGAGGACGAATTCTCACTCGAGTTGCAAGCTCTCGAACTAAGAATGAACACCATGGTTGGTAACTGTTTGGCCATGTTCTACCAGCAGGTAAACATGAGAACATTTACAGCACATTGTCAGGATTATAAGTACAGTACATACATGGGTTAGTTTTTTAGTTTTGGCAACAATGCTTCAGTGCCAAGTTGCAACAATGTTGGGCGCTGCCACTTTTACCGACGGTTGCAGCCCGGCATCCCATCCCTCAGAGCTCATGACCTCGCCCGTCCTCACCACCGCTCGTGCGCAGTTGCGCCTGTTAGAAGAGCAGTGTGAGACCAGCGCTCGCGAAAGACAGTCGCAATGTTTTCCAAGCAGGAGCAGAGAATGTGGATAAAATTTCAGTGTGCTAGGGGTCGCAGTGCTAAACAGCGTCACCGAGGATTGCAAGAAGCGCGCGGTGCAGCTGCGTTACCGTTCAGAACGGTAGCAAGTTGGGTTGCAGCCTTTCGAGATGGGCGCGAACGTGTGGAGCACATGCCTCGATCTGGTCAACCACCAGTAAGTGATGACAATTTACAGATGGTGTCCGCGTTAGTAGAGGTGGATCGGAACTTAACGATTCGTCAATTAGAGCAAGATACCGGACTGGCGCATTCAACTGTCCTCCACATCCTGAAGGACTTACTGAAAATGAGGAAGATTGCGTCCAAATGGGTTCCGCATGACTTAACCGACATGCACAAATGGCTGAAATATGACGCTTGTCGTATGCACTTGCAGCATTATGAGCGCGAAGGAGAGGCCTTCTTACGGCGTATCATAACCATTGACGAGACGTGGTCCAGATCTTATGAGCCACATTTAAAACGCCAATCGAACGAGTGGTGGCACCACGGATCACCACGGAAACAAACAGTTCGACCAACCCCAACCAATGTGAAGGTAATGTTGATTCTTGCCTATGATTGGGATGGTGTGATCATTCACCATACTGTTCCCCGAGGGCAAACCGTTAATGCAGCGTACTATTGTTCATTTCTGCAAGACCATCTCCGAGGAGCTCTGAGAAGGAAACGGTGTCACCACATGGTTACACCGCCCATCGTTCTGCATGACAATGCTAGGGCACACACAGCAGGCGTTGTGTCGGCATTGTTGGATTGCTGGGGCTGGGAGGTCCTCTATCATCCCCCTTATTCTCCCGACATCAGTCCCTGCGACTATGATCTCATCCCGAAGATGAAGATGACAATGCGCGGGGAGCGCTTCCGTACCATTGAAGACGTTAAGCAGGCTGCCAAGCACTCTCTTCGTACCATCAATAGATTGGGCAGTGCCAACGGGATCCAACGACTTTCGCATCGCTGGGAACACATTGTACGCAACGGTGGGGACTACATCGAGGGCCTGTGAACTTGGAACCATCTAAGTGAGTTATTAATCCAGTTATAACTAAGATGCCAAAACTGAAAAAAACAACCCATGTATTATGAGGTTACTTGGCTTATTCCTTTGAAAGAAAACATGAATTGAACTGTATTGGATCTGTATTAAGTTTGACTTGAAAGTTGTCACAGCTTTCAAACAATGACATACTCTACTGGAACCATCATTGTACCCTTCAGACTGCTTCATGAATATGGCCTCCTCTAAATTACCTTCGAGAGATGCTGTTGACTCATCTAATCTTGAGCTAGCATCATGTTTTCATTGGCAGCAACAGTGAGTAGTGTTAGAATAGTAGATGTTCTTGCCACAGGAAGGAACGTCTGGTCATAATCGGCACCTTTCCGTTGCGAAAAACCCTTTATTACCAATCTGGCTTTAAATCTCTCCACCGAGCCTTTTCATATGCACACAATGTTTACATTGGTTGGTTCCTCTGTTTAGGGACTGCGACACCGCGGTCATGTGGGAAAAGGACAAAAGGTATTGTAATACGTGAAAAAGCTGAAAAACTTAAAATAAAATTAGATGGAGAGAAGTTGAAAGTTTTAAAATACGGTACCTAGGAAGTTGGGTTGTACAATACATGATATGCTCAAAAGAAATAAAAACAAGGGTTGCATTAACAAAAGAAGCCTTTAATAAGAAAAGAAAATTGCTTTGTGGAGCAATGAATATAGGTTTAAGAAAGAGATTAGTGAAGTTTTATGTTTGGAGTGTGGCAATGGATGGAGGTGAAACCTGTACACTTAGAAAATATAATGAGAGAAGAATAGAGGCTCTAGAAATGTGGATTTGGAGGTGGGTGGAGGGAATAATTTGGAAAGAAAAAATAAGAAATGAAAAGATATTGCAGAAAATAGAAGAAAGAATGATGTTAATAAAGATACAAAAAATAAAATGAATTGGTTTGGACATTGCATAAGAGGAAATAGTTAAGTGACAAGAGCGTTGGAAGGAGAGCAAATGGTAAAATCAGAAGAGGAAGAAGAAGGTTTCAGGTTTTTGATAACATAAAGATTGATAAATCTTATGACCTAATGAAACGTTGTGCAGAAGACCGGATAAGATGGAGACAAAGTCCATGAGTAAACCTGCCATTGGGCAGAGAATATTTTAATAGAGTACAATTTTACATCACCAAAGAAAATTATTAAAAACTCTTTCACAACACAAGGTTTTATGATAAATTCTACCTAAGACTCGTAGAATGGTGATATAACTAACCTGATACGGTGAAATTTAATTAAAATTGTTGAAACAGAAAGAATCTGCATAGTGCGAACTATTGACGTCTTTACTTAATTACCAGATAGCACATAGGATTACTCTGTATTGAATAAGCTCTTTATGAACAAACTACATTATACATTAGATTAGGTAACCATTTCTAATGGACACTATTTGAACTGCTGTACACCAAAGGAACAAGAGTGAACATAGAACACCCACATTGTAACCTGAAATGTTACAAAAGAAGAAAGTTATTGGATAACTGATGTGAACATCAACACTCTCCCTTATTCAATAACTTGCAGACCCCCATGCTGTCACACAATTGTTGGAGTCGAGTTGCAAACAATGGTTTTGTAAGCATGCCTGCGAGCTTCCCAGATGATTTCTCGTGCTGCTTCACTAGCTGTTACAACCTCAGCTTCTGTAGTCGATATTGCAACTGAAGGTTGTCGTTGACTAATCCATGAAATAGGTGCACCAGTATGGAGGCAAAGTATACCTGAAGTCGATCGTCCTGAACCTAGGTCACCCCCATGATCTTCATCGCTGAATCATTCTAGGACACCTTTATTTAAATCATTCTTGTAGATGATTCCATGATCTGAAGTGCCTCTTAGGTAACGGAAGATCCTTTTCACCTTGATCACATCACGTGCTGGTGGATTTTCAAGACTTCTTGACACCACTCCAACAGCATAGGCAATGTCTGGTCGAGTTCCACACATTCGAAACATCAAAGCTCCAACTGCTTGTCTGTATGGAAACTCAGTGTTAGGTGAACTCTCCTCCGTATCATTGTCCTTGATAATAGGAGTCGCCACAGCCCTGCAATTGCTCATGCCGAATCGTTCCAGCAACTTCTGAATGTAGTGACTCTGAATGTAGTGACTCTGATTAACTTTGATAGAACCATGTTTGTCTTTGTTAATTTCAAGTCCCACGAAAAACGATGCTGGCTTTGAAGTAATTTTGAACTCCTTCTTGAGATTGTCGATAAATTGCTGAAGTTCATGCTCATTGTCAGCTGCTATCAAGCCATCATCAACATAGAGGATGAAGAAAATTTTGCTGCAACCTCTCTGCCTAACGAAGAGACAAGGATCAGCTTCACTTCTTCGAAATCCTAATTTGATTATGTAGTCACTAAACTTTTTATTCCAACAGCGAGGGGCTTGTTTCAGCCCATACAAGCTCTTCTTAGACGACATACTTGACTGAAACCATCATTGTACCCTTCAGGCTGCTTCATGAATATGATATCCTCTAAATTACCATAGAGAGATGCTGTTGACACATCTAATCTTGAGCTAGCATCATGTTTTCATTGGCAGCGAGAGCGAGTAGTGTTCGAATAGTAGATGTTCTTGCCACAGGACTGAACGTCTGGTCATAATTGACACCTTTCTGTTGTGAAAAATCCTTTATCACCAACCCGGCTTTAAATTTATCCACCGAGCCATCTGCATTTGTTTGTACTTTATAAACCCATTTGCAGGAAATGGATCTTTTTCCAGGTGGTAAATCCTCCATGACCCAAGTCTCATTTTCTTGATGTGCTCTCATTTGTCGATCCATGGCTTCTCTCCAGTCATCCCGTTCTTCCGATTTCAAAGCTTCAGCATAACCAACTGGTTCTTTAAAAGTTGTTGAAACGGATGCTACATAGTCTTGAAGAATTTTCGGACGTTTAAGTGTAGATCAATCTTGCAGCTGTCGTCCAGTCATCTCATTGTTTTGGAGATCGTCTTCATCTGGTAAAAGGTCATCGAAACCCAAGAAATCATCTTCTTCATCACTCTGAGGTTTAACATCAGGCTGGTCCTCTGTCTGAGTACCTGATTCTATAAATACTTGCTTAGGTAGCTCTACATTTATTGGGATATCCATTACTTTCCTCTCAATTAAAGTCTTCTCCTCAAAAATTACATCTCGTGATCTGTTTAGCCTGTTTTCTTCTTTGCGCCAAATTCGATACCCTTCATCGTGATCATAGCCAATCAAAATCCCTTTCACAGCTTTACGATCCATTTTCTTTCGTTGTTGTTTTGGAACATGAACATTACAAGTGGATCCTATTATTCGCAAATGCTTAGTTCCAGGTTTCTTGCCATACCACATCTCATATGGAGATACCCCAGAAACATTGGAAGGTCCTGTCCGATTCAGGATGTACGAAGCTGAATTTATCATTTCAGCCCAAAGTCTTTGTGGAATATTTCCATGAGCATGCATAATGGCTCTTACTGTTTCCACGACTGTTCGATATTCTCTCTCACTGCATCCATTTTGCTCAGGAGTGTGCAGCATTGTGAGACACTGTGTGATTCCTTCCTTTTGAAGAATTTTCTTGACTTCTCCATTGTCAAACTCTCTTCCATTGTCACTCAGAAGTTCTTTAATAACATGTCCAGTTGTCTTTGCTTCATCCATAAACTGACTCAACTTTTTCACAACCTCACTTTTTTCTTTGATGGGAGATTGTCCTAAATTTTGTGTAGTCATCTTTGAAAAGAACAAAATATTGATATCCTGACACTGATTTTTGGAATGGTCCACACACATCTAAGTGGATAAGTTCTCCTGGTTCCGTTGTCTTCTTTCTGGTGCCAAACAGTAGATGATGAGCCTTGCCATAAATGCAGCCTTCACACAGTTCACTGTCCATTTCCACTTTGATGTTTAGGTCCTTGCTGAGAATTGACTTCACATGGCGCTTGTTTTGATGTCCATATCTTTCATGATATAGCTGTAGCAGGTTATCTTTCCCTGTGACATTAACTTCATTGTGAGAAATGGGTCTTATATTTCTCACTGCCAATTTAAAAAGTCCTCCAAAATGATCGCGTATGCCTACCAGTTTGATATCTTGGTTAACTTTGAAGTTACAAATTTCTGCAGTTGATATGAATTCACCTTTTGGATGCTTATCTTGTGCTGCAAGAACAGAGAATAGATTCTTCTGAATCTTTGGTACATACCATACATCTGCCAGAGTAATTGCATGCCACTTTCCTCCAACTGCTGCTTCAATGTCTACTGAACCTTTTCCGATCCCTTCAATCTTGTCACCACTAGCTGTAGTCACTGAATGTTTTGTTGAAAATGGCTGAAAATTCTTGAATGAATTTCTGTCATTCGTAATGTGACTTGTTGCACCATTATCTACAAACCAGTCATTATAACTAGGCCTACATTCAGCATTCATTACTGCCGAGGTAACTGCAACAAGTGTCATGTTCGTATCCTTAGTATCTGTGCAACTTGGTTTTGGAGGTTTTCCATCGGCTGTCCATTTTCTACACATTTTGACTGTATGATTAGGTTTCTTGCAGTAGTGGCATATTATCTTCTTTATCATCTTTGGCTTGGTTGAACATACTGGCAGGGATAGCTGCTTTGACGAGTCCTCAAAGCCTTTTCATATGCACACAACTGATTGGTCAGATTATCAATTGTCCTGTCACTTTTAGACATCAACATCCAGCTAGATTTAAACGAAAAATAATCTTCAGGCAATGTACCTAAGATTTTACATATCACAAATAGATCTGGCAATTCTGGATTACCTTAACATCTTACGTCATTTCCTGCTTGAATTCACTACACAAATGTTTAGCCTACTTTTCACATTTTGCAAAAATGAGGAAAAAGTAGACTTATGAATCGGGCAAATGTGTGTCTGTCCTTCTGTCTGTCTGTCTGTCCTTCTGTCTGTCTGTCTGTCTGGCTGGCTGTGTGCGTGTCTCCCCCTATCAACTCCTAAACAGCTGCAGCAATCGAAACAAAATTTGGTAGGAGTAAAGATCTATACCTGAATATCTCACGTCCATATTTGAAAATCATGTCTGTGCTACCAACTGCTGAAAAATCGCAATTGAAATTTGAGCTCCATGTTGGATATCTTGGAAGGTATGAATTGGAGCTATTTCAAAATTGGCACACATATAGATAATAATATTGCAGTTATACACACATCAAAAAAAGTTTTGCATCACCTCGGTTCCAAGAGTTCCGGAACCGTTAAATACAAAGGGAATAGAGATCAACACAAACAACATTTCAGCTCGTTTTATTGCTCATGAGACCCACACATTGCATGTTGTACCATCATACAGCTAGACTTTCAGCATTTGTGGTCCAGATTGCAGTACACACCACTACCTCTAATACCCAGTAGCACGTCCTCTTGCATTGATGCATGCCTGTATTCGCCGTGGCATACTATCCACAAGTTCATCAAGACACTGTTGGTCCAAATTGTCCCACTCCTCAACGACAATTCGGCGTAAATCTCTCAGAGTGGTTGGTGGGTCAAGACGTCCATAAACAGCCCTTTTCAACATATCCCAGGCATGTTCGATAGGGTTCATGTCTGGCGAACATGCTGGCCACTGTAGTCGAGCGATGTCGTTATCTTGAAGGAACGCATTCACAAGATGTGCACGATGAGGTCGAGAATTGTCGTCCATGAAGACAAATGCCTCTCCAATATTCTGCCGATATGGTTGCACTATGGGTCGGAGGATGTCATTCAGGTATCGTAAAGCCGTTTCGGAGCCTTCCATGACCACCAGTGGCGTACGTCGGCCCCACATAATGCCACCCCAAAACATCAGGGAACCACCACCTTGCTGCACTCGCTGGACAGTGTGTCTAAGACGTTCAGCCTGACCAGGGTGCCTCCAAACACGTCTCCGACGATTGTCTGGTTGAAGGCATATGCGACACTCATCGGTGAAGAGAACGTGATGCCAATTCCGTGGGGTCCATTCAGCATGTTGTTGGGCCCATCTGTACCGCGCTGCATGGTGTCGGGGTTGCAAAGCTGGACCTCGCCATGGACGTCGGGAGTGAAGTTGCGCATCATGCAGCCTGTTGCGCACAGTTTGAGTTGAAACACGACGTCCTGTGGCTGAACGAAACGCATTATTCAACATGGTGGCATTGCTGTCAGGGTTCCTCCGAGCGGCAATCCGTAAGTAGCGGTCATCCACTACAGTAGTAGCCCTTGGGCGGCCTGAGCGAGGCCTGTCATCGACAGTTCCTGTATCTCTGTACCTCCTCCATGTCCGAACAACATCGCTTTGGTTCACTCTGAGACGCCTGGAAACTTCCCTTGTTGAGAGCCCTTCTTGACACAAAGTAACAATGTGGACGCGATCGAACTGCGGTATTGACCTTCTAGGCATGGTAGAACTACAGACAACATGAGCAGCGTACCTTCGTCCTGGTGGAATGACTGGAACTGATCGGCTGTCGTACCCCCTCCGTCTAATAGGCCCTGCTCATGCATGGTTGTTTACATCTTTGAGCAGTTTTAGTGACATCTATGAACAGTCAAAGGGACTGTATCTTGGATACAATATACACAGTCAACGTCTATATGCCGGAGATCTGGGAACCGAGGTGATGCAAAACTTTTTTTGATGTGTGTATTTCCAGGAGGCCATACATGTCAGTGTTGCCAAAATGATTATAAGCCTGCTGATAGGTCCAAATTTTAAATGCATATAACTTTTACACTATCAATTGGATTTCAACCAAATTTCGTATGTGCTATGTGTACATAAACATGTATTACTGAGCATATTCCTAAGAGCCACCAGGGCTTCCAACTGTTAATAAATGCTCTCAATTTTTTATATCCAAATACCCATATATCAGAAAGTATGCAAGCCGACAGCATTAAACTATGCACACGTATAGTACCTGACATTCTATATTAATTTGGAGTAAGTTATATACGTCAGTCCTTCCAACATGATTCTAAGCCTACTGAGAGGTACAACTTTAAATACATGTAACTTCTATACTATCATTTGGATTTCAACCAAATTTTATGTGTGCTATGCGTACCATAACAGATATGACTATATTTAAACACACAGATATGACTATGCCGATTCTTAAGAGTAACCAGGGCTGCCAACTGTTAATAAATACTGTCTCTATTTTTGTTACCCTAATATCAATATATCAGAAAGTATGCAAACCAATAGCTCTAAACTTTGCACACGTATAGTACCTGGCATTCTAGATTAATTTGGAGTAACTAATATAGGCCTACGTCAGTGCTGCCAACATGATTCTAAGCCTGCTGATAGGTCCAATTTTAAAATGCATGTAACTTCTATACTAACTAATGAATTTCATTCAAAATTGACACAACAATAGATCATATTATTTCAGATTATTTCTGACCAATACATGTTTGTCATTGTTGCCAACATGATTTTACGCACGCTGTTAGATCCAATGTTTAACTGCATGTAACCTCCATGCTATCCATTGGACTTCAACCACATTTTGTATTCTGTACCTTAAGAGATGGAACTAAGAATATATTCAGTCACCAGGGCTGCCAACTGTAGTTCTCTATTAGGCAACGTTATGTCAGGTATACAGTATTTCGAACTAATTAGAAATTTCGATATTACCAACTTAATTTTGTCATTATTCTAGAAAGATCCATAATATAGATAAATCATTGGCATGATTCTTAAATTTTAAGAAAAGTAGGCTCTATAGTTCGTCACGGAACTTCTTGTTCAAATTTGAAATGTGCCACGATATCATCTTCAGGATGCTTTTTAAAACTAAAGAACTGTAAGCAGAGGTTATAAACCTTGTCTTGAGAAACGCCGTCAAACAATTTGTGTAGTTCCGACCATATTTCCCGAGGCGTATTAAGACGCATTACTGTCTGCAATGTTTCTTCAGTTATATTTGTAGTTAAAATAATTAAAGCATTACTGTCCGCTTTATTAAATGCTTTTAATGCACTCTTGTACACCGCTTTTTCATCAGCAGTCGCACTTACGGGAGGTACATTTGGTTTGACTAACCTGCCTTCGATAGCATCAAGTGCTCCGGGAATTCCTCGCAAACAAAAACTTATTTTGTATTTCCAAGTGCTCGAGTTTGATTTCCCTTCCAGAAGTCCGATGTTGATAAACCTTATAGAATCAATTTTTCACTGCAACGATATCAACCCGTGCGTAACCTCAAAGTCAGCTTCGTCGAGATTTCGAACAGAAATATACAACGCCGACACGTTTTATTACACACTTAATATCTCAGCACGCACCTGGGCCCATAAACTATTGACGTCTTTACTTAATCACCAGATAACACATGTTATGTTATGTTCATCTTTTTGGTGATCTTTCTATGGGTGTGTGATGTAGGGAGGCTGAGGAAGAGCTTCCGGAGCCCGAAACATGTGCCAGGGATTGTGGAATTGTTGATGGTAGATTGTGTTGATTGACGGAGTTGCCTCGACATTGTTTGTCACAAAATAGTTAATGAATGTACTGCCAACCTAACATGTCCTGTAAGACTAGACCCGCGTAGCTCGCTGCTGAGGAGAGAACTTGCGGACACACTGTAGTTAAAAGGGACAGAAAACCAATAACATTATTATTAAGCTTTCTGCATTGTTTATTAAATATAGTTCATTGTTTCATTAGACTGTGATGTGTGAGGGTGCATGTGAGTGTGCCTAGTGACACTGTTTTAGTGGCAGTATTTTGTTATTAGTGGAACTTAAGTATTGTTTCGTTAGTAGAATTTTGGTATTTAATTGTTAGTAGAAGGTTATTATTTTTGTTAGTAGAATTGCCCTATTATTCTGAAAGGGAGTAGCAACCTTTCAGAATAAATCAATTCTTTTCTTGTCTTATAGACAGTTAAGATATTGATAATATAAGCCAACTAATGGCTACACTGCGTTCTGCTGCATGGCTGAAAGAAACAGGAACCTACAGCCGTAATGCTCTTCCCGAGGATATGCACCTCTCTATGCATAATTACATGTGATGATGGCCTCCTCCCTTGTAAAATTCCAATCCGGAGGTAAACTAGTCCCCCGTTCGGATCTCCGGGTGGGGACTACTCGAGAGGGGGTTATGATCACAGAAGTGACAAAGAGGATATCTGACATTCTACGGATCGGAGTGTGGAATGTTGGAAGTCTGCTGGGAAGTGGAAGGTTAGAAAACTTAGAAAGGGAAATTAATAGGTTGAGGTTGGCTTTGGTTGGGGTTAGTGAAATGCGCTGGCAGGAAGAACAGGACTTTTGGTCAGGAGACTACAGGGTCATTAGCAATAAATCAAACAATGGCCAAACAGGGGTTGGTCTCATATTGAGTAGGACACTTGGACAGCGGGTGGAATATTTTGAGCAATATAGTGAACGGATTATTGTAGCAAAGATCAATACAAAACCTACGTGCACCGCAGTGGTACAAATCTTTATGCCTACCAGTCAAGCTGATGATGAAGATGTTGAAAAGGTCTACGAAGAAATAGATGACATTCTGAGGTATATCAAGGGTGATGAAAATGTTATAGTAATGGGAGATTGGAATGCTGTGGTAGGAAAAGGGAGAGAAGGGAAGATAGTAGGAGATTTCGAATTAGGTGAAAGGAGTGATCGAGGAAGCAGGCTGATGGAATTCTGCGCCAAACATGAGTTGGTCATAGCTAACACCTTATTCAATAACCACAATAGAACAACATACACATGGATGAGACCAGGAGATACAAGGTGTTACCAAATCGATTTCATTATAGTCGAGCAGAGGTTTCGAAACCAGATTTTGGATTGTAAAACATATCCCGGTGCTGACATAAACTCTGACCACAATCTGGTTGTAATGAAACGCAGATTAAAGTTGAAGAAACTGAAGAAAAGTCAAAAGTCAAAAAGGTGGACAATGGACAGACTGAAAGAGAAGGATTTAAATGAAAGATTCAAGAAGACTATAAAGGAAGGACTAATGAAAAACCCTAAACAAACTTCAATTGCAGACGAATGGGCACTTTTGAAGAATGAAATAACAACATCCGCAGAAGAAAACATTGGTAGGAAAGAAAGAATAGGTAGAAAACCGTGGATCACTCAGGATATACTAGAATTGATGGATGAAAGGCGGAAACACAAGAATTTAATAGATGAAAAGGGGAAAGAAGAATACTGACGTCTGAGAAATGAGGTTAACAAGAAGTGCAATGAAGCGAAAGAAGAATGGTTGAAAGAGAAATGTGCAGGTATAGAAAATTGTCTGAAATTAGGAAAAGTAGACACAGCTTATCGAGGGATTAAGAATACTTTTGGGGAAAAGAAGACTAAGTGCTGTAATATTAAGGACACAAATGGAAAGCCTCTAACAGATAGGGAAGAAAAGGTGGAGAGGAGGAAAGCTTACACACAGTAGAGTGTTTGTTTAAGGGAAAGGATATTGAGAATCATGTAAAGGAAAGGGAAGAGGAAATTGATGAGGCTGCAAAAGGAGATTTAATATTGAGATCAGAATTTGACAGAGCATTAGAGGACTTAAGCAGGAACAAAGCACCAGGCATAGATGATCCGATTGAGTTGCTGCGCTGCATAGGAGATGAAGGTCTGATCAGGTTATATCACTTGGTGTGTAGGATTTATGACACAGGTGAGGTACCCTCTGATTTCAAGAAGAATGTTATCATCCCGATACCGAAGAAAGCAGGAGCTGACAGATGTGAAGATTACCGTACAATCAGCTTGATTACTCGTGCTTCAAAGATCCTGTCTAGAATAATTTACAAGAGGATTGAAAGCCAGATAGAAACGGAGTTGAGTGAAGACCAGTTTGGTTTCAGGAGAAATGTAGGAACAAGGGAAGCTGTACTAAGTCTTAGGCTGATTTTGGAAGGTAGAATAAGGAAAGATAAGAGAATGTTCCTGGCATTTGTAGCCTTAGAAAAGACTTTTGATAACGTTGATTGGACTAAATTGTTTGACAGTTTGAAAACGATTGGAATAATGTACTGTACTGGGATAGGAGGGTGATCTACAATCTATACAGAAACCAGACAGCAGTCATTCGAGCTGAAGGACATGAGAGAAACGCTGGCATTCAGAAAGGTGTAAGGCAAGGCTACAACTTATCACCCATCCTTTTCAATCTTTACATTGAACAAGCAATGAAGGAAATTGGAGAAAAATTTTAAGTGGGAGTTAAGATTCAAGGGGAAATGATTTCAACTCTTGACATTTGCCGATGACATGGTCATCTTGGCCGACACGCCTGAGGATTTGAATGAGTTTTTGAATGGTATGGACTCCGTCTTGAGGAAAGAATTCATGATGAAATTTAACAAATGTAAAACAAATATATTGGAATGCAGCCGAAATAAATCAGAAACCTCTATGGACATCAAATTGGCAGCTGTAAAACTAAAGGAAGTAGGGGACTTCTGTTACTTAAGAAGCAAAATAACCAGTGATGGACGAAGCAAAGAGGATATAAAAATTAGGTTAGCTCAGTCAAGGAAAGCATTTCTACAGAAAAGGAATCTGTTGACATCGAATATAGATTTAGGTATTAGGAAGTCATTTTTGAAGGCCTTTGTCAGGAGCATGGCAATCTATAGAAGTGAAACTTGGACTATTGGTGCAGCAGAAAAGAGGAGAATTGAAGCGTTTGAAATGTGGTGTTACAGGAGAATGGTGAAGATCATGGGTAGATAGGGTTACAAACGAAGAGGTATTAAGACTAGTGGGAGAGGAGAGATGTTTCTGGCGACTGCTAATGAAGAGAAGAGATAGGTTGGTAGGACACATACAGGGTCTTCATATAAAATAAGAGCGCCAAGCGGAGGCTTTGTTAACCGCTGCTGCGGTCACCTTGGCCGAGCTTTTGGTGCGCCAAGGCCCCCTGCTTTAAGCGTGTGTACAATCCTATATGATGCAGCGGCCTTGCTAGCGTGTGTACAACGCTGAAATCTTACTTTAGTTAGTTAGTTAGTTAGTTATTGTTGATGAAACCGAAACCCCTACTTGTGCTAATTTTGTGAGTGATTTATTCGGAGACCGTTCAAGATTCTCGCCAATGTCATCTAGCTCATCCTCTGTTAAAACTGTTCGTGTGCGGGCATGTTTTTTATTGAGCACCGAGCTAGTATTGTCAAACTTATTTGAAATTACGTGAATCTGTGCTAGTGAAGGTGGTACTTCATCAGAAAATTGTTGAACAAATGCATCACGTACCCGCCGAGCCGACTCGTACTTAAAATAAGTTTTACATAAAAAATACGATGTTTCAATGATAACTGTCTCACCATGTTAGCACTTGAGGTTTAAACTGGCGACTGAGCAACTGCTCGCTTATTGCAAGGTCAAGTTTGGTAATGCCAAACTATTATTTTTGGACAGTCCATCGGAACTTGAAAAAAAAAACACAAAAAAACAAAACCAGCCATCGTATGTACTATGCGCGGGCTTTCAATACTATAGGGGTTTCGGTTTCATCAACAATAACTAACTAACTAACTAAAGTAAGATATCAGCATTGTACACACGCTAGCAAGGCCGCTGCATCATATAGGATTGTACACACGCTTAAAGCAGGGGGCCTTGGCGCACCAAAAGCTCGGCCAAGGTGACCGCAGCAGCGGTTAACATAGCCGCCGCTTGGCGCTCTTATTTTATATTGTGCACGTTTATACGGAGGATGGTTAGCCAGCACTCGGCTTTTTGCGGCTGCGGCATCGGGGCATGTAACGTTCCCTCCACTCCTGACTTAACATCCGATATGGAATACTCAAGGTTCACAAGGATTTTGAGGAAAAACTCAACATTATAATTTACATAATTTATTTCATATGAAAAAAATAGATTCACTCAAAACATGTCAAAAATCAATCACTTGGCATAGTCTCTTGAAGTGTCACTCAAAATTAAAAATCACTTTGTTAAAAATTTATCAAATTCACTATAATGTCACTTCATTATTCCACGAACTTTGTAACTATTTTGTCTTGCTTAAATTAAATTATTACCATTTGTAGTATATTTTACTCAGGCGTCGAGCGCGCCTATCATTTAAGTCATATAATCTCTCCAAGGCTTTGGACATTTACATTCATTTCAATCTTTACCCTTCAGGTTTTTTTTATGTTTACATAAACATTATTTATTTATCATTTATTTAGTCCTCTGGACCTTAATAAGAATTCTTCACAAAGCCTTAGATTTAAAACATTTAAAATACTGTACAAGAACATGCCATGTCTGTGGATCGAACCCTTATTCCACCAGTTACTCTCCATGCATCAGGTGATCTTTCTCAGTAGCGTACCATGCACTGTGTTATTTATTATAGTGGGATCTCTATTCATTATAGTGGGATCTCTATTCATATTAAAACTTCATTGTTTCATAACCCGTTATTCATTCTTTTTGAGGAAGGAATCCTTTTATCAACAATAAAAGTATTTGACAAAATCCGTCAAAATCTATACAAATGCTTCAAACTTATATTCTGGAGAATTGTCTCAACCCCAGCATCATGATTTTATAGGTTATTTTGAGCTTGCATCTTTTAATAAAAACTTTCATATAATGGCCTCTTTATTCCTAGTCTTTGCTAGACCCTAATTGACCGCGGAACTCGTTAAAATCTCTCTCTCACTCCCTTACTATGATAGGTCAGGTTCTAACAGCTGACACTTCACTTGATTTATGGCGTCTCGCCGATCGCCTTGCGTTTACAATGTTATTTACTATTGAACCATATGATCCCAAGACTTACAATTCACTTCTAAAGCGGCTATTTGTTCCTGCTTTTAATATTATTATTATTATTATTATGATTTCATTTCGTGTTTACAGGATATTTATTTCTTATTCCGGAGAGGATGTATAATAGTTGACTACACCAACTTTAATAATAACTTGTATGACGTCTTATCACAACAATATATTCATAACAATGCCTTTTTGGACTTACTTGTACATTCGCACAGGATGCTTTATTTCGACGATTATTGCCTACAATATTTTATTTATAACAATGCCTTCACGGTCTTACAATGTAACTATTATTTTCGACGCTTCACTATGGCAATACTTTAATGGGAATTTCACCTACCCAATATAATACGACGTTTTCATACAACAACACTACATTAATGGTAATCTTTCATCCACAATATTTCGACGATACTTTCCATCTCCCGAATAAATATATCCTGATTAACGCATATTTATTATCTTGAAGCTACATATATTTTATTATTTGGCCTTTTCGGCAACACGATTTCTTGCTTGGATATTCGCGGTTTATTTATTATCTTATATAATCTTTCATTTATAGCGGCAAGACCTCGGGTCTTCCTATTATTTTATTCTCATAACTTCGGCTTGATAGCCTGCAACAATACGTTTTTCCTTGGGTGTTTTTATTCTCCAATTCCTTTAGAGATTTACTAATCGATCATTTTTGACAACAATACGTCAAGATGTTATTTATTTCGTTCCGTTTTCATTACTTGAGTTCCTTATTATAATTTTTACCACCACTTTATTTTTAAAGTATGACAACTCGATAATAGTTATTTTCATTATTATCATATCAGATTTCAATTATTTTTATTACAACTTTTTGATATTCGCCATTTAATTATATGGTATAAAATCAAACTATTTTTATTTTTCCTTATCATATCGACTTTTAACGACTTCATTGTGATGCACATTTATTTCATAAACTGATTTTACTATAGCAAACTTTTAAGCCATTTAGGTTATTATTTTCGGTTCCTTCATCCAAATCATTTATTACTTATTATTTCATTTCTTGGATTTTTATTGCTTAATATTACTGATCCCATTTTTATATTTATTTTGCGAGGTCATTCTCGCAGTCATTTATTATTATCCCAACATTTCAATTATATTAATGCATTCAACTACCCGGTGAATCAATCGTTAAACTCCCTAGTCACGACTGATTTCACTGGGTCAGTGCATCATACGGCTGCCAATTTTAATTAAAAATCATGACTTACCAGTGTGCTTCTCCTGCTTCATCCTTAGAAGGATTCACCCATCTACGGCATAATTAACACTTTTCCGCGGCACTTTCTTTCGTGAATTTCATTTCACTTAGGCCCAATCGACCTTCACTTATATTTAAACACATTATTATTCTATAAAACACTGTATTAACACTAAACACATATATCTTTTAAATTATTTACACAGCACTATTTTTTCCACCATATCTCAGTGATCTTCGGCACTTCCTATCGGTGATCGACGCCCTGATGAGATCCTAAGACCCTGCATTGGACGCGTGATAACTCGAACGGCTCCTAGTTCTTCACTCGATTTAGTTTCTGCCCTGTCCTTTTAACAGTCTATTTCGGCTTTATTTATCGTCGTTTTATAAGCGATTTGCATTTTTCACTTGCCCTACACTTACGAAGCGGTCTATCGAACCTTACTTCTTGACCGTAATCTGTCCTTTTTATATCTGCGACAAGCTTTTTCTTCTTTCTCCTACGAGAATGTTTTTCTGGCCACGTCCCTCTTTGACACACTGTAGCTTCGCTTAAGTTCACTGAATTGGCTTTGGGTCTCGAACCCGTGTCCATTTACTTGAATTTTTGGATTTCGTTCCAATATCTGACCCTTAATACTGTGGTCTTTCACTTGACTTTCACGAAGACCTATCTCTAGTCTCGAACCGATGATTTCCAGCGTAATGTCTCTACAGATCTGGACTAATGTTTCTAGCTGATTAATGTTCTAGATTTTTACGCTGCCCAACTTATTTTGTCACGGTTTCCGTGTAGCGTACAATTTTATTTGATCTAGCACAAGTGCTTTAGTGATCACTTACAAACAACAGTACTTTTTTGACTGACGTATTTATATTACCACGCACATACAAACTTTTGTTGAAACTGCGGATACTGACGATTTGTTAATTTGTCTTAAGACGATCCACTTTAGCGGTTGGTAACGAACTGAGTTACTCGCTGTGACATCTCCATACAGGAGTGTGATGAGTTCTTACTAACGTGAGGACGAACTTCCGTCCAGGCAGCCTGATAATACTGCGTACTGTATACTTATGTACGGTGCGAATTTGCGGTGAGCCTCTCCGGGCTTGACTGAATTTCGACTGATATGATGCAGCGTTTCTGCATTTTATGAGACAGCGTGTAGCGCCTCTACGCTGGCTGATGGTGAAACTGCTTCTGATACAGCCTAACGCCTCACTGGGCTGACGAATACTGCATTTGATACAGCCTGACGCCCCCTCTCGGGCTGTCGGAAAACTGCATGCTCTCTGGTTGAAACCCCGGCTATATATTGGGAACTTGCAAAAATAAATTACTTTTGTCTTCTTCTTGGAACTATCTTTTGAAATAGACGTCGCACGTTTTTGAAAAATATATCATTATGGTCCCTATAATTTAAAAGTTGCATTATCATCTTGTTTCCCGAAAATCGATCGTCTATTTATTTTAAATAAAATCTACAAGGCTCCTCGGCTGTGTGGGCGAATGAGTTTTATTTTCTCCTTCCCAAGACCTCCTCTTAGCTCCGCCTAATGACGTAACTGCTTCGTAAGGGCTTTTTCCCTGGGCCTAAATTATTCGATTTTAGTCTTGATTAATTCATAATTCCCTGGATTATTCTGTTCTACGTACACATATTTATGTAATTTTGCGTTTCCGCGAAAACTGGTTATTTCATAATTTTGCGGTGTTGGGAGGCAATCCATGGTTGTCATAAAAATGCGAACGTTAGCACTCTGCGGTGATTCCCCTGCCAATCTGCTCTGGTTGATTCATCACAGCGTGACTGTCCTCATGATTCACACACAACTTGCATCCTGTGACTTCAGATAAGGCTTGTCAATGCTATGCGTCATTGCCTGAATCACTTCTTATTTCCTCATGGCTAGCTTGTAACTGAACCTCTTTTCATCTCAGAGATCCGTAGTTCATATCCTGTACCAACCCCAGTTGGGTACAATATGAAAGGCCCTACACTAAGACACCCAGGAATAGCAAGCTTAATTATGGAAGGAAGGGTCGAGGACAAGAACTGTAGGGGTAGACCAAGGTTAGAATATGTTTAACAGATTGCCTCGGATATAGGATGTTGTAGCTATGTAGAGATGAAACGATTAGCTCAGGACAGGGAGGCATGGAGAGCTGCATCAAACCAGTCAAAAGACTGAAGACTCAAACAATAATATACCACTATGTTTACACAAAATCAATATTGACGCACTGTAGAACTCAGCAACTCTAACCGAAACCCTGGAAAAAATGCGAACTAACAGTACTTCCCCCCCTGCCCGCTCTGACCTACTCAAGCAAGACCAATATCTGTGCAGAGGGGTGTAGTCCATTGCTGGCCGGGAGCCAATAGATGTGATGACAAGCCAGCGTTGCCAACATGGGCTGCATGTCAGTTCACATCCAATCATCACGGAAGACGTTTCCGTAAAGCCAATATTGATACGTTCACTGTACGCTTTGCTTTGCCACACAGTGAACGGGTTGGCAACCGAGCTTGACGCCCGTATCACTAACCCCAAATATGCACCGCTGCCAGCTGTATTATTTTGTTGTACGCAGAGTATTGCACTGCATTGAGTGAGATTGTCGAAGACTTTGTTTCTCGAGTGTTCTAATAAATATTTAGTGTAAAGTTATGGCAAATGGTAAGAACAAAGTTGTTCATAGCGAAGCGAGATTTTGTAAATAATGTAATTGCATTGTGTGATTTTGAGAAGGCAGCAAATTCCCTTAGCTTGCCGGTCAGTCAGGTAACAATATGAGCTGCAGCAGCAACAGGGAAATCAGAGTCATTTATTAAGAAAATCAGAAAGGAGAAGACATTGACCGACATAAATGAAAAGTTATCCACTCCCGATAAAAACAGAGTGGTGAATAAGAAGATTATACTAGATGACCTGGATAAGTGCATCATTAGGCGGGAAATTCAAGAGTATTACGTAGTGAAGAATGAGATATCAACAGTAAGGAAATTACGATCTGTTCTCCACGATGAGATAGATTGCAAGGGGAGTCGCGAACATCTGAGACAAGTGCTTCATTCGATAGGTTTCAAATTCAAGAAGTGTCAGAATAAAAGGAAAATATTAAAGGAGAAAGGCGATATTGTGTTTTAGAGATCAGTGTACCTGAGAATCTTACAAGAAAGTGACGAGCTAGGTGACAAGAAAATACCTGTTATATTCTTGGACAAAACTTATATCCATCCATCATATACGGTAAAGAAGTGTTGGTAGGACGAGGCAACTGAAGGTGTCCTGACTTCAGACAGTGCAGACCAGAGGTGGATCATAGTTCACGCTGGCAGTAAAAATGGGTTTGTACCAGGCGGAATGCATGTTCAAATCTATAACTAAATCTGTAGATTACCACGATGAAACGAACAGCAAGAACTTCATGACCTGGCTTAAAACACAGCTGGTACCAAACATACCAGCTAATTGTATAAGTGATGGATAATGTGTCGTACCACACACTGCAGATTAATAGAGCACCTACATCAAACAGCAGGAAATACAAAATCCAAATTCCAGACCTGGCTAACTACAAATAACATCACTTTCGATAAGAACCTACGCAACTATGAACTACTGAACGTGCTGAAATTCCATAAACCATTGCCTGTATTCGCCGTGGACGATTACTTGAAGACATTGGGTCACTCAGTGGTACGATTACCTACCTATCACTGTGATCTGAACCCTATAGAATTAATATGGAGTGTTGTGAAGCATCGCATTGCTAACAAGAATGTGAACCAGTCATCCAAGGACATAGAGCGTATTACAAGAGATGCTTTTGCGACGGTTACGGGGGAAGAATAGGAAAAAGGAGTGTGGTCACGTCGATAAGTTACGAGCCGAGTACTGGAAGAGGGACGGATTGCTGAAAGACATTGAAGAATTCATAATCCATATTGGCAATGACAGTGACAGTGAATCAGATTCTGAAAATGATGAAGCAGTGATGGTTCAGTTCAGAGTGTAATGTCAGGAATAGAGGAATTAAAAGATTAGGATTCAACTAACATTATCAAGAATACCCATATAGAGTGTTATGACTTAAGCACTCAAAAATAGATATTTTCATTAGCACACAATTGATGATGACGATGACGACGATTACGATGACGATGACGATGACGACGACGATTGTTTTAAGGGAGGCTGGGACTGAATTTATGAAAAACAGTAATTATTGATATAATTGAATGAAATTTGGTTTGTGGTTTCCTGATGGTGAAATAAGGCTATATACCAATTTTCAGGAAAATAGCAACAGAACTTTCTTAGAAATTAACACTTAAAATTTAATTATTTTTTTAAATCAATAAGCATAAAAAATGCTCCAGCTGAACAGTTACTTCAAATATCACATTGAAAACTGGTGTACAGGCACATCAAGGTATGGAAAAAATTTTAACAGAGAAAAAGTCTGCATTTATAGTCCATGAATGTGAGGAAAAAATATGTTTTATGTGTTTATGTTTTCCTCAAATTATGCTAAAAAATACCCCTTTGAAGGCTACTATCTTTTAAACTATCAACATTATAAAAAAATCCTTCTGTTAATATCAAGACAATATAGGAGTTAACAACCCATGAAATTCTCATGGAATTTGAAACCAAATTGGTTCAGCTGGAACATTTTAAATACCTGAAAATGTATATATGAAAAAAAAAAAACATTTTAGTAAATAAAACATGGTTGAAGGCTAACTTAATAATACGTCAGTTATATAAATAAAACTGGTTGGTTCTTAAGTTTAGGGGCTGCGACAACGCGGTCATGTAGCCCCGTCTACTTTGGGTGTTGTAGAATCTGTCTGATAACCGGTATTAATAGTGATGACTGTATTAGTGTGTGTTATCTGTTTTTTAATTCAAGTAAGGACTGCAGGCTTTTGAATTTTTCAAGTAGTTCCTACTTTTGCTGCCAAATGCCACCGTCAACGACTACTAGTTCAGAACATAGCTACCAGACGCCACCGCAGTCAGCTGTTGGCAACGAACGTAGGAACCTAAGAGCATTGTTTACATTCTTAACCTATACAATTTAGCTTCACACAGGTGTAATTAGTGGAAGGTTCTTTAACATGCCATAAATCTATGACATAGGACCGCCGGCTTTATTCCCCTCCGAAGGAAGGCATACTGAGGGATTTATAACGCTCTTAAAAAATCCGACGACTTTGGCCAGATTTGAACCCGTGATCTTGGGCATAGAAGCTCAGCATGCTATCAACTACGCCACCAAAGCCACCATAAATAAAACTAAACACAGAAGAAACACGTTACGTGATTGGCATTTCTATAGTTACCGTAGTATTGTTACCTCGTCAACTCACTAGATAGTAGCTCTGGGGCAATTTGAAGATGGGCATTGTTGCGTTGAAGCTAGTGGATGGGGGCATTTCCCCAGCACTCAGCCGGACATTTTAATGTCACGCTAGTTCTTTAAAAATGACCGAACCCGAAAAATATCACCGCCAAATGATCCACAGGCGTACAATAATATGCACAAATTGAAAAATCGATAATTTTTACTTTTTTTCACCAAAAACCCAGTCCCAGCCTCCCTTAAGGGGTCTAACATCCAGGTTATCGGCCCCTAATTGTTTGGGTGATCATGAAAAATGAAAATGAAACTATAAGCAAATCTGACTACAACTAAAACTAACTACAGCTTACAAACTAAAAAAAGAAAAAGAAAAACAAAAGAAGAGTCTTCTTCTTCTTCTGCCTTATCCGATACGGACGTAGGCTACCACCATGGCTAACACCTTCTTATCTTGTGCAATCCTGAAGAGTTCCGTGGAAGACAGCCCAAACCACGTTCTTAAATTATCCATCCAAGTTATTCGTCTCCTTCCCGGTCCACGTTGACCTTCAATTTTACCCTGAAGTATAACTTGGAGCAGACGGTATTTTGGATTCCTCATCTTGTGTCCCAAGTATTCCAATTTCCTCTTCTTAATTGTGTTTAACAGCTCAGATTGACTGCTCACACACACTGAAAAACCTCGGCATTACTCACATGTTCTGTCCACGAGATTTTAAGAATCCACCTGTATATCCACATTTCAAAAGCTCGAGAAGAGTAAGGGAATTAAAAGAAAGGATAAATAAATGCTCTCAACCTTCGGAGAATGAGGATTGAGGGACTTAGAAAGTAGAGGAGCCAAGAAAGGCAGATGGGAAAGGGAAAGAGGAGAGGGCCCGCCCCAAAGGCAATGGAAAAAGGAGAAAAACCGGACCCAGCTCAGGGTCACCAACTCGCAAGCTCACTAGCTGTGAGCCCTTGAGGGTGTAGCACTATCCATGGTGCACCAGAATTGGTGGGGCTACACACACCCTGCCTCCTTGAGGGCCTTGAGATATCATGAAAAGAGAGAATGAATGAAAGAAGAATGAGGGATGAGGAATCAGGAAAGATAAGAGAAGGGCCTATTAAGGCGGGAAAGGAAGAGACTCCCTAGGCCTCGTATACCCTAATACCGTCGGGGTTGGAAGAGAACAAGAGTTGACCAAGAGAGGTCAACAGGAAAGAAGATGGAGAGGAGCCCGGCACAAGTAAGTGGATGCAATGCCAGACTTAGCTGGGGTCCCATGGTCACCAACCCACGTTCCACTAGATGTGAGCTCCTGGGAGGATCAATACATAATCAATACACTGCATTTACAAATATACCATACCGGCAGCGGTAGCTACGCATGCTAGCCAAGCTCTCCGCAGACTCGGTAGACATGAGTTTGAGCCCCACCATCGGCCGTCCTTAAAAGGGTTTTCCATGGTTTCCCATTTTTAACTCCAGGTAAATGCTGGGACGGTACCTTCTGATAGGCCACGGCCACTACCTTCCAGATCCCTGCCCAGTTTCATTTACCATCATTCAATTCATCTCTCATGCGGTTGGCGTCAAGAGCATCTGACCGTAAAAACCATCCGCCACAAAGACTTTCATTGCATATCATCCCCGATCACGTTTTTTCAACGGGAATAATAAAGGGCAGACATGAAAATCCACAGCCTGCTTCCAGACTCCGACCGGGTCAGGAATGGAATGAATGAAGCCCCCATCTAGCGGCGAGGATATGAACTGTGCCGGCTGCCGAGGCCTGAGGCACTCCTCTGGGGCAATGATTAAATGAATGACAAATGAAATGATAGTGGAGAATGTTGCTGGAATGAAATTTTGACAGGGAAAACCGGAGTACCCGGAGAAAATCCTGTCTGCCTCCGTTATGTCCAGCACAGATCTCACATGGAGTGACCGGGATTTAAACCACGGACCCAGCGGTGAGAGGCTGTCGTGCTGCCGCCTAAGCCACGGAGGCTTCAAAGGGCAGACATACATTTACAATATAGCATGTGAAACATGGTACCTTCAATGGGGAACCTAACATTGGTTACATTTCAAAATGTTGCTCTTATGAATATAATCAATGATCCAGCAAAAATGTATTTAAATCTGTTCTAAATAGATTTTTTTCCTTTCGGGTCGTTATTCATACATTTGTGTCCTCCATCGTGTCTCTCTCTCTCTTCCTCCATTCTTTTAACATGCCTAAACCATCCTAGGAATCTCCCAAAGTCTCATTATCCAGCTTCCTTCTCATCCCCTCATGCTTCTCATTTTACCTACCGTACTCTAGGAAACAATTTTGTGTACCGTACCTGTTTTCCAAATCACATCTGCATAGGCCTACTATACTAACCAACTTTTGTTGTGCTTGCAGTACATTTTTAAACTGTTTGGAGCTTACGAGTTTCTACCTCAAAACAAGATCCTAAAAGTCCTTGCCAAGTATGGATGTTTAATGATTGCCACCGAGAAGAAAATCTGCCAGAACCTCATGTTCTTGCTGGTTGGGTTTGATGCTCCAGAGTTTGACATGGTTAGTGCTGTATTTTTTAGTAGAATAATATATTTTGTATTTCTGCCACTTATTCCCATTTATGTTGAGTCAGGGATGATGTGAGAAGAGTTTCTATCTAGCAATGGTTATTATGGCTGGGCACCAACCACATCGGGGGAGTTAATGGGCAATGATATGAATGGAGGCGAATGAAAATGAGTTAAGGAGTTTAAAGGAAGTGTGTTCACAGTAGTTATTGTTTGAATGGCATGTTGGTCACTCAGAGCAACATTTATGTTGGCTCTCCATCATTTTTGATGTTCATGGTTTTTATTGCTCAAGCAAATAAACGTGCTTGTGAGTGTGTCTATTTTACTGTGAGATTCACTGGTTCATATCGTCATACAGTTCACATATTTATGTAAGTATTGAACATTTTTGGTCCTCCAGGCCAGATTGAACTAGCATGTGTGAGATAACACAATATTCTGTACATGAACTCACAAGCAAACATAAGTGCAATATGGCTTCACAAGGCAAGTCAACAATGCCCTTGTCAGAGAGAGCCACCATCTAGCGTACAGAAATAGTAAATGTATTGTATACAAAAGTGTGATTTTCTTAATGTTTTTTATCGATTCTCTTAATAGTGTAAAATGTTATCTTTAAGTCACTCAGTACACTGAGGAAGGGACTTCTTAATGTCCCGAAACATGTATCTTTTATAAACCAAGATTTTAACTGTATTGAAAGGGCGGATAAAACATAAATTTAAACTTTACTGAATCAGAAATAGTAATACGAGACTTTGGCAGCAAGGCACTAACACAGCAGTAGAGCTCTTTGCCAGATCATCAGTCAACGTAGGGATCAGACACACATACTTCAGTGGCGCTATCATGGTGGGCGGTAACACATTTGAACTATCTGTGCATTGCAATTAGCTAACATCCAATCGGTAGCAAAGAGCAATTACGGTGGCAGGATCAATTCAGCAAGGCATTCTCTGATTGGTCAACTGACGCTGTATACAATAACTTGGTGGATGAGATATCATTCTCTCCAGACATTGTTTATTCTTGGTTCTTGAACTATTGTGCTGTCTTTCTGGTAAAAATGGCAAACGAAGCAGAAAGGACTAGGTTAAGTAAGAAGCGGGCTGTAATCAAGGCAAAAATCACCAGATTTTCCACATTTTTGGACAGCTTCAATCCAGATACAGATATAAATCAGCTTAAAATAAGACTAGTTAAGATTGAAGAATATTATGGGAAGTACGACACGGTTCAAACAGAACTGGAACTGATCGATAGCAAGGAGGAATCGATAGGCAATCGCAAACAATTTGTGACGGTATATTATGAGGTCGTAGCTAGAGCACAATCAATCTGTGAGAACAACAGATTGACATCTAACGACAGCACCTCATCAAACCATAGCTTATCTCAAGTAAGGTTCCCATAAATTGAACTCACTACATTTAACGGCAACTATGATGAGTGGATGCCATTTAAGGACATATACATTACGCTTATTCACACTAATTCACACTAATGTCTGTCAGACATACAAAAATTTCACTACTTAAAATCAGCATTACAGGCAGAACCAGCACAAATAATCCAATCAATGCAAGTCACCTGTCTTAATTACCCAATAGCATGGCAAATGTTCACAGATAGGTACGAAAACAAACGGGTGATCATACAAACGCACATTCGTAACCTGTTTGAAATGCAGAAGATGGAAAGGGAGTCAGCTAGTTCCCTCAGAAGGTTGCTTGATACAGCTTGAAACATTTAAGAGCTCTTAAAGGCCTTGGTCAGCCTACAGAACATTGGGATTCGCTAATTATGCATTTGATAACCTCTAAAATGAACCACACAACACTAAACCATTGGGAAACCGTAACCAATAAAGAATGAATGCCTACCGTCAATGACTTGACAAAATTGTTGCAAGATAGGAGTCGCATACTCAAAGCTGTGAAACGCAATAGTCGTCAGTCGAAGGATACCAAGGTCAAACCTTTTGTAAAGCCTCCTCTCAAATACAATAATAACAATGCATACTTTCTTTCAAATCAATCAAAATGTTCCTTATGTAATAAAGTTCATAAAATCTTTAATTGTATGAAATTCCTAGATCTTTGTCCAGAAGAACAACGAAACAAGGTAAGGAAACTTGGGATTTGCTTCAACTGCCTAGGGTCAGAAAAAACACAATACCTTGTTACATACTAATCAAGACAATTCACAGGACAGCAATGAAAACAGCGAGGTGACAAAGACTTCAGTCCTTCAACAGGTTACGTTAGTTTCAAGTGCGACTCCAAGTTGTCACACTCATGTTTTATTGGCTACAGTGCAAGTGCAACTTCTCAGTGAAAGAGGGCAGACAATCTCCTGTAAGGCCATCCTAGACTCAGCATCCCAGAGTAATTACATGACACAATTCCTGAGTACCAAACTTGGCCTGCAAACTACAAGATTATCAACAGCTGTAGTAGGAATAGGGGGAATATCAACCATCATCTCACGAGCTGTAACAACTAGCATTCAATCAATGTGCACAGATTTCA
The DNA here is from genome assembly GCA_946902985.2 of Meconema thalassinum. Classification (NCBI taxonomy): domain Eukaryota; kingdom Metazoa; phylum Arthropoda; class Insecta; order Orthoptera; family Tettigoniidae; genus Meconema; species Meconema thalassinum. The sequence goes on from OX336391.1 coordinate 163,639,423, forward strand.
AGCAAGTGATTGAATTTCTAATGATTCCAAAGGTGACTGATAGGACTCCTTCATTCATGATCCCTGTGAACAAACTCGAACTACCACCAGGAGTTTTGTTTTATTTTATACCAAAGGGCCCATCAGCTAAGCTCCGGATGTACTGCAGCCTTGAGGCTTATTGTACTGCCCTGTGTACTCAGCACCAGTCCATTATCCCTGTGTCTTTAATAAGATAATACAGTCCCATGATGGACTCTGTTTTAATTTCTTTTGGTTCGATTGTCGATCTCCCAAAAAGATTGAATCTTCTGCGATCTAGAGCTTCTCAAGAACAGATTATGTGATGGGCTGTCTCCGTTTCCTTCCCGCAAAGTCTGTAGTCTAGGTTTCCTTTGATTATGCCCATTTTGTTTAGGTGCTTTTTCACGGGAGCATGGCCCGTGAGAAGAGCCACTATGTATCTTACCTGAATTTTTTTACATTTGAGTAGTTTTTCAGCTATTTTCTTACATGGTTCGTTGATGAACATTTTCCCATGTTTAATGCCAGGGTTAGTTCTCCATCTATCCCTATGTTCCTTTTTGATCCAGTCTTTAATAGCTTCTCTTATGGAGCATTTAGGTACTCCTAGAGCCGGCTCTGGTCCATAAAAGATTGTTCCCTCTCCCTTTCGAAGATTAACTGGAGGGTTCATCGGCTTTTTCATTTCCTTCAATGCCCTTGTGTCCTGGGACCCATATCAATTTGACATTGTTATGTTCCCCCAGTTTAGTTAGGGCATTAAGACATTCTTCCACCAGTCTTGAGTTCACTTTAGGGCTTATTAAAGCCTTCAGTGCTGCCTGGCTGTGTGACTATATAATAATCTTCTTATTGGTATAAGATCTTTTTATATTTTCATATATGCATTGTAGTATTGCATAAACTTCTGCCTGGAATACCGTGGGATATTTTCCCAGGAGAAAGCTTACGCTTTTTCCTGGTCTCATTCCGTATACTCCCGAGCCTACCCCTGAGTCATCTCTTGACCCGTCTGTGAACCAGATCAAAGTTTCCTCAGGATGCTCGGGTTCTGTCTTCCAGGAGTCTGTTTCAATTATTACTTCAAATGTTTTATTGAAGTTATATACCACCAGGAGTTACATTGGCTGATCCAACATTTCACAGACCATTCAAAATACACACATCAAAAAAAGTTTTGCATCACCTCGGTTCCCAGATCTCCGGCATATAGACGTTGACTGTGTATATTGTATCCAAGATACAGTCCCTTTGACTGTTCATAGATGTCACTAAAACTGCTCAAAGATGTAAACAACCATGCATGAGCAGGGCCTATTAGACGGAGGGGGTACGACAGCCGATCAGTTCCAGTCATTCCACCAGGACGAAGGTACGCTGCTCATGTTGTCTGTAGTTCTACCATGCCTAGAAGGTCAATACCGCAGTTCGATCGCGTCCGCATTGTTACTTTGTGTCAAGAAGGGCTCTCAACAAGGGAAGTTTCCAGGCGTCTCAGAGTGAACCAAAGCGATGTTGTTCGGACATGGAGGAGGTACAGAGATACAGGAACTGTCGATGACAGGCCTCGCTCAGGCCGCCCAAGGGCTACTACTGTAGTGGATGACCGCTACTTACGGATTGCCGCTCGGAGGAACCCTGACAGCAATGCCACCATGTTGAATAATGCGTTTCGTTCAGCCACAGGACGTCGTGTTTCAACTCAAACTGTGCGCAATAGGCTGCATGATGCGCAACTTCACTCCCGACGTCCATGGCGAGGTCCAGCTTTGCAACCCCGACACCATGCAGCGCGGTACAGATGGGCCCAACAACATGCTGAATGGACCCCACGGAATAGGCATCACGTTCTCTTCACCGATGAGTGTCGTATATGCCTTCAACCAGACAATCGTCGGAGACGTGTTTGGAGGCACCCTGGTCAGGCTGAACGTCTTAGACACACTGTCCAGCGAGTGCAGCAAGGTGGTGGTTCCCTGATGTTTTGGGGTGGCATTATGTGGGGCCGACGTACGCCACTGGTGGTCATGGAAGGCTCCGAAACGGCTTTACGATACCTGAATGACATCCTCCGACCCATAGTGCAACCATATCGGCAGAATATTGGAGAGGCATTTGTCTTCATGGACGACAATTCTCGACCTCATCGTGCACATCTTGTGAATGCGTTCCTTCAAGATAACGACATCGCTCGACTACAGTGGCCAGCATGTTCGCCAGACATGAACCCTATCGAACATGCCTGGGATATGTTGAAAAGGGCTGTTTATGGACGTCTTGACCCACCAACCACTCTGAGAGATTTACGCCGAATTGTCGTTGAGGAGTGGGACAATTTGGACCAACAGTGTCTTGATGAACTTGTGGATAGTATGCCACGACGAATACAGGCATGCATCAATGCAAGAGGACGTGCTACTGGGTATTAGAGGTAGTGGTGTGTACTGCAATCTGGACCACAAATGCTGAAAGTCTAGCTGTATGATGGTACAACATGCAATGTGTGGGTCTCATGAGCAATAAAACGAGCTGAAATGTTGTTTGTGTTGATCTCTATTCCCTTTGTATTTAAAGGTTCCGGAACTCTTGGAACCGAGGTGATGCAAAACTTTTTTTGATGTGTGTAGATATTTTGTTAGGGGCAGATATTTTCTGGAACATAATTGGATCACGGCAACTGAAATCAAATGTCAACAGCTTAATATTGCAGGGGACAAAACTGGGTTGAGTTGTGACAGGAAAATTAGGTTTCAATTCACAAACGCCTCAAACATTGTGTCATCTTGGCACTACCCACCAAATCACTCACCAGCTTCAAGGTTTCTGGCAGCTCGAAGAATGCAGCAACGGCAGGGTACTCACTGGAGAAGACAAGAAATGTGAAGATCACAACAGCAACCATACAGTACGACTAGATACAGGAAGATACATGGTGACATTGCCACTGAAGGAAGGTGGCGAGGCATTAGGAAAGTCCAGGACAATAGCTGAAGAGAGATTCTACCAGCTGGAGAATAGATTAGTGAAGCAGGCTCATTGAGAAGTCTGTATTGTGACTTCATGAATGAATACATCTGTCTGGGACACATGGAGATAGAAGATTCCATCACAGAAGAATACAAATTGTTTCTACATACCCCATCACCCTGTTATCAAGGAAGTCAGTTATAATGACGAAGTTACGAGTTGTATTTGATGGTTCTTGCAAGTCAAGCAACGGCAAGTCGTTAAATGACATTGTGATGACTGGTCCAACAGTCCAGGATGATCTGTTCTCAATTATCTTCAGAAACAGGAAGCATAATTATGTGATCACAGCAGATAAGAAAAAATGTATCGGCAGGTTTTAGCTGAGCAACTTCATGCAGGGCCAGCAAATCTACTTCAGTCAGTACGAGAAGCATACTGGCCACTGCGTGGTAGACAACTAATGCGTACCATTGTTCATCATTGCGTAACATGCAGCAAATTAAGAACCATTCCAAGAAGCCAATTGATGGGTACTTTGCCAGCTAATAGAGTATCATCATCACGTCCATTTCTTCACACAGGTGTGGATTTTTGCGGCCCAGTGTTTGTTCGTCAAGGACGACGCAAGTGCCAAGACATTTATAGCAGTATTCATATGTATGGTAACAAAGGCCATTCACATTGAGACCGTTAGTGATCTAGGTACAGATGCATTCCTCAGGGCTCTTCGTCGTTTCATCGCGAGAAGAGGGAATCCATTGAACATGTACTCGGACAACGCTACCAACTTCATCAAGGCCAATAAGGACTTAAAGGAATTAAAGGCCCTGCTTGAAAATGAAGGTCACAAAGCAGCAGTACAATATGCGATCAGCAACGAAGAAGTGGAATGGCATTACATCCCACCTAGATCTCCACATGTAGGAGGACTTTGGGAGACTGGAGTCAAGTCCTTTAAATACAATTTTTTACAAGTATAACTTTAAATTTCCCGCCAAATCAATACTTTACTTACAGAAAAATTCTACAGGTACATGTTTCGGAAACAAAATAGGTTCCGAAACATGTACCTGTAGAATTTTTCTGTAAGTAAAGTATTGATTTGGCGGGAAATTTAAAGTTATACTTCTTGTAAACATGGTCAATACGGAACCTGGAACGAATGCTGTTCCTAATACCATTTTTTGACGAGTAGTAGGAAAGCCAGTCTTGACTCTAGAAGAACTGAACATTTTAACAGCTCAAATTGAGGCATGCCTCAATTCACGTCCCTTGACCCAGAGATCCCACGATCCCAATGATCTTTCCCCACTCACACCTGGACATTTCCTTATTGGTACCTTGCAGTCAATGCCAGAAAACCACCTTTCCCGGTGGCAACATCTTCAATACTTACTTCAGCACCTTTGGAGCAGGTGGTCCAGAGAATACCTAAATGACTTTCAACAAAGGACTAAGTGGAAGCACTGCTGTCCAAACATTAAGGAAGGTACTTGAATGATCTTGCGAGACGACAACCAACTACCACTATCATGGAAACTTGGGAGAGTGGTAACTCTTCAGCCTGGTAGTGACAAGTTGGTAAGAGTGGTGACAGTGAAAACTGAAACTGGAATGTTTAAAAGATATGTCAATAAACTTTGTGCACTTCCAGTAGAAGATCATGTCACATCATAATTGTTTGAACTATTGTGTTTCATTGACAGATTATTATTCTGCCAAGGTGGCGGAATGTTTACAATAGGCATTGTTTGAATGTCATGTTGGTCACTCAGAGCAACAATTATGTTGGCTCTCTATCATTTTTGATGTTAATGTTTTTATTGCTCAAACAAATAAACGTGCTTGTAAGTGTGTCTATTTTACTGTGAGATTCACTGGTTCATATCGTCATACAGTTCACAGATTTATGTAAGTATTGAACAAAGTGGCAGTAGCCTATTAGAAGGTACCATCCCAGCATTTGTCTGGTGCTGAAATGGGAAACAATGGAGAGCCATTTCAAGGTTGACTGATGGTGAGGTTCAAACCCACTCGCCTTCCAAGTTTGGGGGTAGCCTAGCCCCTAGCAGTGATCTATGTACATAAATTGAAATTTTGTGTGTACCATTTATAGCCTACTTTTGATTTTTGTAAAAAGTGGAAGTAGACTTGCAAGATCTACACAGGCCAAATTTCCGTGTGTATGTCTGTCGCCCCCCTCCTCCCCCCCCCCCCCCCCCAACAATTCAAACACAACGATACCGAATTGAACTGAATTTGGTACAGAGGTAGCACTAGCAAAGGGCACCTCAGTGCCATGTTTTATATTGCCGCCATATTAATGAAAATGGCATCACCCAAACGTTCAAAGCTAGATCTCTACAAAATTTTAGAAAAACATACTTTTGTGTGGGAAGCGTAAAGTAGAATTAAATGTTGACGGTGACACTATCATAGCGTAGATATTTTTATTGTTGCTTATTAAATGTGAATGTAATTTTGCTTATTGTCAACACTTAAATAATATTGCTTTGCAGTAGATTCTGGATGTTATCATTATTTATTAATTAATCACGATTGTATTGCATAGGGATTTATTTATGTTTGTTTGCTAATATTCTTTGTGTGATTAGGACTTGAACGTTTAGGATCTACTTAGTGTTTTATTTTTATTTTTATTGAAAGTGGTTTTGAGCGGATTAGCTGAATTTTAACGTCTATGAATTAGGCCAGGGTTCTGCTACTTTTGAATACATTTGGTGGATTTTTCCTTATGTTTTATTTTTGTTAGATTTTCTTTTTCCTGCGGGTGTGTTCTTTGGGCTGGTTTCATAACCATACCTCTCCTTCACCCGATACTACCTGGGTTAATTGTCTCGCGAGGGCTGTTTACGACTGATGGTACCTCAATACTCAAGCCTAACGGGCACAATACATGCATATATACATTTTCATTTGAGACTGTTTTACCTTTCAGCATCCAGCCTGCAAGCCTTCAATTGCGAACGAGTGACCTCCATGATCCCCTATTAGCAGTTAGCATTGCTGCCTCTTCTGCTTTTCCGCCCCTTAAAACAACAATAACTAACTAACTAACTAACCTCTTCTGCTTCTACACCTCTCATTCAACACTGAATCTAATCATCACCTCCTAGGTCTACCTCTACTTCTCTTACCCTCTAGAGCCAAACTCATTAACCTCTTAGATAAACTCTCCTCCCCAATTCTCTTAACATGACATATTCTAGATGTGCATTTCCTTTTTTTTTCTTCTTTTTTAGAGTATCCTCCCTGTAGTTCTGAAGCACACGCCAGCTGGAACATCAACAAAAACAGTAATCCACTACTCTCAGGAAGTACGATCAGGTAATGAATGTTCAATACACCATTGGCTTTTGATGAAACAAGTCATTTCATGCAAATCCTAGTCACTTCATGAAATGCCAGCGTTTAGTGAAACAGTAGCAAAATTCTTTATAAGCCTTGTGGCTTCATGAAATTACTTACTCTCACCATCACATGGTGTAATTTCATTTCATACTTCATCTTCTAAAAGCCTCCGTGGCTTAGGCGGCAGCACGCCGGCCTCTCACCGATGGGTCCGTGGTTCAAATCCCGGTCACTCCATGTGAGATCAGTGCTGGACAAAACGGAGGCAGAAAGGTTTTTCTCCGGGTACTCTGGTTTTCCCTGTCAAAATTTAATTCCAGCAACACTCTCCACTATCATTTCATTTCATCTGTCATTCATTTAATCATTGCCCCAGAGGAGTGCGTCAGGCCTCGGCAGCTGGCACAGTTCATATCCTCGCCGCTAGATGGGGGCTTCATTCATTCCATTCCTGACCCGGTCGGAGACTGGAAGCAGGCTGTGGATTTTCATTTTTTTTCACTTCATCTGCTAGTTAGTTCACCCCATCATTATTTCATGAAGTAGCAGTGTCCTCGTGATTAGTCAAAAGGATTAAGAAATGGTGACTAATAAGATAATTGAACGTATGCCAACTTCTTAAAATATAAGGCAGTGGCGATGTTTTCAATATCTATTTTATTGTTTAAAAACAGTTTGTAAATCATGAGTGTTTTTATTCATCCCCTCAAAATTTAAAACCAAAACAATAATTTTAAATTTCACTGTACTCCATACAAGCTCTGAAAGAACCCTTCAAGTCTTTGAGTACCGAGGAATGATACGGTATTTCATTCCTCTTGCAAAGTCATAATGCAGCCTAAGTAATTCATCTTCTCTCCGGTAGATAGTAGCACTTATTGGTGCATTCTTATCAAGAAAGATGTGTAGTTTCTGAATTATCCACTAGAAGTCGCATACAATAATTTGTTCTTGTGTTATGAATTTTAAAAATAAGTGAATCTCGTGCCCGCTCATCTTACGTGCATGTCTAACAATAATGACAGCCTTGTGAGATGAAGTGATGATGATTTAGCGGATTATGTAGTCTATATAATTTATGAAATGACGACGATTATGTAGATTCAGAAAGTGAATTGGAACTTTGTGATAAAGCTGAAACCTCATGTGACTAGACTCTAGCCAGTAAAAGTTATACTGAAATAGATTTTGTTAGGGGAACCCCGCCAAGAGTTGTGATTAGTGGTAGTTCAGAAAGTGACGATTCTCACAGTAACATCACTGCTATAGTACCACTATATTGCCAGGATTTAGTGAGGTTACTCCTGATAGTGATTTACTATAACAACCATCATACTCATGCCTCAATTGTAAATGTAGTGCTCCAATAGGTTGTAATTTGTATTTAATTTTTTTTGCAATAATTTTTGTAGTTTTAAGTTTTTGTAATAACAATACCCCCAGAAAATACTTTTTTTCATTTTGTAGAAAAGACTACTAACATGTTGTGCTACAAGAAATATCAGCAAATGATGAGTCAAACTTATACATTATTTAGAACTACCTGCCTTAGAATTTGATTTTCAATTTTTTAAATTCATAATTTTTTAATTTATTATTAATTTTTTAAATTTGACTACAGAAATATTCAGATTGAAAGTGATATAAGTGCAAAGGTATATCCAGGGGCGGTTCCGCCTTATGTGCTAAAGTGCTGCAGCACATTTTTTGTTTGAAAATTAATTTCTTTAATAATATTAACTACCCTCAAATTCAGTGCATTAAAAAGATGTCTGTAAAATGATCGGTAATATATCAATTCCCGTCACAACGAGGTATCTAGTCGTGCGCTCCATTTCCCGACTGGCACTGGCTGTGTAGATCGCAGCTCAGCGAGAATTTCTACGTTTAATGCCAGCAAACATGAACTCTGCCTTTTGCGCATGCCCACCTTTTCCGTTGTGCTTTTGCGACAACAGCCAAGACCGACATTATAGAAATTCTTCCTTCAAGCACACAGCGGCAGCACTGGTCACATGAAATGAGAACGTAGCAGGTGGCTCATTCTAGACTCTACGCCAGCATTTTAGAGTAAATTGCTCAAAGCAAAAGTTGGATAAAATAAAGGAAGCCATCAGCTGTTCCCGCCAGAAGGTCTTTTAATACTCCCAACTCACCTATCCTATAGCCACATTTTGTAAATCGATGAACTATAGTTTGTTCAGTATGAAATGCTCAGTGAAGAACCTCTTGAGTGTTATTGAGGGAGGGTTTCTATAAATTGTCTTTCTAAACAGAGTATATTTATTTTTTGGAGGGGGGATGGGTTAGATACAGCACACGACTGATTTTCTGCACCAGCCGCCACTGGGTATATCTTTCAAGTATAAGAGGAAGATAAAGCTGTTTGAAAATGGAAATAAATTGAGAGAGTTTTTTTTTCTTTTCTGGAGTGCTGCAAATCAGGCAAATTGTCAGTGGCACTCGTGGCTTGTACATGAGTGATATCGCGGCACTAGGAGGATTAACAATATACTGTATATCCTGACTATTTCCTGTGCTAATGTTATGACTGTTCCTTGTTACCAGGTAAGTTTCGACAATATGACCGTGGTACCCAGGGCAATTGGGAGGCCTATAACCAGTCTTCACCTCCTGAATACAACATATCACTCATAACAGCACCTATTGAGCTACATTATGCCAGAAACGACTGGCTTGCAAATACTAAGGTATGTACCTAATAATCTTTGAGACATCAGAAGCCATTTTTCAGTGTAGCATTTAGCAGCTTTTCAGTTGGGAAAAGGACTACTAAGTGCTGTAGTATTAACGACTAAGATGGAAAACCTCTAACAGATTGAGAAGAAAAGGTTGAGAGATGGAAAGCTTACATGAAGATTGAGAATCATGTAATGGGAAGGGAAGAGGAAATCGATGAGGATGAGAATGGAGATTTAATATTGAGATCAGAATTTGATAGAGCTCTAGAAGACACAAGCAGGAATAAAGCACCAGGCATAGGTGATAAACCGATTGAGTTGTTATGCTGCATAGATGATGAAGATCTGATCAGGTTATTTTACTTGGTACGTAGGATGTATGAGACCGGTGAGGTCCCTTCTGATTTCAACAAGAATGTTATCATCAGTGGCGTATACTGGTCTGAAGATCTGGGCTACCACTGAACTTAATATTAAACAAAACATGCTTTTGAACTACCGTGCGAAAAGAGTTCATATTTGAAAACCCTTCCTTTCACGACTAATTAACAAACACGGCCAGCAAGACAGTTTAGAACTGCCAGATAACCTATTCCACCTAGCATATGTAGATGATGTGAAATTACGTGTATACATTGGCACACAATTGCAGTTCAGGTGTAGGCCTTGTCATATGTATAATATGAACTTTCTCACTGTATGGACGACGGCTGAAAGGAACTTCTAACAAACTCTCTATTATACAGTCATTGGCATTTAAAGCCCCCGCATGTGTTTGTTCCATAATTTTCTTACAAAATCACAACTGGCACAGTTAAAACAAAACACTACATAAAGATTCTTCAGCATACACACACTTAAATAAATCACACATCGAAAATACTACAACTTCTAAAACATATTCACATATATGCGCGCGATAATGTATATTTGTTGTTGTTTGAGTCTTCAGTCTTTGACTGGTTTGATGCAGCTCTCCATGCGTCCCTGTCCTGAGCTAATCGTTTCATCTCTACATAGCTACCACACCCTACATCCGAGGCAATCTGTTTAACATATTCTAACCTTGGTCTACCCCTACAGTTCTTGTCCTCGACCCTTCCTTCCATAACTAAGCTTGCTATTCCTGGGTGTCTTAGTATGTGTCCTACCAACCTATCTCTTCTCTTCATTAGCAGTCGCCAGAAACATCTCTCCTCTCCCACTCGCCTTAATACCTCTTCGTTTGTAACCCTATCTACCCATCTGATCTTCATCATTCTCCTGTAACACCACATTTCAAATGCCTCAATTCTCCTCTTTTCTGCTGCACCAATAGTCCAAGTTTCACTTCCATAGAGCGCCACGCTCCAGACAAAGGCTTTCAAAAATGACTTCCTAATACCTAAATCTATATTCGATGTCAACAGATTCCTTTTTTGTAGAAAGGCTTTCCTTGCCTGAGCCAATCTACTTTTTATATCCTCTTTGCTTCGTCCATCACTGGTTATTCTGCTTCCTAAGTAACAGAAGTCTCCTACTTCCTTCAGCTTTTCACCTGCCAATTTGATCTCCATAGAGGTTTCTGATTTATTTCGGCTGCATTCCAGTATTTTTGTTTTACATTTATTAATTTTCATCATGAAGTCCTTCCGTAAGACGGAATCCATACCATTCAAAAACTCATTCAAATCCTCAGGCTTGTCGGCCAAGATGACGATGTCATCAGCAAATCTCAGAGTTGAAATTATTTCTCCTTGAATCTTCACTCCCACTTTAAATTTTTCTCCAATTTCCTTCATTGCTTGTTCAATGTAAAGATTGAAAAGTATGGGTGATAAGTTGCAGCCTTGCCTTACACCTTTCTGAATACCAGCTTCTCTCTCATATCCTTCAGCTCGAATGACTGCTGTCTGGTTTCTGTATAGATTGTAAATCACCCTCCTATCCCTGTACTTTATTCCAATAGATTTCAAAATGTCAAACAATTTAGTCTAATCAACGTTATCAAAAGCCTTTTCTAAGTCTACAAATGCCATGAAAGTTCTCTTATCTTTCCTTATTCTACCTTCCAAAATCAGTCTAAGACTTAGTACAGCTTCCCTTGTTCCTACATTTCTCCTGAAACCAAACTGGTCTTCACCCAACTCCGTTTCGATCTGGCTTTCAATCCGCTTGTAAATTATTCTAGACAGGATCTTTGAAGCATGAGTAATCAAGCTGATTGTACGGTAATCTTCACATCTGTCAGCTCCCACTTTCTTTGGTATAGGGATGATAACATTCTTCTTGAAATCAGGGGGTACCTCACCTGTCTCATAAATCCTACACACCAAGTGAAATAACCTGATCAGACCTTCATCTCCTATGCAGCGTAGCAACTCAATCGGTATATCATCTATGCCTGGTGCTTTGTTCCTGCCTAAGTCCTCTAATGCTCTGTCAAATTCTGATCTCAATATTAAATCTCCTTTTGCATCCTCATCAATTTCCTCCTCCCTTTCCATTACATGATTCTCAATCTCCTTTCCCTTATACAAGTACTCTATGTAAGCTTTCCATCTCTCAAGCTTTTCTTCCCTATCTGTTAGAGGCTTTCCATTTGTGTCCCTAATATTACAGCACTTAGTCTTCTTTTCCCCAAAAGTATTCTTAATCCTTCGATAAGCTGTGTCTACTTTTCCTAATTTCAGACACTTTTCTATACCTGCACAGTCATTGGCATTTATTGTAGGCTATTTGTTCCTTTAAATGCTTTTAACTTCAAAGGAACCGTTGGTACTCAATTAAATTAGCCTCTGGCTGCGCGAGCCAGTGGCGTGTGGGCCAGGTATGTGGTGCGACTAAGCGCTCCTTATCCTGGGGTTTAACTTGAATCGGGGTTAACAATTGGCGGTTTCTTGCGTAGTTTCAAGTTGTTAAGCGAATAATTTTTATTTGATGTTGTGTATGCAATCATTTAAATATTTGGTAGTTTGATGTTATTTTGCGTGGTATAAATGTGTTAGTACCTATTTCGCTCCATGTTACTCAGACCATCGCCGCTCCAAGCTGTGTTTATTCTTGTTAGGCGCTGTCCAGTATGGTAAGAAACCACTGGCCATTGCGCTGGGCCTGCACGGAACAAGGGCGGGTGCGGAGAGATGGGGAGAGCTGCGTAAGGCTGCCGCTTTCTTGGTCGATTTCTGCTGCGTTGCCGCGTTGACTACCCACTAACCATTATTACTTTCGATGAAGAATGTGCATGAAAGTCACGATTGTTTGAATGCTTTGTTGAACCTGTAATAAAGTGTTACTTATTTTTAATGTAATTTTCTTGGGCTACGGCCGTTACCCCCTGTAGCCCTAAGAATACGCCCCTGGTTATCATCCCTTATTCAGGTTTGTTATGTTCTTTGACTGTCCCTTCAGAATGCTATGTTTTATCTTACGTCACTGTGCCATAGATTTATCGATCCCTATGAGTTCCAGGGGTATGTATCTGTGGTGTGACTACAACACTGCTCTTTCTCCACTCATTAACTAGATAGCAGCACACTTCTTGTGTCTGACTGGAGTCTCTAGGAGGCAGTGAAGAAGGAGGCCATGTCTTATTAGTTGCTTCTCTGTATTCCAGGGATTATATTATTAATTGTAGTAGATTTGACTCTTACTGCAAAACATTGTAGGCTGAGGAATCTTATAACTAGCACAAAACATTACAAACCCGGAGGCTTTAAGGTTCTGCAAAAATAGAAGGAGATGTGTGAAATAAAGTAGTGTTATTTCTATTCATACTACAAACAAAGTTAAAACATGCCAGTTATAGTCCATTCATTACATAATTATGAATTGCTATTAATTCAATATGCCATATACAGTCCACTCATCAAGTAGCTATGAACTAAGCTATTTAACCAGAGAATAAGATCAAGGTCCCTATCATATGGTCTTCCGGGCCGGATATTTATCAGTATGCTGCCTCAGCATCATCATCATCATTTCCCCTTATCCAGCTCCTGCCGGGTCGGGGTATTTATGGCACTTCTCCACTTTCCTCTTTCCTTCCACCATTCTTCTTCCACGATCTTGTCCCAGTCCAGATTTCTTTTTCTTACGCTGTTCTTCACTGAATCAATCCACCTTGTTCTAGGTCTTCCTCTTGCTCTCTTACCCTTGCACTTCACCTCCAGCATCTTGGAAATGGTGCAAGCAATGAACAACAACTGTGTTAGCAGGGTACTGACCCCAGTTGGAAAGACAGATTGGTTTAGGAACAAGACTGGACTAAGACAGGGGAGTGTGCTGTCACCTCTCTTGTTCATAATGGTGATGGATGAAATTGTAAAGGAAACAAAGGAAGCATATGGTCATAAAGAAATGAAGTTACTGTTATTTTCAGATGATATTGTGGTCTGGGGAAGGAACACCGAAGAAGTGCAAAAACAACTAGATGCACTGAACGAAAATATTCAGAAGTACGGCCTGAAAATCAGTATAGAGAAAAGCAAGACCATGGTGATGACAAGAGGGGAAAGACAAGGAAAGGGCACTGTGAAAATTGGAAGTCAGAGTTTGGAAATTGTGGACACGTTCAAATACCTAGGAAGTGAATTGATGCAAACTGGTAGGTTGGACATGGAGATTGGCAGGAGGGTACAGCAGAGCAATGCATTCTATCAAAGTGTAAGAAAACTTGTTTGGAATAAGGAAGTACCAAGGAAAAGCAAGGAGGTAATGTATAAAGTGTACTATGTTCCCATATTAACTTATGCAGCTGAGACTTGGACCCTGACAAGCAGGCAAGAGAGTAGAATCCAAGCCAGTGAAATGAAATTCCTAAGAAGTATGATAGGAAAGACAAGGAAAGACAGAGTGAGGAATGAAGATGTTAGGAAGGAAGTTGGGATGGAAAAACTAAATGAGAGAATTGAGAAGAATAAACTAAGGTGGTTTGGACATGTAAAGAGGATGGAGGAAAATAGAATACCAGTATGCTGCCTATTGATAATAATTATGTTCAGTAATGTGCATTCATTTCTTTCTTAAGTGAAGTGTTCATACAGATAGTGCTGTACAGTTCCAGCGTGAAATGTGCACTACGCTCGTCACAAAGAGTTGTAGTGACAATCACCAATCAGAGTGGTACAGTGATCAAATGGTAGCACAGTACCAGGTTAGAGGTTTCACAGGTCAGTCAGACAGAGTACCTTTCAAGCTAATTCTATAATTCTATAATAATTCTATAATAGTTTCTGTTTCCGCTTTGTTCACATCATGGAAGAAACTCAGCACAGAGTGTTAATTAAGCAGAGAGGTTTGCCAAAGGCCAGCTTAAGACGCATAACGAATTTCGTTAAAAGCTTTCAAAGTAATCAAGATCTTGCCTCTTCTGGCAATGAATCGTTTAAGGGCAGCAGTAAATGAATCTGAAGTTAGTGAGCTTTTAACTCCAGATGAATTGCCTTCGTAGATAGGCAGACAAACAATGCTACATAACAATTCATAGTGGTCCGGCTTTTGAGAGAACCGGCCTTGATATGAATTGGGCCTGCATAATGAATTCCTGTGTGGAGGAAGGCACGAGAAGGCGTGACTCTTGCAACAGGTAATTGGCCCACGAGTTGTTGCGTAGTAGCTGCTTTCATTCTGAAACAAGGCAGGCATGTATGAATGACTCCTCTGACTACTTGGCGAATGCGAGGTATCCAACACCTTAGTCGTAATGAGGCAATGGGTAGTTGAGGTCCTGCATGTAAGAGATGATTGTGTTCAGCCTTGATGATGAGCTTAGTAAAGTGATGAGCTGGAGGTAAAATTAACTGATGCTTGCTGTCGTAAGATAGTTGAGAGTGGCGTAGACGTCCACCTACGGTACGCGAAGAGAACCATTTTCGTCTATAGAGCATCCAGCGTTTAGAAAAGACTGTGGGTCTTATGGGCTTTTACTTTTAATGGAAATCCCCCCTACACTGTTTTGTTGCCTCACCTTTTATCATGAAGGAACTCTGAACATATATATTTTTCGTCATAATAGCTTCCTACAATTATCTGCCAACTGATTACCTTTGTTATTGCGTACAAGTATCGCTTATATTACGTCTTAGTAATTTAAAATTTTTCGAGGTTAGCACACTAGAAAGAAGAGCCTCATCCTGTGCTGCATGCTCGCCCGGAGTGGAGCACGTGCTCAGTTCCGCCGACAACATAAGTTCTGAAGCACTATCCATCATTGGTGTTACTGTTGTGTGTCTGCTTTATTTTCTGTTCGATCGAATCATGGCTGCCGGCAGTTGGGTTCCAACCCACTACCTCCCGAATGCAAGCTCACAGCTGCGTGCCCCTAACCGCACGGCTAACTCACTACAATATTACAAATATTAATCTAAACAAAACAACAAGAATAAAATTGAAAGAAACTAAATTACAGCCTAACTAAAAACTAAAGAGGTGATGATCAACAGTATTGCTGACATAAAAATTGTTAACATCGTCTGCATACATCCGAGAAGGAAGGGAGGGTTGTGCTCTCGACATCTGTCAATCAGTAATGCGTCATATCACAACTAAATGAATGTCGTTATTGGTTCTCTTCGCATACAGTATCCTTAATACTGGTCCAATCCGTTAACACCTGCAAAACTGCTCCTTCCTGGGCGTGTTCTATTTCAGGTAGCTGCTGGGGTTGCGGTTGTCTCGCTAACTTATGAAAGCGCAGTACTCGAAGTGGGTGAGCATAACGTATGACGTCAGCGCTACCTCTGCCTAGAGTTAGCAACACTGTCGCCATAAGGCTCCACAGTCTTTTCTAAACGCTGGATGCTCTATAGAAAATGATGGAGATCCCAAAGGTTGCTCTTGGGTGTGGTCTCCGTATGCTCTTGAAGGTATGGAATTTCCTTTCCAGTCTTCTCTTCACAGAGCCATTATGTACATTTACAAGCAACGTTCATTTCACAGATGTTCAAAGCGACTACTGTCGTGTAACACATAATTATGTCCTGCTTATAAATGCAGATAAACGATGGGAACTAACGTCACAAAAGAAAACGACCTGAGGTAGATTCGAAGCATACCTCCAAAGCAGATGAGATGTTAACTAACCCACCAGTCTACTCAGTGAGCTACGACAGCTGGTTCGGTATAGCGGGGTGATACACATTCCTCTGTACATTCTGATGCGCTGCAGGATGTGACAGTGTTGCCAGCTTCTCATTTTCATACTTGTGTTTTCAAACTGCACCTGCTCCGATTTTGCTTTATAAACTTTTATCTTACATTTGGATGAGTAGTCTCATGCCGAACTCCAAGTGCGCCATTTTTTCTTTACCCTGTATGTCTCGTAAATACAATATGATGCATCTCAATAATTAGAAATGTTCGTTGTTGCTACATATAGGGCCTTGGAACATAGCCTATTGGTCATCAGTCCCATACAGTTGAGTATGTATTGAATTTGAATGATACCTGTGTTTCTGAGGCGACACTATCATTGCGTAACTATAATATTAGTACAGTCAGTGAAGGACTGAGTAGGAGGCTTGGTCCTTGAATTAATTCTAGAATTTTTAAGAAGTGGTTTCCCACTTCGTCTTTGGTCAAATGCCGGGATGATATCTACCGTCAGGCCACTGCTGCCTCACTAGCTCCTCCCAGGCCTGTCTCTTTAAGTCCCGGTCTCCATACATGTCGGTACTCGTGTCCCACATTGCTGGACGCTTCACTACTTCAAAAATAATTTTTTTCTGTGTCCATTTCAATAGAATCCATCATGGGTAGGTAGTACGACTGTTGAACACGTCTGACTGGACAGTATGAATTCCGTTGACTGACTGTTGTCGCTCATCAAGACGCTCACGAGTCATGCTTGGTCGACTCGGCGAGTAGCGCTGCTCCGTGTGCATATCAATGCTTCGTGTGAAGGGGGTCTTGGTTTTGATCTTAAAGGAACTTGCTTATCCCAAAGAAGCCCTCTCACGAGGTGATAAAATTGTGCTCCATGTTGAACTCTTCTAGTGATTTCTGTGGACACTACACTGCCAAGGTAACAGAACTGATGTACTTGTTCTAACTTTGTACCATTCACAGTGATGTTAGTACAGATGTTTTGTCGACTAACGGGCATCACTACCGTTTTGGACTTTTATATTCAAACCAAATTGCTTGAATATAGCATTCCAATCATTCATCTTCTGTTGTATTTCAGCCTCATTTTCACCCCATATTACAACATAATCTGCAAAGGCTAAAGCTTTAAACTCGGAGGTCTTAATGAGTCTCTTAGCTCTCTTAATTATTTCATCCATTACAGTAATGAATAAAAGTGGTGATAGTGCGCTGCCTTTTTGCAGGGGCGAAAAAAAAGCCAATAAAAATTAAGAAAGTGCTGCTTTGGTAAGAGCATAAAATAATTGTAAATTTGGTTGTACCCTAATCTTAACTTATCGGCTAAGTTATAAACAATATTAAAATTGAAATTATACTAACTCGTGGTGTAGTGGGTAGCATTCTTTGCTGCTGCCCCGGAGATCCGAATACGATTCCCGGCTCTGCCAAGAAATTTTAATTCTAGTCTGAGGGCTGGAACGGGGTGCACTCAGCCTTGTGAGGTAAAGCTGTGAATTCCACAGTATGTTTTTTGAGAAACACATGTAAAAAAAAACTGTTTACCTTTCTGCTTAGTAAATTGACAAATATTTAGATATTTGCCATTCATACTCCATAGTCCATAATAGAAAGTTCATTAAGTATAAAATTTTATTTGTGTGTTGTGTTGTATTTTACAACTCTTTTTGTATTGCCAGTAATAATTGTAGGCTATATAAACTTTGAATCTTATCTAAAATAATTACACAAAGTTATATGCTCTAAGATATTGGTTGATATTTCTGGGTATTTTGCGGTGACAATCCCCTGAGAATACTCACAATTTTCCAGGATAGTCAGCCCCCCCCCAATTTTTTTTTTCTATATACGCCCCTGCCTTTTTGTACACCCTGCTTAGTCTTGAACCACTCTGAATATCCATCACCTATTTGGACACAACTCTGGCAGTGTTCAACAAAAGTTTATGGAGAATGAATGAATGAATGAATACGGTAAATCTAATCTAATCTGCAAGGAGAAATCTTATAGAATGTGAATCACCATGTGTATTGTAGACAACATTAATTCTTTCTAATGTCATTTTCAGGATGTGGAAGCGTTCTACCAACAACTCCCGGGCAGAATTGGCAAATATCTGGTGAAGCTACCGCTCTTCAATCACGTGGACTTCTTGTGGGGTAATCATGCAAAGACATTAGTATATGACCAAATGATTACCCGTATCAAAGCTTTGTCACCACCACCAGCATTGGAGGAGTTGGGTGGGGTCACAGATAATTACATGTCCAGTTCGGAAACCCATATTGGAGACAAGATTGATAAAGGAAATGCTGGCTTGGATGAAGATAGGGTACAGCAGTTGCCAACACCACCAGTGACTTTGGAGGATGAAACTCCATTTTGGACAAACCTGGATAAAGATAGGAAAAGCAGTTTTAAGAAATGGGGAACAAAATTCATAAAATCTCAGAATGCAATCCTCCAAAATGAGAAGATTAAGCAAGAGGAAAGGTTTAAGAAAATGATGAGCAAATCAAGATATGGAAAGTACCTTTAGCAGGGATGAGGGCTTCCAGCTTTTTGGTTTATTGGCTAACTTCAGGCTGAACAAACCCCATGCAAAACAGTGATATTAAAACTGTTTTCTCTTTAAGTTTTCCCCCTCCATAGTCCTTGGACAATGTAAGGTATTTTCCCCCTGTGACTTTGGATAATACTGTAATATCTCTCTCACTCTCACTGAGAGATGAGGGAATGATTTCCATATTCCTTGCACTGCAAATTGACAAACTCTCATAATTATTTTATTCATTTGCCTGGCCAGGAGGCTCCCTTATAGCAGAGCACTGGAGCCAAAATAGTTGATACCATACTTTGTATGTGCAGTATAAAGAAAAAGAAAGTGGTCACTACTGTGGGGAACACATTAGAAATGCTCAGTAGAATCACCATGACAAGCCCTCGAGGATCAATGCTCCAGAGTTAGGAGTTGGAAAGTTACGGTCTTTTTGAAAGAAGAATAAAAATAGGATTTTAAAAGAAATTGAAGATATTTGTTGCAAAATTAAGTTAATGCCATTGATGAATTATCCTGATGAACCCATTCCTGTTTAAGCTGGTTGGTTCCTTAGTTTAGGGGCTGCGACAACACGGTCATGTAGCCCCTGTTTAAGCTGGCTGAGCAGAGTTGCAATTACATTTTCTGTTCATACAGAAGATTCATGTGAAACACAGGGCTCATATTGAGAACTTCTATTCCAGATTTTGTATTGAGGATATTTTATTAGGATATTTATGTCTCCTGCTCCTTCAAGTAAATCTTTTCTGTCATATTGTGAATCCTCAAATTTGGGATCAACTCCCAGCTACTCAGTTGCATTATGGAGAAATTGAATTTAATTTTGAATCTGGTCAAAACTCATGCAGACAGATTTGACTGCAGGAAACTATAAAATCACCCCTCTTTTATGACAGTAATTCTCAAAAC
The DNA here is from genome assembly GCA_946902985.2 of Meconema thalassinum. Classification (NCBI taxonomy): domain Eukaryota; kingdom Metazoa; phylum Arthropoda; class Insecta; order Orthoptera; family Tettigoniidae; genus Meconema; species Meconema thalassinum. The sequence goes on from OX336391.1 coordinate 163,659,022, forward strand.
ATAAACTAGCATTAATTTTAGGTCACAGTATTATTTTACAACTGTACACGATTCATCCAAACTTCATACATTTCACTTGTCAGGGGCTGAAAATAGTACAGTTTACAGCATTATTTGTGGATGGTCAGTCCCGGTTGTTTAGTCATACTGAGGACAGTCAGCGAGCCTCAGGCATGTGCAATTTTGATACGTGAGTTGTCAGTTACGCTGAAAGCTAGGCTGTGTCGTCATGCTGTGTGTGCTTTGCCGGTGATGAATAAATGAAATTCAGTGGAACTTGGATAATTCAAACCTCAAGGGACCAGTAAAAAATTCGAATTATCCAAAAATTCGAATTAAGAAATTTCTTTGAAAAGGGTAGAGAAAATATTCAAACTTTTAAGTTTTCATCCAAGAATCTTTATTAAGCCCTAATAACTGTATCGTGAATATCCTCAAAAGTTTCAAATGATAAAATAAAACCAAAATGTACTATTCACCTATATAACAACAGTAGTAATCCAGCAATCTAGTTAAGTCTTAGAGAAACCTACTGGTTTTCAAAGAAGTTTCGGATTTTTACAGTTTCCTACAATTAAGTCTCTCGGCCATCACAAAAGAGTCTAACAAATTTAAGGAACTGAAAACAGAATCACTTCCGTCAATTCTACTAAAAAAAAAAACGCCTAAGTTCTGTGATGTGGTTTGTTGTTTGGGCTGCACTCGGAACAGTTTTTTTGGGAACTTCCTCCACGAGTTCATCGCCAGATGCGTCTGTCGCCATCTTGTCTTTCGGACCCAACTGTTTGGCTTCCGATCAGCTTTTTACACGTAAAAACTTCGAATTACCCAAAATATAATTTGAATTAACCACGATTTTTTAGCATTGATTGTATATAAAATGCTAGGGACCAAGAGAAAAATTTGAATTAAAGAAGATTTTGAATTATAGAAGTTTGAATCAGCCATGTTCCACTGTAGTCGACTGATATCGTAGTTCCTTGTGTGCATGTTGTGTATAGTGGGCTGAGCAAACTGCATTCTATTCAATCGAAACTTCGTGGCAAACTCCTGAGGTTATTGTACCATTGGGTACATTGGGCGTTCAATCTCCAGTGTCCCACCCCCCATCAACGGGCGAGGGATGTACACCACTGAAGATGAAGTGGAGACCAGAAAAATCTATGATCATTATTTGGGATGTTAAAGACTTTCAAAATGACGTTAAATATGAGATTCTGCAATTAAATAACAATGTCAAAAGCAGAACAGTACTTTCATGACAAGGTGTTCTAACTGTTGCAGTTTGCGCAAATTTTGAAATCGTCGTGGTAACCGGAAACCATACAAATGAAACATTAGCAAAATATATTGAAAGTTACATAAGAATTTTAAATTGCTGCCACATGGTGTAGTGGTAGACCTGTGCTACTGCCGAGTGTAAGTTAAATGTAACAGGCAAAATGCTGAATGGTTGGACTCTGATCACTTGGAGAGAGAGGTTGTATACAAGAGCCCTTGAGGGGTGGGGAGCCTTCTGGCTCGATTGGATTCCCTTCCCAAAACATCAAGATGGGAAGGTATGTGCAGTGACTTTTGGTCCTTGAACTGTCAAAATTGGAGGAAAACGAAAAATTAACTTCGAAATTTGTTTTTATTTTGGTTTTGAAGTGTTTAAATTTTGGTCTCGTAGTCAGGGGTCTTCGGCCTTTTATTAGCTGACGGAGTTAGAGTCTTGATATCACTAAGCCTAGGGTGAGGGTTGATGACCATTTGTTTTTTTTTTTGTTTATGTTGCCTCTAGGATTGTCGATCGTATTGAATGAACCAGTTATAATAATAGTAATTATTATACTGCACCTAAGCATAGAGATTATTCAAATGTTAGCATTGTTTTCTCAATTCAGCATACGAGAAGATGAACAATTTCGCATGCACTTCTTCTATCTATGTTTGACAACAGAATCATCCCACCCTTTCGCAAGATATTTAGCACCGTCTGAAATTTGCCACATGGAGCACACAGGAAGGCAAAGTAACGATCATCACATATTCAATAGAGTGTCAGGCAATGTACGGACGAAGGCAATGTGGAGACATGCCATTCACCCACACCTAGTCCTCGTGAAAATTAAAGGATCCAGGCAAAGTCGCTGCTCACATAGTACACTCAAGAGAAGGAAGGAAAACACAATAAGACACATAAATGACGCTGAAAGAAATATGTACCAACAAAATAAGCGTTTCTGCAACTCACGTAAATGTGATGTGTTTCCGAGAAATTAAACATGGCACAAAAGATGATACCCAAAAATTCAGAGGTAAAATACGAGTAGAGGATGAATCCCAATATGGCACGCACTTAACTCCACAAAGACAGGAAGCTAATTCATATGAATAGGCAAAGTGCTTCCCACACTAAACGAGGACTTCACGCAAACATGTCATGCCCCGTTGACGGGCACAAGGAAAGTGTAACGCGTGACCCTAAACTAGGCACCAGATAGGCAAGCGGGAAGGGAGGGATAAAAATATAAATTTATTATATTCACAAAATGATGTTTCATTAAATAAAATTGTTGTTGAAACCCTTACACGTTTTGTCGCCTCATAATGAAGAAATAGAACCAGGAGAACTGGACGAAGTTGATGGACCACTTTAATTTCTTGATAATGATGATGATTATTATTATTGCATTTATATCCAAATTTGTGACTCTACATACAGATGCCTTCTGGATTTGTGGAAGTGAGTAGAATTTTAATGAAGAGTTCTTAAGAGTAAGCACGAAATGAATTATTAGATGGTTTGAGCAGACTTTAATTTTAATCGGTATTCTGCCCGAAGGCAGGTCCGAGCCTCCGAAGAGGCTACTCCCAGCCGGAGTTTACTTGCGGTAGGGTGGCCAGAGCCTTTCTGCTCCTCCTTATGTTGGCCAACAGCGCGCAGTACCTAGAACCGGCATACCATCCAAGTTCTGACTGCGCCCAATGTTGCTTAACTGTGGAGTTCTCATGGGATTCGGTGTTTCAACATGGCTAGGCCGTTGGCTGAGCAGACATATAATGAATTAATCATGTCATTATTTCAAAACTGACCTTTAAGATTTTAAATTTCGAATACTCTAAATAAATTGAACAAGAAATGTATAACACCACTGGAACTCAAACTACAGGCGTTCGTTATGCCTAGTCGGGTTACTGCCATTTCACTAGATCGATGAACCGACAAAAGAGATCCATTAACAACTAATTACGTGTATTCTGACGGCTTCTGTGAAAGTTTGTAATCTTTCATCCTGGTGATGTTAACTGACAAAGGTCTTATGATGATTGAGTTGGTCTTTTTTTTCTCCTGAGTAGGAGACTCAACGGAGGAACCTGTTAGTTCTTAACACTCGATGGTCAATTGCAATGAGTCTATATACGGAGCTCACACGTGGCTCACACAAGCATGTCCTCCACGCGGTCAAACTTAGCGAGATGGTCCTATGGAACACACAAGGTAAGTCTTCCGCTACCTAGCGGAGGATATGAGCACTCACTGAATTACCTGAACACTCGCCAATAATGGGCACAATTGTTCTTAGCACTAACAGAACTGGAAAAGGATAACAGTCCCACTTGCCCAACCCACGGATCGGCCCTGGCTCTACAGCCTTTAGGTTTTCGCGTTCTGGGTAGCTGCTACGTGGTCAAAGCCAACAGGTACCTGACGAACCCAATACTTTTAATTAATTATATTACAAAGCCCACTAATGTGCATAATAAAATATATAATAATATGCGTTCTAATCGCTACAGAATTTGCTCAATGAAATTTGTCTTTGTGTACATCTTAGCACATGGTGTCGGCCACAGTGCTCTGAACTTAAAGCATATAGACACTCATCTTTTAAACCCAATACTTTTTCTAAGTAATTTGCCCTTGCTTTTAGGCCATCTACGCTATCTTTCTTGCTAGACAACTACCAACTGGTCATCTAGAATTAATACTAGGGTCAAAAAACGAACGCGGGGACATTAGGTCTAGAAGGCATTTTTAACGTATTTCACTGACAGCATAACGAATAGAATAAGAAGTGATATCACTGGCCTAGTACGCCTGGTCCGCCGCAGCGTAGCGCTGGCTCCGATCTGTGATGTAAGTTAGCATTGGCGTTTACGAGACTTTTAAAACCTTGCGACCTGTTTTACATGTTAAAACACCGCAAGATATCCTCATAGGCGCTAATAAGTTCGACATCTCCACTTACTTTACTGTGCCCAATTATAATTTAATAAGTGGTCACCTGTAATAGTCCAGTTTCGACATTAAGCGAAGACAGCGAGCAAGTTCAAAATGCAATTAGTTTTGCCAGCTATCGGTAAATTAAAAAAAAGAACGAAAAAATTAACCTCGCTATCAGAAAGGATTTCTTCACATTGTTACACATTTTACATTCCCTTAACAGTCTTGCAACACAGCCAAAAGAAAAAAAAGCCGTACGAACGCAACTTTCAACTTTACCGTAGATTACTATAAAATTCAATAATAACTATAAATGTCACTCCACAAACACCAAAATCAGTAAACTACCATCATTTCAGAAGAAATTAACATTAAACGGACATAGAAGGCATAGTCATGACCCCTTCATAGAGTAGGCTATTGCCTAAACCCGCTCACGGCTCCTTCAACTTGACCCTAGAATATTACAAAAATCAATTATACCCATAAATTTCACTCCACAAACACCAAACTCAATAAACTACCATCATTTCAGAAGCACTTAACATTTAACAGACATAGAAGGCACAGTCATGACCCCTTCTTGGAGTAGGCTATTGCCTGAAACTGATCACGCCTCCTTCAGCATTACGGTAGATGAAAATGAAAATCCACAGCCTGCTTCCAGTCTCCGACCGGGTCAGGAATGGAATGAATGGAAGCCCCCATCTAGCGGCGAGGATATGAACTGTGCCGGCTGCCGAGGCCTGACGCACTCCTCTGGGGCAATGATTAAATGAATGACAGATGAAATGAAATGATAGTGGAGAGTGTTGCTGGAATGAAATTTTGACAGGGAAAACCGGAGTACCCGGAGAAAAACCTGTCTGCCTCCGTTTTGTCCAGCACAGATCTCACATGGAGTGACCGGGATTTGAACCACGGACCCAGCGGTGAGAGGCCGGCGTGCTGCCGCCTAAGCCACGGAGGCTTCCATTACGGTAGATAAATGTTTTTAAACTCATTGTCTTTTTATTCTCATCCCTTTCTTCACAGAAGTAGTCTTTAATGGCATCAAGAGCATTTTTATTTACACCATACTGGACAAATACTAAGGAAATTAGGAAATATATGTGGAACAGAATAGTCTTTTAATCGCCAGTTGTTTCTTGGGAGAAGTACTACTTCCTTCCCTTCTATCACAAATTTGTCAAATTTAACAATTAAATCTTCTGAAAAGTGAGCATCACAGATGTAGGACTTTTCAGTAAGTTCTCTATCCTTCCCTGGTATGGCCCCTTTGCACTTGATAAAACGTTCCTTATCTTTAGGAGGTTTGAAAAACCGTCTGACCTCTTTACAGTCCCCATAGCCAGATCTGTATCCTGGTACAAAACAGCAAGGCATCTTCACTACTCACATTAAGCACTCATGAAAATGTAAGGGCTAAACTGCTGTTTACTTACATTAAATAACACGAAGATAACGTCAACACACGACAAGAAATTAAATTCCATTTCAGTTAATACTTCCTACAATAGCATTTCAGGTATTAATACTATGAAGTAATAGTGTAAGCACTTGTATATCAATAAACGTTTGCACAGAACACCACCAAAACACTCCGACCGATTAAATACTTAATATATCGCACATAAACACATAAATATATGTGAAAATCAACAATCTCAAATCGACTGTAGCGCTGCGTAGCGGCGAGTGCCAACTCGATCCGTATTCATTACATGCTATTGAGGGAGAAGAGATCACACTTTTTATTCTATTCGTTATGCTGACAGTATTGGTATGAAGTGAAATTTAATGTAATTTAAAAGTTCTTTTGATTAATTTGATTTTACGGCCTTAAAGTCAACAACATGATGTTCAGCAAAGAACATATAGCCTACTGTCTCCTAAATGTATGGGTATAGTTACAACATGTTGTCCTTATCACATCCTACAGAGTATTTTCTTCCTATTCGAAGTGCAAAATGGCACACAACAGTATGACATACTGGATTTGAGCAGCAGCGTTCAAACCCCCAGCATTTTACAATTTCATCAGCAAACACTCCAAACAATGTAGGAATTCAGTAGGTTAACACCGACTACATACAATAATTGAAACTAAAACAAAACTTTTCTAAACGTATCACTGGGAGAAACACATTTAATAAACCTACTGCACAGGTAATTTTTAATCGCACCTATCTTGGGGATGAGTGCGCTCTATCGGCAACAAGAGGAAAATTTTCAATTACACCGTATGCATGGGTTCACCAACTGGGAATGTCAAGGCCTGTATAGACTGCAGCTCACATCTAGTAGGCCATGGTTAGGACATTCATAGTTCAACGGGGTGCTAGTAGATGTCACGCGCGCAGATCCGGTGGTGAACTTTGTTTTAATGAGATACACAGGGCGCCAGGAAATGTTCTCCGCAGTGGCTACATGCAGCTGCGAGAGGTGGCGTCATCAGTTTAATTGGCAGCCCAGTGTCCTTGATAGGGTGAAGGCCACATGTGTGGGCTGTGGGCTGTCGAAATCGTCAGTGCGTATAGTTAGATTCACTGGTCGACAATGATTTTGTAAAATCAATAATTTCAGGTGTTTCTTATCTATCTGCTGATTCCAAAAATTAAGTAAGAAATTTTCCATCACCACAATTTAAAAAAAAAATGAAAATGTTATGTTTTCATCTTTATTAGCATTTGTGGTACGGTATATAAAATGCTGATTAGAAGGAGTATTTTACATTTACATTAATTAATTCCATTGTGTCAACAATTGACTTGTAACTTTTGGTGATTGTTGCCTGTGAATTCACAAATAACAACAATGACATTTCCCTCACATAACTGTGATTGTAAGGTAACAGTTCCTAGTTGAATCGACACTTTCTTTGAAGAAAGAAGTTAATCCTGTGCTGTCTTCCGTTGTCAATTGAATTGTGATAGGAGTATATACAGTATAACGTACCAACTAGTGCATTATAAAGTATTAGTGTATACGAAACATGTCTTGAAAGTGTCTTACTGATAGAAACAAATTCTGTTACGTGTGTGGTGAGCTCACTTTACAAGCGGAGAGACGAAATTTGAGCTTATGACTGTTATTTTAAAACCAAAATAGACCAGAACAAGACATGGGCCCCGGAAATTTGTTGTGCCAAATGTGTAACACTATTACCTGGCTGGTTAAAAGGATCCCGTCATATGCCTTTCACAGTCCCTATGATATGGCGCGAACCTAAGGATCTTTTGACAGACTGCTACTTCTGCTTGACAAATATATCTGGAATAAGTTCGAAGTCCAAACACACTGTTAAATGTCCCTCTTTAGATTCAGCTATTCGACCGGTGCTTCATGCAGGCCCGACGAGAGGAGGGGTCAGGCAGGGCTGGTGCCCCGGGGCCCGACCCTCCCAGGGGGGGCCCGGCGTCCTCGGAGGATGGGCCCGATCGGGCATTGCTTTATTATTGCCTTTATGTGACTTGAATTTGCTACTGGCAATCATTGAGTGAATGCAATGAACTGTCTGTGAACAATGTTACAAGGATTGAGAAATTTATGATGTCAAGTGGACAATATTTTCCTCTACAAAGCGCTTGTGGGAAGAACAACTGTCTCAAAGTTGTCAACTTAGCGAAGGGGCTTCGCGATGTATTGTTCTCAGAATATACCCGAAGACAGAGATCGCATTCCATTATTCTACATTTCGCTTATTCGGCTTATGCACCATTCGTTCACATAACTTTCTCATCCCTTCACTTATTTCGCCAAGGCCACGAGAGTCTGGGCTGCCCTGGTGTGTTTGGTCAGCAAGCTCAAGAGTTTCAAGTTTGGTGCGTCACGTAGAGCTTAGATATTTAGAGGTGATAGTGTCTGAAATGAATATATTGTCTAACTAGACGTATTATATGCCGTGCAGGCAGGTAAGTAAAATACATTTCAAAGTAGCGTCCAACCAGTAATTCACTTTATAGTTGATTTAAGGGACAGAACAGTGAGGTCATCGTTCCCTAGTAATTCACTTTCGCACTATGTGAAAAATTATCATTGCTTGCTAAATATCTTGCGAAAGGGTGGGATGATTCTGTTGTCAAACGTAGATAGAAGAAGTGCATGCGAAATTGTTCATCTTCTCGTATGCTGAATTGAGAAAACAATGCTAACATTTGAATAATCTCTATGCTTAGGTGCAGTATAATAATTACTATTATTATAACTGGTTCATTCAATACGATCGACAATCCTAGAGGTACTTGGGTTCGTGCGCAAATCATTTCTGATTAAGGGATTTTTGACAACTTATATTACTATTGGTACTAGAGTTGGGAAATGTATCCAAAGACTGAAACTACGGTAATAATCCTGTATTTTTCTGGACTGAGTGTTTAATTAACCAGGAGAAAAATGACAATTAATCTAGGACACTGAACCACACAACGTTGTTTTCCAATCCTCTCATGGGACGTCACTGGTAAGGACAGATGACCTACCGTAGCTGTTCCGCCTCATAAAACAACAATGAGTAACGTCAGTGGTAGGGGCAGATGGCCTAGCTGTTCCGCCCCTTAAAACAACAATAAGTAACGTCAGTGGTGTACATGGCGATGGAGAAATTAATATATTGCATGTAGGCAACCGCGCAGACTTTTCTAAGACCAAATATTGAACTCTGCTTAATTTAGAAGAAACTTAAGATGAAGTATTGTCGAATATTAATATAAATACAATTTCGTTTTGAGCTGGTGCAGTGACTGTTATTATTATTGGACATTTCTACGCCGTTTAGTCCAAAGAGCAGCATCGATCTGCAAAGCTCTTATTTTTCAGGTCGCGAAGAGATATTTTCACTTGCGAATCAAGCCCTTTCATGATACGCTTTAACGTCTCAGTACCGTTAAACATAAAATGAGTTGCTACCTTTATCTATGACTTGGAAATGACTCCGCGTCTTGACGAAGCCGCGGCAGGAATGCAGAATTCGGCTTACCGTTTGCGGTGTCATTCGTAGTCTTACTCAACAGTTAATAATAGGCCTATTTGTCGTTACAGTTGTTAATTCATTTAGGGGCTTGCGACATTTAACCGGTGTACTTGGTAGCTAGTAGGTCTAGTATTACTGGCGGGCAATGAACCATTGGTTCTCGGTTGGGAATCGTTTGCATCAACTAATACTGTAGATATCCTATAATTCAGTATTTGCTGACGCGTTAATTTTCCGGTTTATTTCTGAAGGCCTCCACATTATTGAATGAAATTGGCTGTAAAGCAGTAGTTTTCACAAATATTAATGCAGTAAATTATAAGATTCTCAAACAGCGAACAAAATAGAAAACCAAGAAACGTGCGAATTGTGTAGACTGAAGGGGAGGCTAGTGGTTGTTGTATAATTAGAGAGGTGTATTGGCAACATTGTTGTAACTATTTGTCTTGGAGAGTAGAAACTTAGACCCTCTTAAAACCACCCACTGCTGGAAGAAAAGCAGGGTATACACTGTGCTGTGCTATGACCTCTGTGACATGATCAATCGCATGCCGTATTCTTAGTTGCCAACTGGGAAAAGTGGGAATGCGTTGCCCGTCGCGACTATCACTGTAATTATTAGGGTTAAGAGTAGGGTAGGTGTCTTTGGACTTGAAATAAGGTACTATCCTGGCATTTGTCAGGAGGAAATATGAAAACCCACACTCAGGATAGCCGCTGTCAACACCGGGATTCGAACCTCTGATCTGCAGACTTGCTGTAGACCCCCTGGTGAGCTACTCCATGGGGTCTTACTTGAAGGTGCAAGAGCTTTTACTTCAATAACGGAGAGCCTTTTCAATAACCACTAAATGTCAATGGTCACCAAATTTGTACTCCAAAATATCACAAAATAATCACCCAAATGGCCTATAACTCAATAATTTGGACCTAATTTTTGCAAAATTTTCCGGAGAAGGACCCCCAGACCCAACTCTGAGCTTGGTGATATTCCATACCCCCAGATCCCCGGTGTGTTCACTCCCCCATAATCTTGGCTCAAATCCGCCCCCGATGGTCACCAATCATAGATAGGATTGGAGAGTTTTAGAATATAGGAGAACCTGGCTCGAGGTTTGCTTACTGCAAAAGCAATATTAAATTATAAGTCCACTGACTGCAAATTACAAAATATAGTTCAAATTCACATTGTCTTCTTTTGTGAAAACGATCACTGATCAGCTGCAATCTACTGATAGAACATAATAAATAACTTGACTTACGTATGAGTGTACCTGTGGTTAATCATGAATATATATTTTGCTTTGTTTAATGTACAATGATGTGTGATCGCCGTTGAACCAAAACACTTATCAGTGTTTAGGCATAGACCCAAGTGCGTGATACTTCAAGGGCACCAAATTTTAAGGTTGTCAACATAAAAACCCTATAAGTAAATAGTATTTTAAAATACGTCTTGTGTGTAAACATCATGTTTTCATTATTAAAAGAGATTATGTCATATGTCACAGAGGCCGTAGTACTGCACAGTGTACAGTATACCCCTTCCACTTCTTTTAACATGCAGTTCAGTAAACTGTACTTCCTGTTAATAAATTTTTGGGTCTTGAGGGCCCGGGAGATTCCAGCCCCAGGGCCCGTCGCCGCTCTCCACGGCCCAGGCTTCATGGGCCAGGACTTCCCATTCCAACTCCACCAGATGACATAACATCGACTGAAGTACACACATCAAAAAAAGTTTTGCATCACCTCGGTTCCCAGATCTCCGGCATATAGACGTTGACTGTGTATATTGTATCCAAGATACAGTCCCTTTGACTGTTCATAGATGTCACTAAAACTGCTCAAAGATGTAAACAACCATGCATGAGCAGGGCCTATTAGACGGAGGGGGTACGACAGCCGATCAGTTCCAGTCATTCCACCAGGACGAAGGTACGCTGCTCATGTTGTCTGTAGTTCTACCATGCCTAGAAGGTCAATACCGCAGTTCGATCGCGTCCGCATTGTTACTTTGTGTCAAGAAGGGCTCTCAACAAGGGAAGTTTCCAGGCGTCTCAGAGTGAACCAAAGCGATGTTGTTCGGACATGGAGGAGGTACAGAGATACAGGAACTATCGATGACAGGCCTCGCTCAGGCCGCCCAAGGGCTACTACTGTAGTGGATGACCGCTACTTACGGATTGCCGCTCGGAGGAACCCTGACAGCAATGCCACCATGTTGAATAATGCGTTTCGTTCAGCCACAGGACGTCGTGTTTCAACTCAAACTGTGCGCAATAGGCTGCATGATGCGCAACTTCACTCCCGACGTCCATGGCGAGGTCCAGCTTTGCAACCCCGACACCATGCAGCGCGGTACAGATGGGCCCAACAACATGCTGAATGGACCCCACGGAATTGGCATCACGTTCTCTTCACCGATGAGTGTCGCATATGCCTTCAACCAGACAATCGTCGGAGACGTGTTTGGAGGCACCCTGGTCAGGCTGAACGTCTTAGACACACTGTCCAGCGAGTGCAGCAAGGTGGTGGTTCCCTGATGTTTTGGGGTGGCATTATGTGGGGCCGACGTACGCCACTGGTGGTCATGGAAGGCTCCGAAACGGCTTTACGATACCTGAATGACATCCTCCGACCCATAGTGCAACCATATCGGCAGAATATTGGAGAGGCATTTGTCTTCATGGACGACAATTCTCGACCTCATCGTGCACATCTTGGGAATGCGTTCCTTCAAGATAACGACATCGCTCGACTACAGTGGCCAGCATGTTCGCCAGACATGAACCCTATCGAACATGCCTGGGATATGTTGAAAAGGGCTGTTTATGGACGTCTTGACCCACCAACCACTCTGAGAGATTTACGCCGAATTGTCGTTGAGGAGTGGGACAATTTGGACCAACAGTGTCTTGATGAACTTGTGGATAGTATGCCACGACGAATACAGGCATGCATCAATGCAAGAGGACGTGCTACTGGGTATTAGAGGTAGTGGTGTGTACTGCAATCTGGACCACAAATGCTGAAAGTCTAGCTGTATGATGGTACAACATGCAATGTGTGGGTCTCATGAGCAATAAAACGAGCTGAAATGTTGTTTGTGTTGATCTCTATTCCCTTTGTATTTAAAGGTTCCGGAACTCTTGGAACCGAGGTGATGCAATACTTTTTTTGATGTGTGTAATTCAAAGTGTTCCAGATTTTCAGAACGAATTACAGAATGATCCAGATTTTGTAGAAAATGAAAATGACACCATAAATGAACCAAGGCAATGCAGAATTACTCGCCTCAAGATTGAAAGGCTGGAAGCTGCTGCAAGGTGACACCAAAGCAAGTTTCTTCCGCCAACGCCAAAAGGAATTTGAGCATTTGTTTTCTAAAGAGGACGACCTAGTTTTCTGCAATGATGTTGAGAAGTTTTTCGAGTCACTGGGTGTTGAGCATAAACCTGAGGATTGGCGTTTGTTCATAGACTCCTCGAAAACAAGTTTGAAAGGAGTGTTACTACATAATAGAAACCAATATCGATCCATTCCTTTAACCCATGCAGTTGGTATGAAAGAAAATTTTGAGACTATGAAGCTCTTACTATCCACTATTAAGTATGACAATTTTTCTTGGCAGATATGTGGGGATTTGAAAGTAATAGCTATCTTACTTGGGTTACAGCTTGGCTATACTAAATTTTGCTGCTTCTTGTGCAAGTGGAATAGCAGAGATAGAAGTAATCATTATATAAAAAATAACTGGCCAAATAGGGAGTCACCTAATCCAGGACAAGAAAATGTTCTTCACCAACCACTTGGAAGTTCTGAAAAAATCTTACTGCCGCCACTGCATATCAAACTAGGCTTAATTAAGAATTTTATGAAAGCAATGGATCGTGATGGCAGTGCATTTATCTTCCTGAAAAATAAGTTCCCAAGGATCAGTGAAGCTAACCTAAAAGATGGAATATTTGTTGGCCCTCAAATAAGGGAACTGATGGAAGATACGCAATTTGAAAACCAGTTAAATATGCAAGAAGCAGCTGCATGGTTGTCTTTCAAAAAAGTTGTCACGAACTTTTTAGGAAACTTCAGGTCTGGGAACTACAGAGAATTTGTCAGTGAGATGATTGAGAACTAAAAGATCATGGGATGTAATATGTCTTTAAAAATACACTTTCTGCACTCCCATTTCGATTTCTTCCCTGAAAACCTAGGGGCTGTGAGCGACGAACACGGGGAGCGTTTCCATCAAGACATTGCGGAAATGGAAAGGCGCTACTAGGGTAAATGGTGTCCAAATATGTTGGCAGACTACTGTTGGACACTGAAGAGAGATGTTCCTTAAGCGAAGTACAGCCGAAAATCTACTTCACATACATTTTAGGTCAGTAAATGTAATTTCAGCTAAGATATAATATTATAATGTATAGACACGAAAAATGTTTTCCATGTGATTACTCTAAAACCCTGGGTGATGGAAATGTTCTGTAAAAAGATTTGAAATCAGCATTAAAAAAGTCACTTAGAATCACCCATTGTTTTCCTTTTAACAGACATAAGTTTAAATTTTGTTGACCAGGAAGAGTGCAACAGTATGTTATGCATAGCTGTGGTGAATATAAAGTTTACTGTTTGTTATGATACAAGCGACAGCCATGCTGCCAACGTAACTGGTGACGTAATCTCTCGCAGCAGCTTGTAGGTACTGCCAGGTACTGCGGAGAACATTCCATGGCGCCCTGTATATTTTCCATTCCAAGATGCACAACATAATGCTCAATTAACGTCTCAGTACTTGAAAAACAATAAATACGGTGTTAAAAAATCAAGCAAAAACATCCAACTCTGATAGGTTTTGTACACCGGCCGACCGGGTGAAAGACCAAAGCTCTAACCACAGAGCCAAACGTGTCCACCGAAATTTCACCTTATCAATCGATTTAAATAAAACTTCTTAGCAAATAATGACTTGGACTAAACGATTTCTTCACTGGAGTATATATTCATTATAATCCATTTCATACAAAGTTTATATTATTTCTATCAGTAAGCTATATTGCTTGCAACATACTCAAATTAGTGAAATATACGTCAGAACGTGAGATCAGCTGCCACCTTGTCTTGTAACCGAGACGGCTCAGCTTTTTGAAGTCACTTCTGCAGTATAATATTATCTATTATATATACCCCAATATTGACTCATCAATGCAGGGCTCAAAACACTAGACCTAGAAAGCTGAAATTTTGCATATTGTTTGATCCGATGTTGTAGGGGTTCACTAAGGAACGGTTTAAAAAAATTCAATTTGTAAGTGAGATTTTTCGGCTCTTTGGCACTGAGCATGAACAAATGGTACAAAGACCGGATTTAGCTCGTTTTAAGCCGCCAGATACGAAAAACAATACTCGTAGGTCCTAAAATGCGTGTCGTCTCAAAACTCACGAGTCTTAAAATTCACGAGTCTCAAAATTTACGAATTTCAAGATGAGGGTTAGTAAAGGTAGGTTCTAACCGGTTTCTGTACCTGGGCCAGTCTCAAAACTCACGAACCAAGCCATAGCCACCTATATGGTTATAGGTAGGCATGGCCAAGCCAGTTCATTGGGAAAAGGTCTATTGTTAGAGCCAGCCAGAACTGCTTGCCCTCTTGTAATTGGCACCTCTCTCATCAAGATGTTGTTGTTGATTCTTATAGGGCCTTTGCGACATCGTGGTCATGTACTTGGGTTGGCATATAATTTGTCTGATAACCTGCGTCACTGTGACGTCTGTACAATACAAACCAAATCCCATTCTAAAACTGGGTGGACAAACATGGGTTGAAGGGCAGTGTGCTCTCCGGAGTCGTGAGTTTTGAGACTATTATTATAATGTTCATTCAGCTACTAGTTTATTGGCGTGAGTTTTGATACTATATGTTACTATTTTTAGCTGGTGAGTTTTGAGACTCGTGAGTTTTGAGACGTAACCCTAAAATGAACGGTTTCGGAGATATTCCCAATAAACTGTGTTCCCTCTGAGAAACAGATCAACGTTACTATGACAACCGCTTTATTTCGCAGACCGTGGATAGTTTTCTGGCAATGTCTCGAAAACCGTTCGTTTTAGGGCCTTAATACGCGGGGTTCGTGTTCCCACTTCCTAGAAGTGGAAACTCCTCGCATTGCTACGCGTAAGACGAGATATATCCAAGACCAACTACAATCCTCAGACCTTAATGTAGAAAAAACATGGCGGCGATGGTTGCCCTACCAATAGCTCAGATCATGTCATCGGGGTTGTCACAGTTCGTGTAAATTATTATTTTTACTCACCTAAGAGCATAAAAGATATCACAAGACGAGACTAGGTTCCGAAGAAATATGCATCAATAATTTAGACTTACCTGAATTAATTTATCTATATAGTGCTGGCCTCGAATTATAGGTTTCTTCGTCTTCACCCAAGGGGCAGCTAAATTAGTCTCACTGTCTCTGTGGTTGAATAAGAAGCTTTTGGCGAGTTATCACGATTTGTATTTAAGTTCAGTAATTATAGATTAATATTATTAGCATAAAATCAAACAGATTCTGAAGTAGGAGATAAGAAAGTACCCGGTTACTGAAGTGCTGTCCCAGCACATGCAGGGTATTTGTGTACACAATCGGAATGAGAATAGCTGCCTGAAATAATCGAACCAAATCTATAGAGATACAATTCAATTATGACCTCTCGTAGAATTGTCTAAAATCTCGGCTAAAACATCACACCAAATTAGTTGATTGAAATATGCAAAGAAGTCGTCGTATGGATATCTGAACATAATTATGGAGATTACCATACACAAAGGACACGATAATATGTTACCATCTAACCTATTAAACATTCGCTGTTTCCGTTTGGAATAGTTGTACGCTGGAAATAGCAGATTTAGTAAAGTAATGTAAGTAGGAAAGCACCATCTCCCTCTTACGGAATTATCACGGCACACCATCTCGCAATATAAGTACATAATTGGCAAGTTACTCACAACACTTTATTACACACACCATAATAAAAAATAACTTTCAAGCTGTAAGAATCACAAAAGTATGAATAATGACGGAACACAATGAGTTCACTGTTTGGCACAGGGGAAACATCTTCCTTAACCAATAAAACAGAAGTTCACTGTAATATTTGGCGTGTATACAAGGCAGTGTAGAACATCTGCTAGACTGGTAAGGATTTACGGAGGCACGGTATGATCTTGCCGTAGATGCTCATTGCGTTTTCCCTTTACGTACATAAGTTCGACACTACCGGCACTGAAGTGTACTAAGCTATTATTATATTGTCACTAACTAGCAAATCATTGCGGTGTACATTCTTGAGACACTTCTATTAATGCTTTAGTCTTAGGTACTTCAATATCCGAAGTAAATGACACAATGCCATCGGTCGACTGAACAATCATCACACAATCAAACCAGTCCATAATAAGCGTATTATCACATATTTACAAACGATTGCAGTACATTAACGCGAACTGGACTTAACAGACATACTGAAGACACTAAAAATTACAGATGAGCAATAGTTTATCTCAACTTTCATCAAACGAAGCTAATCAAAGCTAATGTTGTATCCCAGCAACGAATGTAAACAAACAATATATCGGGCTTCCGCATACGCCATTTTCACACTTTCGATACCTGCATTAAGGTCTGAGTATTGTAGTTGGTCTTGGTTGGTCTTGATATATCGCATATTTCTACGAAAAAATCGACTTTGACAAGTCTCATCCCTATATATATACTGTATAAAATGAAATTGTGTCTGTTTTGTTCTGAATTTCTACGGGAATTTGCGTTATTAACGCGTTTCAGACTGTTTTGTATGTCTGTCTGTGGACAACTTTGTTGTTCCCTTATAACTCGAGAACGGCTGGGTGGGTCAACGTAAAATTTGATACAGATGGCACGACACTGTTCATTGATGTAACTCTTCTCCGCACCTCTCATAAAAGGGGGCCTACCCCCTTAAAATACATGCTGAAATGGGCGTAGGCTCATTTTCATCCCCTCAATGTGAGAAACGAAAAGGGCCCCCGAAACCCACCTAAAACCATGGAAGAATAAAACCATCAGTTTTTGAGATATTCCCAGAAAACTAATTTCATTTAATAAACTAATGCAAGCATGAAAGCCAGTAACCATGGCAACATACTCTCAGAGGTCCATCTATTTCTGTTAGACGCAATGCAATTCCATTTATTACATTACTGTGAAAGTTTGCAAACGGCTATAAGGTTATAACGGAACCAAATTAAGCTGTAAAATTCATCAAAGGGGGTCAAAGGGTACTCTGGAATTTTTCACGCGATTTACACTTGCGGGTGTGGTACGGAAGGTCTATTATATCCCTATACCTATATTGTTATATAGGGAGAGGAAGGAGGGGGAGGGGGGCGAATGACTTTTAGAGAGAAAACATTCATTATTATTATTAATATCAGTGCATTTCTTCTAAAAAAAAATTGAAGGGTTACGGTACCGTTACTCTCAGTTGTAGTCGACAAAACATCACGATCTTGCAATTTTCGGCAATTTGCCAAGTCTGGTCATTGTTTGTGTTCGAATCATTAACTTTCAGCTTTTACGATGCCTGGGTGGTTGTTAAATAGTTCGTTATTTTCTTCATCCATCAAAACTAATTATAACTGAGGTTCGGATATTTAAGAAATGTCTTTTTTTCCCCTTGACTACATTTTCATTAAAAAATGCAACTAAACAGGAATTCAATGTTCCTGATTTTTAGGTGGATTTTATAGAGCAAATAAATGCATACTTGGGTCATTTTCATAGTTATTGTCATATTTCATCAATAATAATGATTTAAGGTCATATTTTGGTACAGCTTCCATTTTCCATTTGTGCATCATACCAGCCAAGAATGGTTGGCATATCCCAGATTAAAATTTGTAACAAAAATACCATGTTCTGCAGTTGTGCTCTTGAGGTATATAAAAAAAAACTCTGTTTTGAAAGGTAGATAGTATGTGAAAGAACTACTAAGTGATGTATTTTTATTTTAAAAATGTAGATAGGCATTTTTCATTTTGATATTTCTCACCTTAAATTTACAATTTCCAATTTGCATTTTTTAGCCTACTTTTCACATTTTGCAAAAATGAGGAAAAAGTAGTCTTATGAGATCGGGCAAATGTGTGTCTGTCTGTCTGTCTGTCTGTCTGTCCTTCTGTCTGTCTGTCTAGCTGTGTGTGTGTGTGTGTGTCCCCTATCAACTCCTAAACGGCTGCAGCAATCAAAACGAAATTTGGTAGGAGTAAAGACCTATACCTGAATATCTCACGGCCATATTTGAAAATGATGTCAGTGCTACCAACTGCTGAAAAAATCGCAATTGAAATTTGAGCTCCATGTTGGATATCTTGGAAGGTATGAATGGGAGCTATTTCAAAATTGACACACGTATAGATAATAATATTTCAGTTTAATTTCCAGGAGGCCATGCATGGCAGTGTTGCCAAAATGATTCTAAGCCTGCTGATAGGTCTAATTTTAAATGCATGTAACTTCTATACTATCAATTGGATTTCAAACAAATGTTGTATGTAATATGTGTACATAAACAGATATGACTGAGCATATTCGTACGAGCCACCAGGGCTGCCAACTGTCAATAAATGTTATCTCTATTCTTTTATCCAAATACCAATATCTCAGAAAGTATGTAAGCCGACAGCTTTAAACTATGCACACGTATAGTACCTGACATTCTAAATTAATTTGGAGTAACTTATGTACATCAGTGCTACCAACATGATTCTAAGACTGCTGATAGGACCAATTTTTAAATACATGTAACTTCTATAATATCAATTGGATTTCAACCAAATTTCCTATGTGCTATGTGTACCATAACAGATATGACTATGCTTATTCTTAAGAGCAACCAGGGCTGCCAACTGTTAATAAATGCTGTCTCTATTTTTTTACCCAAATATTAATATATCAGAAAGTATGTAAGCCAACAGCTTTAAACTTTGCACACGTATAGTACCTAACATTCTAGATTAATTATGAGAAACTAATATACGTCAGTGCTGCCAACATGACTCTAAACCTGTTGATAGGTCCAATTTTCAAATACATGTAACTTCTATACTAACAAATGGATTTCATCCAAAATTGGCACAGCAAGATATCATAATATTTCAGATTATTTCTGACCAACGCATGCGTGACATTGTTGCCAACATGATTTTACGCGCGCTGATAGATCCAATGTCTAACTGCATGTAACGTCCATGCTATCCATTGGACTTCAACCAAATATTGTATTCTGTATCTTAAGAGATGGAACTAACAATATATTCAGTCACCAGGGCTGCCAACTGTGGTGTTCTATTAGGCTACAGGTATATTTCGAACTAATTAGAAATTTCGATATTACCAACTTAATTTCGCTATTTTTCTAGATAGGTCTATATAGATTGGCATGAATCTTAAATTTTAAGAAAAGTAGGCTCTTTTGTTCGTCACGGAACTTCTTGTTTAAATTTCATTTTAAAGTTTCGTAGTTTGTACATTGCCGATATTGAAAAGTTCATTTCTCATTTTGCTGTTAACACTTTTTCATTTTTCTCAAACACGTTTTCACATTTTAAGTTTTCAAAATTTCTTGATGCGAGTGCTTGGCACAAAATAACAACCTACCCCGACTCCAAACAATAGCCTGTGTGCTTATAAGAACGGAGCGCCCAATTGCCGATCAACGGAAACTTATTCGATAGATTTAAATCGAGGATTACTCGAAATCTCCTCCAGCTATTGTGAACCGTGTCGTCTCAAAACTCACGAGTCTCAAAATTCACAAATTTCAAGATGAGGGTTAGTAAAAGTCGGTTCTAACCGGTTTCTGTACCTGGGCCAGTCTCAAAACTCACGAGGCAAGCCAGTTCTTCTTGAATGGAAAAAGGTCCATTGTTAGCGCCAGCTGGAACTACTGCAAAATTCCGGCACCACGACGTCTCTAAAAACCGCTGTAGTTAAAAGGGACATTAAACCCATAAAATTATTATAATTATTATTATTATTATTATTACCGGTAGTCTAATTATCATGCCTCCGTGGCTTAGGCGGCAGCACGCCGGCCTCTCACCGCTGGGCCCGTGGTTCAAATCCCGGTCACTCCATGTGTGATCTGTGCTGGACAAAACGGAGCAGACAGGTTTTTCTCCGGGTACTCCGGTTCTCCCTGTCAAAATTTCATTCCAGAAACACACTCCACTACCATTTCATTTCATCTGTCATTCATTTCATCATTGCCCCCAGAGGAGTGCGTCAGGCCTCGGCAGCCGGCACAGTTCATATCCTCACCGCTAGATGGGGGCTTCATTCATTCCATTCCTGACCCGGTCGGAGACTGGAAGCAGGCTGTGGATTTTCATTTCCATTTTCACCGGTAGTCTAATTATTGTCGAATAAGCCACTACTGTCGACCAAAATATTATGTGCACTCGAGTTTGAAGGTTGTTTGTTAAGTAACCAATAGACCTACACAAAATCCAATAACATCATCATTTTCGTCGTTCTATTTTACGTTAGTTCATGTAGGTTTGGAATTTTTAATTTATATTTTAATATTTTTATCGCAGTTGAAACACAAAAAGTGCCCGTTTTTAAGCGTGTTTCAACCATGCGTCACAATTAAGAATTATTACCTCACAAACCCGTCATCAGATCGAATCCAAATTTTAACACAATACACATTGAAATGTTGTATAACTGGTTTATTAATTTCAAAATTTTGTGTGTTCTATCATTTTTGTAAGGTAACTTTTTCTCAGCTCGGGGTCGTTGGAAAATGTAGTTCTTGGTTGCGTTGTAATCCTTTTACATCAAAAGGTTATGCTGTATGATTGTGAAATACGAAAATTAATTCACTTATTTTATATCGGTTTGTATTTGTACGGGGAATTAAGACATGGTTCACCAGCTAGCCGCTTCGGGAAATGCTGTACAGCGTTGCTGATATGGAGCCCATCACTTCCGAGCGAGGCGCGCTATGACGCGTGATGGAGCCCATCTTGGCAACGTTGTACAGTTTTCACCGGAGCGGTTAACTGGTGAACCATGTCTTAATTCCCCGTACAAATACAAACCGATATAAAATAAGTGAATTAATTTACGTATTTCACAATCATACAGCATACCTTTTTGATGTATAAGGATTACAACGCAACCAAGAACTACATTTTCCAACCACCCCGAGCCGAGAAAAAATTACCTTACATAAATGATAACAACTTTGTTTCTTGGACACAAAAATAATTGAAATTAAGAAACCAGTTATACAACATTCAAATGTATATTGTGATAAAATTTGGATTCGATCTGATGACGGGTTTGTGAGATAATAATTCTTAAATGTGACGCATGGTTGAAACACGCTTAAAAACGGGCACTTTTTGTGTTCCAACTGCGATAAAAAAATATTAAAATATAAATTAAAAATTCCAAACCTACATGGACTAACGTAAAATAGAACGACGAAAATGATGATGTTATTGGATTTTATGTAGGTCTATTGGTTACTTCACAAACAACCTTCAAACTCGAGTACACATAATATTTTGGTCGACAGTAGTCATTTGTTTCTGTACATGACCAACACAATAGTCACCTAAGTCCAGTGCTGGATTACACATTAGGCCCGAATAGGCGCAGGCCTAGGGCCCCCAATTATCTGAGGCCCCCAAAAAATGGCTTGAGTCTGTTTTTCCGAACGTTGAAATTGCTTTTTGCATTTTCCTGAACCTCATGTGACAAATTGTTCTGCGGAGCGCTCGTTTTCAAAATTGAAACGAATCAAAAGTGCGCAAAGAAGTATCATGTCTCAAGGACGATTAGACATGCTAAGTTTAATGTATATCGAGTCAGATGTTCTGCGGGAAATTGATTTTGATGACATTGTAGAAGATTACATTGATCGAAGAAACAGAAAGAAAAAATTTGATTACATTTTACAGAAGTAAACACTAGTATGATTTGTTAAATTGTTCATCAAATCATCTGAACTGTTTTCAAATAATGATTATCGTTTCAATTGAAATGTACAGTATGTAGGCTATATATGTATATATGCATTTTAATAAAAGATGTTTTATTCACCTTGAGAGAAAAAAAACCTCTTGTCTGTACTTTATTAAATGTACAGATGCTAAAAAATAAAAAAAATATATTTGAAAAAAATAAAGGGGCCCCAAAAATCTGAGGGACTTGGGCCTCATTTTACCTTAATCCGGCACTGCCTAAGTCACTTGATAGGGTTGGCTGATATGAGCATTCCACGTACCGTACTTACTAGGCGCCTTTCAACTGTTGTGCTAATGACCATTGGCTGTCGCTTTGTATCCAAACACAAAATAACGACCATCATGATTCCAAAAAAGTTTATAAGACCTGATTAATGACACCAAGCAGAATGACTGATAAAAATTCTGTGTTATACGGTACTTGGAGAATTTGGTCTGTGGTAGGCTGATCATTCCTGTTAAAACAATACAAACGAAATCCCATTCTAAAACTGGGTGGACAAACATGGGTTGAAGGGCAGTGTGAGTAACCGTACAGCTCACACTTGCTCTCCGGAGTCGTGAGTTTTGATACTATTTGTTACTATTTATAACCGTTGTGAAGGCTTGCCACGGTGGGTGAGTGGTTAACGTGTCGGTCTACTAACCCCAAGCTTGCAGGTTCGCTCCTGGCCATGGTAAGTGATTTTTGAAAGGCGGCAAAATTACGACACGCATGTCATACGATGTTGGCATGTCAAAGAACCCATTTGAATTCAGTAGGCCGTGTTCATAATGGCAAAATTAATCTCGGGAGTTTCCGCCAACACAAAGTTCCTCATTTCTCTACTAGAAAGTGCTATAGTGTTCAAGGAGCTTAGATATCTAACCTCCTTGATTTTCATAGTGTTTCAAGGAACAACGAAATTCGACATGCAAGCTACCCTCTGGGTGTCAAATAACGAAGCTTGCACCCGGCACCCGAGGTCATACGATATTATTATTATTATTATTATTATTATTATTATTATTATTATTATTATTATTATTATTATTACCGTTGTGAACAGCGCGTTGACGCCAGCTGCTCTATGAACTTTCAAGTCGGACCGTTATATTTGCCGGACTAGATACAAATGCACCAATATTTTTTCTCAAAAACAGTTTTCAGATGTTTTAGGGGTACGCGTACCCCCGCGTTCCCCCTGAGAAAAAAAACACTGATTATTATTATTATAGTATGGCGTACAACGACGAGATAAAGCTCATTTTCAGCCCCTTGGTGTCAGAAACAAACCTCGGGGCCCCTAAAGAGCCGTAAATGGTCCCCGAAAACTACATTTTAAGGCTCTAAAACCAACAGTTTCTGAGATATTCCCAGAAAACTAATTTCATTTAATAAACTAACGAAGGAATGCAAGCCAGTAACCATGGCAACATTATCTCAAGAGGTGACATCCAACTTTCCATCTATTTCTGCAAGAAGTAATGCCACTCTATTTATTACATTTCTGTGAAAGTTTGCAAATGGCTATAAGGTTATCACGGAACCAACTAAAACTGTAAAATTTATCAATGCGGTTAAGGGGGTCAAGGGGTACCTTAGACATTTTTCACATGACTTACACCTGCGATATGTCGTACAAAAGGTCTATTATATCTCCAAACAGCAACATTATTTTCAAAAATTCCTGAATTGAAACAGTATTTTTTGTGGCTTTTAGGAATTTGGGCCATTGGAGGCTAAAGGACCTGAACCTTCATGCACCACAAGCCTTTATAGTTCATTAAAGGGGTCTTCCTGTGGATGGGGACTTAACACAGCGGTGAGGGTCAGTTTTTATGTGACGTGTATTGCGTTTCGTCTACGAGGTTTTCAATTTTATTTTCACGTCAGAAAGTACACGTTAGGTATATTTAGTTTGAGAGCACATTTTAACTAATCATTTTTCTTTGTCTACAAACAGGTTTCAAGCCCCTAACCATTGCAACAGTAGCTCAATTGATAACGTCTGATTATTAATAACGAAGACCGTTCGAAGAATGGGTACTTCTGCTAGTAATATATACTTTTAATTTCGAACGGGCGACGTCCTTTAGAACAGTTTAAGCCATTCTCGGTTCGATAATCGGAACTGGTGGGTCCCAAGTAATGGATTATAAAGATTGCATTATTCACACGGCCACCATCCTGAAATGGTACGGCTCATGACCTTGTCGTTTTGGCGCAAGAGGCGTCCCATAAGAAGATCCGATGATTAGTTTGGTTGTAATTTAATTTTAAGTTTTGACAATTTGAGTGGCCACCCTTAAGTTTTGGTAGAGATGGCGGAAATATAAAACATGACACTGAGGTGCTCTTTGCTAGGGCTACCTCTGTACCAAATTTCGTTCAATTCGGTTTCATCGTTTTTGAATTGATAGGTGGGGACACAGAATACACACTCACAGACAGATTGACAACTTTTGGCCCGTCTAGATCTCATAAGTCTACTTTCATATTTGCAAAAATATAAAGAAGGCTAAATACAATTAATTTAGAATTCATTCATTCATTCATTCATTCGTGTCAGAAACACTTACAGTGTGAAATTGAATATACAATAAATACATAATATTCTATAAAAAAAAATTAAATTTCAAATTTTTCGAACTATAGCCGCCCAGAAGTTGGCGACCTCTATGGCATTAAGTCTTCTAGCGCAGTGTTTCCCAAACTTTTTTGTGTATGTACCATTTTAAGGAATGAGGATCTCTCGCGTACCACCTAATGGCTGGGAGATATATACAGTATATATAGTACCTATAATCCCCCACCACCACTACGTTGAAGACCAAAAGATGGATTGTAACGTGTGTCCAGTTGTTTTATTATTTATTACAATAAGTATTCAATTCAAACATTTATAAATGAAACTGCACAAATAATATTAATAAAAGAAACTCTTATAATTACACATAAAAACCAAAGTTCAACTAACAACTTCAATGTCAAGGGTGAGCTTGAAGATTAGAAGCCAACTTGGGAATGTCTGGTTTAAGATTGCTGAGTCTCAAACGAAGATAGTTTTCCACTGTAAGGAGCCTATTCCGGTATTTATTCTTGAGATAAACAAGTGAAGAAAATGCAGTCTCACACAAGTACAAAGTAGTGAAAGGCAGTAAAAATCAAACTGCTTTGTCAGCTATGTCTGCATAGTCTGCACGCCTCTCAACCCAAAAGTTCACAAGAGCCATTTTTGAAAACAATTGCCTTAGTTCTGAATCAGAATTCAATTCATAAAACTGCCCCTTATCTTTGGCCTCAATGTCAGCAAACAGGTTTTGGATCCGGGTATATTTTCCGAAGTCTTCAGGAAAGTATGCTTCGTAAGTTTGAATCAAATCAAAGCAGTGGATTTTAATGTCTTTCAGAAGTCCAGGATTCAGCTGAAGATTATTTTCTTCTACAAAATTCTCGAGTGTTGGAAACAGGGACACTTTTTTCTCATTTGCTTCTTTTGCTGCTTGACTAGGGGCAGATGACCTTGTAGTTCCGTCCCTCAAAACAATAATGACTAACTAACTAATTTTGCTGCTTGATTGAGTTTTTCCTTCGTAGCACATATTTTATCTTGTACACGAAAAGGAGTTTTGTAATCTCCTTGTAAACTTTGGTTGAGGTCATTGAGCTTTGAAAATATATCTGACAAATATGCCATCTTGCAGATCCACAGTTCATCGGTGAAACAGTTTTGGAATTCAAATTTAGTGTCGGACAAAAATAAAATAAATTTCATGATGGAGCTCAAATAAACGTGTCATTACCTTGAAAGCCACCCAACGTGCATATGTAGCAACAGTTGTCTGTGCAAACCACCAATTTCATCTCACAGCATTGAAAACAACCGAGAGTTCAAGGCACGTGCCTTGATAGAATTTACTGTTTTAACTACTTAGGAAAGTATATGGACCAGTAAAAGAGGGTGAATTCTGGCGAATCAGAAATAATATGGAGATACGAGAGTTCTATGGTAAGCCAGATATAGTAGTGGAAATAAAGAGTAGTAGACTGCGTTGGTTGGGGCATGTAGAAAGAATGACAGAGAACGGAGTAGTAAGGGAGGTCTTCAATGGGAAGCCAGGAGGACGGCGTGTGAGGGGAAGACCTAGGACCAGATGGCTGGACAACGTGGAGGAGGATCTGACAAGGATGGGAGTCAGAAGATGGAGAACCAAAGCAGTCAACAGGGAGGAATGGGTGGAGATTATCCGGGAGGCCAAGGCCCTACAAGGGCTGTAGCACCAAGGAGTAAGTAAGTCAGTAACGGCTTGGCTCAATACCTCCTTTAAGCTCTCATGACATATTTTGCTCACCATGCAAACAGCAGTGAGTATTATTTGCTTGTGGAGCTACTTATTTTACTTTGACTACTACGCCAGCATGACGCCCCACCATCGCAGCCGCTCTATCCGTACAAAGTCCAACACATTTCTTCCAATTTAGTTCAGGCTTATTCATAAAATTATTTAGTTTTTCGAATATATCTTCACTTTTTGTTTGAGCCTGGAACACCTCACAAATGAGCATATCTTCTTTTATTTCATTGCTGTCCTCATACCTAACGTAGCACAGTAAATTTGGCTTAGTCGACTCGTCAATCTGTAGTGAAAAATATGGACTCACTTCGATCTTTTCAATTAAAGTTTGCTTTACATCCAAAGCCATGTCTACAATTCTCCGTGACACAGTGTTGTTTGATAATGAAATAACATCAAGCTGCTTGGCTTCCTTTTCCCCTAAAATGGAAGACACCATATCTTTGGCAGTCTGTAAGATTAAACTCTCACCAATTGAATGTGTCTTAGCTACTTGAGCTATTCATAAACTAACCTTATAAGTGGCTTCAACTGCCCTTACGTGTAAAGATGAAAATGAGCTCATCGTGATTTTGCTTACGTTGACTTCCTTTTCTTTATGTTTAAAATAGGCTAAAGGTTTCCTCTTCAAATTACCTTGTTTCGTGTTGAAATGCCTCATTAGAAGCGAAGGTTTCATACTGTGTTTGGGTAATATTTCCTCACAAATAACGCATTGTGGAACAGGCTCATTTACTTAAATAAACATTTAATGCAGCCAATGGCCATAACAATATACAGTAAATACATCTCGAGATTACAAATCCTGGTCGCCACACAAGTCCTTCAGCGACAACCCCCGCTCACATCTCAGTACGTGATATCTGTCACAGAGCCCCACACACAACCGACAGAAGCATTCTTCGTCTGGAACAAGGAAAGCTTTTGTCGCACACACTCTAAGTCTAAAGTGAAACCATGTACAGCAAACCGTGTCCAGGTGTGGCGGAGCTCATAGTTGGCTCATTTACATCTCCAGTATGTTAATACAAAAGCCAAGTTACTAGGATCATACTTGCGTTTTGCCACTTTTTTAGTAGAACCAACACTGGAAAGCTGATCGTTAATGGTAGCATTGATTCAATAGGCGTGCCGGTCCCGGTACACACATCATCACTTTCAACAGTTTTCACGTCTCCTTCACTAGTTTTGAAAACTTTCGAAGCACTGGTTGAGGGACAATATTGAGAACGTTTTAACCACTTTTCCATGTCAAATCACAATGCACACAAAACTCAAAGTTAAACTGTAATGTAGCTCCACAACTAAACAGATTCAGAACATACGTTCACTGCCGCGTCCGTCGTATTGACTGGATATTTTTTATATTTTTCGTAACATCACCGCGTACCACTGCAGCAGTACGAGCGTACCACCAGTGGTACGCGTACCACAGTTTGGGAAAAGTTGTTCGAGCGTACATGTTGTTGGGCACTGACTGCACTGAAGCAGATGGTAGGACGTCTGCGTTGTTCCACATTCACAAAACGGTGACTTCACATGGAAACCCCATTTCATTAAGTTGCTTTTGCATCTTGTGACACCCGACCGAAGTCTGTTGAGTGATTTCCATGTACTCCATTTCTCTGTGAAACCGGCTGGTAGTTTTTCAGAGGGTGGAAACCATTGGCCAGGGCTGTAGAACCTTGCACGCCACAAATTGGTTCGGGATTGTTGTGAAGTCCCGACAAGAGCTTCTGTTGTTCTGAGGAAGCTTTTCCTAGATTTTAGTCGGGGTTTTGCAGGTCGATGTCCAAACAGAGGATGGGCTTCAGAAGTTTCTGCCCTTTTTTTTCTTCTCATTTTTCGCCGATACATCTCGGCGGATGTCGGGGGTGCGATACCAGCAAGGGTGTACAGCTTGTCCAGTGAAGTGGGCTTAAGGCACCCAGTAATAACAATACAAGTATCGTTTAGTGCAACATCTACCACTTTGGCATGACTGGATTTGTACCATACTGGGCTTGCGTATTCCCCGGCGGAGTAACATAACGCAACAGAAGAGGTTCTCACAGTACTAGGATGTGCTCCCTATGTTGTGCCTGTTTACTTCCATATTATGTTGTTTCTGGCTGCCAGTTTTTGCTTGGTGTTCAAACAATGCTTCCTGTAAGTGAGAGCGCGGTCAAGGGTAATTCCTAGATATTTTGGAGACGAACAATGCTCCAGCGTGGATCCTTCCCAGTTAATTTTGAGGGTTCTAGCTGTCTGTCTGTTTTTAAAGTGGAAAACACAAGTCTGTGTTTCACTGGGATTTGGTCTCAATTGGTTCTCCCTATACTATGCAGACAATTTAGAATAATTGGTACGGACAAATTAGCAACAAGTCGAGACATCTAGCGGACTTTTGTGAATCGACATTCTGGATACCAGTTTTATGGCTCCATTTACCGACCTTGTATATCTCGTAGGCAGTGGAAGTGCATTATAAGGAGAACCACCAGATGTCACTACAGTTGATGTTTGAAACCTCTATTTAGTATTGTGCTTCCGATCTTTCCGTATGTAGTCCGTGGCGAGCATCCAGCATTGTTCGTCGACTCATGGATGTGGTCGTACGACGTCTAAATTTCTCGTGAGAATACCAATTGGTTAAGAATTGATTAAAATCTACTGTGACGTTTATCAAGCATTTAATGTAAGAATCTTTAAATAGTATAAAAGCTAGAGAGTATCGACTGATCACTGAGGCAAAATTGAGAATGCAGACCATCATGAATCTCTTTAAAATTAGGGTACCGGTAAGTAATTTACTCATCCTTAGTGGCCTTCTTGTTTTCAAAACCCATTGGCAGGTAGTATAACATGTGCTCGACACTGTCAAGTATTTATAGCAGGAATCTGGTGTTACTCTGATCGATTTAGTTAAGCATTGATATTTTGTTGCTTATGTTTACACGTTATGTGTCACATTGAATGACCAATGGGTGCTCAAATTAATTCTCTTCACTTTCTTAGTCACCTATCCTGCAATGAATCTGTATTTTGTATCACTTGTCGATGAGAAATTACCGCACGACTGTCATGTTCAGTTCGAACTTGAAGTACCAGCTGTATATTGCGCCATAGCATAAAATAATAATACAATCAGCCCGAAAATATATCGGTAACAGATGAAGAAGAATATTGGGATTTTTAAGGTAGACTTCGTAAAGTTAAGCTAAATCGATCTAACTAACCTGAGAAGCAATATCCCCTGCATATTTATTGACCTCACTCAGGGGCATGTAGGGAAGATTCAAATGCTACAACCTCGAGTCTGCGCATTTTTTTAATAGAAGAAATGCGCACTATGTGCATAAAATAATACACATCATCATTCAGGGCAGAGCGCTCGCAATGACACCAGTCTGTTTGTACAAAGAAGAGCATGGCATCTATCACATTGTCCTTTGCACAGGATGCAATCCATACGTGGAAGATGGTACACTTTCGTTGCGTAGATCTTGCGATGAAAACCGTGGATCGTAAAGCGTGTAACGGTATGACGAAGCTCATAGCCTGGACATTTCCATTCTGTAGATGTCATTGCTGCTGTGGAGTAGAAATCTATTCTTTTGCTGAAGCTAGTTGTTGTTATTGGTTTTACGTCCCTTTTAACTACACTGGCTTTTAGAGACGCCGGGATGCCGGAATTTTGCCCCGAATGGGATCTTTAACGTGCTAGTAAATCTACGGACACGGCTCCCTCGCATTTGCGCACCCTCAAATGCCAGCTGACTGCGCCAGGATACGAACCTGCAACCTGGGGCCCAGCAAGCGAGAACGTTACCCCTGAGCCACGCAGCCAGCCGATTGCTGAAGCTCAAGAAGCAGTTGAGAGTACTGTTCCATTGAAGGCATGTGTAAAGTTAATCTCAAATCTTCTATGAGGAAAGATTGGCGAGCTAGCTCATAAGTGGCTTGCATTCCTTCGTTAGTTTATTAAATGAAATTAGTTTTATGGGAATATCTCAGAAACTGTTGGTTTTAGAGCCTTAAAATGTAGCTTTCGGGGACCTTTTAGGGGCCCCGAGGTTTGTTTCTGACACCAAGGGGCTGAAAATGAGCTTTATCTCGTCGTTGTACGCCATCCTTCCTTTGTGGGTGTTTTCGACTTACAACGAACATATCCCCAAAATTTCATGTTTCTACCTTTAATATCTTTGGCTGAGTGAGTGAGTCAGTCAGTCAGTCAGGACACTTCGTTTTATAATAGTTATCTTTGCTTTTCCTTGGTACTTCCTTATCCCAAACAAGTTTTCTTACACTTTGATAGAATGCATTGCTCTGCTGTACCCTCCTGCTAATCTCCATGACCAACCTACCAATTTGCATAAATTCACTTCCTATGTATTTGATCATGTCCACAATTTCCAAACTCTGACTTCCAATTTTCACAGTGTCCTTTCCTTGTCTTTCTCCACTTGTCATTACCATGGTCTTGCTTTTCTCCCTACTGATTTTCATGCCGTACTTCTGGATATTTTCGTTCAGTGCATCTAGTTGTTCTTGCACTTCTTCGGCGTTCCTTCCTCAGACCACAATATCATCTGCAAATAACAGTAACTTCATTTCTTTATTTCCATAGGCTTCCTTTGTTTCATTTACAATTTCATCCATTACCATTATGAACAAAAGAGGTGACAGCACACTCCCCTGTCTTAGTCCAGTCTTGTTCCTAAACCATTCTGTCTTTCCAACTGGGGTCAGTACCCTGCTTACACAGTTGTACATTGCTTGCACCATTTCCAACATTTCTCTTCCCAGTCTCTCCTTAACCATGGTTTCCCATACCTTCTCTCTGGGGACACTATCATATGCCTTTTCTAGATCTATGAAAGTCATGACCAAATCCTCTCCATTTTCCCAGTTCTTTTCCGTCACCTGCCTCAAGCTAAAGATTGGGTCCAATGTGGATCTTCCACTACTAAAGCCTCCTGTTTCTCTTGCAACTCTTCTTCCACCTTTCTTCTCATTCTTCTTTCTAATATCCTTTCCAGTATTTGTACTACGTATGATATATGAGTGTGATCCCTCTATGGTTATCACAAACTTTCTTGTCCCCTTTAATAAACACTGGTATTATTAACCCTTTCCCCCAGTCTTCTGGTATACGTTTCTGTTTCCACACACACTTTAGCAGTCGGTACAACCATTGCTTACCAACAGGTCCAGCAGCCTTTATCATTTCCACACTGATTTCATCCACCGCTGTTGCTTTTCCCATCTTCATTTTCTGTACTGCTAATTCCACCTCCAGCATTGTTATATCATCCTCTGTTGTAGAGTCGTCAGGCTGTATCACTTCCATCTCACCTGTACAATTGTTCACATTCAATAGCTTATCGAAATACTCCTTTCATCTTCCCTTTATCTCTTCTGGGTGTGTTAACAACTCTCCATCTCCCTTTTTCACCTGCTTTGTAAGCTTGCCACGGTGGGTGAGTGGATATCGTGTCAGTCTACTAACCCCAAGATTGTGGTTCGCTCCTGGCCGTGGTAAGTGATTTTTGAAAGGCGGCAAAAATACGATACGCATGTCATACGATGTTGGCATGTCAAAGAACCCATTTGCAATCAGTAGGCAGAGTTCATAATGGCAAAATTAATCTCGGGAGTTTCCGCCAACACAAAGTTCCTCATTTCTCTACTAGAAAGCGCTGTAGTGTTCAAGGAGGTTAGATATCTAACATCATCTAACCTCCTTGACTTTCATAGTCAAGGAACAACGAAATTCGACATGCAAGCTACCCTCTGGGTGTCAAATAACAAAGCTTGCACCTGGCACCCGAGGCCATACGATATGATGATGACCTGCTTTGTAGTAACTCGTTCTTTCCTCTTACTTCTTAGAAGTCCACTAAGGTCCGGAAGTTCTTGCAAAATAATATTAATACATATTTATGCATATTTTGGTTATTTTGGCACTGAATCATATTTTTCTCCTTTGCCTCTTTAAGCTCATATCTCTGCTTGTGAAGGGCGTATATTCTAATTTCCTATTGTTTTGAAGCGCTATACTGAATTCCTACGTTGTTTGAAGTGTTTGCTAATAAAATTGCAAAATACTCGGGTAAATTATAAACTATGGTTTTAACGCCGCTGCTACAAACCCAGTGTGCCAATTTGCATTTCGAATAGGAAGAAGATAGGAGGTGATCTGATAAGGCCTGAACATCTCGTTTTTCAAATTTTGGTCACAATAGGCTCAGGAATGGCCTGTTTGCCATCTCTTGATGAATACAGTACATTTGCATTTGTCAGTTGGCACAGGCTAGAGTAAAAGGTGGCTTTTCACCGATGTCTCAGTCTCACTCATGGCTGTGATTATATGGAAGCTACTGAGGTATGGGTGGTGCTTAGTAATGGCATTCGGGGCACAGTCAGTGCCTGTGAATGCTGTGAAAGGTTCTACTCATAGGGTTAGGACTACTGTTCTGACTCAGTGAGGAAAGCAATGGCAAACTACCTCGCTCCTCTTCTTGCCTAGAACGCCTCAAAATAGCGCTGCCTTGGGTTTTTGTGGGTATCTACTCGCATAACGTAACGGCGGTGCTTTTTGAGGATCCAACCAGCCTTCGGGCTGACTACCTAACAGACAGACAGGCTCAGGAAAATATATGACTTTCCATTAACACACTAATAATGACTTCAGTGGCGTACTCGGTAACATGCTGAACTGCTATGCCCAAGATCGTGGATTCAAACCCGGCCGAAGTCGTTTTAAGAGCGTTAAAATCCTTCAGTATGCCTTCCTTCGAGGGGAAATAAAGCCGGTGGGCCCATGTAATAGATTTGGCATGTACGTAAAAGAACCTACCACTACAATTGGTAGTGTGTAGCAAAATTTTTAGGTTATATTTGGCTGTTTAGAAACGCTCTATCAAGTTCCAACGTTCGCCGCTAGGTATTAGTTACAGTAGCATCTGGTAGCCAAAGTTGGAACTACTTGACATTGATCTTGTTGGGAGCCCTTGGGTGTTCAATTAGATACCCTGCTATGGCCATTCGGCTGCAATTCTTATACCTATAGAGCATCCAGCGTTTAGAAAAGACTGTGGAGCCTTATGGCGACAGTGTTGCTAACTCTAGGCAGAGGTAGCGCTGACGTCATACGTTATGTTCACCCGCTTCGAGTACTGCGCTTTCATAAGTTAGCGGGACAACCACAACCCCAGCAGCTACCTGAAATAGAAGACGCCCAGGAAGGAGCAGTTTTGCAGGTGTTAACGGATTGGACCAGTATGCGAAGAGAACCAATAACGACATTCATTTCGTTGTGATATGACGCATTACTGATTGACAGATGTCGAGAGCACAACCCTTCCTTCCTTCTCGGATGTATGCAGACGATGTTAACAATTGTTATGTCAGCAATACTGTTGATCATCACCTCTTTAGTTATTAGTTAGGCTGTAATTTAGTTTCTTTCAATTTTATTCTTGTTGTTTAGTTTTGATTAATATTTGTAATATTGTAGTGAGTTGGCCGTGCGGTTAGGGGCGCGCAGCTGTGAGCTTGCATTCGGGAGATAGTGGGTTCGATCCCAACTGTCGGCAGCCCTGATTCGATCGAACAGAAAATAAAACAGACACACAACATTAACACCAATGACGGATAGTGCTTCAGAACTTATGTTGCCGGCGGAACTGAGCACGTGCTCCACTCCGGGCGAGCATGCAGTACTGGACGAGGCTCTTCTTTCCAGCGTGCTAACCTCGAAAATGTTTAAATTACTAAGACGTAATATAAGCGATACTTGTACGCAATAACAAACGTAATCAGTTGGCAGATAATTGTAGGAAGCTATTATGACGAAAAATATATATGTTCAAAGTTCCTTCATGATAAAAGATGAGGCAATAAAACCAGTGTAGGGGGGGTTTCCGTTAAAGGTAAAAGCCCATAAGACCCACAGTCTTTTCTAAACGCTGGATGCTCTAAAATAACATTTCCTACTATTTAGAACTGTTTCTTAGTTAAGCTATTAAAAAAAGGTGTAGTTATATGACCGTCTGTTCATATATTCTTTATATTCAAAATAGAAACGCTAAAAAATACGGAGTGATCGTAATTTCCGTAGTTATTTCATAGTCAATTATATCAGCAAGTTCGATAACTACTCTGGAATAAGCAGTGCCACTAAGATCAAAACAAACTCTGTTTCGAACATACTTTGTCCCTAAATTGACTTATAGGTTGGAAACATGCACAACTACCAAAAAAGATGACAGCAGACTTCAGGCTTCAGAAATGAAGTTTCTAAGAAGCATGCTTCAAAAAACTAGGAAAGACAAAGTAAGAAATGAGAATATAAGAGAACAAGCTGGAATAAATCAGTCCCTGAAGGAGACCATAACTAGGGCACGTTTGCGATCGTTTGGTGACGTCAAAAGTATGACAGAAGGAAGAATTGCAAAACTGAGATTACTGGAAAGAGACCTGTTGGAAGACCTAGGAGGAGATGGCTGGACCAAGTGAAGGAATATATCACATCCAAGGGAATCAACTGGGATGAAGTCGTGAAGGATCAGTGGTACATGAATCGACTAAAATGGAGAGCGCTCGTAAACCACACCCGGGAAACTGGAGTGGAAACTTGATGATGATGATGACGATTACATAGTGCACATTTTTTTAAACGTGATGCATATTCGACCAATAATTTAGTGCATTTTTGCATGCATATTTATGCATTTAATAGTGCATGAACTTCCGGGCCTTAATAATAATACTATTTATATTGTTATTCTTGTGCCTACGCATTAATGCTAGCTGGTGACCACATTCTTAAGTAGAAGGCTACGTGTAAAAGTTTGCCAGCAGTTCTCAGCCTCGTCCAGTCTTGATGTTCTTAAGCTAAGACACTATACGGTACCTTCTTCCTGCACCCTATCTCTCTTTAATGTGACTTACGTTTGAGTTGGAGCAGCTGGTACTTAGGGTTTCTCATTCTGTGCTCTAAATAGGGGGATTTTCTGTATTTAATTGTTCGGATTAATTCTCTCTGTTTGCTCATTCCTTCTCAGATGACTTCAGTCCCTATTCGATCGCTCCAAGCAACGTTCAGTATATGGCGGGTTGCTCAATTCCCAAAGGTTTCTAATAGTTTAACTGCTGTAGCTTTTAGGGTCATTGTTCCAAGTCTAGCACTAATCACGCACTGATTTCGAGTTCCAGTCTACATTCATTCATTCATTCATTCATTTACTTTATTTTCAAATGAGGGTCATTCTCCGGTGGCAAATTGCATAATTACAGAAAATTACCAACAGTAATATCAAACACACTTAATGTACACAAGTCGCGATTTGGGAACTATAGTAATTATACCGTGGTATTTACTAGGGATGGGCGCGACTGAAGCCTGGAATCGAGAGTGTCGACTCGATCGACTCCGAACACCGGTCTCGGTTCGCATGAAGCCTCGCGACTCCACGTTAATCTCATGCGTATTGCGGGGCCGCTTCGCATGAAGCCTCGCGACTCCAAGCTCACGTGATGGGTATTGCGGGGCCACACGGTCCCTTCGCATAAAGCCTCGCGATTCCAAGCTAACCTGATGAGTAAGGCCCGGATAGTTATGTGTTTATATATAATTAATTTTACTAAATAGTTTCTATTTATTTACATATATTTGCAGTTTTTATAAATAAATACAGATTATGGCGAATTTATTCGTAAGTAGGCTACATATTTTATGTATTTGGTGGTATGTCGCACTCCTTATATAAATGCTGCCGACAATTTTCGACCCTTGGCAATTCCATTAATTTGCCTCTCTATTTCGTGAATGTACCCCTGTCTCTGTATTGTAGTAGTATTTCAAGGCAGGAATTCCCTGGCCATTAAATAGACTATAGCAGGGGGGCTGGAGAAGACTCGCGACTCCAAGCTCCCCTGATGAGTATTGCGGGGTCGCTTCGCATGACGCCTCGCGACTCCGAGCTCACCTGATGAGTATTGCGGGGCCGCTTCGCATGAAGACTCGCGACTCCAAGCTCATATGATGAGTATTGCGGGGTGGCTTTGCATGAACACTCGCGACTCCAAGCTCACCTGATGAGTATTGCGGGGCCGCTTCGCATGAACACTCGCGACTCCAACTCACCTGATGAGTATTGCGGGGCCGCTTCGCATGAAGACTTTCGACTCCAACTCAACTGATGAGTATTGCGGGGCCGCTTCGCATGAACACTCGCGACTCCAAGCTCACCTGATGAGTATTGCGGGGCCGCTTCGCATGAAGACTTTCGACTCCAACTCAACTGATGAGTATTGCGGGGCCGCTTCGCATGAAGACTCGCGACTCCAAGCTCATCTGATGAGTATTGCGGGGTCGCTTCGCTTGAACACTCGCGACTCCAAGCTCATCTGATGAGTATTGCGGGGTCGCTTCGCATGAACACTCGCGACTCCAAGCTCATCTGATGAGTATTACGGGGTCGCTTCGCATGAACACTCGCGACACCAAGCTCACCTGTTGAGTATTGCGGGTCCGCATCGCATGAACACTCGCGACTCCAACTCACCTGATGAGTATTGCGGGGTCGCTTCGCATGAACACTCGCGACTCCAACTCACCTGATGAGTATTGCGGGGTCGCTTCGCATGAACACTCGCGACACCAAGCTCACCTGATGAGTATTACGGGGTCGCTTCGCTTGAACACTCGCGACTCCAACTCACCTGATGAGTATTACGGGGTCGCTTCGCATGAACACTCGCGACACCAAGCTCACCTGATGAGTATTACGGGGTCGCTTCGCATGAACACTCGCGACTCCAACTCACCTGATGAGTATTGCGGGGTCGCTTCGCTTGAACACTCGCGACTCCAAGCTCATCTGATGAGTATTGCGGGGTCGCTTCGCATGAACACTCGCGACTCCAAGCTCATCTGATGAGTATTACGGGGTCGCTTCGCATGAACACTCGCGACACCAAGCTCACCTGTTGAGTATTGCGGGGTCGCTTCGCATGAACACTCGCGACTCCAAGCTCATCTGATGAGTATTGCGGGTCCGCATCGCATGAACACTCGCGACTCCAACTCACCTGATGAGTATTGCGGGGTCGCTTCGCATGAACACTCGCGACTCCAACTCACCTGATGAGTATTGCGGGTCCGCATCGCATGAAGACTCGCGACTCCAACTCACCTGATGAGTATTGCGGGGTCGCTTCGCATGAACACTCGCGACTCCAAGCTCATCTGATGAGTATTGCGGGGTCGCTTCGCATGAACACTCGCGACTCCAAGCTCATCTGATGAGTATTGCGGGGTGGCTTCGCATGAACACTCGCGACTCCAAGCTCATCTGATGAGTATTACGGGGTCGCTTCGCATGAACACTCGCGACACCAAGCTCACCTGATGAGTATTGCGGGTCCGCATCGCATGAAGACTCGCGACTCCAACTCACCTGATGAGTATTGCGGGTCCGCATCGCATGAACACTCGCGACTCCAACTCACCTGATGAGTATTGCGGGTCCGCATCGCATGAAGACTCGCGACTCCAACTCACCTGATGAGTATTGCGGGGTCGCTTCGCATGAACACTCGCGACTCCAAGCTCATCTGATGAGTATTGCGGGTCCGCATCGCATGAACACTCGCGACTCCAAGCTCACCTGTTGAGTATTGCAGGGCCGCTTCGCATGAACACTCGCGACTCCAACTCACCTGATGAGTATTGCGGGGTCGCTTCGCATGAACACTCGCGACTCCAACTCACCTGATGAGTATTGCGGGTCCGCATCGCATGAAGACTCGCGACTCCAACTCACCTGATGAGTATTGCGGGGTCGCTTCGCATGAACACTCGCGACTCCAAGCTCATCTGATGAGTATTGCGGGGTCGCTTCGCATGAACACTCGCGACTCCAAGCTCATATGATGAGTATTGCGGGGTGGCTTCGCATGAACACTCGCGAACCCAAGCTCACCTGATGAGTATTGCGGGGCCGCTTCGCATGAAGACTCGCGACTCCAACTCACCTGATGAGTATTGCGGGGTCGCTTCGCATGAACACTCGCGACTCCAAGCTCATCTGATGAGTATTGCGGGGTCGCTTCGCATGAACACTCGCGACTCCAACTCACCTGATGAGTATTGCGGGGTCGCTTCGCATGAACACTCGCGACTCCAAGCTCATCTGATGAGTATTGCGGGGTCGCTTCGCATGAACACTCGCGACTCCAAGCTCATCTGATGAGTATTGCGGGGTGGCTTCGCATGAACACTCGCGAACCCAAGCTCACCTGATGAGTATAACGGGGCCGCTTCGCATGAAGGCTCGCGACTCCAAGCTCACCTGATGAGTATTGCGGGGTCGCTTCGCATGAACACTCGGGACTCCAAGCTCATCTGATGAGTATTGCGGGGTCGCTTCGCATGAACACTCGCGACTCCGAGCTCATCTGATGAGTATTGCAGGGCCGCTTCGCATGAACACTCGCGACTACAAACTCACCTGATGAGTATTGCGGGGTCGCTTCGCATGAACACTCGCGACTCCAAGCTCATCTGATGAGTATTGCAGGGCCGCTTCGCATGAACACTCGCGACTACAAGCTTATCTGATGAGTATTGCGGGGTCGCTTCGCATGAACACTCGCGACTCCAAGCTCATCTGATGAGTATTGCGGGGACGCTTCGCATGAAGACTCGCGACTCCAACTCACCTGATGAGTATTGCGGGGCCGCTTCGCATGAAGACTCGCGACTCCAACTCACCTGATGAGTATTGCGGGGTCTCTTCGCATGAACACTCGCGACTCCAAGCTCATCTGATGAGTATTGCAGGGTCGCTTCGCATGAACACTTGCGACTCCAAGCTCATCTGATGAGTATTGCGGGGACGCTTCGCATGAAGACTCGCGACTCCAAGCTCATATGATGAGTATTGCGGGGTCGCTTCGCATGAAGACTCGCGACTCCAACTCACCTGATGAGTATTGCGGGGCCGCTTCGCATGAAGACTCGCGACTCCAAGCTCACCTGATGAGTATTGCGGGGTCGCTTCGCATGAACACTCGCGACTCCAAGCTCATCTGATGAGTATTGCGGGGTCGCTTCGCATGAACACTCGCGACTCCGAGCTCATCTGATGAGTATTGCAGGGCCGCTTCGCATGAACACTCGCGATTACAAGTTCACCTGATGAGTATTGCGGGGTCGCTTCGCATGAACACTCGCGATTCCAAGCTCATCTGATGAGTAATGCAGGGCCGCTTCGCATGAACACTCGCGACTACAAGCTCATCTGATGAGTATTGCGGGGTCGCTTCGCATGAACACTCGCGACTCCAAGCTCATATGATGAGTATTTCGGGGACGCTTCGCATGAAGACTCGCGACTCCAACTCACCTGATGAGTATTGCGGGGCCGCTTCGCATGAAGACTCGCGACTCCAACTCACCTGATGAGTATTGCGGGGCCGCTTTGCATGAAAACTCGCGACTCCAACTCACCTGATGAGTATTGCGGGGACGCTTCGCATGAAGACTCGCGACTCCAACTCACCTGATGAGTATTGCGGGGTCGCTTCGCATGAACACTCTCGACTCCAACTCACCTGATGAGTATTGCGGGGTCGCTTCGCATTAAGCCTCGCGACTCCAAGCTCACCTGATGAGTATTGCGGGGGGCACACGGTCGCTTTTTTTTTCAGAATCTCTCATTATTATTATTATTATTATTATTATTATTATTATTATTTACAATCATTGTACCAAATTGTTGTAATATTGCACTTTAGGCAGGTTGTATTACTATTATTGTTATAAATAATAATCATCATAATAAACACAATAACAATTACACCTACAACATTACCGATGATAACCCGAAACAATCTTCTATGTTTGCTGGCTAATAATCCTACTGTATTCATCGTAACACAAGGTATCAAGGGACGAACGTGGATGGATAACAAGACCGTCACAATATGAGAGGCCTGTGCGCACATCTTATACAAAGCAATTAACAAACCATAACATAGGCCAAATCTTACATTAATTCAACACCCAACATTTGTTATTTGAGACACGTAAATGAAACACCCTATAATGAAAGTAAAATACACACACAGTGCCAAGAACTTCGTAATTGTTATTCGACATTCCATATAACGATCCTGCCGGCAAAATAAATATCCCATCACCATGCAGCATATTCTCATACTGTAGAATCCTACAGTAGATCATAACAAAGAACGACTTTGCATATAATCATTCTATTGAATCGTTTTGCAGGTTATAATAGCTTGCCATGCATTTCAATACCAAAAAAGTATAACTGGCAAGCTAGCAGCAAGATTTTGTCAGCTGTATTGTAAACATGCCGCAGCGATGGCGAACAACGTTGCTGCTGGCGCTGTGTGGCATACATGTTCAAGCAGTTCCTAAAACAGATGTTAGATGGCGTTAGTGCATCAGTGGAGTCGAGACTGGAGTCGAGAGTATCGGTTCCAGCGGCAGCAGTCTCGACTCTTCGCGACTCCGTTCGCAACCCATCCCTAGTATTTACACCAAATTTCAGTCTTCTCTTAAACACATCAATATGTTTGGGGAAAGGCTCTGGTAATGGGCTCCAATTATCAATACCACGATTAATGGAAGAATATTTCCCATAATTTGTACGCTGCGGTCGGCCCTTACTTTAAGCAGATGATCTGTCCTGCTCAGGTAGGTGAGATTTCCCAGACGTTTGCTTAGTTCTCCCCATGCTGGCCGATTAGTGTAAGTGTTAAACAATAGCGTTTAGTCAGGATTTCGTCCTTCTATCTTCCAGAGATTCTCACTCTAGTTTTTCTATCATTCGAGTTATACTACTTCTAGGATTAAAATCGTTGAGCACAAACCTAGAAGCCTTCCTTTGTACCACCTTTGCAACGAACAGCCGTCAGATTTTTTAAGAGCGTTAAAAATTCCTCAGTATGCCTTCCTTCGGAGGGGAAGTAAAGCCGGCGGTCCCATGTCATAGATTTATGGCATGTTAAAGAACTTTCCACTAATTACACCTGTGTGAAACTAAATTGTATAGGTTAAGGATGTAAACAACGCTCTTATGTTGCTACGTTCGTTGCCAAGAGCCGACTATGGTGGCG
Source organism: Meconema thalassinum (assembly GCA_946902985.2). Lineage (NCBI taxonomy): Eukaryota > Metazoa > Arthropoda > Insecta > Orthoptera > Tettigoniidae > Meconema > Meconema thalassinum. The sequence goes on from OX336391.1 coordinate 163,700,759, forward strand.
TCTAGTAGCTAGTTCTGAACTAGGCCTAGTAGTCGTTGACGGTGGCGTTTGGCGGCAAAAGTAGGAACTAGTTGAAAAATTCAAAGTTGCAGTTCCTACTTGAATTAAAAAAAAACAGATACACACACTAATACAGTCATCACAATTAACACCGGTTATCAGACAGATTCTACACACACCCAAAGTACACGGGGCTACATGATCGCGTTGTCGCAGCCCCTAAACTAAGGAGCCAACCAACCAACCAGTTCGATGACACGTATTGATGTCTTGACTTAACAGTATTCAATTATCTGCTACCGTATTTTTTTTTCTTTCAAAATTTGTTTCATGTTTATACTTCGTGCTGGACCCGTCGTAGACAGATTAGTTTTCATATATTGATAGAGAATATGATAATGACCGCTCCATCCAAATACTTCTTTGTCCAAAGCAAGCCAGTGGAGTTTGGGAGACATCAGTTCCGATTCTTAAAATTATTATAGATCACTTCTACTGCATTCCTGACCGGAAACACATGATATGTTGAATAGCTCTGGTTTGAAGTGAATGAAATTCTTCAAGTTCTGAGCAGATGCTTTTGGGGAATGTAGGACGTAATGTTCTAAATTGTAGGATATTTAGGGAAAATGTAGGTCATCACAAAATCTAACACTAAAAAACAAATAATAAATAAAAATAATAAATATCTAGTGCATATTATTCTGGTTATATATATTTATATAGTGAAACATCATTCATATTTCAAAGAGGAAATGATTTGTCCTGAAGGATAAATTAGACGCTGAGCTTCATGTTAGTTTCTTCCCACTTTGAAGGATTTATATACTGTAGTTGCTAAAGTGCTAATTTTACGCTTCCGATTTGGCACTGTAGAAAATGGCGTTTTGCCGTGATTTAATTCTACACGTGTTAAGAGAATGCTGACTCGCCAACATTCAAGCAGCAAAGAGAAACGTTCCAAAGAATATGAAACGCTCTCCCTACAGGTGATACACATTCATAGCACCACAGATCATAATCATATATTATAACAGCACTACCCTCCCAATCATAACTCGTTTATTATTCCTCTTCGTTTTTCGCGACTGGAAAATTGTTATGATACCACTGATGTGTTTGGTTGGTGGTTCCTTAGTTTCGGGGCTGCGATAACGTGGTCAAGTAGCCCCGTGTACTTTGGGTGTGTGTAGAATTTGTCTTATGACCGGTGTTAATTGTGATGACTGTATTAGTGTGCGTTATCTGTGATTGAGGTAGAAGGACTGCAGACGATTTTTTTTTCAAGTAGTTCCTACTTTTGCTACCAAATGCTACCGTTAACGAACTTGCTGTGAACTTGGCTACTAGATTCCACCACAACCGACACCTGGTGACAAACGTTGGAACTTAATAGAGCGCTAATCAAATCTAACCTACAAATTGAGCCTAAGACAATTGTAGTTAGTGGAAGGTTCTTTTACATGTCATAAATCTATTACATGGGCCCACCGGCGTTACTTCCCCTCCGGAGGAAGACATACTGAAGGATGTTTAACGCTGTTAAAAATCCAACGACTTCGGCTGGGTTTGAACCCGCGATCTGGGACATAGAAGCTCAGCATGCTACCAACTACGCCACCGAAGCTGCCCCTGCCGTTTTGTATTTGATTGAATTATTCGTCAATAAGGAGCCAATATTAATAAGATATGATTAATTTCTTATCAATACATAGGCTACTATTTGCCATCTTTTAGCTCGTCAAGGTTGGACACCACTCCTTCTCTGTCACCACTATTCTTGTAGACTTAAGGGCCGTTTTCACAAACTCTTTTCTAACGATTAGATAGTTAATTCCTATTTAACTTAAATACGACCAGTGGCGTACACTGGTCTGAAGATCTGGGCTACCACTGAGCTTAATATTACACAAAACATGCTTTTGAACTGCCGTGCGAAAAGAGTTCATATTTGAAAACCCTTCATTTGACCATACATTAACTTCACGACTAAATAACAAACATGGACAGCAATACAATTTCGACAGTTTAGAACTGCCAGATAACCTATTCCACCTAACATATGTAGATGATATGAAATGCCGTGTATAGATTGGCACACAATTGTAGTTCAGGTTTAGGCCTTGTCATATGTATAATATGAACTTTCTCACTGTATGGACGATGGCTGAGAGGAACTTCTAACATACTCTCTATTATACAGTCATTGGCATATAAAGCCCCCCAGGTATTTGTTCCAAAATCTTCTTACAAAATCACAACTGGCACAGTTAAAACCAAAACACTACATAAAGATTCTTCAGCATACTGAACCCGAGGAGGTTATGCTGACTGGAATCGAACGTGGTTCTCAGAGACTGTGATCTCAGTATAAAGGTTCCACCAGGGAACGAACCAGAGATCCGTAGAGGCAGTTTCATGGTAAAAACCCCTCGAAAGAAGTGTATATTTAATCACTGGTGTGATTTTGGTGCAATGACATTATTTATTAAAATAATGCAGGGAAAAATGAGCAGATTACAGCATTATTAGACTACTTGGTGTAGGCTATACGAGGCTTGAAGCACGGAGAGGACAGAGTTGACATTTTACAAATTAGCCCAGGATTGTGGGAGGGCCCCAGTGGAGCCATGTCCATCTCTGTGACCCCATTCTGTCGTCTGGAGCAGGGTGGAGGCCTGAATAATGACCCAGTTATTCCCCGACGGAGAATAGATTTGAGGAGGGGGAGGAGAGATGCCCAGGAAAATCATTGATTACTCGTGATTGGAGTAACGAATTGAGTGGAGAGTTGCTCACAGGTGAATCTTTTGGCAGGAGGCTAATTTTAGAGCCTTTTACCTGCGAAATTGAGGCATATTTAACGAAGTGCGGAAGGACTGTAAAACTGCCATTGTTCGCGGATAGATTTGAGAATGTTGCCGGGGAATTCCCGTAAGATAGCGTCCCACGCTATGGAGAAAGGAATTAATATTAATTAATTGGACGAGCGATTCCTTTGCACGCAGATAGTTTTGGGATCTGTGGAGAAAGAGGAACCCAATGATCATGGTTTGGAGACCAGAATCATGCTGGGAGAGGAGCCAAGATTACGCGGGAAGATTTCGCCCTACTTTCCGTGGGAATCCGATATAAGGGAGTAGACCCTTGGAGTCAGGCTCAGTCAAGCTCAGTCTAAGCTCAGTCTCAGCGCAGTCTACGCGTAGTTCACGTGAAGTTTGCACCCAGTTACAGCCAGTTACAGTCGAGCAAGTTGCAGTCTTACGCAGTCTTCACGACGTTAGAAGTTACCCAGTTGTAGCTCAGTTGCAGTAAGTTGCAATCAGTATGCAGCAAGTACGAGGGCAGTACGAGACAGTATGTAAGCAGTCTACAGCAGTCTTCAAGTAAGTTACGAGCAGTCTTCAAGTGAATCTTCAGTCAGTTACAGCCACTTTGAAGCAAGTTTGTCAAGGCAGAACGCATGGCGGTCATACTCATAATAGACGCCGAACAAAGACTGGTACAGGTAAATGAAGCATTTAATAAGCTTGTATGAATAATAGTCGTGCTATAGGCATAATCAGCAGTACGAACTATGGCGTGTTCAGTTACGAAGCACCGTGTAGGCTAATGGCAGAACTATTGTAAATAATTATTTGTGTAAAGTATTGGACAGTGTTAAGCGCAATGTGTAAAGTATTGACTGATCGTATATGTGTAATTACGATGGAATGCGCTAATGAAGCTCTACGAAGTGTTTGGTAATGTCATGAGAGTACCAGATGATAACACTCAGGACGGGAGCTAGCATATTTATGCAACGCAGGACGCTTACTGTAGGAGTAAGTAATATAAAAACTGTTGGCGAATTCCGAGAGCAGGTAAACCAGACTTTCAATCAGGAGTTGATAGGAGCACGGGAGATGCCGTCGACACCTGCAATTTCGATCTTTGCTAGGGAATTTCAGCATTGAAAAGTGTATAAAGTGACGTGTGTTAAGTGTACAGCATATGTAAAATATCCTTTAAAGTAGTGATTAGATAAGTGTTTCACATGTTTGGGAGCAATAGCTTCCTGAGAGTTATGCAACGTGTCGTGTTGTTGATGAAAATTATGTGTTATAAAATGTGTGTATTCAAGATGAATATGTCGCGTTAAACCTGCTAATGGCGGGCGACATGGAGAAATATGATTGGTCGGAGCCACCATAAGACGCCTATAGAGATGTAAGTACCCCACGAGTTATGATTATGTAGAAATATGGGCCATTGCATGTTGTGATTCCGTAAAGATGCCAGTAAAAAATCAGTTTAGGAGGCAGATCCTCCATGTTTAATCATTATTGTGTTGATTTTATAGAGTTGAGATGTTAATTTGCATCATTAAGTGGAGTAATTATTCCCACTATGAATTAAGAATGGCAATCAGTTATGTAAATGTGACGAACGCGATTGTTCGGATTTTAAGACGTTTAGCTATGTCGGATTTTTGGTAATTTATGTGAGAATAATAATAAAGAATGATTTTGGTCATTTATGTCAGTGAGATTAATGGTAATAATAATAATGAATATTAAAAGTATGAATGAACGCATCAGGAAACAAATAAATGTTGTAAGCGAGAATTAGTTACGCTAATTGCAAGACTTATCAATCTAAGCAGTAAGATGGTACAGTAAGATTACATTACAGTAATTAAGGAAAGAAGTTTTATATCAGAATATTGCATATATTCAATAATGATGCCAGTAATGAAAGAGCTTTTAGTGAATTGAATTTGCAGCTTATATGAGAAGCTTATAGAGTAAATAGATAGATTTCTCTTAATAATATAGGTCGGAGGTCGTAGCATTGAGTAAAGGGGCCAGGTGGTCTATTCTACGTATGAAATCTCCTATGCCATGGGCATGAGTGGAGATATATTTATGCCAGAGTTGTAGTGTGCACCCTAGCTCTGAGGAAGGATATGAAAGTGTTCCGGGTTGGAATCCTGTGATAGAGACGAGGAAAACGAGGACACCTCGAAACTCTATGGTCTCCCGAGAACTTATTGATGAGTTATTCCGCTCGTGGTAGCGAAACTCATGGCGACAGCCTGGACTGAGCGCCTATATTTTACTTGAGACATCGGTCACCCGTCAGACTAATGCATTACGAACCCCGAACCTTCATGTTGAATGGACCCGTGTGAGGCCAGTAATTATTATATCCTCTGTGTAGGAGTGATTAAAAAGCTCATTCAATACCTGTTGGCATAATAGTCAATTAAGATCCTTTGGGATATGTGTGTCGTTCAGACAACCGTATTTGTCTTGTAAATCTTTACTGCTTGGAAAGGAAAGCATTCAAACCTTTAAGGAGGGTCGAGGTAATTGGTGGAACACCCATCCCACATTCTATTGTGTACCGACTCCTCTAGCCGAGGGTCTGCAGGCGGACACTCGAACCGTCAAGGCAAGTTGAAAGGAAAAGATTTTAGACCCTGGTAAATGACATGTGTTGAAAGATTGTTATGTTGAGTAATGTAGCCATGTGGTTTAGGAACACATGGATAATTATAGATCATCCTGATGATTCATTATTTTAGCTATCTGACGAATAGTTAGACGATGTATTTGTACTGTCACTGAAACCAAGTTATGAAGTTGGTTACTAGATGCCAAAGGCGACGAGCGCAAGGTAGTCTAATTGTACCATCCGACACAAGCTATAACGTAACGTTTTATGAAGGAATCACGGACAGCATGCAGTGGAACCATATAAATAGAGGAAGTGGAGGGGTAGCTTACATAATTATGGAGTTGCACGTTGATTGCGGTGCAACGTCCGAATAGGTAAATGCATGCAAGCATTTGTTTGGTGAGAAGAGAAAAATCAAAACACGCACGGCACACATAATTGTTAAAAATAAAGAGGGTTAAGGAATAATTAATTTGTGATATTAAAGAAGTCACATTGTATGACTGTTATATCAATGTACAGTTGGTTTTGAAGTCGTAGGTGCATCAGCGCACCAGAATATCTTTATGAAGTTCACATAAGGGTACAGCTTTGTAGTTTAATATGACTTTATTATGATTTCATTTTTGTTATTTGTGGATTGTGGAAGTAAAATGTTTTGTTTGCTTTGTTTTTATGGTTTTGGGATTGTTTTTGTGTTTGAAGCCATGATTTTATTTACTGAATTAAAGTTTTAGAATAGAGTTGTGCCTTATCATTGTAGAGTTGATACCTTATAGCCTCAAATCCAAAATATGCACTGCTCAATTGGGGAGACGGTACACGCCTGAGACCTGATGCTAGCTGGAGGCAGATGCATATTTACCATCGAGATTACTCACATGGGTACATGGGATTTGATGTCCTATACTGTGATTTGAGCTATAGGGACAACTAAAGTCGGTCAGATCTAGTGCACACAACTCTATTAAAGTAAGAATTAACGAAGTAGGGAATGACCGCTCCTATCCCTAGATAAGTTCCGATACGTACATATAAATTTTGATAGATTCTACTCCTATACTTATAATTTATCATGGCCCAAGCAACGTGGAGCGGTATTAATTCATTATGGAACCGCCTGCGTCAGTGCAATATGAGCGATCTTGGCATTGCACATGCATGGCATACATGCCGATTATGTCATCTAATTTATCATGGCGCCCAGGTACGTGGAGCTTATGGGATTTAGGGAAAACCCATAGATTTTTATGGTATTTCATGGGGAAAACCATAGTAATTGTTTTGCCTCAAACTGTGTTTGAGTGATTTTTGAATTCAGTAGGCTTTTTATGTAACGCAGAATCTCTCTATTGAGAAGAGAATTGCCCAAGGGTACGAGCGCTACATACCCGATCCACAATCTACCTTAATATTATCAGGTTTTGTTCGACTTCACAATATGTGTGCAGTGTTTGATGTTTCTCTTCGAAACGTATCCACATATTTTTCCAGGAAGCCTGCCTGCATATTTAAGTGTGTTATTGTAAAATGTCAGGTACGCAGGAGATCTTGCAAGTTATTGCAGGATTGAAACAGCATTTTGATGCTGCTAACGAGCAGAATAAACTGGAAGCCAAGGCTTTCCAGGATAGCATAAACACTCGTTTAGATGCCAATCAGGAGGCAATTAATGCACATCAGGTTGCAATGAATAATAACCAAACTGAATTAAACAATCGGTTAGATGCCAATCAGGAGGCAATTAATGCAACTCAGGTTGAAATAAACAATCGTTTAGATGCAAATAAAGCTGAATTAAACAATAAGTTAGGTCAAATGCAAGAGGTAATTAAGACCGAAGTAACAGATACTGTTGTAAGCATTGTATCGGAAATGCAGGTTAAAACTGATAAACGTTTCGAGGCTATAGAAGCCAAACTTGAGGGTAATTTACAAGCGTGTAAGCATGCTCAGGAGGAAACCAACAGTAGATTAGATGCGTTGTCTAACGACATTAAGGATATTCAAATCCAAAATGAGGCGAATCTCGAACGCCAAGCGAAACAATTCGCAGAGTTTACAAGAACGGTAGACCAGAGATTAGAGGAGAACGACTCCAAATGGGACCAGAAATTGAAAAGCTATGCTAGAGCAATTAACGGTGACCTCAAGAAACAGGACCAGAATATATTAGGTCAATGCCAGGAAATAGGCGAAATTAAGGCTATCGCTCATGAAAGTAAGGAGCTGGTAAGCAACATGAAAAGTCAGATGGGCAAAGTTCATCAAGAACTGGACCAAGTTCAGAGTGACATTGTCATAGTTAACAAAAGGCAAGAGGAGAATAGAGGTGAGATCACCAAGGTCCGGAATGAATTGTCTAAAGTCAATGGACACATTCGAGATGAAATTAAAGGGTTGAGAGAAGAACTCGAAATAAGAGAAGGCCAGAAAACAGAGGCAAGCGACAAGACCCTTGCTCAAATTAAAGAAGATGTAGAGGATGAAATATCCCATATCAAACAAAGTCTGAAAGAAGACAAGGTGAAAATATTTCAAGTAGCCGAGGAAAACCGAGATAGGCTTACAAGAATAGAGAAAGAAGTCATTACTCGCCTAGAAAGAGCAGAAATGCGCCACAATCAAATGGAGACTAGGATAATAGCACAGGAGGAAACGCTTCTGAAAGATCCTAAGTCAAGTGAAGGCAGCATAGAGGATATGAGGAAAACAAGGTGGGCAGACTTGGAAACCCAACCTATGAGCAGGAATGCTACAGGCTCAGGGGAAAGTCCTTATATGACGCCAGGTGTACCAATTGCGGCATCGACGCCACATGAAAATGCTATGCACACCCAGGTGATAAACGTCATTAGGGCAAGCGAAGAAAAACCAAGGAAATTTTCAGGTAGCCACTGTAGTATGACACCAAAATATTGGTTAAAGGAAGTGACTGAATATCTAAATGATGCACGAATACCGCAGGAGCGTAGGCTACGTGCGATAGAGAAATTAACAGAGGGGGAGTGCGCATTATGGTTTCGCAGCTTCCGTTACACTTTCGATACTGTTGAGGAGTTTCGTGAGGCATTCTTGAAAAGATATTGGGACGCCGCGACTCAACAGAATTTACGGTTGGATTTATATGCAAAGAAATACAGTACCAATAATCCAACAAAGTACGCAGAATTCTTCATATCGCAGATGTGTCGCTTTAAAGAGTTGGATCAAAAACCGAGCGAACTGGAGCTATGTATTGCTATCGCCAAACAGCTTCCATACGAGATCCAAAGGCTACTAATCTCGGCTAATGCGAAAACTGCTATGGAAATGGAGACAGTTCTAAGGCAACTGGACCTCACCACAGCAAATACAATGCGTCAGAGTCGAACAGTGGAACAAGTCCACGTGACCAACACACAGACTGACCAACAGCAAGCTCCAAGGAACAACAAAGCTACGAGCACAGAAACATTAGATTCCTATGGACGGCAATGGGAACAGGAACCCAGAAGATGGCAGTCAAAGTATAAAGGAAATGCTAATAAAGGAGGAAGAGGTCGAAGTTCGTGGAATAAGCAGAATACCAGGGGTAAACCGTACCATAACAATGGAGGTAACAATGGCCAAGAAGGCAACAATAGAAATTGGAGACCCCAAGAAAGAAGAAGTAACTTCGATGACGAGGCAGAAGAACGATATCATGCTTCTTTGCGATACCTCGAAGAAAGGGGAGATGAGCCCCAGAAACAACAAGTCCGATGGCAAGAAGTCATGCAGAACAGGACATCGCCAGACAGATATGGAGATGGAGCTAAGAGTTTGGAACTACAGCGCAGCGAACAGGAGAGAAGAAACTCCAAGGGGGCGGGCGCTGAAGAAAAAAAAACGCCAAAATTAGAAGAGTTTGAGACTGATGGATGGAAGTCTATTAACATTATCAATTGGATAGCCAAACCAGAAGAACTAATTGAGGATACAGGAGGACCACAGGTCATGGTCAAGAGAGAATTGCCTATTATAATTGTAAGAGTGGCAGGATTAAAAATCAGAAGCCTGTTAGACACGGGGTCAACAGTGAGCCTCATGACACAAGCTCTATATAATGAAATAGCCCGGAGAGAGAACATTTTGAAAATACCGATCTCTAGTGTCAAAATTAAAGGGGTAATTCCAGACCGAACAATGATATGTAAATACCAGGTATTCCTAGATTTACAGATAGGAGGCTCTATTTTCTCACAGAGTTTTCTGTTAGTAAACAAATTGCCTTATAACCTACTTATCGGGGCAGAGTTTATAAGGGAATACAGAGTGATAATCGACCTAGCACAGGACAGGGTTATGTTCCATGTGAATGAAGAAGCTGAAGGCTTAGAGGTCGCACTCAATATGATTGAACCAGGATCAAGCGAACAAGTATGGCATACATACAGAGATGTGGCTGAGGAAGGAGTGTTAGCTATTGAGCAGTTAGAAGAAGAGCTTAAAACACTAGCCACAGACTTGGAAAAAGATCTGGAACCCAAATTGGAAGAATATATTTCGGAAAAGCTAGAAGAAGCGAAAATTGGGCTAAAAGAGAAGGAAAATTTAAAGCAGTTATTACTGGAACAGAAGGAAGTCTTTGATTCGAGACCTGGTCGGATAAAGAACTTCACTTATGCTTTTCAAGTCAGTGATTGGACACCATTTAGGCAGATACCCTACCCTATAGCTGAAAAGCATTATGCTAAAGTGAAAGAGGCAATTCAGGAGATGTTGGAGGCCGGTGTTATTGAGAAGACACCTACGCCTTATGTAAGTCCATTGGTAATTGTACCAAAGACAGACGGATCTGTCAGAGTCTGCCTGGACCTGAGACGCTTAAATTTGAGAGTTATTCCGGAATTTGACCAAGTGCCACCTATTAAAGAGATCCTCAGGAAGTTTAAAGGGAAAACCATATTCACAAATTTGGATATCACATCCAGTTTCCATCATCTTGAATTAGAGAAGAAAACTAGTCTGTTGACAGGATTTATGTTTGATCAACATACATTCACATTTTTAAGGCTACCTGTTGGGTTGAAAACAGCTGGTTCAGCCCTGATAAGAGCGTTAGATCGCAATCTATCAGATGAGGTTAAAGAGAGTACCATCAGATACGTAGACGACATTCTACTCACATCAGAATCTCTGGAGGAGCACATGAGAGACCTGAAGAAGTTGCTAGATGACCTTCGAGAAGCTAACTTTAAGGTTAATATCAAGAAATCGCACTTCTGTCAGTGGGAAGTTAAATTCCTAGGGCATGTTATTGATGCAAATGGAGTGAAGCCTAATCCAGATAAATTGGAAGTAATTCGAAATTTCCCTCGACCCACGAAAGTAAAGCACGTCCGACAGTATTTGGGAGTAATTGGATTCTTTTCGAACCACTGCCCAAACTATACTGCGACAGTAGCACCCCTGCAGAACCTATTGAGGAAAGACGGCAGATGGAATTGGACGGAGCAATGTCAGGAAGCATTCGTGAGGTCAAAACAAATGCTTTTGGAATATGTGAAGCTGGGATACCCGGATTATACCCAGAAGTTCATCATACAGACGGATGCATCACTTATTGGGATTGGAGCGATGCTATTCCAGGAAAATGTTGACCAGCCTGAGAAGAAAGTTTTTATCGCCTTTATAAGCAGGAGACTGAAAGCCCATGAGAAAAACTACACGATCACAGAGATAGAGTTGCTCGCGATTTTGTACGCGTTGCAATCATGGCATAAACTCGTGTATGGCTTCCGAATAGTCCTCAGAACAGACCATAAAGCTTTAACATTTTTGTTAAAGACAGACTTGTCTAGCCAGAGATTGACAAGATGGTCCCTGTATATCCAGCAATTTAATGTGGAAATAGAATACTGTCCAGGGAAAGAGAATGTAATACCGGACATATTAAGTCGTTACCCTAGAGAAGAGGAAGCGCTAGCGGTCCAGATTGAGAATCGAGATCAGAAGACGTTGGATGACTTAAGGAATCTTACCAACCTACAACGCGAAGACCCATGGTTGAAGATGATGATCGATTACTTTGAGGGACGCTTAGCAAGGGGAACTGCGGTATACAGAGAGGCGGAGGCATTGGCAACAGATTATATATGGTATAATCAGATATTACACAAGTGGGACGATGTAGATCATACACGTCAAAGGATTGTAATTCCTGCATCTTTGCAGAGGAGATTGGTATGGCTAGCCCACAGAGCATTTGGACATCCCGGAATAGATAAAATTTGTGCTCTGTTTAAGGAAGCATTTACTTGGCCAAAATTGAGAGAAACGGTGAGAAATGCTATTAGGACAAGTGATCTATGCCAGAGGGTAAAGCCAAATCCCTTTTTAATGAGGCAACGACCTATCCCGTTGTTACCGGAGAAGCCAAGGCAGCTATTGAGTATAGACAACTTTGGACCATTGCCTAGAGCACGTAGAGGCAATAGACACATTTTTGTAGCCATGGATGTATTTTCGAAAATGGTGGTGTTATGCCCCATACAAAAGACAAGTTCAAAGCAGGTCTTGAAACGGCTGAAGGAGAGAGTTATTCCGATTCTTGGGAAGCCGGATAACATTCTCTCGGACCACGGAAGTTGCTTTACAAGTGCAGAATTTCGTCGAGAACTGGAAACTCTAGGAATTAGGCAGATTTTATCTACCATTCGCCATCCTGAGGCAAGTCCAGTTGAAAGAGTTATGAGAGAGATCCAGAAATACATGAAGATCTACTGCTCTGAGGAGAATTGGCGTTGGATAGAATTTCTAGAAGTCATTGAATACTGTATAAATAATACCGTGCATGAGGCGACAGGTCAGGTTCCCGTGACTCTACATCTGGATCAAAGACCGGAGAGACCGTGGACTGGTGTTATTCCATTACCAGTAGACGCACAGCCCGGTAGAGAATTGAGGATCCAACGAACCTTTGAATATCTCAAGGCACAGGCGGAGAGACGTCAGAGAAGAAATCGTGCGAAGAGGTATCATAGACCGCTTCTCGTGGGAGAGAAAGTGTTAATTAAGAAACCCGCCAGTTCAGATCCAGAGGCACGCAAGTATAAAAAGTTCAATTTTGCTTATCACGGCCCGTTCGAGGTGATAAGAGACCTCCAGAACAATGCATACAGGTTAAGGCATCTAGAAAATGGAAACGAGGTCGTTATGAACGCAGCCAACCTAAAAGTTTATTACTCGCCAGAAGAATTCGACGAACAAGAAGAAGTATTAGTAACGCACACCCAACTCAACGTGGAGAGCGGAGTCAGCCAAGCAGTCAGACCTGAAAGTTGGAACGGCAAGACGGGACGAGAAGCAGACAGTTTACCCAGTGTAAGCGAAGAGCAAAAAGGATGCCAGTGTCTGCGAGAATTCTATGAAGAAATGGTCGGAGTGGCGAGAGAGGTTGAAGCAATAAACGCGACCCTCCGCATGGAGAATGAACAGCTTAGGAAGAAGGCCGAGTGTGGAAGGGGGAACAGTACTAACCTACTCGCAGCCAGACGAGGTGAAGGACCCCAGATGTAAACACAGACAGTGGTAGACAGTCAGCTGGTTACTTATATAAGCCACTTGCAATTGACTTTTATAAGTTTCGCAAGGGGAATATGAACCCGAGGAGGTTATGCTGACTGGAATCGAACGTGGTTCTCAGAGACTGTGATCTCAGTATAAAGGTTCCACCAGGGAACGAACCAGAGATCCGTAGAGGCAGTTTCATGGTAAAAACCCCTCGAAAGAAGTGTATATTTAATCACTGGTGTGATTTTGGTGCAATGACATTATTTATTAAAATAATGCAGGGAAAAATGAGCAGATTACAGCATTATTAGACTACTTGGTGTAGGCTATACGAGGCTTGAAGCACGGAGAGGACAGAGTTGACATTTTACAAATTAGCCCAGGATTGTGGGAGGGCCCCAGTGGAGCCATGTCCATCTCTGTGACCCCATTCTGTCGTCTGGAGCAGGGTGGAGGCCTGAATAATGACCCAGTTATTCCCCGACGGAGAATAGATTTGAGGAGGGGGAGGAGAGATGCCCAGGAAAATCATTGATTGCTCGTGATTGGAGTAACGAATTGAGTGGAGAGTTGCTCACAGGTGAATCTTTTGGCAGAAGGCTAATTTTAGAGCCTTTTACCTGCGAAATTGAGGCATATTTAACGAAGTGCGGAAGGACTGTAAAACTGCCATTGTTCGCGGATAGATTTGAGAATGTTGCCGGGGAATACCCGTAAGATAGCGTCCCACGCTATGGAGAAAGGAATTAATATTAGTTAATTGGACGAGCGATTCCTTTGCACGCAGATAGTTTTGGGATCTGTGGAGAAAGAGGAACCCAATGATCATGGTTTGGAGACCAGAATCATGCTGGGAGAGGAGCCAAGATTACGCGGGAAGATTTCGCCCTACTTTCCGTGGGAATCCGATATAAGGGAGTAGACCCTTGGAGTCAGGCTCAGTCAAGCTCAGTCTAAGCTCAGTCTCAGCGCAGTCTACGCGCAGTTCACGTGAAGTTTGCACCCAGTTACAGCCAGTTACAGTCGAGCAAGTTGCAGTCTTACGCAGTCTTCACGACGTTAGAAGTTACCCAGTTGTAGCTCAGTTGCAGTAAGTTGCAATCAGTATGCAGCAAGTACGAGGGCAGTACGAGACAGTATGTAAGCAGTCTACAGCAGTCTTCAAGTAAGTTACGAGCAGTCTTCAAGTGAATCTTCAGTCAGTTACAGCCACTTTGAAGCAAGTTTGTCAAGGCAGAACGCATGGCGGTCATACTCATAATAGACGCCGAACAAAGACTGGTACAGGTAAATGAAGCATTTAATAAGCTTGTATGAATAATAGTCGTGCTATAGGCATAATCAGCAGTACGAACTATGGCGTGTTCAGTTACGAAGCACCGTGTAGGCTAATGGCAGAACTATTGTAAATAATTATTTGTGTAAAGTATTGGACAGTGTTAAGCGCAATGTGTAAAGTATTGACTGATCGTATATGTGTAATTACGATGGAATGCGCTAATGAAGCTCTACGAAGTGTTTGGTAATGTCATGAGAGTACCAGATGATAACACTCAGGACGGGAGCTAGCATATTTATGCAACGCAGGACGCTTACTGTAGGAGTAAGTAATATAAAAACTGTTGGCGAATTCCGAGAGCAGGTAAACCAGACTTTCAATCAGGAGTTGATAGGAGCACGGGAGATGCCGTCGACACCTGCAATTTCGATCTTTGCTAGGGAATTTCAGCATTGAAAAGTGTATAAAGTGACGTGTGTTAAGTGTACAGCATATGTAAAATATCCTTTAAAGTAGTGATTAGATAAGTGTTTCACATGTTTGGGAGCAATAGCTTCCTGAGAGTTATGCAACGTGTCGTGTTGTTGATGAAAATTATGTGTTATAAAATGTGTGTATTCAAGATGAATATGTCGCGTTAAACCTGCTAATGGCGGGCGACATGGAGAAATATGATTGGTCGGAGCCACCATAAGACGCCTATAGAGATGTAAGTACCCCACAAGTTATCATTATGTAGAAATATGGGCCATTGCATGTTGTGATTCCGTAAAGATGCCAGTAAAAAATCAGTTTAGGAGGCAGATCCTCCATGTTTAATCATTATTGTGTTGATTTTATAGAGTTGAGATGTTAATTTGCATCATTAAGTGGAGTAATTATTCCCACTATGAATTAAGAATGGCAATCAGTTATGTAAATGTGACGAACGCGATTGTTCGGATTTTAAGACGTTTAGCTATGTCGGATTTTTGGTAATTTATGTGAGAATAATAATAAAGAATGATTTTGGTCATTTATGTCAGTGAGATTAATGGTAATAATAATAATGAATATTAAAAGTATGAATGAACGCATCAGGAAACAAATAAATGTTGTAAGCGAGAATTAGTTACGCTAATTGCAAGACTTATCAATCTAAGCAGTAAGATGGTACAGTAAGATTACATTACAGTAATTAAGGAAAGAAGTTTTATATCAGAATATTGCATATATTCAATAATGATGCCAGTAATGAAAGAGCTTTTAGTGAATTGAATTTGCAGCTTATATGAGAAGCTTATAGAGTAAATTGATAGATTTCTCTTAATAATATAGGTCGGAGGTCGTAGCATTGAGTAAAGGGGCCAGGTGGTCTATTCTACGTATGAAATCTCCTATGTCATGGGCATGAGTGGAGATATATTTATGCCAGAGTTGTAGTGTGCACCCTAGCTCTGAGGAAGGATATGAAAGTGTTCCGGGTTGGAATCCTGTGATAGAGACGAGGAAAACGAGGACACCTCGAAACTCTATGGTCTCCCGAGAATTTATTGATGAGTTATTCCGCTCGTGGTAGCGAAACTCATGGCGACAGCCTGGACTGAGCGCCTATATTTTACTTGAGACATCGGTCACCCGTCAGACTAATGCATTACGAACCCCGAACCTTCATGTTGAATGGACCCGTGTGAGGCCAGTAATTATTATATCCTCTGTGTAGGAGTGATTAAAAAGCTCATTCAATACCTGTTGGCATAATAGTCAATTAAGATCCTTTGGGATATGTGTGTCGTTCAGACAACCGTATTTGTCTTGTAAATCTTTACTGCTTGGAAAGGAAAGCATTCAAACCTTTAAGGAGGGTCGAGGTAATTGGTGGAACACCCATCCCACATTCTATTGTGTACCGACTCCTCTAGCCGAGGGTCTGCAGGCGGACACTCGAACCGTCAAGGCAAGTTGAAAGGAAAAGATTTTAGACCCTGGTAAATGACATGTGTTGAAAGATTGTTATGTTGAGTAATGTAGCCATGTGGTTTAGGAACACATGGATAATTATAGATCATCCTGATGGTTCATTATTTTAGCTATCTGACGAATAGTTAGACGATGTATTTGTACTGTCACTGAAACCAAGTTATGAAGTTGGTTACTAGATGCCAAAGGCGACGAGCGCAAGGTAGTCTAATTGTACCATCCGACACAAGCTATAACGTAACGTTTTATGAAGGAATCACGGACAGCATGCAGTGGAACCATATAAATAGAGGAAGTGGAGGGGTAGCTTACATAATTATGGAGTTGCACGTTGATTGCGGTGCAACGTCCGAATAGGTAAATGCATGCAAGCATTTGTTTGGTGAGAAGAGAAAAATCAAAACACGCACGGCACACATAATTGTTAAAAATAAAGAGGGTTAAGGAATAATTAATTTGTGATATTAAAGAAGTCACATTGTATGACTGTTATATCAATGTACAGTTGGTTTTGAAGTCGTAGGTGCATCAGCGCACCAGAATATCTTTATGAAGTTCACATAAGGGTACAGCTTTGTAGTTTAATATGACTTTATTATGATTTCATTTTTGTTATTTGTGGATTGTGGAAGTAAAATGTTTTGTTTGCTTTGTTTTTATGGTTTTGGGATTGTTTTTGTGTTTGAAGCCATGATTTTATTTACTGAATTAAAGTTTTAGAATAGAGTTGTGCCTTATCATTGTAGAGTTGATACCTTATAGCCTCAAATCCAAAATATGCACTGCTCAATTGGGGAGACGGTACTCGCCTGAGACCTGATGCTAGCTGGAGGCAGATGCATATTTACCATCGAGATTACTCACATGGGTACATGGGTACACTGGTCTGAAGATCTGGGCTACCACTGAGCTTAATATTACACAAAACATGCTTTTGAACTGCCGTGCGAAAAGAGTTCATATTTGAAAACCCTTCATTTGACCATACATTAACTTCACGACTAAATAACAAACATGGACAGCAATACAATTTCGACAGTTTAGAACTGCCAGATAACCTATTCCACCTAACATATGTAGATGATATGAAATGCCGTGTATAGATTGGCACACAATTGTAGTTCAGGTTTAGGCCTTGTCATATGTATAATATGAACTTTCTCACTGTATGGACGATGGCTGAGAGGAACTTCTAACATACTCTCTATTATACAGTCATTGGCATATAAAGCCCCCCAGGTATTTGTTCCAAAATCTTCTTACAAAATCACAACTGGCACAGTTAAAACAAAACACTACATAAAGATTCTTCAACATACACACTCTTAAATAAATCACACATCCAAAATACTACAACTTCTAAAACATATTCAAATCTATGCGCGCGATAATGTATATTTACTGTAGGTTATTTGTAGCTTTAATCGCTTTTAACTTCAGATAAACCGCTGGCTGTAGCGGCAACTCGCTCGCAATGAGCGCTGTACCTGTACGGAACAAGGGTGGGTGAGGAGAGATGGGGAGAGCGCCGTAAGGCTGTCGCTCTCTTGGTCGGTTTCTACTGCGTTGACGCGTTGACTACCCACAAACCATTATTTCTTTCGATAAAGAAGAATGTGCATGAAAGTCACGATTGTTTGAATGCTTTGTTAAAACTGTAATAAAGTGTTATTTATTTTTAATGGAATTTTCTTGGGCTACCACCGGTAGCCCGGTAGCCCTAAGAATACGCCCCTGAATACGACAGTTAATGCATGGTTACCGTCGATGCATTTCACGAGGCCATTGGGGTTCGTAATTACTTAAATACGCTTTACGACTCTCGCGCATGCGTAGACTCGGTTTCAAATGGAGAAACATGGCCGACAGAACAAGAAGCGTGTAGCACTGATCGTTGTTTGCGATGCTTCCTTGTGGTTTTCTGGAACATAGTTATAAAGGAAGGGAAATACAGAAGACCTTATTCATGGCTTCTTCTTAGTCATTTTACCCTCCAGGGTTGTTTTTTCCCTCGGACTCAGCGAGGGATCCCACCTTTACCGCCTCCAAGGCAGTGACCTGGAGCTTTACTTCGGGTCGGGGTATACAACTTGGGAGGTGGGACGAGCACCTCGCCCAGGCGGCCTCACCTGCAAAGCGAACAGGGGCCTTATGAGGGATGGGAAGGGATGGGAAGATTGGGTGAGATAGGCAAGGAAGAGGGAAGGAGGCGGTCGTGGCCTTATGTTAGGTACCATCCCAGCATTTTCCTAGAGACGAAGTGAGGAAACCACGGAAAACCACGAACCAATCTCTACTCTTTTGGACCACCCGAGGCTGAGTAGACCCCGTTCCAGTACTCATACCACTTTTCAAATTTCATGGCAGAGCCGGGAATCGAACCTCGGACCTCTGAGGGTGGCAGCCAAGCACGCTGACCACTACACCACGGAGGCAACCTTATTCATGGCATAAACTTAAAATGATATGAACAAAGTATTTATGAGCACTGACAGTTTTGTGTGTATATTGTTTACTTAGCTAAATAGGACATGATTTATTCGTTCTTCGTAGCGTAAATGGTTGCGTTGCATATTTTAATTTCATTATACTGAACCCTTCAGTAATGCAGTGTTTATGTGCAAGAATCAAAATCAAGGGGTCGCGCTCAGTTCATAGTGTGATGTTTACGTTCGCCAAACAACATGCTCTACTGAGGCAAGGGTCATAGGATTAAAACTATAATTAAGAAAGAAGTGACAAGACGTAAAATAATAACATAATTTAATGACTATTTGTTCAAAATGAATTGAATATAAACAACAACAATAATAATATTCCTCCCTGAATCTTCCCATGACAAAAATATCTATCAATGTTGGGGAGTCAGACGGATCTCCCCCTCATAAAAATGTGGATCCATGTTCCACTAACCTGCATTGGGATTTTATGTACGCGTAATGACTAACTACGAGGGATGAGTACTTGGATGACTGTTCGTTTACATCGGGTAACAGCCACGATGCTTACGATCAATCATCTCGTAAATCAACGTTTACGGATATGGGACACAACACTAATAAAAACCATTAAAAATTAATGCTGACACACAATCTAAATCTAATATTCACAGGAATCTCCCTCGAGACCCTCCTTCAGTGCGGTGACGCATCTGACAAATGAGCTGCCAACACGACCATTTGCTCAACACACAAACAAGGGAAAGACAGCATCGCACGTGACTACACGGGTCACTAATATGAAACATAAACTTGGAATTAAACCAACAATAACAAAAGCCTCAACGGCTGAGATTACCTTATACGAACAAACATGCACGTCAAGCTAACGCTTCGGAGATTATAGTGATTCGTAGGCAACTCCCATTTATTTAAACAATTTTTACCATTGATCAGTTCTTATTCTGTATTTCAAGTAACTTTACGGAGCCAACAAGCACTCCGCTAATGACCTTGATGCAATCCTTTCAGCCCGCCTTGTGAAACAGCTTCCCCCTTCCTCAACACCTGTCATCGTCCAGCCCCAGTGTGTAAAAATAACCTGACCAACTGTCCTGTTATCTCGTAGAATCAACAGCAACAAATCTCAACCACATAAACATATGGTAAGACATTAATCGAAATAGCCACATATGTCCTCGCAAGGTAACGATATGGGCTTGGCATCAAGCTGACAGAAATCAGTCTACGCTGAAATTCCCGCTTGTAATGACCACTAAAATACACACACACACACTGCTGGGAATGACATAACACTTTTCACACAGGTCGGTTGAATAAGATGCTCACAAACTATTTAAGAAAATATTAAAACCTACGAGAGAGCTGACTGCCCCTCGCCACAAATCACATTGCTCCAACGGCAATAAACTCACTGAATCTGATCAATAATAAACATTACAAAGATTAATTTACCCTCCAATCTACTGCATGATTATACTAATTCAGTCCTACTTCTGAAATACAACATATCTCCGAGAGACGTTTCTCAACCGCATTACGTAAACATATGCGAACACGGTCGTCCACATAGTCACGTTAGTTTAAAAAAAACAAGAAATTACAACTAAACAAAATTGTGCGAGCTGTTTCCATGCAAAAGGTGTGTCAGACCAAAACTAAATACACTACGTTAATCAACACAAGCAAGATATTTACAAAACCAAATAGGTCCCATATACCAAGAGTTAATTTGTCAGATAATAGGAATATTATTCAGTACTCATCCTCGGCCAATCACCGTCGGCGAACATCTGCTGCCATCTCCCTATTTAATGCTGCTTAGCTCGTCTCAAACATCTCGATGGAGTGTTGACAGTTCCAAACTTCTTCCAGGATATGCGATGTCATCTCTCGTGCTGGTGCAAAAAGTTATAGATTATTATACACTCGATATCTGACTAATAAATTCACCGTTTCAGGTACTTATTTCCCCAGAACAGTCTGTTGGCGAATTGTCGAAGATACAGTCCCTACAAAATAGTACTATGACCATCTATCACACTGATTTTAACACACATTAGTATTAATAAAAATCTGTGTCCTCATGACACTCAAAGTACAAGTGCCTACGTCCTCGGACGCGCGAAATGTAGTAAAACCTGTGTCTTCCGACACACACAATGTAGAAGTAGAAGTAGAAGTACCTACGTCCTTAGACGCACAAATGTAATCAGTTTAACACACATTAGTATTAATAAAAATCTGTGTCCTCATGACACGCAAAGTACAAGTGCCTACGTCCTCGGACGCGCGAAATGTAGTAATAACCTGTGTCTTCCGACACACACAATGTAGAAGTAGAAGTCCTTGGCTCTTCACGCCACTTATAAATGAACTGGCCCTAGGTATCGATGGGGGGGGGGGGGAAATTATATAAAAAATTCTCAAAATAATAGTGGTACAGGAATGAAACAAATATCACAGAACTCGTAAAATTGCGCAGGTCAAGAATATGCCCATTAATTCAAGAATCGATCGTAGAGATGTTGTCTAGCCGATCTCCCGCGTTAATGCTAGATATCGCGTGCCCAAGCTAGACTAGGCGCGATCGTAAGCATTCATCTCTCATTGGTTCCACATTTTCTGTTAACATCGCGGTTTTTATCAGACCTCGGCCTCGTAGGAGTGTCCAGTAGTACCATCAACCACTCACGTTACTGCATTATATTTTTTCTAGGCGCGAATAGTACAATGCACATGCCGTAAGCGTGTCTCACCACGCGTCCCTTCTATTTTGAGGTAGCCACCACCTGTCCTTCTTAAACATAGCTAGGCTCTTTCTTTCCACAATCCTTAAGTATTTAGCCTTTTGTCAAACTGCTGCAGGTATGTCCCAACTGTCTCCAACAAATGCTTGAAGTTTCCTCATCGTCGTCTGGCTATTTCATGACGCTGGTGGAAATATTAATTAATTGAAGAAATAAAACATCGAATCATTTATCCATCAGAGGATAAAGGGTTCACAACTCCTCCACTCACAAAATTTCGAACTTAGGATAAAGTCGATAATTTTTAAAAAACTTCCCTAGGCCAATTTGTTTTATTTCAGAATCACCCATTTTCTATTACTTGGTCTAGCCGCTCCTGTCTTGAATGGCATTTACTCGTTTTATTTCCTGCTTGGACCTCACCCTGCTTGCGTGACGCGCTGATGCCTTAGGCAACACTCTGCCCGTCTCGTTAATGTTTGTCAACACCAACTCCACTTCCTTCTTCACGTGCCGTACTCAACTGCCCCCCGTCCACTTGGTTGATATAGGACGTCCGTATATTTAAACTGCATCATTATTTCGGCGCTCCCATGGTTCGCTTCTTCGATACGTTTTTAAGTTGGCTGCATTGTAGACCGACATTGTTCCTGTGCTTAACTCTTTCACTCTGTATGCATTATTTCCTAGGTTTCTTACGATAGAATAGGGTCCTATGAAATTTTCACAGAATTTGCTGAAGATCTTCTTCTCTGGATCCGATGTAGCGGGTCGTTTCACCAAAACGAGCTGGTTGATTTCTAGATCACGGTGAAATCTCTTATTTCTCAGTCGCCGTAATCTGCGATCTGCTTGTTTTCTCATGTAGGCTCTCGTTCTCTCTATTCGCAGGTCAGGTGCTATCATGGGAACTTGTGGGCAGTTAATGATGCTTTTCCACGTTCTCACTGGATACTCGTTTTTGTGTAAGACCATAGGGATCTGTCCTGTTGACTCGTGCCTGGTAGAATTCATACATGTCTCTACATCCTTAATTTTATCCACCCACTTGTGTTGTTCTTTGGGAATGAAGATTCTCAAGTATGATGTTACACATTTGAATGCTCTTTCACTTGGATTAGCTTGGGCATGTCGGATACTGCTTAAAACGTGTTTTATACCCATGTCCTCCATACCTTTCTTGAATTCGGCGCTTGTAAAATAGCTGCCATGGTCTGACAATATAAATTCTGGTTTTCCAAGGATTGGAATAACTCTATTTCGAATACGACTGAGTACTTGTTTCGATGTAGTTTTCTGAATGGGGCATAATACGACAAACTTAGAAAACACATCAATGTACACTAGCAAGTGACGGCAACCTCGTCTACCTTTCGGGATTGGACCGAAACAGTCTAGGGCCAGTAGCTCGCAGGGTTTCTGAGGTAGCAATGGTCTAGGATACTGCCTCATTAAATAGTTATTGGGCTTTGTCCTCTGACAAGGATCACAAGTCGTAATGACGTCACATATAGTTGTTCTCATACGTGGCCATGTAAATGTCTCTCCTATTGTCGCTTCGCACTTGTCTACTCCGACGTGTCCGTAACTTTCGTGAGTATGCCATGTCAGTCCTCGCTGTAAAGATGCAGGTACTAGTATGCGTAACTTGGTGTGGTCATTATCTACCCATTTGTGCAGCAAATTGTTGACATAAACATATCTTCCTTCTTTTGCTTTCGCTTCTCGAAATGCAGGTGTTCCTGTAGGTAGCTGCCTTCTAAAGTATTGGATTAATAGCATTATCCATGGTTCCGCTTCCTGTTCTCGCTGTATCTCACGTAACTCCTCCAAGAACTCCCGGTCCTTCGGTGTTAACTCCAAGTGTTGTACCATCGCTGTTTCTTCAACATCAGGCTCTGGGTTCCTGCTGAGTGAATCCGGAATCACGTTCATCTTCCCTGGACAATGTTCAATCTCAATGCTAAACTGCTGAATATATATAGACCAACGTGTCACTCGTTCGCTTGCCATCGACGTCTTAAACAAGAATGTTAGTGCCTTGTGATCAGTCCTGACAACAATGGAGTAACCATAAATTATTCGTTTCCATTGTTGGAGTGCATGAAGGATGGCCAACAGCTCTAGTTCCGTTACAGTATAATTGCGCTCGTGCTTACGCAATTTTCGGCTGACAAATGTCAAATATGTTTTATGTTGCAGGTTAGCTGGATCTTCTTGGTAGAGCATGGCACCTATACCAATTAGTGAAGCATCCGCTTGGATTATAAATTTTTTGCTTGAAATCTGGATATCCTAGCTTAATGCAGTTTTCCAGTAGCTGTTTTGTTGCTTGGAACGCCTTCTCGCATTCCGCATTCCATAACCATTTATTATTCTTTTTTAGCATTTCCTGCATTGGAGCTAGAGTCTCCGTGTAACCTGGACAGTTTTCTTTAAAGAATCCCGTTACGCCTAAGAAAGCCCGAATGTGCCTGACTCTCGTTGGTGTAGGGAAATTCTTTATCGCTTCGATCTTAGCTGGATTTGGCTTCACTCCCTCCTTGTCAATGATGTGACCCAAATACAAGATCTCGCTCTTGAAGAAATGCGATTTCTTCAGGTTTACTTTGAAATTTGATGCATTAAGGTTGCCTAATACTTTATCTAAATTTTCCATGTGAATTTCAATGTTGTCGGATGCCAGCAGAATGTCATCAATGTAGCGCACCGTCATCTCCTTAACTTCCTCGGTTAGATTTCGATCCAGGGCTCGGATTAAAGCACAGCCCGCTGTTTTGACTCCGAAGGGCATTCGGACGAAACAAAACGTTTGGTTATCGAATAAGAAGCCAGTTAGAAGCTGTGACTTCTCATCCAATTCAATATGGTGGAAACTGGACGTCAAATCCACTGATGAATAGATGCTCTTGTTCTTAAAGCCTTTTAGTACGTCTCTGATAATTGGCGCTCTGTCATACTCAGGAAAAATGAGTCTCATGTTGAGATTTCTGGCATCTAAACAAAGTCTAAGAGATCCATTTGGTTTTGTGACTGCCAAAATCGCATTTAGATAAGGTGTAGGTGTCTTCCTTATCACTCCAGCTTGTAACATCTCATCTATAATGACCTTGACTTGACCACGATATTTTTCCGGAATTGGGTACAATCTACTTTTGAAAGGTGACTAATCCTCGACTTGCATTGAATATTTGAAATTTAATATTTTCCCAGGTACTGTATCGAATACTGCTTTGTGCTTCCTTAAAATCTCTTCCAATTGTTTTCTATGTTCACCCCCAAGTTGAATGTCATTGAGCCGCTCCTGTAGTAACTCTTCAAATTGTGCATCCCTGTCATCTCCTTCTGTTAATAAAGACCATATCTCCTGGGATTCACTCTCCTCATCTAGTTCCACAACAGCTCCTTCTATGATGTTATCTTCTGCCTTTCGTATCTCCTCTTCCGTCTCTTTCGATATTGCTTCCAATGCCCAAGAATTTACATCTCTTCCGGTAGTGATTTCATCCATATGCAATCCCACGTTTTTCAGTTTATCATACTCTCTAAAACTGACTGTATTCTTGTGCAAATCTATCACTGCTTGATAGTCGCAAATGAAATTTGCACCAAGAATTATATTAAAATTCATCTTTGCCATGATAATGAATGTTTGCCCAAAAGTGTGTTCCAATAAGTTCAGCTCTAAGTATGCCTGACGTTTACAAGTGACGGTGCGTTCAGGAATAACACCCCTCACTTTGAGTTGTGGTACGGGAATCACAGGAATATTCTGACTCCGTCCCAACTCTCGAACCAAGGCCTCCGAGACCAGACTGATCTGCGACCCCGTATCCAATAAACATCTTATATTAATTCCACCAATCCTCGCGTAAATAATAGGTAACTGCCTAATTTCATCGTTCCGTGGTTTCACCGTCTCCTCCAGGCAATCCTCTGGCAAAGCAATCCATTCTTGTATGTTCGCTACTATCCATCCATCTTCAACTTCCGACTGTTGTGTTTGTAGACTGTCTCCTTTATCCAAATTTAGCATTTTTTTTTAGCTCCGTTGCGACTCCCATCATCATTTTGTCGCCCACGCCCCTGACATTCCTCTTGTCTCAGTAGACTTCCAGCTTCCTCAGTATGTGTGTCTGGATTCTTCATGTTCCCAATGGCTTTCTCCCATCGTCCGTGCTCTCCACCTTGACTAGCGTGAAATTCCTCTAGGTAATTTTGTGATTGAGCGTGCCTATCATCCCAGTCATTTCGATAATTACGTGCCTCTTCTTGATTTGATCTCTCCTTCCTTTCCATCTTTGATTCCCATTGTAATTACCGTATCTTCCATAAGGCCTCTCATTTCTTCGATTTTCACGCCATTGTTGATACCCTCTCTGATGATATCTATTGTTGCCTTGATATGACCTATTGTAATTATTTTCGTTACGCTGGTACGGTCTGTTTTCTACCTCTTCCGGGTTTCGCCTAGGTGTGGATGTGCTTGTATTTGTACCCTGCGTTTTGGTGTTCGCCTGTTTTGGTTTTATGACCTCTGTCGTATTTACTAACTCCAGTTGTCTTCCTCCTCTATAATGATTATGAGATGTAGTCTCATCTATCTGGCGTAATATCTGCTCTGCATGTAAGGCCGTACTATCGTTCGCTGCGACTAGTACTTGTTGCACGTTGACTGGTAATTGCCGCGCTATAGTCATCACCAGATCCGCTTCGTTTAAAGGGTAATCAAGGTCGCGAAATTTTAGCATTTGCATGTTAAAGAAATCTGAGTATTTCGTTTGCTGGGTAGTTTGGTATTTCCTAGAGTAAAGCTCCATTCTTAGACTCTGTTGTAATGCCGGCGACCAGTACTTGCGCAGAAACGCGATTTTAAAATCCGTCATAGTTCCAAATGTATATTTGAAGCTTAAAAACCATGTAAGGACATTTCCTGATAAAAATCTCTCCCTCATCCTTAACCTACGTGCTTCAGGTACCCCAGTGTCATTGTAATGATCTTCAATTTCTTTAATAAAGGCTTTAGGTGTCATCCCTGAATTCTCCGTGTATTTCTGCGGTTTATAATCGTTCGAGCGAATTACTTGGATAAGTTGTGTGGGCTGATGACCGTCCTGTGGCGTGGAACTCCTTTCAATATTCTTGCGAAACCCCTCCGTGTTTGTCGCTAATGGGCTCTCCGTCTGAGTCAGACTCCCTGCTGTGCTCGTCCCGGCCGGGCTATTTGAGTCGTCCTGCTTGTCTTTCATGGTTCCTGTTTTAAATATCGAGGATTGTTCTATTGACCTCAGTTCAGCTTTAATGATCCTGTCTGTTTGTTCTTTAAGTTTACTCTTAATTTCTTGTTCTAATGCTTGAATACGAGTATGATTTTCGCCTACTGTCTTAAGGATGGTTGATCTTTCCTCTTTAGAATCGATATTCATTTTTCGCCAATCTTTTCTTATTTGCTCCTTAATCGTGCTTACTTTTTCCTCAATATGGTTTTTAGTGTCTTCCTGATTGCTTTCTATCTGGCTTTTCCATTCTTCCAATCTCGCGCTATTTTCGTCGATGGTACTCTTTAATTGATCCTGATCCGCTTCTAGGCTTTTCCATTGCTCCGCTGATTTTATTTCGAGACGGTCCATATCTTTAATTATGCCGGATATATTTTCATCTACCGCTGATAATTGTTGCTGAATGGCCTTGCCGCTTTTTTCCATTTCCTTAAATCGTCCTTCCAACTTATCCTGAGCTATCTTGACCTCGCTCGTACTCATAGTGCATGCTAATTCAATTTGCTCTAATTTACCTAACACCGTTTCATCCAGAATGCTAAGTTTTTGATCAAAAATAATTTCCATTTTCTTAATCTGATCTAATTGTTTTTCATTGTTTTTACTAACATCTAGAGCCAGCAATACCATCTGTTGATTAGTGTGATCCTTCATCTCTGCGGTTAACGAAGCTAATTGGTTCGTGTTTTTAACATTCTGCGCCTCTAACTGCGAATTAATAGTGTCATTGATTTCACTTTTTAATAATCTAACTTGTTCCGCCTGATATTCATTTTGTTCAATCCTACTGTTGTTTAATTGTGTCCGCAATGATTCACTTTGTTCAGATAGTTTCGTGTTTAATGATTCACTCTGTTCAGATAGTTTAGTTTTTAGTGATTCACTCTGCTCAGACAATTTGTTTATAGACTCACTTTGTTCTAACATAGTATTGTTTATTGATTCACTTTGTTCGGATAGTTTAGTGTTTAGTGATTCACTTTGTTCGGATAGTTTAGTTTTTAACGATTCACTCTGTTCCGCCAATTAGTGTCCAACAATTCCTGTGTCCTCCTAGCCGCGTTTTCAATGATTTCTTGAATCTGTTCTACTGTTGCCATGTTATACACTTTATATGAGACATTAGGGAAATGGCATAAAGCAATGCCCCCTGACACATACATACAATCCCCATGCACATTTAATTTGTTTACCCTACTCAGTTCATTTATAATTTACATTTAATCCCACTAGTCGATTGCATCTCTGAGTGGTTCTAATTTTACTCAATTTAATTTAAACCCAAACACATATTCAGTCATTAAAGTGTTATCCTGATCTGATATTAACACTGACTAATTAACAAAGTATTAATTGTCATTTAAGGCTACCAGCCTCCTAACATTTTCATGAGTTTGACTTTCTAAACAAATCTAGTTTTAACTTTAATCATTGGGCGCCCGGTATCACGTATATACCTTTTACTTTAATTCAATAGACCAAAAACGTGAACCGTATTTTACATTGCAAACTCCTGATTTTAATTTATATTTCACACAGTTGGCGGTATCCTCTTCGCCTCAATTTCTTATAATAAAATATCACTTTCCGGTGATTAAAATACATTCATATTTGCCTGCACTTGCGGCATGTCAGTTTTACTCAAATACGCCAACTAAATGTGTTCCAGCAGTGAACCAGCAACAAAAATACACCTTCATTGTTGCGTCAGTTTGTAAACCCAACTACGCTTACATTGACATGTGCAATTTCTTTGCCGCTACACCATAGTGAACCGCCCCACGCTTGGCCGCGCCAGTTTACCTCCTTTGAACCCTTCAGTATTGCAGTGTTTATGTGCATGAATCAAAATCAAGGGGTCGCGCTCAGTTCATAGTGTGATGTTTACGTTCGCCAAACAACATGCTCTACTGAGGCAAGAGTCATGGGATTAAAACTATAATTAAGAAAGAAGTGACAAGACGTAAAATAATAACATAATTTAATGACTATTTGTGCAAAATGAAATGAATATAAACAACAACAACAATAATAATATTCCTCCCTGAATCTTCCCATGACAAAAATATCTATCAATGTTGGGGAGTCAGACGGATCTCCCCCTCATAAAAATGTGGATCCAAGTTCCACTAACTTGCATTGGGATTTTATGTACGCGTAATGACTAACTACGAGGGATGAGTACTTGGATGACTGTTCGTTTACATCGGGTAACAGCCACGATGCTTACGATCAATCATCTCGTAAATCAACGTTTACGGATATGGGACACAACACTAATAAAAACCCTTAAAAATTAATGCTGACACACAATCTAAATCTAATATTCACAGGAATCTCCCTCGAGACCCTCCTTCAGTGCGGTGACGCATCTGACAAATGAGCTGCCAACACGACCAATTGCTCAACACACAAACAAGGGAATGACAGCATCGCACGTGACTACACGGGTCACTAATATGAAACATAAACATGGAATTAAACCAACAACAACAAAAGCCTCAACGGCTGAGATTACCTTATATGAACAAACATGCACGTCAAGCGAACGCTTCGGAGATTATAGTGATTCGTTGGCAACTCCCATTTATTTAAACAATTTTTACCATTGATCAGTTCTTATTCTGTATTTCAAGTAACTTTACGGAGCCAACAAGCACTCCGCTAATGACCTTGATGCAATCCTTTCAGCCCGCCTTGTGAAACAGCTTCCCCCTTCCTCAACACCTGTCATCGTCCAGCCCCAGTGTGTAAAAATAACCTGACCAACTGTCCTGTTATCTCGTAGAATCAACAGCAACAAATCTCAACCACATAAACATATGGTAAGACATTAATCGAAATAGCCACATATGTCCTCGCAAGGTAACGATATGGGCTTGGCATCAAGCTGACAGAAATCAGTCTACGCTGAAATTCCCGCTTGTAATGACCACTAAAATACACACACACACACTGCTGGGAATGACATAACACTTTTCACACAGGTCGGTTGAATAAGATGCTCACAAACTATTTAAGAAACTATTAAAACCTACGAGAGAGCTGACTGCCCCTCGTCACAAATCACATTGCTCCAACGGCAGTAAACTCACTGAATCTGATCAATAATAAACATTACAAAGATTAATTTACCCTCCAATCTACTGCATGATTATACTAATTCAGTCCTACTTCTGAAATACAACATATCTCCGAGAGACGTTTCTCAACCGCATTACGTAAACATATGCGAACACGGTCGTCCACATAGTCACGTTAGTTTTAAAAACAAGAAATTACAACTAAACAAAATTGTGCGAGCTGTTTCCATGCAAAAGGTGTGTAAGACCAAAACTAAATACACTACGTTAATCAACACAAGCAAGATATTTACAAAACCAAATATGTCCCATATACCATAAGTTAATTTGTCAGATAATAAGAATATTATTCAGTACTCATCCTCGGCCAATCACCGTCGGCGAACATCTGCTGCCATCTCCCTATTTAATGCTGCTTAGCTCGTCTCAAACATCTCGATGGAGTGTTGACAGTTCCAAACTTCTTCCAGGATATGCGATGTCATCTCTCGTGCTGGTGCAAAAAGTTATAGATTATTATACACTCGATATCTGACTAATAAATTCACCGTTTCAGGTACTTATTTCCCCAGAACAGTCTGTTGGCGAATTGTCGAAGATACTGTCCCTACAAAATAGTACTATGACCATCTATCACACTGATTTTAGCACACATTAGTATTAATAAAAATCTGTGTCCTCATGACACGCAAAGTTCAAGTGCCTACGTCCTCGGACGCGTGAAATGTAGTAAAACCTGTGTCTTCCGACACACACAATGTAGAAGTAGAAGTAGAAGTACCTACGTCCTTAGACGCACAAATGTAATCAGTTTAACACACATTAGTATTAATAAAAATCTGTGTCCTCATGACACGCAAAGTACAAGTGCCTACGTCCTCGGACGCGCGAAATGTAGTAATAACCTGTGTCTTCCGACACACACAATGTAGAAGTAGAAGTCCTTGGCTCTTCACGCCACTTATAAATGAACTGGCCCAAGGTATCAATGGGGGGGGGGGGGGAAATTATATAAAATTTTCTCAAAATAATAGTGGTACAGGAATGAAACAAATATCACAGAACTCGTAAAATTGCGCAGGTCAAGAATATGCCCATTAATTCAAGAATCGATCGTAGAGATGTTGTCTAGCCGATCTCCCACGTTAATGCTAGATATCGCGTGCCCAAGCTAGACTTGGCGCGATCGTAAGCATTCATCTCTCATTGGTTCCACATTTTCTGTTAACTTCGCGGTTTTTATCAGACCTCGGCCTCGTAGGGGTGTCCAGTAGTACCATCAACCACTCACGTTACTGCATTATATTTTTTCTAGGCGCGAATAGTACAATGCACATGCCATAAGCGTGTCTCACCACGCGTCCCTTCTATTTTGAGGTAGCCACCACCTGTCCTTCTTAAACATAGCTAGGCTCTTTCTTTCCACAATCCTTAAGTATTTAGCCTTTTGTCAAACTGCTGCAGGTATGTCCCAACTGTCTCCAACAAATGCTTGAAGTTTCCTCATCTTCGTCTGGCTATTTCATGACGCTGGTGGAAATATTAATTAATTGAAGAAATAAAACATCGAATCATTTATCCATCAGAGGATAAAGGGTTCAATACAGAGCTGGAAGAGTTCGAATCCCACTTCGGCTATTTATTTAAAATTTCCCTATTAGTAACACGTATGATCTTTTATACGGTAATTTCATTGTTATAAACATATTATGTTGTATTCCTATTGCTAGGTTGGACTTGGTGCTGCTAAATAGCGGTGATGTTCCAACATTTTGTCGGTCTGGGCAAAACGGAACCACACCAGACCTAACGTTTGTCTCTGCAGATCTTGCTGCTTGCATTGCAGACTGGCATGTAATGCTAGATTATAACAACAGTGATCATAGATACATCCTTTTTAATACTAGGCCTCGAGGAGGCCTAGTTCATGAAATTCCGATACCGTTTAGATGGAACGTTGATCACATGGATGGTGAAATTCTTCTTGCGGTAATAGCACAAGGGAAGCAAGTTCTGGAGGATTTGTTTCAACATTGCCCCGCGAGTTCTGCAGAAACCCTGGTTAGGTCGACCATTGATCTCATTGTTAAGGCTTGCGGAGCATCCATGCCGAAAAAGAAGATTTTTTCGAACAAACGGCCAGCCTATTGGTGGAATGTTGAAATAGCAGAGGCTCGACGATTGTCTTTTCGATTAAGGAGAAGGGCACAAAGGCTCTGCAGAGATTCTCTAGGGTTTGCAAATGCGATAGAAGAGTGTAGAGTAGCGAGGAGGGCTCTCAAACGGGTCATTGCTCAAAGTAAGGCACATAAATGGAACGAGCTCATTAACGATCTGGATCAGGACCCATGGGGTCTGGGCTACAAAATTATCAATAAGAAGCTCGGCGGCATTATGGTGTCTACTGCTGCTATGACGGCATCCCAGAAGGAAGCTATTATAGATGAGCTATTTCCTAATCATCCAGAGAGATTTCCCGATCACATTCCGGTGATGCTTGATGATATTCCGCTATTCACTAGAGAGGAATTACAAACTACAGCACGATCTTTTCAGAATAAGAAGGCACCAGGGCTGGATGGAATTCCTGCTGAAGTGTTAAAGATGATATCCGAAGAGGAACCAGATGTTTTGCTGAACATGTATAATTGTTGTTTACTACAGGGAGTCTTTGCGACCCCGTGGAAAGTGGCCAGGCTTGTGCTCATGCCTAAAGGTAAAGTAGATCCCACTACTGCTTCAGGTCAGAGACCTCTATGCATGTTGGACATGGCTGGCAAACTGTTTGAGAATATGATTAAAGGAAGGCTTCAGGCAGCGATTTTTGCTTCAGGAGGTCTGTCCCCCCAAACAATACGATTTTGTGAAGGGTAAGTCCACCATCAGCGCCATTGAAGAAGTGGTGATGGCTGTCAGATCCATTGAGCATGGCAACCATTTCTCTAGGAAAATGTGCTTACTGGTTACTCTGGATGTGAAAAATGCCTTCAATTCTGCCCGGTGGATTGACATAATAGCTGCACTTGAAACAACATTTAACATTCCTCGCTACTTGGCGTCTGTTCTGAGGAATTATCTTTGTGATCGTTGGATACAGTATGACACAGATGAAGGAGTCAAGTGTATCAAGGTAACAGCGGGGACGGCTCAAGGCTCGGTGTTAGGTCCTGATTTATGGAACGTAAATTATGACAGTATTTTACGGATGGAGATGCCAGAGGACACTTCTTTGGTGGGATATGCTGATGATCTTGTTGTGCTCATTATGGAGCGCTCCATGGAGGGACTGCAACTTAAACTTAATCAGGTAATGCGGAGAGTTTCCACCTGGATGAATGAACATGGTCTCCAACTAGCAGTTCATAAAACAGAACAAGTCCTTGCTACTAAGAAAAGAGTTCCACGAATTGTACCAATGCTAGTAGATAATCAAGTGATAGAAACAGCTCCTGCCGTTCGTTACTTGGGTGTTATGATTGACAGCAAGTTAACATTCTGGAATCATATCAGCAAGATTGCTGATAGCGCTGCAAGGATTGTTAACAACTTGTCGCGGCTCATGGCTAATATTGGCGGCCCTTCACCATTGAAGAGGAAACTGCTGATGAGAGTGGCAGAATCAGTTATTGTTTTTGGTGCAGAGATTTGGTCAGTAGCTCTTGGCTCTGAGATGTATAGGAAGCGGATAACCTCTGTTCACAGAAGAGCTGCCCTCAGAATAACTTCTGCCTATCATACAGTGTCTGGACCGGCAGTGCTAGTAATAGCTGGGGCGATACCCATTTACATCCTGGCCAAGGAAAGGCGCCGTATATACTTGCGCAAAGACGAGCATTCTAAGATACGCGTGAAGAGGGAGGAAAGAGACAGATCTCTTCTGGAATGGCAGGAAGAATGGGAACGTGAACAACGTGGCAGGTGGACCGCTAGGCTCATCAAGCAACTGAAGCCAAGGTTGTCGAGGGAACATGGTGAGGTTAATTATTACATTACCATGTTTCTCTCTGGCCATGGTTATTATGAAGCATACCTCCATCGAATGGGAATTTCACCGAGTTCACGGTGTCGTTATTGTGATGATCAATGGGACGATGTTCAGCACACATTCTTTGCATGCTTGAGGAGGAGAAATCTTCGAAGGCTTCTGGAGACAAAAGTTGGTGTCATTACACCAGACAATGTGGTGGATAAAATGCTCAGCAGCAGAGAAAGTTGGGCTCAGATTGCAGTCTACATCTCTGAGCTGCTGAAAACAAAAAAAGAAGAGGAACCGAGAAGATTGGTTGCTGAAGACAGTGAAGATGATGATGAGTAATTTCATTATCATCACGTTTAATGAAATTGACTGAGACCTCTGGTCGTAACAGTGGCTCCACCCTGAAGCAAGGCTGAACAGGCATTTCCGGGGTGGCCTTAAGCCAAGTATAGGGTTTGTGGGTTTTAGTAGGTAGAATCCTGCACAGTTGCAAGTCCGGAAGCTTGCAATCTGTCTTTTGAAGATTTCCCCACGTTTCCCTCGAAAGAAAAAAAAAACCCTATTAATTGAAAGTTGGTGTGAATCTCTGAAACAAACGAATTCTTGCGGCATTGCAAGACGAGTGAGGTAGAGTTCATCAGTTTCCCTCCAACTGATACTTTAGGGCAGGGGTGTCCAAGCTTTTTTTAACCAAGGGCCACATTGTAAATAGTTGGGGGACCTTGCGGGCCAATGACACTCGGGGGGGGGGGGGGGGGGAGGGGGTGTTGAGGGGTATGGAATTTTTGTTAAATATAGAGTTGCAATATGTTGAGTTTTGTGGCTGCCTGATATTAGATTTCTTTGTATTGTTGCCATTTTCTATATTTATTTATTTATTTATTTATTTATTTATTTATTTATTTGTAGTGGATAAAAAAATAAAACACTAAAAATAAATTTTGATATTCTTAATAAATCCCTTTAAAATAGAAGTACGATGCTCAATACACTCATACAGCATGAATTACAAATAGTGAGTATTTATGTTCATTTGACACAATTAATATTAAATGAAATAATGATAATTTAGGGTAATGCGACCACTGGAACTTGTTTTAAACTTTTGGCAACACGGCGTTGAATGGTCAGAATAGGAAATTTAACGTAATTGCTTATTAGTGGTAAGTTAACGAGCGTTTCTGTTTCATGAAATGCTCGTGCAAAGTTAAATAACCTATAATGAAGAATTGAGAGATATTTAATTGACGTTGGTGAAAACGGCCCTTAGCCTGTCAGAGTTAATCAACGATCATCGTTCACTTCAAAAGTCTTTGTCTTCCCTCCCGACCATCCCTTCAACAACTGGGGTAATTGTATTAAGATCACTTATTGTTGCCGTGTATTCATCTTTAATGTGTGTATTGTTCTTGTTCACAGACATTGATTGTAGTTCTGAAACCCCCTCTTAGGAGTACCACAATCAAGAATTTCTATTGCGCTTCGAATATATTGCCAGGTAACGCATACAACATTAACCTATGATATTTTCTTGTTTTCTTCGAAAATACTGCCAGGTAACGCATACAACATTAACCTATGATATTTTCTTGTTGTGGTGATGGTAAATTGTGAAAAATATGTATGGTACGAAGGCTTATTAAAATTACCAGTATGACATAAAACCCTTCATAGATTCGCATATTTTGACTTTTCGAACCCCCTGAATGTTCAGATAGGCACGGTACATTGCTATGATATGCTGAACCTGAACATTAAGTGGCATTCTTGAACCTGTGCAGTCTACTGGCCAAGGCTAATCCATGGTAGAGGAGGAACATCGTGGTCACCTGCCCCCTCCGTCCCGAAACAATGAGGCACTTAAGTATTTTTAAGGTACGATACATAGCCTACTACGCACGGTGATATGTTTTCTTTGGTAGATCTAGCACAGTGTCGCCTCCGTGGTGTAGTGGTCAGCGTGGTTAGCTGCCACCCAGGAGGTTCAAGGTTCGATTCCCAGCTCTGCCATGAAATTTGAAAAGTGGTATGAGGACTGGAATGGGATCTACTCAGCCTCGGGTACTCCAAATGAGTAGAGGGGGGTTCGATTCCCACCTCAGCCATCCTCGAAGTGGTTTTCCGTGGTTTCCAACTTCGTATCCGGGCAAATGCCAGGATGGTACTGTACCCGTATTTACCTACCATCAGCTTGTTGAAATCCCACGTTGACAACCGGATCGTAGAACCTGAAAATCCCGGCTAGAAAATCCCCAGATCCTACCAACAAGTGAAGGGGATAATAGGGCACAGGTCAACCTAACCGAGGTAACGTTAAGAAAAACCATGGCAAACGTTGAAAACTAGCTCATAGAACACGAGAATTACGTAGGAACGTAATCTCAGAAGTGTGGGATACTCCGAAATACCCAGCAATGGCCTTCTTAACGTGACCTCATATCACTTTTATAAGGCATCACACTCGAAGAATTAAAATAAAACGGATCAAAATTTATTCAAATATTGACATAGTCGCTACTGATTATACTGTATTTCACTTGATTTGAAGAAAATACATGTATATTACGCTGATTCAATTTACAACAAGAAAAAATCCACTGGATCATAAATCCGGAGATTCCACATTTATAGGCTAGTCACGCCTAAAAATTAATAAATACCCTTATACTGTATACAATTATATACAATTTACAGTAATTTCGTAGCACTCTTGAGTGCTTTCCGCAAGATTTTTCATGATTGACACTATCCATAGGTGTTCCATTCGTTAGTTGTTTCCATATAGGATTATTAGTTAAATCATGGTCCATTCGACCAAGCAATCAAGCTTAGTAGAATTGAAAATCGCCCTAAATTCAACAATCAT
Organism: Meconema thalassinum; assembly: GCA_946902985.2. Lineage (NCBI taxonomy): Eukaryota > Metazoa > Arthropoda > Insecta > Orthoptera > Tettigoniidae > Meconema > Meconema thalassinum. Next base: position 163,737,388 of record OX336391.1, read on the forward strand.
CACAAAGTCAATAGTTTGGGATGATTATACAACCTAGTCAGCATTGTAAAAAAAAAACCTGGATTGGGATTATGGAAATCCTCCAATAAATAATCATTCATTCATGCATCGAAACACATCATTCTAAACAACATAATATTCCTGTGGAATTTCACTGAAATATGCTTTAAGCAACATGAGTCACACCTGACTTCACTTTTCTATATACAAATGGATTGTTCTTATAATTCTCCACTTGATATTCCTTTGAATATTCTCCATAATATAATTGCGTCTATACGGCCTCACCAAAATAGATTTGTACGCCACTGAGCAATTAGTTCAATATTAAACCTTTCATTACTCATATAATTTACAGCTTCTTTCCGCATATAGAATTGCGTTGTTAGAATTATACAATATCTTTAAATTTCATGTCTAATTATTAAATATGGTTCCTTTTATTTATTATAAACTAGTTGAACCCGGAATGCGTTGCAACGCCATTCAAAGAAAGTGTTGGCGTTGTAATTTTGTTTCTTGAAGTGCTTTTGGATGCACAATTATTTTTTTCAATTTCCGATAACTGCCTCCAAACTATCGTAAAATGGATTAACTAATTTAGAAACATTCGTGGGATCGTCCACAACAACTCACCAAAGTTTCATTGCAATCGGATGAATGGCATATGAATGCATACGGAATTTCATTTATATGATTCGTGTGCTGTCACTCATTTGTTGAATCAACTCGTTCGCTACCTACTGTGAAATGGATTTACTAAGTTAGAAACCTACACGTAAGTGCACACAACAACTCATCAAAGTTTCATCACAATCGATGAATGGTATATGAACGCATACAGGATTTTGTTGAAACGCATCAAGCGTCGTCACTCATTTGTTGGATCTACTCGAGCGCTCAATATTGTAAAGTGGATTTACTAAGTCGAAACCCTTCCCTGGCGTGCACACAAGGACTCATCAAAGTTTCATCGCAATCGGATGAATGGCATATGAACGCATACGGGACGTTGTTGAAACGCATCGCGCGTCGTCACTCATTTGTTGAATCTACTTGTGCGCTAAGCATTGTAAAATGGATTTACTAAGCCTGAAAGCTTCCCTGGATTGTACATAATATCTTATCCAAGTTTCATCGCTATCAGACGATTGGTATATGAACGCATATGGGACTTGTTTGAAACGCTTCGCGCGTCGTTGCTCATTTGTTGTATCTACTCGTGCGCTACCTATTGTAAAATGTATTCACTGAGCTAGAAAATTTTACCTGGAGTGTACACAACATCTCACCCAAGTTTAATCACTATCGGATGTGTGGTATATGAACGCATTCGGGACGTTGTTGAAACGCTTCGCGCGTCGTCGCTCATTTGTTGAATCTATTCGAGCGCTACCTATTGTAAATTGGATTTACTAAGCCAGAATCGTTCCCTGAAGTATACACAACATCTCACCCAAGTTTCATCGCAATGGGATGAATGATATATGAATGCATGTGGGACTTTGTTGAAACGAATCGCACGCCATTTTGTTGAAGCTACTCGCACGCCTATTGTAAATTGGATTTACTACGCCTATAAATTTCTCGGGAGTGTGCACTACAACTCACCAAAATTTGATCGCAATTGGATGAATTGTACATGAACGCATCGCGCGCTATCTTTTGTGAAATGGATTAACTATGCCTATGAACGTCCCGGAAGTGTGTACAACAACTCTTCAAAATTTGATCGCAATCGGATGAATGGTTTATGATCGCATAAAAGACGAACAGACATACATTCCTTTTTATATATATACAGTATATAAGATAAGATATCATTGGAATTATTAATTTTGCTATACGTAGGCCTTGTTATAATCACATATCTTGTAAAAGATGTGCCTTTACATAAATTGAACCTGGGATTTACGTTGAGAAAAAGGGTGAACGTTCCTTCAAAATATTCTTTAGTCAACAGACTATGCATTAAATTATGTGTGTAAGTAGTGGAGTAGTGACAGTTCTAACACACTCCAGAACCCTCCTTGCCCCACTACTAAGCCTCAGCCATGTTAAATATCTCTCGAACGCATGGTCCGATTTTGACAAATGAGGTGTCATTGGACTCGAGCTGACGTCCTCTTTCCTATGGACCACTGGTTATATTTTTCAAAAAATTTGAAATTTTTTGTTTTCGAAAGTAGGCGATAGTTTGAAAACCAAACAGGATAGAACGTTGTACCATGGCTCAAACGAATGGTCTTTATGACCTTTATTTTCTATAATGAAACCTTTTTACTTTTTATGTTTTTTTGAAAACACTCGAATTTTGAAAATCCTATATTTTGGAAACTAGGAATTCTACAAAAAAAATTGTTTGACATAAATGAAAGGTCCCTATGCCCTCTACCTCGAAAATAAATTTCAAGTCTCTAGGATAAAAATTTGTGATTTGTAAGTAGTGGGATGACGAGAGAGCTGCCTCACTTCTTTTTGAACCCTCCTCGTATTTGCCCCAAACCTGATATCTCGCTAACCAATGGTCTGATTTGAACATACAGGGTGTCCTAACACTCGTAGTGAGGCCCCCTACTTTCCTATAGCCTCTTTATTTAATTAAAAGACCAAAACTAAAAGGTCATCCGCTTTTAATATCTCGCGAACCAATCATGATAGAGGCGTGTACGAGGGGTCCAAGGACTCGGGCTGACGTCTTCTTTGCTATGGACCACTCGTTATATTTTTAAAAAATTGGAAACTCGATTTTGGGGTAAACACGTGTTTTTTGTGATTTTGCTGATATCTCACGAACCAATAACGCTAGAGACGTGTACGAGGTGTCCTAGGACTCGGGCTAACGCCCCCTTTCAAATGTGGTAGATATTCTTTCCAAAAAAATTCACAAAGGGCCTAACGCCATACACGTTGAAAAAACTTTTTCTTTTTCTTTACCTGTTTATAATGTCCATGAAGCGTGGTGGTTGAGAGAGACGATACTGCTGGGTGTGTGTTTCAACGAACCTGTCGCTAACCACATGGACCATGCTTAATAGAACAATCGCTATTTCGGCGGGTCGGTGTATGACAGAGCGAGCGTGCGTTTTTCTGATATGTTACCTTTAACGTGTAAACGGTGATGAGAACTTGGTTCTATGTTGGTCGAAGCGAGTACAGAAAACAAACTTGCAGACGAGCAGGAGGTGAATGTCAATTGAGCTTATGGGAAGGCGCCGATCTGACTTGACAACAGGTGCAATGGAAAAATGACAATGACGCTTGAAGGTGAAATAATCTGACCATCGTGGTGGCGGGGAAGAGCGAAAGGCATGTGAACACATGTGAAACCACATGAGGGCTAAACCAGTGACATCCTCTTTTGCTTCGTACGTGACAAAATGCAAGTTCATGTGAAATTTGATCTGCCACAGGTGTTCGCCTGGGACGTTAGCTGTCCACGTGCACGATAACTGTTAACAAGTCACATCCTGTTTTGCTTCGTACGTGACAAAATGCAAGTTGACGTGAAATTTGATCTGCCACAGGTGTTCACCTTGGACGTTAGCTGTCCACGTGCCTGATAACAGAATGTTCAAAGCGTGGGAATCGCTGAATCAGTAAAAAGTATGATGCAACTTGTCGGAATGATGTCACAACCAATAGATAGGCAAGAGCTGCGAAAAGCAGTGGTGGGAGGTGAAGTGGGGGGAGAGGGGGAGGGGTAATGTATGAGAGAACACAGATGGAAAGAGAAAGAAATATGTGGAGCTGAGGACTGTACACACAGTGCTATAGGTGGTGTACAACATGTGTGAATAAGAAGTACACAGGTCCACACAACATGTAATTTATTGATCCAAGAATTAAACGTAGAGTTAAACCCTAACCATTTGACATAGAGTTTATTTCCTTTTTGTTTCAACACTTTTTCCACAAGATAATGCTGTTTTCTGAAGTTCATGGAGATAAAACCTACCTTTTATGGGTTGATGGTTGAGGTCCTCGAGTAAATAGGTGACTGGAGTGTCCAAGTTGACTTGACGAATTCGAAATAGTTCAGTCCCCCACTGAGGCGTGTAGCCCTTATTGAAGGCAGACTTAAAATTGCTCACACGAACAAAATCCCCAATTTTCAGTCGGTGACGTTTAGGATCGGCTGTTTTTATGGGGATAAACAGTTTATCCAATCGCTGAATATTTTTAGTCACGTGGCGTGGCTTGGTCCCAATCGTTCTATGTTTGGTGTCATTGTAACGTGATACTAGCTCTGGTAACATGTCCAACCAGCGATACGTGCCCTGAGCGGTAAACGCTTTTCACATATGGGTTTTCAATGTTCGGTTTAACCGCTCGACAACACTGGCTTTGAGGTTGCTGTACGTGGTGTAATGGTGAATATCCTTAGATTTGAGAAAACTGGAGAAATCCTTGTTGAAAAATTCTTTCCCCTGGTCAGTTTGTAGCAGCTGAGGTTGACGTTTGGATTGTTGAATAATATGTTGAAAGGCCTTGGTAACTAGTGGACCAGACTTGCGACGCACAGGTTCAACAAAGGCTATTTTGGAATAGACATCAATAACGGTCAACATATAGCGTACACCGTCGTTAACGCTAGCATAGGGTATCATTTCAACCAAGTCAGCCTGCCAAAGTTCATCCACACCTCGTTAAATCACCTTGAGTCGCGGATTGTGACGCCTAGCTGGGCGATGCAACTCGTGAGCAATACCCATTTAAATGGGTGAGGGCTTAAACAATAATTTTGGCATTTCGAAGTTCTTGTTCAATTTCTTGAATTTCCCAATCGTGACCGGTATGGCCAGCTTGACGTGAGGAATGCAACAACTGTAGCCGCTGGACGAGCTTATTGGGATTGTGCCAGTAGGTAACATCCACAAGGGGTTTTAATGGTTTAAATGTCACTCCCGAAGCGGACGCTTTTCGACGAGTACTTTGACTGGTGGGAAACATTTTTGCAATGATGGTTTTATATTTTTGAGATATATTGGCATTCACTTGTTGAGCGGGATCATACTGTCTTTTGTGGGCATGGGTATCCAATAAAATGGATTTATATTTGTCAAGATCCTCTGGTGTATAATCATGGAAAGAGGGTGTCCGAGAAAAGAGCAGCTTTAACAGTCCTGGAGTTAATTTATAGTTGATGTTTTTAATGACAGCTTTAGTACGAGCAAATTTAATGGATGAATCGCCAATTTTAAAACTATCATCCTCATAGCGAACACCATACGTAGTATCTGTGTTTCCAATAAATAGTTAGGTGAAATAGGGTTCCAATGTTGATCCATAATATTTTATTAAAATGGTTTTCAGTTGAGCTTTATGTTGAGGGGTGGCCAAGAGTTGTGAAAACGGAGACGCTCTGGAAGGGCAAGGTGTATCGACCATGGCCAAGGATTTCTTTTTTCTCAAAAACTCTGCAAGGGGTGCGGCCTTATTTTGAGGCGTAAACACTTGTTCCTCCTCATCCTCAACTTCGCTAACACTAGTCAAATCTTCCTGTTCCTGTTCCTCTTCCTCAGGGTACTCGTACAGCGTCTGCGTGGCTTGTGAAACGGTGGGTAGCGTTTCAGATGGCTTGAAAGACGGTTTCAACATGGCTTTTAGTGGAGGTGCTAAATGTTGTTGAATAAACAAAGCATGATTGGCACGTGATCGTTTCAATTGACGAAACTTTTGGCGAATAGTATTTTTTGCTCTAATAATATGTTTTTTCAATTGACTCTCTGCTAACGCCATGGTGTCTTGACAAATGACTTGACGGGGAATGAGACAAGGCCTTAAATAGCAATAAAATGATCAAACCCTAAGCGATACCGTCCTTGGTTGAGTTCACTTTGTTTGTCAATCACTAAACAGGCATGACGTTGAGTGTTCCAGCACTTGGCACACAATTCTGTAAACATTTGAAAGGTCATATCAGGATTCACATGTTCATTATAAATGTGACGACTGTTCCTCTCGTCCTGACGAAATAAAGCAATGACATTGGCATTGTCACGAATCAACTGTTTGGACATTTTAGAATACGTTTGTCCAAGATAGAAGCAATCGATATGTTTGTGACGACCCATGCTGAAATAGCTTTGAATGATGCCTTGACGTTCAGTGGATACATCATCGAAAATCATGAGTGAATCAGGCTTTTCCTCATCCGATGAAATCACATTTTCTTGAATGGAAAATGTAAAATAACCCATATTCTCTTTTTGTAATCCAGACATGACTTGATCCAGAAACACGTAGAGGGGTTGGTAGAGAGATTTTGCAAAAATATAAATATTTTGAAAACGCAGACCATTGGGCGCTGTAATGAGCGTTAGCAAAAGATTTGTCTTTCCACAGCCGGAAGGCCCCACAATGATGCAGCGAATGGAAGATGGAAACAGTGAACCATGGCGTTGTTCACGTGAGGTGGGACAGAGATGGGAAACCATGTCCCCCACGGGGAATGACTCTTGCTGCTTAATAATCTGCATTTCAACTAAGGCTTAGACAGGCTAGCAGGCTGTCTATATACAGGACAGCGAACCTTGTCATAGAAACAGTAGACTGGTACTACAGATTGACGATGGATGTCTTTGGACGTGCGTTGATGGCCAAAGCTAGGCCTGTCCCCATACATGATCCTAAACAAGAAACAGATCCTGCTAATAAACACTATGTGGATAGGTCAGTAGTGCCACGCACAAAACAGGGAAAGCGGTTAACCCATGTAAAACATCCTCAAGTGTCTACAGACGTTACTACGAAAACGTATGTGGATAACAAAGTGTATGAGTTTTATGACAAAGTGCCCCAGCTTACGGTGAATGGCTATAGCGCTAATCACCATCGGATTATTCACGTGGAAGACCCACAAGACGTAGACGATGTTTGTACCAAGCGTTACGTGACCTATGAAATGAAAAGGCTTTATACATTTATCCCATCTGTATTTTCAGTGTATCTGACAAATGAAAAACCTGTGAATGACAGAAACCATTTACCGCTAGCCCATGATCAGCACTTGACCTATGTGCTTGCTTCGGGTTTAAGCCACTATCGATTACACTATGATGGAACCATTCACATCAAATATGCCATACCTGATGACAACCATTTACAAATAAAGATAAATGGTCATAGGATATTGATCCATAACCATGAAATGGTCAATGCAGGTGACGAATTATCCTTTCATCTCATGTTGACTTGGGATGAAAAGCAAGCGGGAAAAACCATAAACGATTTCCCACTTTATGTGGAATTGGAATATACAGCCATGAAATAACCATCTGACGTTAGTTGTGATTTAAACTTTCTTGTGAAAGGTTGTTGGTCATTATCATCATGGTGAAACAAAGGTATGCGATGAGAAAGACTAAAAAAAGGACTTTGTCCTTGGCAAAGCCTGGGCTTAAGACATTCGTGGACAAGCCCTTGCGAAAGAAAAAAAGAAAAAATAATGTATTGACCATAAGGAAAGCCTTTCGAGCAGCACAGAGACATGTTATTCCAAAACGTCGGCGACAGGTTTCAAACCAAGGGCGAGTGATTCCCGTCCCCAAACGAGCGGGATTTTTACCTGCATTATTTGCCGGTTTGGCTGCTCTGGGTTCACTTTTGGGCTGTGCCAGTGCAGTGGCGAAAACCATTAAAGCCTCGCAGCAGGGCAAGCAACAACTCAAAGAAAGTCAGCGACACAATGAAACGATGGAAGCGATTGCCATGGGGGCTAGAAATGCCAATTTAAAGCCAGCCTTTTATCAACAAGGATTTGGGATTTCACCATTTCAAAGTATTAAAAAAAAATAACCTCAGCCATAGCAAGACATGCCCTAACGCATCAACAAGTGGAAATCTATGCTAAACAACTAAAGATTTCTCATTTTCGAGGTGTGTTTATGCGAAACCAATTACCCCCACGACCCTGGAAACAGGAATGTGCTGTTGTCAATTTGGATGATCACCGAGGACCAGGAACGCATTATGTAGTTTATGTCAAAGAGGGATCCATTGTATGGTACTTTGACAGTTTTGGGAATTTGCCTCCGCCCATGGAACTAGTGACCTATTTTGGAAACAGGATCAAGATATATTATAATGTGAAACGAGAGCAAACGTTTAACAGCCAACAGTGTGGACGTTTGTGTTTATTTTTTTTATATAAGACGCAGCATAAGCAAAAACGCCACCAGTATGTCGGCAGAAAGTAAAACGTTTACACTGCATGGACGTGGACATGAAGTCAGCCTAGATTTTTACCCGCCTATCGAATTGAGTGAAAAACCCTATGGTTTAGGACTTGTTTCTCTTGAAACGTACAATCGAATATACAACATACGTGAAAATGTGAACAACAAGTTTTACTATGATGATTCTGTGCTCACCTTGAACTCTGGTGGATACACGATCGATGACATTTATGAACACATTTATGTGGTGTTGATCAATGAGTATGGTTTAAAGTCATTTCTCGACGGAACGCACAAGTTTGAACTTGTAGGCAATACCAACACTCATCGCTGCAGTATTTTCTCTACCTTCAACATTGACTTTAAAACACACCCCGATTCCATTGGTCCATTACTAGGATTTAAACCACGTCTGTTGGAGCCCAACAAAAAACATGAATCGGACCATGAAGTGAAATTCATTAAGGACCATCATGTGTCGGTGACGTGTAATATTATTAGCCAAGTGTATACCAATCAAGAACCATCGCATTCGCTTTATGACTTTATTGTGACATCGCCCAATGGGTATATTATTCGTGAAAACCCTCCAGTGGTGCTTTTTCATTCTGTGGCTGTTGATAGTATTAGTAATATAACATTAAGACTGATCAATAGTGATCAACAACTCATTGATCTAGATTCTACCACACCAGTGACTTACAAGTTGGTGCTAAAGCCACAATGAAGTTTGTGTATAAAGCAACAACACCGTCTAGGAATGGTATTAGTTGTTTGCCACGTGAATACACGTTAACATCTCAAGACAAGCAGATTTTACAGCATTTGGGTTACCACGTCAACCCTCATAATGAATTCTATCCTAGAGATAGCGAACCGCATCGAGGAGCAACCAGGAGTGGTAAGAATTGATCTCCATTCCTATCAAGCTCAAACACCTGGACTCAATAACAATGATGAAATTCAATTTGTTATCAACAACCAAGATATTTACACCCTACCGCATGAAAGTGTCATTCAGATTGAAGGTCGGCTCACCAAAGCCGATGGCTCTACACCCACCACATCCAAGTTGGCCAACCATGGTTTGGCCTTTCTGTTTTCTGAAGTGCGGTATGTCATTAACGGTATCGTGGTGGATAGCACTCGAAATGTGGGCATTTCCAGTGTCATGAAACTATACCCCTCTTATAGTGAGGAAGAAGGTAAAACACTTTGCATGGCAGGTTGGTGTCCTGACTCGACCAATGACTGGATGGTACACACCGATGGGACCTTTACTGGATATTTACCTCTTAAACTGATTTTAGGCTTTGCCGAAGATCACCAACGCATTGTGGTTAACGCAAGGCAAGTGCTTTACCTAGTGAGAGACAGGAGTGATAATAATGCACTCAAGGGAGCCGACAATGCCCCCATAGATTCAAAAATTCAACTACAACGCTTGCTATGGAAAGTGCCTCATGTGACCCTTGAAGATAGCAAAAAACTGGACATACTCAAAATGGTAAAGAGAGATATGCCGCTACCCATGGAATTTAGAAGCTGGGCACTCCATGAGTATCCGCTATTGCCCACCACCAACACACACAGTTGGTCTGTAAAAACAGCTCGCTATACAGAGAGACCTCTCTACCTGATCGTGGGTTTTCAAACGAATCGCAAGTATCCACAAACCAAAGATGCCACGCAATTTGATCACCTGCAATTGAGAAATGCACGTCTTTTCCTCAATGGAGCTGTGTTTCCCTATGAAGGACTGGATTTGGATTTTTCAAAAATTAAGTTTGGCCCCCTGTACGACTTGTTTTCTAAATTTCGATGGTCGTATTGCCAAAAAGAGAACGGTCCCATGCTGCTACCCCAAGCGTTTAAGGCGAGAGCGCCACTGATTGTCTTTGACTGTTCTTACCTGGAAGAGTCTGTCAAGCCATCCAATATCGACATTCGACTAGATTTTGAAACGCATGACAATGTACCAGCCAATACGACATCCTACTGTTTGATTATTCATCACAAACAAGTCAACTATTATCCACTGTCCAACCAAGTGACGAGTGTATAAATAACAGGTCAACCCACGTCAAGCCGCTCAGTCATGTCTTGCTTTAAAGCCTCAAGAGACGTTACATCCATGAATTTAAACTCTGAGGAACAACGTTTCAAGACTTTTGTCACGTGGCCTGTGCCTTTCATAAACCCTCAAGCTTTGGCGGCCGCTGGATTCTACTATTTAAAAACAAGAGATGAAGTGAAATGCGCCTTTTGTCCCATCATAGACCAATGGCAGGAGGGCGATGAACCCATGCAGGAACATCAGCGCTGGTCACCCACCTGCCCCTACCTGTGCAGAATGGAAGTGGGAAATATACCCTGTCATTCAAGCTATCCCTCACTTGTGTCCCTGGGTAATGAATAAAAAACAAGTTACGATACATGTGGACCGTATGGTATCCATGGTGCTTCGGTGAGCAACTCACCATCAAAAACGCCTAGTTTAGAGACATTGGGACATCATCGGTGTTATGGACGTTACAAACACAAGAGACTATATTGTTGTATCAGTTGGTATCGTCCTTATCCCAAAATGATAAAACCCTGTAAGACGTGTTATGATAATAAAATGATCTAATTCTTAAATTCTTATTTTTGCATGTCCCCCTGTCCTACCCTAAACTCAATTTGAAACTAGCATGGCAGGTAAGCCCATGCCATGATCACACTTTAGTGGTCGATCGTCAGTCAGTCGTCAGTTGAACTCGCTCCAGGCAAGCGTCAACATGTTGCGCACACTCATTGTGGATTGCCAAGGGTTTAAAATTGGTGACAACAAATTTATATTTAAACAAGTGGCCATTATCGATTGTACCACGTTTTGGATATCGCAAGCTACGCATTTGCTATTTAAACCACCCCATGCTTTTGATTTGTTGTGTGAAACAGACCGTAAACAAACCCAGTGGATTGAAAATCATAGGCAACTAGACTGGAATCAAGGAACCATTTCCTATAAATATTTGGACGTGGTCATGAAAGCACACTTGTCCTCGGCCAATGTGGTATTTGTGAAAAGTAATGAAAAACGTCAATGGTTGCAACCATTTTTGGCGTCTTACTGCCAATGTATCGACCTCATGGAGTTGGGCTGCCCCTCCCTGCAAACGCTCATGGATACTTGTTCCTGTGGCAACATTACCAATACAGCCCTATCGCATGCGTGGCATCTCTTTCATTGGTTAACCACCCATGCCTGCTGGGAGTTGTTGAACACAATTATAACTCAAGATTTACCTGTGAATGACGCCAGTGAGATTTCTACAAGCGACGTGTAAACATCTACAGCACGTGATACCATGGAGAAAGGGAATGCTACGGACAAAGCCATCGGCAAGTTCTTTGTGTGCAAAAAGAAACTAGACAGTTTTACCAAAGAGGAACTCTTGGCGCTCTCCAAGTCATTCATTTATTATGTGGCAGCCAACGCGATCAAAGAAATCTGGCAACATGTACCAAAATCATGGACTCAAGATCCTGTGTTGAGTGAATTGCAACCCTGTACGGATTACGATCACCATAAGCAAGTGGCCATGGCAAAAAATACCGTCTATGCGTCAGTGTGCGACTTGCCAGCTAGTGAAACTGTATCACGGTCATAAAAGTCCATGTAAAGACTTTGTTGAATCATTCCACGGGTGTCATGGCGAGAAAAAGCAACAACAACAACAAACACAAACATCGTCCACAGAGGAGGAGGAAGACCAAACCTTTTTACCATCGATGGAAAAGGATATGCCAGACCTGTACTGGCAATGGCGTCATTGACAAAGTGATTCAATACTTACCTTTCGAAATCCATCTTCCAGGATATCGTTTTTGCGGCCCTGGAACTCGTCTCGAAAAACGTTTACAACGTGGTGATGTATCCATTAATCTTTTGGATCAAGCATGCAAGGAACATGACCTTTCATATCGCCATAGTCATCCTGGTTTAAGACATGTGGCCGATAAATTGTTATTGAAGAAAGCTAAACAACGTTTCACATCCAGTGATGCCTCAGTTTGTGAAAGGATGGCAGCCCTGATTGTCATGAGTGCTATGAAAGGAACGTTGATGATGCATGGACATAAACATTGAGGAGTGAGGAATTGCGATTTGTTTGTATTCTATATTTCTTTTGTCAATTCACTATGACTATGAAATAAAAACAAAGGATTACCAGAGCACGATGTTTTGTTATTTTTAATTTTAAGAAATCGTGATGTTGATGGCTTATGTTTTATTTTACACATTTCACACATGATGAATTCACACACTGATATTTGTCATTTTGCAATTTACAGATTTAAAAAAAGTTCGTTTCAAGTTTTGCGTTTTTGATGATATGGATTTTTCCAGTCTGTTGATGACACATTTTAAACAATGTCCGTTTGAAGTTTTTTGAATTTTCAAATTTCACACATGGCCATTTCCAGTTTTTAAAAATGTCCGTTTTAAGTTTTGCGTTTTTTTGGTGATATGGAAACATGGATTTTCCATTTTGCTGTTTTCACATTTTTCCATTTGGCGTATGTTGAAAGTTGAGATTTGACAATGATGTTGATGCAAGTGCATGACCATGGCAATGCTGCAGTGGGTTTATGTGATTGCGGAAACGTCAAGGTCTACGACTACTGCAGGTAAGACTGTTTTTACAAAAATAATGTCTATTGTCTGCTACTTTCAAAGAAAACAAAACTATTGAAAACGAAACTATTGAAAACAAAATGAGTATATAAGTGACAATTTCCCACGCACCCCCCCCCCTACTTCACCGTGTTTGCTCTGGTCAACCATACACACCAGCTTTCTCTCTACACTCATACATTCACACCTGTCTTTATTTATTCCCAAAAGCACATTCTCGACATGCACACTCATCCCAAAAGAACTTTTTTAGTTTATCATTTACATTACGAAAAATAATTAAATACTAGTTATTAACGTTACTAAAAATCTTACTTATTTCATATTTACAAAAAAGCTCAACTTTGTACAGCTTAAAAAAATCAAACTATTCACCAATCAAAAATAAAAATAAAAAAAGGTTGCATAGAACTTTTTTAAAGAGCAAAAGGTCCAAGTGTGTTGCCACTATTTTACAAAATCTACTATTTACAATGACAAAAAAACAATATTTACAAAATTCTAAATCTACAAGTTACAAAAAGCCATGTCCCTAAATGATTAAACAGTGAAATCACACCTCCTCCTCCTTGCGATCATAACCCCAGGGCAGGCTGGTGAGTAGGTCATCAGCCCACACACGCTTGTTATCCATGGAGGCGAGGGTGCGTTTTCTCTGTTCCACAAGATACAAATGATGGTTGCTGGATCGTATCCTGCACTGTGTATGAGACATAGCTTTGCCAGTGCGTAAAACCGCCAGGTAATCGTTTACACGTAGCGATTTTACCACTGCCCTACCTACACCTTCTGCTCTTTTGGCTTCCTTACAGTCTAGTGTGCGATAAGCATACATTTTTGAGGCCAAACCTACGAATTCCGTCATAATGGAATCGCCGCATTCATCTTTTAAAACGCCCATTACTTTCTTGTTTTTTATGGGCAGCTGAAACATGTTGTCTGCACTATACGAAGAGGTGTCGAACCAGTCACTATGCTGCCTCATGACGTCATAGGGGTTGCAGTGGCGAATGTGGTAAATGAAGGAGTCCGTATCCATATACAAAAGAGAGACGTCCTCAAAATGGCGTTTGGCAAACTCATAGTGGAATCGATATATGACCGATTTGGAAAAGTCTAAAATGACTTGGCCCAAGTAAATGGGCTTATCCATGGTCACGCTGGTCTTACTCAATTCAATAGTAGCCAAATCTTCATCGATAATGTTGATCGATTTAAAATTTGGCTTGGCAATGTACCGCCGGGCACCCCAACGACCCTCCCAGACATTGACCAATTTAATGTCATGGTATTTGCGGACATTCTCCATGGACTTGCCATAGATGCAGTTGTTCATTAATTTAAAAAATTAGTTTCAAACTGCTGTGTTGTAATTTGTCGGTGCTCTGTGTTGAGTCGCATGTATGGCTCAAGCCATGCTTTCTGAGCAAAAGAAATAACCCTGTGGATTTTCTTCAACACCAAGCCTTGGGCAAGGCATTTCACCAACATTTGGATATGTAGCACATACCGATTTTTGTTGTAAAGTGTGCCCATGAGTTTTTCAATTTTCACTTTACTGTCAGGGGGAACCATTTGCTCAAGGCAGAATGGGAAATCGGCATGTTCATCATACAAGAATGAGGGATATTCAATATCCACTTCTAGCACATATCCACGGCCTGTTTCTTGGCTAGCCATGTTCACATCAAATTCTGACACTTGTTTGTCTGTCAGCCAAGCAAACTTCCCATAGGGCAAAGGCTGACTCATGGCGTAACCGTACAAATTATTCAAGTCATAGTACATTAAGTACGATTCTGGTTTATCTGGTGAATAATCTGGCATGTAGACATTGTTCGCTTCGACATGGCGTTGGTTAAGTGACACAAAGCCGCCACGAATGCCCTTTTCAAAAAATAGAACCATGTCTACATCAGTGAGTAAATCCAATTCCACTTGAGTGTATTTCAAAGCGGCATCAAACGAGAGCCCAGGACTCGTATAATAGTGAGCCGGGTCAAGGCCGTAAATGTGTTGACACAAGTTACGGAATTTTTGAAACACATCGGTGAGCAGCAATACATCCAGTTTTAGGTAATGCAAAGCATATTCACTTAGCGTGTTCATGCCAAACACTCGCCAAACTTGACATGCATGTGCATAGTCTTCATCGGAAACGGTACTGCGTGTTAGTTTCGAGTAAAATTTCTCTTGTGGTGGGAGTTTTATTTGCTTTAACACGTTCCAGCTGTTGCAGAAATCATACGGGAATATACCTTTCCGAATGCACAATTGAAATTGCTCAGGATCATTAAAATGCATTCTAGTATTTTTAATTCCTCCTCATTCAAGCCATTCACAAGGCTGTCTAGCGAGGATGACATAAATTTAAAGGAATCCAAAAATCGAATGCTAAAGTCGCCCAACCACCATGCCAGGGCTGTAAAACGCTCATGGTTTTGGGGAATAATGGTAAACGAGCCCTTGTTGACATGACCCAATTCACGAATCAAAAACTGAATGTCATAATTTGCCAGATTGTGGAAAAAGACACTGATGAAACGAGGAGCTGGAAAGTTCAAGTTGCATTTACTATGCGCAGCTCCACGAAACTCCCCCGTAAAGTGCGAGTGATCACGAACGGTGTCTTCAGGACTGATCAGTGGCTTTTCGCAAATATGGCATGTCGTGGCATGCTCATACCGCTGCTGCTGTTCTGGAGATAGGCTCATGGGTACTGGGTGGTCCAGTAATTCCTGTACATGGTCGGCCAACTTGACAAGTTCATCCAAGAACCATTTGGCACAATCTGGTCCCTCACGGTATTTGTAAACGAATTGCATGGGGTCATAGGCACACACGACATTAAATCCCGTGGCAAAAGGTTCATGTTTTTGAATGGGTGTGGTTGAGCTGATGGTGAGATCTGGTTCACATCCCGCCATGGGTGTGGTGAGTGCTTCGAAATCTGCATATACCACATAGGGAACAGTGTCACGCTTGTGAATGTCCTTAAACTTTAACACAGCCTTGTCCCCTTGTGGCAATATCAATCTCACCGCTTCCTGAGAAACGCAATCTACCCTATGACGTTCCAAAACCGTAAGAGTGGTAAAATATTGCAAGCATCGATCACAAATGTGCTTCTTACCATCATGTTTGGACATTTGACTGCTTAACAATCTACTCAGGCTTTTAATGAGGCAATAGTGATTCACCTCTCCTACATATAAATATAAAAGATGAATGTGGTGTCGTTTCGGTTCTTTTGTGGCATAAAGAGGACCCACAATCTCATCACCATCAAGGCCATACACCATGAACGAAAAGTCCTGGTTGTCTTGTTCAAACCTATGGATCTCGGTTAAGTCCATAGGGAACGTCACTCGAGTTAAATTTAATGTTATTTTCAATTCATCAAACTTGGCCTTGTACTTTCCTGGTCGACAACTGTCACGTTGTGCTGGCTTCAAATACGCAGCCCCAGACCACAGAAAGCAATCATTGTCACGATTCTTTATATTGACCATAGCCTTTTTCGAAGCTATAGCTTGTGGTGTTTTAATATAGCTAGACCCAGCATTCAACGGGTTGAAATGACAAATGTTGATTTGCAAATGATGAATTTTGTCTAACGCTAAACCACTCGGTCCTTGTTGCAGTTTATCAAATTTTGATAGCAAGGCATTCACCACATGGGTTTCATACCACTGTTCCAAATTATGGGCTATGAATAGCTCTTGCATTTTACTGCAAATATAAAATGTCTCTTTATGCTCCACGTCCTTCTTTTTATATATGAAATCGCACACCAGTTCTCTATTCACCTTTAAAGCTGTATGCAACGTTTGTGCTGTACAAATTTCAATTTTTGAAATTTCAAAACAAGATTATAAAAATTATTTGGGAATCAAACTTTTTCTAACATTGACCACACGACCAGAGCACACACGCGATTTGAAACAACTGTTTAGGGGTTCCCAAGTTAGACTATTGGTAGCAGGGGCAGAAGACATTATTTTGAAAGAACACTCTCACCTGAGTTTAGAAATGTAGACTGTCTGACAATGGTCGCACACTAGAGCCTCTTGGATTTTAGCTGTATTTGCTATAGCGGTAAACCCTTTTATTCCAAATATCTAAAAAGAAATAAAATAAACCACCATAAGTATATCCATTCCATATAGTTTATGCATTTCATAACAAAACAAAATCAAACAGGTGATATATATATAAAAACAAATCTCACCTTGACGTGTAATGCTTTGCTTTATATCCCGTTTCGTGGACTAGTCTGGAAATGGTTTCCTTTTCTAGCTGTCTGTCTTTCTCTCTTTCTTTAATGTCGTTCTCTCACACACACGGCAGGTAGGCTATACCGGTTATCTGCAAACAAATAAATAAAATCATTAATTACCTAATCAATAAATAATTGCATGTATTTATATAAAAATCAATAAATATATAAATGAATAAATATATACTTACCCCACAACAAGGTTAAGTATTTTCCACCAACACCAAAACTGTTAAACAAGACCAGGGGTTTCATGCAACGCAGTGTGTTCAAAGGTAGTCACCTAAGGGAGAGTGGAAATGATAACGACATGTCTTTATATATGTTACGTTGCATGTATAATCAATTTTCCCACGCTTTGAACATTCTGTTATCAGGCGCGTGGACAGCTAACGTCCAAGGTGAACACCTGTGGCAGATCAAATTTCACGTCAACTTGCATTTTGTCACGTACGAAGCAAAACAGGATGTGACTTGTTAACAGTTATCGTGCACGTGGACAGCTAACGTCCCAGGCGAACACCTGTGGCAGATCAAATTTCACATGAACTTGCATTTTGTCACATACGAAGCAAAAGAGGATGTCACTGGTTTAGCCCTCATGTGGTTTCACATGTGTTCACATGCCTTTCGCTCTTCCCTGCCACCACGATGGTCAGATTATTTCACCTTCAAGCGTCATTGTCATTTTTCCATTGCACCTGTTGTCAAGTCAGATCGGCGCCTTCCCATAAGCTCAATTGACATTCACCTCCTGCTCGTCTGTAAGTTTGTTTTCTGTACTCGCTTCGACCAACATAGAACCAAGTTCTCATCACCGCTTACACGTTAAAGGTAAAATATCAGAAAAACGCACGCTCGCTCTGTCATACACCGACCCGCCGAAATAGCGATTGTTCTATTAAGCATGGTCCTTGTGGTTAGCGACAGGTTCGTTGAAACACACACCCAGCAGTATCGTCTCTCTCAACCACCACGCTTCATGGACATTATAAACAGGTAAAGAAAAAGAAAAAGTTTTTTCAACGTGTATGGCGTTAGGCCCTTTGTGAATTTTTTTTGAAAAAATATCTACCACATTCGAAAGGGGGCGGTAGCCCGAGTCCTAGTACACCTCGTACACGTCTCTAGCGTTATTGGTTCGTGAGATATCGGCAAAATCACAAAAAACACGTGTTTACCCCAGAATCGAGTTTCCAATTTTTTTAAAAATATAACCAGTGGTCCATAGCAAAGAGGATGTCAGCCCAAGTCCTTGGACCCCTCGTACACGCCTATATCATGATTGGTTCGCGAGATATTAAAAGCGGATGACCTTTTAGTTTTGGTCTTTTAATTAAATAAAGAGGCTATGGGAAAGTAGGGGGCGTCACTACGAGTGTTAGGACACCCTGTATGTTCAAATCCGACCATTGGTTAGCGAGATATCAGGTTCGGGGCAAATACGAGGAGGGTTCGAAAAGAAGTGAGGCAGCTCTCTCGTCATCCCACTACTTACAAAACACAATTTTTTATCCTAGAGACTTGAAATTTATTTTGGGGGTAGAGGGCATAGGGACCTTTCATTAATGTCAAACAATTTGTTTTTGTAGAATTCCTAGTTTCCAAAATATATCATTTTTAAATTCGAGTGTTTTCAAAAAAACATAAAAGTACAAAGGTTTCATTATAGAAAATAAAGGTCATAAAGAACATTCGTTTGAGCCATGGCACAACGTTCTATCCTGTTTGGTTTTCAAACTATCGCCTACTTTCGAAAACGAAAAATTTCAAATTTTTTGAAAAATATAACCAGTGGTCCATAGGAAAGAGGACGTCAGCTCGAGTCTAATGACACCTCATTTGTCAAAATCGGACCATGCGTTCGAGAGATATTTAACATGGCTGAGGCTTAGTAGTGGGGCAAGGCGGGTTCTGGAGTGCGTTAGAACTGTCTCTACTCCACTTCTTGTGTAAATTCCAATTAGAGTGGATTTCAATAAGCTTGAACAATCATGACTATCATGTAACCAAGATCGTTAAGTTCAATGAAGAAGTAAAATTAATCAAGCTAATGTAATGTACAACTCCGCTGAAATGGATTCTGAAAAATCGAGTAATGCCCCTACACCATAGACCTAGGTAACCGTAAAAGTTGGCGCACTATTGGCCCATTGGGAAACACTTCAAGCGTCTATCATCCACGAGAGTGAAGAATATTCCCTAGCAAACGCGAAAGATCAAACTTCTTCACTAATATAAGCTTGCAACGTGATGATAACTTTCTATAAAGTGCATTAGCAATATTCAAAATGCAACTCTCGAGCATAGAACTATTACGAAGTTCAGGAATAAATGTATCTCGAGTCAAAAACTATGAATGCGGAAAATGTCATGAATAGACATTAATAAGTGTTCAGCACACTATCAAAAACACGTGGAATATATTTCTTCTCCTATAAGATCCTCTTCTGTACATTAAACAAGTTTCTACTTAAATAACCTGAATTTACTATTACTAATATTAAATCAATCTACAATACATACTGAAAAATGGATACATTCTTTATGAGAATCAAAATCCTGTCGGGAATAGAGTCAGTCATGAATAAAACATCGTGCCTAAGCTCCATCCTTCGACTAAACTACTGAAAAGTGGAAAAACATGGCAGCAAAAGTAACGTTAAAATGTCTATGCTTCACTACAAAAGATAGGACTGGTTTCTCTGTACCTTGTAGAGTCTCATAGATGAAATATGGAGCAATGATATCCCCCCCCATATCTGTCTTCCTTCATACTTGGAAATTGCATAGATTCTCCTAGTCTGCGAGAATCGAACCCTGAGACTCCAGTCTCAGCTCCACTGGTTCCGACTCGACATCTGGATAGCTCCAATCCTGTATGCTCGGTCTCATACATTTCCACGTATGGTCCAACTCGTTCCAGAGAAAACGCCCGTCACATCGTAGTGCAACGACATTCGTACCCGACCGAAACGTAAGTTCAATTGCATTGCGATAGTGTCACAGTGAAATGTCATACTTGATAACCGAACAGCCGTGCAATATGGCACTCGAGTACGTAGATAATAATGTCGGCTTCACTAAGAATGTTCGTTGCTTCGCTCACATGGTGGTATTCACGTTTACTGTGCTTAACCTGCCATGGTTCTGTATATAAAGTTCATTTCAACCTTTCCTCCCGACATCATGTTATTAAACGTGTCGAATGTAACAGAGGAAACACTATTCAGAGTTCATAAATTGTAACTGTGTTACGAAATGAATACACTTGTATGAAATGTACTATTTAAATATATAATGTTTAGTTCCGTGAGTTGTAGCATGTCCAAATATGCCTACTGTTCATCTCACTATGCATGGTCGTTGCTTCAAAGTCTATGTTCTTGTGTGAGAACAACGTATAACTGACTTGGAAAATGTTACAAGTTCCGACCCGGTGTACTGTTCGAAATATCCACAGATATGTGCGATTTTCTTCAGAGTTCCGTTCATCACTGGAATCTGTATACATTTTATAAGTATTAAAACACGATCGAACTGAACTGAACACTTCCGACAACTCGAAATGTCTTCACGAGAGACGTAATATGGTCTCGAAATGTCTTCACAAGATACGCGATATGATCTGAATTCTCCTCGCAGAGTAGGCTTGCACCAAGACTATCCTTCCCCCACTTCCACGCTGCATGAATCGATAATCCATAGCCTTGACGTATGATATACACAACTTATGTGTTTCATGGAGCTCATAAACATGGAAATATCATTATTCACATCACGCTATGTTAAATAACCTTCTAATATACGGCAAATCGTGTATAAATTTCTTATTTCTTCTTAATTTGTATGAATAATCCTCTAGCGGCCGGTCGATATAATGTGTCAACATATATCGGGCGCTGGTGTCGTCATAACTCCGAGGTCTGCCTTCGGGTGTGCTCGGCGTGCTTCGGAAGTACCGTAACGTGACATGGCCAGCAGTGAGGTACATCACTAGCGGCTGTCTGCCGTGCTTCCTTCAAAGTTGAAAGTCGCGCTGAAATGATTAGAATTCTGAGCATGAGAATAATGGAACAGTACCTACCGTAAGGCCACGGCCGCCACCTTCCCTATTCCTTGCCTATCGTTTCCAATCTTCCCCCTCTCTTCCCATCCCTCATGGGGCCCCTGTTCGCTTTGCACGTGTGCTCGTCCCACCTCCCCAGTTGTATCCCCCGACCAGGTGTTTCAAGCTCCAGGACACTGCCCTGGCAGCGGTAATGGTGGGATCCCTCGCTGAGTCCGAGGGTAAAGCTAACCAGGAGGGTAAACGGACTAAAAAAAAAGAAATAGCACAGTACAAATCATAGCGTTCAGAATGAGAAACGGAAACGACGATGATATTAAACTGCCGCCAATAGTGCTTTTGCACCATTTTGGTGTCACTAATGTTTCTAGTAAATGAAAAGAAGTTGAAGGGATAGATGAAAGAGAATCCTGGTACGCGTAGGAGGAAGCAATGACCGACCTACCCTACCCATGTCTCACACGTTGTGATCGCTGTAGATGACAGTGACACTGTGGGTAGGGTGATATTCATCCAAAATTTCCGCCTTTTACTTCATTCCCTCCAGGGGAGATTTTGTTCCATTTGCTGCCCGCCATACTCCGGAGTGCTGAGCGCAATGGTAATGGGTTAGTGAAGGGTCAGACAGGTGCGTGAATACGGGCACTGCACTTTGCTCAGTTCTATGGCAGGTAGGCAGTGTGTGCACTGCAAGGGAAATAATGGAGGAGAGAGAGAAGAAGTCCAGCATAGCTATTGTTCCGCATAAGTAACCAACACTAAGGACAGCCTGGGATCAACTCACACTATACCAATCGTCAGGTCAACTCCTCTCTCTCCGTCTCTTCTTGTGTTTCCGGCATGGAAACTCTAGATTGTCATCCCTCAACCTACTATGAAAATGAAAATCCACAGCCTGCTTCCAGTCTCCGACCGGGTCAGGAATGGAATGAATGAAGCCCCCATCTAGCGGCGAGGATAGGAACTGTGCCGGCTGCCGAGGCCTGACGCACTCCTCTGGGGCAATGATTAAATGAATGACAGATGAAATGAAATGATAGTGGAGAATGAAATTTTGACAGGGAAAACCGGAGTACCCGGATAAAAACCTGCCTGCCTCCGTTTTGTCCAGCACAGATCTCGCATGGAGTGACCGGGATTTGAACCACGGACCCAGCGGTGAGAGGCCGGCGTGCTGCTGCCTAAGCCACGGAGGCTGCTCCCTCAACCTACTATATACATTTAAAATCATTTGTTTGTACCTTTTACTCAAATTCTCTCCAATTTTATTACTATTAAAGTCTTTTATTGGTAAAATAGGCCACGCTGAAAAATGGCTTCTATCACTTCAATTTTATTGGTGATTCAAGCTTTTCAGCTGCAGTTTGAATACGTTGTCTACTTGAGGAAACCACGTTGAAATTTGTGCAATCATAACAGTGTTGCCAAACTTGAGCCTGATTCGCCATAAAAATAATTATTCGGGTAATCTATCGCCGCTCCAACGTTTATCATCATCATCATCATCATCATCATCATCTTCCTTCCAAGTATTGGGCCAAATGTCCCGTTATGGTCTTGCAGTTTCCCTCCGTCTCTTCATCGGACGTCCTATTGATCAATTTCCCCGTGGCTGGTAGCGAAGGATCTCCTTTGGAAATCCTCCAGGTTCCATCCTTTGGCCATGATGTTTCCAGTTCTCTTGGAAGTCACAAATGTAGGTAGTTATTGGTTTCACTTATTGTTCCTTCAGCATATCCTCATTTCTCTTATGGTCCCATTTGGTATAGCCTGCTGTTCGGCGCATGCATGTCATTTCGCGTGCTGTGAGTCTGGAGATGTCTTGAGATCGTATTGCCCATGCCTCGCTGCCATAGCATAGGGTTGGTCTGGCTGATGTGTTATACAAACGTAACCGTGTATGCCTTTGGACAAGATATGGCTTCATGACGTGATTGATAATTCCTGTTGTTCTGATATAATTTGTTATTTTTGCAGTTATGTCTCGTTCTTCTTGAAAAGATAAATTATATCCTACATACTTGAATTCGTTAACTCATTCTAAAATTTTCCCATCCAGAAAGTTTTTACTGGGGATAGGGTCCTTACCCTTAAAGGACTTTAGTCTTTTCCGTAGAAATGCACATGCTGAATTTTGATGCCACTTTCTGGATCATCATCATCATCACTGCAGATCATCTTCGGATGCTGCTACCAATGCAACATCATCAGCAAATAGTATAGCATCTACATTTTTTAGATGCATGCTGATTGGTATTGAACCGTGTCTTTCACACCTCCATTCCTTTATTATAGCATTCATATAGATTATGAATAGCAATGGAGAGAGTCCACAGCCTTGTCTTACCCCTCTGCTGATTGGCTTCCACTCGGTCTTATGATTACTTAACCTTACTTCTATAAGAGTACCACTATACATGTTGTATATGTTATCAATTAACTGTTGGGGGACACAATCCCAGGCCAATATATTAATAAGTCTGTTTCTGTCAACAAAATCAAAGGCTTTCATAAAATCAACAAATGTTATGTGAGTTTCTAAATCGAACATAATCGAGCATAAAATTCCGGAACGTCATGCAGAGAGCAGGGGAGACGATCGCCAGCTTCACTCTCAGATTAAGACAAGCAGCAACACACTGTGAGTACGGAGAATTTTTAGACTGTATGCTAATTGAGCAACTGCTTAAAGGTTTGGAATCGAGGGACACGTGTGACGAAATTATTGCCAAGAAACCAGAGAGCTTCACTGCTGGGTACGAAATAGCCTGCGCACTCGAAGCCACCCGGAACACTGCTGACGAGGTTAAGAATTCGAATATAACCTCAAAATCCGATTCAACCAATAGGATAGGCTTCGGAAATCCACAGTCGCGGAGGGCTGGCGACCAATGGTAACGTGGGATATCGTCCAATTGTCAACAGAAACCCGACCAATCAAGGCCTCAACAAGGATTGCATCCAGCAAATTAGGGAACATCAAGTAACCAATCGTTGTGTGCTGGGTGTGGTGGGGAACATCCATGCAGTCAGTGCAGGTTCCTCAACGCTGAATGCCGTACATGTGGCAAGAAAGGTCACATTGCTAAAGTTTGTAGGTCCAATCCAAAGCAGCGGAATACAAATCACGTGACCGAAGGAGAACAACCAGCCGACAGCGTTGATGTCATACATCATTTCAACAAAGTTGAGGTCATCGAAACAATGCAGTCTCCAGGGAAGCAGTTGATTGATGTCATCATAGAGGGAATCACCGTCAAGATGGAACTCGACACCGGCGCCCCCTGTTCGATGATGAGTAAACTGAGGTTAGGTATGATCAAACCAAATTGTGTTATACAGAAGGTTGATCGTATTTTTGCGAGCTACTCTGGCCACCGTATTAACTGCATTAGGAAGACACCAGTCACCGCCACCATTGGCACCATCTCCAGGAAGCTCGACCTCTACATCGTCGACGATGAATTCGAGACACTCCTTGGTCGAGAGTGGATCTCTGACTTTGTGCGAGAGATCAATTTCGAGCATCGTTTTGGAAAACCAGAACCGTTCCACCAACTCTCCGTCAAACGGTCTCTGACCCCGGACTAGCAAAATGAACTTGACGCCACCCTCAACCACTACCATGATGTCTTCAGTGATACCCCCGGGAAGCTGTCAGGTCCACCAGTGAAGATGCACCTGAATGATGGCGCCACCCCAATCTTCTCCCGAGCACGTGACATTCCTGTAGCCCTGCGAGATGCCTATGCCAAAGAAATCGACGCAAAAATCGCACCTGGTTTCTACAAGAGGGTAGACAACTCAGAGTGGGCGTCAACATCTAATGTCGTTGTGAAGAAACGTTAAGTTGAGAATCACGGGCAACTACAAACCAACTCTCAACCCACGGATCATCATTGATGAACACCCGATTCCGAAAGTGGAATACTTGTTCAACCAATTGCGTGGCACCACCCTCTTCTGTCAACTGGACGTCACAGACGCATACACTCATCTCGAGGTCGACGATGAGTTTAGCCAAGCCCTCACGCTTGACACTCCAACCGATGGCCTGATCCGTCCAAATCGTGCTGTCTACGGAGCAGCCAACATCCCCGCTATCTGGCAACGGCGAACGGACACGGTTTTGCAGAAACTCCCAAATGTTGTGAGTTTCTTTGACGACACCATTGTTTTTGCCGATTGTTTCGGCAATCTGATGGAGGCCCTCACCGTAGCACTAGAGCGCTTTCGCCAATACGGTCTCAAGCTCAACCGAGCAAAATACAGCTTTGTAGAACCTGTCCTGGAAGCTCTTGGCCACAAGATCGATGCTTCAGGCATTCATAAGTCTGATGCGCACATCCAAGCCGTACGAGACGCGCCGAAACCAACGACTCCATAGGAACTCCAGCTGTTTTTGGGTAAAGCGACATACTACAGTGCCTTCATCCACAACCTGTCAACGAGAGAACGACCACTCAGAGACATGTTGTTGAAGGATCCCCTCATATGGACACCAGACGGCGACAGGGCCTACCAAGACATCAAGGACGCTCTAACCTCACCGCAAGTCCTTATGCAGTACGATCCAACACTACCACTTTTGCTGGCAACGGACGCCAGCAAAACCGGTCTCGGCGCAGTGCTGTCACACCGGCTCAGCAACGGACTAGAACGGCCTATCGCATATGCTAGTCGGACAATGTCATGTACGGAGCAAAGGTACCCCCAGATCGACAAGGAAGCGCTCGCCATCGTTTGGGCAGTACAACAGTTTTTCAACTATCTGTACGCTCGACACTTCACGCTAATCACGGATCACAAGCCCCTGACGCAAATCCTACATCCAGAGAAGTCGAGTCGCTACCAGTCCTGTGCATTAGTCGCATGGCCAATTATGCCGACTACCTCGCAAACTTTAACTACACTGTGGTTTTTAAAACATCGAAGCAAAACGCCAACGCTGACTACTGCTCTAGACCACCGTTACCATCGACCGTCAACAAGATCCAAAACTTAATCTCGCAACAGAGGGAGGAAACAGTGGATTACGACGACTTTGATTTTTTTACAGTTCACCAGACGCAGCAGTTACCCATCAAGTCCGAATCCATTGCACGAGAGACGAGGAAGGACCCTGAACTCGGTAGAATTGTCAAACTTCTGGAAGGAGGCCAAGATCTCACCCGCCACGACTTCAAGGCACCCGAGGTAAAATACACGCTCGCCGCCAACTGCTTGATGTTCGAGCACAGAGTAGTGGTTCCACCTACACTGCGAGATGCTATCCTCAACGACCTCCATGCTGCTCACCTGGGGATCGTCAAAATGAGGGGATTGGCACGTTCCTTTGTGTTTTGGCCAGGCATCGACTCCGACATCGAGAAGCTCGTAAAGTCCTGCACCACATGCGCAACCCATGCGCACGCTCCACCCACGTTCCGCGAGCATCACTGTGAACCCATGTACCATAGGCCTCAAAGGGAGTCGAATCCATGTACTTTGAGAAAGGAATGAAATAATCATACAGTTTCTAAGGGAACGGAGAGAGATTTCAAGCCAGGATTACAGCCTAACATTGTGCAAGCGCTAGGGCCAGGTGTTCCTTAGATGAGCTCATGCCTCTTGACATTTATAAGGAGCCAGTCATGGATATTATTAGAACGAGTGGAAAGTTTTGACTGTAAGACGAAGAAGCTGGACTCGGAAATTGCTCTTACGTTGCAGGAATATGGCAACCTCGCTGCTGAGTCAGATCAGGAATAATTAAATTTAACCCGTTTACGAGTATAAAAATAAGTAAACAGATACAGTACGGTGAATCATTTTGGATTAGAGATTTTTGTGTAAAGATAAACCTTGTAAAAATTGCACAGGAGAAAACTGCAAACGCAAGTAGACGTCATTGGGGGATCATCGAGACCCAAGGAGTGGGAGAATAAAAAAAGAACAGCACCACCCACACAGTTGAGGACGAGAAATTAATTAATATCTCGGAAATGCACGATCGATTTCCATGCACAGGAAGATTATTTTACGTTTGGAAGACGAGCTTTCTGGATATATAATTTTTATAATTGTGCGACAATTAGTTCAAAAGTTGGTCACGAAAAGGACTAGAGTTTTATCTTTTTTTGGCTGAAAGGTATAAAACTCCTGGCCTCACCAAGCCAATCATGCAGTTATTCTGACAGCCCGTGAGGGGTGTTACTCTGCATCAGTGCATGCAGTCTACGAGAGCCCGTGAGGGGAACGTCACGCTGTATCAGTACATGCAGTATTAGTCCGTCCAGGGGGGCGTTACGCTGGAGCATCATAATCATTCAGTCTACGAGCATTCCGTGAGCGGAAGTGCTGCACCACATCGTATACGCAGTATTCAAGAGCCCGTGAGGGGGACGTTAAGCTGTATTAGACATCGATCCAGAGCCTGTGGGAGGCTAGGCTACAAGTTCACCGAGTGTAGACCAGTTACGTTATAAGTACGCTACGCTGAGGGTTAGCAGTTCGAGACTTTGAAGAGTCCTAAAATATAAAGAACATTAAATATACGGACTTTAAAGCAATATCGCCAAAGTAAGACACAGCGATCAGTAGGGAACTTCGAGTTCCAGAAGAACACTAGTTCAATACAGTTACGAAGTTATAAGAACTCCAACAAATAAACGGCGTTACGTCTAGTAAAGACATTGTTAAAGACATTAAGTCCTGTAAAGGACAAGAATAAACAGTAATTACGATCGCGAAAGATAGAAGTTCAAGCGAAAGGAACTTAGGAACTTAGGTTCGAAACCAGAGGAAAAACGTACTCTAGTGAGAAAACGTCAAAAATATACGATAGACAGTATACGGTCCTCGAAGGGAGGCCAAGATATAGAAACTAAACGGTACGATAGACAGTATACGGTCCTCGAAGGGAGGTCAAGATATAGAAACTATAGGATACGATAGACCACCATATATAAATAGAGGTGACGGCAAAGAAAAGACATTTATCGCCTAGTTAAAGCAGATAAAGTAAAGCCGAGTAATAGACAATAGAAGCGGTTTTGAGAGACTGAAACCAGTAGTTTCCATTGTAGGAGAGAGAAACTTTGAACAAGTAAAATCACACGTCCAATGCAGGTCGATAGGATTCACATCAGGGATCATCAACAGCCGACAGAAATTGTCAAAATCGTTGAGATACGCCCGTGTGATAGGAGTGAAGTGTAAATATTGTAAGAAAAGAAATAGGAGTATCATTTTAAGTGTTTTAGTTAAAGTGAAAGCGTTTTATGCATAGTGATATGTGTTATAATATGTACCAGAGTAATATTTTTTAGTGTTTTAATGTGTGTTCAAAACGGATACACCAGTGTATAAAAAAATGTTGTCAGTGTTAAATATAGTGAATATGTGTCAAGAAATTTCTGTACATAAGATGAGATTGTACAATATGGAGTAGGTCAAGAAGGTGGGCCAAAATGTCACATCAAACGAGAATAAAGGTCAGAAAGCGACCTTAAACATGTAAGTAAAGATTTTCATTATGTTTTGGTGTCGGGAAAAATTTTGTGTACAATTCCACCGGAGTTTTGAGTAGAAGGGATGTTTTTAAATGAATAATAACTAAATAAGAACGCGATCTGAACGAAAATAAAGTTTTAAGAAATAATAAATAATTATGTGAAATAATAAATCCTGTAGAGGAAAGGCATGGAATAAAATGTCAGTATTTAATGAATGTTATAAAAGCAAGCGTGATAATAATAATTATAACAAAGATATTTACATAAAGGTAAATTTGAATTATATGAAAGAAATAGCTTTTGAGCTTTTGTAAGGAATGAAAACATGATGTAAATAACAAGGTAAATAAATCTAAATAAAGATTAAATTGAATGATATAAAAATATAGAGCGTTGAAGCCTTAACAAATGTATAAGACATGATGCGAATGCATGTTCTTAAAAAGGGAGCGATTTATTGTCAACGGAAAAGATTAATATAAGAACTAAGATATGTATCAATTGTTACTATGAAATTTATCAGTTCTTTGGAAGACATTCGGCCGTAAAGTAAGGTGTAGCGAAATGGAACGCAATTAAATAAAAAATCACGCTAGGAACGCGTAAAAGTTAAAGTACTTGGTAAATTACTTATGGAGGGTAGTTGATTGCAGTGAATTGAGATATGTTGTAAGTCCTCTAATTGTGACGTAGATCACGAGGCCATGTGTGTATTATTTAAAAGGGAGCTAATGTATGGTATTATTGAGCGTATGTCATGTAGGCCACGGCCGACTTTAAATCGCGTCTTGTATAAGTCCTCCAAATGTGGAAATGTTCCCGAGGCATGTTAAGAGATTCGAACCTAGAATCCTTTTGTTGTTAAAGCCCCTAATTATTCGTCGTAGAATGTGTATTAATCTTCCCAATCAATGAGGACCCTCTCATAATTAATAAATGCCAAGGTTACGAAAGTGGTTTATGAGCCAAAGAATATTGTTGAATGGAAATAAGTGAAGTAAAAGCCAGGTCTCTCCACAGAACTGAGAATAATGTGAAGGTTTGTTTTAAAGCATTGAAGAGAGCTGCCACCGTAGGTTAGGCAGAGAGTCGCTTTCCTTGTCATAAATCACGCCCGAGTATAATGGCCTGACCCTCATAGAGCGAGGGTGGGTAAAAACCGTCTTGTAAGATGTGTTAAATACACCGTGAGTGTTTAAAGTTGTTAATGACCCGGGCGTTGAACCGAGGTCCTTGTAGATTGATATTATCGCTTGCCAATTCAGATCGTAGTTTTCTTATGTGATAATGGTCTTATAAGACAAATGAGTTAAATAAAATCCCTATTGTAATATTGGATGGAAAATAGGAATCCACGAGTTTTGTGAAGGTAACTAGGTTTCGGGAGTGATCATAGTTTTTGACTTTGTCAAGTAATCTTTATAACTCTGGAGTACACAAATAGTTTTCCCGATCACCGTAGTGAATTTGCAAAACTTGAGAGAGATATAAGTACTTTACGGAAGTGAAAATAATCGTGAATTGTTGGTTTTAAAGAAAACCATGTGTTTTAATCTAATATTTGTTTTATTTTTATGCTATTCCTTGTTCACTTTGGACAAGTAGAATGATATTGGTCAGTAGTTTATGTGTTTATTTGTTTGTAGCGCCATAATTTTTGATTAATTAAATGTGTTAAAATAGGAGTTGATTTTGTTGTTATTTTTGCAAGTGTATCCTCTATTTAATCCAAAATATGTAAGTCACAGAGTGGGAGAACTTACCGCAGCCCCGAAAAATCCCGAATTGAGCAATGCTGGCATACTGTGACTTGCATATTTCTTGCTGCAAGGGCACAGGGGGTGAATAGAAGTACTGTGTTTGGATTAATAATTAGAGGAACACTAAAGACGGTCGATTCATGTAAAAGTAAAGTAATGATAGGAGTAGCTACAACGTATAATGTTAACTGACCGCATGGGTCCCTAGAAACTCACACCGAGCAGCCCTGGATTTAAACAACCCCCTATCTCTTTCATGGCGCCCAGTACGCAGGGATGAGTTTTCCTAGGAAAAAACCCGAGTTTTCTCGAAAAATCAAAATTTTCCTTTTTTTTTGAAAAAAAAATGGTTTTTCGAAATTTTGAATTTTAAACACTTCCATAAAGTGTACGAGATTGATTAAAGATATCAAAAGGGTACGGTGTAGTAAAAACCCGTATCAAAGTAAAATTTTTAAAGAAATTGGGACACAATGGTTCAGATTACTATCTCTCAAGCATGTTCTAGCGATGTGGCATGGGTAGCCCACTATATTCTAATAAGATGGCATTGAGTGAAGAGATGCAACGGCTCTTGGAGGCCATAAACAATAAATTGGGAACAATAGACAATACATTGGGCCTCCAAAAGGATGAAAATAAAAAAGAGTTCGAATCCATAAATAAGAGTTTGAATCAATTGGATAGCCAACAGAGTGAAAATAAAAGGGATTTAGAATCCATAAATGAGAGTTTGAATAAGTTGGACAGCCAACAGGAAGAAAATAACCAAAAGTTAGGATCCATGAATCAAAGTTTAGAGTCACTAAAAACTAATAGTGATAATATGGGAACTAAATTAGAAGCCATCGAAACTAATAGTGATAACATGGGAACTAAATTAGAAGCTATCGAGGCCGACGGTGTAAAAATGAATAAGGAACTGAAGGCTGAGATAGAAAAGATTAAAACAGAAAGTGGGGATAACATGGCAGAACAGCTGAAAGTTATAAAAGATGAGACGTTAAAGTCTATAAGAGCCGACAGTAAAGCAAATAACGATGTACTGACGGCTGAGATAGAAAGCAAATTCGATAGTATAAAAACAGAAAATTCAAACCAATTTTCAGCACAATCCAAGGTTTTGGAGGAAACAATGAATAATAAATTTCAAGGTTTTGACACTAAGTTTGAGAGTAAGTTAACTGAGTTAAAAGAGGAAAATAAAGGATTTCATTCAAGATTGCAAGCCCAAATAAATACTATGAACAAAAATATGGGAGAATCACAAAATGAATGCCGAGAAAATTTTAAAATTTTAGAGGATAATTTTGGTAATATAGAAACTAAATTAAATAGCATGGAAAAAGCATGTAAAGAAAATGTAGAGGAATGTGAAAAGAAACTTGTAACCCAGATCCAAGATGTGCAGAAAAAATTAGAAGCTCAGATAAAATCTAACAGCGATATCTGTAAAACATCCCGGGATGAAATAAAACAAAGTGTGAATGAGCTAGGAACCCGATTTGGAAAGGTTGAGGAGAAAGTAGGAACCCTCGAGAACAAAATTGGTGTAGTTCAGACCGAAGTAACTGAGATGACAAAATCAAAATCAAAAGGATGCGCGGGATATGAAAAGTCAATTTGAGCTGTTTACCGGGCAGGTAGATGATAACTTAAAGAAGTATGAAGGTGAAATAAATCGAAGATTAGGTATATACGAGGGGCATCTCCAGAGTGAAAGAAAACAACGAGAGGACGAAAATAGGAAAGTACCCATAAGATAGATGAAATAAGTCAGGGTATTAATGATGTTCAGGGAACCATCGGAACATTAAAGGTCGAAGTAGGAAAAACTCATATGGAAGTAGGCCAGATCCAAAATGACTTGATGATATTATATAAGAGTCAAGGGAAAACTGAGGAAAAACTGGAAGGAATTAAAGTAAATATGGTCAAAGGACAAAGAGAGATGGAGAAAAAGATAAAGGAAATACGAGAAGACCTAGATACCAGAGGTGACGTTAAACCAGAAATTATAACAGAACAGGTCATGGTCATCAAGAAAGAGGTAGAAGAACACTTAAATGAAATCAGGATTAGCTTCAGGAACGACAAAAACCAACTCAAACAAGAACTGGAAACCAGTAAGAAAAATCAGGAAATAATTCAAAATGAATTAGGATCCCGGTTGGAGAGGACTGAACATAAGAACAGTCAAATGGAAATCCAACTCATGGCTAATGAAGAAAGTGCCCGAAGGGAAAGGAAGTTAGAATTTGAGAATCAGGAGGAGTTTCCAAAGACAGGATGGGTAGATTCCCGTGAACAAGGCACAGATACCGATAGGGACTTAGGAGGGGAGAGCCCTTACGAGAACCCAGGATATCCGATGGCGATGTCAACCCCATACATGAACCAGACAAATGGTCAGATAATAAACATTATCAAATCGAATGAGGACAGACCGGTAAAATTTACGGGTAATAACATGTCAATTACTCCAAAATACTGGCTAAAGGAAGTCGCAGAGTACTTAAACGAAATGAAGGTTCCTCAGGATCGGAGACTGAGAGCTATTGAGAAGTTGTTGGCAGGTGATTGTCTCACCTGGTTCCGAAGCTTCAGGTACACCTTTGATACGGTGGAAGGCTTTAGAGAAGCCTTTTTAAAACGATATTGGGCAGCAGACGTCCAGGAGAATTTGAGGCTAGATCTGTACTCTAGGAAGTACAGCACAAATGCACCAACTAAGTACTCGGAATTTTTTACCGTTCAGCTATGTAAATTCCGCGAACTTGATATTGCTCCAGCTGAGAACGACCTGTGTGCCGCCATTGCAAGACAACTTCCATATGAGATTCAGAGGTTGTTAATCTCATCCAAAGCCAGAAGTGCTGTGGAAGTGGAGAGTGTATTACGTCAATTAGACATGACGACGTCACACGTAACTCCTAGGCACCAAAGACAGACTGAACAGGTACACATGGCCAGCAGTCAGGAAACCAGCGAAAAACCATCGACCAGGAATCAGTCCACCAGCAATGATACTCAAGGACTAGGTCGAGAGTATGGGCACCAAGAGCCTAGAGGAATACAGCCATACCACAGAGGAGGATATCGAGGAAGAAATCCTAGGAATACGGGTTATAGGCAACAAGAGAGCCGACCCTATAACAATAACCATCAGAGGCAAGAAAACAGAAAGAAATGGGAGAATTATCCCAGAAGGAACGTAAGGCCAGAGGATAGGGATGATGAATATCGGGCCGAAATAGAGGAAAGATATCAGGAAAGTCTTCGTTACATGAACGAACGACCAGACGACCCTGAAAGGCAAAAAGTCCGTTGGAGTGAGGCAATCAAGAACCGGAAATCACCCGACCGACTAGATGGAGCTCAAAGCTTGGAACTACAAGCTCAGTTAAAGAATGAGGGAAAAGGGAGCCCTCAGGATAAAAAACCTCCAAATTTAAATCGTCAAAAGTGGAAACATACCAGGAGCTGGGAGGAGGTAGAAATTGTGAATTGGATAGCAAGACCAGATGAGCTAATTAATGAGGATGTGGAAGGAATCCCACCTATCAAAAGAGAATTACCCATAATTATGCTAAGAATAGAAGGATTACTGGTCAGGGCATTGATTGATACCGGATCAACAATAAGTTTAATTACGCAAACCCTTCTGAATGAATTGGAAACAAGAGGCCGCGTATTAAAAATCCCCACATCAAGTGTAAAGATTAAGGGAATTATCCCTGAAAAATCTTTAACATGCAAATTTCAGGTATACATTGATCTGATCATGGGTAATGCTGAAATTTCGCAATGCTTTTTGCTGGTAAATCAATTACCGTATAATGTCATATTATGTATTGATTTTATCCGTGAGAACAAGGTCATCATAGACCTAGCGCAAAACTGCATTAGAATCCAAAGAGAGGATGTGGATGAACAAAACATTAACCTACAGGAACAGGATGTGAAAATAGGAGAACAGGTATGGCATGTGGAAGAAGTAACGGAAGAAGGTTGTAAGGACATAGAAAGGATATTTGAGGTCCTCAACATAGAACTCAAAGATAATTTGGAAACTGAGTTCGAGACCAACCTGTCAGGAAAAGTAGAGGAAGCTAAAGTGAACCTCGAAAATAAGGAACAATTAAAGAAATTATTATTGAATTTTAGGGACGTATTTGATTCCAAGCCAGGGAAGATTGAAAATTTTAAATACGCGTTCCAAGTCAATGATTGGGCACCGTTCAGACAAAAACCATACCCGGTTGCGGAAAAACATTACCCACAAACTAAGAAAACACTGCAGGAGATGATGAATGCAGGTGTTATAGAAAAGATGGCGACACCATATGTTAGTCCATTAGTGATTGTGAGCAAACCGGATGGCTCAGTAAGGGTGTGTCTAGATGCCAGAAATTTAAATGCAAAAATCATACCAGAAAATGATTCGGCACCACCCATAAAAGAAATACTGAGGAAGTTCAAAGGCAAGAAGATTTTCACAAATATTGACATGACTTCTTCGTATCATCATCTCGAACTGGAAGAGAAAACCAGCTTGTTGACTGGATTTCAGTTCGACCAACAAACCTATTGCTTTAGGAGATGTCCGTTTGGATTGAAGACCGCGGGATCTGCCTTAATAAGAGCGCTTGATCGAAACCTGTCAGAGGAAGTGAAAGAGTGCACTATCCGTTATGTGGATGATATTTTGCTTACCTCGGAGAATATTGAGGAACATTTAGAAAAATTGAAGAAATTATTGGAAGACTTAAGAAGGGCAAATTTTAAAATCAATTTAAAGAAGTCAAATTTTTGTCAAAGACAAGTAACATTTTTAGGGCATGTGATTGATAAGGATGGTGTTAAACCAAATCCATGCAAATTGGAATCGATAAGGGATTTTCCAAAGCCTTTGAATGTGAAGAACGTTCGCCAGTTTTTGGGATTGATTGGGTTCTTCTCAGGACATTGTCCATCATACACAAAAACTGTTGCACCACTACAGGACCTTCTGAAGAAGGGGGGCAAGTGGAAATGGACGGAGGAAACAGAAAAAGCATTCGTGGAGGCCAAGGAAATGCTCTTAAACTATGTGAAGCTAGGATATCCTGATTTTAATCAGAAATTTATAATTCAAACAGATGCATCCCAGATTGGAATAGGGGCAATGCTATATCAGGAAAACCCGGATAACCCTGATAAGAAAAATTATCTAGCTTTCACAAGTCGGAGACTGAAAGCACACGAGAAAAATTATACGATCAGCGAAATCGAGCTGTTAGCGATATTGCACGCGCTGCAATATTGGCGAAAGATCGTATATGGGTTTCAGGTCATTTTAAGAACGGATAATAAAGCCTTAACCTTTTTGATGAAGACTAATCTATCCAGTCAAAGGTTGATGCGTTGGGCTTTATATATTCAACAGTTTGATGTAAAGATAGAATACTGCCCAGGAAAAGAAAATATAGTTCCAGACTACTTAAGTAGACAGCCAGAGTCCACAGAAGAGGAAGTAATGGCTATTGATTTGGAAGACAGGGATCAGCGTACTCTAAATGAGTTAAGGAGCATTAGTCAACGGCAACGTGAGGATCCATGGATGAACATGCTCATATCTTTCCTCGAAGGAAGTTTGATAAGGGGATCACCAGCGTACACAGAAGCTAATAAGATAGCTCAAGATTACACATTTTATAATGGATTATTATATAAGTTTGTGGACTCTGACCATACACGATTAAGGATTGTTGTACCTGCAATTTTGCAGAGGAAAATAGTATGGCTAGCCCATAGATCGTTCGGACATATGGGAGTCGACAAAATAGTCTCGATGCTGAAAGAAGCATTTGTATGGCCGAGACTGAGAGAAACTGTAAGGGACACGCTAAAGACATGTGAGTTATGTCAAAGGATCAAACCAAATGCATTTCTGATGAGACAAAAGCCTATACCATTGTTGCCCGAAAGGCCAGGTCAAATCATATCTATTGATAACTTCGGACCTTTGCCAAAGGCAAGAAGAGGAAATCGACACATAATGGTGGCTATGGATGTCTTCACTAAAATGGTTGTCCTTGCTCCCGTACAGAAGACTAGTACCAAACAGGTGTTAAAACGACTCAAAGAAAAAGTGATACCGATTCTGGGAAAACCTGAGAATTTGTTGTCGGATCACGGTAGTTGTTTCACCAGTGTAGAGTTCAGACAAGAATTAGAAAGACTTGGAATACGTCAGATTTTGTCAAGTATTCGCCATCCTGAGGCAAATCCTGTAGAAAGAGTGATGAGGGAGACGGCCAAGTATTGTAGGATATACTGTGCCGAAGAAAATTGGAAGTGGATAGATATCTTGGATATTATCGAATTTTGTATAAACAACACAATCCATGAATCTACGGGAGAGATACCAATAACATTACATCGGAATGAGCAACCAGAGAGACCTTGGAGTCTGGTAATTCCTAGGCCAGCAGACGCTCAGCCTGGAAGAGATGTACGTATAAGAAGAGCCTTTGAGCATCTAAAAGCTCAAGCCGACAGGAGACAAAGAAGAAATAGGCACAAGAGGTATCATCGGCCATTATTAGCAGGGGAAATGGTGTTAGTAAAAAGACCCGCCATTTCGGATCCAGGGAACCGCGTGTACAAAAAGTTCCAGAAAATGTACCACGGACCGTATCAAATAATAAGGGATTTGAGAAATAATGCCTATAGAATTCGGCACTGTGAAACGAATCATGAAGTGACCATGAATTCAGCAAATTTAAAAGTGTATTACCCTCCCGAAGACTTCGATGAAGCCAATGAACAAGCCCTGGTTATGGAAACATTTAGAGATGAAGAATCCAATTTTGATAGAAACGAGAATGAGATAGAAAAAGGAAACAGAGCTGAAACATTCGAGTGCGAATGCGAATTGGAGAAATTATATTGGGAAATAAAAGAAATAATTGATTTTATTGAAGAAGAAAATTTCAATTTAAGGAAGGAGAATGATGAAATAAAGGAACGGGTAGGGATAGACCACACCCGTAAAGAAGAATGAGGTTCTGGAAACCTGATATCCAGACAAATAAAAAGGAGAAAGAAAGGGTAGGGACAGAGCGTACCCAACCGACACAATTACCGGATATGACTTAAAAAGATGAAAGAAATCAAATTATCGTGGGATTTTTTAGGAATAAAGAAACAAAAAGGACGGAGAACGTTATAATGGCTTCGACTATTAAAGGAAAAATAAGATTTTTATAAATAATTGAAATAAATTTCCTCAAAATTTTTCGAAAATTTATTTACCTAAGGAGGGGAGAGGTGAACCCATGTACCATAGGCCTCAAAGGGAGTCGAATCCATGTACTTTGAGAAAGGAATGAAAGAATCATACAGTTTCTAAGGGAACGGAGAGAGATTTCAAGCCAGGATTACAGCCTAACATTGTGCAAGCGCTAGGGCCAGGTGTTCCTTAGATGAGCTCATTCCTCTTGACATTCATAAGGAGCCAGTCATGGATATTATTAGAACGAGTGGAAAGTTTTGACTGTAAGACGAAGAAGCTGGACTCGGAAATTGCTCTTACGTTGCAGGAATATGGCAACCTCGCTGCTGAGTCAGAACAGGAATAATTAAATTTAACCCGTTTACGAGTATAAAAATAAGTAAACAGATACAGTACGGTGAATCATTTTGGATTAGAGATTTTTGTGTAAAGATAAACCTTGTAAAAATTGCACAGGAGAAAACTGCAAACGCAAGTAGACGTCATTGGGGGATCACCGAGACCCAAGGAGTGGGAGAATAAAAAAAAGAACAGCACCACCCACACAGTTGAGG
Source organism: Meconema thalassinum (assembly GCA_946902985.2). NCBI lineage: Eukaryota > Metazoa > Arthropoda > Insecta > Orthoptera > Tettigoniidae > Meconema > Meconema thalassinum. The sequence continues at coordinate 163,775,689 of OX336391.1, forward strand.
ACGAGAAATTAATTAATATCTCGGAAATGCACGATCGATTTCCATGCACAGGAAGATTATTTTACGTTTGGAAGACGAGCTTTCTGGATATATAATTTTTATAATTGTGCGACAATTAGTTCAAAAGTTGGTCACGAAAAGGACTAGAGTTTTATCTTTTTTTTTTGGCTGAAAGGTATAAAACTCCTGGCCTCACCAAGCCAATCATGCAGTTATTCTGACAGCCCGTGAGGGGTGTTACTCTGCATCAGTGCATGCAGTCTACGAGAGCCCGTGAGGGGAACGTCACGCTGTATCAGTACATGCAGTATTAGTCCGTCCAGGGGGGCGTTACGCTGGAGCATCATAATCATTCAGTCTACGAGCATTCCGTGAGCGGAAGTGCTGCACCACATCGTATACGCAGTATTCAAGAGCCCGTGAGGGGGAAGTTAAGCTGTATTAGACATCGATCCAGAGCCTGTGGGAGGCTAGGCTACAAGTTCACCGAGTGTAGACCAGTTACGATATAAGTACGCTACGCTGAGGGTTAGCAGTTCGAGACTTTGAAGAGTCCTAAAATATAAAGAACATTAAATATACGGACTTTGAAGCAATATCGCCAAAGTAAGACACAGCGATCAGTAGGGAACTTCGAGTTCCAGAAGAACACTAGTTAAATACAGTTACGAAGTTATAAGAACTCCAACAAATAAATGGCGTTACGTCTAGTAAAGACATTGTTAAAGACATTAAGTCCTGTAAAGGACAAGAATAAACAGTAATTACGATCGCGAAAGATAGAAGTTCAAGCGAAAGGAACTTAGGAACTTAGGTTCGAAACCAGAGGGAAAACGTACTCTAGTGAGAAAACGTCAAAAATATACGATGGACAGTATACGGTCCTCGAAGGGAGGCCAAGATATAGAAACTAAACGGTACGATAGACAGTATACGGTCCTCGAAGGGAGGCCAAGATATAGAAACTATAGGAGACGATAGACCACCATATATAAATAGAGGTGACGGCAAAGAAAAGACATTTATCGCCTAATTAAAGCAGATAAAGTAAAGCCGAGTAATAGACAATAGAAGCGGTTTTGAGAGACTGAAACCAGTAGTTTCCATTGTAGGAGAGAGAAACTTTGAACAAGTAAAATCACACGTCCAATGCAGGTCGATAGGATTCACATCAGGGATCATCAACAGCCGACAGAAATTGTCAAAATCGTTGAGATACGCCCGTGTGATAGGAGTGAAGTGTAAATATTGTAAGAAAAGAAATAGGAGTATCATTTTAAGTGTTTTAGGTAAAGTGAAAGCGTTTTATGCATAGTGATATGTGTTATAATATGTACCAGAGTAATATTTTTTAGTGTTTTAATGTGTGTTCAAAACGGATACACCAGCGTATAAAAAAAATGTTGTCAGTGTTAAATATAGTGAATATGTGTCAAGAAATTTCTGTACATAAGATGAGATTGTACAATATGGAGTAGGTCAAGAAGGTGGGCCAAAATGTCACATCAAACGAGAATAAAGGTCAGAAAGCGACCTTAAACATGTAAGTAAAGATTTTCATTATGTTTTGGTGTCGGGAAAAATTTTGTGTACAATTCCACTGGAGTTTTGAGTAGAAGGGATGTTTTTAAATGAATAATAACTAAATAAGAACGCGATCTGAACGAAAATAAAGTTTTAAGAAATAATAAATAATTATGTGAAATAATAAATCCTGTAGAGGAAAGGCATGGAATAAAATGTCAGTATTTAATGAATGTTATAAAAGCAAGCGTGATAATAATAATTATAACAAAGATATTTACATAAAGGTAAATTTGAATTATATGAAAGAAATAGCTTTTGAGCTTTTGTAAGGAATGAAAACATGATGTAAATAACAAGGTAAAGAAATCTAAATAAAGATTAAATTGAATGATATAAAAATATAGAGCGTTGAAGCCTTAACAAATGTATAAGACATGATGCGAATGCATGTTCTTAAAAAGGGAGCGATTTATTGTCAACGGAAAAGATTAATATAAGAATTAAGATATGTATCAATTGTTACTATGAAATTTATCAGTTCTTTGGAAGACATTCGGCCGTAAAGTAAGGTGTAGCGAAATGGAACGCAATTAAATAAAAAATCACGCTAGGAACGCGTAAAAGTTAAAGTACTTGGTAAATTACTTATGGAGGGTAGTTGATTGCAGTGAATTGAGATATGTTGTAAGTCCTCTAATTGTGACGTAGATCACGAGGCCATGTGTGTATTATTTAAGAGGGAGCTAATGTATGGTATTATTGAGCGTATGTCATGTAGGCCACGGCCGACTTTAAATCGCGTCTTGTATAAGTCCTCCAAATGTGGAAATGTTCCCGAGGCATGTTAAGAGATTCGAACCTAGAATCCTTTTGTTGTTAAAGCCCCTAATTATTCGTCGTAGAATGTGTATTAATCTTCCCAATCAATGAGGACCCTCTCATAATTAATAAATGCCAAGGTTACGAAAGTGGTTTATGAGCCAAAGAATATTGTTGAATGGAAATAAGTGAAGTAAAAGCCAGGTCTCTCCACAGAACTGAGAATAATGTGAAGGTTTGTTTTAAAGCATTGAAGAGAGCTGCCACCGTAGGTTAGGCAGAGAGTCGCTTTCCTTGTCATAAATCACGCCCGAGTATAATGGCCTGACCCTCATAGAGCGAGGGTGGGTAAAAACCGTCTTGTAAGATGTGTTAAATACACCGTGAGTGTTTAAAGTTGTTAATGACCCGGGCGTTGAACCGAGGTCCTTGTAGATTGATATTATCGCTTGCCAATTCAGATCGTAGTTTTCTTATGTGATAATGGTCTTATAAGACAAATGAGTTAAATAAAATCCCTATTGTAATATTGGATGGAAAATAGGAATCCACGAGTTTTGTGAAGGTAACTAGGTTTCGGGAGTGATCATAGTTTTTGACTTTGTCAAGTAATCTTTATAACTCTGGAGTACACAAATAGTTTTCCCGATCACCGTAGTGAATTTGCAAAACTTGAGAGAGATAGTAAATACGGAGTGCACCGCCCTATTAAAATAAACATATTCTTGGCGCGCCTCCTAGCTGCATCACTGGAACCAACTAGAAAAGAAAGGAGTACGCAGTGGAAATGGATGTTAATTTCTGACCTGTGCTGGGCCCGTACTTGCAGGCCAGATGTGCCGAGCGACTCCAGACTCCGTGAAGGTGGTCCCACGACGAGTGGTAGGAATACCCTCCTGGTGCTAGAAAGCTAGAATAAGTTAGGCCTAGGTTTGAAGAGAGAGAGAGAGTGAGAGAGAGAGAGAGCAGCCCGATCGCCAAACACTACTAAATAAGACACATGGGTAAAGAAATTGAAATTTAATGAATTGAAACCGAACACACAAAGAAACCCGGCCAGAATAACACACACAAAAAAGAATACCCTTCACCTAGGGGTCAAATAAAGTCACTTTCAAACGGGGAAAATAAATATAAATAACAATAAATAACTTACGATAGTAAATAACGTTAACAAATTAAATTCATACCTGTGAAAACGATGTAAAAAGGGAGGAAGTAAAAGATCAAGAGCCGGTCGCTGGTCAACAATCACTTCTCTGCCTAGAGATGGATGGTTGTCATGACGACCACAAATAACAAGCATAGCAAAGATAAAACAAGAGGCTGTGTGCGTGTCGCAGAGGCTGTGGCGAGCAATGGGGATGCGATCGAGCTGGCAGTCCCCAGAGAAAAGAAAAGCAAAACCAAAGATACTATAAGAAGAAACAAATGACGTCAGGTGTCCGTGAAATTTATCAAGATACATACACGCAGTCAAACACACAAAATGCCAGCCGACGATGCAGAAATAAAACTCAAAGCAACTCGTGCTTGTAGGTAGTCTAGCAAAACATGCTAAACCTATATGGTCCCCAACTTACGTTCCGAGTTCGAGCTGAATACGGTAAGGCCTACTTAAAGTTACCGCCGTGATCCAGTTGCCCGAAGCATGGAATGAATGGAAAACATAAGGGCTAAAATATATGGTGTCATGCCTCGTGTTGGGAGAATGGTCGAAACGCCAACGTCCACAAACCACGGGAGACCCATTCGAAAACATGCCCAATCAAAACAGCATCAATGCACCTGGCAGCAAGAAAAACATACACTCACAAAATCACTCGCAGATATATTTCACGGCACAAATAAAAGGTTAAACGAAGACTCAAACAAAATAAAACAGGAGACCGCCATTACGATTGGTTCCACAGCAAATCCAAGCACACGACGAAGATCAAAAAGAAAGGTTAAATTTAGGAAATGAGCATAGTGGACACAAGGTTAGATGTATTACTTACATGAGTAAATGGAAGGCTTCGGCATAATAACAATGTTAAATAAAAAGGAAAAACATTAAATTTTAAATAATAAGGCGGAGAGCCTCAAGGCACGTCCGGACAGAAAGTATCTCACATGGCGTCTGAGTCTACCGGGACGGCCGCCAAAGAAAATAAAGAAAAGAGAGATGTTAAACATGGCTCAGGATCCACACCACCCCCCAAAAGAAAAATTATTTATAATAATAAAAGATTTTTCTTTTTACATCACTAAACACCACCGCTTTGAAATCAATCATGTCCCAAGTGTTCCAAAATACACAACATCCTTATCACACAGGTGGTTTGTCAACAACAATAACAGTACACAAAATATGAGGGGGGAGGGTGATCGATATAACAATCACTTAAGCAACTGAGCCATATCAGAAAGAATACAGTTATAAAATGAAGTAATATATAAAAATAATCAGATCGCTTCGGCGATCGCAATATCAGGACAGAACTCCTTCGGGGTCCCCAAAGGCGCGCGTTCCTTTGACGATCCCTGGGCTTGTCATAATGGTATTACGGTTCGCCTGAGCGTTACAATGACAAGAAAAGTAGATAGAGACACGGACGAAAATCATAAACAAAAGACTTTCGCCCTTTGACGCCGAAGTCTGCCATTCTCCTTATACCCATCATGAAAGTGACGTATTAAAATAACAAAGAAGCGATATAATGTGTCCATTATTTATAGAATATAAATTCTCTACTGGCCGAATTCGCAAAAATACATATTTTTACAATAAATATTAAGTTACACAGAGTATGTAGGCCTATTTCTTCTTGTATTATTTTCTTTCTTGAGCTCGTAAATTTGTACTTGACTCTGCCTCGGTCAAAATTGGTTCAATAATAGGCAGATCAAGGAGACGCCATATGAATACTAGCTTCCTTGGATAACATAAGCAAATTATGATTGGCTAACCTACGCAGAAAAAGGACAACATTAATCACAGCAAATAAGAAGGTTACACAATAAATGGTTTCAATTGAGATATGTGAGCTCTGGATACGTCGGTGGGATTCTCCTTGGAGATCAATTCAACAGTGACAGGTGTTAAAAATCTAGTGATAGTTTTGGGCGTGCTCCAGCGAAGCATTAGCTTAGCTGACTCCTTATTCTTGGCCGAACTCTGTGGGTGCAGGCGCACTAGCACGTCGTCATTCGCCTGAAAACAAACAGGTTGCCTACCCTTGTTATAGCGAGACGCCACGCGATCTCGTGCCCTTTTCAGATGCCGTACAGCAACTTCCCATTTTTCTTTGACTGAGGTACGGCGGGATGGCGCAGCCAGATAATCTATTTTCCACTGAAGCTGAAGTGGATCAACAATACGCCTCCCTAAAAACAATTCCGAAGGGGTAGAATTCGTCGATTCATGAAGAGCAGTGTTAAATCCTAAGGAGAAAAACTGAAGATTTGCGTCCCAACGTGACTGATCTGCGTTGTGGAACGCACTCAAGCAAGCCTTCAAGTTACGATGAAACCTTTCAACGTGATTTGGCTGAGGGTGGTAGGGTGCCAAAAAGACATGATCAATTCCCCAAGAAAAACACATTGATCTAAAAGACTTGGACCGGAAAACGCTCGCGTTATCGGACACTAAAAACTTTGGAGGACCAAAAACACCAAAAATATGATTGGTCAAAAGCCTAACAGTGGTACGTGTCGTGATTTCCCTGACAGGAAATAACCATACAAATTTTGAAAATCCATCAACGACAGTAAGTATAGCTTGATGACCAGAAGATGACCTAACTAGGGGACCAAAATAATCTATAAACAGGCGCTCATTAGGATATGACATCGTGTCAGCGTGGTGAAGTCCAATGCGAGAATTCTTTGCTGGCTTAGAACGTTGACACGTAACGCATTTTCGGACGAAAGCAAAAGCATCCGCTTTCAAATGAGGCCAGAAGAATTCCTGAGAGATTTTATGGAAAGTCTTCGTCATACCTAAATGTAATCCAAAACAGGATTCATGGAAATACGCCAAGAGCATACTTCGTATATTCTCTGGCACGAAAATCCTACATTTCGAAGATCGAGGAGCGGTATGCACTATAACATCATTGCGCAATGAAAACTCAGATACACCAGGATCTTTCCCGAGAATTTTTTCACGCAATGTGACACAAAATGGGTCATCTGCTTGGTACGTACGGATGTCAGTAAAAGACCATGGAATGTGTTGGAGAAGACTCACTGGCTCGGGGATCTCAACAATGGGAGGAGGTTCCTCAAACATGCGTGACAAACAATCCGCTACAACATTTTCACTGCCTCTGACGTGAATGATGTCAAAGCTGAAAGAGGATAGACGAAGAATCCAACGATTTATACGTCCCAATTTTTTGACATGCGAGCGCATCCAGGACAGAGCTTCATTGTCGGTATACACTATGAAATGCCGATGTTCTAGAAAAGATCTGAAACGTTCACAGCCGAATACGACAGCCAGACTTTCTTTCTCGAAAGTGGAATACCGGCGTTCGCAATCATTAAGCATCCGACTGGCAAAAGCGATGGGTGCTAAATTACCATTCACCTGCTGACTAAGCACACAAGAAACTGCGACATCACTCGCATCACAATGTAACATAAAATCTTTCCCAAAATCCGGAGTTCGAAGGACGGGAGCAGAAGAAAGACATTCTTTCAATTTCTCAAAGGCGAGACACTGGTCGGGGCCCCACACGAATCGTACATTCTTCTTCTTCAAATAATTCAGGGGCGCTGAAATGTCCGAAAAGCCCTTAATGAACCTACTGTAAAAGCCTGCCATTCCCAAAAAACGTCGGACTGCTTTCACATTCGTGGGAGTAGGGAACTCTTGGATACATTGCACACGCTCAGGGTTCACTTCTATGCCCACATCCGAAAGAATGTGACCTAAAAATTTGATTTGCTTCGAAGCCAAAGAGATTTTGTCCGGGTTAACAGTGAGTCCGGCTCTGCGAAGACGACATAGGACTTCACGTAAATGGATCAGGTGATCCTCAAAAGACTGACTGTAAATCACGAGGTCATCTAGATAGTTAAACACAGATGAATACTTTAAATCTCCAAATAACTCGTCCAAAATCCTACTCAATACTTGTCCGCCGATAGAAATGCCCATGGGTAACTTATTGAACTCAAAAAGGCCGAACGGAGTGGAGAACGCAGTTACCTTACGGCTCTCGGGATCGAGAGGAATTTGATAATATGCACAATTCAAATCTAGGACGGAATAGTACTTCGCCCCGTGAAAATGCTGAAAAGCGCTCTCCAGAGTTGGAAGGGGAAAGTTGTCGAACACCACCTTAGAATTGAGTCGACGATAATCAACTACTAAACGAAAAGTACCCTCTTTCTTAGGCACCAGGAATGCTGGACTACCATAAGAAGACTTAGAAGGGCTCACAACACCGCGTGCCTTAAGATCATGAATATATTCTCTCATGGCAATGAGTTTGGGTGGAGAGCAAGAAAATGGCGCCGACCTAACTGGAACCTCATCAGTCAAATCAATATGACACTCGTAGCCGATAGCGGAACCCAGTTCCGACGTGAGAACATCTGGAAATTCATTCACCAAATCAGATAAAGCGTCACGTTGACTCGTGAATAAAGTAGGAGGGATTAGAACAGCAGAGATACCAGAAAAATTACAAGGAACACTCGCTTCACAAGTATTAAAATGAAACCGCTCCTTGGATTTAAACAAAAAACTGAAGGAATGATCCGAAAAATCAAGCCTCAACCCTGCTTTGTGCATAAAATCAGAACCTAAGATCATAGGCGTAGATAAGTCATCCACCACATGGAAGTTCCAATCCCAAGAATAACCACATATCTTAATATGACATGTTACAACGCTAGAAACAGAAATAGATTACTTCACCGCAGAATAAAATTTTAAACCCCCATCTTGTGGACAAATCTGAGTAACAGGAAGCTGTTCCGCGATGGAGCGCTGAATAAATGAACGTGAAGCACCAGAATCCAGTAAAGCGGGTATCGACAATCCCTTAACACTTACAGGGACCCAAGGACAGAAGTTTCCAGTCGTGGAAATGTTCATTTCCCGGCGAACTTCATTGCATGGCCACTCCGGCGGGTCTAAACCGGGGACCCATGCTCGTTTCCCTGACGCGAAGCACATCTAGGACAGGCTATGTGCGTCACGTCACGAAGACCACATGTGTGACAAAACACACGAGAGGGCGCACGGCAGGAATTAAAATGATGCCCCAAACGATCACAATTCCAACATTTTATACGGTTATACATGTTCGGTTTTCGAGGTAACTGTTGATCCTGAGGAGCGGGATTCGCAGAAGAAGTAGCATTGGGAATACTCCCGACAATATGCGAGTGGGGACGGTTAACTGCCCGATCCTCCTGACGAGATATTGAAGATGGGTGCGCAGTCCTCTGAATCTGGGATTCCGCGCATGCAGTCTCTGGAAACAAACTGTCAGAGGGGAGGGGTGGGGGTACATATGACTTGCGCAGGCGCCGATTGAACTCGCATTCACGTCCTTGATCAACAATGTCAGCCACACTATACACACTGGACCGGCGTATGAAAGACTTGTACTCAGGTGCTAGATTTCTATACACAATATCAACAAGAGTTTAGTGCTTTTCAGTCGGTCAACACGAATGTACCCAAAGGAGATGGGTTATGCCCTAATCCTGAAATAAATTACATGAGATTAATAAAACACTAGGATGACCAGTTTCGATCGTCAAGCGATCATCATCAGATCCATTACACTTAGGCTACAAAATCTATGTTTGAAATACAGGTGAAAATACTTACAATATGTACAATTATTTAGTTACAGTATTGGTACTGCAACTGTCAGTGTATGCTAAATGCAGTATATATGTTAGGTGAAATGCTAAATGGTGATAGCTATCCGTAGATTGTACTTTAGAGAGATTATATGGTTGTAAACTATGGTTAAACTATAAAATTTTAGGCTAACTACTTATCTGATTGTCTTCCGTATAACAGCTACTCGCAGTATTTCGTGCTCACTGGAACTCACTATGCGGTAGACTGCGGTGGTTATCTTAACGACTGGTTTTTCCCTGCTTTCTCCCCCCTGCTCCTACGTGCTGTGGGGAGTGATAGCGATGTGTTTATGTGAGGTGTTGCCAACCTAGATAAGATGTATGTTATTGAATGAGGTGGGTCTACAATTATTAAAGACCGTGGATTAGCCCTCGCCACGCGTGGAGCATAACCCATTCGAACTAAGCGTTGACGGTCTTATGAGGACGTCCCGGCACCTTTAATACTGCCCCGAATATGGGCCTTGGTTTATTGCAGAAGAAAAGTACATCGTACACCTGATCCAGATAACATTTACCTATTAATAACCCCCTAATTTCCCCCCTTTTTTTTATCTAGCTTGGCTGTGTCGCTAAATTGTGTTTTGTTTCCGACAGGGTGTGTTTTTTAGTAGCGTGAAGAGGGGTGAGCTCTCCATGAACGTGTGTTCGTTTAGATTGTTGGGATTGTTTCGTTTGGCTAGGTGTATCTCGATTGCTTCCTTTATGTCAAGAGCTCTGCCTTTCGATTCGTGATGGATTATTTTAAGGTCCGACTCTATGTTGGTAAAGCTGTGCCCTGCGTCACACATATGTTCGCACACGGCTGAATGTGTTCCGTATCTTATCGCATTCCTATGTTCATTATAACGTGTGTCTACTCGCCTTCCACTCTGCCCGATGTAATTAGCTTGACAATCGGTGTCTTGGCACGTTATAGAATATACCCCTGACCTTGAATATGGGTCACGTTTATTTAGATTACTATTTAGGAGGTGCCTAGCGGTTGTGTTTTTCGTCGTGAAAGCTATCTTTATGCCTTGCTTTTTGAATAGGTTAGTGATTTTATATGTATTCGCATTCACATAGTTGAAACGCGCAAATTTTTTCTCATTATTGTCCGGTTTGGGAATCGTTTTATCTTTATTTTTATGTTTGGCTATAATTTGATTTATTTTGCTTGGCGAGAAGTTGTTTTCCTTTGCTATTTGCATAATAGTTCTTATTTCCTTATTATAGTTGTCTTTTGACATGGGTATGTTTAAAGCTCTGTGCACCATTGAATTGAAACCCGCTAGTTTGTGCGTACTGGGGTGATTAGACTGATTGTCGATTGCATGCGAGGTTTGTGTTGCTTTCCGGAATATGGAATATGAAAGGTCGTTGTCTTTACGTTCAATAGTTATATCGAGATAATTTATTTTCCGGTCTATTTCGGATTCCTTAGTGAATTTGATAGAGTGGTGAAGGCTATTAATGGATTGGAGAATTGTTTCTTCGCTTGTTAGTTCAGTATCGTAGATGCAAATTACATCATCTACGTATCTTTTCCATATTACTATTCCCTTTGTTGAAGTCTTTTCTAAGAACGCATTTTCTAGTGCATTGATGAAGATGTCAGCGATTAACCCACTTAGTGGTGATCCCATTGCTAGGCCTTCTCTCTGTGTGTATATTTTATTGTCGAATTGAAACACGTTTTGGGTGAGAACGACCCTCAGTAATCTCACAATCTCTTCAATTTCTTTTACCGAATTGTTGGATTTTAAGTTGTTTTCGATAGTGTTGATTGCTTCATTAATCGGAATATTGGTGTACATGTTAGTTACGTCGAAGGATACTAGCCTGAAGCTAGGTTTCATTTGTAGGATGTTCAATGCTGTTACTAGTTCTGTTGTGTTCTTTACGGAGTTGTTTTTGTCGTTGGAAAGACGGCATTTTAAGATTTTTAGTAACTCTTTGCTGATTTTGTAATTAGGGGCATTCCTACAATTGACTATTGGTCTCATTGGGCATTCCTTTTTGTGTATTTTTGGTTGTCCCCTCAATGACGGTATTTTCGGGTTCATGTTTATTAGTTTTGATTTTTCGGCTTTGGTCAGTATGTATTCTGTTTCTTTTAGCGCACTTTTTATTTGTTTTTGGAATTTGTTGGTGGGGTCTTTTGTTAATTCCTTGATTTCGTTGTTGTTTAGGAATTCGACTGTTTTTTCAATGTATTCTGTTTTGTTCAAAATTACTGTAGTGTTTCCCTTATCTGCTTTTGTGATGATTAAGTCATGTTCTTTTATTTTTTGTTTCAACGACGTTATTTCTTTGAGTTGTTTGTTGTTTTGAATGTTATTGCTATCGCCCTCTCGTTTGAGGATTTTTTTGGCTTCGTTGGTGGCGAGATTTTTGGTTAATTCCCTGTCTTCTGCTGGGAGCTTGTGACTGGCTATCTCAATATCTGTGATTAACTGTTTTATATTGTGGTTCGTGTGTGCGTCTGTGCAGTTGTATTTCAAACCTTTGTCTAACATATTCATTTCACCTTGAGAAAAGGTTACGTTCGTTCTGTTGTTTACCCTGCTGTGGAAATTGAATTCATTGTTAATCGTGTGTTGTTCGTTAGATTGATGGTTCTGTGTTTCTCCTAGTTTTCTTAATTTATTTTCTAGCGTTTCATGCTTCCTCGTTGCTCTGATTTTGATGGTGTCATGTAGGTGCTCGGTGAAGCTGTCCCATTGGGCTGCGTGCCAGAAATTACTTAGTTGCAATTGAATGTCGTACAATTGTTGAGAACTAAACCTCACCCCTAAATACGTACCAATTAAAACCGTACCGAACACACCAGCCTCGATCATTTCAACCAAACAAGCCAAAGCGCTTTGGATAAAAAACGAATTAAGATTTGCATACATAAGAAAGCAAAAAATTAACCAACAATTGTACGACATTCAATTGCAACTAAGTAATTTCTGGCACGCAGCCCAATGGGACAGCTTCACCGAGCACCTACATGACACCATCAAAATCAGAGCAACGAGGAAGCATGAAACGCTAGAAAATAAATTAAGAAAACTAGGAGAAACACAGAACCATCAATCTAACGAACAACACACGATTAACAATGAATTCAATTTCCACAGCAGAGTAAACAACAGAACGAACGTAACCTTTTCTCAAGGTGAAATGAATATGTTAGACAAAGGTTTGAAATACAACTGCACAGACGCACACACGAACCACAATATAAAACAGTTAATCACAGATATTGAGATAGCCAGTCACAAGCTCCCAGCAGAAGACAGGGAATTAACCAAAAATCTCGCCACCAACGAAGCCAAAAAAAATCCTCAAACGAGAGGGCGATAGCAATAACATTCAAAACAACAAACAACTCAAAGAAATAAAGTCGTTGAAACAAAAAATAAAAGAACATGACTTAATCATCACAAAAGCAGATAAGGGAAACACTACAGTAATTTTGAACAAAACAGAATACATTGAAAAAACAGTCGAATTCCTAAACAACAACGAAATCAAGGAATTAACAAAAGACCCCACCAACAAATTCCAAAAACAAATAAAAAGTGCGCTAAAAGAAACAGAATACATACTGACCAAAGCCGAAAAATCAAAACTAATAAACATGAACCCGAAAATACCGTCATTGAGGGGACAACCAAAAATACACAAAAAGGAATGCCCAATGAGACCAATAGTCAATTGTAGGAATGCCCCTAATTACAAAATCAGCAAAGAGTTACTCAAATCTTAAAATGCCGTCTTTCCAACGACAAAAACAACTCCGTAAAGAACACAACAGAACTAGTAACAGCATTGAACATCCTACAAATGAAACCTAGCTTCAGGCTAGTATCCTTCGACGTAACTAACATGTACACCAATATTCCGATTAATGAAGCAATCAACACTATCGAAAACAACTTAAAATCCAACAATTCGGTAAAAGAAATTGAAGAGATTGTGAGATTACTGAGGGTCGTTCTCACCCAAAACGTGTTTCAATTCGACAATAAAATATACACACAGAGAGAAGGCCTAGCAATGGGATCACCACTAAGTGGGTTAATCGCTGACATCTTCATCAATGCACTAGAAAATGCGTTCTTAGAAAAGACTTCAACAAAGGGAATAGTAATATGGAAAAGATACGTAGATGATGTAATTTGCATCTACGATACTGAACTAACAAGCGAAGAAACAATTCTCCAATCCATTAATAGCCTTCACCAATCTATCAAATTCACTAAGGAATCCGAAATAGACCGGAAAATAAATTATCTCGATATAACTATTGAACGTAAAGACAACGACCTTTCATATTCCATATTCCGGAAAGCAACACAAACCTCGCATGCAATCGACAATCAGTCTAATCACCCCAGTACGCACAAACTAGCGGGTTTCAATTCAATGGTGCACAGAGCTTTAAACATACCCATGTCAAAAGACAACTATAATAAGGAAATAAGAACTATTATGCAAATAGCAAAGGAAAACAACTTCTCGCCAAGCAAAATAAATCAAATTATAGCCAAACATAAAAATAAAGATAAAACGATTCCCAAACCGGACAATAATGAGAAAAAATTTGCGCGTTTCAACTATGTGAATGCGAATACATATAAAATCACTAACCTATTCAAAAAGCAAGGCATAAAGATAGCTTTCACGACGAAAAACACAACCGCTAGGCACCTCCTAAATAGTAATCTAAATAAACGTGACCCATATTCAAGGTCAGGGGTATATTCTATAACGTGCCAAGACACCGATTGTCAAGCTAATTACATCGGGCAGAGTGGAAGGCGAGTAGACACACGTTATAATGAACATAGGAATGCGATAAGATACGGAACACATTCAGCCGTGTGCGAACATATGTGTGACGCAGGGCACAGCTTTACCAACATAGAGTCGGACCTTAAAATAATCCATCACGAATCGAAAGGCAGAGCTCTTGACATAAAGGAAGCAATCGAGATACACCTAGCCAAACGAAACAATCCCAACAATCTAAACGAACACACGTTCATGGAGAGCTCACCCCTCTTCACGCTACTAAAAAACACACCCTGTCGGAAACAAAACACAATTTAGCGACACAGCCAAGCTAGATAAAAAAGGGGGGAAATTGGGGGGTTATTAATAGGTAAATGTTATCTGGATCAGGTGTACGATGTACTTTTCTTCTGCAATAAACCAAGGCCCATATTCGGGGCAGTATTAAAGGTGCCGGGACGTCCTCATAAGACCGTCAACGCTTAGTTCGAATGGGTTATGCTCCACGCGTGGCGAGGGCTAATCCACGGTCTTTAATAATTGTAGACCCACCTCATTCAATAACATACATCTTATCTAGGTTGGCAACACCTCACATAAACACATCGCTATCACTCCCCACAGCACGTAGGAGCAGGGGGGAGAAAGCAGGGAAAAACCAGTCGTTAAGATAACCACCGCAGTCTACCGCATAGTGAGTTCCAGTGAGCACGAAATACTGCGAGTAGCTGTTATACGGAAGACAATCAGATAAGTAGTTAGCCTAAAATTTTATAGTTTAACCATAGTTTACAACCATATAATCTCTCTAAAGTACAATCTACGGATAGCTATCACCATTTAGCATTTCACCTAACATATATACTGCATTTAGCATACACTGACAGTTGCAGTACCAATACTGTAACTAAATAATTGTACATATTGTAAGTATTTTCACCTGTATTTCAAACATAGATTTTGTAGCCTAAGTGTAATGGATCTGATGATGATCGCTTGACGATCGAAACTGGTCATCCTAGTGTTTTATTAATCTCATGTAATTTATTTCAGGATTAGGGCATAACCCATCTCCTTTGGGTACATTCGTGTTGACCGACTGAAAAGCACTAAACTCTTGTTTACTAAGGCAACACTGAAAATATGGCTTCAAACACCACAACAATATCAACAGTTTCAATAAGGGGAAGGGGCTGCGACAACCTACTTATTAAAGTCATTAGCCCAGTAACAAAATCGTCTACAGGCTCTTCCAAACCCTGGGTACGGCGATGAATTTCAGCCTTCAAGTCATGTTCAAAATCATAAGTCGTAAACCGCTCCTTTATTGACTTACAGAAATCAACCCACGAGATGAAAGATCTGTTGGTAAGTCGATACCATTTTAAAGCTAAACCACTCAACAATAACGGTAGGCAGACAACAATGTCGTCTGGTTCGAGGTCATAACAATGGCAGAGTTCACTGACCCTGTCTAAGAACTCAAATACAGACGAAACTCCCAGTTCACCAGAAAATGAAATTCCCCACTTGGACACTATATTGGCTACGCCTCCCTTGCGATGGCCTTTCACCTCAGTCAATGGATTAGTGTCTTTCCCATAGACACTTTCAAACGATAGCAGATCATCGTCAGACTGGATGAGCTCCTTCTTCACGTTACAACCTGGGAGAGAATACATGGCTAAACTACAGAAGTACTGCTAGCTACAATTCAAAACAATAACTACAAATGTCTTGCCTCCGTCCTGCGCCTGAAATGAGTACAAAACAAGAAGTAGGGTTGGTTAGTACATTACCAATGCTGGGGTTCGTTGATAGGGTCCAACTCATTGCACTCTCCTTACAGTTTGTTATTTTTATGGTCCATACTCCTTGGAAGTTCACATTGACTCTCAATATTTGTTTGCATAGTATGCAATAGGGAACATGAAACAGAATAAAAACAACATTGAAAAATATGCAGCGAAATATTAAAATCCAATGGATATGGCTAAGCGACCAGGAGACTTAACCTCGCAACTGATACCATCTGCACCGCCCTATTAAAATAAACATATTCTTGGCGTGCCTCCTAGCTGCATCACTGGAACCAACTAGAAAAGAAAGGAGTACGCAGTGGAAATGGATGTTAATTTCTGACCTGTGCTGGGCCCGTACTTGCAGGCCA
The DNA here is from genome assembly GCA_946902985.2 of Meconema thalassinum. Lineage (NCBI taxonomy): Eukaryota > Metazoa > Arthropoda > Insecta > Orthoptera > Tettigoniidae > Meconema > Meconema thalassinum. The sequence goes on from OX336391.1 coordinate 163,791,851, forward strand.
GATGTGCCGAGCGACTCCAGACTCCGTGAAGGTGGTCCCACGACGAGTGGTAGGAATACCCTCCTGGTGCTAGAAAGCTAGAATAAGTTAGGCCTAGGTTTGAAGAGAGAGAGAGAGTGAGAGAGAGAGAGCAGCCCGATCGCCAAACACTACTAAATAAGACACATGGGTAAAGAAATTGAAATTTAATGAATTGAAACCGAACACACAAAGAAACCCGGCCAGAATAACACACACAAAAAAGAATACCCTTCACCTAGGGGTCAAATAAAGTCACTTTCAAACGGGGAAGATAAATATAAATAACAATAAATAACTTACGATAGTAAATAACGTTAACAAATTAAATTCATACCTGTGAAAACGATGTAAAAAGGGAGGAAGTAAAAGATCAAGAGCCGGTCGCTGGTCAACAATCACTTCTCTGCCTAGAGATGGATGGTTGTCATGACGACCACAAATAACAAGCATAGCAAAGATAAAACAAGAGGCTGTGTGCGTGTCGCAGAGGCTGTGGCGAGCAATGGGGATGCGATCGAGCTGGCAGTCCCCAGAGAAAAGAAAAGCAAAACCAAAGATACTATAAGAAGAAACAAATGACGTCAGGTGTCCGTGAAATTTATCAAGATACATACACGCAGTCAAACACACAAAATGCCAGCCGACGATGCAGAAATAAAACTCAAAGCAACTCGTGCTTGTAGGTAGTCTAGCAAAACATGCTAAACCTATATGGTCCCCAACTTACGTTCCGAGTTCGAGCTGAATACGGTAAGGCCTACTTAAAGTTACCGCCGTGATCCAGTTGCCCGAAGCATGGAATGAAGGGAAAACATAAGGGCTAAAATATATGGTGTCATGCCTCGTGTTGGGAGAATGGTCGAAACGCCAACGTCCACAAACCACGGGAGACCCATTCGAAAACATGCCCAATCAAAACAGCATCAATGCACCTGGCAGCAAGAAAAACATACACTCACAAAATCACTCGCAGATATATTTCACGGCACAAATAAAAGGTTAAACGAAGACTCAAACAAAATAAAACAGGAGACCGCCATTACGATTGGTTCCACAGCAAATCCAAGCACACGACGAAGATCAAAAAGAAAGGTTAAATTTAGGAAATGAGCATAGTGGACACAAGGTTAGATGTATTACTTACATGAGTAAATGGAAGGCTTCGGCATAATAACAATGTTAAATAAAAAGGAAAAACATTAAATTTTAAATAATAAGGCGGAGAGCCTCAAGGCACGTCCGGACAGAAAGTATCTCACATGGCGTCTGAGTCTACCGGGACGGCCGCCAAAGAAAATAAAGAAAAGAGAGATGTTAAACATGGCTCAGGAGAACATGTGATATGCCCAAATATTGAAGTGAATAATTAACATGTAATTTTAAATGTAATTATATATTTGTTTTGATGATAAGAAAAGATAAAAATAATTCTTGAGGTGTACAAAAATATGACACCATTATTATGGGAAAGTATCGAGCCAAAGAAGCTCGTAGTTATTTGGAACTTTAAGATAAGTACTTTATGGAAGTGAAAATAATCGTGAATTGTTGGTTTTAAAGAAAACCATGTGTTTTAATCTAATATTTGTTTTATTTTTATGCTATTCCTTATTCACTTTGGACAAGTAGAATGATATTGGTCAGTAGTTCATGTGTTTATTTGTTTGTAGCGCCATAATTTTTGATTAATTAAATGTGTTAAAATAGGAGTTGATTTTGTTGTTATTTTTGCAAGTGTATCCTCTATTTAATCCAAAATATGTAAGTCACAGAGTGGGAGAACTTACCGCAGCCCCGAAAAATCCCGAATTGAGCAATGCTGGCATACTGTGATTTGCATATTTCTTGCTGCAAGGGCACAACTGGGAGTACCCGAAGGCACCGTGGGAACGCATTCACATCGACTACGCGGGCCCAGTAGCTGACAGCATGCTTCTGATTGTTGAAGACGCCTACAGCAAGTGGCTCGAGGTCAAGACAACAACCTCCACGACAGCTGCAGCAACAATCGCCCTGATGGATGACTTGTTCACAGCGCACGGCACCCCAGTCACCGTCGTTTCAGACAATGACAGGCAGTTCATCTCAGAAGAATTCAAGGCCTTCCTGAAAAACAGTGGTGTGAAGTACCACAAGCTTACAGCACCATACCATCCATCAACTAATGACCAAGCAGAACGGTATGTCCAAACGGTGAAGGATGCCCTCTACGCGATGAAAACAACCAAAGGAACTCTGCAGACAAACCTGAACGAGTTCCTTCGCCAATTTAGAAGAGCGCCGCACTCTACCACTGGACAATCTCCATCTCAACTATTTCTGGGACGAGAACTTCAGACACGTCTCAACCTGGCGAGACCCGAAGACGTTCGCACTAGAGTCTGCGAGAAACAGAAAGCAGATATGGACTCGACATTCCGCAACTTCGAAGTGGGTCAGTCAGTCTACTTCCTCTCTGGCAACCCGAACCTGGACAAGTGGCTCCCCGGTACCATCGCAGCCCGCATCGGAGATCATCACTATGATATCAACTACCGGGAGAAATGAATAAAGCGCCACATCAGCCAAATTAGGCAATTTCCAGAACCAGGAACCAACCAGCGGCGAACCTACCGAAATTCCACCTAGGCCACGACGTGTTCGTTCTTCCCAGCACCAGCTACCGCAGTACCACCCGAGAGGATGCCACAAGTGATCCGTGGAAACCGAACACCAACACCAGCTACTCCAGTTATACCGCGCATGTCTACACGCAAACCCTGCCCACCATTAAGATTTTCACCATAGACATAACAAGTTCAATTTTAAAATAGGGAGGAAATGTTGTGTATTCGAACCCTCAGAAATGTATGTTTTAAAGAATTTCATCCTCAAGAGTTGGTAACACATACACACCACTAGAGACTCAGTTATCGATGACTCGACCGGACTAGAGCCGTTATTGTGGCGCACTGATCTGTATTGTTCTGTATATATGTTGTTTGGCTTCCTCATAATAAATGGTCAATCTTAGAAAACACAAAACATTCATTCAAAATACCTTCAGTATAATTACATTATGACTACATTGTTGACCATCCCGTAGTGGTATTGCTATTTGAAGAAATTTGGCAATTTCATGGCGTGGGAAATGACCATTCATGTAATGTGTAGGTTTGGCCTACGCCAGTGACGGCCGGTGGCAATATAACTGGTTGTGATAATAACAATAATAACAATAATAGCAATAATAACAATAATAACAATAATAATCACATGGAACAGGCACAATAAGATATCCATCTCCCGTAAAGCAAAATTACGACATTACAACGCGGTAATCAAAACCAAGGCATCATATGTCTCAGAAACAGTGATTATTGGGGACAGATCACTAATTTAAGGATATATCTCCTTCTGAAAGATTTTAATGCCTGTGACACCACTACTATTAGCGGTAGAGGGAGAGATTATGAGAGACTGATCAAGCGGCTGGACCTGTGTTTGTTGAACACAGGGGAACCTACGCACTTTTCTGTTGCACGGCACTTTTTCGAGTGTCGACATTACCTTATGGAGTCGTGCTCTGGTTCCTCTGCTACAGTGGGGTGTACACGACGACCTTTGCAATAGTGACCATTTCCCAATTATCCTTACTCTTCCTAACCAGAGAGCCATCGAGTTACGAAGTCAATGGCTACTCCGTCGAGCTGATTGGCCAGAATCACTGCATTTGCGGTTTTTGCCGAAGATACCTTTCAGAGTGTCAGTGTAAATACTATTCACATAACGAATGATATTTTGGCTGCGGCAGAGGAAACCATACCTTCCTCATCCGGCAACTCACGCCGGAAGCTTGTCCCTTGGTGGACAGCCGAGATTGCAGGATGCGTGCTAAGAGCCCGATATCTGATTCGGAAGAGTAAGAAAACGACGTGGGAAAAGTATGTGTCGTCTATGACGGCACATATTCCTTCATCTCAAGTGTGGACTAAGCTTCCTCGGATATCCAGACTCCCGACATCTTTAACAATACCCGGAGTCTCCATCAACGGAATCACCATCACGGATCATCTTGCCATTGCCAACAGTACTGGATCGCACTCCTCTGATGTATCCTGCTCTAAGAGTTATGATCTAAATGTGTGACTCGGAAGGGGGAGGCAGCGGCTTACCCTTTGTCATTTGTCACAGCTGCTACAGAGTTCTACAATGTACCATTCTCTGAATGGAAACTGCGCAGTGCGCTTGCAGTGTGCAGGGAGACATCTCCTGTACCAGATAACATCCATAATTAAATGTTGAAACATCTGTGCGATTCCAGTATAAAACAACTGTTGATCCTCTTCAATCCTGTATGAATTGAAGGGGAGTTTCCATATCAATGGCGGGAGAGGATCGTTATACCTATTCCCAAAGCTGGAAAGGATCGCAAGCTTGTCAGCAGCTACAGGTCAATTTGTCTGACAAATGGGCCATGTAAGCTGCTAGAGAAGATGGTTAACAGTCGGCTGATGTGGTCCTTGAAGGATGAGTACTTAACGCTGTGTGTCTAATATAAGATCCTAACGGGGTAGTAGCGAAATTACAGAATATTATTTATTAAGGGCAAGGTCAACTTTCAAAAAAATGAGAGCTTTATTGTGTGATGATGCCTTAAATTTAAAACTAAGACAGCGTATTGTGAAATGTTATGTTTGGTCCACCTTGCTTTATGGAGTAGAAGCTTGGACATTAATATCGTCCATTAAAAGGCTTGAAGCTCTGGAAATGTGGTTCCATAGAAGGATGTTGAAAATCCCTTGGATAGATCACATCTCTAATGAGCAGGTTGGTAATGCGGAGAGCAAACTCTAAGCGGGAGCTGATGATTACCATCAAATTTAGGAAAATTGCATACCTGGGTCATGTGTTACGTGGTGCAAAATACGCAATATTAAACCTCATTTTAAAGGGCAAAATTGACGGGCATCGAAGAGCGGGCAAGGAAAGGACGTCTTGTCTTCGGAATTTTCAAGACTGGACTGGCACAAGAACTATTGAACAGCTATACCGTGTTGCTGAAGATCGACGAACACTATCCAGATCGCCAACGTCCGGGAGATTGGTCAGGGCATGTAGAAGAAGAAGGGCAACTGCGATTTTGAGATATAATTTTGCATTTGAATGGTGTTGAAGCAGTTGACATTCAGACATCACGTTGAGGATATTTCCACCATCTGAGACCAGCTGTTAACGTAGTTGGTTTATATTTGTGTTTGAAACAGCTGGTTGTACAGTAACATCGCTGTTGATTTTTATATATTGATTTTGAGTTTTGCCTAAGCAAGTTCCAGCAATGAGATTTAAATTTGTATTTTTTTTTGTTAATTTAATTTACTGTAGCTTAGTTATTTTTGTTTTCGTTGGCTCTTAGCCAACCCTATAGAGTTATTGGGGTTATTTTCCACTTTGGTTGTTGATATCCGTATGAATAAACAACTGAGGTATTTTAAACTGTGTGTACGTCATTTCAGTAGTTTTAGATGCCTGTTTCCTGAGCCTTTAAGTAAATATATGTTCAACCCTGACTATTATATGTCAGAAAACTGTACTATAATGAGGCTCATTATAACACTTTTTTTGTTTTTATTATGAAACAGTTTCTCCCACCAATCAGAGCTCAAGAAACAGTTTTTTGACCAATTAGATAACTAGATGCGCTGAGTTCCACGGCCTTCTAATTTAAATTTCACTGCCTGGCCTAGTGTCATAGTAGGGTAATCGAGGAGGCCATGGTCAAATACAAGGCATTCTCTGCGTCTCATGCGCTCTGTTCAGTACATAAAACTGGCGAAATCTCGACAGATATTTATGATTATTTATGTTCGAACTTAAAATAGTTATTATAATTATCGTCGAACATAAACAGTCGTATGCAACTCGCCTATAATGGTAATTAAGACACTCGTATGGAAATTATGAAACTCGCATACGCTCGTTTTATATACATACTCGTGTCTTAATTATTGCCATTATAGGCTCGTTGCATAATGTACTATTAATGATACGAACTGATCATCCCCGAGACCCAATATAACCAAGGCCTTACCCAATACGCGTACAATACAAATTTACCAGTCACATCTAAATGATACAACCAACATGAGCATTTGTAAGTACACATAGGCCTACCATGTAAGTCTATAGATATGGCATCACAACCACCTCATAAATTGTAATACCTCCAAGAACAGCGGATTCTAAAGATACAGAACAATACCATTCGCTTCCAACTCCGATGCTTGACACAAGAAGCATAGCATTGGTTCGAGTGAAACTTGTAATACAGCGAATCATTCATATATCAGCGCGGAAGTGGTTGGTTGGTTCCTCAGTTTAGTGGATGCCACAACGCGGTCATGTAGCCCCGTGTACTTTTTTGTATGTACAGAATCTGTCTGATAACCGGTGTTAATTGTGATGGCTGTAGGCCTATTAGTGTTTGTATCTGTTTTTTTTTTAATTCAAATAACGATTGCAACTTTGAATTTTTCAAATAGTTCCTACTTTTGCCACCAAACGCCACTGTCAACGACTACTAGGCTTAGTTCAGAACTTAGCTACTAGACGCCAACGCAGTCGGCTCTTGGCAACGAACGTAGAAACCTAAGAGCGTTGTTTACATTCCTAACTTATACAATTTAGCTTCACACAGGTGTAATTAGTGGAAGGTTCTTTAACATGCCATAAATCTATGACATGGGACCACCGGCTTTACTTCGCCTCCGAAGGAAGGCATACTGAGGTTTTTTTAACGCTCTTAAAAATCCGACGGCATCGTCCGGGTTTGAACCCGCTATCTTGGGCATAGAAGCTCAGTATGCTACCAACTACGCCACCGAAGCCGCCCAGCGCGGAAGTGTTGGGTCCTTTTGGGGTACCGTATTGCTACGTGCCACCCCGTAGTGGCACTTCCGTTAACTGGATTACGGTGGGTAGAAGCACAACACGAATTTTTCCTTTAAAGAAACGTATTAGCTTTATTGCGGGCCAGAAAGATACACCACACAAATAGCAAATACAAGCAATTAGTATCTCACTCTAGTTTCCTCTTGTAGGGAACACTTGCCTTTCACTTGTCAATACGCCACAGAAGTTAATCTCTCCTAATGGGACCGGTGACCTCTGTAGAACTACCTGCAACACTTCCTTGAATACACACGCTACAGTTATTTACGATAGCCGGTCACTCACCACTACACTCTGCTTCGCTGTTCACTGGCTAGGGAAACATCCCCCGGTGTTTTCGCAATTCACCACACTAACCTCTGTTGCACTGGAAAACACACTCGCTCAAGACACAGTTCCTCCGTAGGCTTCACACTCCTTCGCTGTCAAGAGAAACAGCTTCACTAGGGTTTCGCAAGTCACGTCACCAACAACTGTCGCTCAGGTAAAAGCGCGCACTAGCTCGAAAACTATGTCCACCTCGTTGGCCAGGTCGCTCTTATATAGCAGGCTGGTGACTCAATGAATGCTTCTAGACCCGTCCAGGATTCACGGCTTCTCGAGATTTCCATCACTGGCTGGGTCTCGAATATTCTGGACCATCCCTTTGTCCGCGCAGCCCGTTGCGTAAGGCGCACGTAATACACAGAGGCAGAGCACAGCCCGGGGGCAGCTGTGACTCATGCGGCGAGGCGACGAAACAAACTCACAGCCGTAACACCATATAAATGTCTTTGAAGCTATTCGAACAAATGCAGCGAGAGTGGGTCGGCAAGTGAGGTTATGACTTTGGTGGATGTCGAGGACAGAAGTCTCAATTCCCTGTATCAGTGTTTACAAGTACATCACAATTCCATCGCAACATCTTCTAATGTTTGAACATATTTATTTATGTAAATGGAACTTTAATTTTAATCAAATTTATTTTAAGGATATCCATTTTTTTATTTTCTTCTTCTTCTTGACGTTTCGGCCAGCTATGGATCACGTTAATTCAACTGCTCTCTTCCTCGAGCTTTAACATTCGCCCAGGAACACTTCATGTGCTCTTGATGCTGCTGTTTACTGGCTTCAGTCCTCGTCTTGCCTGTGTTAGTTTAGGCTTTTCCTGGAAACTCAGGTGTTCTTTTAGTCTCATCTTAAGGGGCGTACGCATCTGAATATCGTTGTATGTAATTCCCACTTGTTTTAAATCATTTTCTACCTGTGTGAACCACGCTCCTTTGTTGTTGTTTTTTACCCAGAAAGTAAGTAAAGATTTTTATATTATTTTATTAATGTTAAACGCTATTAATTCGAACGCTGAAAAATATATCTTTGAATATTGAAACATGTTCCTTTAAATAATAATAAACTGTATATTTTAGTATTGTCAAGATGGATTATATAACATGCATATTTATTTAGTAGTTCACGGAACTGCTTGTTTTCGATTAGATTCTTCAGCCTCAGTTACAACTACTCAAATTTGTTTCTGAATCATTCTGTATTATTACATGTTCTTCACTTCTTCCTTGATCGCTGAGGCGGCTTCGGTGGCGTAGTTGGTAGCAAGCTGAGCTTCTATGCCCAAGATCGCGGGTTCAACCCCGGCCATAGCCGTTGGATTTTTTAAGAGCGTTAAAATCCCTCAGTATGCCTTCTTCCGGAGGGGAAGTAAAGCCGGTGGCCCCATGTCATAGATTTATGGCATGTTAAAGAACCTTCCACTAATTACACCTGTGTAAAGCTAAATTGTATAGGTTAAGAATGTAAACAACGCTCTTAGGTTCCTACGTTCATTGCCAAGAGCCGACTGCGGTGGCGTCTAGTAGCTAAGTTCTGAACTAGGCCTAGTAGTCGTTGACGGTGGCGTTTGGCGGCAAAAGTAGGAACTATTTGAAAAATTCTAAGTTGCAGTCATACTTGAATTAAAAAATAGATACACACACTAATACAGCCATCACAATTAACACCGGTTATCAGACAGATTCTACACACACCCAAAGTACACGGGGCTACATGACCGCGTTGTCGCAGCCCCTAAACTGAGGAACCAACCAACCAACTACTTGATCGCTGACAGTGAAGGTTGCTCTTCTAACACATGTATTGCCGTTTGTTTTTATTTCATTTGAGGGGTTTGGACATTGTGGTCTTTCAGCCCCGTCATTGAAATGAGGACAGAGGCCACTGATCAACTTCTATCAGTGTGTTAAACATGCATTGAACGCCGCTGTGTACTGTACAGTAGTTGTAGACATTGAAGTAGGACAGGTAGATTGGTCGAAGGGAAGTGTATACATTACTTGGTCCAGACATCCGTAGTTTAAATTTACAAACAAAAGCAATCATTAATCCAAATATGTGTCTGATGGTTCTTTTTCAGATAATAGTAGACCTAATGGAGCTGAACACTTATTTGGTCGAAATAAAAGGTTTATATGGTCCATGCAAGAGAAATCATATTTCTGTTACGTGACAAGTAAGTTTATCAACACTCTTTGTTTTAGTAGTTTTCAGTAAGTATTTTCAGCTAGCGCGATGAGGAAAAAGAATTAGACATCTCTCCGTAAAGAAGTAAGAATTTAGTTTTACCTATTTTTTTCTTTTTGGACATTTGTCGGAGATGTGTGTATATTTTAGAATTTAAGTTGCAATACAAGCAAAACTGTGAATAAGATTCAAGTAGGCCTAGTATTTCTCTATTTTGAAGCACTGAATCAGTGTTTCTCAAGCTTGCCACGGTGGGTGAGTAGTGGTCAACGTGTCGGTCTACTAACCCCAAACTTGCAGGTTCGCTCCTGGCCATGGTAAATGATTGTTTGAAAGGCGGCAAAAATTACGATGTTGGCATGTCAAAGAACCCATTTGAGTTCAGTACGCCGTGTTCATAATGGCAAAATTAATCTCGGAATTTACCGCCAACACAAAGTTCCTCATTTCTCTACTAGAAGGCGCTAAAGTGTTCAAGGAGCTTAGATATCTAACATCTTTGACTTTTATAGTGCTTCAAGGAACAACGAAATTCGACATGTAAGCTACCCTTTGGGTGTCAAATAACAAAGCTTGCACCCAGCACCCGAGGCCATACGATATTATTATTATTATTATTATTATTATTATTATTATTATTATTATTATTATTATTATTATTATTATTATTATAGTGTTTCTCAAAAAGAAAAAGTGTTTCCTTAGATATGAAAGATGCTCGTTTCGAAACAAACCAACTCAAAAATTTGATTTCGTTTATTTTAATGGGTGAAATATGAATTAAAGAGATTGTTTTACATACATATATTGTATTTATTCATTTATTCCATACTTTCAAAATAGAGACTTATTTATTTATTTATTTATGTATTTATTTAGCGTATGGCTTTTAGTGCCGGGAGTGTCCGGGGCATGTTCGGCTCGCCAGAGGCTGCAGCTGCTTCAATGCGAACACCCATGGGGTGAGCTACTAGTTCCGTTTAATTTCAAGTAGTTCCAACCTTCGCTACCAGATGTCACTGACACCTAGTGGTGAACATTGGAACTTTTTATAGAGCGTTTCTACGAAATCTAACCTGCAAACCTACAAGTTCAATTACCGGAAGGTTCTTTTACATGCCATAAATCTATGACATAGGACCACCGACTTTACTTCCCCCCCCCCCCCAAAGGAAGGCATACTGTAGGATTTTAACGCTCTTAAGAAATCCGATGACTTCGGCCGGGTTTGAACCCGTGATCGTGGGCATAGCAGTTCGGCATGCTACCGACAACGCCACCGAAGTCGCTAAAATAGGAACTGTTTACTACCTGCAACAAACCACCATAATAATAGTACTTTTAGTTAGTTAGTTAGTTATTCAGGTTTCAAGGGGCGGAACAGTGAGGTCATTTGCCCCTTAAGAGTTCTTTGAGCCGTTGTTATTAGAGCCTAGAAACTCGAATTGTGTTACGTCGGTTATAAGCCCTGGGGCTGGCTGGATCTTCAAAAAGTAACGCCGTAGGTTATGTGCGTACAAGCACCAGAACACTAAGGTAGTGCTATGATAATATAGAGTGAAGTAGTACGCTACTGCCCTCCTCGCTAAGCAAGTGAAGCAGCACTGACCATATGAGTAGCACCTCATCATTGCACAGACACCGGATGTGCCCCGAACACCATTACCCAACAGTCGTAACCGAGACCGAGTCATCAGAGAACGGCTGGACTTTTTCTGGGATGTACTTCACCCGTCCGTAAGACATTCTAGGACAGATCTCGGTATCGGAATCGCGATCTGTCCTCTACTTAACATAATAAACTGTCCTAGGTTATTGTGAGATCATAGGGCTGACTACAAATCAGCACACATGGGATATCTTTGACTATTGAATTTATTCACTATACAAGGTAATAATATAAATAATAATAACAATAATAATAATAATAATAATAACCCCTGGCACTACAGCCCATGAAGGGCCTAGGCCTACCAAGCTGCCCAGCCATTTCACCTGCAGGTATTGGGGTGACACGTGGTCAGCGCATCGGGTCTCCTCGGCCGTTAATCTTGGTTTACGTGACCGGGGCACTGCCTCACTGTCAGACAGCTACTCAATTTTCCTCACGAGGCTTAGTGCACCCCGTTCCAGTTCTCACGTCAAGTTTCCCGGGGCCTCCGGGTGAGAGGCAGGAACGCTACCCCAACACCACGGAGTCGGCTCTCTATACAAGGTACAGTATTTAAATAAAATCACCCTCAAAATCCCCAAAACAATGCACTTGACTGACGTTATTTGCTTGCTTGCCTGGGCCTCCTCCGTTCCAACCTCATTAGTTTCCTGTCAACTCGGCTGGATTTCGTGAGCTTACAGCCTTGGAAAGAGAATACAACAAGCGAACAGTTTTTACCAGAGCATAAGGGGTATTCTGTGGAACCGAGATGTCCCAAAGAAATGTAAAAATGTATTATATTCAACCTACTACAGACCCATACTAACATACGCAGCTGGAGCGTGGACTACTACAAAAAGAGAGGAGAGTAGAATACAAGCTGGGTAGTTTATTGGCTGAGGAATAACCCACCCACCAAGGGAAGATGATTAAGAGAAGGAAGTAGAGTTTGGATTGGAAAAGAAGGATACAAAAATAGGAGGAGAGTCCCACAAAATTAATAAGTTTAGTGTTAAACACACTTAAAGGTGGTTGCCACCGAAAATCCTCTTTCGGATACCTAAAATGAGTAAGGACTTGGTCTAAGCTGACGAGAAACACAGATAGAACTTGGGCTGTTTGCAAGAGAGTGGCTTTCGTATAATCCCTCTCAAGCATATATAAAACTACTATGGGGAAGAGTGCTGGTCTGGCAAGACTGAGAGGAACAAATTTACTGTATGTCTTCTCAAAGAAATTAGGTTTTACAAAGTAATTCGAAGAATGCCAATGATTTAACTCAAGCTTGGTATTTTCAATTTCCTAAATTATGGAGTTCCTGTAAGGGCGACCAAGTGTCTCTAAAAAGGAAAATGATAAAAGATTATGCCTTATTGGGTAATCTTGGTAAATGAACCAATGGTTGCATTGGAAAATGGCTAAGCTTTTACTCAGCGAGGAGCCGGCTAAAAGTTTAGACAAAAAGAAACACTTATTTTTTAGAAAATTGACCATAAGTTTTCGGAGAGGGTCTCCACAAGCAGGTAGCTGGCTTAGCGAGCTTTACTTGCCTTACTGGCCAATTAGAATTAGCTATTAACGCTAAGAAGAACTTTAGTGAGGTGAAAATTAAGAGTTCTTGCTCAAATGCAACAAATGGTGAAAGCTCTATTAATGATTTTAATATCATTGAGTGAGGAGAGTCAAGGAAGACAGGATTTTGCCTAAACTTTATATTCGTAAATGAAAAAGCGAAGGGAAAAGATTTGTTTATTTTACAATTAGAAAAAGTTTGAGGAAATTAACAATTATGCAATATAATTTTAATAAACATAGTTCATTTGAACTTTTTAACAAATAGGGTCGCAGACCTCTCAACATTAAACGGTTGCTCCAGGCAATTGACAATTTACAAGGTTTCAAACCTTACATGTTTCTAAAATCTTTATAAGATTTAAACAAATGAGCAATGAAATAATTAAAGCTTGAACGTGAATTGGAGTACAAAAGTGCACCTTAAGAAATTCAGGAGAGAATGTTCTAGAGAAAGTGACAACTTTGAAAATAACAATAATAACAACATGAAAAATAAGATAGAAGTTCCTACAACTTCTTATATTTATACAGAATTAATATATGAGAATTATACAAAGAGGGCAGGTCACTTACTGTGAAACCTGAAGAAAGTGAAAGGGAAAGTTCTGGACTTCCCAAGTTTGAGCAGGAATCACTCGCCAAATGGGACAGTTTCCATTTCGTGAAACCTGAACATGACTCGCTCAAGAGTTTAAAGAATTGTTTTCCCTGATTATGGGAAAGGAACAACGTAAATTTAAAACTTGTATCACACAAGCAATTATGCAGAATTTAATTAATGTTAAACTAGCAAAGAGGGAAGGGCACCTTGTGAGTGACACCTTATAGAAAGTTACAATTTTATTAATAATGATGGTTAGTAGAAGGTTGAGGAAAGATCATTGGGATATAGGATCAATGTTCATGGCCGTATTTAATATAACCGGACGATCGCGACGCGGTAGAAACGTGGAGCAAGCACTGTTTATCACTATAGTCTATGAAGATGGATGCAAAGTTCACTATAGAAACACTAAAGTTCATGAAAAAGAAAGTTATTGCAATTATGGAAATAACTGATTGCACTATATAGGTGAGAGTCTATTTCTTGAAAAAGTTGTGATTTACAATTAAATGCGCCATAGAATGTTCCAGAGGTTCCAGCGGTGGAGGAAAGTTAGCTATTGCAAAAATTTGTAAGGAAGATTCCTCATTTTAACTAGCATTTTCACAAGTGCGTGAACAATACTTGACGGCAAGACTCGCAGATAGAGAACAAGATCTCGAAGGTTCCAGAACGACCTTAGCAGAAAATGGGGTTGAGAAAATCCAACGGAGGAACTAGCTTTATAATTATAGACAGCGGGTATTAGATAATATCCCACGTAGCGAGAGGGTTTCTCGTTTAAATAGCTTAAGAAAAGCTCTTTTTTAGTAAGGTTGGCTTATACAAGCAAAAGCTCAACATGGCAAATCCCACGAAGAATGATTATTGCCCCAAAGTAAATGATTTCACACTGTCTATAAATTATAATTAAAAGCACGTGGAAGTTAAAACCATGAAGAAGAGGTTAAAACTTTTAAAATGGTACTTATCTTGATTTCATGTTGAAGTCGAAGTTTCTGTTGAAGATTACTTAGCCAACATGGCGTAGAAGAGGGTGAGCCTCTTGGTTTGAGGAGGCAAGCTCGAGCGGAGCTTTGACTGAACGAGTCAACTGCAGACTAAGAAGTGAGAGCAGCTCAACGGAGCACGGAGGGACCAAGAAAAAGGGGAAAGAGTGGGGGGTAGGAGACAAAAGGAGAACATATAAGCATTGCAAACTTTAAAACAAAAAATTTATCTTCTCTTGCTGAGCCGGTCTTCTAAGAGTTGATAACAGTTGATACTAGCGCAGCATGGTGAGTAAAGAAGTGGATGTAGTCCTCTTGCTCCAAGAGAAAATAGCTGACGATGGTAACAGGATCTGGTGGCCAAATGGATAAGTAAGTCCTCTAGCACCAGGAAGAATTGAGGAGCTTCAGAGATTCGCTGCGAGGTGACGCTAGGTGGGTCACAGAAGTTATATATCTGAAACATACTTATGAAGACATAAGAGATATGCCCAACAAGGAGAAAACAGATGATCACTGTTGGTGTTTGACAAAGAAGAAGGAAGAAATGAACATGCAAAGAGCAATAAAAATTATATCTCTGGTACCGTGTATTCAAAGAATACACCATACTGGGGGGAAACACCAACAGAGAGCAAATAAACAGTTACATATTTATTGGAAGAGGAGCGATCAAAGACAAGGGTCTTGTAATCGAACCGTTAATGGTCAAGACTCTGACCACCCTGACTCTCCCATCTCTTCCAGGGTAACACTTAGTCACTCTACCGGAAGTCCAGACTAGAGGGGGAGAAACATCCCTAACCAAGACCAAGTCCCCCACTTTAATGTCGGGACTGGAAAGAAACCACTTCTGCCTCCGTTGCAAGGAAGTTAAATATTCCAAGTTCCATCTCTTCCAAAAAGAATTACGAAGGGCTTCAAGTTTCCGCCAAGCGATAGGTAGATTAGAATCCCTGTAAGAATTGGGAAGAGGAGGAGGGGCAGAAAGAGAAGTGCCGATAAGGAAGTGACCAGGGGTGAGTGGAAGTAGGTCATCAGGGTCATTGGAAAGCGGAGTTAAGGGGCGAGAGTTAACAACACCTTCAATCAGAACAGACAGAGAATTGAATTCTTCGTAAGTCAGAATTCGATTACCTAAGACTTTTCTTAAATGACGTTTAGTGAGCTTTACGCAAGATTCCCACCTACCACCATGATGCGGAGCGTAAGGAGGTATGAAGCGCCATTTGAAACCTTTTGAATAAGAAAAATTAGAGATTTGTTCCATGGCTGGAGAGGAAGTGAGAGCTTTCTTCCACAGGGAAGCTGCGCCCTGAAAGGTGGAAGCGTTATCAGAGAACATCTCAGAAGGAACACCACGCCTAGCGGTGAAACGAGAGACAGCTGATAAAAAATAAGAAGTAGAAGCATTCGTTACTAGTTCCAAGTGGATTGCGCCGGTAACCATGCAAACAAAGAGAGAAACATAAAGCTTACCAAACAATTTGCGTTTAGCTTCAGGAGAGTTTCGTTGATATTGGAACGGACCCATATAGTCCACGCCAGTTAAAGCAAATGGGCGTATAGGAGAAGAACGAAAAGAGGGCAGATCGCTCATTAATTGAGTATTGATTTTAGGTTTCGCTTTAAAGCAAGGAATGCACTTATGAATTACAGAAGAAACTTCATGAATTCCATTTATAATCCAGTACTTTTCCCTTAAGAGGCAAAGCAGAGTACGTGTACCAACATGAAGATTACGGTAATGAAAGTCACGTATAATTAAGGAAGTTACGTGATGTTTGGAAGGCAAAATAACAGGATGCTTTTTGTCTTCAGAGAGTAAAGATTGCGAGAGCCTTCCACCTACCCTGAGTAACCCATGGTCATCAAGAAACGGGGCTAAAGCACGAAGACGGCTGGATTTGGGAAGATCTATTTTAGAAGAAAGTAATGACAATTCAGAAGAAAAGGCTTCTTGCTGTGTCAGTTGTAAAATCTTAATGGTAGCGAGATTCAATTCATGATTGGTAAGGTGTGGTTTAGGGAGAAGAGGTTGGTCGACCACAAGATATTTCCATCTAAGGAGATAGGCGACAATTCGTAATAATTTATGAAAAGAAGAATAGCGGGACAACAAAGGATGAGATGCGTTGGAAACAAGACACGAAGCAATGGGTAGAGGTACTTTAGCGTCAGGCAAGTTGGAGTTTGTAGCTGGGGGT
This sequence comes from Meconema thalassinum, assembly GCA_946902985.2. NCBI lineage: Eukaryota > Metazoa > Arthropoda > Insecta > Orthoptera > Tettigoniidae > Meconema > Meconema thalassinum. The sequence goes on from OX336391.1 coordinate 163,808,345, forward strand.
TTAGAAGGCCATGAGGAAGATTCTTCGATTAGCCACGAGGGCCCATGCCAGTACAATTGGGAAGCTGCCAATTGAGAGGGTAAACAACCACGAGAGATAATATCAGCTGGATTATCCGCACTGGGAACATGCCTCCATTGACATCCAGAAGAAAGAGTTTGAATTTTGGAAACCCTGTTTGCAACGAAAGTTTGCCAGTGAGAGGGGTTCTTGGCGATCCAAGAAAGGGCGATCATGGAATCGCTCCAGAGATAGATTTGCGAGAATTCGACCTTTAATACTTCCCGTAATTTCTTGACAAGTTCTGCAGCCATGAGTGCAGCGCACAGTTCGAGCCTAGGCAAAGTGATAGTTTTAAGAGGAGCGACCTTCGATTTGGCACAAACAAGGTTGGAAACTAGAGATCCATAGAGTGAATCGTGATAAACTAAATATGCACAGCAACCATAAGCTTTTTCGGAACTGTCCGCGAACACATGAAGGAAAAAAGATGCATTAGAATGAGAGCTGATTAAATTCCTGGGAATTTCAATAAGGGAAAGATCCAGCAAATTGCTGCGAAACGAGAGCCAACGATTAAGAAAAGAAAGAGGGACAGTGTCATCCCATTCACATTTAAGCGACCACAGCTCTTGCATGAAGAGTTTGGCTATAACGATAACTGGAGCAAGGAATTGAAGTGGATCAAAAATTTTTTGCAATTTCAGAGAGGATTTGTCTTTTTGTATTAGGAAGCTCTTCTGCGAGCGAAACTTTATAGATAAGAGTGTCAGTGCTAGTGCACCAGTGAACTCCTAGAGTTTTTATAGATTCGGAGTTACCACAAATTTCGACAGAAGAAGGATCTACGTCTTCGATGGGAAACTGAGCGAGAAACTCAGGGGAGTTGGAGTTCCACTTATGGAGTGGGAAACCTCCATTCCTTAGTAATGCCTGAAGTTCTAAAGATACAAAAGAAGCTTCCTCCAAAGAGGGGAAGGATTGCAAATAATCGTCAACATAGAATGACGTAGTTAGTGCTTCAGAGGCTTTGGGGTTAAATAAATGACCATCTTGAGAGGCTAGCAAGTGTAGGGATCGGATAGCAAGGAAAGCAGAGGGTTTTAAGCCATAAGTAACCGTTTTCAAGCGAAATACCTTAATGGGCTTACTGGTTTCATCACGCCACAAGATTCTTTGAAGATCTCGTTGTTCTGGTTGAATTAACACTTGACGGTACATCTGTTTTATGTCGGCTATGACAGCTATGGGAAATAATCGAAAGTTTAAGAGTATAGCAGATAAATCTGATTGAATAGCAGGACCAGAATAAAGAGTGTCGTTAAGGCTGTTGCCATTAACGTCGGGTGATGAACCATTGAAAACAACTCGAATTTTATCTTTTACAAAAGGGTTTTTCCACACGGGATGATGATTTAAATAAACCGTTTTAATTGGGGGTTGCAATTCATCATTAGATTTGTTAACAACTTCCATATGATCTAAGCTTTCATACTCATCCATGAAATCAGTGTACTGTTGTTTAACAAGAGGTTCCTTTTTGAATTTGCTCTCGATGGCGAAAAGAGCTTTTCGAGCTTTAGGCTGAGAGTTGATAAGTTTAGGAGGATTATGTAATCTTGGCATTTGAACGACGAACCGGCCATCAGAAGAACGAGTGGTGGTGTTCAAAAAAAGTTGCTCACAGAATTCATTTTCTGAAGAGGTTACATTAGGAGAATCGACATTTTCAAGCCTCCAGAACTGTTCCAGGTCAGTATTGGAGAAGTAACATTGCGATGCGGGTTGAGGAGAATAATGGGGAAGTTGCCCTGTGACGATCCATCCAAAATTAGTGTCTCTGGCGACCACATTTGAGGATAATTTACGAACCTGTTTACGTAGGCAATTCCAGAAAACATTGGCACTAAAGAGTATGCCAATAGGGTTCTGCATATTAAAACAAGGATCGGCTAGCCTTAAATGCGAGGGAATGTTTAACCCTGAAATATCCACAGAGTGACTTGGAGTGTCTTCTCCAATGCTATTAAGAATTAGACAATTAAGTTTAAGAAAGTTGTTTCTATGACAAGTATCTCTTATAGTTAGCTTTGAGAATTGTAAAGCTTGCGATTTTGAGCTGTTGATGCCCGACACGTTGATAGAAGTGGGGTTTACAGGTAGGCCTAGTTTTCTAATCAAGGAATTGGACACAAAATCATGAGTTGCCGCTGAGTCTAGAAGACCGCGTGCACGAACCCAGTTGCCAAAGTTATCCTGAACGTCAATTTGGACAGTAGACAACAATACTTGCGCACTGCGAATGGACTTAGCATTTTGAATATAAGATGAAGCATTAGAATTGTTAGCACTATCATTTTTCGGCGAAGTAGATGCTGTCGATGACCTTGCCTGATCATGACGATGTAGCAGAGTATGATGAGCCTTTTCACAATGGTAGCAAAGTCTTGTGGACTTACAGTTAGAAGCAGAATGCGTGGGCGCTAGGCAGTTGAAACAATGTTTGTTCTGAGCGACTAATTTTCGTCTGTCATCGACTGACATTTCTTTAAAGGATTTGCAAAGGTATAGGGCATGGGGATCTTTACAAAGTATGCACTTTACAGGTTCGTTTAAACTTTTGCGAGGTTCGCTTTGCGTGTTTAAAACAATAGAGCTAGCAACACGACGTTCACTAGACCTAGTTGGGTAACCAGTGGAGTTTGATTTGAATTTGGATGAGCTGGACCCGGGTTTTTGGGTATTGGACGCTGAGCGTTCACTTTTGGATTTGATGGACATTAATTCGAACTTGGAACTAGGAGATGAAGGTTCACTTTGATTAGCTAGAGCGGTTAAAAGTTGGCATCTAGCGTTTATGAAAGTGACTAAATGCTCGTAAGAGTAGTCGTCTTCTTTAGAAAGTTCAATTTCCCAAGCTTTGAGGGTAGCAGCATCAACTTTAGAGACTACTAAATGTATTAGGAAAGTATCCCAATGTTCAGTAGGTTGATCTAATTGGGACAAAGCTTTAACGTGGAGTTGGGTAGTGTCGATTAAAGTACGCAAACTAGTGACGTCATTGTGCTGTGACGCAGGTAGGTTAAATAGAGCCTTAATATGGCGTTGAATACGTAAACGTGAATTTCCATATCTTTCTTTTAATAAGTTAAAGGCAATGTGGTAATTTTCGGCACGCAGAGGAAGTGCTTCAACTAACTGCATAGCTTGACCTCGAAGGATAGATCTCAAATAATGAAACTTGTAAATGACTTGAATGTCTTCATTGTCATGAACAAGGGAGCAAAATAATTCATAGAAACAATCCCAAGTGGATTCATCTCCAGAAAAATGGGGTAAATCAATTTTCGGTAAAGTAGGTTTGGGCTTGTGAGTGCCCTCACGGAAAGAAGTTTGGGGTTCGTGAAGGGAACCAAGAACAGAAGCGTCCTTTTTCTGCTCCTCTTCGAGTTGGCGTATTATTTTGAAAGCAGAACCTATGCCTTCGTAATATAAGTTTTCTACTTCGACACGATCTTCTGTTTGATTGAGCATGCAAGTTTCAATTTCAGTTTGAATGTTACAGTAGTTTTCATAAGAACGTTCAAAATCCTTTACACGATGTTTCAACAAATCTAATTGCGCGTCTAAGGGATCTAATTCTTTTATGTACCTTCTGAATCGGGTAATTTGCCCTTTATAAGATGCTCGTTTAGAAGTAAGTTTTTCATCCTTATCCTTATCAGTGGGAGCCATATTAAAGAAGGTAAATGAAAATGTAACTCACGAAACTGTGGAACCTTGGAAATGCTGTCAAGCTGGCAGCAACGAATGAGTAGAAAGAATGGGACACACCATAGGAGACAGGAGCGGCCTCTTTCCCGTTCACAGGCTTTGCACGATGTGGTTATAGCTGAAATATTCAACACAGATATTAGAAATATGCAAAGTATTGTCAAATGACACTATTTTAAAAAGAAAAAAGAAAAATGGGCTCTCCCGGGTTTCTGGTACCAAATTTTGGGTAGTTTATTGGCTGAGGAATAACCCACCCACCAAGGGAAGATGATTAAGAGAAGGAAGTAGAGTTTGGATTGGAAAAGAAGGATAGAAAAATAGGAGGAGAGCCCCACAAAATTAATAAGTTTAGTGTTAAACACACTTAAAGGTGGTTGCCACCGAAAATCCTCTTTCGGATACCTAAAATGAGTAAGGACTTGGTCTAAGCTGACGAGAAACACAGATAGAACTTGGGCTGTTTGCAAGAGAGTGGCTTTCGTATAATCCCTCTCAAGCATATATAAAACTACTATGGGGAAGAGTGCTGGTCTGGCAAGACTGAGAGGAACAAATTTACTGTATGTCTTCTCAAAGAAATTAGGTTTTACAAAGTAATTCGAAGAATGCCAATGATTTAACTCAAGCTTGGTATTTTCAATTTCCAAAATTATGGAGTTCCTGTAAGGGCGACCAAGTGTCTCTAAAAAGGAAAATGATAAAAGATTATGCTTTATTGGGTAATCTTGGTAAATGAACCAATGGTTGCATTGGAAAATGGCTAAGCTTTTACTCAGCGAGGAGCCGGCTAAAAGTTTAGACAAAAAGAAACACTTATTTTTTTAGAAAATTGACCATAGGTTTTCGGAGAGGGTCTCCACAAGCAGGTAGCTGGCTTAGCGAGCTTTACTTGCCTTACTGGCCAATTAGAATTAGCTATTAACGCTAAGAAGAACTTTAGTGAGGTGAAAATTAAGAGTTCTTGCTCAAATGCAACAAATGGTGAAAGCTCTATTAATGATTTTAATATCATTGAGTGAGGAGAGTCAAGGAAGACAGGATTTTGCCTAAACTTTATATTCGTAAATGAAAAAGCGAAGGGAAAAGATTTGTTTATTTTACAATTAGAAAAAGTTTGAGGAAATTAACAATTATGCAATATAATTTTAATAAACATAGTTCATTTGAACTTTTTAACAAATAGGGTCGCAGACCTCTCAACATTAAACGGTTGCTCCAGGCAATTGACAATTTACAAGGTTTCAAACCTTACATGTTTCTAAAATCTTTATAAGATTTAAACAAATGAGCAATGAAATAATTAAAGCTTGAACGTGAATTGAAGTACAAAAGTGCACCTTAAGAAATTCAGGTGAGAATGTACTAGAGAAAGTGACAACTTTGAAAATAACAATAATAACAACATGAAAAATAAGATAGAAGTTCCTACAACTTCTTATATTTATACAGAATTAATATATGAGAATTATACAAAGAGGGCAGGTCACTTACTGTGAAACCTGAAGAAAGTGAAAGGGAAAGTTCTGGACTTCCCAAGTTTGAGCAGGAATCACTCGCCAAATGGGACAGTTTCCATTTCGTGAAACCTGAACATGACTCGCTCAAGAGTTTAAAGAATTGTTTTCCCTGATTATGGGAAAGGAACAACGTAAATTTAAAACTTGTATCACACAAGCAATTATGGAGAATTTAATTAATGTTAAACTAGCAAAGAGGGAAGGGCACCTTGTGAGTGACACCTTATAGAAAGTTACAATTTTATCAATAATGATGGTTAGTAGAAGGTTGAGGAAAGATCATTGGGATATAGGATCAATGTTCATGGCCGTATTTAATATAACCGGACGATCGCGACGCGGTAGAAACGTGGAGCAAGCACTGTTTATCACTATAGTCTATGAAGATGGATGCAAAGTTCACTATAGAAACACTAAAGTTCATGAAAAAGAAAGTTATTGCAATTATGGAAATAACTGATTGCACTATATAGGTGAGAGTCTATTTCTTGAAAAAGTTGTGATTTACAATTAAATGCGCCATAGAATGTTCCAGAGGTTCCAGCGGTGGAGGAAAGTTAGCTATTGCAAAAATTTGTAAGGAAGATTCCTCATTTTAACTAGCATTTTCACAAGTGCGTGAACAATACTTGACGGCAAGACTCGCAGATAGAGAACAAGATCTCGAAGGTTCCAGAACGACCTTAGCAGAAAATGGGGTTGAGAAAATCCAACGGAGGAACTAGCTTTATAATTATAGACAGCGGGTATTAGATAATATCCCACGTAGCGAGAGGGTTTCTCGTTTAAATAGCTTAAGAAAAGCTCTTTTTTAGTAAGGTTGGCTTATACAAGCAAAAGCTCAACATGGCAAATCCCACGAAGAATGATTATTGCCCCAAAGTAAATGATTTCACACTGTCTATAAATTATAATTAAAAGCACGTGGAAGTTAAAACCATGAAGAAGAGGTTAAAACTTTTAAAATGGTACTTATCTTGATTTCATGTTGAAGTCGAAGTTTCTGTTGAAGATTACTTAGCCAACATGGCGTAGAAGAGGGTGAGCCTCTTGGTTTGAGGAGGCAAGCTCGAGCGGAGCTTTGACTGAACGAGTCAACTGCAGACTAAGAAGTGAGAGCAGCTCAACGGAGCACGGAGGGACCAAGAAAAAGGGGAAAGAGTGGGGGGTAGGAGACAAAAGGAGAACATATAAGCATTGCAAACTTTAAAACAAAAAATTTATCTTCTCTTGCTGAGCCGGTCTTCTAAGAGTTGATAACAGTTGATACTAGCGCAGCATTGTGAGTAAAGAAGTGGATGTAGTCCTCTTGCTCCAAGAGAAAATAGCTGACGATGGTAACAGGATCTGGTGGCCAAATGGATAAGTAAGTCCTCTAGCACCAGGAAGAATTGAGGAGCTTCAGAGATTCGCTGCGAGGTGACGCTAGGTGGGTCACAGAAGTTATATATCTGAAACATACTTATGAAGACATAAGAGATATGCCCAACAAGGAGAAAACAGATGATCACTGTTGGTGTTTGACAAAGAAGAAGGAAGAAATGAACATGCAAAGAGCAATAAAAATTATATCTCAGGTACCGTGTATTCAAAGAATACACCACAAGCCGCGGAGATGAAATTCCTAAGAGGTATAGAGGGCAAGACCAGAAGAGATAGAGTTAGAAATGAAGAGATTAGAAAAAGGACAGGAATCTTGAAGCTGCAGGACAGGATAGAAACAACAAAGTTAAAGTGGTATGGACATATGATGAGAATGGGAGAAGAGAGAGTACCAAAGAAAACTTTCTGTGAAAAGATGACAGGGAAGAGACCACGAGGAAGGCCCCGAAAGAGATGGGCAGATACAGTGTGGGAGTGTGTAGAGAAGAGAGGAGGAAAACCTGTAGAAGTACTAAAAACAGGAGAGGAGTGGTGGAGAGACAGGAAACGTTGGAGGTCCTTAATTCACAACCCGACCCAGGAAGCTGGAAACGGGAAATGAAGATGATGATGACAGCCTTAAAGCTAGTATAATATACACTGAATCGTGTACTTTTATCCTATTTCTCGGTATTATTGCAACCCAGCTTGCCCTAAACCTGGTCTATTTTTCTTAAGCATGTGAATTTTTAACTGAACCAAGTGCTGCGTGCGCACGATCTTGGCTTAGCTAACTTCGAGTCTCGGGTTCAGACCTCACCACCATGCTGCGAAAGGGGACAATATATGGTCTATTGGCTTTCATGGCCAGTGAATTAAAACTCAGAATTTTTTCTAGGTTTATACCGTATCTTGTGTGGGGTTTCGCCTAGGAACACCAAGCTGGCTCATCAGCAGGCTTTTTTTGGAGGCCTTTATAGGGAGGTGAAAGGCTGCTTGAGCTTCATAAGAAGAGATGTAGTGCACAGTTCGCTACTCCTGTGGCGGTCCAGGCACGGACACCAAGAGCCCGCTGATGAACCAGCTTGGTGTTCCTAGGCGAAACCCTACACAAGACACGGCATAAACCTAGAAAAATTGTTGAGTTTTGGGAAAAGATATGTTATACTCTGTACATACGATCTTGGAACAACCGTACTGTTTGAACAAAATATCAAAAATTTAGGGACTAATTAATTATTGTTGTTAAACCCAGAATAGCCTACTGGTTTTCTAACCAAGCGGACATATTTTAACAACACAAGACATTTGATCCCAAATATCCTATAGTTAGGGGCTATTCATTGTTATTGAACCCAGAATACTAATTTTCTAACTAGGTGGTAACAGAACATGCCAATATGCTTTAATATTTGTGAGAACTAGCAAGTGCGTACAGTAAATGTACGTAATTACTTATTTTTCTACTAGTTTTTGGAAAAGATAACTATTACACACACTTTGTAATTGAAAGGTTCACTGATCAGTTATCTCAGTTCATGATTTTAGTCCATGGATCAGTTCTTCTAATCACCGTCAGATTAATTATTATACAAAAGAGCATCGATAGTCAGTGGAATTGAATGCCCTCCGAGCAAATGAGGTAACTGGCGAGAGATAGGCAATCCAATTAACAGTCCCAGTCAGCTGGTTGCGTTACACATATTGTGTAGGCGCACATGTTACACAGCATGGTCTGGCAGTTCTTGGCAATGTGGTCGATTATTAACCCGCAGCAAATACACCCTCTGTCTGAAGAGTTCGGTGAATGGGCTATATTACGAACGGATCGTTGGCTTACCTGAAACAGCCATCCCCGTGGATGGTTATGAACATCTGAGAACGACTGAACAAGTCCTGGAAACTCCTGGCATAGTCTTCTTTAGGAATAACCTTCAGTTTGGGTCGTCAAAACTCTAAATTTAAAGCAAGAGAAGAGTGAATTTATGCAACCTGCCTTGCACACTTGATAGACGGGCGGCAGTGAGAAGCGTGAATTTATGCAACCTATCGTCACACCTGTTCGACGGGTGGCAGTGAGAAGGGTGAATGTTCCGTGGAATGGAATGGTCCTGAAAACCATGTCCTGTTGCCTGAGGTACGACCTCGAAGGCAAACGTCAAAGTATGGAGTATCTGGGTCCAGGGTCACCGAAAAGCCATGAAGGGCCAGAGGTTTTCGCAGAGTTCGGACATCCAACGTAATGTGACGACCCAACTGAAGGCTATCTCTCAGGAAGACTATGCCACGACTTGTACAACCGTTCTAAGAAGTGCATAACCATCCACGGGGATTACTTCGAAGGATAGTAACGGCTGTTTCATGTAAGCCTACAATCCGTTCGTAATATAGACCTATTCACCGAACTTTTCAGAAAGAGGGTGTATTTGAGGCGTATGAATTCAACCTCTGACTTTTCCACTGTTGATTGAAAATTACATACACGCCAATGGAATTTCTGTGATGGAATCTTCAATTACGTTATCCGATTGGTCCCACACGGTGACATTTCCCTATGGTTTCGCTGTAAGCAACACAAGGGTTGAATACAAATGCCGAAATATCTCCGACTGTGAAGAATGAAGAGCGTGCCCATAAAAAAAAAGGGAAAAAAAGAACGCGATGGCTCACAAAATTGGGTTTCATTTTCCCTGTGGTGCGTGTCTTGTATGTAACACCTTGTAATTAAGGCAGGCGCTCTCAACTTGGTGTTCTTTAAATTACATTTGGTGCTCTCGACATCTTCATCATCCTTTCCCGTCTCCAGTTTCCCGGGTGCGGTAGACAAGTTCTCGCCACTGCTTTCTGTCATTGTACAACTTTCATTCTACAACTTCTTCCCATTTCAGCTCTTTTTCTCCACTTCTGATATCACGGTCTCAATCCATCGTTTTATGGGTCTTCCCCTAGGTCTTTTTCCTTTCAGTTCTCTATTGAAGTAGTCCCTTGCTGTTCTAATGTTATTCTATGCTTCCCTATAACATTTGTAACAGTTTCCTGTATATCAGCTCCCGTCACACGAGCCAAAAAGTGCTCGCGAACCCAAGCTCCCCTGAGATCCATTCTTACGTTCAATGTTTGTTGCACGAACCGAAAAAAAAAATTGTTTTCATTACAAGTTTTGACAGTGAGAAATGTTATCATTTTGTGAAATAGTAAAATTTGCAGTAAAAATAATTGGAGTAAAATGAAAGATGCTGATTTGACTCGACTGTCCACATTATCTGCATGAGTCATGCAAGCAGTTCCAGCATGCCTGGTGAGTTGTGAATCCCTAGCTATTTAATCAATTCAGAGGGAGAGGTTGGTTGGTTGGTTGGTTCCTTAGTTTAGGGGCTGCGACACGTGGTCATGTAGCCCCGTGTACTTTGGGTGTGTGTAGAATCTGTCTGACAACCGGTGTTAATTGTGATGGCTGTATTATTGTGTGTTATCTGTGATTCAGGTAAGGACTACAAACGATCAATTTTTCAAGTAGTTCCAACTTATGCTACCAAATGCTACCGTCCACGACACCTAGCTGCGGGCTTGCCTACCAGAAGCCATCGCAATCAGCACCTGGTGACGAACGTTGGAACTAATATAGCGTTATCAACTAACCTACAAATTTTAGCTTCCACAGGTGCTGTTAATGGAAGGTTCTTTTACATGCCATAAATCTATGACATGGGACCACCGGATTTACTTCACCTCCTAAGGAAGGCACACAGGGAGAGGGAGATAGGAAAAGAAAACAGAGGCGCATGCTCGTTCCATTATTGGTATTTATTTTGCACATCATTATCACGGCATAGCCTGGTTACATGCCGGACGTTTGTTTTAGATGATTACTCTTGACCTCCAAGCTTGCGGGTGAGCCTGTGCACAGTCACTCTGATACCCTCTCGCTTAACAGTTGTCACCACCAGTCTGATGTAATGAAATTCCAGACACCACCGTGCTGAAAAGTACAGTCCACGACGAAGTATCGTGTGACGCAGAAGTAAACGTTACATAGTTACCAACAGAACGCCATTATATTTGCCAATGACTGTACTTCATCAGTAGCGTGAGATAGTTTTGTCCATCATCTGACCGCATGGGGCAGCTGACAACAACACAGGTTCTGCAGTAACTCGACTCCAGGCTTCCTTTAGGATATTTCACTCGTCTAAAACAAACGTCCAGCCTGTACATTTTGGTTGGTTAGTTCCTCAGTTTAGGGGCTGCGACAACGTGGTCATGTAGCCCCGTGTACTTTGGGTGTGTAGAATCTGTCTGATAACCGGTGTTAATTGTGATGACTGTATTAGTGTGTGCATCTGTTTTTTAATTCAAAAGGACTGCAACTTTGAATTTTTCAAATAGTTCCTACTTTTGCCGCCAAACGCCACCGTCAACGACTACTAGGCCTAGTTCAGAACTTAGCTACTAGACGCCACCGCAGTCGACTCTTGGCAACGAACGTAGGAACCTAAGAGCATTGTTTATATTCTTATCCTATACAATTTAGCTTCACGCAGGTGTAATCGTGGAAGGCTCTTTAACATGCCATAAATCTATGACATGGGACCACCGGCTTTACTTCCCCTCCGAAGGAAGGCATACTGAGGGATTTTTAACGCTGTTAAAAAATCCGACGGCTTTGGCCGGGTTTGAACCCGCAATGTTGGCCATAGAAGCTCAGCATGCTACCGACTACGCCACCGAAGCCACCCCTGTACATTTTAAGTTGCGGCCTGGTTCAGTGTTAGGAAGGAACCATCTGTTCTGAGGTACAATGTTTGTAGATTACCCTGTAGAGTATTTTCCTTTTCTTTAATAATCCGTAACAATGTATATAAATCTCAATCACATGTAATTTATTTCAGGTTATTTTCACGTATTCCGGTGATTGGAATGATTTTTGAGTTTACCACTGAAAGCTACAATCCTCACATTACTGTACAACCATTTCATGCCCGCTCTCCTCACGAGTCTCCTTCACTTGAACAATGAGATAAGTGTGCATCTGAATCATCTTCGATGATTGCTGACAAATGGAGCGGAGTGTTTTCTCCAAGGAACTTCCTGACGATATGGCTTGTGCTTAACAGGGAGTCCTTTTTGTTGGAAGATCTTCATTATGTGTTGCTACTTTCAGAAACAGTGGCGTATAGGGAACTGATGTCGGAAAATATGAAGAAGACATTGAAGATGACTTCTATGCAACAGCTGCTATGTTAGACAGGAGCTGGACAGGACCGAATAAAAGCATGAGGAGTGTTGTAACGAAACTGGCCGTACATGGTTTTCACCACAAAGTGTGTTAAATAGTTTTTATATTAGGCTAGTATAAACAGGATACAGGTTCCGCCTGATCAATACTATTATTAAATATGATCACTATGTGGTCATTAGTGGGACATGTTTCGAGGCCTAATTATTAGTTTTGGCCCCTTCATCAGCCGATATGACAGAAAACGATGCAAGATAATTGTTTGGCGTAACACTAAAAATTCCCTTAAAATAGAATCTTGTATGGTGCACCATAAAGAGAGATTAGTTGGTTGGTTGGTTCCTCAGTTTAGGGGCTGCGACAACGCAGTCATGTAGCCCCGTGTACTTTGGGTGTGTGTAGAATCTTTCTGATAACTGGTCTTAATTGTGATGGCTGTATTAGTGTGTGTATCTGTTTTTAAATTTAAGTACAGACTGAAACTTAGAATTTTTCAAATAGTGCCTACTTTTGCCGCCAAGCGCCACCGTCAACGACTACTATACCAAGTTCAGAACTTAGCTACTAGACGCCACCGCAGTTGGCTCTTGGCAACGAACGTAGAAACCTAAGAGCGTTGTTTACATTCTTAACCTATCCAATTTAGCTTCACACAGGTGTAATTAGTGGAAGGTTCTTTAACATGCCATAAATCTATGACATGGGACCACCGGCTTTACTTCCCCTCCGAAGGAAGGCATGCTGAGGGATTTTTAACGCTCTTAAAAATCCGACGGCTTCGGCCGGGTTTGAACCCGCGATATTGGGCATAGAAGTTCAGCATGCTACCAACTACGCCATCGAAGCAGCTAAAAAAAGAGAGATTGAATTTTTTTATAAGTGATGTCAAACGTATTATGAACTATTAACACTGTCAATACATGCCTCACTGTGGTCTGTAGATGCTAATGAAAACACAATTGTGCCGGTTCAGTACGGCAGCAACAATTGCGAACACCATGAAAACATGTTGGAATCTGCAGTAATGATGGAATGCTTAATATAGTGAAGAATACGTGTCTTTGTAAATTTTGTGAACTATAATGTGATAAATACCACGTGTTACATTGCCAGAAATGCTCAAAAACAGTGACAGAATTCAGTGTTGAAAACTAAATGATGTATTTTAAATTATGTATGTATTCCTCCTGCTATGTATGGCTACTTGGCTGCAATTATAAAATTAATTAACAGAACTGCCTTCTGTAGTTCAATATACCAGGTGGCCCGTTTTCCCCGTGCAATCTAGTTTAAGGTGTCCCGTATACATTAATGCCGTATGGGATGTCTTTAACTGATTTCCACAGGGGTCACACTGAACGCAGGCCGATTACGTCAGAATACGAAGGAATAACAACCGGACGGCCGCTAGCTGTATGTTCCTCAGCGCTACCCGTCTAATGCACCCCATTGTCTTGTGGAGCCCCGCATTTGAGAGCGTAATAGACTCATATGTGGTACAACAACATGGCAGTTGCTGGCAACATATTGACGATGGCTGGTGTACTCAGCATCGATGAGTACACGGACATTACACTAATCTATGGAGATGCAGGTCGTAATGCCGTTGAAGCTCGTATACGGTAAGCACTGGTGTTTCCAGATAGACGTCTGCCGTCTACGTTCGCCAGCGAGGCTTCATACCGCTATGGGGCGCATTAGACGGGAGTACTGAGGAACATGCAGCGTGCGGCCGTCTGGTTGTTATCTCTTGGCAATCTGACGTAACCGGCTTGCATGTTAGGTTACCCCTTAGGAATTCAGTTATTAGACCTCCTGTTTATCACCCGTACATGCGGGACACTTATAAGTAGATTGCACGGCGCAAATGGGCCACCTGGTATACCGTATCAGCGGATGCAGATTCAATGCTGATAGACTACTGTGGAGGGTTTTGGGTATAACACCAGTTATGATACAATTATTGGGATTGTAGTCACCGACTCTAGTTTCCACATCTGCTTTATCTCAATTGCCAGCTCTGTGTACTTAGATATTTTAGTAGCAGCTGTTGCTTGGATGTTTTGTGTGCTGGGACATCAATCATGACTCTCGGTGTTCTTTATTGCTGACAATGCTATCTGGCCAGTTGTTAATGTCAGCAACATCTGTCACAACTCATCTGTGCCAGTAGAGCTTATTATCAATATTATTATTTATTAGAGTGGATACTCAGCTCAATGAGTCCTTAAGGATCATAACAGACACATTAAGATCAGCCCCTGTACCATGGTGGCGTCCTGGCAGGCATTCCTCCTCCACAACTGAGACGACAACACGCAGCTGCCCACGCTTGGAAAACTTACAACTGTTCTGACTTCAAGCACCTTTACGGTTCGCTCAGTACTGATTAATCCTCCACCCATGCCCCTGAAATCCAGGAATCCTATTTGGGGGGATAACATTAAGCAGCTAGGGCCTTACAACATCAACAAAATCTGGAAGGAAAGGTGGAGAGATTTTTCTTCGCCTCGCCAAATCCACTTAGATGATCCTTCCCAGCATATCCCGGGAACTGATCTACCAAGAGCTACGTGGTGCCAACTAAATCACGCTCGAACTGGTCATGGAAGGTGTAAAGCAATGTTACACAAATGGGGATGGCTATAATCACCAGCTTGTGACTGTGAAGCTCAAGAATAGACGATGAACCACATCATTCGGGAGTGCCCACAGTGTAGCTTTACTACAGGCGATTGGGAAGAGTTCATGAAAGCATCAGCTCCAGCGCTTTCCTGGTTGAAGAGCCGTGATGTTCATATCTAGACTATTAAGTACTTATTTTTGGTTAATCATGTAGATGTTGATGATGATGATGATCATCATCATGTGGCCTCTGGAGAGGCCAAGTGCAGGTCTTTCTAGTTGACGCCCGTGGGCGACCTGTGCGTCGTGATGAGAAAGAAGTGATGATGAAGACGTCGCATAGACCCCGTCCTCGAGCCACGGGAATTAACCCCAGGAGAATAAAATCCCTGATGGCTCGGCCGGGAATCGAATCCGGGGCACTTCGGGCCAAAGCCTAGCCACGGAGCCGGACAATCATGTATATCATTTGTACCATACGAAATAAGAAATGAGAAGATTAGAGAACACGCTGGAATAAATCAGTCCCTGAAGGTGACCATAACTAGGGCACGCTTGCGATGGTTTGGTCACGTCAAACGTATGACAGAAAGTAGAATTGCAAAACAATGGCTGTATACTGATATTACTGGAAAGAGACCTGTTGGAAGACCTAGGAGGAGATGGCTGGACCAAGTGAAGGATGATATCACATCCAAGGGATTCAACTGGGATGAAGTCTTGAAGGATCAGTGGTACATGAAGAGATTAAAATGGAGAGTGCTCGTAAACCACACCGGGGAAACTGGAGTGGAAACTTGATGATGATGATTATTCATTTATTTTGCTCATGAGCATACACATTCTCAGCATATTTGCTGGAAAGAAAACCTTTACAATACATCGCAATATAAGCCAAACTTGTCAATTTCCAGTACACTTTCTGGGGCATATTTATAGTACGGCATTTGCTCTTGGCTCAGTAGTTGAAGGCGTATAGTCAGTTCTTGATGTACTTTGGCAACAGAATCAGAAAGGCCTTATTGCACAAAATTTGTTTAGTTAATGTCTTTAAAAAATTACTTTAAATTGCAGATATTCTTCTTCAAATAAGTGTTTTTCCCTTCTTGAATCTCTAAAAGGAATAATTCAGTATGCATAACTCATCCCCTGCTTGAGTTACTTATAGACTCGTACGATGTATTGTAATGGCGAGGGCTGCTCTACAGAACCCTCCATGTAAACTATATGGAGTGGAGGGCTGGGTGATTAAACAGTGGACATAGCACTGGCTTGCATGCGAATGTCTCTGTTATATGAAAGGATTTTCTGAATTATTTCGGCTGCATTCCAATATTTTTGTTTTACATTTATTAATTTTCATCATCAATTTTTTCCTCAAGACGGAGTCCATACCATTCAAAAACTCATTCAAATCCTCTGGCATATCGGCCTCAATTCACAGAATTCTAGGCATAGAGGCATGAATTAAATTCGCATAACCTTATCAGCACGCAATTAACTTCTCCACACCAGAGATGGTAAACTCTTCAATGCGCATGTGCGAGCTGAATATTCTAAAGGTTAATGTCGACTGAGCCGGTCCCGTGGTGCTGGGATAGCGCGCCTGCCTCTCACCCGGGCTGGGCTGTAGTACTAGGGGTTAGATAATGTCGACTGAAGTTAGATCTGGTGATCCCTGACACAATTGGTCTACCGACAACGTATACGCGAGTGAAACAAGCATAAAGGTTTAGGATTTTGAATTGGGTGTTCTAGTAACTTCATTAAACTAGGATCATGCATAAGACCGCAGATAAGGGTTTACGAGCTCGCTGCGAGGGACACGGGAACAGAGTCCAACTTAATTGCTGCTGACTGATTTTAGGGGCTTTGCGACATCGTGGCCATGTATCCCCGTTTACTTGGGCGTGTGTGGAATTTATCTGAAAACCTGTGGTATTGTGATGCCTGTATTTGTGTGTGTGTACTTGTAATTCAGATGAAGATTGGGAAGGAGGCGGCCTTGGCTTTAAGTTAAGATCCATCCCTGTATTTGTCTGGAGTGGAAGTGGGAAATCACGGAAAACCACTTTCAAGATGGCTGAGATGGGAATCGAACACTCCCCTTCTCAGGTTTGCCTGGGTGTACCCCGTTTCAGCCCTCAGACTAGAAGTAAAATTTATTGGCAGAGTCCAACTTAGAAATAGTTTTATATTTGCTGACCACTCAAAGCCCCTCTTTAAATAAGTGTACTTAGTTTCTCACTTCCTCCTCAAGGATCAGCCTGTTAACCTGTTCCGACGTCAGCTTTCTTGCCATGGGTCGACCAATATTTCTTCTTCCAATAGGATTGTATTCAAGGGCAAGCTTCGGGATTCTGTTGTCATCCATCCGTTAAACGTGTATTTTATCATTTTAAATGATCTTGTCGACTTCGTCGTTACGCTGGGGTCTGGCGTTACGTTACGGTGACGGGACGAAATGTACCCAGATGCACTGAGGTGTGTGACGTCAGTACCGCTTGGTGCATGTGTTCCCCGACAATCTCTACTTCGTTAGTATAAGACAAAAATCCCCGATTCTTGGATGTCACGGCTAATCTCGAGAACCACTGGATGTATTTTCATGCGGTTTTCACCATTCTGTAAAGGATATCTCGAGGAAAGATTCTGTAGAAAATAATTTATGTATGATCAAAGGAGGCCAAGCAGTAACGATTTTAGTTGAAAAAGTCGAAAACAAACTTGGCGTCCGTGCGCTTCTTAAGCTTACGCTGGGCAAACCGTTTAAAATATCAATATACCCATGAGAATTGGTCAGCATGAAAAGTTCTACAAAAAAGTTCGCGAGTGCATATCTCTATCTTCAATACATCGCCCACTATAAGTGTTTTTAGACTGGATGGAAGGGGCACGTCCCCGCGCGCTCTGGTGAGCGTGCGGCATCCCGCGCGCTTGACCAGGCTTTGCCCTTGGTTTTCACTTGCCGTTCGCGAGTAATTTGAAACAAGATACGCAAGATAAGTATTATGCAGATAATTTTCTAACATGTCAAGAGTCTTTGGCTTCGAGCGAAGCGAGAAGCCTCCAGCCTTTCTAGCATTTTTCAGCATTTGTAGTATTTAAAATGATACAAAGTCTAGTCTTTCAGACTGACTGTCTCTTTTTTTTCTTTCAATTTTCTCTGTTTTGCGAAATTCTATTATTCAGTGAAAATATATTTAACTACTGCCTCATTTCTTCGTTGTGTTTTCTATCTATTGGAGAGTATCCTTTCTCTGATCTCAGTAACTTCATTTCGAATGATAGTACTGTATTTTGTTTTTATAACTTGTTTTATTCACCAATGTGAATATATCAAAGTTGGCACAGTCATACTCTTATAGAATTTAAGTTGAGTCTCTTTTTGTATTCTACCCTTCAGTGTTCGTCGAATTGTTCCACACATATATTGAAATCGATGAAGCTTAAACAATTTTCTCCAAACACAATGCAGCCTAGATTAATTTAGAAATAATAATAAGAATAATAATAAGAGGTCGGATAAGTTTAAATATCTTGGTGAATGGATCCAGCCTAATGGACTGGATAATGCAGCAAACAAAGGGAGGATCAGAAAGATGGAATTAGCTTATAAATTAGTACAGAATAGGCACAACAAAAGAACAATATCTTACGGAGCGAAGATAAGACACTATACCACGGTTGTCAAGCCTGAGGGATTGTATAGTTCAGAATGTTTGATACTGAACAAGAAAGGTGAATTAAAGGAACTGGAGAAGAAAGAAAGAACAATCTTGCAGAAGATCTTAGGACCCGAAAATAGAAATGATGGTACATGGCGGAAGAGGCGAAACAAAGATCTTTACGGACAAGCAGAAAAAATCACAGATACCATACGGAAGAGAAGATTGAAGTTATATGGACACCTTACGAGAATGAGCGATAGTCGACTAACGAAGAATATCTTTAATTACATCACCAAGATAAAAGCGACTACAAAATGGGTAGATGAAATAAGAAAGGATATGGAGGAATTTGGGGTCAGTCCAAATGAGATCTGGAAAAGAGGTACGATTGATGCATTCAAGGGGTTCCAGGAAAAGCAAAGGAGAAGAGCCAAGAACATCTGGGCTGAAGAAAGGAAGAGAATCCACAGTGAAAGAATGAAGAGTTTCTGGGAGCAGATAAAAGGACTAATCAGCAAGTCAATTGTTTCCCGTGGTCCAAAGTAGGCCAAAATCGAACAAAGAAGAATAAGAATAATATAATCTCAAGTGTTGATAATTAATAATAATAATGTTATTGGTTTTGAAGCCTCCGTGGCTTAGGCGGCAGCACGCCGGCCTCTCACCGCTGGGTCCGTGGTTCAAATCCCGGTCACTCCATGTGAGATCTATGCTGGACAAAACGGAGGCAAACAGGTTTTTCTCCGGGTACTCCGGTTTTCCCTGTCAAACTTTCATTCCAGCAACACTCTCCACTATCATTTCATTTGTCATTCATTTAATCATTGCCCCAAAGGAGTGCGTCAGGCCTCGCAGCCGGCACAATTCATATCCTCGCCGCTAGATGGGGGCTTCATTCATTCCATTCCTGACCCGGTCGGAGACTGGAAGCAGGCTGTGGATTTTCATTTTCAATGTTATTGGTTTTACGTCCCTTTTAACTACTGTGGATTTTAGAGACGCCGGGGTGCCAGAATTTTGCCCCGAAGAGGATCATTAACGTTGCAGTAAATCAACTGACACGGCTCCCTTGCATTTTCGCACCCTCAAATTCCAACTGCCTGCACCAGGATTCGATCCTGCAACCTTGGGAATAGCGGGCGAGAACTTAACCGCTGAACCACGCAACCAGGCGATCTGTTACGAGTGATGGCATCTAGGCGACTCACTCACCATGCCTGACGGTCGACTTTCACTGCCATATAACGGTGAAAACTGAAAATCCATGTGAGCATCTTGGGGTGAGATTTAATTTGTTTCTTGTTACCACCAAAGGTGATTACTAGAATCATCAGCATCATCTTCAAGTGTTCGCTCCAGTTTCCCGGGTGTGGTTTACGAGCGCTCTCCATTTTAGCCGATTCATGTACCACTGCTCCTTCAAGACTTTATCCAGTTGATTCCCTTGGGTGTGATATCTTCCTTCACTTGGTCCAGCCATCTCCTCCTAGGTCTTCCAGTAGGTCTCTTTCCAGTAATCTCAGTATGTAACCATTGTTTTGCAATCCTTCCTTCTGTCATATTGACCCCAATAACCATAAAATGACTCAAGATGCCTCAAGAATGGAACTGCCGTTAAAATAACAATCAGGGGAAGATGACCTCGCTGTTCCGTCCTTTAAAACAGCAATAACTAACTAAAATAACAATCGGACAAGCGTTGGATTTCTTTTATGTAGGTATTCGGGATTTAAATAGCTATTTAGACAAACGGTCCTTTCAGAAGCAACACTATTGATGTTTTGTTGTAACTTTGCGTCTTGTTCTCAGACAAGCGCCAGCCGTACGAACGCGACATCGAGAGTGCTAACGAATCTACTGTACCGGTACCTGAATACGACTTGTCTATCGTCCGACTACCTATTGAGCTACACCATGCAAAGAGTGACTGCTTCGCATATCCAGGAGTAGGTATAATTTTCCAATATTCATTTCATGTGCATCACATTTACATTGTCGACAATTGTTCGGAAACACCCCTACAGTGAAATAACAGCTCTTAGCCCTACAATCGCCTAATCTACCAACTAACCTAGGTGCCCCTCCTCCCCGCCAAATTAGAGCAGGTGAGGCGAAGGCAACCGAAGGTAAGCATGCGTAAACATAGACAAACAACTTCAGATAGACTACTGTAAAACATCAGAGATTTATTGCAGAAATGAACAAATGAAGGTAACACAGACATACGAGTTCCAAATACCGAATCCAAAACTATAACAAGAGGCCAGTCATCTCCTATGACTTATGTACTGTACTCGTCATAGAGTCTTCAGGACAGTACTCTCTTAAGGGGGTCACGTTCAGTTCTCTGCTTATCATTACACGACTGTCCTGGCTGAGATAACTATAGGCTACGCAGCGAATACTACTGACGATAAAAGGTTCATTCACAACGATACCAGCACAAGGATTTCCTTTAAATATGAATACATAATTACCCTCAAATTATTCAAGTCTGGACATAAATAACAACACAAACAAAAACACAAACTGTATCCCAAAGATAAAATAATGAAATAAACAGTCTCATACACAAATAAAATCAATTAATGTCCGGAATTTGCTGCTTTATGAAGCATTGCTGCTGTTATAATGGACTTATGCATTCATTTCTGATCCGATACCCAGCATACATTTACCTGAGGATCGGATTGGTGATAATTCGGAGTGTGTGTGCGTGTGTGTGTGTAGGGGGGGGGGGGAGGAGGAGGAGGGTAAACGCAACAAAATATTCAAATTCAGTTCCTTCAATATCATTAAAATCATCATAATAAATCATTCACTTTGTTCAAAACAAATATCCATTTTGTCGTTTGCAATTAAGAATCCACTTTGTCGGTTTCGGAACCAAGATCCCCGTAAGTACAAAACTAACCACGTTATTAGTATAGGCTACTCCCATTGTGTCAACTTGAATCTACTGTAATTAAACAGTAGAGAACTTGTAGGTCAATCTATTCGAATGTAAGGAAACAAGTAACATAATACAGTTTATATATTATTCTCGTATCAGAAACATGTTACACAATTACAAAACATTTCACTAAATACAATTAGACCCCAACTTGGCGACTTGTGGTGCATTCTCTGAAGCTAGGTGTAGATCCTCTGTTGTGCAGGTGGTTGGACACATACGACATTGAATCATGTGGTTGACAGTCTGATCTTCTCCACAATCACACTTGATGTTTCCGTCTTTAGCGTAGTTCCATCTTACCCTATTAGCTCTTTTGCTTAAACAGGCAAAACGAGAAACCCAACCGCACGCCACCTATTCACAATCTTTCATATCGCAAGAGATCGACGAGGGATTAAAATCACTCCGAAATGGCAAAGCTGCAGGACTAGATGGAATCTACCCAGAACTCCTAAAAAGCTGTGGTCCAGCTACAAAAAGATGGCTCGTTGCATTCTTCAGCTCCATACTTCAGTCAGGAAGACTCCCCCCAATCTTCAAGAAGTCAAAAATTATCGCCCTTCTGAAACCAGGAAAGGATCCAACTCTCCCACAAAGCTATCGACCTATTGCTCTACTCTGCGTCACCTACAAGTTATTAGAAAGACTGATACTGAACCGAATAGCACCGGCCATCGAAGCAATCCTTCCAGTTGAGCAGGCAGGGTTCCGACCCGGCCGTGACTGCAGTGACCAAGTACTGTCCTTGGCCACGTATTTGGAGGTTGGTTTTGAGAAGAAATTGAAAAACGTCTCTGTCTTCTTAGATCTTACAGCTGCATATGACACAGTTTGGAGGGAAGGTCCTTTGCTTAAACTGATTGAAGCTGTTCCTTGCAAAAAAATTGCAACACTAATTGACAGACTGTTAAACAACCGGCTATTTCAAGTTCACTCAGAACACAACAGAAGCAAATTCCACAAAGCCAGTAATGGTCTGCCACAAGGGTCGGTTCTACTCCTGCTCTTTTCAACTTATATATCCACGACCTGCCTGAAACAGTGTCCCGAAAGTTCATATATGCGTACGATATTTGCCTTACAATTCAGCAACCCAACTTCGCAGAAGCTGAAATAGTTCTTAATCGAGACCTCGAACTGTTGGATGACTATTTTCAAAGATGGTATCTACATCCTAACCCACAGAAGACAGTGACATCTACATTTCATCTAAACAACGCAGAAGCGAACTACCATCCAAGGCTATTCCTCAAGGGACATGAACTACAATATTGTGCCAATCCCAATTATTTAGGAGTAACATTGGATAGGTCTCTTACGTACAAACATCATCTGCAGAAAACCGCCAACAAACTAAAAAGTCGTAATAACATTCTCCAACGACTGGCTGGAACTTCTTGGGGAGCGGATGGAAACAATTTACGGACAACATCTTTGGCCTTGGTCTATTCTGCAGCAGAATACTGCTCTGGTATCTGGATTAATAGTGCTCACACACAGCTAGTAGATTCACAACTTCGCCAAACCATGCGGATCATAACTGGTACACTTCGTGCTACACCGATCAAATGGTTACCGGAACTCAGCAATATAGTACCTCCACATATCAGGAGACAGAAGGCCCTTTTTCAGCTGTGGACAAGAATGTTGAAGAATGAACATCTACCTGTTCATGAGGATATCAGACAGAAATGCACACGCCTTAAGTCTCGTCAGCCTGCTTGGAAGACGGCTGGGAAGTTAACATCCGACTCCTTCAACTCCACTTCTAAGAGGTCAACAGAGTGGTATTTATCCCCACCTCGTGCAATAGTGGACATTAATAATCCATCTACAAAACTGGCAGGCTTCGATCTGCCACGCTGCACCTGGAGTAGACTAAATCGCATGAGATGTGGAGTAGGTAGAACAGCATCAACTTTACACACATGGGGTTGGTCAGTTTCCCCACATTGTGACTGTGGGGAGGTTCGCTAAACAATGAAACATGTAGTGCAGGAATGCCCACTCCGTGTTTTCTCTGGCAACATGGAAGAACTCAACTCAGCAACACCGGAAGCAGTGAAGTGGGTAGCGGAATTGGACATTCATATTTAGTGAGACGTACATCACTCACACTCAATGTTTACAATTGAACTGTCGAAGTTGTCAGGTAGATAGTGATGTCTAAATATATTGTTTTATTCCTGTTATTTTTCCTCTCAATCTTCGTAAATTGCTTTGTATATACATGATAATTTGTATTTAGCCTACTCGGTGCTTATCTTCCACTGGATATGTAAATAGTTTATAGGTTGTTTTCATCATACGCTAAATAAAATAAATAAAGCTCTTGATTTGCCGACTCCTGATCTCAACCTATTTAGGGATTTCCATGTCATCCATGCCTCGTTATGACCTGGTGGTAAAGTTTCAGATGGTGTTGTACAGCCACCAGGAAGAAGACCTTTAGCTTTCCAAGATTGTAATCTAGCATTTTTCTCGGTGGTTGTGAGTTCCTTTGATGTTTTTAGGAAACTCTTCCTAGATTTCAGTATTGGTGTGTATAATTCGTACCCATATAACGGATGAGTTCTTTTATGCTCCACCTTCTTCCTTTCCTTGTTCGCTGTTATTTTTCTTCGAACAGAAGGTGGTGCTATCCCGGCGAGGTGGTAAAGCCATTCAATTGGAGTGGATTTGAGACACCCAGTTATTATTCTGCACGTATTGAGAGCCACATCTACCTGTTTGGAATGAGCTGAGTTATACCAAACAGGACATGCGTACTCTGCGGTGGAATAACATAATGCCATTGCAGAAGATCTGATGGTTGCAGTTTGGCTGCCCAACTGCGATCCGGCCAATCTTCTGAGGAGATTGTTCCGCGTTGAAGCTTTCTGCTTTGTGTTCATACAATGTTTCTTGTATGTGAGAGACCTGTCGAGTGTTACTCCTAAGTATTTTGGAGTGTAACAGTTTTCCAATGTAACTCCTGGCCGTACAACATTTAACTTACGTTCGGCTTCCCTATTTCTTAGATGAAAATCACATACTTGTGTTTTTGATGGATTGGGTTTGAGATAATTTGTAGTATAGTATCTTGAGAGGGTTTCAAGGGCATTATTGAGATTGCTCTCCACAGATACAAAGTCTCTGCACTGTGCAGACAAATCAAGATCATCAGCATACACAAAGCTCCTGCAGTTTGGGGCAATAGGTTGATCATTTGTATAAATGTTAAATAAAATTGGAGCCAACACACTTCCTTGTGGGAGACCATTCTTCTGTGGTCTCCATCTGCTACGTTGTCCTTGAAAATCAACAAAGAACCTGCGATTCAGCAAGATAGTGGAAATGAAGTTGGTTAGGCTAGGGTCCTTAGTCAGATTGTAGAGCTTAGTTAATAATATCTGATGATTCACAGTGTCATACATACACTGCTGATAAATCAACAAATGCCACTCCAGTTACATTGTGAACTTCAAAACCATCTCCTATGTACTGAGTTAAGTTCAACAGTTGTCCAGTACAACTTTTACCAGGACGAAATCCAGCTTGTTGAGGTATAAGCAAAGGGTCGATTATGGGTATAAGACGATTTAAGATCACTCTTTCTAACAATTTAAGAAGATGACACAGAAGAGCAATTGGTCTAAAACTACTTGGGCTGTTTCCTACTTTACCAGGTTTCAGCAAGGCTATCACTCGGCTCTTACGCCAGATCTTTGGAATGTGACATCTGCTTATGCAGTTGTTAAAAAGTTGCAGAACCCATTTCTTTGTTTCTGTGCCAAAATGCTTAATTTGTTCAGTTCTAATTTCATCCAGGCCCGCTGATTTCCCGTTTTTACTCTGTTTGATGGCCTTCTCTAATTCCAACATGTTGAATGGAGTCATAATGTCATTTTCCTCCAGTTGTTCTCTTTGCGATCTAGGCAGATTAGATTTGTGATCCATCTTCCCATTTAGCAATAGTAGGTGTGCTATTTGATTTGCAGTAATGTTATAGTGTTCAGTGGCACGAGTTGGGTCATTGTTTAGACGCTTCAAAAGTCTCCATGCTTTATGACTGTCTCTTTTCAAGTCTAGATCTTCGATGGTTCTTATCCAATGGATACTTTTCGTCTCCTTTATAGACGAGATAAGTTTATTTCCAGCTTCCACCGTTGTTTCGCTGAATGGGAAATAAATTGGTGTATTCTTTCAGTAGGGCAGACTGTTCTGTTGTAATACCGGGGATGTAAGATGTCCGACAACCACGAGGAATAGACATTCTTGAGCATCTCTTTTCAGCTGTAGTGAAGTTATCATAGGATTCTGGTATTGGTTCAATTGAAGATACTTCGACGTCCAGTAGTTCTGTGAAATTCATCCAGTCTGCCTTCTTAAAATTGTATCTCCTACGAAAAGTCACTTTTTGAGGTCTTATAGCAGCACATAGTTGACACATTATAGGTCTATGCTGAGAATTAGGTTGATACTACTACGACTGAATATGAGATCAGGGTTGAAACCACATTTCCACCTACCGCTGTTGAATGAAGAAGGTAGTTTTGCATCATGGATGAGAGCAAGGTGATTTAATTCTGCCCATTCCTGTACTGCTGTCCCATTTTCATCTTCATAACTGTAACCCCAAACATGGCTCTAGCTATCAAAATCACCTATGACAATCTGCACATGTTTATTCTGGAAATTAGTTGGTTGGGTAAAAGTGATTTCAGCGCCAGGTGGTTTATACACTGATGAGATGGTGCAATCATTTGTTTCTATGGTAAGAATTTCAATATCGTTTTCGGCCGTGAATGCTGTTGACAGTACCTGGATATCCGGGTGAACAAATATATCGCTTCCATATTTGTCGTGCGATCTTTCAATGGCAAGACGCATTTCATGTACCTTTGGTCTACGCACTTCGCAGCTACCATGGATCTCCTGTATGCACAGTTGTTGTCTACATAAATCTTCTTTGGCTGGTGATATGTTAACAGAAATGATTGTTAATTGTGGCCCTGGAAAGGACTGAGATTTTAATGTTTCTGGTGTAATACAGTAACAAGATAACGCATCACACCTATCATATTAGGGTACTCAATTAACGTACCCGTTGGTACGGACATTTCAAAGAAAAATAGTTTAATTTAAACCAGGATCTCAATCCAAAAATCAAACTGGAGAAATATTCAAAACTTAATAATGACCAGTGCCAAACTCAATCCATTATCATCGTAGACACATAAATACACGAAGAAAAATTCAAGAATATAAAATACTCAAAATTTTTAAAGACTCGTTAAAACTCAAAATGAAAATTCTAACTAGTAGTTCTGTGAAGAACTAAATAGCCTATTTTCATATATTCTACTGGTCTTTAACATTAAAAACTCTACCTCCTATTAAAAACATTTTCCATGTGATGTACTAAATAGCTTTAAGTGCATTACCTACGTTGTGAGAAAGTATGGAGTAAGAAAATCAAAATCCAAACTCAATATACATACGTTGTAGTCATTGTAGACAAGAAACATAAATAAAGCATAATCGTCTTACTATGGCACTAGTGCATGCCCTGTCTTAAATCAAAGCTTTCATCGTTCAAGCTAATTCGCTCAACATATCATTGATACCAGTAGTATCTCTGCTTAAAAGTAAAAACTTGTCTTTACCAGCAGATGGCACCGAATAAAAATAGAGTCTGTGAATAATTAGAAGCAGGATATTCAGCATTGTACTGAATTTTAAAGTAGGGTGAAACACTACTATTTCACTCAGCTAGGCGACAGCATCTGTTCAATCAGTGATCAGATAGCTTTGCTAGGTAGGATTGGTACCTGGAACGATGCAAGACCACCCGAGATGTCAACTTCAGGTACGAGATATAGTCCATCTACTGCAAGTTTGCACTTTTTTGACAGCTAGGGTTGCCAACCTTCATTAGGAAAGACTCAATTTATAACCTGTAGTCCATAACAAATATATACACGTTTTAATCACATGTACGTTTTTTTTCAGGTTATTTTTTCGCTTGTCCAGTAATTGTGAATATATTGGCAACATATTCTGTCGACCAGACTGAAAAGTTGCATTATCAAACTGAACTACCACGTGCTCGTGGGATGGGCGTGCGGTTGGTAATGGACGCTTTACTGTGTTCATCCGCCTGAGAAAATAACGGGTTAATTATATTAAATAATAATAATAATTATAATTGATAATATTGCGCAAAGTCGTCTGAAAGTATTATTTCCATTTGAACGCGTGTTCACTGTTCAGATAAATATACATTATAGTGGTTATCTTAAATGTTGAGTAAATATGTAGCCTGAGATGTCTCCAGGTCAGACATCTTTGTTTTGATTATCGAGTCGGAAGCAGATACGGAATTTCATGTTCGAGATATTTATTTTATTTCTCTCATTTTGAAGGTAAAAGAAAAGACATCAGATCTATTGATTTCCCCAATAACATTGGCCTGGTGAATAATTTTCATATGGCATGATTTGTGCAAAAAGTAGGCCTAAAATATGAGTTGTTGAGTAGGGCCTAGGCCAAAAGTTAACTTACATGGTGAAATGTTTCATACGTTTTATTATAATATCAATCCAACAGGTCAAGTAATGATCGTATCGTCTTAAGGACATCTTACATCATACCTTAGTAAGCATTTTCCTCGAGCTGTGAAATGATGGGCCTAAAATAATTCCACTCTCACATTTAAGTTATCAGCTACTGTGTCATAGCCATAGCCAAGGTCTTGCTCATAGCGCATCCAATAATGTAACATTCTGTTATAGAACGATTATTTGATAAATGCCACAAAGAAATAGCCAAGGTCTTGCTCATAGCGCATCCAATAATGTAACATTCTGTTATAGAACGATTATTTGATAAATGCCACAAAGAAATACAAGTTTCCTTTTAAAAAGGGCAATGAATTGATATTGCGAGATGAATGTAGGTTTAGGCAACTCATATTTTTTGACACCTTTACGGAATACAGCGGCCATTGCTGGCTTCCATGTGGGTGATAGCTCATTGGCTGGAATGCACGTGGTAGAGGCGGATTGATATGTTCTGTAGGAGTATCGTTCCCGCGAGAACTGTCAAAAAAGTGCAAACTTACAGTAGATGAACTATAGCTACACCAACATCACCCATGACAATCTACAAGCCGATGAGCTCACTTACATTTGTCAGTTGCAAGTCGGACTTGGTTTCTGTTAACTTCACTGATTTAACCAAGAACCTCCCTTTTTATTTCACTGTTTGAAAGGCCGCAAGACGTTACTCACCTCATCCTATGTTTAATAAATTCGTTATATCTATCAATGACTTACAGTCAATATTTTCCCAACTCTATACTTCCCAGATGTCAAGATAGTAGAATATAGTGTTTTTCAGCTAGCCTCTGTTGCCCCTCGCCCGGAATTAAAGAGTCTCAATTTAATAATAAGTATAAATTTATCTCACAACCGTCTGTTGGAGATTGGCGCCCTATTACCCGAGCTATTTGCTATACTCTTTCACAATCACTAATAGGTTCGGCACGTTACAATATAGCACCCAACAGTGAGATGATATTGTTAACCACCGCGGAACGTTACAAACACACCTCCAGCACTGGACAATATGTGTTCAAAGTTACACGATGAGGCTTTTAGCGCTAAAAAATTGTTCACTGGTGTAGCCCATCATACGAATCTTCCCTGCAATCACCTGAATAAGATGCAAGAAACAAAAAGAAATGAGCCTTAAAAGTTTCCTGATTCCATGTTGATGTTTTAAAACACTTGAACATCATTAGATGTCTCTATACTAAGCTCAGAATAAAGTTTCGCTGGGCCTAGTTTCATTGCACACGGGTAATTAGATAGGCAGAAAAGTTATTTTAAATATTTGAAAATCTCTTGCCCGTCATGTTGTTTTTGTGATTCTCAGGGTATTTCCTTACATAACAGTCCTCTTAACACCAGACAAAATGTCAGTTTGGTTGCTCTAGCAGTTTCGGAGATATTGAGACCTTGTAAATATATGGCATGGGCGCCATGTTGGATTGTTTTATATAAATGCTATAGGATTATATGCCAGCAGATCAATATTATAACCGTAGCTCATTATATCAACCTGAATTCCTATCGCTTGTTTAGGACACGAGAAAAGAAACATAAATTAAAATATATTGCACAGTCGCCATTTTAAGGTGTTCTTACGAATTAATGAAATTAGACGCCAGTTTATTAAACTTTGTATGAAGATTTACCATGCTAAGTTTTACTGCACCGGGATGATTAAGTCGAGACAAAAATCTATATAAATATTTAAATTTTGCGTCGCCACCATGTTGTATTTGTGTTCATCAGGTTATTGAAAGGCGCATATGTGAAATTACGTTAATAGCCTCAATCAACCTAAAACGTTGAGTTTGCTGTAATATATTCATAGATATTGAGAAACGTCTAAATATTTCGGATGATGGCCAAGTTTGATTATCCTACTGTATATGTAGGCCATAGAGTTATGTACCATCAGATGAAGATTATTGCGTAGGTTTAACTTATCATAAAAACGTTCTCTTTGATCGCATGATCAGCACCAAAAAAAAAGACGCACAGCCGCCATCTTGAGTTTATGAGAACAATTGAATTATATTAGATGCCAGTAGATTGAATCTTGTAAGAGCATTTAACGTACGAAGTTCGACTGCGCTCGAATGATTAGATCGCGAAAAAATGCCATTTAAATTTCATAAATTCGCTTGGGCGCCATGTTGGTTTTGTTCTTAACAGGCTGTAAAGTGTCACATAACAGGTTTTATCTTTGTATTGTCTAACACAACACAAAATTTCAGGGTGATACCATTAACAGTTTCGGAGATAAAAATACCAGTGAAATATTTCATACGGCCGCCATGTTGGATTGGTGTCCGTTAGATAGTCAGCCCGGAGGCTGGTTAGATCCTCAAAAAGCACCACCAAAGGTTATGTGGTAGAAACCCACAAAACCGAGGTAGCACTATAATGAGGCGTACTAGGCAAGGTGAGGGGTGAGGTAGTTTGCCATTACTTTCCTCACTGAGTCAGTACAGCAGTACTAACCCTACGAGTCCTTTCACAACATCCACAGGCACTAGCTGTGCCCTGAATGCCATTACTCAGCACCACCCATACTTCAGTAGCTTCCATATAACCACGGCCATGAATGAGACTGAGACATCGGTGGAAAGCCACATTTTACTCTAGCCTGTGCCAACAGACAAATGCAAATGTACTGCATTCATCAAGAGCTGGATTGGTGATACGTATTAACATTTGAAAGGCACAATCGCGGTCGGACAAAATAGTACTATGTACTTACCAAATTTCATTGAAATCACTCGAGCCGTTTATATTGTATTAGGGACACACACACTGATCACACACATACATACATGGAAAAAAGCTGATCTCGTAAGCCTATTCTCTTCATATGATGAAAATAGGCTAAAAATAAACCACCCATACTATTATATCAAACTGCCTGAATGCATTACTTAACGAAAGCATCATTTATGATGTTAACATTCTGCACGAGTGACATCGTAGCATAATTAAAATTCCAACGTTTTCGTCTAATATGTGTGCAATGTTTACACTGTGAGTTACGAGTTTGTTGCCCTATATTTTATGGGAAGGAAAGTATCAGTGAATATAGACAGCTCTCCACGGAACTACTTGTTAAATGCAATGTATTGTATAATAAATAATTCTTGAAATATTTTCCAGGTTGCGGAGGAGCTCTACTGTAACCTCAAGACCAAAATGTTATCGCATCTCATGCAACTCCCAGGATTCAGTAATTTTGAATCCTTGTGGGGTACGCCTATCAAGAAATGGTTTTACAGACCAGTGGTCGATATCATCGAGAGCTTGATGTACAAATCTTCCCTGCAAGCCACTAAATGGATGGAGATGGCCTTAACTGATTCTAGGATAATGATGAGTAAAGCACGCCCTAAATCATATGACCCTAAGGAAAGAATACGGGCTCAGAAGATTGAGGAAAGTCACGCATTGCAGAGGAAGGCTATTCAGGATTCAAAACAAGTACACAAGACTGGAATTAATTCCTCCTTTCCGACCAAGGTGAAAACAATTGGGGATGATAGGCACATTGAATTTATGAAGAAACTTCGAATGCAGGAAGATTCGGTCCGCAAGAAGAAGAATATTGCTAAGAAAGATAAGCCGAAAAGAAATGAGAATACATTCAAGAAGTGAGATATTTGCAAATTATTCTCTCTCTCCCAAGTAGCAAAATTTGATTTCAGCGGGAGATTTACTCTCGTGTTTACGCAAGGTTGTTCGTAAGCTAGTTGTGATTTCAGATTATAGGAATTATTATTGAACAAATTTCTTGCTGATAAATAACAAAAACATGTAGCAATTGTTTCAATTTATGAATGCACAAAGTAGTTAGTTTTTCTCACGGAATAACGAACGGGTGGCCCCCTCAAAAAGCCATCTCTCGATGCTGGAAGACATCCAAAGATGGCCTTTACTGATTCTAGGATAATGATGAGTAAAGCAGACCCTAAATCAAATAACCCTAAGGGAAAACTTCTGGCTCTGAAGATTGGGATAAAGCTCTTTAAGAATGATTTCCGGTTACCAACGCTCCTCATCAGTGGCGACGCTAGCCATTGAGGGCCCCTGTGCGGTACGATATTTGCGAGGCCCTTACTTCTGGGGGGGGGGGGGGGGGGGTCAATACCATCTTGGAATAAAAATGAGTGAATTAAATTGAACGAATTGTAATATAGTAATTTTAAAATACAAAAATACCGTACAGTATAACTATACAAGGTGGCCCATTTGCGCCGTACAATCTACTTATAAGTGTCCCGCATGTACGGGTGATGAACGGGAGGTCTAATAACTGATTTGCTACGGGGTAACCTAGCAAGCAAGCCAATTACGTCAGATTGCCAAGAGATAACAACCAGACGGCCGCACGCTGCATGTTCCTCAGTACTCCCGTCTAATGCACCCCATAGCGGTATGAAGCCTCGCTGGCGAGCGCAGACGGCAGACGTCTATCTGGAAACGCCAGTGCTTACCTCTACGAGCTTCAACGGCATTACGACCAGCTTCTCCACAGATCAGTGTAATGTCCGTGTACTCATCGATGCTGAATACACCAGCCATCGTCAATATGTTGCCAGCAACTGTCATGTTGTTGTACCACATAAGAGTCTATTACGGTCTCAAATGCGAGGCTCCAAAATGCAATGGGGTGCATTAGACGGATAGCGCTGAGGAACATGCAGCTAGCGGCCGTCTGGTTGTTATTCCTTCGTATTTTGATGTAATCGGCCTGCGTTCAGTGTGACCCCTGTGGAAATCAGTTAACAGACATCCCATTCAGCATTAACGTGTGTGGGACACCTAAAACTAGATTGCACGGGGCAAATGGGCCACCTGGTATATTTCAAAAACTTACAGTAACAAAGAATGCTAAAAATGAACTCATCTGCTCTTTTTCTGGCTGAAGTCTTTTATTAAATCTTTATAGTCCAATGTAGATGGCTATTCCCTTTCTATGGACAGGATTGCTAGTTCTGAGAGTCTGCCTTGGGTCATGGTGTTTTTGAGATAGGGTTTAAATTAAGTTTGATATTGATAAACTGTGACGGGAATTATAGGTGCAATACTTGTATTTGGATAAATTTCACTCAGATTGTTCTCCACGAAGTACTTCAAAGCCGTTACAATTCCACTTTCGTCATTATTTTCTTCTACCTCGACTGTCTTTCGCATTGTATTTGAATAGCCATCAAACACTGCGAGAAGGAAGGATTTTATTTTGTTTTATTTTATTTTATGCGAAATCTAGTGATACTTGTTTGAATTATGTTTCACATTCATGTCAACAATTAGCGATTTTTTTCTGTCTAGCAAAAATGTAATATAGCCCAAGTTGACAGTCTGTTGATGGTTTGTTTTCTATCTTTTTTTATTATTATTATTATTTATTATTAGTATTTCTTCTTCTTCTTCTTCTTCTTCTTCGCATTTTGAGACAACAAAGGATCACTTTAACCAACCATTAGTTCGTCGACTTGTGGGAACTATGGTTGGTTGGTTGGTTCTTAAGTTTAGGGGCTGCGACAACGCGGTCATGTAGCCCGTGTACGTTGGGTGTGTGTAGAATCTGTCTGATAACCAGTGTTAAATGTGATGACTGTATTAGTGTGTGTTATCTGTTTTTAATTTAAGTACTGCAACTTAGAATTTTTCAAATAGTTCCTACTTTGCCGCCATGCGCCACTGTCAACGATTACTAGGCCAAGTTCATAACTTAGCTACTAGACACCACCGCAGTCGGCTCTTGGCAACGAACATAGAAACCTAAGAGCGTTGTTTACATGCTTAACCTATCCAATTTAGCTTCACACAGGTGCAATTAGTGGAAGGTTCTTTAACATGCCAAAAATCTATGACATGGGACCGCCGGCTTTACTTCCCCTCCGAAGGAAGGCATACTGAGGGATTTTAACGCTCTTAAAAAATCCGACGTCTTCGGCCGGGTTTGAACCCGCTATCTTGGGCATAGAAGCTCAGCATGCTACCAACTACGCCACCGAAGCCGCTGTGGGAACTATATGAGCCTTCCCAGTACTTCTGCATTCGTATTGATCTTCTTCCCTTTTCTTGGGCGGAAAATATTATTGTTGGAATATTCTTTTTTATCAATGGAATATGAAAAGTCATATTTTTAAGTGCCGTACTTAAAATTTCCTTATTTGTAGGATCTTCTGTTGTTAGGCCAATTTCTTTAAGGGGGGAGGCCCAGCTTAACAGAGGAAAAAAGTCCAATATTCATTCGATTGTTAAATGAATATATGCTACAAATATTGTTGACAAATGCTGCACATATCCCAGTGTAGGTATGCTTCCTGGCAACCAGAAGCAACTTCAATAATTACTGTATGACATTTTAAAATAAAATTTTCAAAATTTCCCGCCTTTTTAACAATGTATCACTGTTTCCCTTATAAATTCCAAGTTTATAAGCATTTTCGTACTTTTCCTTTTTTAAAGTGTGTATCAAACCTCAACCTACAAAATGAACCTCAATCACTAACATCCACTATAGAGTTTTTATTTATTTTATTTTATTCAGGAGCTCAGAATAAAAACTCTATAAAAATATCTAAATCACAGTGGATGTTAGTGATTGAGGTTCGTTTTGTAGGTTGAGGTTTGATACACACTTTAAAAAAGGAAAAGTGGGAAAATGCTTATAAACTTGGAATTTATAAGGGAAACAGTGGTTGGTTGGTTGGTTCTTAAGTTTAGGGGCTGCGACAACGCGGTCATGTAGCCCCGTGTACTTTGGGTGTGTGTAGAATCTGTCTGATAACCGGTGTTAATTGTGATGACTGTATTAGTGTGTGGAAACAGTGGTACATTGTTAAAAAGACGGGAAATTTTGAAAAAATTTATTTTAAAATAATGTAATTAGAATTTTTACATTATTGAAGTTGCTTCTGGTTGCCAGGAAGCTCACCAATACTGGGATATGTGCAGCATTTGTCAACAATATGTGTAGCATATTTAACAATCGAATGAATATTGGACTTTATTTTCTCTGTTAAGCTGGGTCTCCCCCCCCCCCCCCCCCTTAAGTCTTCTCTGATTTCTTTTAACCATCGGCATCCAGTTGTGTTTTTTGAAGCAAGATTGTACTGTACTAGTTGTTTTAGAAGACGTGAATCCGGCATTCTCATGATGTGCCCAAAGAATCCTAGTCTTTCATTTCACATGGTATCAGTAATGGTTTCTAGGTTGTTATAGATAATATTGTTACGTATTATTCGCCATTGCCCATCTCTTTTATAACTTTTATTGATACAAGTTCTTCCAATTCGCCTTTCTATCTTCTGTCTGTCGGTTTTAGAATGTTCATTTGGATGGAATAATGTTTCTGCTGCGTATGTGGCTTCCGGTTTTATGACTGTATTGTGATGTTTAATTTTTGCATTAATTGATAAGCATTACTTTTTGTAAGTTTTCCATGTTAATTTTTGTACCCTAGATAACTTTTTGTTCTTGTTTGAATCGATGTTTCTTATTAACTCTCCTAGATATTTGAATCGTATTACAATTTTAATTTTTGTACCATTAATTTTTATTTCTTTTAAGGGTGTTGGGTTTTGTGGCATGATTTCTGTTTTTTCAATTGATATCTTAAGGCCAATTTTATTGGCAATGGTCTGAAGCTCTAATATCTGTGTTTTGGCTTCCTCTAAATCTTTCGCAAATAATTCCATGTTGTCTGCAAAACGAAAACAATTTGTTTGAATATTTCTACCTATTTTTATATTTGGAGGGCATTTCTTAGACCATTCTCGCATTACCATTTCTAATGCACAATTAAATAGTAATGGTGATAAGCCATCACCTTGTCATAAACCGGTTGTGACCTCAAATGGGTCAGAGAATTCACCTCTGAATTTATCTTTAGATTTGGTGCCTGTAAGAGTTAGTTTTATGAGATTTGTCAATTTGGGCTGTAATCCCACGTGTCTTAGTATTTTTAATAAAGTTTATCTATGAATACAATCATATGCTTTTTTGAAGTCGATAAATGTTATCACCTTATCTCTATTCCTTCTCCTATTATAATCCATTATCAGGTTTAGGCTCATGATTTGATCGGGGCAACTTCTTCATGGTTTGAAACCTCCTTGATATTCTCCTAATTCATTTTCAAGTTGTACTTTAATTCTATTGAGAAGAATTCGAGAAAACAGTTCATAGGTAACATCCAGGAGTGAAATCCCTCGATAATTGTTGGGGTCTGTCTTATCCCCTTTTTTATGTAGTGGATGGTCGCATATGTCCAATGTTCAGGGAATTTTCCTGTCATCCAGATGTTGACTAGTTGTTGGTGAAGGGCGATTTTTGCCAAATTTCCATTATACTGTACTTCCAAATCTCCGCAAAAGTCTGGTCTTCTACAGGGGCTTTGAAATTCTTCATCTCATTCAGTGCTATGTAAACGTCTTCTTATCTTAAGAGGTTGTCTATCGTCGGTTGTCAATAACCTCTTGCGGGGCCCTGTGCAGCCGCACACATCAAGACCGATGATCGTCTGATATGGACATACTTTGATTTGGAAGACCCCTTATGTTTGGGGAGGGAAGAATTCATCCACGGTATCGGTCCCAAATTTGGTTTGACCCCTAGAATAAACATGCATGCCGTTAGGTCCATCTGGCCAGAAAACCTCCCTAGACGGTATTCCCTATCCCGTCAGGTGGGTGCGCCATGTACCCTAGCGGTAGCATCCGCCTTACAACGAAGGCCCCTGCATGGCCGAATAGATCTCTGTTCATGCCAAGGGGTCAGTGCCTGTTCGAGGCACTGGGACCCCGGGCAATACTTACAATCGCCACGTAGGTATTGCCTAGGCTGGGTGGCGCCCACAATGATGGCCCACATTTGGAATAGGCAATATTCGGGGAGGAAGATTTAGGGATGATGCATAAGAGTTTTAAAAAATCTTCAGAGGGTGGCTCCATTAAATAGCCGTCTCTTAGAAGTTCGAGCAAGGTGTATATGCCTTGGGATTAAGTATTTAATCATCGTATTCCAGTGGACCAGAAAAAAGGTAATGAACGAGTTCTGGAGACTAAAGGAAAAGGAGGTTGCAGAAGAGTTTAAGAAATACTTGCAAGAACAGATACCAAGTACGGATATTACCCATGCGGAACTTAATGGAAAGAGTTTAAGAGTGCATTTGTAAACAGTGCAGAGAAAACATGTGGTAGAACATCAGGAAATACGGGAAAAGGCGACAAAATGGTGGAATGATAGAGTGAAAGAGAAGGTAAGAGAGAAGAAGGAAGGAATGGAAAACAAAAAAGACTGAAGAAAGTAGAGCAAAATACATAGAAGCAAACAGAGATTGCAAGAAAGTAATTACAGAGGAAAAGAAGAAAAGCTGGAAAGAATTCACCCAGAAAATAAGCGTGGATTTAAATTGTGGAAAAAAATTGCTATTTGGAATTATAAAAAGTAGAAGGAATGAAAAAATGAACTCTGGGTTCGCGAAAAACAAAGAAGGTGAAATATTGACAAAACTAGAAGAGATAAAGGACAGATGGAAAGAATATTTCAGTGAGCTGTTGAAGGTGAGACGCCAGGCATGCGGAGAAGTTACACAAAAAGCCAAAACGGTGGAGGAAAAAATTGAAGAAGAACCAGACATAACTACGGCAGAAGTGGAATGGGCAGTTAGGAAGATGAAGATGGGGAAATCTGTGGGAATCGACGAAGTGGCACTAGAAATGATCAAGGCGGCAGGACCAGTGGGACTGCTGTGGACATACAGGCTTCTCAGGTGTGTGTGGAGGGAGAAGAAAGTTCCTGAAGACTGGAAATATTCAAGAAAGGAGACAGAAAGAAGTGTGGTAACTACCGAGGAATCACCATCATCTCGCATGTTGCCAAAGTAATGGAAAGAATCCTAGAAAAAAGAATTAGAGTAGAGGTAGAAAGCCAAATAGTGGAGGAGCAATTTGGATTTAGAGGAGGCAGGTCAACAGTGGAACCTATTTTCATTCTGAGACAGAACATTGAAAAGAGTTGGGAATATGGGAAGGATATGGTAATGACTTTTATTGATCTAGAGAAGGCCTATGATAGCATCCCTAGAACAAAAGTTTGGGAAAGTTTAACAAATAGGGGGATAGGCACGGAACTGAGAGACATGATAAATGTAATGTGCATGGATTGCTACAGTAGTGTGAAGACTAGAGTCGGGATATCGGAATGGTTTAAAATTGACACTGGATTAAAGCCAGGAAGTGTGTTGTCACCCTTATAGTTCTTAATGGTGATGGATGACATCATGAAGGCTGCAATGAAAGACTATAGTAGGGCAAATATGAAGGTAATGTTGTTTACAGACGATGCTGTGATCTGGGGCGAGGATGAGATGGAGGTACAAGCACAGTTAGACGTAATAAATGAAAAGATTGAACAATGGGCATTGAAAATAAATGTGGAGAAGAGTAAAACAGTGGTGATGAGTAGAGATAAGAAAGAAGGAAAAGGAGTAATCAAAGTCGGAGATAAGGAACTGGAAGTGGTGAAACACTTCAAATACTTGGGAAGTGAACTGACTGAAGATGAAAGACTAGATTTGGAAATTAGCAGAAGTATACAACTCGGGAGTGCTTTCTACCAACAGGTACGGGGACTAGTATGGAACAAGGATATACCAATTAAGGATAAAGAAGTTATGTACAAAAAATATTAAGTTCCTATAATGACATATGCAGCAGAAACTTGGACAATGACTAACTGGGATGAGAGCAGAATACAGGCAGCTGAGATGAGATTCCTGAGAAGTATGGTCCAGAAAACGAGGAGAGACAGAAAAAAGGAAGGAAGCTTGTAGTTTAACGTGACCGTTAATCTGTAGATCATAAGCCACGGGACCTCCTTTTTACGTGGAATCCGAACCACAGGACATGGCATTTCACTTCGAAAATCTTACATGCATTGACCGGGAATCGAACCCGGACCGCCTTGGTGAGAGGCATACAGCTAGACCGCTGAGCCACCACGCCCCACAAGGAGGGGAGACAGAATGAGAAATGAAGATATACGGAAAGAACTGGGAGTACAGAAACTAAATGACAAACTGGAGCAAAACAGATTGAGATGGTTTGGACATGTCAAACGGATGAATGAAGTAAGGCTACCAAGACGAGCTCTGGAACGACGGATGACAGGGAAGAGAGGGCGAGTAAGACCAAGTATGCGTTGGATGTACTCAGTGAAGTCTGTCTGTTAGGTAGTCAGCCCGAAGGCTGGTTGGATCCTCAAAAAGTACCGCCGTTACGATATGTGAGTAGATACCCACAAAAACCCAAGGCAGCGCTATTTTGAGGCGTTCTAGGCAAGAAGAGGAGTGAGGTAGTTTGCCATTGCTTTCCTCACTGAGTCAGAACAGTAGTCCTAACCCTATGAGTTGAACCTTTCACAGCATTCACAGGCACTGACTGTGACCCGAATGCCATTACTAAGCACCACCAATACCTCAGTAGCTTCCATATAATCACAGCCATGAGTGAGACTGATACATCGGTGAAAAGCCACCTTTTATAGCCTGTGCCAACTGACAAATGCAAAAGTGCTGTATTCATCAAGAGATGGCGAACAGGCCAACTCAGTGAAGTATAGCATTAGAAAACGGAATCTGGATTGGAACACCGTGTCGGAAGAGGAATGGTGGAACGACAGAACAAAGTGGAGAGGAACCATATTTGCCCCCACCCAGTGTCAGCTGGAAAAGGGGAAATAAAGATGTGATGATTCCAGTGGACAGGTCTCCTCGCTCCCTGGTAGCTACTTGGACAGACAGGGGTGAATTCAATATTATTCGCAGTAAATATCTAGGGGAAATTTTGTGACCTTAACGGGATTTCCAAGTTCCGGAACAGGCAGCTCCTGCTTCATACCGTTGACCGGAAGCAAACCGAAGTGTTTCTGGCATGCACGCAGTTCGGCAAAAATCCCGCTAAGGCTGCAAAGGGGACCTGTTTGCCTTCTCTTGATGAATGCAGTACATTTGCATTTGTCTGTTGGCACAGGCTAGAGTAAAATGTGGCTTTTCACCGATATCTTAGTCTCACTCATGGCTGTTATTATGTGGAAGCTACTGAGGTTTGGGTGGTGCTGAGTAATGGCCTTCAGGGCTCAGTCAGTGCCTGTGGATACTAACTCATAGGCTTAGTACTGCTGTACTGACTCAGTGAGGAAAGTAATGGCAAACTAACTCACTCCTCATCTTGCCTAGTACGCCTCAATATAGCGCTGCCTTGGGTTTTTGTGGGTATCCACCCACATAACCTAACGGCAGTACTTTTTGAGGACCCAACCAGCTTCGGGCTGACTACCTAACAGACAGTCAGCTGCAAAGCGCGAAACGCTGAATGAGGTCCGTGGAGTAATATTCCATCGCAACCTCAGTCTCAACAGCGATGCAGGGATTTTACAAGATCTGGGGAAGAGAGGTGTTACCAAGAGAGGTTTTACCCGAGAGATTAGAGAGTACAGTGTCGATACCGGTGCGTTTGAGGGTGATGTTGTACCTAAGCAGGAGATCACATCGTACCACTGCGATGTTCGCCCGTACTGTGCCCGTCAGAGGAGATTGTGGCGGTACCACCAACCGATTGTGGCCTTCCAGACAACCCCATCCTTCGAACACACAACCTGAGAGGATCAGATGCACTTCCTTTAGGGCTAGCCGGCACGAGTGTACACTTCCTTGGGGATTTGGGTCTGCACGGAATAAAATGTCATAGACGCCCAAAGGAGCCCAAAAGCACAAAGCTAAAAATGAAAATATCCAGGCTTAGGTACAATCCGAAAGGAATCGTTTATTCCACAATCAAATCCTACTTCGGAGGGTTTGAATCGGCTAATCTGCAAAGCTAATAAACAAAAGCAGTACCTCTAACTGAAATCTAAGTTAAAACCCTCTCGAAAAGTCCTACTTACAAAAAGAGAGCAACAGCAAAGCTTGGGACGTGGTACGTAAAGAAATTCTGATTGAAGATACAAATAACTATGGTGAGTCTAAAAAGAAACATCATAAAACAGACCAAGTCAAAACATGACTGCAAAGCTAAGTTATGTTGGTACCACTCCCGAATTTACATTTAACGTTTACCTAATTAATCTAAGTCCTGGCTGAAAGAAATCTACGACGCGAGGCGTTCGTAGAAAATAAATAAATAAATAAATAAAGCAAAGCTATATATACAGTATATATAATATTTCGTATGGCATAAAGGATACATATGCTACAAATAAGGTGAAAAACTTAATTGCTAGTATATACAAAATGTGCATACGTTCTGACAGGGAAGAAGATACAAGCATTACAAATGGATTTCCAACGAGTTTAACCAATTCACTGCTTCATCTGTAACCTAATGTATTTCTTGTAGCGTCCCACTGTACCTCCTTATTGGGCATTCCATGGCAATGTGATAAGCCGTCTGAGGCACTTCACTGCAGTCGCAGGCTGGACTGTTGATCATCTTCCACTTATGCCTCCAATACTGGCATCTACCATGTCGGGTTCTTAGTCGATTTAGTGACGTCCAAGTTTTTCGGGATAAGTTGAAACCAGGGGGGCGTTGAGTTGGATCCAGAATTAGATGATATTTGTCTGGATTTGAGTAAACCCAATTGTTGCGCCATGCTTGATAGACAAATTGCTCTTGAACCAATTCCTCACATAGTAACCTGGGAGGTTTCCTAGACGTCAATCTGAGATGTGGTTGAAAAATATCCTGATGAATTGGTAATGAAGGATCTTTACAGCAAAGCTATGATGAACAACCATAGACTAATAATTACAATCACAATGTACAATAAATATTACAACAACAACAAAGACATGGCACTGTGATAGCTCGCATTAAACCACCTCGGTCAGCTTGGCATGAAAACACAAGTACTGCCGGAATACAGCTCAGAGCAAAAATCACTCTGGCAAGTCCAAAAACAGACACTACAATAACACTCAACGTGAATAATCACGGACACAAATATTACATGAACGGCTAGCCTGATACAAGGTCTAGTCAATAAAAGTAATAAAAACCTCTCCTCATGTTCTAAGACATGGCATGAATGACTGTAGTCGCTTGCAAATAGCGACTGATTAATCACCCTATATCAGCGTCTGTTTCCCACGTTAGGGGCGGCTGCGGGTCATATACTGGGCAGCAGCAGTATGGACAACATCTGAAGCGCATGTTCACTTGGGCACTGCGTGGGAGAAGGCAATGGTAAACCACTCCTGTATACTACCCTGGGATGGGCAGCTGCGTTCCAGTAGGATGATGGGTGTTAACCGATAGATGTGTTAAACAGCTACCACCGAATACAGCAGATGCGTAGGTGGAGTAACAACCAAAAACGGCGAAGCTACAGCGCGTGGAAAGCAACGGAAAACTATCACTTAATGTTTCCTAGTACAATCATCATGTCTGAGACAATTAATATATCGGCCCTCAGTCCCCGGCAGGCCTTAAGTGGTCAGAGGGTGCTAAGAATCTCCGGGTCAGCCATTAAGATTGCAACTTGGAATGTTCGAAGCATGTATGAGGCAGGCAAGTTCCACAATGTCAAACGTGAAATGGAGAGAATGGAAATAGCATTCTCGGCGTCAGTGAAGTGCGTTGGCCAGGAAGAGGACAATACAACAGTGACCATCACACCATATATTATTCTGGAAATGACGATAACCACCATCGTAATGGGGTCGCTGTAGTCGTATCCAAAACAGTTGGGAGTTCCATCAAATATTTCATATCATTTTCGGACCGGATCATGATGCTCCAACTTAAGTCAAAGCCTGTAGATGTGAATATCATTCAGGTTTATGCACCTCCGTCAGATGCAGATGATGACGTCGTGGAAGCGTTTTACGAGGAAATAAAATCTATCTTGAATTTGACTAAGGTTCACGAGGTCAACATCATAATGGGAGACTTCAACGCTAAAATAGGTCAAGGGAGAGTAGATAGATTTGTAGGACCGTTCGGTCTGGAACTTCGAAACGAAAGAGGTGATCTATTGGCACAATTCTGCCAAGAGGAGGAATTTGTTGTCATGAACACCTTCTTCAAATTACCACCTTGGAACCTCCATACCTGGAAGTCGCCACAGGATGATGCTCAACATATTGTCCGTAATCAAATTGATATTTTGGTGAACAGACGGTTCAAGAATAGTATTCCGACAGTTAAAACCTACCCAGGGTCAGACGTCTCATCGGACCATAATCCTCTGGTTGGAAAGTTGAATGTCAGGTTATGTTCGATGCAGAAATCACCTGTCAAAGCCAAGATTGGCGTGACTGTGCTAATGCAGGATGCTATTCGAGAGTCTGTCCAACAAGAACTGATTTCAGGACGCGGTAACATGGAGGACTGTGCTGACGTTAATGTTCAATGGAATCAGGTAAAGACGGTGCTTACTTCAGTGGGACAGAAACATCTGAAGGTTGATAAAAAGAAGCAACACAAAACCTGGATGACAACGGACGTTATTGAGCTAATGGATAAAAGACGAGAATGCAAAGAAAAGGTCAACAGAGATACGATGCTCTACAGAGGTTGATTCGAACTGAGATCCGAAAAGCCAAGGAGAAATGGTTGGTGAGCAAGTGCCGTGAAATCGAAGAGCTTCAGAATAAACACGACACATTCCAGCCGAAGCATCGGGGTGTTAATGGACGATGAAAATAACTTGGTTGCCACGACATGCGACAAGATCAAGCTATGGGAACGGTATGTGCACAAGCTCTTCGATGATGACCGAGTTGCAGATCACGGCATTGATGAGACGGCTATTGGACCAAGTATCCTAAGAGAGGAGGTGATGAAGGTTATTTGTGAGATGAAGTCTGGCTAATCTCCTGGACCAGACGATGTTCATGCTGAGATACTAAAGGTTCTGGGCAATGAAAACATAAATGTTCTCACATCCCTCTTCAATAAGATCTACCAGACAGGCCTGATCCCCGAAGACTGGCTCAAGTCTACTTTCATTTCACTACCAAAGAAGCCTAATGCAAGGCACTGCGAAGAACATCGATCGATTAGCTTGATGAGTCACGTCCTCAAGCTGTTTCTGAAAATAATTCATGGAAGAATCTTCAG
Source organism: Meconema thalassinum (assembly GCA_946902985.2). Taxonomy (NCBI): domain Eukaryota; kingdom Metazoa; phylum Arthropoda; class Insecta; order Orthoptera; family Tettigoniidae; genus Meconema; species Meconema thalassinum. The sequence continues at coordinate 163,852,209 of OX336391.1, forward strand.
AAAGTGCGAAGAATTTATGACGGACACACAATTCGGATTCCGGGGGTGGATTTGGCACCAGGGATCTTGTTCTCGATACAAGTCCTTGTGCAGCGTTGCCAGGATATGAACAAGGATGCATTTCTGTGCTTCATTGATTATGAGAAGGCATTCGACCGAATACAACACACTAAAATGCTAGAACTCTTTCAACGAGTTGGAATTGACAATAGTGATGTACGAATCATTGCCAATCTCTACTGGAATCAATGAGCGAACATTCGGGTGGCGTGGTGTTCGACAAGGCTGTGTGCTGTCTCCAATGCTCTTCAACTTATATTCGGAGGCAATCATGTCGGAAGCCTTGGATGGGTTTCATCAAGGCATTGTCATCAACGGCACAGTCACCAATAATTTCCGATATGCAGATGACACAGTCCTGATCGCCGGAAGCATTGAAGATCTCCATGCATTGCTGAATCGCGTGATCGCAGTTAGCAATGATTATGGCTTAAGGATGAACATTCGCAAAACAAAAGTCATGGTTGTCAGCAAAGAAGTAATTGATACCACATTATCAGTTACTGATAAAGCCATCGAACGAGTTCATTCATATGAATATCTAGGATGCTACCTGAATGACAAATGGAACTGCAGCCATGAAATCAAAGCTCGCATTGAGCAAGCCAGGGGAGTCTTTATCAAAGTGAAGAAAATGCTGTGTCACCGAGATCTTAGTCTGAGAACGAGACTACTTGCCCTCAAGTGTTACATAATTCCCATACTGATGTATGGACAGGAGGGGTGGACGTTAACCAAAACCTTGGAGAAGAAGTTGGAAGCATTTGAAATGTGGCTGTATCGTCGCATGCTTCGTATATCGTGGTCCGACAAGGAGAGAAACACCGAGGTGTTGGATCGGATGGGTAAGGAGATGGAGGTGCTCTACAACATCAAGCGACAGAAGCTACAATAGTTTGGCCACGTGATCCGAAATAACAAGTACTGACTCCAGCAGCTAATCATGGAAGCCATAATTGAAGGACGGCGCATACCAGGGAGGAGGGGGATCTCCTGGCTCAAGAATTTGCGGGAATGGTTTGAACTTGACTCAGCATCACTGTTTCGAACGGCAACCCCGAGGCAAGGGATTGCAATGATGATCGCCAATCTTCGAAGCGGAGACGTCATATAAAGAAGAAGAAGATATCAAATATTCAGCTCACAGCTGATGAATGACCTAGTTTTGGGAAGCCTCCCTCCTAACATTGCTTCATACAAGTTCCATATGAAATGAAAATCCACAGCCTGCTTCCAGTCGACCGACCGGGTCAGGAATGGAATGAATGAAGCCCCCTTATAGCGGTGAGGATATGAACTGTGCCGGCTGCCGAGGCCTGACGCACTCCTCCGGAGCAATGATTAAATGAATGACAGATGAAAAAATGCATAATATTTGAAGGTCAATTGTCGTCTGGTCTCGCATTGAGTAACACTAGCATCATGGGTAAATTCATAGCTGTATGCGTGGCTTTGAACAGAGTCGTCAATCACGACTGTTCGCTGTGTGTATCACATTTTGCTTGCAATGGGCAAGGCAGAATAAATGGCATTAACAATACGGGATTCACGCCTAATGTCCAACCGTTATCCTTCATAAACACGCACATAATAAAGAAGTGTCCTAAATACTACGTATATGGCCTTGTTAAAAGATGTATAGCTATACAATATTTCTGTACAAATAACCTAAACTGCAGACATTACAAACTGTCTGAATTTCTTTGACATTCTGAAAGATATCTCACTCAACTGCTTTCAAATTCACATGGCATCATGTGCGCTCAGCTGGCACAAAATAACCTAGATCAATACAACACTTACGCCTCGTGCTGTGTAAACTGATACGTTTTGACTTTTGAGGTACCGGGTTCGAGCTAGGCTAAACCTCATTGTTCGTACACTCAATAACTTCCTGCTCTTGGAATAACTTGTGGCAAATAATTTCCACACAAAAATGCTTAACCAAAAATATAGAAGGTGAAGATTATAACTTTAAACATCAAATTATTCACTCGCAGTTGGCGTTAAATAATTAACGGGGTGTCTAATAAAAGATTGAACTAAGGAATTCACACATGTCCCTTAAAATGCAGCACTATCTGGCTGAAAAATGGCTTCAAAGCTAAGGCAAAACTATGGGTGCCTGTCATATTGAGAAATAAAAATAATACAAATGCTCCAGCGTTCAAAAAGCTATTTGGTGTCTCACCAAAACTATTGTAAACCAGGATGCATAAGCTGCTAATAAAAGTATGCATCAGAAAGCAAAATAACTACCCTACAAATACTATCAAAATTATGGTTGTCATCGGTTCGGTTGCTATTAACTTCTCCACCGCAGACCCATCACCTGTACAAGAGGGAAATTAGGTTACAAACTCACGACAGAAATGTTGTTTACCTCATGGCACCAAGATATTGAGGGGTAATCATCTCCGGTTGGAGGGTTAATGTTATCCGCCCTGAGCCTGTCCATCCTGCCCGAATGTTTCCTCTTTCGCTTCCAACTCACAATACTGGCCTTGTTCCAGACATCTTCTTCACATTGGTGGCTTAGGCCATGATAGACATCTTAGAAGCGTTAGTAAAAGTGACGTCTATGTGGTAGAGTTGATTCATGTTGTATCGTGGAAAATGTGTGGTTTTACTGATTTTATCAAGAGATTCACTGGCTCTACACTTTGCAGATTATTATACAGAATTTAGGATACGTTGGTATACGTCACACAGATTCTGCAACTGTTCTCACACGTTATCACGAAATATCTGAGTGTCTGTGAATCGGAGAAAACCGGCATTAACACGGCTCGGCTGAAATATGTCGTGTAGCGTACTTACGCTGTTAATCATATCACTGGTGTGAATGTTAGCCAATATTCTCGACTTGCATTCAATTTATGTTCTCACAGCGTGGTGTGTGGTTACTCACCACGTGCAAAAAACTGTAAAAGTCGAAGTTGTCCATACTGGCGTGGATTTTTTACAAAAGACACTACGTGCATTTTGCATTGGAAAATATAATATTTTCTCGCACTCTACGGTGCGTTATTGCGTCGATGCGAGCAGATATAGGTCGAATGTTCCACTTGGAAGCAAAGTCATAACAACGTGTTACGGAGCACAATGTAAAAACACGTGTATGCAAGTCAAGCGCACTACAGGTTTTAACTCTCCTCTCAGCAGGATATTCCGACTTCAACGTTACCGAAGTCGTGTAGAGACTATTTAAATTCCATCTCGACTGCCTGCGATGTAATACCTTTTACCTTAGTTTAAAATCCATAATTAGGCTACATTATCGTTGGAATGTACACAAAATGAAGTATGAAAAATCCTGGTAATGTCAAAAATGTAATTTTAATAGTAAAAATCCAGAATAAATATTTAGAAGGTCTGTGCAGAGTCAAAAGAATGACTGAAGATTGGGCTAGCTTCCTGAGTACGTTCAGCAAAGATGCTGTAAATCATTCATGCTGCCTAAGAGAATATCACACGCATGAGCGAATACGGGCTCAGTACATCCCTCCCCCTGTGCAATGCTATCAAAGCCAGAAATTCGGGCATGTTTCCACCAGGTGCACTTCGAAGACAGTAGGATATAAAGGGCGGTTCTGGGGCAGGGGCAAATGGGCAAGATGGCCGCCGCGCGCAACCGCCCAATGTTATTCTTATGGAGGGGTCAGTCATAGCTGGGGCAGGGGCTAATGGGCAACATGGTCGCCACGCCCTGAGACCATTAATGACGTCACAGGGAGAGGTCGGCTTTGTAGTTGTTAAATGGAATATTTATTATTATTATTATTATTATTATTATTATTATTATTATTATTATTATTATTATTATTATTATTATGGTAATGCGTACAATCAATAGTTGGATGGAGGAACATGGTCTGTCTCTAGCACTTAGTAAGACAGAAATTGTAGTCCTAACAAAGAAGAGAATTCAGACAATACTCCCAATACAGGTAGGAGACATACAAGTAGAGACGCGGCCAGCAGCAAAATATCTGGGCCTCATGATCGACAATAAATTGAATTTTGGAGAACAAATTAGACGGACTGCGGATAAGGCGGCAAGAGGAGTAACGTCTCTCAGTCGGCTAATGGCCAATGTTGGTGGGCCAAAATCTAGTAAGAGGAGATTACTGATGACAGCCATCCATTCAGTTCTGCTGTATGGAGCGGAAATATGGGCGGATGCCCTGGATAAGGAAATTTATAGAAAGTCACTAGCACAAGTGCAGAGGCGGGGTGCTTTACGCGTGGCATCTGCTTATCGCACGGTCTCTGAAGAAGCAGTTCTTGTTATTGCTGGGATAATTCCATTTTTTTTTCTAGCGAAAGAACGCAAGTACATTTACTGGAGGAAATCGGAAGTAGGTTTACAAAATGCAAGACGAACAGCAAGAGCACAAACCTTTCACAATTGGCAGATCAAATGGGAACAAGGACACCGAAGCTAGTGGACTAGGAGAATGATACCCCAGGTGCAGGTTTGGACAGAGAGGAAACATGGTGAGGTTGGTTATTATCTCACTCAGATTTTGACTGGCCATGGGTACTTCAGTTCTTATCTTAAGAAGATGGGGAAAGTGGATTCACCAGATTGTATCTACTGTGTTAATGAAGTAGATAGTGCTAATCACACCTTCTTCTCTTGTGGACGGTGGGTCCAAAGTAGGCAGTCTCTTCAAGATGAAATTGATGTAGAGATATCTCCTGACAATATTGTTGCGGTAATGCTACAAAATGAAGAACATTGGAAACTTGTAGCAAGTTTTGTTGAAGATATCCTCCGAACAAAGAAGACGGATCTGGATCGCCACTGAAGATAATTCATTACGGAAGAGTGCCCTACGGGCAAATATAAAATGACTCTAGCCTGAAGTAATGTGCTAAACGGTTCCAGGCTAGTGTTCAGAAGTAAAGGGGGAGTTTTAGTCGGTAGTCTGCTACTCAGTAGCAGGAGCCCGACACTCTGTGCGTAAATGCATTTCTTCCCCTAAAAATAAAAAATAAATAAAAAAAAATATTATTATTATTATTAGGTAATTATTGATTGATCGTGTACAATCAAGACCAGCCTTATATTGTCCACTTCTTGGTGTAGTGGCTAGCATTCTTGGCGGTCATTTCTGAGGTTCGAATCCCCGGCTCTGCCAAGAAATTTAATTTCTGGTCTCAAGAGTGGAACGGGGTACACTCAGCCTTGTGAGGCAAAACTGACAGGAGCTGGCTTTTGATCCATATTGCAGCCAATCTGCCTAACCCAACTTCACCTAACCAAACCTTCCCTAACCTAAAGTAACCTTCCCTAACCTAACCTAACTTCAAAGTGTGAGCAAATATGAGAGCAAAAAGTGGTAGCTAAACGTGAGAACAAAAAAGAAGTGAGAGCAAAAAGTGGGAGCACAAAAGTGAAAGCATATGTGGGAGCACAAGTAATAAACTTAGTTATAACCTTACCTAACCTAACTTCACCTAACCTAAACTAACCTAACATAACTTCACCTAACCTAACTTCAAAGTCAGAGCTAAAAAAAAGTAAGACAAATGAGAGAGCACAAATAATAAACTTAGTTATAACCTAACCTATCCTAACCTAACCCACAGAAACATCATTTAAAGATTTTAGATTTTACATTTTCACTTTTACATTTTAAGATTTTAGTTTTGATTTTTTCATTTTACATTTTTTAGTTTTTACATTTTATATTTTTGATTTTTTGTATTTCAGATTTTAGTTTTTTTTAGATTTTACATTTTTTAAATTTAAGATTTTTTGATTTTAGATTTTACATTTTATATTTTCCGAAAGGAGTAAACTACAAGGTCACATTCCTAACCTCACGAAACCTAACTTTAGCAAACCTTACTTAAGCTAATCCAAAGGATAATGCACTTACACAAAGTATATAAGGGCACATGCAACTATCCTTATGCTATTTTATAGGCTACTGTACAACATGATCACAACCCCACAGGGTTTTCTTTTTTTTTTCATTTTGTTGTTTACACATTTGTCAATTTTCCAATTTCCCATTTTCAGTTTTTTTAATGTCAGTTTTAAGTTTTTCAATTTCATAATATGGAAACATGGATTTTGCATTTTGTTGTTTACACATTTGTTAATTTTCCAATTTCCCATTTTCAGTTTTTTATAAATGTCAGTTTTATGTTTTTCAATTTCATAATATGGAAACATGGACTTAGCATTTTGTTGTTTACACATTTATCAATTTCACAATTTCCCATTTACAGTTTTTAAAATGTCAGTTCAAAGTTTTTCAATTTCATGATATAGAAACATGGATTTCCCAATTTGTTGTTTACACATTTGTCAATTTACCAAATTCCCATTTACAGTTTATAAAATTTCAGTTGAATGTTTTTTCTATTTTGTCAATATGGAAACACGGATTTTCCAATTTGTGTTTTACATGTTCATTTTGCTTTAGGAGTGGAGAAAGGTGGGTAGTAATTAAAAATGTACAAGCAGTGTCCATACAATATTTTTTATTTTAAATACATGTACACTATTTACACATAATACATTTTATATATATTATTTTTGTTATAAATTGTACAGTTGCTTTTATTTATTTATTTATTTATTTTTTGATTATAAATACAATTTTTATACTTGTTTTTTTAATTTTTGTAGTGCTATTGTTTTATTTCCTAAATTGTTTTGTTTTATGTATTTGCTAGTTGCAGGCAGAAGATTTTGATATTCATAACTTAACTCTTTAAGCATGGTTAATGATTGAGTAATGACCATAGGCATGTGTACCTATACCGTCAGAATCAATCACTCTTTTATCATCACCAGGACACAAAGCAATTTTGTTTAGTCTTATAGATGATATGTCATGCTGTTGAGAAGCGATAAGTGATAATGTTCATTGGTATTCTTTTTACATTGTTTTTCATGACACAATCCTTATAATCATCTTGAAAGCTTATACAATTTTTGACAACACTTCTGTTAATACCTTTATTCTTTTTGATTTCTTTACCATTTATGTCTAAAGCGTACATTTTAGCTCTAAGTCCAACAAATGCTTTGATAATTTGTCCACAAGCCTCGTCTTTAAATTTCCCCAACGTTTTCTTGTTTGATGTAGAGTAACATTTGTGATTAGTAGGATAATCTGATGTGTCCAAGTGTTCTAGGAAATCCAACTTGTCTTGATATACATCTGGGGTGTTAACCAAATAAATGGACGAGTCGGTATCCATATTGAACCCTTATTGATCTACGATAAATAAGTATTCATAATTTATTATTATTACTGCAGCCCAGGCAGCACTTGTGGAAGTTGACAAGGATAAAGGCAAGGTAGCGTTTCGCAATAATTGCCACAGAAGTAGCAAGTGGCAGCTATTCTTGAAAACGGCCTGGTAATCTGAGTTCAAGGCCAAATTGTGTAACAACTTGCACCAGAATTGGAAGCATAAAGGGATGGTGACGAGTTTCTTGCAACCGACCTACGATTGAATCAACCAATCAGGAGAGACCACGACGAGACCACGCGATGGATGGCGTCAGTGGTAAAATGCGCGTGGAATTGATTATTTAAAGAACCGCCAATCGGAATTACCTCCGCACGAGTGTGCTGAGACGTTTGAATTATTTGATGAAGATTGACACGAGTCCCGTGTGTATGAGATGAAAACTCTGGAAAATTCTTCTTAATTCACCCCACTCTTCATCCCCCTGTCAGTTTCTAATAAATTGGTTGACGAGACGTTGTTCGATGTCATTCGTTTTGGAGCTCTGGTGAGCTAACTTCACGCCAATCTGCGTAGTGATTTTAACGCTCTGATATAGTTTGAAGTCTTTTCGTTCTGGAGCTCTGTGAGCTAACTTCACGCCAGTTTGCGTAATGATTTTAACGCTCTAATATTATTCGAAGTCATTTTATTTGTGAGCTCTGATGAGCTAACCTCACATCAGTTTGTGTAGCGATTTTCAAAGCTCTAATATATTATTTGAAGTCTAATACTTTGTGAGCGCTGTGAGCTAATTTCACGCCAGTGTGCGTGGTGATTTAAAACATGAATATTATCGTAAAGACAACTATTTCAGCTCTTAGGGGGCAAGACTTGAGTAGCATTCTAATTAGCGCTCCAGCCCGAGCGAAGGTCAAGCAGAGCAGTCGAGATTACCGAGCGAGATAGCGACTGTGAGTCAGTCAGACTTTAAAACTTGTATTGTCGAGCCAGTGACGATGGACTCGAAATTGTATATTTCTTGTAAATTTTATTGTATTTTTCATGTGTGTATCGTGCGTGTGTGAGCAAGAGTAGGGAAAGTCTTCGTGATTAATCGCACAGGACTATTTGTGGGCGAATTTAGTAACTCACAAGCGATTATAGCCAGGTCAAATTATAATAACATTGAACTTTTCTTCCAAAGAGACTACACCAAGATGTCCGACGTGTGGTCAAGAGCCGGAGTGATGTCCGACGCTTCTACGAAGACGACTATGGAGTGCTAATTTTCCCATAGGGAAATGGGCTGAGATGGAGGTCATATGTTCTACAAGCTGAGACGGTGATGTACAACAATTGATTATTCAATTATGTAGTTAGATTGGCGGGGGAACTTTGTAAATAGTTAATTTTAGTCTTTTCTTGTTTTTGAGTGTTTTTCTTACCGACACTAAATGTTTTAAATGTACGTTGGCACGTGGCCAAAGTGTTTGTTGTGTATTTATTTTTCTTTGGAGTCATATTTAATGTGCACGGCGCGTGTACGTGATTTTATCCATGCAAATGCGAAACCCGTTACATTCAATAAGTGGAGCTTTATTAAAGTTCATATTTTGATAGGAAAGGGAGGTAATTACTGTAAGATGTTTGCTGAACAGGTTATTATTCATATTAGGGTTGCCAAGTGCAACAATTTAAGATGTAATTGTAGAACACCTTAGTTCTAATTTGGTAGATTTTTTTGAGTCCTTTTCAGGTTAATTAGTCACGGCGTAGAACGGAGTTGCCAGCAAGTGGAAAATATTTATGTCATTTTATTTCAGGGTCTGTCAAACCCATACGTGTGATTCAGTGTGTGTTGTCGTGTCAGGTGTGTGTTTGATTCTACGTGAAGAGGGGTAGAGGTCCTACCGCCCTCATATTTTGTTGTTGTTGTATTTTTGATGGAAAGGCAGGGTGCTCAAGGGAGACCGCTGTACCTTGTCCAAATGCTGTTTCTTGGATTTCCTAGGGGAAATGCCGGGATATTTTGTTCTGACACACACACACGTATGATTGTGCTTTGGGGCACGCTTCTTCGAGATTCGATCCCGTTCCTTTGGAGGTCGAGGTTATTTTGACACGTGGGTTGACAGATATGCAGACTTCCACAAATCGCCCGTCTTGCCTGGTGACTTATTTTTGTTAGGCAGTCCTATGTTCCGACTGGCCCCTTTAAGCTTTCAAGTAGCAAACCTGTTCATTGTGATGGTTATTTTGAACCATAATTAATTGGGGAGTTCGCCATGTTTGTGACGGATTATTGCATGTTGTATGGATAGAATATTGTGTTAACAGTGTAAATGTTGGCTTTGAGCCTAGTGATTTGTTTATGACTCAATTCATGTAATTTAGTAGGTGACGCCTGTGTGGCGTAGTGGTAGTGTACTTGTAAAAATGACGGCGGTCATATGTGTATTTCTTTTATTGGTCACGTGTTAACTTACTTGTGTTGATTTGTGTGAGAAGTCCTAATTTTAGGCAGTAATGTTTTTTTGCTACGGCAGTTTGATTCCAATTTCACGCGGAAATTATTGTGTTGTTTATTTTAAGTATAGGAAGTGTCGGTTTAGTTTTAAGTGTTGTATAGTTGCTCCCCGCGTCTGTCTAGCTCTAAGCAATGTGGATTCGTCGTCTGAAAGTTTATTCTGGATGATGACGAATCATGCATTCGTTTGTACTCATCGTGAAGCATGTAGAACGGCACACGCGCATACAATTGTCACTTTTGTTGATTTTCTTTGGGACATTTGGTCCAAGTATAATCTCTCCAGAGATTTGGCCTAGGTTTTGGCAAACTTTATTTTATTCAGTGGGAGTCATATGGGAGTTTTGTTTTGTGAATTCTTGTTGTAAATAGCTGATCTGTTTATTAAATTCATTTGTTTTAACCCTGGCTTCACTTTTTCCTGCATGTTATTTTGTTATATGTTACCCTGCATGTTAATGAAGCGCTTTAACAACAACTTACGATATGGACTGTTACACCCCCCGAAACTGAGTCTCATAAGCTTCTTTGCAAGGGTTCATAAAACAAAAATGGCTGCCCAAGTGGGACTGATGTTGTTGTTGCTTCGCTGATCTCATATTTATTTCGCTGAGAAATAATGCCTGGTCAAGCGGGCAAAGTAAATTCAGTAAATTGAGGCGATGTTGTACCGCCATGTGCATTAGTAAAATCACTGAGTTCCTAAAGTTAGATATTGAACAAGGTTAGAATTTGATATTGTATTTGTTATAAACTTGTTCTGGCGACCGGCATTAAAATTAGAAAATTTGCATATTATTGAACTCAGTCATAGCAGGAAGGTGTTGCCTTATATTTGACATTTAATTAACTTTGGTTAATGAGTGTCGTTCGTAAATTCTGTTGGTTAGGAATTTAAAAGCAGATCACTAGGGAGTTATTTTGTTGTTTGGAAATAAGAGTAATTTATTCAGTAAATTTTGATTACTGAAAATTTTATTAAATTAGAATCAGTAATATTTAAATGTTATGACATGTATGCGTGTGTATGACTGAAATCTCGGTGCATGACCCTGTTTTTCTCTGATTATATTTGTGTATTGTGCAATGGCGAGTGTTGAGGAAATTAAGGGATTGTTGGAACAGATGTCAATGCAAATGTCCGCGAAAACGGAAGAACAGTTAAAGAACATGAAGGAGGAAATAAGCGAAGACAATGATAAACAATTAAAAGAACAGTTAGGGCAGATGTCCGCGAAAACGGAAGAACAGTTAAAGAACAATGAAAAACAGTTACACGACATGAGCGGTAATATTTCGGTCCAACTACAGGTCCAGAAATTGGACACTGATAAACAATTTCACAAATTAAATCACAAATTATCAGAACAGGCGGTAACACAAACAGAGCAATTAGAGAAGATCACTAACGACATAAATCAAAGTGTTAGGGAGGTAGAGAAACTGGCAGGTGAGGTCGCAGAGAATAACGTCAAACAATTAGGTGAAATTAAAAATTTGGAGGCGAAATTTGATAATAAACGAATACAATTTGATGAGATGGTGGCCGATAAACTCAAGCAAATCCAGGCAGCATGTGTCGACAACACAGCGGGAATAAAGAGCACACAAGACAAATTACAGCAACAAATTAATTCAGTCGACAGCAACGTACTTGAATTAATCAAAGAAATCGATAAACTTGAGATCAAGACCGAAACAGAACGTATGCACTTGTGGGATAATCTGGAAGACCAATTAATTAAGACCCAGCAGGTCATAAGTGAAGAGGTCGGAGAACAGTTAGTTAAAACACAAGAGGTTATAAGAGAAAAGGTAGGAGAACAGCTCATTAAAAATCGGGATAATCTGGAAGAACAATTAGGTAAAACACAACAGCAGATACAAGAACAGATACGAGAAGAGCTAGAAAAGAATCAGGAAAGGAGCGAAGAGAAAATTAGCAGTTTGAAGAGCAAGATCCGAAGAGATTGGGAACAGCAGGCAAATGCAAATAAAGAAGACAGGCTGACAATTTTAAAACGCCTAGGGGAATATAATTCGAGAATGCAGGCTTTGTAGGAAAACGTAAAATCTAAACTACAAGAACATTCAGATTTAATAATTAAAAATGAAATTAGATCATTAGAGAATGCTACATTATTTTCGGCTGAAAATACGGCAGACAAGCAGGGAAGCATTGGAAGTCCGGTGGGCTTGAAGTTGGCTGAGGATAACAGCCAAGGTCAAAGTCCCAAATTAACGATCAACGCATTCCAAGAGTACAGGGGAGAGACCTCCACACCACAACCAAACTTGGCACACGCCCAAGTAATTCAAGTCATTAGGGGAAATGATTTCAAACCCGATAAATTCAGGGAGCACTCAGGAACCACTCCCAAAGCCTTTTTACGTCAGTTGACTGACTATTTTAATGATCAGCATAGCAGTCCCGAAAAACAGTTGCGACTCGTGGAGAAGTTTTTAGAGGGACCAAGCTTAACCTGTTTTTTAAGCTTTAAATATACATTCACAGACATGGCTCAATTCAGAGAAGCGTTTTTAAAGAAGTTCTGAGTCCTTCTTTACAGCAGGGATTAAGAATGGACCTGTATACTCGAAAATACCACAGCACGTATCCGACCAGATTTTCAGAATTCTTTAGCCAACAGCTGGTGAAATTCCGCGATTTTGACGACCCCCCTAGCGAACAAAATATGGTTCTAACCATCGGGAAACAACTTCCTATGAACATTCAACAGCTGTTAGTAGCAGGAAATATTAAGACCGCAGTGCAGGCCGAAGAATTACTCCGACACCTAGACGAGACAAGTATGGTGAGTCCACAGACGGGAAGGAGAAATATGGAATGTGTCAACACGGCAGAAGTGGTTCAGGGACACCAAAATAGTCACAGCCAGGGGAACCAAACGAAAACTCAATCCACAGGGACGCAGTTTACACCGAGAAGGCAAGATTATGATGGCCGGAACCAATTCAACCAGAATCCTCGAAATTTTCAAAATCACCGAGATAGATATAACCAGAACAATCCAAACCAGCAAAATCAATGGACGTACCAGCGGGAATACACCAATAGGAGGGGAAATCAAAGGCAGGGTAGACCTTACCAAAGAAATGGAGATGGCAGGTGGAACAACGCGAGGAACTATCGCCAAGAAAATAGGGGAGACTATCGCAACAATTTGGATGAGCCGTATATCGAGTCTCAAAAGTACTTAGATCAATTAAACGCCGAAGAGACGGAGAAGGAGAAGTGGGGGCGCGCAATGGCAAATAGACAGAGCCCAGACAATCATCAAGAAGAGGGGGCAGAAAGTTTATTGAGGCAGCAGGAGAGGCGCGATGACAACCGGCGGAACACAACAAATGGGTCCCGGGATTTAAAAAAAACTTCAAATGAACTAAAACCTGATAGCCTGAAAATGGAGGACGCCAGGGAGCCAGAAGAGATGATTGTGGCTAATATAGAAGAGTGGGTAGCATTCCCGGACGATTGCCTGGAGGAAGTGGTGAAAGACCGTGAAAATGTCATCAGACAATTGCCAATTATTTACGCACATATTGGAGGTATGAGGGTGAGATGTTTAATTGACACAGGTAGCCAGGCGAGCTTAGTCACTGAAGTATTGGTAAAAGAAATCGGAAGAAAACAAACTGTTCCAATTATGCCTGTACCGCTAATGAAAGTCAGAGGGGTTATTCCTGACAAGACCATAAATTGTAAACAGCAAGCATATTTAGACCTGGAAATATTGAACCACACATTTTCGCAAACATTCATTGTCATACCGAAGATGAATTATAACATCATTTTGGGAGCCAACTTTATCTGTGATTTTCATGCTGTAATTGACTTACATAACAACACTGTAAGTTTCAAACAAGTTGAGGGGTTGAATCACGTGGGTCTAAACATGGAAGAGAGTCCACTAGAGAGAGAGGCGAATACTTGGCTCGTTGAAGAATGCAATAATGAGGTGATCAGAGATAAGAACTTGACGGAGGAGCAAGAAAGCCAGACAGCAGTGGTGGAAATTGACAGCCGAGATATTTCTCAGGAACTTTGGGTACATTTGGCGGAAGAAGAAATTAGCGGAACTAAATTTGAAATTCTACTTCAGGAGCGGCTTAAGGAGGCTATAGTAGGGGAACCTGATAGAAGGAAACTGGAAGAAATTTTGAGATTACATAAAGGAGCTTTTGACACCATACCTGGAAAAGTTTTAAATTTTCAATATGCCATGCAAGTTACTGACTGTACCCCATATAAAAGTAAATTGTACCCGATCCCAGGGAAACATTTTGCTCAGGTGAAGGACATCATTAATAATTTATTAGATTCTGGCATGATAAGGAAAGCAGCAACCCCGTACCTGAACGCAATATTGGCTGTGGCCAAGCCAAATGGATCAATTAGGTTATGCCTAGACGCGCGAGTTTTGAACAGTAAACTGCTAGTTGAGCATGACCAAGCACCTAGGATCAAAGATGTTTTGAAAGGTTTCCGTGGGAAGAAGATTTATTCGAGTGTCGATTTGACAAATAGTTTCCACCATCTTGAACTTGAAGAAAAATCTCAACTATTGACGGGATTTTTATTCGACAACCAAAGTTATATCTGGTCTCGAATGCCCTTTGGCGTGAAAACTGCTGGATGTGCACTGATAAGAGCACTAGATAGGAATCTGACTGAGGAGGTCAAGAGCTTCACTACGAGATATGTTGACGACATATTAATTGCATCTGAAACAATGGAGGAACACCTGATAAACTTAAACAAACTTCTGGATAACTTGAGAACCATGAACTTCAAAATTAATCTAAAGAAATCACACTTTTGCCAGAGCGAGATTCTGTATTTGGGGCATATAATTGATGTTGAGGGCGTGAGCCCTAATCCAGCGAAAATTGATGCTATCAAGAAATTTCCCACACCAACTAAAGTCAAACATGTAAGAGCGTTTTTGGGAGTGACAGGTTTCTTCAAAGAGAATTGTCCTGGATACACGGAAACAGTAGCATCTATGCAAGAGATGTGCAAGAAGTCAAATCGATGGTCGTGGAATGAGGAGTGCGACAGGTCCTTTAGAGCTACGAAAGACTTACTGGAGAACTGTGTGAATCTAGGGTATCCAGACTTCGAGAAGAAATTTATTATTCAAGCAGATGCTTCTTTGATTGGAATCGGTGCTATGCTGTACCAAGAGGACGATGAAGAACCCAAGAAGAGATCATATTTGGCATTTACGAGTCGTAAATTGAGGAAGCACGAGAGGAACTACACTGTGACGGAACTTGAGCTGCTAGCAATTTTATATTCTCTCCAACGATGGCGTAAGATGATCTTTGGCTATTCCATTATTGTCAGAACCGACCACCATGCACTGACATTTTTATTCAAGACGGCGATGACAAGTGAGAGAGTTACGCGTTGGTCCATCTACATACAGCAGTTTGACATTACAATAGAGCATTGCCCTGGAAGGATGAACATCATAACAGATGCTTTGAGCAGGAATCCTGAAGACCAGAACGAAGTAACAGCGGATGTTCACCATATAACATTAACACCTAAGGCTCGTGAGTTTTTGGAGAAATTAAAGGAAATTCGGAAGGAGCAAGAAGCAGACCCATGGATGATGATGATGATCAAGTTCTACAGGAAGGAATTACAACCAGATTCACTTGAATACCGAGAAGCCCGTGCGAAAGAAGCGAGATTTCACTACTTAAATAACCTGTTGCATAAGTACGTGGATGAGCATCATACCAAACTGCGAATCTTAGTTCCAGCATCACTACAGAGAAGATTGACGTGGCATGTCCACGAGAGCCTAGCACATATCGGCACGGATAAGACTGAAGCTACGATAGGGGAGACTTTTACTTGGCCTAAGATGCGATTTACCATTGTGGAAGTAATAAGAACTTGTGACGCGTGCCAGCGCACTAAACCGAACAACTCCATTATGAAACAACCTCCAAGACCACTATTACCTCAAAAACCGTGCGAGATGCTCGCTATCGACTGTTTTGGCTCTCTGGTTAAAGGGAAGCGTGGATGCCGACACCTTCTGCTGTGTGTCGATGTATTTTCAAAGATGGTAGTGTTATGTCCAATCCAGAAGACGACATCAAAACAAGTCCTCAGTAGAATTCAGAACAAAGTTATTCCAATGCTTGGGAAGCCGGAATCCATTTTATCAGACCATGGTACTTATTTTACGAGCAATGTTTTTAGGCAAGGTCTAGAGAGCCTAGGAATAAAACATATATTTTCAAGCATTCGTCATCCTTGTGGGAATCCGAGCGAGAGAACGATTCGCTGTGTTGCCAAGTACTACAGAGTAATGATTCCTAACGATCATAATAAATGGGTTGACAAAGTAGGAGATATTGAGATGTGCATGAACACCACTAAGCACGAGTCGACGGGTCAAGTCCCACTAATTGTACACCACAACAGGTTGCCGGAGAGATCGTGGGACAAGATTATTCCATGTCCAAGGGATCCACTATTAGCGCATGATTTGCGAATTCAGCGAACGAGAGAGCACATGAGGAACCAAGCGGACCGAAGACTGAGAAGGTACAGAGGAAAGAAGTTTCACCGGGAATTACAAGAACAAGAGTTAGTGCTGGTTCGTAGATCACCGATATCTGATCCCAAAAACAAAGTCTTTGCAAAATTCTGTCCAAATTTTATTGGCCCGTTCCGTGTCATTAAGAATCTGGGTAACAATGCTTACAGGCTTGAAGAAGTGAGCACTGGTGCTAAATCTGTTTTTAATAGCGCCAACTTAAAACCATATTACAGAAGAGAACCATTTGATGAATAAGAAGGATGATGTGCGCAGAACATGTATTGCAAAATTTATTTTGAGAGCCAACACTCAAATGTACGTGGCCGTGGAGTGCTTGAGAGAGAGCGCGCTTTGTTTGTAAACAACGAGCAGCTGAGACGACTGGAGTGGCAATCACGTGAGGAGAAGGGGAGGTCTAGCGAAGAAGTATGAAGGACATTCCGGCGAGGGAGCGCGCACACTAATTGGGTCAGTGGAGTGTACACTCGAGCAGCTGAGCGAGGTACTAAAGAGATGTTGTTGTTACTACTATGGATATTGTTTTTGAAATCCAAATCAATCACTTGCTTCGAATTTCAAAACCTGGCTGAGGATAAATGAACCCTTATTGATCTACGATAAATAAGTATTCATAATGTATTATCATTATTACTGCAGCCCAGGCAGTACTTGTGGAAGTTGACGAGGATAAAGGCAAGGTAGCGTGTCGCAATGATTGCCACAGAAGTAGCAAGTGGTAGCTATTCTTGAAAACGGCCTGGTAATCTGAGTTCAAGGCCAAATTGTGTAACAACTTGCACCAGAATTGGAAGCATAATGGGATGGTCACGAGTTTCTTGCAACCGACCTACGATTGAATCAACCAATCAGGAGAGACCACGCCGAGACCACGCTATGGATGGCGTCAGTGGTAAAAAGCGCGTGGAATTGATTATTTAAAGAACCGCCGATTGGAATTACCTCCGCACGAGTATGCTGAGACGTTTGAATTATTTGATGAAGATTGACACTAGTCCCGTGTGTATGAGATGAAAACTCTGGAAAAAATGTCTTAATTCACCCCACTCTTCATCCCCCTGTCAGTTTCTAATAAATTGGTTGACGAGACGCTGTTCGATGTCATTCGTTTTGGAGCTCTGGTGAGCTAACTTCACGCCAGTCTGCGTAGTGATTTTAACGCTCTGATATAGTTTGAAGTCTTTTCGTTCTGGAGCTCTGTGAGCTAACTTCACGCCAGTTTGCGTAATGATTTTAACGCTCTAATATTATTCGAAGTCATTTCATTTGTGAGCTCTGATGAGCTAACCTCACATCAGTTTGTGTAGCGATTTTTAAAGCTCTAATATATTATTTGAAGTCTAATACTTTGTGAGCGCTGTGAGCTAATTTCACGCCAGTGTGCGTGGTGATTTAAAACATGAATATTATCGTAAAGACAACTATTTCAGCTCTTAGGGGGCAAGACTTGAGTAGCATTCTAATTAGCGCTCCAGCCCGAGCGAAGGTCAAGCAGAGCAGTAGAGATTACCGAGCGAGATAGCGTCTGTGAGTCAGTCAGACTTTAAAACTTGTATTGTCGAGCCAGTGACGATGGACTCGAAGTTGTATATTTCTTGTAAATTTTATTGTATTTTTCATGTGTGTATCGTGCGTGTGTGAGCAAGAGTAGGGAAAGTCTTCGTGATTAATCGCATAGGACTATTTGTGGGCGAATTTAGTAACTCACAAGCGATTATAGCCAGGTCAAATTATAATAACATTGAACTTTTCTTCCAAAGAGACTACACCAAGATGTCCGACGTGTGGTCAAGAGCCGGAGTGATGTCCGACGCTTCTACGAAGACGACTATGGAGTGCTAATTTTCCCATAGGGAAATGGGCTGAGATGGAGGTCATATGTTCTACAAGCTGAGACGGTGATGTACAACAATTGATTATTCAATTATGTAGTTAGATTGGCGGGGGAACTTTGTAAATAGTTAATTTTAGTCTTTTCTTGTTTTTGAGTGTTTTTCTTACCGACACTAAATGTTTTAAATGTACGTTGGCACGTGGCCAAAGTGTTTGTTGTGTATTTATTTTTCTTTGGAGTCATATTTAATGTGCACGGCGCGTGTACGTGATTTTATCCATGCAAATGCGAAACCCGTTACATTCGATAAGTGGTGCTTTATTCAAGTTCATATTTTGATAGGAAAGGGAGGTAATTACTGTAAGATGTTTGCTGAACAGGTTATTATTCATATTAGGGTTGCCAAGTGCAACAATTTAAGATGTAATTGTAGAACACCTTAGTTATAATTTGGTAGATTTTTTTTGAGTCCTTTTCAGGTTAATTAGTCACGGCGTAGAACGGAGGTGCCAGCAAGTGGAAAATATTTATGTCATTTTATTTCAGGGTCTGTCAAACCCATACGTGTGATTCAGTGTGTGTTGTCGTGTCAGGTGTGTGTTTGATTCTACGTGAAGAGGGGTAGAGGTCCTACCGCCCTCATATTTTGTTGTTGTTGTATTTTTGATGGAAAGGCAGGGTGCTCAAGGGAGACCACTGTACCTTGTCCAAATGCTGTTTCTTGGATTTCCTAGGGGAAATGCCGGGATATTTTGTTCTGACACACACACACGTATGATTGTGCTTTGGGGAACGCTTCTTCGAGATTCGATCCCGTTCCTTTGGAGGTCGAGGTTATTGTGACACGTGGGTTGACAGATATGCAGACTTCCACAAATCGCCCGTCTTGCCTGGTGACTTATTTTTGTTAGGCAGTCCTATGTTCCCACTGGCCCCTTTAAGCTTTCAAGTAGCAAACCTGTTCATTGTGATGGTTATTTTGAACCATAATTAATTGGGGAGTTCGCCATGTTTGTGACGGATTATTGCATGTTGTATGGATAGAATATTGTGTTAATAGTGTAAATGTTGGCTTTGAGCCTAGTGATTTGTTTATGACTCAATTCATGTAATTTAGTAGGTGACGCCTGTGTGGCGTAGTGGTAGTGTACTTGTAAAATGACGGCGGTCATATGTGTATTTCTTTTATTGGTCACGTGTTAACTTACTTGTGTTGATTTGTGTGAGAAGTCCTAATTTTAGGCAGTAATGTTTTTTTGCTACGGCAGTTTGATTCCAATTTCACGCGGAAATTATTGTGTTGTTTATTTTAAGTATAGGAAGTGTCGGTTTAGTTTTAAGTGTTGTATAGTTGCTCCCCGCGTCTGTCTAGCTCTAAGCAATGTGGATTCGTCGTCTGAAAGTTTATTCTGGATGATGACGAATCATGCATTCGTTTGTACTCATCGTGAAGCATGTAGAACGGCACACGCGCATACAATTGTCACTTTTGTTGATTTTCTTTGGGACATTTGGTCCAAGTATAATCTCTCCAGAGATTTGGCCTAGGTTTTGGCAAACTTTATTTTATTCAGTGGGAGTCATATGGGAGTTTTGTTTTGTGAATTCTTGTTGTAAATAGCTGATCTGTTTATTAAATTCATTTGTTTTAACCCTGGCTTCACTTTTTCCTGCATGTTATTTTGTTATATGTTACCCTGCATGTTAATGAAGCGCTTTAACAACAACTTACGATATGGACTGTTACACCCCCCGAAACTGAGTCTCATAAGCTTCTTTGCAAGGGTTCATAAAACAAAAATGGCTGCCCAAGTGGGACTGTTGTTGTTGTTGCTTCGCTGATCTCATATTTATTTCGCTGAGAAATAATGCCAGGTCAAGCGGGCAAAGTAAATTCAGTAAATTGAGGCGATGTTGTACCGCCATGTGCATTAGTAAAATCACTGAGTTCCTAAAGTTAGATATTGAACAAGGTTAGAATTTGATATTGTATTTGTTATAAACTTGTTCTGGCGACCGGCATTAAAATTAGAAAATTTGCATATTATTGAACTCAGTCATAGCAGGAAGGTGTTGCCTTATATTTGACATTTAATTAACTTTGGTTAATGAGTGTCGTTCGTAAATTCTGTTGGTTAGGAATTTAAAAGCAGATCACTAGGGAGTTATTTTGTTGTTTGGAAATAAGAGTAATTTATTCAGTAAATTTTGATTACTGAAAATTTTATTAAATTAGAATCAGTAATATTTAAATGTTATGACATGTATGCTTGTGTATGACTGAAATCTCGGTGCATGACCCTGTTTTTCTCTGATTATATTTGTGTATTGTGCAATGGCGAGTGTTGAGGAAATTAAGGGATTGTTGGAACAGATGTCAATGCAAATGTCCGCGAAAACGGAAGAACAGTTAAAGAACATGAAGGAGGAAATAAGCGAAGACAATGATAAACAATTAAAAGAACAGTTAGGGCAGATGTCCGCGAAAACGGAAGAACAGTTAAAGAACAATGAAAAACAGTTACACGACATGAGCGGTAATATTTCGGTCCAACTACAGGTCCAGAAATTGGACACTGATAAACAATTTCACAAATTAAATCACAAATTATCAGAACAGGCGGTAACACAAACAGAGCAATTAGAGAAGATCACTAACGACATAAATCAAAGTGTTAGGGAGGTAGAGAAACTGGCAGGTGAGGTCGCAGAGAATATCGTCAAACAATTAGGTGAAATTAAAAATTTGGAGGCGAAATTTGATAATAAACGAATACAATTTGATGAGATGGTGGCCGATAAACTAAGGCAAATCCAGGCAGCATGTGTCGACAACACAGCGGGAATAAAGAGCACACAATACAAATTACAGCAACAAATTAATTCAGTCGACAGCAACGTACTTGAATTAATCAAAGAAATCGATAAACTTGAGATCAAGACCGAAACAGAACGTATTCACTTGTGGGATAATCTGGAAGACCAATTAATTAAGACCCAGCAGGTCATAAGAGAAGAGGTCGGAGAACAGTTAGTTAAAACACAAGAGGTTATAAGAGAAGAGGTAGGAGAACAGCTAATTAAAAATCGGGATAATCTGGAAGAACAATTAGGCAAAACACAACAGCAGATACAAGAACAGATACGAGAAGAGCTAGAAAAGAATCAGGAAAGGAGCGAAGAGAAAATTAGCAGTTTGAAGAGCAAGATCCGAAGAGATTGGGAACAGCAGGCAAATGCAAATAAAGAAGACAGGCTGACAAGTTTAAAACGCCTAGGGGAATATAATTCGAGAATGCAGGCTTTGTAGGAAAACGTAAAATCTAAACTACAAGAACATTCAGATTTAATAATTAAAAATGAAATTAGATCATTAGAGAATGCTACATTATTTTCGGCTGAAAATACGGCAGACAAGCAGGGAAGCATTGGAAGTCCGGTGGGCTTGAAGTTGGCTGAGGATAACAGCCAAGGTCAAAGTCCCAAATTAACGATCAACGCATTCCAAGAGTACAGGGGAGAGACCTCCACACCACAACCAAACTTGGCACACGCCCAAGTAATTCAAGTCATTAGGGGAAATGATTTCAAACCCGATAAATTCAGGGAGCACTCAGGAACCACTCCCAAAGCCTTTTTACGTCAGTTGACTGACTATTTTAATGATCAGCATAGCAGTCCCGAAAAACAGTTGCGACTCGTGGAGAAGTTTTTAGAGGGACCAAGCTTAACCTGTTTTTTAAGCTTTAAATATACATTCACAGACATGGCTCAATTCAGAGAAGCGTTTTTAAAGAAGTTCTGAGTCCTTCTTTACAGCAGGGATTAAGAATGGACCTGTATACTCGAAAATACCACAGCACGCATCCGACCAGATTTTCAGAATTCTTTAGCCAACAGCTGGTGAAATTCCGCGATTTTGACGACCCCCCTAGCGAACAAAATATGGTTCTAACCATCGGGAAACAACTTCCTATGAACATTCAACAGCTGTTAGTAGCAGGAAATATTAAGACCGCAGTGCAGGCCGAAGAATTACTCCGACACCTAGACGAGACAAGTATGGTGAGTCCACAGACGGGAAGGAGAAATATGGAATGTGTCAACACGGCAGAAGTGGTTCAGGGACACCAAAATAGTCACAGCCAGGGGAACCAAACGAAAACTCAATCCACAGGGACGCAGTTTACACCGAGAAGGCAAGATTATGATGGCCGGAACCAATTCAACCAGAATCCTCGAAATTTTCAAAATCACCGAGATAGATATAACCAGAACAATCCAAACCAGCAAAATCAATGGACGTACCAGCGGGAATACTCCAATAGGAGGGGAAATCAAAGGCAGGGTAGACCTTACCAAAGAAATGGAGATGGCAGGTGGAACAACGCGAGGAACTATCGCCAAGAAAATAGGGGAGACTATCGCAACAATTTGGATGAGCCGTATATCGAGTCTCAAAAGTACTTAGATCAATTAAACGCCGAAGAGACGGAGAAGGAGAAGTGGGGGCGCGCAATGGCAAATAGACAGAGCCCAGACAATCATCAAGAAGAGGGGGCAGAAAGTTTATTGAGGCAGCAGGAGAGGCGCGATGACAACCGGCGGAACACAACAAATGGGTCCCGGGATTTAAAAAAAACTTCAAATGAACTAAAACCTGATAGCCTGAAAATGGAGGACGCCAGGGAGCCAGAAGAGATGATTGTGGCTAATATAGAAGAGTGGGTAGCATTCCCGGACGATTGCCTGGAGGAAGTGGTGAAAGACCGTGAAAATGTCATCAGACAATTGCCAATTATTTACGCACATATTGGAGGTATGAGGGTGAGATGTTTAATTGACACAGGTAGCCAGGCGAGCTTAGTCACTGAAGTATTGGTAAAAGAAATCGGAAGAAAACAAACTGTTCCAATTATGCCTGTACCGCTAATGAAAGTCAGAGGGGTTATTCCTGACAAGACCATAAATTGTAAACAGCAAGCATATTTAGACCTGGAAATATTGAACCACACATTTTCGCAAACATTCATTGTCATACCGAAGATGAATTATAACATCATTTTGGGAGCCAACTTTATCTGTGATTTTCATGCTGTAATTGACTTACATAACAACACTGTAAGTTTCAAACAAGTTGAGGGGTTGAATCACGTGGGTCTAAACATGGAAGAGAGTCCACTAGAGAGAGAGGCGAATACTTGGCTCGTTGAAGAATGCAATAATGAGGTGATCAGAGATAAGAACTTGACGGAGGAGCAAGAAAGCCAGACAGCAGTGGTGGAAATTGACAGCCGAGATATTTCTCAGGAACTTTGGGTACATTTGGCGGAAGAAGAAATTAGCGGAACTAAATTTGAAATTCTACTTCAGGAGCGGCTTAAGGAGGCTATAGTAGGGGAACCTGATAGAAGGAAACTGGAAGAAATTTTGAGATTACATAAAGGAGCTTTTGATACCATACCTGGAAAAGTTTTAAATTTTCAATATGCCATGCAAGTTACTGACTGAACCCCATATAAAAGTAAATTGTAC
Organism: Meconema thalassinum; assembly: GCA_946902985.2. Lineage (NCBI taxonomy): Eukaryota > Metazoa > Arthropoda > Insecta > Orthoptera > Tettigoniidae > Meconema > Meconema thalassinum. The sequence goes on from OX336391.1 coordinate 163,875,973, forward strand.
CCGATCCCAGGGAAACATTTTGCTCAGGTGAAGGACATCATTAATAATTTATTAGATTCTGGCATGATAAGGAAAGCAGCAACCCCGTACCTGAACGCAATATTGGCTGTGGCCAAGCCAAATGGATCAATTAGGTTATGCCTAGACGCGCGACTTTTGAACAGTAAACTGCTAGTTGAGCATGACCAAGCACCTAGGATCAAAGATGTTTTGAAAGGTTTCCGTGGGAAGAAGATTTATTCGAGTGTCGATTTGACAAATAGTTTCCACCATCTTGAACTTGAAGAAAAATCTCAACTATTGACGGGATTTTTATTCGACAACCAAAGTTATATCTGGTCTCGAATGCCCTTTGGCGTGAAAACTGCTGGATGTGCACTGATAAGAGCACTAGATAGGAATCTGACTGAGGAGGTCAAGAGCTTCACTACGAGATATGTTGACGACATATTAATTGCATCTGAAACTATGGAGGAACACCTGATAAACTTAAACAAACTTCTGGATAACTTGAGAACCATGAACTTCAAAATTAATCTAAAGAAATCACACTTTTGCCAGAGCGAGATTCTGTATTTGGGGCATATAATTGATGTTGAGGGCGTGAGACCTAATCCAGCGAAAATTGATGCTATCAAGAAATTTCCCACACCAACTAAAGTCAAACATGTAAGAGCGTTTTTGGGAGTGACAGGTTTCTTCAAAGAGAATTGTCCTGGATACACGGAAACAGTAGCACCTATGCAAGAGATGTTAAAGAAGTCAAATCGATGGTCGTGGAATGAGGAGTGCGACAGGTCCTTTAGAGCTACGAAAGACTTACTGGAGAACTGTGTGAATCTAGGGTATCCAGACTTCGAGAAGAAATTTATTATTCAAGCAGATGCTTCTTTGATTGGAATCGGTGCTATGCTGTACCAAGAGGACGATGAAGAACCCAAGAAGAGATCATATTTGGCATTTACGAGTCGTAAATTGAGGAAGCACGAGAGGAACTACACTGTGACGGAACTTGAGCTGCTAGCAATTTTATATTCTCTCCAACGATGGCGTAAGATGATCTTTGGCTATTCCATTATTGTCAGAACCGACCACCATGCACTGACATTTTTATTCAAGACGACGATGACAAGTGAGAGAGTTACGCGTTGGTCCATCTACATACAGCAGTTTGACATTACAATAGAGCATTGCCCTGGAAGGATGAACATCATACCAGATGCTTTGAGCAGGAATCCTGAAGACCAGAACGAAGTAACAGCGGATGTTCACCATATAACATTAACACCTAAGGCTCGTGAGTTTTTGGAGAAATTAAAGGAAATTCGGAAGGAGCAAGAAGCAGACCCATGGATGATGATGATGATCAAGTTCTACAGGAAGGAATTACAACCAGATTCACCTGATTACCGAGAAGCCCGTGCGAAAGAAGCGAGATTTCACTACTTAAATAACCTGTTGCATAAGTACGTGGATGAGCATCATACCAAACTGCGAATCTTAGTTCCAGCATCACTACAGAGAAGATTGACGTGGCATGTCCACGAGAGCCTAGCACATATCGGCACGGATAAGACTGAAGCTACGATAGGGGAGACTTTTACTTGGCCTAAGATGCGATTTACCATTGTGGAAGTAATAAGAACTTGTGACGCGTGCCAGCGCACTAAACCGAACAACTCCATTATGAAACAACCTCCGAGACCACTATTACCTCAAAAACCGTGCGAGATGCTCGCTATCGACTGTTTTGGCTCTCTGGTTAAAGGGAAGCGTGGATGCCGACACCTTCTGCTGTGTGTCGATGTATTTTCAAAGATGGTAGTGTTATGTCCAATCCAGAAGACGACATCAAAACAAGTCCTCAGTAGAATTCAGAACAAAGTTATTCCGATGCTTGGGAAGCCGGAATCCATTTTATCAGACCATGGTACTTATTTTACGAGCAATGTTTTTAGGCAAGGTCTAGAGAGCCTAGGAATAAAACATATATTTTCAAGCATTCGTCATCCTTGTGGGAATCCGAGCGAGAGAACGATTCGCTGTGTTGCCAAGTACTACAGAGTAATGATTCCTAACGATCATAATAAATGGGTTGACAAAGTAGGAGATATTGAGATGTGCATGAACACCACTAAGCACGAGTCGACGGGTCAAGTCCCACTAATTGTACACCACAACAGGTTGCCGGAGAGATCGTGGGACAAGATTATTCCATGTCCAAGGGATCCACTATTAGCGCATGATTTGCGAATTCAGCGAACGAGAGAGCACATGAGGAACCAAGCGGACCGAAGACTGAGAAGGTACAGAGGAAAGAAGTTTCACCGGGAATTACAAGAACAAGAGTTAGTGCTGGTTCGTAGATCACCGATATCTGATCCCAAAAACAAAGTCTTTGCAAAATTCTGTCCAAATTTTATTGGCCCGTTCCGTGTCATTAAGAATCTGGGTAACAATGCTTACAGGCTTGAAGAAGTGAGCACTGGTGCTAAATCTGTTTTTAATAGCGCCAACTTAAAACCATATTACAGAAGAGAACCATTTGATGAATAAGAAGGATGATGTGCGCAGAACATGTATTGCAAAATTTATTTTGAGAGCCAGCACTCAAATGTACGTGGCCGTGGAGTGCTTGAGAGAGAGCGCGCTTTGTTTGTAAACAACGAGCAGCTGAGACGACTGGAGTGGCAATCACGTGAGGAGAAGGGGAGGTCTAGCGAAGAAGTATGAAGGACATTCCGGCGAGGGAGCGCGCACACTAATTGGGTCAGTGGAGTGTACACTCGAGCAGCTGAGCGAGGTACTAAAGAGATGTTGTTGTTACTACTATGGATATTGTTTTTGAAATCCAAATCAATCACTTGCTTCGAATTTCAAAACCTTGCTGAGGATAAATGAACCCTTATTGATCTACGATAAATAAGTATTCATAATTTATTATTATTATTACTGCAGCCCAGGCAGTACTTGTGGAAGTTGACGAGGATAAAGGCAAGGTAGCGTGTCGCAATGATTGCCACAGAAGTAGCAAGTGGTAGCTATTCTTGAAAACGGCCTGGTAATCTGAGTTCAAGGCCAAATTGTGTAACAACTTGCACCAGAATTGGAAGCATAAAGGGATGGTCACGAGTTTCTTGCAACCGACCTACGATTGAATCAACCGATCAGGAGAGACCACGCCGAGACCACGCGATGGATGGCGTCAGTGGTAAAAAGCGCGCGGAATTGATTATTTAAAGAACCGCCGATTGGAATTACCTCCGCACGAGTGTGCTGAGACGTTTGAATTATTTGATGAAGATTGACACTAGTCCCGTGTGTATGAGATGAAAACTCTGGAAAAATTTTCTTAATTCACCCCACTCTTCATCCCCCTGTCAGTTTCTAATAAATTGGTTGACGAGACGCTGTTCGATGTCATTCGTTTTGGAGCTCTGGTGAGCTAACTTCACGCCAGTCTGCGTAGTGATTTTAACGCTCTGATATAGTTTGAAGTCTTTTCGTTCTGGAGCTCTGTGAGCTAACTTCACGCCAGTTTGCGTAATGATTTTAACGCTCTAATATTATTCGAAGTCATTTTATTTGTGAGCTCTGACGAGCTAACATCACATCAGTTTGTGTAGCGATTTTTAAAGCTCTAATATATTATTTGAGGTCTAATACTTTGTGAGCGCTGTGAGCTAATTTCACGCCAGTGTGCGTGGTGATTTAAAACATGAATATTATCGTAAAGACAACTATTTCAGCTCTTAGGGGGCAAGACTTGAGTAGCATTCTAATTAGCGCTCCAGCCCGAGCGAAGGTCAAGCAGAGCAGTAGAGATTACCGAGCGAAATAGCGTCTGTGAGTCAGTCAGACTTTAAAACTTGTATTGTCGAGCCAGTGACGATGGACTCGAAATTGTATATTTCTTGTAAATTTTATTGTATTTTTCATGTGTGTATCGTGCGTGTGTGAGCAAGAGTAGGGAAAGTCTTCGTGATTAATCGCATAGGACTATTTGTGGGCGAATTTAGTAACTCACAAGCGATTATAGCCAGGTCAAATTATAATAACATTGAACTTTTCTTCCAAAGAGACTACACCAAGATGTCCGACGTGTGGTCAAGAGCCGGAGTGATGTCCGACGCTTCTACGAAGACGACTATGGAGTGCTAATTTTCCCATAGGGAAATGGGCTGAGATGGAGGTCATATGTTCTACAAGCTGAGACGGTGATGTACAACAATTGATTATTCAATTATGTAGTTAGATTGGCGGGGGAACTTTGTAAATAGTTAATTTTAGTCTTTTCTTGTTTTTGAGTGTTTTTCTTACCGACACTAAATGTTTTAAATGTACGTTGGCACGTGGCCAAAGTGTTTGTTGTGTATTTATTTTTCTTTGGAGTCATATTTAATGTGCACGGCGCGTGTACGTGATTTTATCCATGCAAATGCGAAACCCGTTACATTCGATAAGTGGTGCTTTATTCAAGTTCATATTTTGATAGGAAAGGGAGGTAATTACTGTAAGATGTTTGCTGAACAGGTTATTATTCATATTAGGGTTGCCAAGTGCAACAATTTAAGATGTAATTGTAGAACACCTTAGTTATAATTTGGTAGATTTTTTTGAGTCCTTTTCAGGTTAATTAGTCACGGCGTAGAACGGAGGTGCCAGCAAGTGGAAAATATTTATGTCATTTTATTTCAGGGTCTGTCAAACCCATACGTGTGATTCAGTGTGTGTTGTCGTGTCAGGTGTGTGTTTGATTCTACGTGAAGAGGGGTAGAGGTCCTACCGCCCTCATATTTTGTTGTTGTTGTATTTTTGATGGAAAGGCAGGGTGCTCCAGGGAGACCGCTGTACCTTGTCCATGCTGTTTCTTGGATTACCTAGGGGAAATACCGGGATATTTTGTTCTGACACACACACACGTATGATTGTGATTTGGGGCACGGTTCTTCGAGATTCGATCCCGTTCCTTTGGAGGTCGAGGTTATTGTGACACGTGGGTTGACAGATATGCAGACTTCCACAAATCGCCCGTCTTGCCTGGTGACTTATTTTTGTTAGGCAGTCCTATGTTCCCACTGGCCCCTTTAAGCTTTCAAGTAGCAAACCTGTTCATTGTGATGGTTATTTTGAACCATAATTAATTGGGGAGTTCGCCATGTTTGTGACGGATTATTGCATGTTGTATGGATAGAATATTGTGTTAATAGTGTAAATGTTGGCTTTGAGCCTAGTGATTTGTTTATGACTCAATTCATGTAATTTAGTAGGTGACGCCTGTGTGGCGTAGTGGTAGTGTACTTGTAAAAATGACGGCGGTCATATGTGTATTTCTTTTATTGGTCACGTGTTAACTTACTTGTGTTGATTTGTGTGAGAAGTCCTAATTTTAGGCAGTAATGTTTTTTTGCTACGGCAGTTTGATTCCAATTTCACGCGGAAATTATTGTGTTGTTTATTTTAAGTATAGGAAGTGTCGGTTTAGTTTTAAGTGTTGTATAGTTGCTCCCCGCGTCTGTCTAGCTCTAAGCAATGTGGATTCGTCGTCTGAAAGTTTATTCTGGATGATGACGAATCATGCATTCGTTTGTACTCATCGTGAAGCATGTAGAACGGCACACGCGCATACAATTGTCACTTTTGTTGATTTTCTTTGGGACATTTGGTCCAAGTATAATCTCTCCAGAGATTTGGCCTAGGTTTTGGCAAACTTTATTTTATTCAGTGGGAGTCATATGGGAGTTTTGTTTTGTGAATTCTTGTTGTAAATAGCTGATCTGTTTATTAAATTCATTTGTTTTAATCCTGGCTTCACTTTTTCCTGCATGTTATTTTGTTATATGTTACCCTGCATGTTAATGAAGCGCTTTAACAACAACTTACGATATGGACTGTTACACCCCCCAAAACTGAGTCTCATAAGCTTCTTTGCTAGGATTCAATATACATAAGTTTAAGATTGTTCATTCCATAATAGGGTAGCAGGACATCATAGTGGTGGGAATACATTAGAGTTTTTGAAATATCCAGTATACACATTCCAATATATATTGGCTTATTGAATACAATGTTACGTTTAGCCATGTGGAAAGCAGCTAAGTTAGGACCATAAATTGTTCTGTTAATAAATGTCGGCTTTGCTATTAGCTTTTCTGCCTTTTTGCTGTCAGTCACAAGACGTATGTCTATTCTTTTACGTATATTTTCCATTGTTTTTCCAAAAATAGCATTGTTGAATAATTTGTACAGATTTTTCTCAAAGTCATTTTTGGCTTGTTTTCGAAGGTTGTTATTAAAATCAACGTATGCCTTTAGCCAAGGTCTTTGTTTAAACTTTAACACACGATTAATTTTTATCAATTGTATTCCATGATCTAAAGCCTGTTTTAATGCCATGTAGTGCACAACATATCGCCTTCGATTTCCAAGATGAGGAATTAGTTTTTTCAGAGACGAATCCTTAGGTTGTGTACACTCTGGTAGGAAAGGTAAATCGTTGTGTAGATCATGAAGGTCACATGGGTAATCAACATCAACGTCCAGAATGTATCCCACAGGATCGTCTTCCTTTAGTTTTTCTTGATCAACAGTATCTGGAGAAACCCACTGAAATCCACCATAAGGAAGGGAGTGGCACATAGCCCACCCGTATTGGTTGTTGGCATCATCATAGGTAATAAACTGCGATGGTTTCTCAGAATCATAGGTTTCCATGTATTTATTGTTAGCTTCAGCATACCGATGAGACACCTGGCATATGCCTCCACGTATTCCAGACTCGATTAGAAGAATCTGATCGTAATCCTGTAACAATTCCAGTTCAATTCCTGTGTAAAGGAGCATTGCCTCGAAACTTAAACCAGGCGAAGTAAAAAAGTGTGCAGCATCCATTCGAGTGTTTCTAGTGTTTTGTTTCTAAACGTTTCAAAGCTCTCTGCAAGAAGGAGTACATATGAAGTTAGGTAGAGGTCACTATATTCCCCTAGAGTTTTAATGTTGAACTGATTCCAGACATTTTTGGCATGTTCATAGTCTTCTTGACTAACATCTTCTTGACTTAATTTGTTAAAGAATACCTCTTTTGGAGGTAAACACGTTTCACTTAACTTTTCCCATGAATCAAGGTAATCATAACAAAATATCCCTTTACGAGTCATGAGCGATGCATTTTCTTTTCCAAAGTACTTGTCTGTTTCAGGGTATGATGTTAAGTTGGAAACTAAGTTTCCCAAACTACTTGGCATTAACAGAAACGTGTCCACAAATCGAAGCCTAACATTTCCCACATATTTGGTAAAGGAAATGAACTTTTCTTTGGTGTTAGTGATATCATCCCCTCTCTCAGTAGTACATCCTAATTGCTTTACAACGAAATTTGTGTCGTTGCCACTCATATTGTGTAGAAACACAGGAACGGGGTTACGTGTTTTACACCTCAAATTACAGTTATTGTGAGCACTTCCACGGTATTCCCCTGTAATATGGCAATGGTCTCGAACTTTCCAGTCCTCTTTGGTAAATGGTTTTTGACACAAATAACAGATTTCAGAAGATTGGAACTCTGCTTCTTGATCCTCAGTTAAGGCCTTTGGAACATTTAAGCTGTAAAGGCGATCGATTTCATTAGCTATTGAGATCAATCAATCCATAAACTTTTCTGCAGCGTCAGGTCCACGATAAATAACAGGTTGGCTTGGAAGGTTTGTCTTTATGTGTTCCACAGCAGGTGAGGGTTTAACGTATATACCAAAGCTCATAGGAACATGACTCGGGTATGGCACTGTATAACTTGCTTCAGGATTGGGTAAACATGTTTGATATGGTAAGAGTATACTTTCGAAATCTGCATGGATAACGAAAGGTATTCTCAGCATTTTTTCAACATTTAAGAATTTCACAATTGAGTTTTTAATAGGCATTTCAACCCCAGCAATGTCATGCTGGACACACAAAGCTCTATGTTCTTTTAATTCTTCCATTCCTCGTTGTCCATATCGATTATAGAAGTGAGTAAAACACCGTTTACACGTATATATCTTATGTTCATGGTGGGTAATCTGATGTCTTACTAGTTTATCAAAATATTTGATAAAGACGTAGTGCTTCTGTCCGGATGATGAACTTAGCAGAAGGAGGTCGCGATGGTCTTGCAGCTCTTGATCCACAACCTTTAGAGGGAACAGTTTATTGTCTTCTTCCAATCCAAATACATTAATTGATATATTGTTGGCTTTTTCAAATTTGGTTATGTCAGCTAGCGATGTATGAAATTATATAACTGAAAAATCATACTTGTTTTCCAGATCCTTGTATTTACTAACGCGTTTAGCATCCGTTTTAACCAGTTTTTGCTAAAATGGTATACATAAAACACCTCTCGTCCTTAAAGTTTTGAGGATTAATGCAGGCTTTTTTTGCTTGTATAGCTGCTGGTAATGGAATATATGTGCTTCCAGGCAAGGGATTTTCAATCGTACTCCTTCCACTGCTAACAAAGCCCAATTACTGCCTTTTAGCTCAGATTCTTCCATTTCAGTAGTTAACTTTGTAAATTGTGTTTCCAAGAAACTACTTAAGTCTGTTTCCAAAAATAGGGCCTGATTTCGTGATTTAAAAGCCCGATCTGTAATTTCGTTGGTAGTTGTATGAATAAATCTACACTCAACCACAAGATTAAGTTTTATCGACTTGTGTTTTGCTAGTTCTTTGTGCATAGCTTGTATTATTTGCTGTTTGTACTCTTTAAGGAATGAATTTAAATCCTTACACGTATCACAACTTATGAAATAGGATTTAAGTCGACCTTCAAAAGATGTCTCGTATTCCAATAAGTCCATTTTTGTCTGGGACCATTGAAAGTAGGTAATGTTTTGTAGGCTCCGCTTTTTGTCTTTTAGCTGCCGATAAAACATTACAACATTCTTCATGCCGACGTCCGTTGTACACATTGTTGAATGTACTACCACAGGTCTTGCACTCATGGAATTCACCACAAGATACTTCATGTCGCTTCCTTTGATAGTCTTGAAGAAAAGTCTTTCCACACTCTTTACACATATAGCTAGGAATGGGTTCTTCCAGTATAAATGTTGATTTCTGCAAACAGCTGCTTACTGGGTATCACAGGGCTAGAGGTTGGTCGGTGAGAAGGTCTTTCACGATGTGAACACTGTAACAAGTAGTAGTAAACTGATTGTATTCTTGCTAAGGGTTCTGTAATATACCATAGTCAAGACCAACAGCTACTTACTGTGTAATACAAGGCTGTACAATGGTTGTTTTGACAGTCTTTACCGAAAACAGTGCAGTAGTATGTTTGTACGGGTTCCGCAGCCATCTTGGAGGTGGGTGAGGTGGAGGTGGCTGCGGAAACCGTAAAAAACCACTACTGCACAGTTTTTGTCCTAGGCACCTACAATTTATTTTTGGGGTAGATGGGGTTAACGTCTTTCATTTACGTTAAACAAACTTTTTTGTAAAATTCTTAGTTTCCAAAATATAGGCAATTTTGAAAATTGACTTTTTTTGAAAACATTGAAAATGTGTAAAGTTTTGTTCTAACGTTAAAGGATCCCTTGCGTGGAAGCACATATATTCCATTACCAGCAGCTATACAAGCAAGAAAAGCCTGCATGAATCCTCAAAACTTTAAGGACGAGAGGTGGTTTATGTATGCCATTTTAGCAAAAACTGGTTAAAACGGATACTAAACGCGTTAGTAAATACAAGGATCTGGAAAACAAGTATGATTTTTCAGTAATATAATATCCTACATCGCTAGCTGACATTACCAAATTTGAAAAAGCCAACGATATATCAATTAATGTATTTGGATTGGAAGAAGACAATAAACTGTTCCCTCTAAAGGTTGTGGATCAAGAGCTGCAAGACCATCGCGACCTCCTTCTGCTAAGTTCATCATCCGGACAGAAGCACTACTTCTTTATCAAAGATTTTGATAAACTAGTACGACATCAGATTGCCCACCATGAACATAAGATATATACGTGTAAACGGTGTTTTACTCACTTCAATAATCGATATGGACAACAAGGAATGGAAAAATTAAAAGAACATAGAGCTTTGTGTGTCCAGCATGATATTGCTAGGGTTGAAATTCCTATTAAAAACCCAATTGTGAAATTCTTAAATGTTGAAAAAATGCTGAGAATACCTTACGTTATCTATGCAGATTTCGAAAGTATACTCTTACCATATCAAACATGTTTACCCAATCCTGAAGCAAGTTATACAGTGCCATACCAGAGTCATGTTCCTATGAGCTTTGGTATATATGTTAAACCCTCACCTGCTGTGGAACACATAAAGACAAACCTTCCAAGCCAACCTCTTATTTATCGTGGACCTGACACTGCAGAAAAGTTTATGGATTGTTTGATCTCAATAGCTAATGAAATCGATCGCCTTTTCAGCTTAAATGTTCCAAAGGCCTTAACTGAGGATCAAGAAGCAGAGTTCCAATCTTCTGAAATCTGTTGTTTGTGTCAAAAACCATTTACCAAAGAGGACTGGAAAGTTCGAGACCATTGCCATATTACAGGGGAATACCGTGGAAGTGCTCACAATAACTGTAATTTGAGGTGTAAAACACGTAACCCCGTTCCTGTGTTTCTACATAATATGAGTGGCTACGACGCAAATTTCATTGTAAAGCAATTAGGATGTACTACTGAGAGAGGGGATGTTATTACTAACTCCAAAGAAAAGTTCATTTCCTTTACCAAATATGTGGGAAATATTAAGCTTCGATTTGTGGACACGTTTCGGTTAATGCCAAGTAGTTTGGAAAACTTAGTTTCCAACTTAACATCATACCCTGAAACAGACAAGTACTTTGGAAAAGAAAATGCATCGCTCATGACTCGTAAAGGGGTATTTTGTTATGATTACATTGATTCATGGGAAAAGTTAAGTGAAACTTGTTTACGTCCAAAAGAGGTATTCTTTAACAAATTAAGTCAAGAAGATGTTAGTCAAGAAGACTATGAACATGCCAAAAATGTCTGGAATCAGTTCAACATTAAAACTCTAGGGGAATATAGTGACCTCTACCTAACTTCATATGTACTCCTTCTTGCAGACAGCTTTGAAACGTTTAGAAACAAAACACTAGAAACACATCGAGTGGATGCTGCACACTGTTTACTTCGCCTGGTTTAAGTTTCGAGGCAATGCTCCTTTACACAGGAATTGAACTCGAATTGCTACAGGATTACGATCAGATTCTTCTAATCGAGTCTGGAATACGTGGAGGCATTTGCCAGGTGTCTCATCGGTATGCTGAAGCTAACAATAAATACATGGAAACCTATGATTCTGAGAAACCATCGCAGTTTATTACCTATGATGATGCCAACAACCAATACGGGTGGGCTATGTGCCACTCTCTTCCTTATGGCGGATTTCAGTGGGTTTCTCCAGATACTGTTGATCTAGAAACGCTAAAGGAAGACAATCCAGTGGGATACATTCTAGACGTTGATGTTGATTACCCATCTGACCTTCATGATCTACACAACGATTTACCTTTCCTACCAGAGTGTACACAACCTAAGGATTCGTCTCTGAAAAAACTAATTCCTCATCTTGGAAATCGAAGGCGATATGTTGTTCACTACATGGCATTAAAACAGGCTTTAGATCATGGAATACAATTGATAAAAATTAATCGTGTGTTAAAGTTTAAACAAAGACCTTGGCTAAAGGCATACGTTGATTTTAATAACAACCTTCGAAAACAATCCCAAAAATGACTTTGAGAAAAATCTGTACAAATTATTCAATAATGCTATTTTTGGAAAAACAATGGAAAATATCCGTAAAAGAATAGACATACGTCTTGTGACTGACAGCAAAAAGGCAGAAAAGCTAATAGCAAAGCCGACATTTATTGACAGAACAATTTATGGTCCTAACTTAGCTGCTTTCCACATGGCTAAACGTAACATTGTATTCAATAAGCCAATATATATTGGAATGTGTATACTGGATATTTCAAAAACTCTAATGTATTTCCACCACTATGATGGCCTGCAACCCTATTATGGAATGAACAATCTTAAACTTATGTATATGGATACCGACTCGTTCATTTATTTGGTTAACACCCCAGATGTATATCAAGACAAGTTGGATTTCCTAGAACACCTGGACACATCAGATTATCCTACTAATCACATATGTTACTGTACATCAAACAAGAAAACGTTGGGGAAATTTAAAGACGAGGCTTGTCGACAAATTATCAAAGCATTTGTTGGACTTAGAGCTGAAATGTGAGCTTTAGACATAAATGGTAAAGCAATCAAAAAGATTAAAGGTATTAACAGAAGTGTTGTCAAAAATTGTATAAGCTTTCAAGATGATTATAAGTATTGTGTCATGAAAAACAATGTAAAAAGAATACCAATGAACATTATCGCTTCTAAACAACATGACATATCATCTATAAGACTAAACAAAATTGCTTTGTGTCCTGGTGATGATAAAAGAGTGATTGATTCTGACGGTATAGGTACACATGCCTATGGTCATTACTCAATCATTAACCATGCTTAAAGAGTTAAGTTATGAATATCAAAATCTTCTGCCTGCAACTAGCAAATACATAAAACAAAACAATTTAGGAAATAAAACAATAGCACTACAAAAATTAAAAAAACAAGAATAAATAATGGTATTCGTAATCAAAAAATAAAATAGAAAACAAAATAAAAAGCTGTACAATTTATAACAAAAATAATATATATAAAAATGTATTATGTGTAAATAGTGTACAAGTATTTAAAATAAAAAATATTGTACGGACACTGCTTGTACATTTTTAATTACTACCCACCTTTCTCCACTCCTAATGCAAAATGAACATGTAAAACACAAATTGGAAAATCCGTGTTTCCATATTGACAAAATAGAAAAAACATTAAACTGAAATTTTAAAAACTGTAAATGGGAATTTGGTAAATTGACAAATGTGTAAACAACAAATTGGGAAATCCATGTTTCTATATCATGAAATTGAAAAACTTTAAACTGACATTTAAAAAATGGTAAATGGGAAATTGTGAAATTGATAAATGTGTAAACAACAAAATGCTAAGTCCATGTTTCCATATTATGAAATTGAGAAACTTAAAACTGACATTTATAAAAAACTGAAAATGGGAAATTGGAAAATTAACAAATGTGTAAACAACAAAATGCAAAATCCATGTTTCCATATTATGAAATTGAAAAACTTAAAACTGACATTAAAAAAACTGAAAATTTGAAATTGGAAAATTGACAAATGTGTAAACAACAAAATGAAAAAAAATACCCCGGTTGGGGTTGTGATCATGTTGTACAGTAGCCTATAAGACTAGCATAAGGATAGTTGCATGTGCCCTTATATACTTTGTGTAAGTGCATTAGCCTTTGGATTAGCTTAAGTTAGGTTTGGTAAAGTTAGGTTTCGTGAGGTTAGGTATGTGACCTTGTAGTTTACTCCTTTCGGAAAATATAAAATGTAAAATCTAAAATTAAAAAATCTTAAATTTAAAAAATGTAAATTCTAAAAAAACTAAAATCTGAAATACAAAAAATCAAAAATATAAAACGTAAAAACTAAAAAATGTGAAATGAAAAAATAACAAACCTAAAATGTCAAAATGTAAAATGTCAAAATGTAAAATCTAAAATCTTTAAATGATGTTTCTGTGGGTTAGGTTAGGATAGGTTAGGTTATAACTAAGTTTATTATTTGTGTTCTCTCATTTGCTCTTACTTTTTTTTTTTTTGCTCTGACTTTGAAGTTAGGTTAGGTTAGGTTAGGTGAAGTTAGGTTAGGTTAGGTGAAGTTAGGTTCGGTTAGGTTAGGTGAAGTTAGGTTAGGTTAGGTTAGGTTCGGTTAGGTTCGGTTAGGTTATAACTAAGTTTATTACTTGTGCTGTCACATTTGCTCTCACTTTTTTGCTCCCACGTTTTGCTCTCACTTCTTTTTTGCTCTCACGTTTAGCTACCACTTTTTGCTCTCATATTTGCTCACACTTTGAAGTTAGGTTAGGTTAGGTAAGGTTAGTTTAGGTTATGTTAGGTTAGGTTCGGTGAAGTTGGGTTAGGCAGAATGGCTGCAGTATGAATCAAAAGCCAGCTCCTGTCAGTTTTGCCTCACAAGGCTGAGTGTACCCCGTTCCTCTCTTGAGACCAGAAATTAAATTTCTTGGCAGAGCCGGGGATTCGAACCTCAGAAATGACCGCCAAGAATGCTAGCCACTACACCAAGAAGTGGACAATATAAGGCTGGTCTTGATTGTACACGATCAATCAATAATTACCTAATAATAATAATAATAATAATAATAATAAATATTCCATTTAACAACTACACGGCCGACCTCTCCCTGTGACGTCATTAATGGTATCAGGGCGTGGGGACCATGTTGACCATTAGCCCCTGCCCCAGCTATGACTGACCCCTCCATAAGAATAACATTGGGCGGTTGCGCGTGGCGGCCATCTTGCCCATTAGCCCCTGCCCCAGAACCGCCCTTTATATCCTACTGAAGACCGTTTGTAGAGAGTGTGGCAAAGGGACACATGCGAGTGGGGAGGTGTACGCCTTCCCCGAGATGTCCTAACTGCCAAGGAAGTCACGCTCCACGGTCCAGGCAGTGCCCGGAATTTACAAAGGAAGCCAAGATCAAGGATATCTGTTCTCTTGTTAATCTTTCACACCAAAATGCACGCAAAAGTTGTCGTGATATGAATACTCCTATCAGGCATCGTTTGGCTCTGCAGTGACGCCCTCTAACCCCCCTGCCAATATTGTTCTAAGTGCAGTACCCTCGATTTCGAAATTTGCTGCAATTTTAAAGCCCAGTGAGCCTTGTTAGCCCGAAGGTCCCACAACCTTCTTCAGCCACAGGAAAGAAAGAGCTGGTTGACAATCTAAACCGGCGCCTCGTTCAGAGTATGTAGTATTCGGGGAGGATGATAATGGGTGACCCATGAGCGGTCTAAAAAATCATCATAGTGTGCCCCCCTTGAAATGTCGTCTCTTGAGTGTCGATCAATGCCAAGGTGTATACGCCTTGGGATGGAACTTTTAATGCACGCTTCCCCGTTGAAAAGTCACCACGCTACCAGGACAGATGGGGGTAATTTAAAACTGGTGAAATCTATAACTTTTTCCGAGGAAATCGAGGGGAAATTTGGACATCTTAACGGGATTTCCAAGCTCCGAAACGGGCAGCTCTTGCTGTGTAGAGATTTGACGCTATGTGTTGCCTATACAAATTATCTTTTTCATTTTTTTCAGTCGGTCAACCCGATTGTGCCGAATAAATTGGACAGGGTGTTCAGACCACTGTAATATGAGTCAGGTTCATGTACTGGTCACATTTACAGTGGACCAGAATGCAGCACTTTTCGGACACTATTGTCTTAAAACAGGTAGTGGAGGGAATGAACGCTAAGCTTCGCTCTCTCCGGGGGGTGACAATGGAACAGCCGATCAAGTGGCAATATTCAGGCTTGGACAGGCAAGCATGTGACTCTTAACGCTTCCCAAAAAGCTACTTCTTTGTATAGTGTGTGAGTTTTAATTTTAATTATAGTGCGTTGTTAACATGATTGTATATATTGTTTTAATCGTCGTAAGACGTTGTCTTCCGAGGAATTAACATAGGGTACAGGTTATAAATATGTAAACACACTCCTGGAAAAAATACATGTAGCCTATTAGTTAATTATCACACTTAAATGGGCAAATTAAGGATTACTCGTTTCGACCCTCAAGTGGCCATACTGTGTTAAGGTTAATTTTTCACTACTGTAAATTCACTTGTGTGGTTCAATAGCACGTCGTTAGATGATTGTACAGTAGTATGATTCGCAATTTGAATCCCGTTATATAGTCCTGGACACCTTAAATAAGTTACTAGAAAACCAACATGGCCGCCACATTTGGTGTTGCCAATCTACATCATTTAACACCAAAAAGTCAGCACACACATCCTTGCAACACGTACGCAAATGATCCAAACTACGTAAAGGCCCTTTACCTTTTACACAAAGTTGTGAAGCAGTCCTTGCTCAAGTTAGGGACATCTTGGTCATCAGTCCTCAACAGTCTAACTCTTAAGCAGTATTTTGGTAGTGAAGTTAACTTAAATTAGCTCTTCTAGATTGATTTTTAAAGCATCATATAAAATGCATAAGAACAGAAACATTAATACTTACTCAAGTTTTTTTTTCAGTTTTGCTGGGGAGCTAAAGATGAGCATGTTCATTTCTTCTTATAGGCTACATTCTTATAATTAGTCCAAAAATGCAGACCATTCTGTTTTAAGACGAGTGTTCAGAGAAGGATTTAGGAGTAGGAGAGAAATAGAATAGTAGGGTACCTATTAGCTTATTATTTCTTTATTTTTGATAAGTACCATACTCATTTCTTGCATTTATAGGCCTACATATATGGAAGCAGAATTGAGACAAGCTATTGAAAACCTATTGGCAAATCCCTATTGAGATGCAAGAAGATGGTTGATCCAAAGCTTAGGCCTAAATCCATTCGAACTAGTCGTGGATTTTAGGGGCATAAGACCCTAATGGTAACTCTAAGATTTCTTCTTGGAATGGTAGAAAACAGCAGTTGTTGGTTGATTTTGGGGCTTTGCGACATCATGGTCATGTAGATCTGTGTACATGGACATGTGGAATTTGTCTCATAACCTGTGTTATTGTGATGGCTGTATTAGTGTGTGCGTTTATTATTCAGATGAGGATTGGGAACGAGGCGGCCATGGCCTTAAATTAGGAACCATCCCGGTATTTGCTTGGAATAGAAGTGCGGAAACCACTTCCAAGATGGCTAAGATGGGAAGCGAACCCTCCTCTTCTCAGTTTTGCCTCACGAGGCTTAGTGTGCCTTGTTCCATCCCTCAGACTATTTTTTTTTTTTTGGCAGAGCCAAAAATCGAACCAGGACCAACTGCCCAAAAAATGCTAGCGGCACAGTGCGAGATGGTTGGTAGAATACTCTCCTGACCTTTCGTCACCTGTCACATTAAAAGCCACTTGCAGAAAATTCACTGAATTCACTGACAAATTGACTAGTTAAATACACGCGTTGAAAGGCAAGCTTTATTGACGGAGTAATACACAGACCGGCAAAAAAGTGGGACAGTTAAAATTGTAATACAAATAGTATAAAATTTGCCATGAAAAAGATGTAATCACATTTTAAAAGCTTTTCACGCATTAGAAAAAACTTCCGTGAATAGTAATTGATAATATGACATTTCTTAGGGTGTTTTATTACCACCAAAGAGGGGCAGATGACCTCTTAGTTCCGCCCCTTAAAACAACAATAACTAACAAACTATTACCACCAATTACCCAATTTTCGATGGCGGGAAGCGCACTGTAAGCATTTAAGGGTTATGAGTATTGCCGCTCGCTTATTGTTTTTCTAGGAATAACAACTGCCATTTGTTGAACACGAACAGTGGGCCTCTGTTCTCTTCACTGACGAGAGTCGCTTTAATCTTAGATCTCCTGACGGAAGAGAAAGAGTGTGGAGAAGGCGCGGGGAGAGTTACAGCCCTGTTGCTTTCTCCTCCAGGACTCCATTTGGAGGTGGCTCGGTTATAGTGTGGGGTGGCATCAACGTTATGGCCCGCACTGAGTTGGTGTACATCGATCACGGGAAGTGGGGATTCAAACCCTGGACTGGCCAGTTCGTAGTCGAACATGTACGAGATATGCTTGGAAAGAACGTCAGACAGTGTTACCACACCACCTTGGCACAACTGAGAACATCGCTGCTGGAGGAATGGGATCGCATCCCGGCAAATGTCATTCGACGAGTTGTGAACAGTATTCCTGAGCGTTTACAAACATTAACACCGTTTTGTTTGAAGAAGAAAAACAACAGCCCAAAAGAACATTACTAAAAAATTGAAAATTGTAAGATTTGCAAAAATATGTAACGAAATTTGTGAGTTACAGCGTTTTGTAAAACAGGTTTCAGTATTTTCTGTAGCCAACCATCTAAAATTTACATGAATAATGCAAATATTGGAAAACCGATACATATTAGTGGAATAAATTAAGAAATTACATAAAATAATAGCCCGTCTTCATGCAAAAATATTCAAGGCAAAACGACATACATACCGTAATAGAGGTAACACTTCAGGAGTGATGAACCAAGTAGAATACTTAAATTAGCCTAAATACCTTGTATAATGATGAATAATAATTGTGGAAATTATGTCCTAATATATGTTTTCTCCTTCGCTGTCTCTAACCCACCCGCTATCCCCTTTACAACACGACTTATATACTGTAGGGAAATTTCAGATTAATTCTGTACAACGTATCACTCTTTTCCTTTTCACTTTCACTTTGATAATATATAATTTTCATACCATATTTCATCTCTTGGCGGGGGGGGGGGCATTATCAATTGTAACTACTAACCTTGATCACTTCTGCACCGGGTATATATGCTAAATCACTTAAATATGTGTCTTTATTTATTGTATATTTAACAACCACAGCCATGTTCGACAGCATATTTAGTATGTGAAACTGCTGCAGCGATCACATTGACAGCATTAGTTACCAACATATCCGATACAAAATAGGCCTACATTAGACGACACATGTAATGTTGCAATTATGTGGGGAAAAAAAGAAATAATCGGGCTCTTCTTAGTTAGACGACTGTCTGGACGAAACCATTGGTCGCTACTTGGTGTTTGTATGGCGTAACGACCTAATAATTATTGGTCCGCCATCACAGCACTTTTCGATAAACGAAAACAAGCCATGAAATTAAGATTCATGCAATTAACATACAAATCCATGACACAAATCATAGTGTCACAGCTGGTAGGAGAAACACAACAAGCAACTACGGAGTGTCACTACTCCAAAGGTTTAATGCTTATTCAGATTCATGCAATTAACATACAAATCCATGCCACAAATCATAGTGTTCACAGCTTGTTGGTAGAAACACAACATGCAACTACGGAGTGTCACTACTCCAAAGGTTTAATGTTTATTCAGCACCGGGTAAATATGACCAACTTGCCCACCACATTAATTCCCTTGGCAGCGCTGCCTAGCGATTGAAAAACACAATATGGCGTTTGATGCTGGGAGTACGCTACTCTGAACTTTGCCTAGCGATTGAAAAACAGTCAACCTTCATCAAAATCTGGAAAATTTTCTACAGTAACTTATGTAATGTGACTAAGAAACAAGAGTTGAACATTTTATCGCTAAAGGGTGTTATTACATTTTTCAGCAGTGCCAACATTATTGT
The DNA here is from genome assembly GCA_946902985.2 of Meconema thalassinum. Classification (NCBI taxonomy): domain Eukaryota; kingdom Metazoa; phylum Arthropoda; class Insecta; order Orthoptera; family Tettigoniidae; genus Meconema; species Meconema thalassinum. The sequence continues at coordinate 163,895,312 of OX336391.1, forward strand.
TTGGCACTGGTCTTGCCTCTTAGTTCGAGCGTGGTGAACCCGGAATAAAGCTTTGCATACAAACCTAACCTGGGGCCTATACCCCAGACCCCCTTGCTTGTATTAAAAGCAGTAATGTTCATCCACACAGTCACCTGGCCTAGTAGCGGCCAATGGTTTCGTCCAGACAGTCGTCTATTCTAGAGTTGTATTTTTAGAGATGTGTTCTGACAGTTCGACGGATAAGCCATTGAGCTGAAGGAAGAGGGTAATCTCGAGAACCACTGGATGGATTTTGATGCGGTTTGCACTGTTCTCGAGGGAGGTAATTTTAGAAAAAATAATCATTTATGACCAAAGGAAGCCGATTTTGTATCCCACATGTTGGCAACAATGTGTGCGCATCGGTGTGTGCCTCTAAATTGCGCCTCGTTGACAGTTGAACGAGATGCAAGCGCTGTTGGAACATGGCAGCCGTTTTTAAAGAGCAATAAATAAAAACGCATATTTATGTACTTATGCACATATATGAAGTTCAGTAGTGACAAGGGTTCATAATTTCAATACGTAATATCGCCCAGAAGATGAAACAAGGACACAAGGTATGTAAAAGTCACATTCATGTCCGATGCAAATGTATAAGTCGCGTTCAACTTTCATTCAGAATTAATAATACAAGTAGCCTAGGCTATAGTTGCGAGCAATATTTATAACGTATTGCAACCAGTGGCTTCGCCCGAACTGTGTCATCTAACCAAGTAGCGAAAAGTGACTTTGTCTCACCCAACTTAAGTACATCAGTAATTTTCACCCAGACATTCAGTGGTGCAGTAACTTATGTCGAGAACTAAACGAAAGCCAAGAGATATTGTTGGTATTTCCTGAAAATGTGCATCTGTGACTCAAGCGCAGTGCATATCCCATGCACATGTAAGTATATGGCTCTTCAGAATGATGATTGATTCATGTTGCACTACCCTAGAAGTTCGTTGAAGGCTTCCACACTAATCTGTCGCAGCCATAACTGAAACAAATAAAAATAGGCCTAATATTTTTTTTATCTGCCTACTACTAAGTAGTAGGCTATAGGTCAGTAGCCAACTACATAAATAATCACCAATACATTCACACTACAACTAGCCAAGTGTGAATCATAGACAACTTACAAGTTTACGAGTAACATATGCAATGTATTATAATATTATGGTTGACGGCACTTGGAAGTCGAGAATATGATACATTGAAATGTTAGAAGGCGAATTGAATATGTTTCTGGGAGTGAACATACATACGCTATATTTTAGGTTATGTTTGGTTTGTATTATACGTAAAATGCAGTCAGAAGACTTTTTCAAAATTTCCAAACACCATTAAGGTTCTTTATTACGTTATTTGTGCTCGGACTGAATATAAAAATAAATAAAACAACGATTAAATAACTTTGTACTTTTAATTGTGTAGATAGGGTCTAGGCTACTTACTCAAAACCTAGTTGATTCGCCAGTGATCTTCATAGAGTTTCTCCAATCCATCTCCAATCTTATTCTCGTGTTTTTTAGACGTCATAATGAAATATAAATAATAATTTATCCAAAAAGTAATTAAATAAAAGCTTGCAAACATCTCAGACGAGTGGGTATGAACATGCATATATTCCATAATCAAGGGTCTATAATAACTGTAAAATCTGTTTTAATCGATGTATATTAGTAGTACTTACCTTGTACAACTTGTTTTAACTTCATTAGACTTGAACTTCGAAAGAAAACTGTGAAATTATTCAGATAATAGGCATTAGTAAAATTCGTTAATTATTATGTTGGGAGAATGTGTGGAAAATGCATTCTGGGAGGAAAATGTCGGCAACCGTGTGTTAAGAAATTTTACTGGTATTATGGTCTTTGGAGATGGCGATATTTTAAGCAGGGTTGGCGACAATGTGCTCGCACCTGAAAACAACTTAACTTCAAGAAATGCAAGCATAAACCAACATTTACGTAGGCATAGGGGACGGCTGTTAATGTTGCCTACCCTGTTTTGATCTAGTAACTTATTTCAGCTGTCCCGGACTATACGTTAGGTTTGTTTTGTGTTACAAGGTTTTGTGAAGTAAGTGAGTAACGGTGAGTATGCACGTGTATACAATTTAGAATATCACACTGCAAGTGTGAAGGATCCCCCCGAAAAAATACTCGCTCTTTCAGTGGAAGAACGATTGCGAAGGAGCCAACGGAAGAAAGATCTCTGGCAGTAATCTAAACAACAAGGCAGAAACACCTTGAAGAAGATGAAGACCTGAATAATGGTTGTGTATTTGCAGTCCATAGATGGCTGTACCAAAATAAATCTATATATATAAAGCACAAAGTTTGTCTGTCTGTCTGTCTGTCTGTTTGTCTGTTATGTATACAAATCTACACCGTTTCACCGATCTCAACCAAAATTTGTATACTTACCCTTTGGAACCAGATGAGTAACACTGTCCACTTGGAATTTCGGACAGACCACTCCATTCCCTACATTTAGGCCCTTTTGCACATATCTACATCGTTTCACCGATCTGAACCTAAATTTGTATACTTACGCTTTGGAACCCGACGAGTAACACTGTCCATTTAAAACTTTGGACAGACAACTCCATTTCCTGCATTTAGGCCCTTTGGCAAAATCTACCCTGTTTCACCGATCTGAGTCAAATTTTACATACTCACCCTTTGGAACCCGACGTGTAACACTTTCTACATGACATTTAGGATAGACCATTCCATTTACCGCATTTAGGCTCTTTGGCAAAAATCTACGTAGTTTCACCCATCTCAACCAATCTTTATGTAAGTTACTTACCCTTTGGAACCCGACGAGTAACACTGTCTGCTTGAACTTTCGGACAGAGCACTCCATTCCCTGTATTTAGACCCTTTGTCACAAATCTACATCGTTTCACCAATCTGGATCAAAATTTTTATACTTACTCTTTGGAACCCAACGAGTATCTGACATACCTCTCCATTCCCTGCATTTAGCTCAGGAATCACTCGGGGTTGCCAGCTTCCTAACTCACCCGCCATGAGCCCTTGAGGGTGTACCAGAAATGGTGGGGCTACACACACCCTGCCTCTTTGAGGGCCTTGAGCAGAAGACAGGAGATATAATGAAACGGAATAGAAGGCAGACCCCTCGAAGAATGAGGGCATCAGGAAAGATGAGACAACGGCCAATTAAGCGGGAAATTGAAAGACTCCCTAGCCCTCGGATGCCCTAATACAGTCGGGGTCGGAAGAGAACAAGAGTTGACCAAGGGAGGCTGACAGGAAAGAGAACTGAAAGGAGCCTGGCACCAGGAAGTAGAAGCGATGTCAGTCTCAGCTGGGGTCCGGTGGTCGCCAACCCACGTCCCACAAGTTGTGAGACTCTGGGGGGGGGGGCAGTTGTGAGAATAGCTTGCTGATTCATCGCGAGGTGACATGAGATGACTTTCCAGAGCTGTCTATACTGATGCCAGCACAGGGCCGTTGCTCAAGCCACTGTGGTGTTGCGAAAGAGTGAGTGATACCCCGGCCAATCTAAATACGACGGGGAACCCCGAACGTGTGTCATCATATTTCGTCATCATCTATAATCATCTCAGGTTCGTGCAGCTTGGACCCATTTTCTTTGCCGAGCAGTACGCCATAAGCTCATTCACTAGACGCATCGAGTACAGGCCTAAGCCAGAAAATAAGGTTGAGACTTTGGAAGACATCGAAGCTAGACATCTGAATTACCTATATCAGTTGTAAATTACAGCATGTTCGTTTAGTAGTCATTTTTTCATTACCTTATTATTATCATCATCATAAGTGCAAATGACCTAGATGTTACGCGCATCATACCACTAATCACCGCCGCATAAAGTCTTTCTCGAATGTGATTTTTAAAATATTTATTTTTATTACAGTACATTGTGTACATTATAAGTTGAAGCGTCAATTCAATACAGGTAGTAGTTTCCCTCATCATCCTCATCATAAGGGCAAATGACCTAGATGTTACGCCCATTACACCATTAATCACCACACACAATAAGTCATCCTCGCCTGTGAATTTTGAAATATCTATTTCTATTACGGTAGTTTGTAAGTTTGACGTGTCAATTCAACAGTAGTTTTCATTATCATCCTTATAGAAAGGGCAAATGACCTAGATATTACGCCCTCATTGTCTTTGGGGGGGGGGGGAAATGACCTAGATTTTATGTCCATTATATTTCTAAGGAGACTTTGATACATTATCATCATTCCACCGGGCGAAGCCGGGTACTACTGCTAGTAATAAATAAAAATGAAAATCCACAGCCTGCTTCCAGTCGACCGACCGGGTCAGGAACGGAATGAATGAAGCCCCCATCTAGCGGCGAGGATATGTACTGTGCCGGCTGCCGAAGCCTGTTGCACTCCTCTGGGGCGATGATTAAATGAATGACAGATGAAATGAAATGATCGTGGAGAGTGTTGCTGGAATTAAATTTTGACAGGGAAAACCGGAGTACCCGGAGAAAAACCTGTCTGCCTCCGTTTTGTCCAGCACAGATCTCACATGGGGTGACCGGGATTTGAGCTACGGACTCAGCGGTGAGAGGCCGGCGTGCTGCCGCCTAAGCCACGGAGGATCCCTGTAATAATAATAATAAATCAATTAACAAATTATAGCATGCACTAGAAAAAACTAATTATAATGTACAGTACCCATTTTTAAATATTTGCAAGTATCCAAGATGAGCGGGATCGCAGAATCTTCATGGTCCCCGGCTAGAAAAACCACTGGAAGAAATGCCTGACAAATAGGACAAAAACGAAACTAGTCTGCAGCTGTGTTTGTTGAGCACAGGAGAACCAATGCACTTTTCTCTTGCACACGGCACACTTTCGAGTGTCGACTTCACCTTGTGCAGTCGAGCACTGGTTCCCCTGCTACAGTGGGGTGTGCACGACGACCTTTGTGAAAGTGACCATTTCCCGACTTTTGTTACTCTTCCGAACCAGAGAGCTATTGAGTTACCAAGTCGATGGCTTCTCCGTCAGGCTGATTGACCTACATTCACAACACGTGCGGTTGAAGCCGATATTCGCGCGTTCTCTCACCTCACGGTTTCGATAGCGTCCTTTTCAAAAACGAGGGAATTTTGGCGCTCTTACTTCGTAAAATAATTCCTCTTGTTGTACTGGATTCCGCAAATTAATTTCTAAAACAATGAATGCAGTCGAGCACTGGTTCCCCTGCTACAGTGGGGTGTGCACGACGACCTTTGTGAAAGTGACCATTTCCCGACTTTTGTTACTCTTCCGAACCAGAGAGCTATTGAGTTACCAAGTCGATGGCTTCTCCGTCAGGCTGATTGACCTACATTCACAACACGTGCGGTTGAAGCCGATATTCGCGCGTTCTCTCACCTCACGGTTTCGATAGCGTCCTTTTCAAAACCGAGGGAATATTGGCGCTCTTACTTCGTAAAATAATTCCTCTTGTTGTACTGGATTCCTCAAATTAATTTCTAAAACAATGATAATTATCCTAATAATATCCCGCTATTCTCAGTGTACTCAAATAACTTCTGTTTCTACTGTAACAATTGTAATTGCCTATTTACAGCTTCGTTTAATTTCCGAAATATTAATCGCAAGTTCGGGTCACATGACCAACTGCCTCTGTAAATCCAGACTTGATCTTGGCTCGTGGCGAATGTCACGCCCCTTTTTACCTGGCCGCGCGTGGCTCTGCTCTTGCTCATTTTATTTGACAAAATACCTGTTCTGTTCGCTCGACCGCCTACGACTGTGTCATAGAGTTGGCACGTTTTGTAAAATTTTGATAACTTCCATCATGATAAATTTTGACTGTTACAATGCTAATAAAATATTCAACTCCTTTGTAATTTCACATCACAAAATATACTTAACTTGGTATTGATCTCCTCACAGTGATGCTTACTTATGGACCTCAGCACCGCTACTGGCGTGCTGAGGTCTGCATCCAGCCTAGCTCACTTGTCATCCTGCACGCTATCTGTTTTTGGAAATGGTAACTGAAGTTTTGAATAAATTATCGTTGTACCTAAACCAACAGAATGAGGTTGGAATTACAAAACGTGTATGCTATGGACTCAAGAACTGCTCTTATTCTATCGTAGTGCGCCCGAATCTCGCATTAACCACCACCCATATCCGCTGAGATGGAATAGGATTGTAAGGACGTCGATACCCAGCCAGATACATCAACACTTCCCTACTGGGCGAATGACTAGGAAACCCTTGACGCATACAGTCATGCAATAACACTACAAATCAGTTACACATTTACTACCAAATCAAATTCCATAACAAAAATGGTAGTACTAGAATCTCGGATCTCGAGCGTGAACGGTGAAGTTGAGACTACATGAATACTAGTAACTAACTGGCAGTATTATCGCACGTCGATTGCGAACTGAAAAGATGATCAGTTTCTATAAAAATAAGCAGACAGACCAGAACTATGGCCTGTGATTTATTCACTAAAAGTCTACAAACATATAACGTTCCCTAACACCAATAAATTAAATAAAAATTAAATTAAAAATATTTAAGCTGGTAGATCAACTTTCTACCCATCAAAATGCAGTTTCAATAAGAATTGCGTTGCAAAAAGTTACAATCCGAAATTAAATATCGAATGGATAAACTTAACAGTCACCCTGTGACTCGATCACAAAATGCAGCTTGATCTGACATCAGCTGTACGTCAAAGAAATAATATTTACATTACATAGCCCTACTTTATACATCTATCTGTTACACATGTGAATATAAAATAAGTAAAATAACAATTATAACAATAATAAAATATGGTCAACGGTCTCAAAGGCGGATGAAGAATTTCAGTTCCCAACGGCAGAGTGAGCGGAAGAACCTAGTGGAGTAAACCACGAATAAACAATCATTTCGGACTAACAATCCGATCTTATTTCAGTATTTTATTTCCTACACCTACACAACACAATTTCATATGCAGAATGGAAATGTCGCTAAATGAGAGCACTACCCCAGGTGGTAACTTGAAAGAGAAATCCACCATTGCAGTAGGCAATGCATCGGGGCCTAGGATTCTGGGGAGTCCCACCACCTGCATACAAGATGAGTCGGAGCGTCTTGAAACACCTTCCAAATTGAAATTTAAGAGAAAATACTTCATCGGGTCCATTAACGTCAACTCACTCCTGCGAGTCGGAAAACAGAAAGAATTGGAAAAGCTCCTGGACGACCAACAAATCCAGATTTTGGCTGTACAAGAGACCAGATTCCTAGATGACCCACATCATGGATATTGTAAGGTTCCTGTAAGGGATGCCTGTACAAATAATTAATCTAGGGGGTGAAATTAGTCTAAAATGGGGGTCAAGCTTGGCAATCACTGTAAGAGGTAGGGAGTGTTTTATGAGTGGAGATCGACCGTGCGATCAGCTAGGAGAACTCCCCAATGTATTGTTTAACGGGGTAATTCTAGGTGAAGGGGTAGTTTACAAGAGCTGTTAGGTTATAACCCAGAGCGCGACAAATGCGCCACGCGGTCTACAATGAGTCGTACGCACGCGAGTAAGCGGAGAGTTCGCTAGTGTCAGCGCGGAGCAAGGACGCTCAGCTGACTACAAGCAGCAATTAAACAAGTACACAGTAAGGCTAATGCTAAGTCCTACCTAAAGAGGAATCTAATAGGGTAGGATCTTACTAACTAAATAAATAAAAGAATAAGACCAGTGGCTTCTAGTGTTTCTGAGTTTAATGTGTACCTCGATCTGGAGGTACACTGAAAGAGCTAGCAGTTCAAATAATAATTAATAAAAATAATAATAGTCCAAGCACAGGGGGAGGTGAGTGTGTAGTGTAGTGGTGAGTGTAGTGATCGCTAAGACACTTACCTGTCCAGCCGACAGCAGAGGTTCAACACGTCGGTGCACTAGTACAGACTGAGTGATGACTGATTGATTGCTGATTCTAGGTACCTGACCTCTGGGGTTCTTATACTTTTCGTGTGCTCGGTCGGCGGAATCCTTACATTCCTACCGAGTCGTGCACCTATCCCGGGTCATTGCCTGGGCTACGAGGCTACTTGAGTTCATGTATGTGCTAATTGTCATTCATGTAATTTATAGGTAGTAATTTATAGGGTTTTAGATTAGAACTTTGTAATTTTGGTGTTTTGTAGGGGGATGGGGGTAGCATACCCTAGGGGTACAACAACCCCCTTTGTAGGGTAAGTTATCGTCCTCGATAACTGGACGAAGACGTGGGGGTGGTTTTATGAAAAAATAGGACATCTTCTTCTTTCTTGATATTCTTCTGTCTTCTGTTCTTCTCTTCTTTTCTTCTTTTAATTTAGGTCATAGTTGTATGGTTGGCGTCGTAGGGGGTGGGTTGGTAGCCTCGTGGAAGATAGGGGTATGTCAGGGGGTAGATATGAATTTAGAGATATATTGGTAAACGTCGAAATTTGAAGGCTGAATATTTGTGCCTTCTAATGGTTGGGTGTTCGGGTGTGCTCAGCGATCAAGTGTAAGTGTTTGTGGTGAGGGGAACAATATTTCTTTACATCTCTTTGTTCTAAAAATTCAACAATGGGGTGTAAAGCTTACTTGTTTTCATAGGATATATTTACTTGATGGGATATAACATGGATCCCTATTGTATGTGTAATATACAAACATAATAACTTGTTAAATAAAACGGTACATAATATAAATATTTCAATTTCAACAATGAAAATTAAGGGGTGCAGGAACACACGAGAGGAAAAAAACATCCGAGGGTTGGGGGGGGGGAGGTTATTTATACATATATAATTAACTTGCCTCCGGTGTGGATGAAAAACTGCCCTCGCGTGCCCTGCACGTGAGTAAAAGGGATAGAGTAGAGAGAAAGAACGAAATAAATGCCGCAGGGTGTAATTAAAGGTTTAAATTTAAAAGTGTTTTATTGTTTGGGAGAAATGCGACATTTTTACAATGTGGAATTTAGAAGAATAGAAAGGAAAAAACAACGTGTACCATAAAATCATCCATATGTTCTAATTTCTTTTCAATTTTTGTCTAAATAATAACAACATTTCCAGCAACATTTTCATTTTATCATACTATTTATAATCATTAAAACCATTAAAACATAAAACAAAACTCTGTTAATTATATCAATATTCTACAAAAATAAAACCAAATTCTCTTACTTATATTAACCTTTTATAACAGCAAACCCAAATTCTTTTAATTCTGTTATCATTCTATAACAGCAAAACCAACTTCTCCTAATTATATATGAATCTTCTGTTATGACCATCGTTGCGCAACTATACCATTATTAATACTGTGTTGTATACCCATAAATATTATGGCAAGTGCACTCTAACTTAATATTTAATCATATCCTATTATTTATTACCTGCAGGTTATATGCTATTCGCCTATAATCTATTCTATTGTATGGCTTGCTCCCTGTGGGCGAGCGAAGTCACTTTGCTGCACAACTCGTCCTTTACAGAGATAGGCGCGAGTTGTGTGGCCGTAATGCCCCTCTCATTTTAGGTGTCAATTTTATTTGTTGATCCGACCTCCAGCGGAGGATATCCCACAGGTATATCTCCACTGTGGTTCGGATTTGCGCCTGAAAATGGGTATTATGTGTGGGGGGGGACTGTGTGTTGGCCGTGTGATTGTAAAATGTGGGGGCGGGAAATTTGTGTAATACCAAAAAATACATATTGTTTGTGCACATAATTAGTAGCAATCTGTGGGAATTGAAAATACACATGTAAATTTGTTATTTTAGAGGGTATTTACCCTCGTCTTCTGTGGGGTGAATCCTGTGGAGGCATATAGAAAAACAGTATATTTATTCATTAAATCACATTTTATCATTGTTATTATTAGTTTCGGCGAGCGCCCCAAAATGGAGCTACTCCCGATGCATGTGTTCAAAGTGTGCACCATCATGTGCACTGCGTCTGGTATCAGCGCCTCAGGTTTTTAACCTGCGCTGAAAAGTAAATACATTTTTATGATTATAAATTACAGATGTCTAATTACTATTGGCCATTTGTTATTGACTTTCTTTGTACCTTTGTATTTCCTTATTCTCATTCATCTTTCTCCTAAAACCTTGTGTTACTTCAACCTTTATTCCTTACTGGGTATATATTCGTATTTCTTTATTCCTTCTTACTCGTTATTTCTTATAACTGCACTGTACTTTACTCCTATTTATTTCTGTCCTTTATCATTACTCTACCTCTTCCTACGTTCATTATTGTATTCACCTTTGTCTTTCTTTATTCTTTCTTACTCATTATATCCTATAACTTCACTGTACTTTACTCCTTTTTGTTTCTGTCTTATATCATTGCTCTACCATCTTCTTTATTCATTATTGTATTTACCTTTGTCTTTCTTTATTCTTTCTTACTCATTGTGTTCTATAACTTCAGTGTACTTTACTCCTATCTGTTTCTGTCCCATATTATTGCTCTACCATTTTCTTTATTCATTAATGTATTTACCTTTGTCTTTCTTTATTCTTTCCTATTCATTGTGTTCTATAACTTCAGTGTACTTTACTCCTATCTGTTTCTGTCCCATATTATTGCTCTACCATTTTCTTTATTCATTATTGTATTTACCTTTGTCTTTCTTTATTCTTTCTTACTCATTGTGTCCTATAACTTCAGTGTACTTTATTCCTATCTGTTTCTGTCCCATATTATTGCTCTACCATTTTCTTTATTCATTATTGTATTTACCTTTGTCTTTCTTTATTTTTTTCTTACTCATTGTGTCCTATAACTTCAGTGTACTTTATTCCATATCTGGCGTATGAAAGATCGGACTCAGCGCTCATATCTTTAATTACTAACCGTATGCCTGGGTTGCATAATTTTACTCACGAGTTACATTCTTTTGCCTTTATGCCGTAAAAAAATACGGATTCGTATGATGGTGTATTTTAACCAAGGGCTGTCCAATTCGCAGGGTGGTATCGGAACTAAGAGAGCCTAGAAGGACTTCTTATACCAGTGGACCGGCTAAATACGTAACATGGTATGGGGCATTAAGTGCGTATAGTAATCCAGTGACCTTCGTCCAATTTGCAATGTGGTATCGGTAACCCGAGTGACTACGAATGCAGAATGTGGTTTGAGAAAACTACGGTTTCTGTTCAAAACGGCTTAACAAGTTGACCCATACGTATAGTGGTTTGGTTTACTCTTACTTAGCCTGCGCTAGGAGTTACCTCCGTATCGAGTACCTCCCACGCGCATTGCCATCCTTGGTCTATGCTACATGTGAAAATTGCATCCCTATCTGCGCTGTGTCCGGTCTCGACGCCTCCTATATTATTACTTATGCACTATCAATATATTCCTCTCCTCTGGGGCCCAGTAGTAACTTAACTGTAACCTCGGCCAGGGAGAGAATCGTAGTTTCATTATTTCATTGTTGTTTCATATATATCAGTATATTCCTCTCCTCAGGGGCACAACAGTAATTTAGCTGTAACCTCGGCCAGGGAGAGAATTGTTCATTATTTCCTTGGTTCATTATTTCATTTCATTGTTATATCATTTCATTTCTTATATTCTGTTACCATTCCCTTATTTCCTTGTATTCTTTCATTATCATATTCTGTCACTATTTCCTTATTTCCTTATATCCTTTCATTATCATATTCTGTCACTATTTCCTTATTTCCTTATACCCTTAATTCATTATCATATTCTGTCACTATTTCCTTATTTCCTTATACCCTTAATTCATTATCATATTCTGTCACTATTTCCTTATTTCCTTATACCCTTAATTCATTATCATATTCTGTCACTATTTCCTTATTTCCTTATTTCCTTATACCCTTAATTCATTATTCCATTTCCTCATTCCTCATATTATTCCTATATACCTGCCGCTGCAGGACTTTGCTCCCACTGTAGAGCATCTACTTAATCTTACTTATTAACGAACGTTAAGTCCTAGGGGTCGTCTTAGGAAGGAGGAATTATCCTGTCCGATGTAGGGGTAATTTATTCCCTCATCGAACCATTATACCTCCGTCCGTAGGTATAGTTTAGACGACGTTAGGGTATAAAAATGGTATAATGGACCCTGTATTTAGGGGAGACAGGCTAGGTACATCCCCGCAACACAGGCGCTTGCCCACCCTAACGCGTCACCACTATGACCTCTCGTCGGTCGTCAACGTCGAAGTCTCATTATGTCATGTCCTGGGTACAATTTATCAATTCATCAACATATATATTTAGGGGCAGATGACCTCGTAGTTCCGCCCCTTAAAACAACAATTACTAACTAACATATATTTTCACCTGGAAAATATTTTCACATCCATCTAAGTGCATCTCCGTGCGTAAACCATGAAGAATAAGTGTCAAGCGGTATAATGTTGTTTATGGTGTTGTAGTTCTATGGGGGGGAAACAATTGTGGTGGCACGGTGCACTATCATTGCGCCTGGTTAATAGGATTTCCAGCTAATATCAGCTGCGTATTATTCCTTCTCACATGTTAGTAGGTAAGTGAGGGATGTGGAATGGTATTCCCGTGTTATTGGGTAGTTGTAGGTATGTCACAATTTTTAATTATTGGTAACGGGATGGTAAGAGAGGTCCAAGGAATCGTGGTCCTATGGGGGATGTATGGAAACGTTACGTTGTAGGAATTCCTGACCGGTGTGGGTGAGGATTTAATTGTCTAGGATCTGGGTGTTCAGCGTGGTTGTTAGGTACCATGCTGAAGGATGTAGGTTAGCATTTATGCTTTTATTTAACATGCAGGGTGAAAACATTGGTGATAAAAATGTATTATTGCATGCAGTGGTGTTAGCGGGTTAAGCCTGGAACAATAGCTGTTAGCTCTAAGGTTCCGAATGTTGATTAACATACAACCACGAGCGATAAGGCATGGTGTACACCCTGGTAATTGCATGATTACCAAGAGCCTCGCATTAATAGGAGATAAGTGTACAAGTATTATTTGTATAGTGTTTAATGTGTATTTTGGGAGGGAGATATGCTTTGCAGCTTGGACACACCAGTCGTAATATATGGCACCTGTCGCCATAATAATATGTGACTGCTGTTCATGCTCATAATATGTGTATTAGACTTATGATCTATAAAGTCTAGCTTGAAAAATTGGTCATCTATTATTATGATATAGTATAATCCCTTAACTAGAGGTATTGTCTAGATATACTGTCTAGAGCTGTTGCTTATAGATATTTTCTATAAATTCCGTCTAGATCTACTGTCTAGATATATTGTCTAGAGCTATTGCCTAGAGATATTGTCTATAAATTCTGTCTAGATCTACGGTCTAGAGATATTGTCTATAGATACTGCCTATAGATACTGTCTAGATATATTGTCTATAGATATTGTTTAGAGATACTATGTATAGGTATAGGGGCTGATCGCTGCAAAAAAAAATATAATATATTATCCACCCTATGGGAATGAGGGGAAGTCATAAGTGTGTATTGCCAATTTATTATCTGGGAGGATGGTATATAAAAATGCCATCTATGTGTTAAACAAGGCCATAAATACTCCTAAGTGTGGATTTTTTATTATGAATTTCATAAGGGGTAAAATGCACGGGGGTTATATTAACGTGCTGTCACTTGAAACAACACTGCCGATCTAACTCTGAAAGATAGTATTTTGAATAATATCGCTGTATTTCAAAAAAAAACTCCTAACTGGAAAGTGGATTTATGTGTCCATATGGTCACGAAGACATGCTCGTGTTGTTCTATATTGGATGGCGTGTCTATATAAGGGTGTATCTGAGGGCAAAAATGCATTAAAAGTCCACTAAGATATAAAATATGGTGTATTTAGTGTGACGCGGCGCTGTGTAAATATCACCGAGAATACCGGCTTTTGGCCGCAAAATATGCTAGCCCGGTGTAAAGTATTGAGGGATGATAGGGGTGTACTAAAATAAAAGTATTTGTTTACCCTACTTTGTGTAGTGTATTGCGACAATATTTTGTCTCTCTTCTAGTGCCGTTTGAATCTGGCGCGCGAGATGCGGCCTGAATTCATTATGGCTGCTCGCTAGTTCCCCGTCACGTGGGAGGCGTGTCCGGAGATAACGTGTGTGTATGTGAGATATCAACTATCGCCAGTGTGAGGCGTGACCTGTAGCCTTTGATTGGCTGTCCGGCTGCAGTAGGTCTTGTTTATCGTGTCATTACTCTGATTGGAGATGAGCTGCAGGAGTGGGTTGGAACCACGAGGGCTTTGTTATCGTTCCGTAAATGAACTGTCAAACGCACGTGTTATGTATGTAATGTAATGTTTATCATTGTTTTAAGGTATACAGCTGGTGTATTATGTAATCTGGGTAAAGGGCATTAGCTGTTCGTCTGTGTATTGGGAAGCTACGCCTGTTCTTCTATTGAGGAATCCTAATGGGATTACGCTGTCAGTATATCGTACCCAAGTGTGGCAAGCGATATGTATATAACTAATGTGTTTCTTGTATAGTATATATGCAGTATGCGGGAGTGTGTTTTACATGTCCGTAAGCATATGTCGCACCTGTGGCTATAAAAAGTCTGGGTAATACTATGTGGAAAAGTGTTTCAGTGGTTTGCACTTTCTAATCCGGGAGAATATATGTAGTATGCTAGAGTGTGTTTTATATGTCCGGAAGCATATGTCGCATTCCTGTGGTTGTAAAAATTCTAGGAAATACTATGTAGAAAAGTGTTTCCGTGTTTTTGCACTTTCTACTCCGGGAGAATATATGTAGTATGCTGGAGTGTGTTTTATATGTCCGGAAGCATATGTCGCAACCCTGTGGCTGTAAAAATTCTGTGTAAGGCTATGTAGAAAAGTGTTTCAGTGGTTTGCACTTGTCTACTCCGGGAAAATGAAAAATAATGCAGGGCGCATTAATATGCTGGGTGCCCATCTGTATATAAGTGTTTGTGTGTTTTGTGTCCCCTTCCCGTGGGAAAGTTGAAAATGGCGTTTATAATATACAGTATATATATTTGCCCTGTATTTAATTCACAAAGTGTACTAATTTGTACTGGGAATGTGTTTACGCGTGTAGCGATTCCCTGTGAGTGTAGCAATATTGAGTGTTACCCTGTAGGAAAAACGTTTCCGTGGTTTAACCCTGTCTACTCCGGGAAAATGAAAAATAAGGCGGGGTGTAGCAATATGTGTATTCACAGTTAATATTGCATTCCGCATGTTGGATTGTCCGTGGAGGAGCATAATGGGCTACCTTCATCGGGCATTCTGCTGTAAGGCAGTGAGAATTACACATTGTATTCTCCTGACCGGATGTATTTGTGTAAGGATGATGTATTCCTACTCTGTATATTCTGTTTGTGAAATCAAGTGTATATTTACTTGTTATATATTAAAGAAAATCATCGGGCCTTTACTAATCATTATCTATAAAATTCGGCATGATTATGTTTATGGTCGATACTCATTCCTTATCGTTATCCCAGGAGGGTAGGCAAACACCTGCTCTTGACATTTTACGCCTTAGGAGAACGCGGAATAGCTATGGACCATTTAACGTATTTATTGCCGAATATATTTACATCTATACGCTCACGGCTGATATCTATCCTATAGTGTTTTGACCCAGGAAGGTAGGCACACACCTGCTTTAGACTTTCTCACGCCTTAGGTCTACTGTAGGACATTTATGGGCCATGGCGTTATTGTGTTACTAATGGTCATACCTATATGTATGTGCCATGTCGTATCACGTTGCCTCAAAATGAAAATATGGAAATTTACTATGGCCAACTGATGATCGTACTGTTAATTGTTTATCTATTGTGTATATGTAAACTAGAGGGGATCTCTGCGAGGATTTGTGGTCCTCTATGAGGCTTGTGGCGTTTATGAAAATATTGAATTAATTTATAAAATTATATCTATCATTTCGTCATTAAGTAGACAATTACGAACAGTTTGTACTTGGCGTATGGATGATAGATGAGTTCATACGTTGACCGTTAGAGGAATGGCCCCAAGCGTCTAGGATTACCTAGCCGTCCGGTCGGTCGTAGACTAATATAATGTAATGATCGTTATTATTATCGTAATTCAAATGATTTTCCTGCTCCGTCGGCTAATGATGTTGTTTTTTGCTTCGTATGGAAACTGTTCATCTCGTCTGTCTTCATGACGGTACTTAGTGGTCAATTCCACCTTGATTTAGAAAAAATAAATATTTGAAAGATCCCCTATGAGGGTAAAAAGCTGTGGGACATAGTATGTGTGAATGTCCTAAGTGCTGTGTATAACACGTGATTCGCGGCGTACTGCCGTCTCGGGTGTTTATAATCTGTCTATGCAAGCATCCGCCTTGCCTTCGGAACACGACTGAGTGTCTGTGTGGAAGCTGCCTTAGTAAGTAGCCTGTGTGAAGTGAATTTATATTTAGGATTAAAAACATCTTGTGGATTACAATGTATTGGATAATATGTATTACGCGTAAGTATGCGTCAACCTTTTTCCCAGTTTTACCTAAGTGTGTGTCCAGCCGACCTATATATGGTGTTTGCTGTGACTGTGTAATAACCTGTGTTATTATGTCACTTCCTATTGGCTGTGGTGGTAATAATCCACCTGTGTGCTATCGCAATTGCGTGCGGGATGATATTAAGTATCACTAAATTCTGTTATAAGTATTGATCTGCACTGGCAGTGAAATTCGCTAACCTGTGTTATTGTGTGTCTACTGTTATGCCTGTGTGAAATATCGTTCACCTGCATGAGTGTAGAAATATTGCGTTTCATCCTAGAAATGCCGCTAACTTGTGTTCATCGTGTGTATGAACCGTGGCTAACCTGTGTTATTGTGTTTTCTGTGCTTTCGCTATCACGGGAATAATCACGTTCGTTAGAGGAATTGTATTATATGTGTCGGAATATAGTGTATTAGGCACTATGTATTAATTTATTGGCCTATTTTGTGGCAATGTTGTGTATCGGTCTGTTATCCCTCCTTAATATGGGGTGACTGTTGGAACCGTGCACTTTCTAAAATTGATCAAGTAAAATACTGTGTATTAATCTCTTATAAGTGTTAATGACCCATGGGAGTGTTATTTCCTATAGTGTTATGGGAAATATATGGAATCGGCTAACATTTATTATATCCATCGGGATTGGTTATCGGTCCGTGCCGAAGGTATATATATATAAACAATGAAGCTATATATTAGGGTACCTGAACTGTGTTCTGTTATTATATGTCTATAGGGAAAGGGCCCGTTATTGTATAGCCCTTATGATAGGCAATGTGATCTTTAATCGCTCGCCTAATGTTTGTGACCATGTGTGTGTGAATCTAAATGCGAATAATTAGGTAAAAATGTGCGCCATTATGAATTTATATGAATGTGAAGTGTGTAGGGATTTTCCTATAATAAAGGAATCCTTCTATGGTTTGCCATGTGGCCTACATGTGGGTAAATGACCCTTTGTTTCGCACGGCCATGTGTGAGTGTGGCATTCTACGTGACTTAGCGTAAATCAGTGTTGCTAGGCAGTGACCGTGTATCGCTGACGGCGCGTTCCTTTTCCTGTTACTTCCGCCTGTTACGACAGAGGCTTGACCTCGTTTTCCGTGCACTGTATAGGACATGTGCAGGATTCTGTCTACAATGTATTGTCTGCAAAAACCTTTGTGCACATTACATATTATAAATGTATAATTATTATCAAGAATATTATGTCGGTATGTCCTGTGTGAAATTTTATAATTAAAGACTAATTATGTTGTGGGACCAACTTGGGATTGGTGGTGACCACTATTTCTGACTGTGGTGACTAGATGCCACATTACACTTGGCACTATTGCCAAGGTTTATTTGGCGTATTATGGCTATGGGGACCTATGGGAAGTGTAGGGCCTATGTAGTATTAAATATGTATCTAGCCGTGTTCTATTTGCAGCTAGTGTATGTTAACATAATTCATTATCTTTGCAAAAACATAGTACACAAGAAATATAACCTGGTATACCTTATTATACCTCTTACAACTAAACATGCAACTTATAATTAATCCTCGTATCATGCAGTGTTGGGAATTGCTGGTGACTGCCAGTTGTAAGCATGGCTACTAAATGCCATAGCGCGTAGGGCGCTTGTTTTAATTTACCTATCCGTGGGTTCGAACTATGTGGAGGAAAATATATCTTTTTATTCCCTATTCATGGTGATTAAATGTTCTTCTTTCCTATGGCTCTGGGGACTGGAGAAATGTGGATATAGCCTATGTGGGAGTGCTGCGAGCGGAACGTACCTCGACATTTCTTATCTTCTACCTACACCTAAATGGTGTGTGGGAAAGAAAAATGGGCTATAAAAGCGATTTATATTACACGTAAGGTTATTACGTGAACTGTTTAAGTGGTAGTATAGTGAAATGTACTTTTAATTACGTAGAAATAATGTGCTCTTATTTGGGAATTTCCATTTTTGAGCTATCTCAAATAATAGCTTCGTCTCCCTCGGATTGCCAATGCGGCTTTCGCACCTGGTATCCACTCAAGGGATGCATTCACCGTGCGAGGCGTTTGGAGAAGGGTAATCTTAGGTTTATTTATCCTACCCTCTATTTTGGGGATTGTGATCGTAACTATGTGGTGAACTAGTATGGCTTTTCGGCGTACCTTAGGACCGTAGCTAGCCGACATAGGCGCTAAGGTCCTAGGGCCTAATGGAAGCGTTGGGATTGAAATGTTATTACGCGGTACAGTGATTGTGTCTGCATGTGTCTCGTTTCCCATATCAAGCTTGGGATGTGGCATGGCCACGGCCGTTTCCTTCCTAATAGGAGTGGGCATTATGGGAATGGATGTGTTACTTACTTTAGGTACATTCTTTGTATTGATCGCTTCCATTGGGGTAGGTGATTGTGTTAGCAGCTCCAATGTAATATAGTATGCCTGGATTATGACGGAAACGTTGCCATGTCTCGGCGTATTGCCGGGTGAATGCCCTGGCCTGTTCCGTTACTGTTGCGGTGGCAGTATTCACCTTGAGGTGTGAGAAGGGGCAGTATAGCTGCGTAAATTTAACTGTGTCCACAGGGGTGGAAATATATACCGCTATTAATTTATATTAGTCATGTTAATGTGTGTGGCAAAAAAGGAAATACCCATGGTATCAGTGACTACTAAGAGGAATGATCTGGTTAGCCATCTGTGCTTTGGTTGCCCATTCGGCTATAATGGGCCGCCATCTGGGTTTAGTGGTGAGTTAGGATTGCCCGTTGCGTCGTGAATCAATATGGTTAAAGGGTAGGGCGAGATTCTGTCTGCCATGGTTATATTCATCATGGGACCATCCTGTGACGTGCCTAAGATTTTTCTCTTTTCCTGAGTATCGTGGGTAATCCCTGGGTGCAATGTACTGGTAATATTCTGGATGGTTTTCATGTGTGCACTGTATAGGGATGTATATAGTGTACGCTTGGGGATGTTCTTGGGAACGATCATTGCTCCTCCTAGAGTGTGGGGGAGTTATCGGCCTATGGTGCGGAGGTGTACATACATGGCGTGTATCCTCCGTATATAGTGCACGACGGCCTGTGGGATCAGCCCTAAATTGTGGAGGGCGATTTTCTGGGTAATCATGTGGTGGGTTTTGAGAGTGTTGTATGGCCCTTCTATGGTGTGGGGTATATGAGTGTGCTCGTATGGAGGTGAGTGCGTTCTCTGAGGCCTATTATTCCTGTGTTGAGAAAGATATTGCGTTCGCCTCCGGTATTCCTCAGGGTATCGTTCGCCTGCGGAATATTTTGTGGGGTTTGCAGGGGTATGTTTAGCGGGTATGTCCTTGGTTTTGCCGCGTAACTTGGCGTTGTTATAATTGTTGTCCTGCGGGATGTTATCTAATTCCGACCGTTGTCGGCATAAGCGCCTATCCCGTGAGACAATCGGACTGGTGGGGGTAGAATGTGGCCCTTCCGGGAAATCAGATTGCTGATTTCCTGGTTTTTGAATCAATGATGATGCATGGCCAACTGAGACCTTGTAGTTTTCTGGAATGATTCGCTGAATAGTGTGCTGGAGGCTTTCGCTGGTGGTTTGAATGTTTGCAATGAGAGCTGTATTGTCAATTTCCCGCCTAGGTTTACCTAACCGCTGGACAAGGGCATGTAATTTGTTGTGGATCTGCCGCGTTTTGTGTAATAACTGTGCCTCGAGATATATTATCGTGGGGTTGAGGTCCTCGGTGGTTTGGGTGTGCCGGTTAGGTTTTGTCTGTGATTTGGTGTGAGGGGGTGCGTTATCTACTGTCTGAGGGTTTTGTTCCCGAAGATCTAGGGCCTCAGTTTCTACTTGTGTCATTATTTGATTATTATTGCTCGCGCCTATGCGGTACGAGCGCCTAACAATTACCTTGCCCTGGGGCTTATCTTCGCCCTGGGTATGCATCATGGGCGTAGGTAATGGGGTGTGTTTCCTCTCCATGTATGTATCCGCTCGTTCCCTACTATGGGAAGTATCGAGTGATATTACTTAGGAAGTGGAGCTGGGGGAAATATCGCCTTAAACTGGTTGTTATATTCCCTATTCCACGGGGCTGATAAATAAAATATTATTACTGCTATTCTATATAGTCTCTCGGGGCTCGAACTGGGTGGGCAATTAACTAATGTGACCCTATATGAACTATATATTGTGTGGGCGTAGCAAATTTGGGGTCTCAAATAGCTGATTATAGGGGTGGCGTTACTGAAAGTGTCTATTGGGGCGGGTCTGGGTGGGTATGTAAATTTGACTGGACCCTTATCTCAAATTTTTCCCCCCAATTTTGGGTGGCGTTTGCTTGGCTAGCACGAGGTTTAGGGACCTTTTCCGCGGAAGTTCGTTGTCTGAACCCCCTTAGACGTTGTTTTAATACAACATCGCGGTACTCGGCGTGTCCACCAATTTGTAAGGTTCCTCTGAGGGATGCCTGTACAAATAATTAATCTAGGGGGTGAAATTAGTCTAAAATGGGGGTCAAGCTTGGCAATTACTGTAAGAGGTAGGGAGTGTTTTATGAATGGAGATCGACAGTGCGATCAGCTAGGAGAACTCCCCAATGTACTGTTTAACGGGGTAGTTCTAGGTGAAGGGGTAGTTTACAAGAGCTGTTAGGTTATAACCCAGAGCGCGACAACTGCGCCACGCGGTCTACAATGAGTCGTACGCACGCGAGTAAGCGGAGAGTTCTTTAGTGTCAGCGCGGAGCAAGGACGCTCAGCTGACTACAAGCAGCAATTAAACAAGTACACAGTAAGGCTAATGCTAAGTCCTACCTAAAGAGGAATCTAATAGGGTAGGATCTTACCAACTAAATAAATAAAAGAATAAGACCAGTGGCTTCTAGTGTTTCTGAGTTTAATGTGTACCTCGATTTGGAGGTACACTGAAAGAGCTAGCAGTTCAAATAATAATTAATAAAAATAATAATAGTCCAAGCACAGGGGGAGGTGAGTGTGTAGTGTAGTGGTGAGTGTAGTGATCGCTAAGACACTTACTCGTCCAGCCGACAGCAGAGGTTCAACACGTCGGTGCACTAGTACAGACTGAGTGATGACTGATTGATTGCTGATCCTAGGTACCTGACCTCTGGGGTTCTTATACCTTTCGTGTGCTCGGTCGGCGGAATCCTTACATTCCTACCGAGTCGTGCACCTCTCCCGGGTCATTGCCTGGGCTACGAGGCTACTTGAGTTCATGTATGTGCTAATTGTCATTCATGTAATTTATAGGTGGTAATTCATAGGGTTTTAGATTAGAAGTTTGTAATTTTGGTGTTTTGTAGATTTTACTTAGGGGATGGGGGTAGCGTACCCTAGGGGTACAACAATATAAAGCACTACAGAGTATTCAAATGAAAGCCAGCAATAAAGATATTGGCTAACACCCCTCTCCTTGGGACTGCCTTATACATAAACAAAACCATAGTGGATAGTGTCACAGACTTTTCATCTAAATCTGAGAGATTATCCCTATTGACAATCAAGTGCAAAACCAGGAATTATACTCTCATAAATTGCCATGCTCCTATCAACGAAGACAACAAGAAGAACCCACAGAAAGTCGATGACTTCTGGGACCTCTTAGAAACAGAAATCGCTCGGATACCTGTGAACCATGTAAAAATCCTTCTGGGAGACTTCAACGCACAAATAGGGACAGAAAGAAAATACAGAGATATAGTAGGAGACTATCTAGCACACAGGAGGACAAACAAGAATGGCGAACGGCTCCTTGGACTCTGCAAAATCATCTAGTTGAATCTCATGTCGACTCAATTTCGGAAACTTCCAAGAAAAGCAAAGACATGGGTATCTCCAAATCCCAACCTAGGAGAATTCCAATTAGATCATGTAGCAATATCAAGGACAAATACTAGGGAGGTGATGAATGTTAAAGTGATTAGAAATGGTAAATTTGACTCTGATCACTATCTCTTCAAAGTTAAAATACGTTTTCTTCCACCAAAACAAAAGAAGGATCCACCTAAGTTGAAAAAATACAACACAAATCGAATGAACATCAATGGAGATATTATAATTAACTTCAGAGAAGAAATCCGCTCTTCTAGAACAAAGACCTGGCAACATCTTTGTACAAAGATCAATGAAGCCGCTAAGAAAACATTCGGACTGGCAAAGAGGAAACGTACAATCTGGTGGAATGAAGAATGTGAGAAAGCACTTGAAAAGAGATCCGACACATGGAGAAAATGGAAATGTTCAAGAGATACGGAACATTTGGAACAATTCAGAACCCAAAGGAAAGAAACATCAGGGGTATTCCGCAGGACCAAACGATCGTTTGAGAATGCAAAGTTACAAAACCTCCAGGACGACTTCACTAAGAATAACACCAGATATTTTTTCCAGACCTTCAAGGACAAGCTTAGAGGATACCAAATTCCAAGTATAAGTTTCAAAAACGAAGAAGGAAAAATTGGACTGAACAATCAAGAAAACTGCAATATATTAGCCAGATACTTTGAGAAACTCCTCAACTGCCCACCTCCAACCAACAAACTAGAATTTCAGACTCATCCTATAAACTCAGAAGATGATATGCCACCAACAAAAGAAGAAATAAAGGAAGCCCTGAAAAGTCTCAAGAACAACAAGGCAAGCGGGGAAGCCTCCATATCAGCATAAATATTGAAGTGGGCAGAACCGGAAATCCTAGACGACCTGCACCATATCATCCAACAAATATGGGAGACGGAAAAGCTACCAGACGAATGGAAAACAGCGCTGATCCACCCACTCCATAAGAAAGGGAACAAACAAGATGTTAACAACTACAGAGGCGTGTCGCTACTCCCAGTCACTTACAAAATCCTCTCAAGGATACTTCTGAATAGAATAGAAGGAATCCTAGATAAGCAACATGGAGAATACCAAGGTGGGTTCCGGAAAGGCCGCTCTTGTGCCGAACAAATCCTAAATTTGAAATCAATAATTCGCCACAGAGCGCTGAATGGCAAAAGTATAGTGGTTTCATTCATTGACTTCAAAAAAGCCTTCGACTCGGTGGACAGAGGGACCCTAGATAAGATCATTAGAGAATTTGGAGTCAAAACCAAACTGGCCAATATTATCAGAGAAACCTTAACAGCCACAACTTCTAAGGTGAAGTTCATGGGAGAATTGTCTCCGTCATTTGAAACCAAGACAGGTGTGCGACAGGGTGATGGATTATCAACATTACTATTCAACTGTGTCCTCGAGAAGATTGTGAGAATTTGGAATTCCGAACTTGAAAATCAAGAGATAGCCCCGATCTGCCTAGGACGAAAAACGGGAGGAATCAAAGTCAATTGCTTGGCTTTCGCTGATGATTTGCGATACTTTCAGAGAACCTAGAAGAAGCGGCCATACAGATCAACCTCTTAGAAAAGATCGCTAGCAAGACAGGACTTAGGATCTCGAAAGAGAAGACCAAGTTCATGATGAATGACAAACATGGACCACAATTCCTTGAAACAGAGATTGGACGGATTCAGAGGGTGAAAAAAGTTCAAATACCTCGGTGAAACCATACAAGAGAACGGCCTAGAGAAAGCTGCTGTAGAAGATCGTATCTCAAAAATGGAAAGAGCTTATGGGCTAACTAAAAACATCTACAACAAGAAATGCATCTCATGGAATGCCAAACTAAAACATTACAACACGGTAGTAAAAACAGAATGCCTGTATGCCAGCGAATGCCTCTCGATGAATTACAAGTTGGAGAGGCTAGAGATCCTAGAAAGAAATCATGGGCCCCGTCCAGACTGAAACCGGCTGGAAACTTCGGAGGAACAATGAAGTCTATAAAAATGTAGAGAGAATCTCAGAGACCATGAAGAAGAGGAGGTTATCGTTTCTCGGACACTTGTACAGAATGGACAAAACTAGACTAACCAAACAGTTATTCGACTACCTGTGGAACAAGAAGACAACAACGACATGGATTAAGGAAGTTCGAAAAGAACTCGAAAATTCCAACATCCAGGAAGTTCAGATGTCAAACAGGGAAACATTTCGGTACATAATTCAAAATTTGGAAGGGTTTCACGTCACAAGAACCACAAAGAAGGGAAGAGCCTGGATGGATGGGCAGAAGAAACAGCATAGCGCCCATATGAAGGAGTACTGGAGGAAGAGGAAACTGCAGGCAAAGAAAAAAATGAAATTGTAGCGTGATCCGAAGTGGTCAATTCGCAAATAAAAAAAATTACATAAATGAAATAACCATGTCCAGCACGGTATTCAAAAATCTGTACTAGATCTGACGTGATCTGTCAATCTATAAGCGCTCCTGTCTTACAAACAAAACTTTCCAACACTGGTTCACAATAATAATGAATTTCTAGTATCACTTAAGTTTCTGTCATATTCAGTTGGACTATTTATGACAAACGGTTAAGTTAATTATAGTTCTAGATTGTCATAGCAATGAATAACAATAATAGTTTCAAAGATCGAGACGGAACTACTCAGTTACATAATAGACGTCGTGGTTTTGATAATAATGCTGACTGACGTGAACAACACACAAATACACTCCTAATGTCAGTTACTTTCTCAACACACTGTAGTAATACTTTGCTCCAACGGCAATAATCATATTCCTTTCATATACGTGAACAACATCTTATGTTAGCGTCAACTACGCTTTCAACATGACACACATCTCTCCTTTCCTCTCAACGATAATCATTACATTAATACTGCACGGCATTCCATAAATACAAAAATCCATCTTGCCACAAACGTGTAGAAGAATCAGTGATCTTACTACGTAAACACTAACGGTGTAATACGGTTCATGATGCACTCCTAACCTCCTCATCTCTAAGTTAAATACCCTCGTGCTCTTAAACATCAATAATACTCTTGTTCACAACTGTACACCTTGTATAATATTCCACGTAAATTCCATTAATACATTTCGTTTATAAACCTTTTCAACATTTTGTATTTCCACGTTACAATAGAGTGTTAACTTCAAAACTCGGTAGTCCGCTCGTCTTTACCAAAATAATAACAATAATACTCGTCCTTCCACTTGTGGTAAACATTTATGAATCAATTATTCATATTAAAACTTGTTTCAATACATATTAGACTTCAGGTAGATCTGCTAATCTCCTGGTCTATAATTTCGTTATAGCAGATTATTGCAAAATAATTGTTGCTAATTATAGGCATCACTTGACTTCCATTGTCAACAATGTGATCCTATCTTCCATTTATTACTGTTATATCATTAGTTTATGACCTTAATTAACGTCATATAATGTTGACATTCCTTAATTGGAATTGTTCTTGTACAATATTATTATTTATAATATTTAAAAATGTTGCAATTAAATTCTGACATTAAAATTGTTATTAACAATGTTATAGCAATTTACAGTAGTGCTTTATTAGAATAACGGTGTATTCTAGCAATATAGATGCAATTAAATTGCTTATCACGCAAGTGTATCGATCGAAGCATTCCCTCTCATAGAACAGTTTTCGCTAAAATAAGTATATCAAAACGGAATATTTAAGTCCAAGTGCTAATAAAAATTACATCTAAAACGACACACGTTGACGTATATTAAAATTTACAAATACATCTCTAGAATAGACAATATAATATCATATAATATCATGCGAATAATATTATGCGAGGAAAATCTACTAAAATAAGAATTGGTCACCCTTGAAATACATGCAAATACTACGACAAACTACTGAGATAGTGGAACAGTCAATTCTGTACCTTTCCGTCGATCTGCCTCTGAAATACCTCATCAGATAGGTTCGATGTTCCTCCCTCGGGTTGACATGCGCTGGTCGTCCGTCTGGAACGAGTTGCTGCTTGGAGCGTGGCACTCAGCTGATCGCTTCCCCTCTGCTTGGCTCGCGAACACCTGTTCTTCCGTCTCCCCGCAGTCTGACTCTTGTATCTTCTCGACTTGAGGTCTAGACACTGGAACCCGCAATGATGAAATCTTCCATCCCTCTTCTTCATGTGGCATCTCGTCATCAAAGTAGCGCCGACAGTAGTGGCTACGCTGGCTAAAGCGCTGCGTTAGGTCATGGGGCCAAGCTCTCTGCTGACTCGGTAGACGCGTGGGTTTGAGCCCCACCATCGGCTGTCCTTGAAATGGTTTTCCGTGGTTACCCATTTTCAACACCAGGCAAATGCTGAGACAGTACCTTCTGATAGGCCACGGCCGCTTCCTTCCACATCCTTGCCCACTTTCATCCATTCATCTCATCTCGACGCGCAGGTCGCCCACGGGCGTCAACTCAAAAGACCTGCACTCGGCCTCTCAGGAGGCTACACGAAAAAAAAAATCTAAGTAGCTTTGAGCGTCCTTGGTTGATATCTCTTCATGTTTGTAGTGGACATTTGAGTAGCATTAACGGTGTATTCAGAATACTGCGAGTTGGTTGTGCAGTAGCGGTGACATCGATCCAAGGTCTTCTAGATCAACGCCGAATTTCCCGTTCCATAATGTAGATTAACTTCCTTCCATGATTTAGTAGTTCATTGTAATCTTCTCAATAATCGTAGAATGCAAATATCCCCTCTGACTTGAGTCTGTCATCCTGGTGAATAATAGATGAACAAGTCACAGGATATATTCTGAAGTAATGTTGTAGCTTGTTAATGGTAAAGCTGCTCGTTCTATTGTAGTATATAACTTGTATAAGCGAAGTCTTCTTTCGATGCGTTATGTTTCAAAGTTGCTTCTTTCAATAGTCAATTAATACTTTTGCTGTTTCATCGGGATCTCTATATCTTCTTCGGCAATCGCACCGTCTCCTAGCAGTCCAGTGGAATCTCCTGGTCGCACTTTCAATTACTATAGAGCTCACCCGTGGCGCTTTGACAAACAGGTCCGGTCGCTTCAAGAATATCAGTAGGAATGAATTCTCCCCTTCTTGCTATCGCGCGCGTGGCAGTCTCGACTGGGTTCTAGCCTCGCGTCGAGTCCTTTTATACAGAATTTCGCTAATATCTCCTCTCATATCCATAAATATATAATTCTGTTTTTCCAAATTAATTTCGTTTGCTCTTCTGGATCTGTAGAAATGCTAATCTCGCTTTTTATAAGCAAATTTGATATAATAGCAATTCCCACAAAATTATTTGATCCATTCTGTTTGGCTGTTGGTTTATAATCAAAAATCTCCCTGTTCTAGCCTCTTATCATAGGGTCGTGTGCATAATCTTGTTGTTGTCAACTCAACTAACCAAAACCGGTCTTGAGAGTGCTAACTTGAAGCCTCGGGCATATTCCAGCATCGAATGATCTGACTCTCCCTTGGCTAAATTATCATTCACTGAAATATTCCCAAATTTATATATTTCCAAATAATCACACATTGATCTCTACATCCGAAGACGAAGATGAAGGGGGGAGCTCTCTCCTATGTGGTGCGTGGTCCTTGTCGGTCTTAACCTGTCTCGCCTCTTTTCTTTTCACCTGGCCGCGTGTGGCTCTGCCTATGCTTATTTTATTTTACAAAAGACCTGTTCTGTTCGCTCGATCGCCTACGACTGTGTCATAGAGTTGGCACGTTTTGTAACGTTTTGATAACTTCCATCATGATAAATCTCGACTGTTTCAATGCTAATAAAATATTCAACTCCTTTATAATTTCACATCGCAAAATACGGGGTCACTACACTTAACTTGGTATTGATCTCCTCACAGCGATGCTCACTTATGAACCTCCGCACCGCTACTGACGTGGTGAGGTCTGCATCTAACCTAGGTCACTTGTGGACCTCGTGTCGGGGACGGTCCACCCAGACTTCGGAAGGAAGAAGGTCCCTCAACACCGCTCTAGATCTTCTCCGAGAGCAAGACAGGTTAAGACCGACAGGGACCGCGCGCCACATTAGAGAGCGCTCCCTTCTTCATCTTCGTCTTCGGATGTAGAGATCGATGTGTGATCTCCTCCCCCATCATCTCCACCTAGAGATGGGGATGGGTGGCAAACGGTCAAGCGTAAGTATAAGTAACACAAGTCCAAACTATGGCACGTTACAATGGAACTGTAATAGCTATTCTCGACATCTTGCTGAGTTACGTCAACTAATATCTTCGTTTTTGGCAACCATTGCCTGTCTCCACGAATCCAGGTTTCATCCTGGACATGGGACAACAATGCGTCACATCAAACTCTTCTCTAAATACCGGGTGGACGGAGCTGTAGCGGCCGGTGGTGACTGCACTCTCGTCCACTCGAGCCTCTTTAGTGAAGAGGTGCCACTGCGTACTCAGCTAAAAGCAGTTGCAGTTAGTTCTTCGTTGCCAGTAATGGAAACAGTATGTAACATGTACATCCCACCCGATTCTCAACTGGATTACAACCAACGGGAGGATCTAGTCTCTCAGCTTCCCCCTTCTCTTCTCCTTCTGGGAGATGTTAATGCCCACAATACCATCTGGGGCTTCACTACCACTATCGGTAGAGGGAGTGATTTTGAGATACTGATCAGGTGGCTGGACCTGTGTTTGTTGAACACTGGGGAACCAATACACTTTTCTCTTGCACACGGCACACTTTCGAGTGTCGACTTCACCTTGTGCAGTCGAGCACTGGTTCTCCTACTACAGTGGGGTGTGCACGACGACCTTTGTGAAAGTGACCATTTCCCGACTATTGTTACTCTTCCGAACCAGAGAGCTATTGAGTTACCAAGTTGATGGCTTCTCCGTCAGGCTGATTGACCTACATTCACAGCACGTGCGGTTTTTGCCGAAGATACCTTTGAGGGCATCGATGATCATACCATTCACATAACGAATGGTATTTTAGCTGTGGCAGAGGAAAAAATACCTTCCTCATCCGGCAACTCCCGCCGGAATCTTATCCCTTGGTGGACTGCCAGGATTGCAGCAGCCATTAAACATCGTCGACGTGCTATCAAATGCTATCGGAGGTAAAACAACAAGGCCTACCTTATCACCTTCAAAAGGACTAACCTTCGTCGGATTTCCGGATCCCAACATCATTGACAATACACGGAGTCTCCATCAATGGAGTAATCATCACGGACCATCTTGCCATTGTCAACAGTATCAGATCGCACCTAAGTGATGTATCCCTCTCTGGGAGTTATGATACTATATTTGTGGCTCAGAAGCGGGAGGCACTGCTGCTTTGGAGTTCTACAATATATATATATATATATATATATATATATATATATATTCTCTTAGGCGGAGGAGAGGGGAACGGTTCAGCGCCGTTTCTCTTCCTCTCCTAAAGGCAGGGCTGCTCACGTATCTGCTGGCCATCCCGCTCCCACCACTACCAGTGGAGCGGTGCCAGCAGGAGCGACCTTGTTTTATAAGGACCCGGCGTCTGTGGGGAAGGGACCATCTACTTCCCCAAACACACGTCGGCGCCGATCCAAGAAGAAATCTCTTCGGGGCGTGTCGGGGACAGACACCCAGTCTTCGGACCGGGAGAAAGTCCCTCGACACCGCTCTCGCTCTTCCCCAAGAGCGAGACTCGTGAGGTCCGACGACGACCGCGCGCAACCCAGGAGAGCGCCCGCTCCATTTTCTTCGTCTTCGGACGGAGATGTGGAGATTGAGGTGTGCTCTCCTGCCCCATCATCTCCAACTAGAGATGGGGAAGGGTGGCAAACGGTCAAGCATAAGTAGAAGACCCACTTCTACTTAAGTCCACACCATGGCACTATTACAATGGAACTGTAATAGCTATTCTGTTCATCTCGCTGAGTTACGACAATTAATATCTTCGTTTTCGGCTACCATTGTCTGTCTTCAGGAATCCAGGTTTCGTCCTGGACATGAGACAACAATGCGTCACTTCAAACTCTTCTCTAAAGACCGGATGGACGGAGCTGTGGCCGCTGGTGGCGTCTGCACTCTCGTCCACTCTAGCCTCTTTAGTGAAGAGGTGCCGTTGCGTACTCAGCTAGAGGCAGTTGCAGTTCGTACTTCGTTGCCAGTAATGGCAACAGTATGTAACGTGTATATCCCGCCTGATTCTCAGCCGGATTACGACCAGCTGGTGGATCTAGTCTCTCAGCTCCCCCCTCCTTTTCTCCTTCTGGGAGATGTTAATGCCCACAACACCATCTGGGGCTCCGCTACCACTAGCGGTAAAGGGAGAGATTTTGAGAGGCTGATCAGGCGGCTGGACCTGTGTCTGTTGAACACAGGGGAGCCTACGCACTTCTCTATTGCACACGGTACTTATTCAAGTATCGATATTACCCTGTGCAGTCGTGCGCTGGTTCCCCTGCTACAGTGGGGTGTACACGATGACCTTTGTAATAGTGACCATTTTCCAATTATCGTTACTCTTCCGAACCAGAGAGCCATCGAGTTACCAAGTCGATGGCTTCTCCGTCGGGCTGATTGGCCAACTTTCACGGCACGTGCGGTGTTTGCCGAAGATATCTTTGAGAGTGTCGACGATCATACCATTCACATAACGAATGGTATTTTGACTGCTGCTGAGGAAACAATACCTTCCTCATCCGGCAACTCACGCCGGAAGCTTGTCCCTTGGTGGACAGCCGAGATTGCAGCAGCCATTAAAGATCGTCGACGTGCTTTCAAATGCTATCGGAGGCAAAACACTATGGCCAACCTTATCACCTTCAGAAGGATGCGTGCTAGAGCCCGATATCTGATTCGGGAGAGTAAGAAATCGACATGGGAAAAGTATGTGTCGTCCATGACGGCGCATACTCCTTCATCTCAAGTGTGGACTAAGCTTCGTCGGATCTCCGGACACCCGACATCACTATCGATACCCGGAGTGTCCATCAATGGAGACATCATCACGGACCATCTCGCCATTGCCAACAGCATTGGCTCGCACTTCTCCGATGTATCCTCCTCCGGGAGTTACGATCCTACATTTCTGACTCTGAAGCGGGAGGCAGAGACTCACCCCTTGTCCTTTGCCACTGCTGCTTCGGAGTCCTATAATGTACCATTCTCTGAATGGGAACTGCGCAGTGCGCTTGCACTGTGCAGGGATACGGCTCCTGGACCGGATAACATACATAATCAAATGTTAAAACATCTGTGCGAATCCAGTATTAAAAAACTGTTGATCCTCTTCAATCGTATATGGATTGAAGGGGAGTTTCCATCTCAATGGCGAGAGGGGATCGTGATACCGATTCCCAAGGCTGGAAAGGATCCCAAGTTTGTAAGCAGCTATAGGCCCATTTGTTTGACAAATGGCCTATGTAAGCTGCTCGAAAAGATGGTGAACCGTCGACTGGTGTGGTTCTTGGAGGATAAAGGTCTCCTGTCTGAGTACCAATGTGGATTTCGCTCTCATAGGTCCACCACTGACCATCTGGTGCGACTTGAGAGCGCCATACAGGAGGCTTTTTCCGAAAGCAGCACCTAGTCACGGTTTTCTTTGACCTCGAGAAAGCCTACGACACCACATGGCGCTACGGGATCCTTTCCACCCTTCACAAGTGGGGACTCCGTGGTAACTTACCGACTTTCATTGCGAATTTCATGTCCGTCCGACTCTTCCGTGTAAGGATCGGTAGGACATTATCGCAGTACTATACCCAAGAAAATGGAGTTCCTCAGGGTTCAGTGCTGAGTGTCACCTTGTTCGCGATTGCCATTAATGGCATTGTTGCCGCCGCCGGGTCCGCGGTAGTTCCATCGCTGTATGTAGACGATTTAGCTCTGCATTACAGCTCTGGAAGTATGGCAGTCGTGGAACGACAATTGCAGCTAGCCATCAACCGGGTCGACAGGTGGGCTCACGACCGGGGTTTTCGTTTTTCAGCAGCGAAAACCTCCGTCGTCCATTTTTGTCGGCTACGGAGGCTACATTTACACCCTGAACTACATCTCAGGGATGCTGCGTTGCCGTTGGTTGACACTTATCGCTTCCTGGGGCTCCATTTTGACAGCAAGTTAACGTGGCAGCACCATATACGGCAATTGAAAATGACATGTCTCAGGAAACTGAACATGCTCAGGTTTCTTAGTGGCACTACGTGGGGGGCTGACCGTGCGGTGCTGCTACGGTTCTACCAAGCCCTCGTCCTGTCCCGGCTAGACTATGGTTCTGCGGCATACGGTTCAGCAAGGCCGGCAACCTTGAAAATGCTGGACAGTATCCACCATAGTGGCGTTAGGCTGGCTACCGGTGCCTTCCGGACCAGCCCGATACCCAGCCTACTCGCCGAATCGGGAGTTCCACCTTTAAATTATAGACGCCAACATATGCTGTTAGCATATGCTGCCAATGTGCGTCAAATGCCGCAGCACCCGACCTATCAAGCTCTCTTCGGTACCCAAAACCACCAGGGGTACGCCAACCGGCCTCGTGCCACTCGGCCGGTTGGTATTAGACTTGATAGCTCGTGTACCGAAATAGGAGTGGCTGTAGGTCCCTGTATGATCCGGACATCTAGCGAGGTGCCTCCGTGGCAAGTCCCGCGTCCGGAAATTCGGTTAGATCTGCACCGAGGTCCTAAGGTGAACACGGATGCCTCCGTTTACCGGAGGCAGTTCCACAGCATAGTTCACCAATTTCCGGACGCTGGCATTCTATACACGGATGGTTCGAAGGTGGACGAGAGGGTGGGTTGTGCTTACGTTATTGATGGTGCAAATACCAAGATCTCTTTGCCTGAGGCCTGTAGTGTGTTTACTGCGGAGCTCGTTGCCATCTATGAAGCTCTGCAGTTTGCACTACGGGATGCTCGAATCCACTTTCTCGTGTGTACCGACTCTTTGAGTTCGTTGCAGTCAATTGCTACATGTTTCCCGCAACACCCCCTAGTGCAGCGAATCCACGACCTACTAGCCGGGCTGTGCCACGCTGACACTCGAATCACCTTTCTGTGGCTTCCAAGCCACATGGGAATTGCGGGAAATGAGTTAGCAGATCAAGCTGCAAAAGAGGCGGTATCACTACCACCTCGACCAATGGGGGTACCCGCTAGAGATATTCGCTCTCAGTTACGCCTACAAGTTCTGGCTTTTTGGGAGAGTCAGTGGCTAGCTGACCCACTGCCCAGTAAACTGAGAGCGATCAAGGGAACTACTCGCGTTTGGCGGAGCTCCTTCCGGGCCCGGAGAGAGTCCGTCATTTTGTGTAGGCTAAGGATAGGTCATACAAGATCCACCCACTCGTACCTAATGAGAAGGGAAGACCCCCCACTTTGTACCTGTGGAGCCGTATTCACCGTGGCCCACATTTTCACCGAGTGTGTGGATCTTGCTGACTTACGAAGAAACCTTGGTTTGCAGACGACACTCAAACTTATATTAGCCGATGACGCGGTGGCTGCTGATCGCGTTATCCGCTTTATAAGTGAGAGTGGGTTAGGGCCAGCAATCTAAATTTTCCAGTGAACTTTGACTCAACGACTTGTTCGTTTTTGAATGATAATGTTTTGTTTTTTCCGTAATTTTTGTTTATTTTTATATATTTTTTTTTTAATTTTATTTAATTGTTTGTTTTTGTTTTATTAATTTTTGGTCTTTTTAAATTTAGATGTCCACCTCAAAATTTTAAATTCAATTCAAAATTTGTATTCTTTAATCTGTGTTAAGAGGGGCAGATGACCTCGTAGTTCCGCCCCTTAAAACAACAATAACTAACTAACTAACTATATATTCTCTGAATGGGAACTGCGCAGTGTCCTTGCACTGTGCAGGGATACGGCTTCTGGACCGGATAACATCAATACTCAAATGTTGAAACATCTGTGCAATTCCAGTGTAAAACAACTGTTGCTTCTCTTCAACCGTATATGGATTGGAGTGGAGTTCCCATCTCAAAGGCGAGAGGGGATCATGATACTGATTCCTAAGGATGGAAAGGATCCCAAGCTGGTCAGTAGCTATAGGCCTATTTGTCTGTCAAATGGGCTATGTAAGCTTCTGGAGAAGATGGTGAACCGTCGTCTGGTGAGGTTCTTGGAGGAGAGAGGCCTCCTGTCTGAGTACCAGTGTGGTTTTCGCTCTCATAGTTCCACCACTGACTAACTGGTGTGTCTTTAGAGCGCCATACAGGAGGGTTTTCTGCGAAAGCAGCACTCAGTCACGGTTTTCTTCGACCTCAAGAAAGCGTATGACACCACATGTCGCTTCGGAATCCTTTCCACCCTTCACGAGTGGGGACTCCGTGGAAATCTACCAACCTTTATTGCGAATTTTATGTCCGAGTAAGAGTCGATAGGACATTATCGCAAATATGCACACAGGATAATGGAGCTCATCAGGGTTCTGTGCTGAGTATCACCTTGTTCGCGGTTGCTATAAACGGTGTTGTTGCCGCCGCCGGGCCCACGGTAGATCCGTCGCTGTATGTAGACGTTTAACTCTACATTACAGCTCTGGAAGTATGGCAATCGTGGAACGGCAATTGCAGCTAGCTATTAACCGGTTCGAGAGGTGGGCTCATGACCGAGGTTTTCGTTTTTCAGCAGCGAAAACCTCCGTCGTCCATTTTTGTCGGCTCCGGAGGCACTTTTTACACCCGGAATCACCCCTCCAGGATGATGAGTTACCGGTGGTTGACACTTATCGCTTCCTGTGGCTCCATTTTGACAGCAAATTAACGTGGCAGCACCATACATGGCAACTAAAAACGGCATGTCTCAAGGAAACTGAACATGATCAAGTTTCTTATTGGTACTACGAGGGCGGCTGACCGTTCGGTGCTGATACAGTTTTACTAAGCCCTCGTCTTGTCCCGGCTAGACTATGGTTCTGAGGCATATGGTTCATCAAGGCCGGCATCCTTGAAAATGCTGGACAATATCCACCGTAGTGGCGTTAGGCTGGCTACCGGTGCCAGGGCTGCGGAGAGCAGCAACGGGTCCAAGGTCTTGGTTTTGACATCTTCATATTGGATATCCTCGGAGTGTCACGTTTGGATATTTAATCGCCCCCAAAAGAAAAGATTCTATTGTACTTGGTCAATCAAAATATCAGTTTATTTTCTGGTCTCCCATTAATCAGCATATTAATCACGCGTTATTTTTATTTTACCTATTGTTTTTTTTTTGTATTATATTCGTGACTAGCGTGTATTTAAACAGAAATTTCCGTAATATTTGACCAGAAAGGTAACGTTGTCCAGTAGACCAAACCCATTTTTTTTTAAACAAAATTAGAAAATGATCAGGTTTCGAATTAATTTCTTCGTTCTATAACAACTCTTTGTTGTATATTAAATTGTCAATTCGGGTACATTTACCCTTTCCCCTCTTATCCACAAAATTCCATTTTATAACATTTTGCAGTTTATTTAATGGTACAGTTACGATTAAATGTAAACCTGTCAGACAACTCGAAATTGTTTAGAAATTAAATAGAAATACA
Organism: Meconema thalassinum; assembly: GCA_946902985.2. NCBI lineage: Eukaryota > Metazoa > Arthropoda > Insecta > Orthoptera > Tettigoniidae > Meconema > Meconema thalassinum. The sequence continues at coordinate 163,931,244 of OX336391.1, forward strand.
TAGTTTACTCGGGGCCTTTCTATGACTCCGGGCCTTTCAGGACGTCCGGGCCCTGGGACTACAGCCCCGCTTGCCCCTCCCTCTCGTCGGGCCTGATCGGTTCTCTCCGGACCAGCCCGATACCCAGCGTACTCGCCGAATCAGATGTTCCACCTCTCAATTATAGACGTGATCATTACAGGTTGCTTGAAACCAACACCTATTGAGAAGATCCAACTTCTAGCTGGTATTGCTCCTGGTGAGATTCGTAGGGAGGTAGCAGCTAACAAAGAGAGGCTCCAATCATCTACTTCAGAAGCACATCCCCTCAATGGATACCATCCTGCCACACGGAGGCTGAGATCTAGAAAGTGTTTTCTCCGCACAACAGTTAAGCTTCAAGGGAAAGCAAAGAATGCTAGGATCATGATGTGGAAAGAAAGAACTAACCACCTTTCCGACTGGATGGAGCCGAAGGAAAGTCTTCCATGTGGACACCAGGAGAAGTGGACAACTTGGAAAGCCCTTAACAGACTCCGTACAGGAGTCGGCATAACAAGAGTAAATCTGCGGAAGTGGGGTTTCTCAAGCGACTCATCACTCTGTGACTGTGGAGACCTGCAGACAATCCAACATTTATGTCAGTGTGACTTATGTCCTTCAAAGTGCACTATGAAAGATTTGATTGCAGCCTCCTCCAGCGCTATTGACGTTGCCGAATACTAGGCAAAAATCATCTAGCTCAAATTTGTTGCTTCAATATTTGATTTGTTTTGTATAATAGACCTGTATATATGTATGGTAGAAATGTAGATACTATGTATTCAATATTCAATATTCATATTGATACTTCTGACACGAATAAAGAAGAAGAATTATAGCCGTCGGCGCATATGCTGCCAATGTGCGTCAAATGCCGCAACATCCGAGTACCCAATACCACCAGAGGTACGCCAACCAGCCTCGCGCCACCCGGCCGGTTGGTATTAGACTCTATAGCTCGTGTACTGAAATAGGAGTGGCTGTAGGTCTCTGTATGAACCGGATACCTAGCGAGGTACCTCCGTGGCAAGACCCGCATCCGGAAATTCGGTTAGATCTACAGCGAGGTCCTAAGGTGAACACGGATGCCTCCGTTTATCGGAGACAGTTTCACAGCATAGTTTACCAATTTCCGGACGCTGGCATTCTCTACAGTACACGGATGGTTCGAAGGTGGACGAGAAGGTGGGTTGTGCTTTCGTTAGAGATGGTGCAAGGGGACTACCTGCGTGTGGTGGAGCTCCTTCCGGTCACAGAGGGAGTCCGTAATTTTGTGTAGGCTAAGGATAGGAGGTCATACAAGTTCCACCCACTCGTACCTAATGAGAAGGGAAGACACTCCCCCCCCCACTTTGTACCTGTAGAGCCGTATTCACCGTGGCCCACATTTTAACCGAGTGTGTGGATCTTGCTGATTTACGAAGAAATCTTGGTTTGCAGATCACACTCAAACTTATATTAGCCGATGACGCGGTGGCTGCTGATCTCGTCATCCACTTTATAAGTGAGAGTGGGTTCGGGCCTGCAATCTAAATTTTCTTGTTCTTTTTTGAATGCTGAATTTTTGTTTTTGCGTAATTTTTTGTTTATATTATAATTATTAGTCTTGTATAATTGTTTGTTTTATTAATTTTAGGTCTTTTCAAATTTAGGTGTCCACCTCTAAATTTTAAATTTCATTCTAAATTTGTATAGCTCTACATTAATCGGTATTAAGAGGGTCAGATGACCTCGTAGTTCCACCCCTTATAACAACAATAATTAACTAACTAACAAACCGGTAGTGTGTTTACTGCGGAGCTCGTTGTCAGTTTGCATTACAGGATACTCGAATCCACTTTCTCGTGTGTACCTACTCTTTGAGTTAGTTGCAGTCAAGTCCTTCATGTTTCTCGCAACACCCCTTAGTGCAGCGAATGCACGACCTACTAGCCGGGTTGTGCAGCGCTGACACTCAATCACCTCCTGTGGCTTCCAAGCCACACGGGACACTGCCATTCTCTACACGGATGGTTCGAAGGTGGACGAGAAAGGGGGTTGTGCCTACGTTATTGAAGGTGCAAATACCAAGATCTCTTTGCTTCAAACCGGTATTGTGTTTACTGCGGAGCTCGTTGCTATCTACAGTATGAAACTCTCAGTCTGCACTATAGCATGCACGAATCCACTTTCTCGTGTGTACAGACTCTTTGAATATGTTCCTGTCAATTCCTTCATTTTTCTCGCAACACTGACAACACTAATTCTGGGAGAGTCAGTGGCTAGCTCACCCAATACCCAGTAAACTGAGAGCGATGTTGCGGAGATTTTTCCAGTCACGGGGGGAGTCCGTCATTTTGTGTAGGCTAAGGATAGTTTATGCAAGATCCATCCACTCGTACCCAATGAGTAGGGACCGGACATTTATGTACTAAAATCTATTAAAATATGCATGCAATAATGCACCAAAAATATAGAAAATATGCATTAAAAATTGAAATACACCAGGTCTCGTCGCCCGTGACGATAGTTTTGAGAGCCATTCCATTCCACAGAACATTCACCCTTTTCACTGCAACCCGCCGAACAGGTGTGCATGTTAGGTTACATAAATTAATCCTTCTCACTGCCATCTCCCGAACAGGTGTGCATGGTAGGTTGCATAAATTCATCCTTCTAAACTCCCACTGTGTCAAACAGGTCTTACACGTTGCGTTGTGTGTCGCCAATGTTGCCAGGTCGACCGTTCTAACTTTATTCACCGAACGCAACGTGACGAAGGTTTTGAACACCACCCCCAAGGACGCCTTCTTGCAAAGTTTCCAGGACATTTATCGCCGATCTCAGCATTGCGTAGATACGGGAGGGGACTATTTCGAAGGACAGTAGGGTCACGGTCGTGCATGGTTCATCTATGTTGATAGTACAGGTCTATTCACCGAACTTGATTGTCACAGGTTGTATATTCACTTAACAATCAGCCAATCTTATTCACTCATCTTTCCCTCCTTTGCCGTAATATGCGCATTCGTTTGTGCATGTTATTCAAGTTGAAATTTCTTTTCACATTTCACTTCCCTCGAGCATACTTGGCAATAGACGACGAAAGCCATCAGTTCAATAATCACTATTACCTTGCACCCACTGATTTGAAAAATACTTTCTGCTGCTATTCTTTTTAGGCATTTTGAGGCAGCATGCTTGCGTAAAATACTGTTATCTCGTTATCTGTTCCGCAGAAAGTTGCTTACAAGGGATGTGCATAAAGGTCTCAGTACATGCAGGCGAAATCAATTTTGTTCCAGATTGTCACTATACAGATTCTCTTTGATTATTTTAGGTTAAGGTTATAGCATGGCTACCTCTTTGCTAATAGATCATTACAGGGAGTATTGAGCCTTGAGCTATGATATTCCTTGTAATGATCTGGCAGTGAGGTAGAAGGAGGCCATGCTCATCTAAGTTAGATCTTTCTGTATTTTATATCCCTTTTACGATGTTAGTTTGTTTTTATTTTTATATCTTTGATTTTTTCTTGTTGTTTATTCTTTCGACCTAGATAGGGTATTGTTCTTAGTTGGTATCTGTGTAGATTATCTATGGAGATTTGGAGTTCCATGAGAGAGAGACTGTAAAAGACAGAGGAAGGGAGTGAGTAGCTGTTGGGATTCTCTATGGAGATTGTAATGAGATTGTTGTTGTGTGTTTTGGGAAGATGAAATTAGCTAGGAAGATTGCTTATAGGTTTTGGCAAGTGGTCAGAGTAGATGTTATCTTGAGGATATGATATGGTTTCTTTGTATGAGAATAAATGGAGAAAGGCTTTTGAAGAAAGTGTTTTGATGATGTGCTTGGAATGGTGCTAGTAAGAATTGCATTGGAGGCAAGTACAGTAAGGTGAAAGATATAAACTGCATGAGTGTATCAGGTATGAAGGAGGTGTGTACAAGCCAAAGAGAGTTGTGTTTTGTAAGAGAAAAGTGTCCCGCATGGTAAATTTAATACCACCACACCCCAGGATAGGTGTGTACGGTTACAAGATGTTTTAGCCTAAATTATATTTAATTTCAAATTTACTTGCTAAAATATACTGTGATGTTCAGAAAATGCAATCAATCCAATAAACCAACAACATCTGCATTTGCATATGCGCATATGCATTTACAACAAGTAGTTCCGTGAAGAACTCTACAGCCTATTTTCATATATCCTACTCATGTTAATTGCCTCTATCAACATTCAAAATTTCAGTTCGATTGTTGTAATAGATTCGTAGATATTGAGAACCGTCTAAATAGTTCAGATGGTCGCCATGTTGGATTATTATTTATGTACTATTACATGGTGATTATTGTGTACGTGTGGTATTCAAACTTCAATCACATGATTAGGACACAAGAAGTAAAACGTGATTTTAAAATTTCGCACAGCTGCCTTCTTGTGGTTAGGAAAACAAATGAAATAAATCAAATGCCCGTGGATTAACATTTGTATAAGCATTTAACGTACAAAATGTCACTGCCCTCGGTAGATTAAATCGCGAGAAACGTCCATTTAAATAATTATAATTTGCGTCGCCGCCATGTTGGATTTGTACTCACCAGGTTACTGAAAGTCCTATAGATGAACTTATGGGCATAGCCTCTATAAACATTTAAAAAATCAGTTTGATTGCTGTAAAAGATTCGTAGATATTGGGAACCGTCTAAATATTTCTGATAGTCGCCATGTATGATTGTTATATGTATAGGCCATAGAGGTATGCACCATTAAAGGAAAATTATTGCGTAGGTTCATTATTCAAACTTTAACTTTGATCGCATGATTTCGACACAAGAAATAAAAACTTAATTTTAAAATTTCACACAGCCGACGTATTGAGGTTATGAAAACAATTGAACTTAATTAGATGCCAGTGCATTACAATATGTATATTCATTTACTGTACCACATTTCACTGCGCTCAGATGGTTAAATCGCGAGAAAAGTCTATTAAAGTGTTTCAAATTCGCTTTGCCGCCATGTCCGTTTTGTACTTTACAGATTTTTGAAAGTTACATAGATAAACTTGTAGCAGTGCCCTTTATCACCGTACACAATTTCAGGGTGATATTGATAATAGTTTCGGAGATATAGAATGCCAGTGAAATATTTCGCCAGCCACCATTTTGAGATTATGTAAACAGTTGAACTAAATTAGACGCCAGTCCTTTACAATGTGTATAAACATTTGCTGTACCAAGTTTCAATGGTTAAATCGCGAGAAAAGTCTATTTCAAAGTCTCAACTTCGCTTGGCCGCCATGTTAGTTTTGTAGTCACCAGCTTTTTGAAAGTCTCATAGGTCAACTTCTAGTTGCGCCCTTTATCACCGTACAATATTCCAGGGTGATATCGGTAATAGTTTCGGAGATATTGAATGCTGGTGAAATATTTCGCACTGCCGCCATGTTGTATTGGTGAGACGTAAAAAAATTGAGGGCACGGTCGGGGTCGGCAAAAATGTTGCTATGACTTTACCGAGTTTCATTGAAATCGCTCCAGCCGTTTAGAAGTTATTAGGGGGTGGGGCTCACACACACACATATACGCACACACATACACACACACGGACAAAAGGTGATCTCATAAGCCTATTTTTTTTTCATAAAATGAAAATAGGCTAGAAAATCAGGTCCCTACTAATGAGAAGGGAAGAGCCCCCCCCCCCCACTTTGTACCCATGGAGCGGTTTTAACCGTGACCCACATTTTAACCGAGTGTGTGGATCTCGCTGACCTACGAAGAAACCTTGGTTTGCAGAATACACTCGAACTTGCTTCGCCGATGACGTGGTGGCTATTGATCACGTCATCCGCTCTATAAGTAATTCTAAAATTAAATTAATTAATTGGTATTCTGCCCGAAGGCAGGTCCCAGCCTCCGAAGAGGCTACCCCCAGCGGGAGTTTACTTGCGGTAGGGTGGCCTGTGCCTTTCCGCTCCTCCTTATGTTGGCCAACAGCGCGCGGTGCCTAGAACCGGCATACCATCCAAGTTCCGACTGCGCCCAATGTTGCTTAACTGCAGAGTTCTTATGGGACCCGGTGTTTCTTTTTTGAAATTATGAATTTGGTTGTTCCGTAATTTTTGAAAATTATTATAATTGTTACTTTTACCGACAGCGGTAGCTACGCTCGGTAACGCGCAGCTCTATGCCATGGGGCCAAGCTCTCCATGGACTAGGTAGACATGGGTTTGAGCTACACCGTTGGCCGTCTTTGAAATGGTTTTCCGTGGTTTCCCCGTTTTCAACTCCAAGAAAATGCTAGGACGGTACCTTCGGACAGGCCACGGCCGCTTCCTTCCACATCCTTGCCCAGTTTCATTCACCATCATTCATTTCATCTCTCATTAACTCCTCTCATGAGGTTAGCGTCAGGAAGGGCATCCGGCCGTAAAAACCATCCGCCAAAAATACCTTAATCGCATCTCATTCCCGACCCCGTTGGAAAACGGGACTAATTCGGGGCACACATATATTATAATGTATTATTTATTTATTTACGCCCACATTGGAGCACTAAAATCAAACCTTATACAACAAAGTCTTCAGAAAACAAATAAATTCAACTTTTAAAACTTGACTACTTCTTGCTTTCACAAAACTTCTTCATCCTGGATGATCGTGGAGATATAATATATTGCTTACGCTGTGAAATTTTGAGTTTTAGTCTTGTGTATTTGTTATTCAGAATTCGTTTCTCTTTGTTAAATTTGACGCTTAGTAATTTTCAATTAATCTAAATCCATTTGTATTTCTTTAAACCATGTATATTTTGTTTTACTGTTCCAAAGGAAATCAAAAAGTTGTTTTTGGAGTCTAGTATGCGGTAAATGAGAAATGTGTCCAAAAATTCAATCCTTCGTTTTCGCACTTTCCTAGTAAAATACTGAATTAGGCAAAAGCCTCCACTGCACAGTGGGTCAAAATCGAAATCTAGGAAGACAAAATTATTTATTTTCATAATTTAAAAATCAAAATTTATTACTTCTACAGCATTCTCATATAATTGCCGCTCACTATTCTGGGATATAAACGCATCTTAGTGTAAATCTGTCACCACTGTTCGAGCGGTCTGAATTGGAGAGTGAATGTAAGTGGCTGTGGTTTGGTCGTCTTTGTGGTTAGTGTGAGGCTTTAAGATGGAACATGCAGCTGAAGGTATGATCTTTGTAACGTGTTTCAGTTATTAATGGGCGTAATTGTTACGTAATTTTAGCTATATTTGCATTATATAATATTTAACTATTATTTTTAAAATTATATTTTCACTTAGATTTTTAGTATGTCGCGTCGCTCTGCGTCACTTTCTACTTAATGTTAAAATGTATATATAGTCTTGTAGTTTACGCCTGTTATAAGCTTTTTTGCATCTTTTTGCAACTTACTTAGTTATTTTACGTTTTAGAAGACGCCGCGCAACCAGTTCTCACACGTTTACAACTGTTTGAAGCACTGGGTTCGACGATTATGTCAAAAGTGGAACTTTGTGACTTTGTTAAAAGTAAATTAGGGGTAAAATATTGTTCTGAAGAGATAACTGAATGCTCGATCCAACTCCTAGTCATAGATAATTTCCTGCATGTGTAGACGTAGCTTAAACAAGGTGTTAACTGATGTTTATTATGAAGTAAACAAATTAAATACGTTGCTTTCACTCTAAATTCATTAAAAATAATTTTGGGCCCCTAGATTTCGATTTTGACTCGCTGTGCACCGGCCATCAGTTTGGTGTTGTTTTTAATTAATAATTGTCCGAAGAATTCTTCTATCAACCTTCTAATTTATTAGTTGTTGATTGTGTGTTAAGTTTAAACAACGTTTCACTTGCATAGTAGACCAAGTAATCTGTTGTGCTCGCCGCAATTTTTATGTTCTACTATTGAATCTCTTTCATTGGCATTACAAGTTATAATCTCACCAAGATATTTGAATTTCTCAACAGCCTTTATTTTTTATCACTATTTAAAATGCTATGTGACGTGCTAACTCGAAAAGATGGCAACATCGTTTCTGTTTCCACAAAATAAATTTTCAACCCAGAATTTGCTGCTAATCGTTCCAATTCTTCTACCTGGAATTTAGCTTCTTCGATACTATTTGCAAATAATGCTAAATCATCAGCAAATGCAAGACAATTTACCCGAATATTTATTCCAATCTTAATAGTCGGTGGACATACTTTATTCCATTCACGCATAATTTTCTCCAGCACACAAATAAATAACAATGGAGATAATCCATCTCCTTGCCGAACACCAGTATGAATTTCAAATTCTAAGAGATTTCACTTCTGAAACTTACTCTAGATTTAGTTTTTCGAAGAGTGCTCGCAATAAGGTTAACAAATTTTCAATGTATACCAAATTTTATAAGAGTATTCAATAATAATTTGCGGTGGACACCATCATAAGCTTTCTTAAAGTCAACGAAAGTGTTCACTAAATTCTTGTTCCTACTCCTTTGATGTTTTATAATCCATTTGACACTGATAATTTAAACTGGACATGTTCGTCCTGGAATGAAACCACCCTGATATTTACCAAATTCACTATTCAGCTGTTCTTGAATTCAGGAATATAAAATCTTTGAAAAAATCTTATAGCCTACGTGATATCCAGCAAAGATATCCCTCGATAATTTCTAGGATTTGATCGATCTCCTTTTTTGTATAGTGGGGGTATAAGAGAAATATTCGATTATTTAGGCATTTTTTTCTGTATTCCAAATGTCAATGAGATATTTATGTAGATTCCGAATTGTCTGTATATTTGCATACTTCCAAAGTTCCGCCGCTAGTTGATTCTCACCTGCCGCTTTAAAATGCATAAGTGAATCAACCGCTGCACGCACCTCCTCATAAACCGGTGGTATGATCTTCTTAGGGGCGTTTTATTTTTGGGGTAGAAATCAAAGTCAAAATATTCATATGGTTCATAACAATTAAATAGAGTTTTGAAGTAATATCAGCTAAAATTATTGCATTGTCATTATTATGGGTCACCTGTCCGTTCATATCCTTCATACATTATAATTATAGTCAAGTTCACAGCTTGGTGTCGTTGATGGTAGCATTTGGTAGCGCAAGTAGGAACTACTTGAAATTGATCATTTGCAGTCCTTACCTGAATTACAGATAACACACACTAATACAGCCATCACAATTAACACTGGTTATCAGACAGATTCTACACACACCCAAAGTCACGGGGCTACATGACCACGTTGTCGCAGCCCCTAAACTGAGGAACGAACCAACCAACTTTTATTCTTTTATTTTGTTTTATCAATTTTAGGCATTTTTGTTTTAAATCATATTAAATCATATTTATGTTCGACCCTCACTATTATGTGTCAGATAACTGTATCATAATGATGGTCATTATAACACTGTTTTCCATTATGATACAGTTTCTCCAGCCAATCAGAGCTCGTTCATTGACCAATTAGGTAACGATAACTTCGCGCATGCGCTCAAAATCCAACATGTCGGACATAAACACAACATTGAACTGTAATAAATTACCGACATGGAATACCCACCGTCCATATGTTCGCGTAAATAAACTGGCGAATATGAGACAAGAAATAGCACTATACCTTAAAAACACCAACACTAATTTCTACACAGCGCATTGTCTTCAACTGACACCGGTGACAATATTACTGAGGGACGGCAGATGTAAACATATGGTTTGCATATGGCATTGCAAATACACACAGCGCATGCGTCGTTCAAAGCTCTTGAAAGGCAGAGATATAACACCCAACGCTCGCTCTGCGATCACAAAATTCAAGTACCGTAGATGACTCTCAACAGATATTTATGAATATTTATGTTAAAACATATAATAAAGTTATAATTATCGTCGAACATAAACAGTCGTATGCAACTCGCCTATAATGGTAATTGAGACACTCGTATGGAAATTATAAAACTCGCATACGCTCGTTTTATAAAAAATACTCGTGTCTTAATTATAGCCATTATAGGCTCGTTGCATAATGTACTATTATAACTTCATTAAAATTTGTATAATTCTACACACACCCAAAGTCACGCGGCAACATGACCGCGTTATCGCAGCCCCTAAACTGAGGAACGAACCAACCTACTTTCATTCTTTTTATATATATATATATAATTTTTAGGCATTTTTGTTTTAAATCATATTAAATCACTAGCAGTAGTGCCCGGCTTCGCCCGGTGGATTTATTTGTTTTATGGATGATAGTAAATACTACTACAGAACTGGAGCACTCAAGGATAAGAATCGGAAACACCAGCGCTTATTGCAGCTCATAACCTCAGTACACTGCACCAACACCATCGCGCTTACACAGAGGCATACTATTGCCATGATAACTGTTTTAAGGGGTCTAAGACATATTTTTGCACTAATTACCCCCCGTGACTGCAATTTATAAGCAGCTCGCAATTCTGCACCAGGACACTGGTAGGGGCAACGTGATGCAGCCCGCATTGCCTAGCAACAATAGACTTAGGTATTATTGAAGCTGTTCAGGAGCACTTGTTCTTCCGACTTACTGAACAAAAAACAATCTGTAAGGTTACCAGAAAGGTGTAGCCTAATGCTACATAGCCTAAACTATTCCTTTTGAATCTGGCTATCATATACAAAAATATTTTTTCGAATCCGACTGGTAGTTCCAGAGATTAGCGCGTTTAAACACACAAACACACAAACAAATTCTTCAGCTTTATTATATTAGTTAAGATATTAAATCATATTTTTAAGTTCATCAAAATTTGTATAATTTTTTATCTTTGTTAAGAGGGGCAGTTGAACTCGCTGTTCCGGCCCTTAAAGCAACAATAACTAACTAACTAACTCACCCCATAAAGCGGCTTAATTGCAGCAATTTTAGTACGATCCCAGTGAGAATTGAGAAGTTTCAACGCTGAGCTAGGTCCGTGGAGTCATATTCTACCGTGATCTCGTTCTGAATCCGATACAGAGCTGATGCGTAGCTTGAGTAAACGTGGCGTCACCAAATTTCGTCGTATCACGAGGAAGGTAGGTGTCAAATGAGTAGATAGAGGTGCCTTCATTCTACATTTTGAAGGCTCTATACTGTCCAAGCAGGTTAAGGTGACACCTTATCGCTGTGATGTCAGACGATATATTCCACCACCGACCGATGCGATTCTTCGGGCACACGTCTTCCCGCTGCACAACCAATGTTTTATGCAGTGATTGCGGGAAGCCTGTTCACGTAGGTGAAAATTGCACACCACAACCTGAGTGAACTAACTGTTCGAAATTCCATGATTCTGTATGTCGCCCTTGTCCTGAATTTGTTAAGGAATGGAAGATTTAGGAGCTAAAGGCACTGGAGAGACTTTCATATCACAATGCTCGTGCAAGGTATCGTGATGTGAAAGCTCCTGAGTTCACGGTGTCCCATGCATCAGTAGACTAATGACTCCTGTAACTGCTATTTATGTCTCTCAAGTGATATAACCCTCGCCAGCACAGATTTAAATCGGCTGGGGGTACTGTTGTTGTTTCAGTCTTCAATCTTTTGACAGATTTGATGCAGTTATACATTTCTCCGTGTCCTGAGCTAATCGTTTCATTTCTACATAGTTATCACACCTTATATCCAAGGCAATCCATTAACATCTTCTAACCTTTATCTACCCCATACAGTTCTTATCCTCAACCCTTCCTTCCTTCAAACGCTTCAATTCTCCTCTTTTCTCCTGCTCCAATAGTCCAAGTTTCACTTCCATAGAGTGCCACGTTCCAGACAAAGGCTTTCAAAAATGACTTCGTAATCCCTAAATCTATATTCGATGTCAACAGATTCTCTTTCTGTAGAAATGCTCTCCTTGCCTGTGCCAACCTATTGTTATATCCTCTTTGCTTCGTCCATCACTGGTTATTTTGTTTCCTAAGTAACGGAAGTCTTCTACTTCCTTTAGCTTTTCACCCGCCATTGTCCATGGGGGTTTCTGATTTCTTTCAGCTGCATTCCAACATTTTTGTTTTATTAAATTTTATCATGAATTCTTTCCTCAAGACAGAATCCATACCATTTATAAACTCATTCAAATCCTCTGGTGTGTCGGCTAAGATGACGATGTCATCAGCAAATTTCGGAGTTGAAATTAGCTGCTAGTAGCTGCTAGTTAGCCAGAAGAAGGTTCCAGAACCACATCCAGCCCCAAAATCAAAGGCAATTTCATGAAGGTTTTCCAAGGAATGAATAGCCTCTTGCCTGTTGTTCGACATAAATACGAGATCATCTGCAAAGGCCAATCATGTCAGATGAATTATATCTTTAACTACCTTGCCGATATTAATCCCCTATATTTCTTTTTCCCAAGTTCAGATTACTTTCTCTAGCACTAGATTAAACAATGATAGAAATAAGCCATCTCCTTGTCTGATACCTGTTTTAATAGCAAAAGGATCTCTATTATTTAATGTGTGTACAGTTCAGCAATTTTTCCGTTGCTGAAACCAGAACGATTAATGGATACTACAACGTACAACTGAAATATTCCTACGTCTTTACACAACACCCCGAAAATGTGAGAAAAAAGCGTTTATCGATATCCAGGTGAGAGGTATAGAACTAGAAGAGGCCGCAGTGCTAACTGCTAATAGGGGATTATGGAGGCGACTTAATCACACACAAAGGCTTGCAGAGTAGACCGAGCGATGAAAGGCAAAACAATCTCAAATTAATGAATTTCAACGAATGAAGTAGTCTATGTAAAAGCAAGGAAATATTAGGTTAAATAGTGCAACTAATCAAGTAATTAGTATGCCTTTTTGTTTATAATTGCCACAATTTTATATATGTATTGTATTATTATTATTATTATTATTATTGTTGTTATTTCAATTCGGTTACTTCTTCTTCTTCTTCGTCTTCTTCTTCATATAATCTTTATCATATTATGTACCACATCACGTATTAAAGTGAAAGAGAGAACTTCACCACAGACAAAGACATAAAATAAATAAGTAAATACATTAAAAATAAATAAATAAACATAAAATAAATATTCTAAGAAAAATCTTGGGCCCAGTAAAAGAAAATTGGGAATTTTGGAGATGTCTCAACCACGAACTTTACACCCATGTTGTAACGATTCGATCCCATAGCGGTTATATTTATAGGGTTATTCATTTATAATTATCATATTTATTATTATTATTAACTAGTACATCCATGAGATTATTTTTATATCAGATAATTGTAAGCGGTTTTGATTATTATATTCAATTAGATTTTTATTAACAATTACTTGTAAAGAGACGAAGTATTATATATTGCAACAAGACTGGCGATATGGACTAACCCTGTGCGTCACAAACTGAACGACGTAGTAAGAATTTCACCACGGCAAACTGCGTCATTTTCCTGAGATGTTAAGAAACCCACTATGGTGTAACCAACACGCCATTTTCTACGGTATATACGCGTCAATATATATTGCAAGTTATGAGTCAAGAATGGAGAAGGCTAATAGAGAGGGAAGCTGTGACACCACGTGACAAGGAAGTCATTAGTATTAGTACCTGCGACTCCGACAAAAGACGCATTGATCTACAGCTCTTAATGAAGTAAGGAAGTTGTAACCTTGCTTTCTGGGTCCTAATGGACTGAGCACCGAGAGTCGACACTGAACGATGTCTTGCCGACATCTATATCAATACATAATGGGTTATATCCCTGATCAAGAGTCTTTCTACAGATGGCAACGTACTTAATGAGGATATTTCATAGTAATTGAGGTATCACATCATTTTTTTAAACATAAGCGACGTAACATCGAGATCACCGATCATTTCTTAAATATGACGAATCTTCGACTGGGTGAGCCAACAATTCAATAAAACTATCGTCTCTATTATAATTTAACTTCATTTAACTTTCAATTCATTTTAATATTCATTTTCTTTTAAATAATTAATTGCCGCATTGAGTAATTTTAAATTCAATTGTGTGACTATCACTATTCTGTTTTATTAGTATTTTGTTCTTGAGTAAATAAATTCATTTCCTTTAACGTAATGCCTATTTCTTTCATTGTAGTTGGTACTTTAAGGCAATCATACTCCTTGATTAAATACGGATTGGTTAGATGACTTTGTCTCACTACGGCCCGGGTAAGTGGTTCTCGACTCTACTGCTGATAGCCGAGGTTAAATCAATAAATTTCGATTCACTATCTTAAATAGGAATCTGGCGCTCAACAACTTATTATATTACACTATCACAGGTAAGGTCACACCACAGTGTATATTATTTATTCTTATTATGTTTGTTAAATTGAACCACAATAGTCATCAACCACGTTTAGTTAACTCATTAAAAAATGTTACATTTGGCGCCACAAAGTAGGGCACGAAAACCATTCGGTATTTAGTCAGAGGAGTGTATAATTTCAGTGCAAATTGTCAGTGCTTTTGGGGGACAGTGAAGTGAAGTGAAATTTTGGACGGGCAATTGTTATACGGTGTACTTCAAGATGTCGGAGGAGGAACAGAGGCAGTTGAGAAGTAGGGATGCAGTCAAGAAAGTTAATTATAAGGAGGTTGATAGCGGTAGCGATGTTGAGAGCGTAGAGAATAATACCAAGATGTCGGAGGTAAATCTTGAGAATAATCCTGAGAGTAATCCTGAAAATAATCCTGAGGTTAACCCTGACACTAATTCAGAGGAAAATATCGAGACGAATATAGAGGTACATCCTGAGACTAGTGGTAGTCTAGAGAAAGAAAAGTCTATAGAGATTCCTGAATATCCATTAACTGCGCTCATAAGGCAGATGAGTAGAGATTTAAGTGCGAAATTTGATGAGAGTATGAATAAAAATAGTAGGGAGATGAAAGAAGATATTGGTAGGCTAAATCAAAATATGGAAGAGAATAAGAAAGATAATTTAGAAAGTAGGAAGGAATTCAATGATAAATTTGAGAAATTAGATAAAGATATGAATAAAAATAGTAAGGAGATGAGAGAAGAGATGGGTAGGCTAAATCAAGATATGAGTAAAATAAATCAGAAGCTGGAAGAGAATAATGTAAAACTAGACAGTGTGGTTAAAGTCAATGAAGAATTAAGTATGAAGTATGATATGCTACAGGAGAGTATTCAGGGGGTGAAACAGGAAATCAGAGGTGAAATTAAGGAGGAGGTAGAGATGAAGGCTAAAGATATTATTAAGACAGTAGATAAGAAATTAGAAGCAGCAGAAAGTAGGATTCAGGAAAGAATAGTAACTGTGATTGAAGAGAAAATAGCAACTCAAGGTGAAAGTTTTAGCAAATTGGTAGAAGTGGAAACTAGGCAGGTGGTAGAGACTTTAGGGGAAACTGCAGTAGAATCAGTAAAGACAGCCTGTAAGGAGACTATAATTGAAAGTAGAATGGAGTCAGACGAGATTTTAGGTGAAAGCAAATTGGAATTAGCGGAGATTTTAGGTGAAATCAGATTAGAGTCAGACGAGATTTTAGGTGAAAGCAAATTGGAATTAGTGGAGACTGTAATTGAAAGTAGATTAGAGTCATTGGAGATTGTAGGTGAAAGCAGATTGGAATCGGAGGAGATCTTAGGTGAGGAACGGCAAATAGCGGAGATTTTAGGTGAAATCAGATTAGAGTCAGACGAGATTTTAGGTGAAAGCAAATTGGAATTAGTGGAGACTGTAATTGAAAGTAGATTAGAGTCATTGGAGATTGTAGGTGAAAGCAGATTGGAATCGGAGGAGATCTTAGGTGAGGAACGGCAAATAGCGGAGATTTTAGGTGAAATCAGATTAGAGTCAGACGAGATTTTAGGTGAAAATAGATTAGCGTCAGAGGAGATAGTAGGAGAAAGCATAGTAGAGTTGAAGGAGATTTTAGATGAACGCAGGATAGCTGTAGAAGAGACTATAGAATGTAGCGAAAAAGAAGTGAAGAAGATGAGAGAAAAGATAGGGATAGAAGTAGGTAAGATAAAGAAAGTACTAAGCACCCAAGAGATTAAGATGCAGACAATCATAGATAAATTAGATAGGCAAACTAGGGAAGAATTTAGTCCTGTGATAGAGGAAGTTAATATGAAATTATTAGTGGCAGAGAAGCGTGCGTTAAGTCATAGTCAGAAGAACATAATTAGTAAACAGGTTAAGAGGAGGAGAGAGATAGATAAGAGGAGAAGCAATGGGCAACGGCTAAAGAGAAAATTAAATATTAGTAGTGGAGAAGTGAAGGGAAGACATGTAGGTAGATATTTTAGAAGTAAAATGAAAGAGAAGAGAATTAAGTTGTTAGTGGAAAAAGAAATCAGAATGAAAGAGAGAAAGAAAGCATATGATGTGCAGTGGCGTAATGAATTAGCCAGACTTGGGGAAATGATAGGAGGAAAGCCGAAGTATAATGTTACTGTTGATGAGTGTAGTCCGAAAGAGGTAGAAAGTAATGTTATAAGAAAAGAGGAAAATGGAACCCTAGAAAGAGATAGAATTGAAGATGAAGATGGTAAGAACGGTGAAATGCCAGAGAAAGTAGTGATGTAAATTTATATTACCGATAGTTACTCTTCCGTATGACTTAAATATTAAGTAATGAAGTTTAATATGACTTAAAAGAGGTAGATAAGAAACCTGCTGTGTGTAATTTTAATTCAGTCGTGAAGTTAGGATGGTAAGGGGCGCGTAGTGCCTACGCTTATTGATTTAGATTGACTAAAATCATTTAATTTGGAAGACAAAGGTTGTCGTGCTATTGAGCAATGCAGGTAAGTTGAATGTAGGTCCTTAAACTG
This sequence comes from Meconema thalassinum, assembly GCA_946902985.2. Classification (NCBI taxonomy): domain Eukaryota; kingdom Metazoa; phylum Arthropoda; class Insecta; order Orthoptera; family Tettigoniidae; genus Meconema; species Meconema thalassinum. The sequence continues at coordinate 163,948,079 of OX336391.1, forward strand.
CAGGTAAGTTGGATGAAGTGAGAATTAAATTTTAAAAATAGGAAGGTTATTACATAGGTAAGTAATCGAAAGAAAGTAATAATTATTATGGCAACCATAATTAAGAATATAATGGTAATAAAGATTTAATTCAAAAGTGAGTGAAGATAAGATGATACAGTGGTAATAAAACTAGTGAGTTGAAGAATTAAGTATTGATTTAATAAAGAAGTTTCAGTTGAGGACAGCGAGGTTATCAGCGGATATATGTTGAGAAATTTAAGTGGTTTAGAATTGTTAATGGTAATGCGTTGTATGAATTAACCAACATCGGGTTGAAATGAGGAAGTAGTAACTAATTAGGACATCTGGTACTTGTTGACAGATATGTGTGTGTGTATGTGTGTATTTTCACGTAAATGGACGTGAGTTTGAAGAAGTAGGCCAACGAAGGTAATGCCGTTGAGCAATGTGGTTTTAAAGTTTTGGTAAGATGCCAAATGAAGTTTTTTAAGGAGGAAGTTTTGGTAAGATACCAAATGAAGTTATTTTTTGAGGAAGTTTTTGGTAAGATGCCAAATGGAGTTATAATGGAGGAAGTTTTGGTAAGATGCCAAATGAAGTTTTAAGAAGGTTTTGGAGGATGAAGTAGGTCAGCAAGGTATATTCCGTTGAGCAATGAGATTTTTTATGGTATCTACGGGACTACGTGAAGTTAATAAGGGAGTTTTTTTTAAGTATATATGGATGTATGCACACAAGGTAATAAGAGATTACAAAGGTAAGATTGTCCAAGTTTTTGTTACAGTTACGCACGTTTTAAAGATATTACAAGGCTTGTTATCGAGCTAAACCACTTTTAGTAAAAAGTTACTGATGAATAATAACGAATTAATTATGTGGTAGATTGTTGTCCTACACAGGTAAAAGTAAAGATAATAATTATAATTAAAAGGTTGACATAATATTTACTAATATTGAAAGGAATTTGTTATAATTCGACGTTTTGAGGATTTTAAAAGTAAATCATTTTTTTTAGTAGACAGGAAATTAAAGTTTTATTTATGTCATACGGAGTTAGTAAAGATAAGTTAATATTTTGAAGGAAGAATAAGTTGGTAAGATAAGTGTATACCTAAGGGGTAATAATGAAGTTACAATTAAAGGCAGGTGTAAGTTACGCATTTAATTTGATAGAGAAGAAAGTATCTGAACTGTGTTAGAACTCAGAACTTGCTTTATGAAGTGATTATGGGAGAATATTTGCTAATTATGAGTGTCAGTGTTATTGACTGTCAACTGGAACACTGTCATTATTTGAGGAAGACAATAGTTAGGAAAGCAAAGGGTGATGTTATTATTCCAAGGAGTTAGTCGAAGCATGTAAGATTTTTTTTTTAGCTGAAATTTATTGTGTTATTGGTCAGTAAGAGGTGACCTGTAACAGTAAGAAGAAGTGGGATTATACCACGAATAGGGGAGTTTTTTTTGTATGTGACGTGTGATGTCACGATGAGTTTTGAGAGATTCTGGTATAGCAAGAGTGAGCTATAGTCCAGGCGGTCAGAACAAGTAGGAAGTGGTGTTTGGAGGACACGGTACTTAATTAAGAGTTTTGAGAGAAAACTAAGGGGGGTTTTTAGGTATTCAACAAGAAGTCAAATCATGAATAGACTAAGTTCAAAGTATAAGAGCATTAATATTTTGTGGAACGAAATATTTATTCCGAGGAGTTTGTCATGTGTTTTTGTGAAATAGTTTAGTGATATACGTAATTCAGGTATTGAGTAGTATTTTGTCCAAGTCTTAATCATTTTGTTATGGTAAGTAAGGAATGACGTTACGGTAAAGTTATATCTTGACGCTAAGTTAAATTTTATAAAGTGAACGAGAAGTCAGATTTTATGTTTATTGGTGATTTTGAAAATTCAAGTTATTGTTTTCGAGAAGTAGTAAAGAGGAATTATGGTTTTATGAGAAGTTAAGAAGTCGTGGAGACTTAGGAAGTATTAATTTGGAAGGAGGCGGCCGTGGCCTAAGAAAGAATTAAGCCACGAAGGCAGGTGAGTAGTAACTTGGATATTTAAATGAACTGTTTAATAACTGCTTTGAGGTATTTCGATGTCATTATGTATTTGGGGAAATATTTACATGTATGACATATGCACTGAAATAGGAATTGCCTTAGGTGTCTTGCTAAGTTATTTTTTTCTTCAATTATTGAAATTTTACTGCATTTGAGTAATCCCTTTATAAAGACGAAAGGAATATTGTATTGTTTGCATCCTATTATCGTGTGCTGTAATAGTTATTATGGGTTAATCAGCTGGTATTACAACAATGTACTTCTACGCCAGACTGATATACAAAAACTACGTTCAAAAGAGATGAAGCCAAAATTGTATGTCATGCATACGATCACCGAAATATAAACGAGTGCAGCGTTGACATATATGTCAAAAATAAAAGTGAAGGGCATTTTATATGTATATTTTTTACAGCTCGTTTAATACATAAAGAAGAATGAACATTATGAACATTTGGAAGAATGAGAAATGATAGTACAAATATGTAAAGTGAAAAGAGTATGTTCTTGTATATCTTTATGTATTGTTGAAGGGTATTATTTGTATGTTGTCGTTATGGGGGTATTAATATTTACATTTGTATTCATTTGTGTAGGATGTGTAGTGATACAAATAATGTTACATTTTATTTTAAATTATTTATATCAGGGGCGATTGTAACGATTCGATCCCATAGCGGTTATATTTATAGGGTTATTCATTTATAATTATCATATTTATTATTATTATTAACTAGTACATCCATGAGATTATTTTTATATCAGATAATTGTAAGCGGTTTTGATTATTATATTCAATTAGATTTTTATTAACAATTACTTGTAAAGAGACGAAGTATTATATATTGCAACAAGACTGGCGATATGGACTAACCCTGTGCGTCACAAACTGAACGACGTAGCAAGTATTTCACCACGGCAAACTGCGTCATTTTCCTGAGATGTTAAGAAACCCACTATGGTGTAACCAACACGCCATTTTCTACGGTATATACGCGTCAATATATATTGCAAGTTATGAGTCAAGAATGGAGAAGGCTAATAGAGAGGGAAGCTGTGACACCACGTGACAAGGAAGTCATTAGTATTAGTACCTGCGACTCCGACAAAAGACGCATTGATCTACAGCTCTTAATGAAGTAAGGAAGTTGTAACCTTGCTTTCTGGGTCCTAATGGACTGAGCACCGAGAGTCGACACTGAACGATGTCTTGCCGACATCTATATCAATACATAATGGGTTATATCCCTGATCAAGAGTCTTTCTACAGATGGCAACGTACTTAATGAGGATATTTCATAGTAATTGAGGTATCACATCATTTTTTTAAACATAAGCGACGTAACATCGAGATCACCGATCATTTCTTAAATATGACGAATCTTCGACTGGGTGAGCCAACAATTCAATAAAACTATCGTCTCTATTATAATTTAACTTCATTTAACTTTCAATTCATTTTAATATTCATTTTCTTTTAAATAATTAATTGCCGCATTGAGTAATTTTAAATTCAATTGTGTGACTATCACTATTCTGTTTTATTAGTATTTTGTTCTTGAGTAAATAAATTCATTTCCTTTAACGTAATGCCTATTTCTTTCATTGTAGTTGGTACTTTAAGGCAATCATACTCCTTGATTAAATACGGATTGGTTAGATGACTTTGTCTCACTACGGCCCGGGTAAGTGGTTCTCGACTCTACTGCTGATAGCCGAGGTTAAATCAATAAATTTCGATTCACTATCTTAAATAGGAATCTGGCGCTCAACAACTTATTATATTACACTATCACAGGTAAGGTCACACCACAGTGTATATTATTTATTCTTATTATGTTTGTTAAATTGAACCACAATAGTCATCACCACGTTCAACGACTCATTAAAAATGTTACAATGTGGAAAAAATAACTGACACCATGAGGAAACGAAGAATTACCTTTTACGGTCAGATAACAAGAAGGAACCCAGTGCAATTGACAAATAGAATTTTCACCTAATTCCTCAAAGAGAAAACCAAGGGAGCTTGGTTCACTGAGGTGGACAAAGATTTGCAAGAAGTTGGAATTACAAGCAACGATATCTGGGAACGGGTTCCCCTTTAGCAAAAACTAACAGCACACCGATGTTTCCAAGAATAGCCTAAGCTTCCAACAGGCAAGAAGTGGACTGCAGAAAGGAAACAACAGCATCTAGAACTAATGCGAAAGTACTAGGGGATGTTAAAGCTCGATGCAGCAAGAAGCAGTTGAAATGACGTTGTCCTTTGATGACCGAATCGAAGGAAGAAGAAGAAATACATAAATAAGCAAAATATGTGGCAACGCCACATTGCTTTCACACGGAAAAACTGTATAATAAACTACGCTCAATACCGATAATTCTAAATCATGCCATGCGAACGAGTACTACTTTTAGCCTGTTTTCATCATATGAAAAAAGAGGCTTATGAGAACACCTTTTGCCCGTGTGTGTGTTTGTGCGTTTATTAGTATGTGGGTGTCCCCTGATAAAAATCTAAACGGCTGGAGCGATTTCAATGAAATTCGGTAAAAGCAAACTACTACCCCGATCGTGCCTTTCAAATGTTAATGCGTTTCACCAATCCAACATGGCAGTCATGCGAAATATTTTACCCGCATTCCATATTTCCGAAACGATTACCTTACTGGTATCGCCCTGAACTGTTGCATGGTGATAGAGAATGCCAATGTAAGTTCAGCTAAGTGACGCTTAAAGACCTGCTAATTACAAAAGCAACATGGCGGCCAAGCGAAGTTAAAATATTTAAATAGATTTTTTTCGAGATTTAAGTAACCGTGCGATATGAAACTTATCACCCTACATGTCTATACAAGATTTAATCTACCGGCATCTAATATAATACAATTGTTTGCATACAATCAAAATGGCGCATGTGCAATTTTTTTCCTAATCATGCGATCAAAGTGAGCGTTTGAATAATAAACCTACGCAATAATCTAAGTATAATGCTACATAACTCATAGCCTACATATAGCACAATCCAACATGGTGATCATCCGGAATATTTAGACGGTTCTCGACTTTCAATAACCTGATGAGCAGAAAACTAACAAGGCGGTGACGAAAAATTTAAATATTTATATGGATTTTTTTCCGTGATTTAACTATCCGATTGCAGTGAAATTTAACACTATAGATTGGCGTCTAATTAAATTAAATATTTATGAGAATCTAAAAATTGCAGCTGTGCAAAATTCTTAAAATCACATTTTTACCTAGTGTCCTAAACAAGCGGTAGAAATGTAGGTTGGTATAATGAGCCACGATTATAATCTTCATATTCTGGCATATAATTATATAGCATATGTATAAACCAATTCAACATAGCGTCCATGCCATATATGCTGCTCAAAAAAATTAAAGCACCACTTTTTTCAAAGGCCACCAAATTTTGAAAAGTAGATCCCACAAGCTCGAAATCTCAGTATGACGTTTGTCCTGACGCCTTCCAAGCATATGCTTCAGCACAACTCCCCAACTTGAGTAGTTTCGGGGTAACGCCCCCAAAATCAGCCCATTTTCGAAAACCGCAAATTGAAGTTTGCGAAAAACGCTGTAGGACTTGTCGCAGGTTCCCAAAGCAGTTGAAAATGAATGAGTCTTGCTCTTAAAGGTTCCACAAGCACGATGAAATCGTTACATTTGACGTTTGGGCATTTTCAACCCCCTTCATCATCCCCTAAGCATGGACTACCATTGGGGGCGTCTGAGAAGGTACCGGGTGTGTTTAACCACCTGCAAACCTGCACACCGTCCTCAGTTGCTGATTGCGGTAAGTTCTTAAGGCCTCCGCCAATATTCACCCCCTCTAACGCCCTCAACTGGCATGGGACCAAACCACCCCGTCTCGATTTACCCCTCAGGAAGGTTTTAATCGAGATGTTTATCAGCGCTGCTAAAGGGGAGGTCTTCCCCTAACGTTTCAAAAAAGGAGCTGTGCCTGTGTCACCACCCCTTCCCCTGCTACCCCCTTTTGTATGATTTTTCGAATCAGGCCCTTTTTAAGGGCTGAAACGAGGTCATAATCGCTGCAAGGTCTGTAAAGGTACTTTGAAGTAGTGGTGACACAAATCAACCCCTTCCGATCGTTGATTGACATTCCATCCCCCAAACTTGAAATTTTTGCACCCTAAACCCTTCCAGTCTGGACGCGTAACGCGTCAAGGCAGAGTTTTCAGAGTTGGATGAACATGAAGCTTATGGCCTGCAATCGAGCCCAAAACAGCAAGTTGGATGGGAATTTATCGGTAAGGTGGCAAACGAGACCAAAAAGTTTTCAAACAAGTTAACAGCCCCTAGTAAGTACGCCCATGCATAAGCAATGAATGCCGTTTTGTTGCTTCGCCAGCTATCGATTGAAGTAATCCATTGCCGATCATAGGCAACCCGCACGCACGGACGTGATGTGGGTTGCCTATGTGTAACTTTGAACCTGATATTTTCCAGTTCTGGGGGTGTGTTGATGTGAGTTGTCTTGAGGAACGATGAAAGCCTTGATTTAAGACAGAGCAGCCACAAGGACCAAGATCATTATGCTTTCTTAAAATATATATTTACTATAGTTTCTTGTCTGAAATGACTACGACTTAATTTATGGATATTGATTGCTGTTGTTGTTGATTCATTTAGGGACTTTGTGACATAGTGGTCATGTAACCCCGTGCACTTGGGTGTGTGTAGAATATGTGTGATAACACTGGTCAGCAGCATTTTTGTTACAATTAAGGGAATGGTGTTCTTAGCTAAGCCGTGGGTGCTGAATTCGAAAATGAAATCCGTTTTCGTCTATCGGGCTCAGTTTTCGTAATATGATACCCTTTATCTTTTAACACCTTGAAAATGAGGCATTTTTGGTTACGTTGGTACTACTTAATTAATTAATTTGCTTTCAGTTTTCTTTTGCGGATATAATTGTTGAAAAACAATCGAAAACGTCCATTCATTATTCTCAGTTCCGAAATCCCCCGTCAGGGTACGAATGATGTGGATGAGTCATGTTCCAACACATTGCAGCACGTTGCTGATTGGTGCATTGTGTATTCATTTTTCTTTGCTCTAATGTAGCTCAATTCTTTGATTAGTTTGTGTACTAACACAGACTTTTTTTGTTCTCCTTCTCCCAGATACATGCAGCCTAATATAACGGCTGACGCGAACATTTACAAAATCCAATATAACATGGAAACTCAGGCCGATACATTATGAGATTAGATCTGGATTCTGGGACAAATTATCTTCCAGAAACAGCTTGTTTTGTTTTTGCATCTGAAAAGAAGTTTCTTTTTGTAGACCAGTGATAACCTGTCTTATTGTGATGGCTGTATTGGTGTGTGTAGATGTAATTCAGATAAGGATTGGGAAGAGGGCGACCGTGGCCTTAGAAGTGGGAAACCACGGAAAAACCCTTCCAGGATGGCTGAGGTGGGAATTTCTCCTCAATTTTGCACCGCGAGGCTGAGTGTACTCCGTTCCAGCCCTCAGACCAGAATTAAATTTTTTGGCAGAGCCAGGAATCAAACCCGAGCCCCTACGGTGACAGCCAAGAATACTGGCCACTACTCAACGAGGCGTTGAGTTTGTTTTCCTTGCTCTATACTTTATCACAACGTAGGTCGTGCACATAAAGCTACTGTATTTAGTACAGCACATGGAAAGTTCTTTTGATAACATGGAGTGTTTAATGGAAAAGAACAGGAGAATATATGAAATGAAAATAGGTATTTATTTCTTCACGGAACTACTCGTTTTAAAATACCATTAGATTGGGTTATCGCGTGTTTTTAAATGTAGGGAAACTTACATTACACATCACTAAATTCACCCCCCACCCCTCCCTAAAATAAACAAAAAAAAACAAAACAAAAACAAGGCTTGTTATTATCTACTTATTACGCTGACGATCTCGCTCTTGCTACACAGTGTAAGGATTTTGAATCAGTGGAGAACAACCTCACGAGTGCCCTTAAGGATCAGTCCAAATATTATATCGCAAATCAACTGAAATAAATCCCTCCAAGACACAAGTATGTGCCTTTCACTTGAGAAACAGGGAAGCCTTTCGTAACTGAAGGTAATATGGTCAGGAGTTGAACTGGAACACTGTTACACCCCAAAATTTCTAGGAGTGACACTGGACAGAGCTCTTATCTACAAGAAACACTGTGCAGTGGAAGTGGCCAAGTTTTGGTCAAATATTATATAATGTTTGTAGTCATAGTATTTGTATCTGTGTTTTATTTGATGTTTTCTGACTCGAGAATAAATATACTTTCAAATACCCAACCTACTACAGGTCTACCATATTTCATACTGCTAAATCAACCCACTAGCAGTCTTTCTCTCTTCCTCAAGATTTATTTTAAAAACTTAAAGCACTTTTCACTATAAATATTATTGTTATTATTATTACCACCAACCTGAAGCTGCTGCTGGTAGATTGCGACAGCGAAACTAGAGCAAAACAACATCTTATGCCGCTGGGAGGGTGGATGGGCATTACCATCAGTACTAGACTCGAAAACCACTCTCACAGCTCAAAGGGCAGCTCAAGTATTAGTACTCCCTACCCAACATCAGGAATGATATAAAGCCATTACATTAAATCCATTAACGACAAAAAGCATACGAGACAATTTACCCTCTAGGTTGGTGGTTCCCACGGACTCAGCGAGGGAACTCACCACTACCGCCTCTATGGGCAGTGTCCTAGAGCCTGGAACATCTGGTCGGGATGGATACAACTGGGGAGGTGGGATCAGCACTTCCCCCAGGCGGCCTCACCTGCAAAGCGAACAGGGGCCTCATGAGGGATGGGAAGGGATGGAAGTATGGAACGGTTAGGCGAGGAAGAGGGAAGGAGGCGGCCGTGGCCTTACAGTAGGTACTGCCCCCGTAATTGAATTATATAGAGACCACGGTGGCTATTTTGGAAATTATAAGGAAAGTTATGGCTGTCATAGTTATGACGTGGGTAGTCATGACGTAAGCACGGAGGACGCAAACGTAATGCCAGCAGGCTACTTGAGCTGAGATTCTCAGTGACGTCAGCATTTAGTCGAGAAAGATCCGAGATCTACGACGCAGTCGCAGGAGACGTGGAATTCTGCTGAGGAAGAAATTATGCTATTGGAGGGGAGGCTTGAACCAATGAACGATAGTTTCAAGGAAGACGGAGATTGCTGAAACTATGGTATTTTTATTACTTTTGGAATGCAGAATTGTGGAAATCCATTTGCAGTAGAGGCATTGATTTGGAATTTTGGTGAAATTTATTTTCAGTTTTTGAATTTTGAAAATCCGTCATGTATTGACGAAGTTGGAACTTCTAGCGATGACGCAGTATCACGCTATGGAAGGGATGGATACGCCCCTTAGGAAGTTCATAAAAGGCCTTGCGCAGAAGAGAGGAGTCTCATTCTCAGCTAATTCTCAGCTCATTCTCCGATCATTCTCACATCTCATTCTCAGATCATCGAAGTCTAATTGTGAAAGTTCTTTCTTATATAGTCATATATAGTGAAAAGTGTAGAAAGAGTCGTCTTTATAACGCGTGGTGAAGCCACTGCATTAACGAGATTCAAGTCAAACTAGGTGAAGTTAAAACGCACCTTCGAACGCATCTACAAGATTAGCTTTGAACAGTTAGCGGTCGCTTATAAGCTAATTCTATTGTGCAGTGCTACATGAAGTAATATAGAAAAGCTGAACAATTTCGAGTAATTAGTTTGAAAGATATTGGCAATTTTACACGACTGACAAAAGTGATTATCTCGCCACCTGAGAAGCACTATTGTATCGCCAGAATCTACGCCACGGCTGACACGGCTAGTGAAATAGGGAGACTTCAGATTGCTTTTGTTACACGACACTACAGTATAATGGAGCAATTTAATATGGCAGTTTGTTCTTCTATTACTACAACCGAAGAGAAAATGGAAGGCTAAAGGACTTAATGCGATTGGGACATATTTCAACGGAGTAAGATAGCAGCATGGAACTTCGCTAATTGCTATTCCACACAAGCGAACATGTGGTGAATACCATCTACACCCATGTTTCGTGATTAAAGGCTGAATACTATCGAACAGCCATGGAAATGATTTCATACTCACTGTATATGAATATTTCTTCGGAAATGTCTACAAAAACTTCATGGCGATTGTCTACTGGAACTTCAGGGATTTTTTCAAGAGAGGTCAGGGTTATCCCGACTCACAAAGAAGATTATTGCCGGAAGGATGTCTATTCGTCTTCAAGGAGCAGCGCAATTTACGGAGAAGGAAGCAGTTCGATTCTCCGAGGGTGCTATTTCCTGTTTCGAGGATGGAGCTCAGCTTTAACTTGGTGAAATGGATCCATCAGCAGTCTTCTTTGGGGAATTTTCCTCTGGAACGTCAATCGGCAGATAAGGTAGTCGTGAACGTTTATTGTATTTGAGTTTCTTAATGATGTTTGAGCAACCATTTTTCCCATATTTTGTCCTCATGTATTTTGCCCATATTCTTGTTTGAGATTCTTATTCTCAGTACACCTTGATGAGTTATGCCTTTTTCGACGATTTATTAAGACATTGTTATGTCATGGGCATAGTTAAATGATTTTGGATCAGTTGAGACTGATATTTAGATTTTTCAGTAATTTGCTTATTTTTGTAGTCACGATTTGACTGTAAGTTAATGATTTTTATGGCAGATTTAAATTCAGACAGCGTGTCACTTTATTAAAGTAATTCTACCCCAGTTTAATTACTTTGACCAATTTTCTGTCATCATCAAGAAGGAAGAACATTTAAATGATTTTAGAGCGTTAAAATCTCTTACGTTGTCGACGATCTTGGAAATACTAGTCGTTATTTGAATTGATTGCAACACAGACATTTATCGTCAGTTATGAACGATCATTGCATCATAGACATTTTTGTGAAAGATGAACTTTAATAATGAATTATTGAATGCATTAAATTCAAGAACTTTTGTTAGGAGTTTTTCTCAATTAGAGATTTATATAATGATGTTTGCATTCCCCAGTCTAATTGGATTCTATTCGACTATTTTGCAGTTTTAGTCACACTTTATTTGATGATAGTATTTTTATACTACAATTTTTTGAAGATGTTAATCTTAAATTTTGATAGACCAGACAGGCGTATATAAGCGTATTTACTATTAAATTTGTTTGTGATTGGCAAATTTTGACTTCATTTCGATTCATGAATGAAATCCACGAAGGTTAAATGACAACAGTTTTGAAACAATTAATGATTATAAGAATTTTTAAGTGGAACTATGAATGTATAATCGCTAGTGCAGCGCACGTGTTGAAAGTCGCTGATGTATAATGCCCTTGAATATGAAGGAGGTTCCCACAGGAATTAATGATAAAGAATTATTAGTGGAGGTCTTTGTAAGTTCTGTGGAAGTTTTGATGCCATATAGATTAATATATGATGAATTTTGGGCCTAATTTTTAATGCAGTTTGTGCATTATTTTGTTAGCGAAGTATTTTCCGCTGGAGTGTATTGTCATAGTTCATTGAAAATTAATCAAGTGAATTTACTGTTATAATTAACAAGAGTTTTGAAAGAATTTGAGATAAGATTTTGAATGAAGATTACCGTCACAAATAATTATTACAACCTTTATTAAACCAGATTGTAACATAAATATGTATAACTAACCTTCATTGGTCGATTATATTAACACGATTATAAAATTACCAACCGGATGAACATGTGGTTAATGTATTTCTTAAATTAATAATTTAAATAATTTAAATGTTAATATTGTAAATAAATGATGTAAATATTTTTTGACAATAATGTGGAACGAAAGTGATGTTAAAGGCGTGTTTAAAAATATTTTTATTGTCTTGGACAAATATTATAAACAATTTCTAATTGTTATAAATAATTTATGTGATTTTGTTATAAACATTTAAGAGCTTATTAAACATTTGGATGAGAACTTAACAAGTTTAAGGATTGTCATAATAATCCAGTAGGATGTGAGTAAAGTATTTGAAAGAATTGCGTAAATATATATATGAATTGTCTTGCGGACATTTAAAGCTTGAGAGAGAGCTGTATTCTTACGTAATGTGGCATGAGAAGGGAGTCCATTTGACCAGTATGCGACAGGTTGAAGGGTAGCTCGCAGCTGTCCCAACAACTGGTTATCAGCGGGTGAGGTCGTCTACTCTGGCCTTGCGCCTATAAATACAATTGTCATGTTTATTAAAAGGAAACCAAATGCTCTATATATGTCTCGTCCTCACGTCCTTTTCCAATCCAATTGTGTTATGAATATTACATTATTTGGAGCTCGTGGGAGCTAATATGTTTTATATCATGTTGTATGATAACTTTGCAAGTCCTGAAGGAGGACGTAGTCAGATTGACATGGGCTACTGATAGCCACGTTTATTTGTTGTGTTATTAAAATCATACCCTTTATTTGAAATAAAGCTTTTGTACAGTTCAAAGTTCTCGTCTTCGTTCTGGTTCATTTTTAAATGTCATGGTGGAGGTTATTGTGTGAACAGACTTTAGTGATCCTGTTGTCAACTCAATCCCCGAGATAATTTTAAGAGGTAAGTGAAGGTAAGTATGTACCCCCGTCTATTTTGGTGTGTTCCACAATGATTTCCTGTTAACTTCTGTGCTCATATCTCGATAGTATCTGTCAGTGCCATTTTCATTGATGTAGCTGAGCCGGTGCGATTGATTATTGGCAATCCGATTGAGGGGGCGGATATCTGACATCCTACTATCCGGGTAAACGGGGACAGTAAGATTGGCGCACCTAAAACGTTGGGGCTCGATTCAACATAACTGGATTACCAGGTTGAACGCTAGTAAGATTGGCAAACCTAACACGTGAGGTTCGATTATACTCAAATAAGGAGGTTGATTCTTTGTTAGATGTCTAGGCCAATTGTAGTATTTGAGAGTGTGATTATATAGGAATTAAATGTTGTATTGTATTAGGAAAATTACACTCAGAAAAGATCAGATCCTATACAACTTGAGAGAGGTTAAATAGGCTGGAAACTTAGAAAAATCGCTTATGATCTGGAATCTTATTTTATTTGACCGGCTTATGACATTTTAGTCATATTAAAGATAAAATTAAACTATTTGGATTGTAAATGTAAATTATTTGTGTTAGGATATTTTAAAATGAGCCAGGGAAATTTGAACATGTGCTTGAGTTTGTTTCAACATGAAGTATCTTCGAAGGTTAATTATAAGGTAGTTATAAGTTAGATTTAAGACAGAAAATTGATCAAATTTATATATGGTGAAAAGTGTTGCTCAAATGTTGTTATTTTGCTCTTTTGATGTATGTCCCTACAGCAGTCTATTTTTGAATAATATTGTAATGGCAGATGAAAGTTTGAGGATGATGTTAGAGGAGATGTCTGCTAACATGAATCGCAGTATGAAGCAGATGCTGAATGAAAGTATGAAGGAGAATAATAGTCGAATGGAGGAGAATGCTAGTAATTTGTCTGCTAATTTGAACGCAAGAATGGAGGAGAATGCTAGTAATTTGAAAGCTAGCATGGGTGAAAGTTTGAAGGTTCTTCAGACTAGTGCTGCTAATTTAGAGGATAATATGTCGCGTTTACAGATTAATACCCTAGGAATTGAGAATACTGTAACTGACATCCGCACAAATGTGTCTGATGTTAAAACCGATGTGTCCAAGGTACAGAAAGATCTGACAATGTTAAATTTAGATGTGGCTAATGTCCGAGGGGATATTTCTTGTGCTAGAGCCGAGGTAGTTGTTGTTAAAAATGATGTTGCGACTGTCCAAGACAAGGTCGAGGAAGTCCAAAGAGAAATTCAAAATGCTAGAACTGATGTATCCAATGTTCAGGTAGATATTAATAACATTCATTCGGATATAACTGAGGTGCAAAGCGACATAACTAAGATTCAGGTAGAAGTCAACACAGTTTTCGTAGATATTGCTAGAGTCCAAACTGATGTAAATAAAGTCAGGGAAGAGATAGAAAATTCGAAAACCCTTTGTACGCGTAATATAAGTGCATTAGCGACTAGATTAGTTGATGAGTCAGTTAGAACGACAACGTATTTAGCAGGTTTAAAGTATGATGTAGAGGTCATGAGAACCCAGGTATTAGACCATAATAGATTATTGAAAGAGGATATCGAAGTAGACATAGCAGAAATGTTAACGGCAAACGTAGCAGTCTGGAAAGACGAGTGGAATAAGTCAAGTGGGGAACATGTAACCCAAATTCAGGAAAGGATTGAAAGAAAACTTGCCAGTACTCAAATAGAAATTAACAATGAAGTAGTACAGATTAGGAAAGATTTAAGCGTCAGGATAGATTCGCTATCCGAAAAACAAGTTGACGATAGAACACAACTAGGTCGGGATATGCAAACATTAAAATCTACATTAGAGGAACAGATGCATAAAGTTGTCTCTGATGTAAATGAAACGACGAGCAAACTGCAAAATTTGAAGTTAGGAGAGGCTAGTTTGATGGAGAACTACAAAGAAGAGATAATCAAGAAAGTCTTAACGGAAATCACTGACAAGGATACAGAAGGCTTAGCTTGCGAAATCAATAGGAATTATACCAGAAGATATAACCTAGATCCAGAAGAGAGAGACGTGACTCCTGAAGAACGTATATCCAGATTCAGAGAGGAGGATGACGAGAGGAATATGGAACCTGAGTGGAACTATCGAGATAGTGGGAAAAACTATCCGGATTCATATCCGAGGAACGTAACGGTCATCAGGAATTTTGAAGATAAACCGCAAAAATTCAGTAACACTGATAGTTTGACGCCTATAGAATATGTAAGGAACCTCAAAGATTATTTCATCGAAGCTCACATTCCCAGAGAGAGAGAGATGAAGATAGTGGAGAGATATTTGATTGGAGGACCCCTCGAATGGTTTCGCGCATTTAGATACACATTCAGTAACTTTGACGAGTTTGCAGAGGCATTAATCAAACGATTTTGGTCCATAGAAGCGCAGAATTCGTTAAGAGCGGAAGTGTATTCAAGAAAATACTCAGGTACTCTTCCAACACGGTACGCTGATTTCTTTACGAGTCAATTGTCCCGCTTGAGATTTTTACAACCCCCATTGTCAACGGAGCAACTAATTGATGCGATTTCTCGTATGCTGCCAGTTGAGGTGAGAAGACTAATTATTTCATCAAACATCAGGGATTTAACCAGCATGGATGAATTACTGAGGAGATTAGACTACACAAGCCCAATGCCTAACGTAGTACAGAAAGGTCAAAGGCAGGACTTCAAAGAAATCAATACTGTATACATGGACCAAGTCCAACCAACTGACAAGCCAGATGAGGAGAAAACTGACAATGTAGGTCCTCACAGGAATAATCAGTTTAGAAATAACAGATCACAAGGTTACCGTCCGTATCAACAGAGAAGAGGCTGGAACTACAATCGAGGAAACTACAATGGAAAAGGCAGATATTACAACAATAATGGTTATAACCGAAATTATAATAGGAATAACCAGAACCAAAATAGAAACCAGAATACTCAAGGTCAGGTTATGACACCCGATCAGTATCAGCAAAGAGAGAAGGAAAGCCAGCAATACCTAAAAGAATTAAGGGATAAAGAAGCCGAAAATCAAAAGAAAAGACAGGATGTTGTAATCGATCCTGGACCTTCGACGAGCCAGCAGAACTTAGAAAATAGAAATACTGGACAGAAGAGAAAGTAAAGAGGAGAGAATACATTAACCACACACAACCCAGAGTAGAAGAGATTAATGATTAAGGAACATAGAGGAAATATCATACTAGAGTAAGCCAGTAATAATTCAATTTCGTGTTCAAGAGAGTTGAGGTACTTGTAACACTGAGTTTAAAAACAATTTGCAACTGTTTTTAAAACGTGGTGAGAGGAGAATGCCCCCGTAATTGAATTATATAGAGACCACGGTGGCTATTTTGGAAATTATAAGGAAAGTTATGGCTGTCATAGTTATGACGTGGGTAGTCATGACGTAAGCACGGAGGACGCAAACGTTATGCCAGCAGGCTACTTGAGCTGAGATTCTCAGTGACGTCAGCATTTAGTCGAGAAAGATCCGAGATCTACGACGCAGTCGCAGGAGACGTGGAATTCTGCTGAGGAAGAAATTATGCTATTGGAGGGGAGGCTTGAACCAATGAACGATAGTTTCAAGGAAGACGGAGATTGCTGAAACTATGGTATTTTTATTACTTTTGGAATGCAGAATTGTGGAAATCCATTTGCAGTAGAGGCATTGATTTGGAATTTTGGTGAAATTTATTTTCAGTTTTTGAATTTTGAAAATCCGTCATGTATTGACGAAGTTGGAACTTCTAGCGATGACGCAGTATCACGCTATGGAAGGGATGGATACGCCCCTTAGGAAGTTCATAAAAGGCCTTGCGCAGAAGAGAGGAGTCTCATTCTCAGCTCATTCTCCGATCATTCTCACATCTCATTCTCAGATCATCGAAGTCTAATTGTGAAGGTTCTTTCTTATATAGTCATATATAGTGAAAAGTGTAGAAAGAGTCGTCTTTATAACGCTTGGTGAAGCCACTGCATTAACGAGATTCAAGTCAAACTAGGTGAAGTTAAAACGCACCTTCGAACGCATCTACAAGATTAGCTTTGAACAGTTAGCGGTCGCTTATAAGCTAATTCTATTGTGCAGTGCTACATGAAGTAATATAGAAAAGCTGAACAATTTCGAGTAATTAGTTTGAAAGATATTGGCAATTTTACACGACTGACAAAAGTGATTATCTCGCCACCTGAGAAGCACTATTGTATCGCCAGAATCTACGCCACGGCTGACACGGCTAGTGAAATAGGGAGACTTCAGATTGCTTTTGTTACACGACACTACAGTATAATGGAGCAATTTAATATGGCAGTTTGTTCTTCTATTACTACAACCGAAGAGAAAATGGAAGGCTAAAGGACTTAATGCGATTGGGACATATTTCAACGGAGTAAGATAGCAGCATGGAACTTCGCTAATTGCTATTCCACACAAGCGAACATGTGGTGAATACCATCTACACCCATGTTTCGTGATTAAAGGCTGAATACTATCGAACAGCCATGGAAATGATTTCATACTCACTGTATATGAATATTTCTTCGGAAATTTCTACAAAAACTTCATGGCGATTGTCTACTGGAACCTCAGGGATTTTTTCAAGAGAGGTCAGGGTTATCCCGACTCACAAAGAAGATTATTGCCGGAAGGATGTCTATTCGTCTTCAAGGAGCAGCGCAATTTACGGAGAAGGAAGCAGTTCGATTCTCCAAGGGTGCTATTTCCTGTTTCGAGGATGGAGCTCAGCTTTAACTTGGTGAAATGGATCCATCAGCAGTCTTCTTTGGGGAATTTTCCTCTGGAACGTCAATCGGCAGATAAGGTAGTCGTGAACGTTTATTGTATTTGAGTTTCTTAATGATGTTTGAGCAACCATTTTTCCCATATTTTGTCCTCATGTATTTTGCCCATATTCTTGTTTGAGATTCTTATTCTCAGTACACCTTGATGAGTTATGCCTTTTTCGACGATTTATTAAGACATTGTTATGTCATGGGCATAGTTAAATGATTTTGGATCAGTTGAGACTGATATTTAGATTTTTCAGTAATTTGCTTATTTTTGTAGTCACGATTTGACTGTAAGTTAATGATTTTTATGGCAGATTTAAATTCAGACAGCGTGTCACTTTATTAAAGTAATTCTACCCCAGTTTAATTACTTTGACCAATTTTCTGTCATCATCAAGAAGGAAGAACATTTAAATGATTTTAGAGCGTTAAAATCTCTTACGTTGTCGACGATCTTGGAAATACTAGTCGTTATTTGAATTGATTGCAACACAGACATTTATCGTCAGTTATGAACGATCATTGCATCATAGACATTTTTGTGAAAGATGAACTTTAATAATGAATTATTGAATGCATTAAATTCAAGAACTTTTGTTAGGAGTTTTTCTCAATTAGAGATTTATATAATGATGTTTGCATTCCCCAGTCTAATTGGATTCTATTCGACTATTTTGCAGTTTTAGTCACACTTTATTTGATGATAGTATTTTTATACTACAATTTTTTGAAGATGTTAATCTTAAATTTTGATAGACCAGACAGGCGTATATAAGCGTATTCACTATTAAATTTGTTTGTGATTGGCAAATTTTGACTTCATTTCGATTCATGAATGAAATCCACGAAGGTTAAATGACAACAGTTTTGAAACAATTAATGATTATAAGAATTTTTAAGTGGAACTATGAATGTATAATCGCTAGTGCAGCGCACGTGTTGAAAGTCGCTGATGTATAATGCCCTTGAATATGAAGGAGGTTCCCACAGGAATTAATGATAAAGAATTATTAGTGGAGGTTTTTGTAAGTTCTGTGGAAGTTTTGATGCCATATAGTATAATATATGATGAATTTTGGGCCTAATTTTTAATGCAGTTTGTGCATTATTTTGTTAGCGAAGTATTTTCCGCTGGAGTGTATTGTCATAGTTCATTGAAAATTAATCAAGTGAATTTACTGTTATAATTAAGAAGAGTTTTGAAAGAATTTGAGATAAGATTTTGAATGAAGATTACCGTCACAAATAATTATTACAACCTTTATTAAACCAGATTGTAACATAAATATGTATAACTAACCTTCATTGGTCGATTATATTAACACGATTATAAAATTACCAACCGGATGAACATGTGGTTAATGTATTTCTTAAATTAATAATTTAAATAATTTAAATGTAATATTGTAAATAAATGATGTAAATATTTTTTGACAATAATGTGGAACGAAAGTGATGTTAAAGGCGTGTTTAAAAATATTTTTATTGTCTTGGACAAATATTATAAACAATTTCTAATTGTTATAAATAATTTATGTGATTTTGTTATAAACATTTAAGAGCTTATTAAACATTTGGATGAGAACTTAACAAGTTTAAGGATTGTCATAATAATTCAGTAGGATGTGAGTAAAGTATTTGAAAGAATTGCGTAAATATATATATGAGTTGTCTTGCGGACATTTAAAGCTTGAGAGAGAGCTGTATTCTTACGTAATGTGGCATGAGAAGGGAGCCCATTTGACAAGTATGCGACAGGTTGAAGGGTAGCTCGCAGCTGTCCCAACAACTGGTTATCAGCGGGTGAGGTCGTCTACTCTGGCCTTGCGCCTATAAATACAATTGTCATGTTTATTAAAAAGAAACCAAATGCTCTATATATGTCTCGTCCTCACGTCCTTTTCCAATCCAATTGTGTTATGAATATTACATTATTTGGAGCTCGTGGGAGCTAATATGTTTTATATCATGTTGTATGATAACTTTGCAAGTCCTGAAGGAGGACGTAGTCAGATTGACATGGGCTACTGATAGCCACGTTTATTTGTTGTGTTATTAAAATCATACCCTTTATTTGAAATAAAGCTTTTGTGCAGTTCAAAGTTCTCGTCTTCGTTCTGGTTCATTTTTAAATGTCATGGTGGAGGTTATTGTGTGAACAGACTTTAGTGATCCTGTTGTCAACTCAATCCCCGAGATAATTTTAAGAGGTAAGTGAAAGTAAGTATGTACCCCCGTCTATTTTGGTGTGTTCCACAATGATTTCCTGTTAACTTCTGTGCTCATATCTCGATAGTATCTGTCAGTGCCATTTTCATTGATGTAGCTGAGCCGGTGCGATTGATTATTGGCAATCCGATTGAGGGGGCGGATATCTGACAGCCTACTATCCGGGTAAACGGGGACAGTACCATTCCGGCATTTGCCCGAAGACGAAGTGGGAAACCACGGAAAAACACTTCGAGGATGGCTGAGGTGGGAATCGAACCCCCTCTACTCATTTGGACCTCCCGAGGCTGAGTAGACCCCGTTCCAGTCCTCATACCACTTTTCAAATTTCGTGGCAGAGCCGGGAATCGAACCCAGGACCTCCGGGGCGGCAGCTAACCATGCTAACCGGTACGCTACGGAGGCGACCTTCAAAATAAAATTTAAAAATTACGAGCCTTACAGTAGTCGCATATGATGTGTAACATCTGACGTAGAAGAAACCTCACGTGAAATTGTTGATACACCGGTATTTTATGCTATTATTGGCACAAATATTAATCTATTTTAAAAGGGAGTGTTTTACAGATATTGTAGTTTATAATACGGAACTCATCTTATTAGATGATTTGTAGCTTCTACCAGCACTAGCCTAAATAAAGAATACGATATGGATCAACTAGATTAATAGACGCGACACCGCCCATAACCTTAAATTCCTTATAAACAGGACCTCTTGATTCACAGACCAACACGTAATTTCATATGGATTCTGTTAAAATGAGTCATATTGATATGATAAATATCGTTTAAAATGATAATCTGGTAGCAAAAATATCTACCCCGTCCGGGATTCGCACCCAAGATCTCTAGATTCACAGTCATAGGGGCTAACCCCACGGCTATTTCGACTACGCAAATATCGTGCACAAGATGGTGACTTATTTCCACGTTCCAATATTACTGCATTATGGAATTAAGTTTCATTTATATTTTTCTTGTTTCGATAATGTTCCTGCGTGAAATTGAGTTTAAAATGCCTTATGAATAGGCCCTCTTGTGAGTAAAGGGAATGTATTCAGCAATAGTTCATGAAGGCTTGCTCAATTGTCGTGTAACCACAACGATTATAATATATTGATGACTGCATTACTGTTATGTGGGTTAATATTTGAATAGCCATTGTGCAGAAACATAACACCGGCAATGGCGACTACTTTCAATGTTTAATATTAAGGCATTTTACCATTTAAATACTGATACGAAGACTTCGAGCATGTACCATGTGCTTTGTTTCAATCACTTGACACCAGAGTTCGCATGAGCGTTTACCGTTCAGTATGTCATATACATTCCACATGGCCGAGAGTACGTCATGGTACCAATTTCCGACACCGTGCGCTCATTGTTTCTCTTACCACTGCCAGCTGGATCGATCGAGTTGGCAGTGCGTCTTACACTTCCGTTCGATCCACCACTGCCAGCACACTTCCAGCTAGTGCCACCTCGATCGTTCCGATCCACTTCCGTCCCATTTTTCAAAATCACTCCTACAAAAATATCCAGCAACCGAGTGGAAATATGTTACACATCAAAAACCTTATACAGCAGAGTGAAAGGAGCCCTTTTAAGGGCACCAGACTCTAAGCAATTTTAATTCGACTGCAAGAGATTACTTCTGTACTACTAGCCAGCGCAGTTGCTGGTCAATCCCCTCTCATAACGCCACTGCTGTCAACTACACGAGGTTGAGACAACAACAACAACAACAACACAAACACAAGACTTCTGTTTTGTGCGAATATTGCAGCAGAGACACCGAGAGTAATTAGATGAGATTTTTTTCTTCGTGTAATTCTTTTAGCGGTGTTGTTAATTCATTTCAGGAGCTTGGGACATCTAGGTCAATAGCCCCATGTACCGAGATATGTGTTGCACGAGTCTGATAACCTGTGTTCCTGTGATCACTGCAGTATTGTGTGTACCTGTATTAGGGAAAGGCATGGGGTAGGTGCCCCGGGGCTTGAAATAAGGTATTATCCCGTCATTTGTCTGGAAGAGTGTGTAAAACCCACTCTCTGTTAGCGCCGGGATTCGAACTTCTGATCTCCGGACTTGCTGCATGTCTCCATCGTGGTCGGCTGAGCGATTTGACGCGTACGGCTATGCCGTGGGATCTCTTTCCCTTTTGTATATTGTTGCGTCTGATATGAAAGGTGAATGCTGTTTGAAATTCAAGTTCAGTCTTTTATTTCGTCACTCCATTGTTGTGATATTTAAAAGGCTCTTCAACCCATCTCATCAGTCGTAGGCCCTTTAATGCATAATGGGCGTTGAAGAGAATAAGTACAGAAGAAAAGCCTATTGTTTTGATCGCATTAAAAATAATGCCCTTGTAGGGGCCACAATCCTGAAGCGATGGATCGTAAACGTTTAGAATGCAGCGCCCCCTACCGAGCATAACAACGTTGATGGAGAAATTGCGCTGTGCGAAGCTTGGCACTGGAACAGAGTTGGTTCGGCCTTCATGCTGAAAGGATAGTGTTGAGTGGGGTTTGTTTGTTTTTACGTTCGAAGTGCCGTGTTTGTTTATATTTATTTTATTTTCTCAGTCGGAGAGAAAAGACTTATCTTTATTTTTGTGGAATTTATTAACTGCAAGACAACGACTGCTACTTCTTGTCTCCAGGACAACTCGCGCTGTAAGTAACAACATTGAATTGAACATTTTGATCAATTTGTTTTGGATGGTGGTTGTACACACTGTTTTGTTTTTAATTCAGTTTGGTACTGAAATGATAACAGGCGGAACTAAACGCGCTTTAAAAAGGGAACTGTGGCATTCTCGGAATTTTGAAATATGATTGTTAATGATACATAATTATGCGAAAGGTAGAGCATGTTCAATGCCGATGTAAAAGTCAGTTAAATATTACTGGTGGTACCGGCTGGTACCAAGAGCTGTCGTAATTCTTTGCTTGCAAGTAAGGTCTGATAAAACGTTGCAGGCATAATACATTCTTGTGTATGTGATCAAAACATCGGCATACATTGATTCTAGTAATTACTTCATACAACATACAGTTAAATTTATGTCTAATTCAGAATTTTTGATCATTAATCTGGCATTCAATTGGAGGTAATACATGTTATTAATTTTAATTCGCCCTCTGTTTTTCCGCCGTACGATGCGCTCGTCTCATAAATTATACCCTCGTAAGAGTGCTGAAACAATAAATCGTTGTTGTTTATTCTTTAGGGGCTTTGCCACATCGCAGTCATGTAGCCCCGTGTACTTGGGCGAGTGTAGAATTTGTCTCATAACCTGTGTCACTGTGATGTACTTCTGTGTGTATTTGTAATTGAGGTAGGAAGCGGTCGTGGCCTTAAGTTAAGTACCACTCCAGCATTTGCCTGGAGTAGAAGTGGGAAATCACGCAAAACCATTTCCAGAATGGCTGAGGTAAGAATGGAACCGGCCTCTTCTCAGTTTTGCCTCACTAGGCTGAGTGTACCCCGTTCGTTCCATCCCTCAGACCAGTATTCAATTTCTTGGCAGAGCCGGGAATCGAACCCGGCATCCGCGGTGATAGCCAAGAGTGCTAGCCACAATCCTACAGTGTAAGGAATTTTGCATTATTTACACGTTCCAGATTGATTTATAACGAATGCGCGCAAATATAAAATGTTTGTCTTGTAACTCGTGAACGGCTGGGTGGATCAACGTAAAATGGGTAGGCCTATCCATCACAGGCCAGGCACTAATAATTTATAGCCTATAACTATAACTCTTCACCATACAAAAGGAGGCTATCCCATCAAGATACAGGCTAAAATAGGTGAAATATCAAAGTTGTCGTAGCAAGACGAGACAAAGCTCATTTTGAGCCCCATGATGTAATAAATAAATAAATGAAACCCTGTTTTAAGGCCCTAGAATCAATCGTTAAACGAGATATTTGTGATAAAGCATCCCAGCTATGGGAGACAGAGCGAGATAAGGCTGAATCTAATTGATAAACATGTAATAATATAACTGTATTAAGGATAAGTGATTATGTGAGAGCAAAAAGAAAAAAAAACGTTTGTAGGGCGGGTAATTCTGTTAGTCGTATTATAATTTGATTGAGACGAGCAGGGCTATTAACACAAGCCATAAAGTTTCTATCGTGTGAGTTGTTTTGACATAATGTCAGCCCTGCTTTGCCAACTTACGCAAGTCTATATGATGCGTGATATAGGTTACGTGACACATAGCTAGATAATGTAAACAAATCGTTTGCATATATATCTGGCAAAGGTACTTACCGTGAGACTGCAGCAATTTGCAGAATTGTTGTTGATGGTGTTCCTTTCAAATTTGTCTAAAATTGTAGCTTTAATCATTTAATGTAGCTTAGCGAAAAAAATCCGATTTAGCTCTCGTAGTTCCGCTCCTTAAAACAGCAATAACTAACTGTATGAAGTAATTGCTAAAATCAATGCTTACAAAGTTTCTTTTGTGTCCCACTTCGGATCGTAGGATTCTTGATGATGATAATTATTGTTTTACGGGGCCTAACATCTAGGTTATCGGCCCCAGAATTATTGATGCAAGGCGGATGCAGGAATGTGACTTATTTTAATTTGTAACCTTGACCGGTTTCTAGAAGTTGAATGTGTACGAATTTATCAGACTAGGAACTTTACGTTCAGGTCTAGGGAACCCTGTCTCTCATGATCCACGACATTAGACTTCTTGCCGTTGTTAACTGCCATCCAGGTGCTTCGTGGTTCAATTCCCGAGCCCACCAATAAATTTAATTCTGTTCTGATAGTTGGAACGGGGTCCAATCTGCATCGTGAAGATAACTGAGTAGATACGAGTTGGATTCCCAGTTCTGTCATCGTAAAGCTGTTTTCAGTGGTGGTTCACTACTACTCCAGGCAAATGCAAGGCCGCTTCGGTTAGCCTAAAATTACTCTTGTATTTTCTTGGCCCTTCCGCTATCATTAGATCACATTTATGGCCTTCTGGGATCAGAATTTCTCGTCACAAACCCAAGTATCTCGGCATTTGTCATGAATGAGAAAAAAGATGAATTTCCACTCAATCGGTGTAGTTACTTGCAGCTTTCCGTGTGGCCTACGGCTAAACCTACATCAGTCTACTCTCATTAATTTGAAACTCAAGGATCCAGAGAAAAAGTTTCATTTACCGCCAGTTCAAAATAATAGTTCAAATAACCAAGAGGGAGGGGTAAATTGAAATGAACAAGAGTTTTGATTTTCATGATTGTATTACTGTATTTACTGATTTTTATTCCACATTTGTACAATTAATAACGTGCATTTTGATATTTTTTAAAGTCCGTAATTTTCTTTTGAGTGAGCGACTTCCATGTATCATTGTCCAATGAATTTTCGATAGTGGTGAGAGCTGTGAAGAAATCATCACTTGTGTCCGTTCTGAGGGCGTAGGAGCGTGATGTAAACAAACGACGACGATAACAATACTGTATTCAAATTATAGAGAGTAGGGAAACCCGACTTCTAATTATACAATGTCGGAGAGCAAGATGTCATTCCTTCAACTTCAAATTACCGAAGGGACCAAGTCACATTGATTTTTTCAATTTATAGAGTATTTTTCAAGGGACAACAAAAGAAACATTAAATTATAGATAGATTTAAATTAACGAGTGTCTAATTAGGGCTAGTCGACTGTAATTCGATTCACAAAAGAATGAACACAATTGTCAAGAGACAATAAGACTAGAGATGATTTGTTCATTGGTATTACAACTTTTCAGCCGGTCAGCACAATGTAGTCTCAATTACTGGGACATGTGAAAAACAAGATGTTCAGTAGAGAACATGTAGCCTACTTTCACCTAAATGCATGGGTGTTGTTATAACTATTAGTCTTTTTCAAGGAGTATAATTGAATGTAGGTTGTAGTAGCTTGTTGAAATACAACGTGATATACGTATATTAATATGAATATGTGCCCTTTGCTAGTGCAACCTATGAAAAAAAAACATTCATTTCGGTTTCACCGTGTTTGAATTGATATGGGGAATCGATTTGCACACATACATGGCCGCTATCTGCAAACTATTGGGCTGATGACTTTGTAGTTCAGTAAAAAGATGCTTCCAACAAAAAGGTATGTTGTTGTAAAATTTGGTCGAGATCAAATGATTAAGTTGGTCGTGATTTGATTTAAGCTTTTAACATTTGTGTGGCCGCCATTCCCTTTCCGTCAAGATGACGGCGATATAAAACATGACACTGAGTTGCCCTTTGCTAGTGCTACCTCTGCACCAAATTTTATTCAATTCGGTTTCACCGTGTTTGAAAAGATAGGGGGAATCGATTTGCACACATGCATGGCCGCCATCCGCACATTATTGGGCTAATGACCTTTTAGTTTAGTCAAAAGACGCTCGCTATATGAATATATGTTGTTGCAAAATTTAGTAGAGATCGGATGATTAGGCTAGTCGTAATTGATTTAAGCTTTGAACATTTGGGTGGCCGCCATTACGTTTCCGTCAAGATGGCGGCGATATAAGACATTACACTGGGGTGTTCTTTGCTATAGCGCATCCAACGTTTAGAATGAAGCACTGGTTAGATAGGGATATTCTTCTCTCTTTCTGTTACACGTGAGACATGTATGACGCTGTCATTTTCTAGCACTCCACTGTTGCCATATCAGTCGAAAACTTTTCATTGTCGAAAAAAACAGCATATTCGGGTATAACTATGTTTTGCCGATCTTTTTTGTCCTATATTACAACTACGTAAACTTGATAGAAATGCTAGAAAAATTAGATGTCCGTATTTTTTAAAAAAAAGCTATAAACTGAGTCCCCTTTTTAGTAAAATCGATCTTATATCATGTTGCATTGACTTTGTGACGCCTATTTTTTACACACGTGTAGCTAAATGTGCCGTCTTCATGATGGATTATTGAAATATTTTATACTGGCAATATTTTCATGTAGGCAAAACTTCTGAATATTCTCTCATAACCGCATAGCAGCATTGAAAAAGTTCGTATGCTGCCAACTTTTCTATTTTTAAAGATAACCATGTCATGTCAGTTTGAGAGTTGTAGAGGAATGTTGGAAGAAGTTTTCTACCTGCCTACTCAGAGTGTAGGTTTAATTGTTTACACAGGCCGGGCTGTTCATTGACCGCGGATTATAAAAATGAAGTTTCGAACGACAGCGGGGTGCAGCTTGCTACTCACAGCTTTATTACTGTGCCCTTCGAGCTTGTATTTCAGTAGTTTGGCTGTCTCTATCTTGAGTGTGTATGCAGCAGTTCTGTTAGATTTAACGTGTTGTATTTTACGTATTTCACGTACAACAATGGATAGTTTTGTGAAAAGAAAGCGTGGTCAAGTGCTCAGAAGGAGGGAAAAACAGGTCGTAATTAATGTGTTCAGTTATTTTAAGAACCTTAAACCCAACGAAAGTATAAATCATGAAAGGTAAGCCAATGAGGAGTATTTTCTTTAATAACGTACTTCATCTTTAACTGCAGTCGAAACTTCACACATTTCCTTGGGCTTGTACTTTATTTATTTTATTTTGATTGTTTTCTTTATGTCACATTCAGCATACGTCACAGTTAATTTAATTTAATTTCGTTGTATGTGTTATGTTAGCCTACTATTAGTATTATTATACAGTACTTAATTCAAGTCTTCGTCACTGCACAATCGCTGAATGTGCGGAAAGTGTACACGAAGTGCGCTTTGTACTGCTTCCTCTCATGGAGTGGCAACCCTGTCGTAACGCGCCATAAGACCAATGCTTCATTCTAAACGTTGGATGCCTTATAGTGCTACCTCTGTACCAAATTTCGTTCAATTCGTTTTCGCCCTGTGTAGATCTCATAAGTCTACTTTCATTTTTTGCAAAAATCGAAAGTAGGCTAATAACATGAAAACAATTACATGTGATTAAAGTTAAATACAGGGTTTTCCGTTTTGCTTGGCTAGGACATTCTCGCTCCGCCAGTGACGGCTCAGTTGCCGGCTGCCGCGCATATGTACGGCAGAATACGGTGTTTAAAATCAGTGTTTACAGTAGATGCTGAAAATGTACCCCATCCGCTGCCAAACATAATCGGCATCTCCTATGAAGTTTCCAGTTACACCGGTTGATTTACCTTCAGTCAGAAAATAGCGACCTTTACGTCTATTTTTATTGTTTACTGAACATCTACGTTTGAATCTCTGGCCAGTTGTTTTATTGTGATAGTGTATAGTGCTGTAATGCCTTATGTGAAATATTCGTTACGTGAACGTGTATATATGCACAAAACGTACCTTACATAAAGTGCAGAAAATCGTGCGGTAGAACAAACCTTCGAGTGAAATTTCCAGGGAGAACCATTCCTATATAAATCCGACAACATCATAAGGAGATGCCGATGATGTTTGGCAACGGATAAGGAACATATTCAGCATCTGCTGTAGACATGGTGAGTAAAAATGCATGATGCTGATTTTAAGCACCGTACCCTGCCGTAGACTACATTATGCGTGCGCAGCAGAGCAAGTGAGCGACAATGTCCTTGCCAAGCAAAATAGAAGACCCTATCTAACTTACATGCATACGGAAATATTTGATGGTCCCGTGAACATAGGGATGATAAACGTGATAAATTCGTTGAACGGAAACTGTGTTACGCGGAATTTTCTCACTTCCGAAACGCAGTGTTTAGAAAACTTGTCTGCTGTAACTAACAATAAATGTGCAAATAAGTCAACCTGCTTTTGTTCTCCACCTTCCACGTCAAAGTGTACGACTAATTACCTGTGTCCTATTGCCCAAGCATTTCCCAATGTTCGCTTCAATGAGCTGTCAATAAACAAATGCCTGTAATTGTCTCTGCCCTTGTCAGTCAGATTAGAATTCAGCTTTTAATTCAGCACTTGCATTTACATTACTGACATAGTTCGGCAGTAGTCATTACGGCTTTAAAAGCAAGAGTAGAGCTTGATCTTAACGCGAGAGTGAAAGTGATACTGTATTAATTTGTAGCAGAAATATGTAAATATAACATTGGGTAAGGTATGCACAAGTTTATTTTTTCTCAGTGTGTCCATTATAATTATTAATTATTTTAGCATAGGCCTACCTCCGTTAACCGGAAACCTGCATTTAGCGGAAACAGATTCTGAGTCCCGTTCGATTCCGTTGAACAGGTTTTACTGTGTAATATTCTTTGGTCACCAGATAGTTTAATTTCAGATATTTAAGATTTCCAATTTGATTATTTACTGCGACTTGTATTACAGACTAGGATGTTAGTACAGTACTCAATTGAAGTTATTTAATGGCGTATGACATCCGTAGAGGCATAGTGCAGGTCTTTCCAACTGTATACCAATAACCGACTCTCTCTCTCTCTCTCTGTGTGTGTGTGTGTCTAACAATAATAATACTAGTGATGCTAAGAATATTGGCCGTACCGGTACTCAAACTCCAGATCTGTGAGATTCTTTAGAAGTGGTATTTTAATAACCATCACAGCATGGTGGCGATACGTTGTGACATCACAATTTCAGCATTTGTTCAAGCATCTTATTTCCATCACTGACAGGAAAAGGTTTTTGTTGATTCGTATTAGGGTCTTGGTATCTCTTTGATCTTCAGCCCGGTGTATTTGATGTGTGTGTTGAATTTATCTAATAACAAGTGTGTCTGTAATTATTAGAATCGGGGATGGGGTAGTTGCTTTTGGGGCTTGAAATATGCTAAAGTACTATCCCGGTATTTTCCTGGAAGGAGTGAGAAAAAACCACACCGCCGGAATTCAAACCTTTGATGTCTCGACTCTTTGCAGCTCCCTGTCGTGTTCTGAGATTTAACGCACTTAGCTACGCCGCAGGGTTTAACAGGGACAAAGATCATATTAATTTAACGTTCCTCTTTCATAGATGAAAATCTGCTGGCTCGGGCCTCTCGCATTTGATGATGATGATGATGATGATAATAACATTAGGCTAGTATCCTTTAATGCCAATTGACTGTGCGGAGAATTGATTGTGGAACGTTGGGCGCAATGTGAGAGCGTCTGACCAATCCCACTATGCACCCGCCAATGTTTGTTTAACTACGGCCCGCGATAGCCGGCCGGACATACCCACCATAGCTTATTTTGATTAGGCTGCATTGTAAAATGTACAATGTAAGTATAGGGCCTGTTTTTTAATCGCTAGGCTAAGTTCGGAGTGGCGTACTCCCAGCATTAAACGCCATATTGTGTTTTTCAATCGCTAGGCAGCCCTGCCAAGGGGATTAATGTGGTGGGTATGTCTACCCCTTATTACTCCCGTTTTCCAACGGGGTCGGGGATGAGATGCGATGGAAGTCTTTGTGGCGATGGTTTTTACGGCCGGATGCCCTTCCTGACGCCAACCTCATGAGAGGAGTTAATGAGAGATGAAGTGAATGATGGTGAATGAAACTGGGCAAGGATGTGGAAGGAAGCGGCCGTGGCCTGTAAGAAGGTACCGTCCCAGCATTTGCCTGGTGTTGAAAATGGGGAAACCACGGAAAACCATTTCAAGGACGGCCGACGGTGGGGTTCGAACCCACGCGCCTACAGAGTCAGCAGAGAGCTTGGCCCCATGACCTAATGCTGCGCGTTAGCCAGCACTGTCGGTGGGATTAATGTGGCGGGTAAGTTGGTTATATATACTCGGTGCTATTTGTACTGGATGAGCATTAAACCTTGGGAGTAGGAACACTCCGTAGTTGCTTGTTGTATTTCTCCCACCAGATGTGAACACCTTATGATTTGTATCATGGATAGTTGTAATGTAATTGCATGAATCTTAATTTCATGGCTTGTTTTCGTTTATCGAAAAGTGCTGTGATGGCCGCGTTAGAATTATTAGCTTCGGTACGCACACAGGTAACGATATGTGTATACATTATACGACACCTAAAATTTTCAAATTTACACTCCATTTTCGTACAGGTAGCCTACTATGATAAATGTCTAGGTTGAATTGGAGATGCTACTGTCTCATTTGTTTCAACAATCATCACATATTATACTGTAAATTATGAAACCATAGTCTCTAGCCTATCTATAGACTTCTAGAAATGATGTTCAATGCAATCAAATTTCTCAATTCCTGCTTGCTGCAACATATTGTAATAAAAATTACATAAATCGTAATTTAATGTAGATTCTGTTAAAATGACTCATAATAAGTATCGTTTAAATCAATAATCTGGTAGCAAAAATAATTGCCGTGACTGGGGTTCGAACCCGAGACCTCATGATTCTCAGACCAAGACGCTATCATCGCAGCTATTACAACAACAGAAATAATCCATACAAGACGGATACTTATTTTCACGTACCGGTAATATTATGAAAGTAATATTTTATTCTCCATTAATATTTTGCTTTTTTTCGATAATGTTCCTGCGTGGAATTGAGTTGTAAATAAGTTATGAATAGGCCACCTTGGTAGTAAAGGGAATGTGTACAGTGGTCCATGAAAGGCTAGCCCAGTTCCTGTATAAACACAACGATATATAGTACGTTGATAACTGCATTATCGCAATGTGGGCTAATATCTCAATAGCCATTGTGCAGAAACATAATCCCGGTATTGCCGACTACCGTAGTTACAATTTTTCATATTAAAGCATATCATTTAAATACTGATAGGAAGACTAAGACCACGTGGTTTGTGTTTCAACCAGATGACAGCAGAGTTCGCATTTGCGTTTGCCGTTCAGAATTCAATTTTGACCAATCACATAACCCGTACTGTAGGTGTTGGGTAGTAGCTCGCTGAGTAACTTTGCATTGTAAAACACGTTTCGAATGCCGAAGGGATAAAAGTGTTCAGCAAAGTTACTCGGGGAGTGGATGCCCATCACTTTTATCCAGAGATTGAAACACAGACCATGAAAAGACGCGGGACAAGGAGCCGGCATTTTACCACCATCGTATAGATAGACTAGTATCCTTCCAAGAGTATCCTCAGCCAATTACAATCCGATCGGGGGATAGACGCTAACAAAGTTTTCTTGTTATTTGTGATCCCTTTTATAAGATTCATAAAAACTGAGTTTCTCTCTCAATACCTGCTGCTCCTTTCTCGATAAGAGCGAATAATGCGGTCTATTGTATCCAGTTCACGTTATCGAAGGACTGCTAGCACGGGCAGTGTTATCGCAGTTGTTGGTGTTGGGCGGGTCCCCAATGTGGACAAGAACACTGTTGCTGTAGTAAACATTTTTTTTTTCGGTGACGAGAAGGTTAGTTAGTTACTAATTACTCCGCCTCATAGCGTAGTGGCTGTCACCGCGGAGGCCCGGATTCGATTCCCTGCTCTGCCAAGAAATTAATTCTGGTCTGAGGGCTCGTCATTACTACTGAGTTCAGGGATGGAAAGTCAACCATATTAAATTTGAATAATAATTGCAAAGAGTTTCCAATTTTTCTGATTTTCAGTTTTGTTAATAGTGTCCTGTTTTGCTTGTGATGACTGAACGTAAATTATTATTATTGATGCCCATTTAAAGCGTGTTGCATTTTCGAGGTGAAACATTACATCCAGTGGTTAAGATTCCATGTAAAAGAAAGGCGGTCTCATGGCTTATATTCGCAAGAGCCACGTTAAAGAGTCCTTTACTATTATTATTAGTATATTAGGAAATGTAGAAATACCGTGATTGCATTCATCGACTTCAGAAAAGCATACGACTCTGTTGACCGCGACACCCTCTTTAAAATCATGGAAGAATTTGGGATCGATCGTAAGACACGCAAAATCTTAGAACAGACACTTACAGGAACAATATCTAAAGTGAAATTAATGGGCGAAATATCAGAGCCCTTCGAAATCAAGACGGGAGTCCGACAGGGGGATGGACTATCCCCAATCCTCTTCAATATGGTTCTGGAGAGGATAATTAGGGAATGGGAACCTCTTGTAAAGGGCATTCAAATCTGTATTAAAAAAGAGAACAGAACTAAAGTCAAATGTCTCGCTTTCGCGGACGATATTGCAATTGTCGCAGACAACAGATCGGAAGCGTCTTACGCAGTGGAAAAGCTCCATGAGATTGCACGAAAGACCGGATTACATATATCCTACGACAAGACCAAATATATGGAGAGAAGGCCTGAAAATAAATCCCCTTTAAACACCAAATACGGTAAAATCGCACAAGTCCGCAGTTTTAAATACCTTGGCGAAATTATACAGCCTTCAGGACTTAATCGAATCGCCAATGAAGACTGAATCACTAAGCTCCAGAAGGCCTACAGGCTAACGTGGGCCCATTACAACAGGAAATGCATTTCGACAAACGCCAAATTACGACATTATAAAACAGTTATTCTTCCAGAAGCAACATATGCGGCTGAAACAATAGTAATCGATGGTCATTCCAAGATAGGGAACTGGAAAAGCAGGAACGAAAAATTCTCCGGAAGATCTACGGAGCAATCAACAGAAACGGCATTTGGATGAAGAAACCTAGTACTGAACTCTATCAAAACACCATTACGATAACAGACGAAATTAGAAAACGCAGAGCCAAATTTTACACTCAATCCACAGGATGGCCACCTCCAGATTGCCCAAGAAACTATTCAGTATCATAACACAGAGCAAATGCGGCACAGAATGGCTTAAAGAGGTACAAAGAGACTTACAAATTATCAGTATACAAAATTTCGAAGACCGAACTGAGTGCCAGACGAAAATCAAGAATGTTAAGTTCGAACCAAGATCATTACGACAACCTGGAAAAAAAGTGGACTGATGAGAGGAAGCGGGAACATTCCGGGAGAATGAAGAGATTTTGGGAGGAGCGGAGGAGACACGCCTCCAAATGACATCATGTGATCCAAGTTTAATCGCTCTCCTGTAGGGGAATTTTCGCTTAAATAAATAAATAATATTATTATTACGACAAGAAGCCTCCGTGGCTTAGGCGGCAGCACGCCGGTCTCTCACCGCTGGGTCCGTGGTTCAAATCCCGGTCACTCCATGTGAGATCTGTGTTGGACAAAACGGAGGCAGACAGGTTTTTCTCCGGGTACTCCGGTTTTCCCTGTCAAAATTTCATTCCAGCAACACTCTCCACTATCATTCATTTCATCTGTCATTCATTTAATCATTGCCCCAGAGGAGTGCGTCAGGCCTCGGCAGCCGGCTCAGTTCATATCCTCGCCGCTAGATGGGGGCTTCATTCATTCCATTCCTGACCCGGTCGGAGACTGGAAGCAGGCTGTGGATTTTCATTCATTTCATTATTACGACAACAGCTGCAATACGATTCGCATTAGCAGGGATAATTCGGCCTCGTGTGCAGAAATTGGCTGCTGTAAATTACCTTTATTTCCGATGCGCATCCGTTTACTATTTTTTAATGGTTTAATTAATTACCAACCGGCTGACATAACATACTGTTAATGGTGGATGACAGGCAGCCATATACAACGTGTAACGTCATGGCGAAATGTGCAGCAGGTCCATGTAATTGTGACTCTGGCCCATGTTCTGCTTGAACGCTATTAAGTTCACCCACATGACACCGCATCGCACTACCTGCCCAAGTATGTTTGTGGATAACAGTAAGGGAACATGATCGCTATGTGAATGGTTAATGTCGTGTCGTGTAGTGACGGACCTCTGCGGAGGTTACCTACTTGGCTCGTGCACCCATTTCGGTGTCAATGGTTTGATATAAACTGGGTACATGTGCCGGCAGTGTGTCATAGTGTCTGGCTGAGGCACTTGCCTCCGGTATTTACAATCGCCGGATGGAATCTCGGCTCAATCGATTAGCATTTATGGCAGGCAAACAATCTAGTAGTTTTACGTGGAATGCGAACCACAGGACATGCCTTAGACCGGGATTACACTATCAAAGACATTTTATGAAATATTTTATAAACCTGAACTTTTAATATAACAGCTTAGGCTTTCACGGCCGGTAAAACGTCGGGAGATATCCTGTCTGGACCACGGCCTACAAGCCCGAAAAACTGTACTTAATTCTGAACTTTTAAAGTTATACGATGCAATAATCACACCATTACACTACATTAGTACATTATGCAACGAGCCTATAATGGCTATAATTAAGACACGATGATATTTATAAACGAGCGTATGCAAGTTTTATAATTTCCATACGAGTGTCTTAATTACCATTATAGACGAGTTGCATACGACTGTTTATGTTCGACGATAATTATTATAACTATTTTATGTTTGAAGATAAATATTCATAAATATCTGTCGAGATTTCGCCAGTTTTATGTACTGAACAGAGCGCATGAGACGCAGAGAATGCCTTGTATTTGACCATGGCCTTCTCGATTACCCCACTATGACACTAGGCAACGCAGTACAGAAGGCCTTGGAACTCCACGCAGGTGCGAAGCTAACCTTATCTAATTGGTCAAACAACTGTTTCTTGAGCTGTGATTGGTGGGAGAAACTGTTTCATAATGAAAAATAGTGTTATAATGACCATCATTATGATACAGTTTTCTAACACATAATAGTCAGGGTCGAACATAAACAATATTTTATCATAGCTCAGCAAAATGGATGAAGGACAGTTCCTAGTTCACTTTACTGTATTACGGTTGATATTCTGTACTGGCAATACCGATATAGAAAAGAAACTGAAGGATAAAGTCAACGTCTATGGTTCAAACCATGTGTCGCTCACGTGACAAAAAATATATTTATACGAGTCAACTCTTGGTGAACGAGCTGCAGTATGATGTCTTGAAATATTACATTAATATTTAATTATTAATAATTATCATGAAACGAATATGTTCCGAACAACCACTGCACGAGCAAAGAAAATTGAAACAGACGAAGTAAGAAAGTACGCATTAGGTGGGATTCTATCCCTGGTCCTCTCGTATTAAAGCCGAGCGCTCAACTCATTCCACAAATTAGACGCTTTTCTGCTACGTTTGGTTACGTGTGTTACCCATCAGTAAAGATAAAGTGCTTATTTACACTCCCTCGTAATACCATAAGTGAAATTGACGAATTAGAATACAAATATTATAACATAAAATGCACTATCATTCACGTCTTTTGTCAGACTATTTAACTATTATTTCACACTCTGATATGAGAATGTGGTAATATTCAGCTGTTATGACCCGCTATTTTGGTTTGAATCTTTTATCAAAGATAGCATAATACTCATACCTTTTATGATAGAAATTTTATAATACCATTACATTGTAATATCTTTTATAAAAAAATCTTTTATCAAAGAACGTTGATACATTTCTTTGATAGTTAGCCTAATACCGGCCTTTGATAGGGAATCGAACTGCAGCCACCTTAGCGAGAATCTAACGATGGTATCATTGAGACTGTCAAAATCCCGGGATGTCTAATGCCACAGAAGTTCAACTTAAGGTTCAACTGTGGAGCGCGGGAATTAATTGGTTTGCTTGTTAGTCCTTTGTTCTCATCCCAGATCCTGTGAGTAAAGCAGCAGTAACAGTCTACCATCACAGCTCGAGAATGCCTAGATTCTTGTTACGGTGAACAGGGCAATCCTTGACATTTAAGTATTAGTAACTGTTAGGTATGTTAACTTTGCATTATTTGTGTTTGTATATTCTGACCTTCGTAGCTCTGTGGATGTTGCCCAGATCGTCGCAGTTTGCGCAAAAAAGGAAACAGCTTTTAACGACTACCGATTATGGAAGTATTTCTTTCGCCAGTCCTTGAACCGGGATTGTTTCCAAAGAACCTGTCTGAACAGTTAACCTACTTGTCTTCCGCTAAATCTCCAGTTCAGCTTGTTTACATCCCAAGCTTACTCTTGCTCTATCGCACGCCTCTGTTATGTGGACACGTTTGAGTAGCCCAGTAGGGCCCATGCGTATTGCCATCCATCCCAAAGGAACCCCCGGTCAGTAGGGTAGGTTTCTTCATTTGTTAATGTTTGACCTCTCGTTTTTATTCGAATGTCCGTCTTGATATTACATTTCATTTCGGCTTCGGTGGCGTAGTCGGTAGCATTCTGAACTGCTATGCCCAAGATCACGGGTTTAAACCCGGCCGAAGTTGTCGGAGTCTAGGGAGTCTTTCACTTTCCCGCCTTAATTGGCCCTTGTCTCATCTTTCCTGATCCTCCTTCTTCGAGAGGTCAGACCTCTTGTATTCTTTTCATTATATCTTCGTTTCTCTTTAGGATTCCCGCACTGTTTTTGTTAATTGGCTCCCCGTGTATCTAAATACCCTTTAGCGAATTTTTTGCATCTACACTCCATTTTGTAGGTATTTTCAATCTACGTTGCATTTTGTAAGTCTTGTCGATATAAATTGCATTTTGCGAGTATTTTCAACCTCAATTGCATTATGTAAGGATTGACAATCTACATTGCTTTTTAGTAAGTCTTTCAATATAGGGGCTGGGACTTAAGTGAGTATTTTGAATCTCAATGGCATTTTGTAAGTATTTTCAACCTAAACCGCTTTTTACAAGTATTTTCAATCTAAATTTGATTTTGTATTGTGGGCATTTTGTACCTAAGTATTTTGATTGTCAATTGCAGTTAGTAGGTATTTGGAATCTAAATTACAGTTTGTAAGTATTGTCCATCCAAGTGAGTAGTTAGAATCTATCATACATTTTGTAAGCATTTTCAATTTCAATTGCATTTTGTAAGTAGGCCTATTTTTAATTTCGTTCTACTTTGTGAGTATTTTGGATTTGAAATGTGCGTTTTTCAATCTAAATTGCATTGTGTATTTTCAATTGCATTTTGGAAGTATTTTGAACCTCA
This sequence comes from Meconema thalassinum, assembly GCA_946902985.2. NCBI lineage: Eukaryota > Metazoa > Arthropoda > Insecta > Orthoptera > Tettigoniidae > Meconema > Meconema thalassinum. The sequence goes on from OX336391.1 coordinate 163,985,648, forward strand.
ATTGCATATTGTACGTATTTTGAATTTCAGTTGCATTTTGTATTTGCATTTGTTCGTATTTTGAACCTAAACTACATTTTGTGCGTATTTTTCAATCTATTCCTTTTGTGATTATTGTCCTTCTAAATTCCCTTACATTGGCCAACTCGCCATTTTGTTAGTAGTTTCAAAAAAAATGCAAGCAAGCTTGTAGTTTAACGTGACCGTTAATCTCGAGATCATGAGCCACGGGACCTCCTTTTTACGTGGAATCCGAACCACAGGACATGGCATTTCACTTCGAAAATCTCACATGCATTGACCGGGAATCGAACTCGGACCGCCTTGGTGAGAGGCATACAGCTAGAGGCTGAGCCACCACGCCCCCTGTGAGTAGTTTCAATCTGAGTTCCCTATTGTCAGTATTTTCAGTCTAAGTTAATTTTCGTTATGGTTTCCATCTCATTGTCACTTTCGCTATCACCCAGACCATTTGGGGCCGATAACCTAGATGTTAGGCCCCTTAAAACAACAGTCATATCATCGTTATTGCTTCTATTTGGGGAATGGGATATTTTTGGCCGTCAGTCCCGTGTTCTGGTGTACGTATGGTTCGTGTCTGTTAACCTTGATTTCTGTAGTGTTTTAATATGCATGTCCTCATTATTTCTGTCTGTATGGGATTAAGGATGAAGTGCGATGACATTCTATGTGGCAGATGGTTTTTACGGTCAGGTGCCGTTCCTGACTCCAACCTAATGAAGGAGTTCGAAGAAAGTGGCAATTTCGATGTTCCGTTTAGCACTACCATCTAGAATAGAAACCGGGACTCAGTTGAGAATTAGTTAATCACCAAATGGAATCGTTTTGAGACTTCTAAAGTAGGATAACAAACATTTATAGATTATTTCAACTAGCAATCTGAAGAGGTGAGTGTAAAACGTTATCCTTCATTTTCGGACTACGCTTGATATATTTTCGGTGTGGGTGTATATACTGTATCTAAGTTGCTCTCGAATCTGTAAACACCGTCTGTGATGTTTGGACCGAATATTTTCTGATAATCCTCCTTCCCTTAATTGCCAGTGTTCAACATTCTGCTGCATATAGCCTATTACTTCAGGTCTAATCACAAATTGATTATGTCTAATTTTTACACTTCAAGAGATTGATGATCTGTTAAATACATTTTGAGTGAGTCGGAAGGCTGATTCAAATTTGTTGACACGTGTTAAGATTGCGAACTTCTCAGAATTGTTGAGTTCAACCCACTGAAGCACATGCATTATTATTATTATTATGATTATTATCATCATCGTCGAACCCGCTAACTTAAGGGGGGAGATGTACATTTCAGGGTCAAAAATTTTAATTTTTGTTAATGAATTATTTGAATGACTAATCTTGTATTTTTCATTTGGTGAAAATAAAATGAAAATATCTTCAATACTTCCACAGATAAGCCCTAGTTGCTGTGGCTTAAGTTGTCTCTTTAAACTTCAGTCTACCACGCCCTTAGGTATGTTTGTACTAATATGAACAACATACACCTAAATACTTTGTGTATCAAGCATACTTCCCATTTAAGAGAATATTTTTTACCTAACAAAAATTTAAAAAATATACATTTAGAGTAAGAATATGAAAATAAAAATTCCCGAATATGTGTATCAATTATTTTGGTTTGTGTTGTAGCCGTGAATGTTACAAACGGCTCAAAAGAACATTCATGTAAATATTTTAAATTGTGGGGTAGTTATCATGTAAACGCTGTCCAACTGTACAAAAACCAGCTGAATGTTTTGTGGTATAATATTGCATGACTGCAAGAATATTATAAAATGTGTTTTGTGCATAATAATGAGTGAACTATGTTTAATAACCCTGCAAAGTTTTATTTTTTGCAATACAGTAGAGTCTCGCATACTCGGCACTCGGTAACCCGGCACTCCGGATTTCTCGGCCACCCTGACAGGGGGGGGGGGGGGGGAAATCATGATTTTTGTTTGTTTTAGTGATTCCGCACAGAGCGTTATTATGTTTTCTTTCGTCTTCTCCGCTATAGACATTCTGTTTCTTCGCCGTCTTGGTGACTAGGCTTCAAGAAACAGTTTTCAAAGCGAAAAGCAAAGTACTGTAATTGTAGTGGCTTGATACTTTCTGTTAAAAACAAATAAATGTCTGCATTGCTTTACTTTTAAACCAAAACAAATAGCTTATTTCTTCTTTTGAACACATTTCCCGATAACCCAGCATTTTCGCGTACTCGGCCACCCTTCGGTCCACAGTAGGCCGAGTTTGGGAGACTCTACTGTATATATTTTATGAAATGTAGGCCTACATTTTATTTAACTCGCTAGAAATTTTCACGCGGAAGGTATACCTTCCCTCTTAATATCAGGCCGACACTCCATCACCAATCCAGTTTTTTTAATTTTTTTTAGCATGTGGCTGTGACTTTTACTACCGGCAGTGTCCGAGAACATGTTCGACTCGCCAGTTTGTAGCTGCTTCTATGCGGACACCCATGGGGTGAGCTACAAGTACCGTCGCGCGTGGAGTGTTATCTGGGGAGGAAAGTTTGACTGTAGAGACGAGGAGTTGGAAGGTAACGGCTGGGCCTATAGTTCGGGACCAACACAGGCATTTGCCTGAAAGGAAGATGGGAAACCACAGAAATCCACCTTCAAGGTTGCCGGCGGGGGGATTCGAACCTCCTCGCCTCCCGGATGCGAGCGACTGCCAGCAGCGAACTCACCCGGGCCGATCCAGTGAAGCATGTACTGTAAAAGAGTGGCGAAGCGACGTGCCTTGAGCGACATGGTCGCACACATTTATCAGCATCATGTGAGGTGTTCGTGCTTAGTTAAGTTTGTGACTCGCAAGTTCCTGGGCTCATCTCTAGAAACTGCGGTGGAATACAGGCCAGCCATCCTAGAAGCTTTCCCACTTCTGTTTGGGATACACAGGGCCGTAGAGAGGCGATTGTGGGCACTAGGACAAGGTCTTCCGGGCCCCGCCATTTTTATTCAACCAGTTACACAATTTTGGAATTACGGTATAATGCTTGCACATTTTTAACCTCCCACCCTCCAAATAAGAAGCTCCGTGGAATTTAGCTTGCACAACTGAATATTCATTTACTTTGTTTTTAGTTAATCAGCCACTCTCCTTCTCTTCTCACTCATTGGTTGTTCTTGTACTTCAAGATTTTGATCACCATGCATAGAAATATCCATTTTGTTGTATCCAGTGCTTTTTTTTAGGGGGAACGCGGGGGTTCGCGTACCCCTTCAACATTTGAAAACTGTTCAAGAAAATAAATATTGGTACATTTATATCTAGTCCGGCAAATACAACTTCTGACTTGAATGTTCATCGATCATCTGGCGTAAAGGCGCTGTTCACAGCAGCTGCGGGAGATTTCGAGAAATCCTCGATTTAAATCGATCTATCGAATTAGTTTCTTTTGGTCGGAAACTCTGGCACTCCGTTCCTATAAGCACGCAGGCTAGTGTTCGGAGGCGGGGTATGTTGTTATTTTGTGCGTGTGGTTAGTTTTGAAGAATTACGAAAATAACGAACTATTTAACATCCACCCAAGCATCGAAAAAGCTGAAAGTTAACGATTCGAACACACACAATGACCGGACTTTGAAAATTGCCGAAAATTTTAAGATCATGATGTTTTGTCGACTACAACTGAGAGTACCCCTTCCTTTTTATTTTTAAGCACTTGTTGTATCTGAACGTTTTCAGGCACCACAAGAGTAAGCCATACTGCTTTCAGAAATGTATGAACTAATGATTCATTTTTTCTGACATTGAATAACAAGCGTTACGCTCCACAAAGCGCTCTAGCACGTTATATAAGGTGCGTTCAAAAAGTAACGAGCCGGAGGATACCTTTCCTGCACTCGTGTGGATGGCCTTGCCATTTTTGGGTGGTGGTGACCCTGGATGCTTCCACTGGAGGTTTTGTCGTTTGGATTCTGGTTCGAAGTGATGACACCATGACTCATCTCCAGCCACCACTCGTGCCAGGAACCCATTCCCTTCCCACGCATAGCGCTGCAGATGACCAAGAAAGTGGGCCATTCGACATGCTTCCTGGTGTGGTTGAAGACTGTGGGGCACACATTGGGCACACACTTTGCGCAAGTGCAGTCGTTCCTTCATGATGGTGTGCGCACTTCCGACGCTCAATCCGACCCCGGCGGCTATGGCGTTCATTGTCACTCGACGGTCCTGGGTAATGAGTGCATCAACCAGTTGGACGTTGTCATCAGTAATGCAGGGGGTGCCCCAGACCGGGCATCATCGGCTAACGACACCCGTCCTTCCCTGAAGTGCTTGTGCCACGCCTTGACCCTTGCAAGGGACATGCAGTGTTCGCCGTACACTTGTGACATTCGGCGATGAATGTCCGTTCCCCCTACTCCTTCCGCTGTCAGAAACCGAACAATACCTCTTTGCTCTTCGGTTGACGCCTCCATGTCACTGTTTGCAATGCGACTGGCAGCGTTGGACGATTGATGCATGCTGCTGCTCGCTCTGTATCGTCATGTGACGTGCACACGTGCCCTCTAGCGACAGGCTGTGACCTTCCACGCTCTGGTCGGAACCACACCTCGTTACACACGCCACGATTAGCTGAAGTCGTCACCGGTTTGCGCATCCCAGCCTCCGGCTCGTTACTTTTTGAACGCACCTTATACATTAAATGGACAACTCTGGCAACTTTGTCATTTCCCAAGAATAAAAACAAAAAACACAATGGTTATTTATAAAATTAATTATACGTTCTATTTGTTATGTTGGATAGTATTCACTGGCTGTATTTACATCGAACAGTCATATCAGAAAATTTCATGATTGTCTTGGCATTAAATAAAGTTGTCTACTACAAATCCTTTTACCGCCTCGGGTCCCTCAGCAAATCCGAGCCCAGGGTCCTACAGCCCCGCTTGCCCCTCCCTCTCGTCGGGATTGCTCCTAACTTAGTTTTGTTGTTGCTTATTTTAGGGACTGCGACATCGCGGTCATATAGCCCCTTGTATTTGTGTGTGTGTGTGTGTGTAGAATTCGTGTGATAACCTGTATTATTGTTATTGTTGTTTTAATGTGCGGAACAGCGAGGCCATCTGCCTCTGTATTATTGAATAATAATAATAATAACTAGCGGACCCGTGCAAGAACTCTCGTATAATGGGTTGTGCGCGTCCTATGTGTACAGACTACCCGCCCTCTCTAGTGCTATGCGGGCTGTACACAGTTATATCAGGTGCTATCATCTTGTTTATTTGTTTAAAAGCACTTTATAAACAAATAAATATATTTCCGTTGACTTTTCAAGAAATGCAAGATTTTTCCTGTACTAATGAGACGATTTGGAAGATTTTGGTACAAAACACACCTAACTCCCTCTGGTTTTGGAGCTTCGAGTTTTGTGTAACATGCACCTTAGCCTTAGCGTATTATATAATAAGATTGTTATTGGTTTTACGTCCCTTTTAACTACTGTGGCTTTTAGAGAGACCGGGGTGCAAGAATTTTTCCCCGAAGGGGATCGTTAACGTGCCAGTAAATCTACTGACACGGCTCCCTCAAATGCCAACTGCCTGTGCCAGGATTCGATCCTGAATCCTTGGTACAGCAGGCGAGAACGTTACCGCTGAGCCACGCAGCCAGTCTGTTATTGCGGTGACTGTACCAGTGTGTGTATTTGTAAATAGGATTGGCATGGAGGCGGCCGTGGCCTTAGCCCAACATTTTCCTGGAATAGTAGGGGAACCTCGGGGGATAAAAACACTTTCAGGATGGCTCAGGTGGGATTCGAACCCTCCCTTTCTCAGTTTTACCTCACGAGGCTGAGTGTACCTCTTTCCAGCCCTCAGACAAGAATTAAAACTTCTTGGCAGACACCCAGTAACTAAACTATACGCTACACCACGAGGTGGTTGATATTGCCGCCTCCTTCACAATCCTAGGTTTGGTTGCAAATACACACATAACTACAGACACCGCAATAACACATGTTATCAGACAAGTTCTACGTACACCCAATCAGATGGGGATGATGTTCACGATTTTACAGACCTCGAAAGAAATAACTTCTTCTGAAAATGGTGTCTTTTCATACCACTGTGGGAGAAAGTTTTGTGTAGATCCCTGCTGATTTGGAGGCTTTTACCATCGTGGTCATCGGCTACATATGCTTGGTTATGAGTTCAGTTTACCTAGTAAGTTACAAGTGTGGAAACTTGTAACTGGGGCTAGGATGGGGAATCACAGCACCTTGGCCTTAAGTTAGGTGCGATCTCGGCATTTGCATGGAGCTTATGGGAGAACCATGGAATATAACTTCTAGGATGACTGAGAAGAGAATCAAACCCACCTCTTTCCAGTTGTGCCTCACCTGGCCGGGTATACCCCGTTCAAACATTCTTATTACTGTATAAGATCCTCCATTGCAGAGCAGACAATTAAATCTAAGCCGCTTGTACGGGAAGCTGATCTACTTACTGCCACACCATGACAGCTGTCGAATATTTCAGGTCAAGAACACTACTAACCCCTGTTACTGATGACACCACAATAACATGGGTTAGCAGATACCATTGACACGCACGTGTTTGATATCCACAGCGTTCCTACCTCGTACATTATTAAAAACAATAAAGGAAGACTTTCTCGAGCCTGCGATTTATGTTTATTCGCTTGTCCAAAGTTTATCTTTCGGGTCCCCAGTTTAAGTGGAAGTTTCTGTCTCTTCTTGCGAAAGTTAAAGTTGACCTCACATTGTGGGGAGAAGTTATATTGTGTTTGCAAGTTAGGCGATACATTCTCCGTCCTTGTATGAATTTTGCAGCATCATCGTAAGAAGTTGCTTGCGCCCGGTAAACTGAGAATCAATACGGTACAGAGCCCTCCCTGTACCACGCTGTCTGTTGGAGCTGGGCTACACGCCCAGCCCAGGCTTGTCATTCACATTGTAGACATTTTTTAATTAAATCATAATAACATAGTAAATATTATTAAATACATTTCTACGATATTTGTATTCCAAGACTTATAACGTATTTTGTCCATTTTACACTTCGACCCAGTTTTTACAGAATTTGTTCAACTTCCCGTCTTTAAAAAATAGGAGATAAATACTTTCATTGCAACTGTTGATGAAAATTCTAACTCGAAAAAATGACAGTCAAAAATTGTTTAGATTCATAATTTCCACGAGTAAGATCACAACAGCAAATGTTCTTTAACGTCCCAAGTGTTCCTTAGGCTATTCTAGTTCACCATTGGTTAGAATATTATCGTTTAATAATATTGTACATTAGATTCCCTAGTTGATTCATTCGCTGGAACTAGGTCATTCAATTAGCAGGTTAAAGCAGCTGTTTTCAAATCGTAATCATTGTTGAATTCCTTTTTTCTTTCTTTCTGGAATACAGTGTACCCTTTCTTTTTGAACATGAAAATCCACAGCCTGCTTCCAGTCGACCGACCGCGTCAGGGAATGAAATGAATGAAGCCCCCATCTAGCGGTGAAGATACGAACTGTGCCGGCTGCCGAAGCATGTCGCACTCCCTTGGGGCAATAAGTAAATGAATGACAAATGAAATGAGAGCGGAGAGTGTCGCTGGAGTACCCGGAGAAAAACCTGTCTTGTCTCCGCTTTGTCCAGCACAAATCTCACATGGAGTAACCGGGATTTGAACCACGGACCCAGCGGTGAGAGACCGGCGTGCTGCCGCCTAAAGCACGGAGGCTCGACTCTTTCTTTTTATAAGTTTATAGTTTTCTGTTTTCTATTGGTTCAGTTCTTCAATTGTGTAATTGCGTAATATTTCTCTTAGGACCCTAAGGTTCTATACTAGCGCCTTTTTTGTTCCCACTATACATTGACGTACCCAATAATTTTCTTCAATGTTCATACCATACTTATGGCGACGATCTCCAGTTTTTTGTCATTTTCCTCCAGCTATACTCGCGGACAATATTTCGAAAATAAATGAAGATATTTATAGACTGGATTGCTGGTTTAAAGGTCATAATCTATTACTGAATGTAAATAAGCCACAAACTATACTTTTGGGATATCCGGAGCTTCTAAATCAACTCAACTCAACGCGACTTTCATATAACCCGATACCATAATCAACTAAATTGGTTAAAGCTCAAAGATCGCAAACAGTTACTGTACGTATGGCAAAGCATGATCTACAAATTATATCCACCAGATCTCCTTTCAATAAAATATCTTCTGTCCAACAACGAAACGACCGATTTACAGACACTCTTGTGCAAATGCCCAAACATTGAACCACTAAATGTTCTCAACCATTTACCATTATCGCCAGTCTGTTGTGGAATGTAATGCCCTTAAATAATGTTCTAGTTTTACGTCCCTTTTCACTACTGCGGCTTTTAGAGACGTCGGGGTGCCGGAAGTTCACCCCACATGGGATCTTTAACGTGCCAGCAAATTTACTGACACGACTCCCTCGCATGTGCGCCAGGATTCGATCCTGCAACATTGGGCACAGCATATTTTGAACTTGATATGTCAGGAAGGAACGTAATATGGATTAATTATGCGTACCTTCATATTGTTAACTAAATAATGCTACGGTTGTTGTAAACTCATTGTTCTGCTGTATGTTTGTACTTATGGTTCGTATCATGTAGACTTGAATGCACTGATACAGTAAACGACTAACTGGAGTTATGGATGTTCTTGTTTGAGATCAAGGGATTGAGTGGCCGCCCTCAGCGTGGTTTCCCCACGTTTGCTTTGTGTTCCGTGATATCTGTCCCATCCCAATGTTGGCAACAACAAACTTACAGACCCCACAATAGCTCTTAATGTCAAACAATGGTGACAGACAACGAATAAGAAGGTCGTGTAATGCAGATATAGTGCAAACCATGTAGATGGAAATTAGAGAATTAAAATCAACACCCACAATTTGAACTCTTTGTACGCTGGTGCTCTGATCACTTGCCAATAGGGTTATAAATCGCTTATTAGTGCTTCGTTTTCATTAGCTGTTTTTGGACTCAGTTTCTAGTTTGTTTTCTCATCGCGTATTGGCAGCCGTGGGTTAGCCGTATTTGTGTTTGTAGTATTTGAGGAATCCCCAGTACTTGTGTATGATCGAGAGATACAATTCGTTCGAGTCCTCAATCACAAGTGATTCTGAACAATGACAAATAATGAAACTGTGTCAAACGTTCAGACGTTATTTCCTTTCTTCTTTGCAGCTCTCCCAGGTTTTTACATACGTTTATTTGTTCTCCTGTGTCTGCCTACTTCAGGTACTTGAATCCTGCACGAGTTTTTTGCTGGCCGCATGGCCAATGTGGCTTATTGCAATAAATGTAAATACAGAAAAAAGATCGAGAGTTAAAGCCCCCATGTGTTCAAAGGGAGATGTTGAACACTTGACTGAACTAGAATGTATTCCGCCCACATATCGCATGTCACAAGCCACTGCTTTATATTTCCCAACCTCACAACCTGTTGTGAAATGGAATGCATGCACTTCACCTGCTCGAGAATGCAAGACATGACTTAACCGTCTTCGTGACCATGTAGTGGATGGTGTGGATCTTCTGTGTATGGACAGTCCAGAACATGCGTCACCCCTCCAACCCCCATTGCTTTTGAATTACCAAGGGATGTGCACGAAGTACATGATATACAGCAGTTCGATATCGTTAGCTACCTTATGTACCCAGAGTTGCCCGGGTGGCGTCCTAACCCTTTTAATGCCAAGCAATTGATGAGTGGTTATGTTAAAATTGCCACGCAGGTTTATGAAATTACAAGTGTTTGATTAAAATTCTCCCCTACTTTCTTTCTTAAAGATTGACTGATGATATTTTTCTGTAGCAGACAATCACATTGATCGTACTAGATGCTAAATCTCTACATACTATAAAACAAAGTCCCCGATTCTTGGTTGTAACGGGTAATCTCGAGAACCACTGGATGGATTTTGATGCTGTTTTCACCATTCTGTACAGAAAGGTTTGTTTGAAAAACGTTCTTTTATTACCAAAGGAAGCCGAGCAGTAACTATTTCAGTGAATAGAGTCTAAGGAAAACGTGCCTTTTAAGCTTACGCTGGGTAAACCGTTAAAAATATCTATATACTATGAGTGTAGGAATTGTTCAGCATGAAAAGTTCTACAAAAAAGTCCGTGACAGCATATCTCGATCTTTAATACATAGCCCACTCTAAGTGTTTTTACGTTTTCCTTTCTTCCAACAATTTCCATTCTGTGGAAATTTAAATTATTAGCTTCGGAGCGAGTTAACAAGTTAGCGAGCGATTCTATCACCCCTGCTTCGGCCAGCATCAAACTGTCGAGTCATGTCGAGTTAAGACTTCACAGAAGAGTAGGCTATAAGTGTATGTATATTGGTTTTCACGGCCAGTGAATGCTGAGTTTTAAGAATACTCTATATGGTTGGAGTTTTGCTGTTCACCTCGGCTTTTCTGAATTGCGTCTGGGACCTGCCGTCCGTACGACTTTTAAGCTTACGCTCGGTAAACCGCTCAAGATACCGGGCGAAGCCAGATGGGTTGCTAGTAATTCATATTCCTCAATTGTGTAATTTAGGCTGTTTACAAAAATTAAGTTGGAAATATTAATATATTTTTGACAGCCTACACATAGTATCTGTTATGATATACATATTAATCCTTATTGCTTTGTGTACAAATCCCAAATAATAAATAATAATAAATAACCCCTGACACTACAGCCCATGAATGGCCTAGTCCTACCAAGTGACTGCTGCCCAGCGTTTTGGCCTGCAGATATTGGGGCGACGCGTGATCAGCGCATCGGGTCGCCTCGGCCGTTAATCTTGGTTTTCGAGATCGGGGTGCTGTCTCACTGTCAGACAGCTACTCAATAGTCCTCACGAGGCTGAGTTCATCCCGTTCCAGCCGTCACGTCAGTTTCTATAATCTCTGACGGAGCTGGGAACCGAACCCGGGGCCTCCGGGTGAGCGGCAGGTGCGTTGACAGGTACAGCGCAACGCTGTAGGATATGACTCAGCTCCAGTAGCTGTCCGTGGTGACATAACACTTATCTGCGCTTCTAAGATAGATAGCGCACGCAATGCTGCTTGACTTATGTGCGGACTGCACTGTGTCATCACTGTATCCTCCTCTTTACCCCGCGGGGCTCCTGCTACAGTAATCAACAAACGGTGGCGCAGCCATGCTCAGCGGCAATCAAATCTTAAATGGGTAATAATTTGAATAAGATTAGCTCAAATAATCATCTTACATTTGTCATGAAGAAAGAACATAACAGCAAAATACTCGTATACATCATAAACATCCGGGTCCGAGTAATGATATTCAACCATTTGGGATTGTATTCTAAAAGCTGTCCGCAAATTTACTCCAAACATTATCCGCAGCTTATTCGCTATCCGCACAGTCATGCAAACTATATCCGCAACCGAACAGGGGGCTTTACCTAGCTAGGTTAACGGAGCTGTTGAATAATTGTTTACCTGCAGGCGGTTGGTTGGTTCCTCAGTTTAGGAGCTGCGACAACGCGGTCATGTAGCCCCGTGTACTATGCGTGTGAGTAGAATCTGTCTGATAACCGGTGTTAATTGTGTATTAGTGTGTGTTATCTGTTTTCAATTAAAGTGAGGACTGCATACATTGAATTTTTTCAAGTAGTTCTTACTTTTGCCGCCAAACGCCACCGTCAACAACTACTAGTTCAGAACTTGATCACCAGATACCACCGCGACGTCGGAACCTAAGAGTGTTTCTCGAATTTTTAACCTATATATAATTTAGCTTCAGACAGGTGTAATTAGTGGAAGGTTCTTTAACATGCCATAAATCTATGACATGGGACCGCCGGCTTTACTTCCCCTCCGAAGGAAGGCATACTGAGGGATTTTTAACGATCGGTCGGGTTTGAATACGCGATCTTGGGCATAAAAGCTCAGCATGCTACCAACTACGCCCTTTTGAGACTGTGAGCTCCACCCGGCACCCTGACGCGTCGTCTCTAAAAACCTCAGTAGTTAAAAGGGACGTAAAACCAATAACATTTTAGCCTACTTTTCACATTTTGCAAAAATGAGGAAAAAGTAGACTTATGAGATCGGGCAAATGTGTGTCTGTCTGGCTGTGTGTGCCCCCCCCCCCCCCCTATCAACTCCTAAACGGCTGCAGCAATCGAAACAAAATTTGGTAGGAGTAATGATATATACCTAAATATCTCACGGCCATATTTGAAAATGATGTCAGTGCTACCAACTGCTGAAAAGTCGCAATTGAAATTTGAGCTCCATGTTGGATATCTTGGAAGGTATGAATGGGAGCTATTTCAAAATTGGCACACGTATAGATAATAATATTGCAGTTTAATTTCCAGGAGGCCATACATGGCAGTGTTGCCAAAATGATTATAAGCCTGCTGATAGGTCCAAATTTTAAATCCATATAACATCTACACTATCAATTGGATTTCAACCAAATTTCGTATGTGTTATGAGTACATAAACAAATATGACTGAGCGTATTCTTAAGAGCCACCAGGGCTGCCAACTGTTAATAAATGCTCTCAATATTTTTTATCCTAATACCCATATATCAGAAAGTATGCAAGCCGACAGCTTTAAACTATGCACACGTATAGTACCTGACATTCTATATTAATTTGGAGTAACTTATATACGTCAGTGTTACCAACATGATTTTAAGCCTGCTGAGAGGTCCAACTTTAAATACATGTAACTTCTATACTATCATTTGGATTTCAACCAAATTTCGTGTGTGCTATGTGTCTGTCTGTTAGGTAGTCAGCCCGAAGGCTGGTTGGATCCTCAAAAGCACCGCCGTTACGTTATGTGAGTAGATACCCACAAAAACCCAAGGCAGCGCTATATTGAGGCGTTCTAGGCAAGAAGAGGAGTGAGGTAGTTTGCCATTGCTTTCCTCACTGAGTCAGAACAGTAGTCCTAACCCTATGTGTACCATAACATATATGACTATGTCGATTCTTGAGAGTAACCAGGGCTGCCAACTGTTAATAAATACTGTCTCTATTTTTGTTACCCTAATATAAATATATCAGAAAGTATGCAAGACAATAGCTCTAAACTTTGCACACGTATAGTACATGGCATTCTAGATTAATTTGGAGTAACTAATATAGGCCTACGCCAGTGTTGCCGACATGATTCTAATTCTGCACATAGGTCAAATTTTAAAATGCATGTAACTTCTATACTAACTAATGGATTTAATTCAAAATTGACACTACAATAGATCATATTATTTCAGATTATATCTGACCAATACATGTATGTCATTGTTGCCAACATGATTTTACGCGCGCTGTTAGATCCAATGTTTAACTGCATGTAACGTCCATGCTATACATTGGACTTCAACCAAATTTTGTATTCTGTACCTTAATAGATGGAACTAAGAATATATTCAGTCACCAGGGCTGCCAACTGTAGTTCTCTATTAGGCTATATTATGCCAGGTATACAGTATTTCAAACTAATTAGAAATTTCGATATAACCAACTTAAATTCGTCATTATTCTAGATAGATCCATATAGATTAATCATTGGCATGAATCTTAAATTTTAAGAAAAGTAGTATATTTAGTTCGTCACGGAACTTCTTGTTATTATCGTTCATGTCAGGCTCCATGTGGACAAGAGACGTCACTGGCCGTGAAAGCCAATATACCATCTTTTTGGAAGCCTTCATACGGAAGTTAAGGCTGCTTGAGCTTTTAGTTCTCGCAGTAATGAGGTGCAGTTGCACTTTAAATAAAGGGAGGTAGCGCGCAGTTCGCTATTCCAGTGGGGGTCAGGGCAGGGACATCAAGAGCCCGCTGATGAGCCTAGCTTGGTGTCCTAGGCGAAACCCCACACAAGACACGGCACAAACCTAGAAGAATTGCTGGGTTTTAATTCACTGACCGTGAAAGCCGATATACCACGAGGCATCATAGATTGAATGCGTAATACTCGCTTTGAAGATGTCCGGCCAGCTGATATCAACATTCCCTGCAGTTTCTGGGAACTTTTTAGCTCATTCTGTTGATAGGGATCTGTTTATCGCAAGATAAGGTTATTGTTGTTTTCACAGAGGTCGATCGCTACTTACGTCGTATATATCACGCTAAGACCAGAAGATTGAGTGTTCGATTACGGAATGTATAATTATAATTCCTACAAAGTGTGTCACGAATTCTTATCGTTATGTGTCATATCTGTGTGGGTGTGAGGAAGAGATGGACCATTCATTACTGGCCCGTGCCAATGAATGCGTGCTAGATGCGGACGTGTTAGATGCGGACAACCCTAATTGATACCCTACGCTGCCCCTAACGACCCATGCTAGTTGGGGACATAGTAGATTGCTACCCATTAGCGGCCGGAAATATTAAACAATAGTTCTCACAAATCTGTTCAGGTGGAGCCATTCTACTACATTGCCTTTGCACCGGTCTGGAAAAATCGGCGTTATTCTAAGGATGAATATTATGAGAGTGTGGTGGTTACCATGATTTATGTTCATGACATTTATGGTTTTTAGTTACGTGAAGCCTCCGTGGCTTAGGCGGTAGCACGCCGGCCTCTCACCGCTGGGTCCGTGGTTCAAATCCCGGTCACTCCATGTGAGATCTGTGCTGGACAAAACGGAGGCAGCCAGGTTTTTCTCCGGGTACTCCGGTTTTCCCTGTCAAAATTTCATTCCAGCAACACTCTCCACTATCAATGTCATCTGTCATTCATTTAATCATTGCCCCCAGAGGAGTGCGTCAGGCCTCGGCAGCCGGCACAGTCCATATCCTCGCCGCTAGATGGGGGCTTTATTCATTCCATTTCGGAGACTGGAAGCAGGCTGTGGATTTTCATTCATGGTTTTTAGTTACGTAGGCCTATAAGCAAAAGAAAAGCATATATATTTATAAAAAAATCCTAGCCCTAGTGACCACCAAGTGTATCCGAAGGGTAATCGCTTGAATGAAATTGTGCTGTGTTAGAACAATTCTACATGGTGCTCTATTCATTGTGGTATATGTTTGATTGAGACTGTATTCACAATCATAATTTTATTCATCAACAAATTGGTGGATCACCCTGTAGTTGGCTGAGAACTCGACTCGTTAAGAAGGAAGTGGTGTAATTAGTGCCAAGCCGCTGCAGCACATTTGCATAACATGAGAACAGATCAATTGTGACTTGGTGTCCATTAATTGTCTCTTCCTCTCGTCCCTGCACATACCAGTTATGACCTTGGAGGGTTTTAATTGTGTCTGCTAACTACGATATATTCCGCAATTATCTCTTGCCAAGTTTATTTTATCTTCAGCGAATCCATCGCGCCACATAGGTCTACCTCAGGATGTAGCTGTATCGTCCACAGATCCAAGGTTTAAATCCTGGTGTTGGCACAGACTAGAGTAATATGTCTGTGAATCTATGGAAGCCACTGAGGTATACTATAGATGTGCTGAGTTATGGTATTCGGAGCTCTGTTTTATGCCTGAGGATGTGTGACAGGTGCTATTCATAAAATAATGCTTCTGCAAAGCAATGGCAAACTACCCCCATCCTGGAAGAGGTCGTGGCCTTAAGTTAGGTATCGTCCTAGCATTTTCCTGCAGTAAAAGTGGGAAACCACAGAAAACCACTTCCAGGATAACTGAAGTGCGAATCGAACCTGCATCTTCTCAGTTTTGCATCACGAGACTGAGTGTACCCCGTTCCAGCCCTCAGACCTCAGACCAGAATGAAATGTCTTGGCAGAGTCTCGCGGAATCGGACCCAGACCTCCGGGCCGAAGCCAAGAATGCTAACCACTACACCACGAGGTGGTCCCACTCAAAAGCAATAACTAACATTAACATTGTGCCCCTTATTATGGTGTTTGACGCCATTTTCAGTGTAGCCTTAGTTAACAAAAGTTCGATGCTTTTCAGTCGGTCAACTCATTTGTGCCCAAATGAGATTTTTTTCTTTTTTTTAACCGTCCACTTGAGCCTCTGGACTGCGTGTTAACAACCACTCTCATTTCAGTGTCTGCGTCTTGTTAGTTTGCCGGCTTTGACATCTTGCCAGTATCTCTTGAGCCCATCTATCAGCTTGTTCTTCCGCTTCTCTGTGTAATAATAATATCGTATGGCCTCGGTGTCGGGTGCAAGCTTTGTAATTTTACTCCCAGAGGGTAGCTTGCATGCCGAACTTCGTTGTTCCTTGAATCACTATGAAAGTCAAGGAGGTTAGATATCTAAGTTCCTTGACCACTATAGCGCTTTCTAGTAGAGAAATGAGGAACTTTGTGTTGGCGGAAACTCCTGAGATTTATTTTGCCATTATGAACACGGCCTACTGAATTCAAATGGGTTCTTTGACATGGTAACATCGTATGACATGCGTGTCGTATTTTTTCCGCCTTTCAAAAAAAAAAACACTTACCACGGCCAGGAGCGAACCTGCAATCTTGGGGTTAGTAGACCGACACGCTATCCACTCACCCACCGTGGCATACTCCACTATTCTGTTAAAGGGCCTCTCCGTCTTCTGGGTTCTGCCTCCACCATAAAACCCTGATAGCTTTTCACCATCCTTCTGAAACTATTCCTGTCTTTGATTTTATCCTCCGTAATGCCCACCTGTCTCATATCTTACTCACACTCTTGGAAACATTTCAACTTGGAGATCTTCGGTTATTCCCTAATCCTGAAAATAATTACATGAGATTAATACATATACTTGGAAGACCAGTTTCAATCGTCAAGCGATCATCATCAGATCCATTACACTTAGGCTATAAAATGTATGTCTGAAAATGAGTGAAAATATTTACAATATAACTATAGGTTATGCAACTAGTTAATATTTCATTAGGATTAGGGAATTACCCATCTCATTGGGGTACAATCGTGTTGATCGATTGAAAAGCATCAAACTTTTGTTTTTATTGTGTCCTTCCTATTCAGGATACTGTATTACATCATTCCGTTTTGTTTGGTGCAGCGGACTGGATTGCCTTGTGCATGCCCTTCCTTCACTTTATCTGCTATGTCCAAGTAACTGTTATTGCTGTGGTTAACGGGCCAACTCTCTCCATCGCATTGTCTTGATAAACTCCTCGCCTAGGTCTCCAGTTGGGGGCTCGCGACTGGAAATGCGTTGTTGTTGCTTATTTTAGGGTTGCGACTTCGTGGTCATGTAGTCCCGGGTACTTGGGTGCGTGAGTGGAATTTGTGTGAAAATCTGGGTTATTGTGATGGCCGTACTAGTGGGTGTATTTGTGAATTGGGTATAGGATTGGGAAGGAGGCGGCCGAGGCCTCAAGTTAGGAACCATCCTAGCATTTGTCTGGAGTAGAGGTGAGTAAACCACTGATACCCACTTTTAGGATGGCTAAGGTGGGAATCGAACTCTCCTCTTCTCAGTTTAGCCTCTCGAGGCTGACTGTACCGCTCCAACCCTCACACATGAATAGAAATGTCTTAGTGGTCCCGACGAATCGTAGTACTACAGCCGGTACTACTCCTTTCAGTACCCCGCGGCCTAGCCATAGGCTACTTGTTAAATCGTGCACCACGGCCGTCCGGGCAGTTGCAGAAATCTGAAGATCGCAGGTCCGAATCCCAGCGCTGACAGCGGCTATCCTGAGTGTGGATTTTCTTCGGGGTTTCCCACGCTCCCTCCAGGCAAATGCCGGGATAGTCTCCATCAGAGTCCCTATTACAGCTACAGACACTACTACTGCCATCACAGATATATACTGTAGCTTATCAGACAAGCTCAACACACACCCAAATACACGGGGTGATGACCAAGGTGTCGCAAGACCCTTAAGGACACCACGTACTTTTGCATGATGAAAAAATCGATCTTTTGATTTTGGCGCCATAAAATTCTTCATTCTTTTCTGAATCCAAATATATTTATCTACGATCTGAGCTATGATAAACATATCACTCCCTATTATTGCGCTCTTTCCTGGCTGAAACCTGAACTACGTCGATCATATCACATTCTTGTCCAGATTTTCCGATTATTGTCTGACGACAGACCACTATACTTATCAAATAAATTCAAGTACTTGTCTTCTTTCCATGGTAATAATACACGCTCTGGTTCTTCCCTCTCCATTCCTATTCATCGCTCATCTACACACATCAAAAAAAGTTTTGCATCACCTCGGTTCCCAGATCTCCGGCATATAGACGTTGACTGTGTATATTGTATCAAAGATACAGTCCCTTTGACTGTTCATAGATGTCACTAAAACTGCTCAAAGATGTAAACAACCATGCATGAGCAGGGCCTATTAGACGAAAGGGGTACGACAGCCGATCAGTTCCAGTCATTCCACCAGGACGAAGGTACGCTGCTCATGTTGTCTGTAGTTCTACCATGCCTAGAAGGTCAATACCGCAGTTCGATCGCGTCCGCATTGTTACTTTGTGTCAAGAAGGGCTCTCAACAAGGGAAGTTTCCAGGCGTCTCAGAGTGAACCAAAGCGATGTTGTTCGGACATGGAGGAGGTACAGAGATACAGGAACTGTCGATGACAGGCCTCGCTCAGGCCGCCCAAGGGCTACTACTGTAGTGGATGACCGCTACTTACGGATTGCCGCTCGGAGGAACCCTGACAGCAATGCCACCATGTTGAATAATGCGTTTCGTTCAGCCACAGGACGTCGTGTTTCAACTCAAACTGTGCGCAATAGGCTGCATGATGCGCAACTTCACTCCCGACGTCCATGGCGAGGTCCAGCTTTGCAACCCCGACACCATGCAGCGCGGTACAGATGGGCCCAACAACATGCTGAATGGACCCCACAGAATTGGCATCACGTTCTCTTCACCGATGAGTGTCGCATATGCCTTCAACCAGACAATCGTCGGAGACGTGTTTGGAGGCACCCTGGTCAGGCTGAACGTCTTAGACACACTGTCCAGCGAGTGCAGCAAGGTGGTGGTTCCCTGATGTTTTGGGGTGGCATTATGTGGGGCCGACGTACGCCACTGGTGGTCATGGAAGGCTCCGAAACGGCTTTACGATACCTGAATGACATCCTCCGACCCATAGTGCAACCATATCGGCAGAATATTGGAGAGGCATTTGTCTTCATGGACGACAATTCTCGACCTCATCGTGCACATCTTGTGAATGCGTTCCTTCAAGATAACGACATCGCTCGACTACAGTGGCCAGCATGTTCGCCAGACATGAACCCTATCGAACATGCCTGGGATATGTTGAAAAGGGCTGTTTATGGACGTCTTGACCCACCAACCACTCTGAGAGATTTACGCCGAATTGTCGTTGAGGAGTGGGACAATTTGGACCAACAGTGTCTTGATGAACTTGTGGATAGTATGCCACGGCGAATACAGGCATGCATCAATGCAAGAGGACGTGCTACTGGGTATTAGAGGTAGTGGTGTGTACTGCAATCTGGACCACAAATGCTGAAAGTCTAGCTGTATGATGGTACAACATGCAATGTGTGGGTCTCATGAGCAATAAAACGAGCTGAAATGTTGTTTGTGTTGATCTCTATTCCCTTTGTATTTAAAGGTTCCGGAACTCTTGGAACCGAGGTGATGCAAAACTTTTTTTGATGTGTGTATATACAACTACTCTTTTCATGTGGTGGGGTCTAGGCTCTGGAATACCCTTCCAGCCAGTGTCAGGGGTATCACCTCACTATCTAAATTCAAGACCACCTGCTGGGGCAGCCTGCTGAACACTGCTGACCGACAACAAGTATGACTGGATGAGTGAATGAGAGTGTGAAAGTCATGATCAATGTCAATTATTATTGTTTAATTTTGTCGCCATAGAATGTTTATTGTATTGTATTAATGTGGTTAAGTGTAAGAGAGCCCTAACTGCGCCACCAATAAAGGCAATAATAATAATAATAATAATAATAATAAGTTTGTTGGGGTTTTGATGTCTACAGCTACCTTAAATTCGTTTTTTAAAATTAGCGTCCCATGCTCTGAATAATACACTTTTAACTTTGCCAGCTGTTATCCGTTAATACTCATTTTTCATGTTTAGATACCAATAACTAGGAAACCATTTAAGATAGTTGGTTGGTTGGTTCCTTAGTTTAGGGGCTGCGACAACGCGGTCATGAAGCCCCGTGTACTTTGGGTGTGTGTAGAATCTGTCTGATAACCGGTGTTAATTGTGATGGCTGTATTAGTGTGTGTATCTGTTTTTTTATTCAAGTAGGGACTGCAACTTTGAATTTTCAAATAGTTCCTACTTTTGCCGCCAAACGCCACCGTCAACGACTACTAGGCCTAGTTCAGAACTAGCTACTAGACGCCACCGCAGTCGGCTCTTGGCAACGAACGTAGCAACCTAAGAGCGTTGTTTACATTCTTAACCTATCCAATTTAGTTTCACACAGGTGTAATTAGTGGAAAGATCTTTAACATGCCATAAATCTATGACATGGGACCGCCGGCTTTACTTCCCCTCCGAAGGAAGGCATACTGAGGGATTTTTTAACGCTCTCAAAAAATCCGACGGCTTCGGCCGGGTTTGAACCCGCTATCTTGGGCATAGAAGCTCAGCATGCTACCAACTACGCCACCGAAGCCGCCTCCATTTAAGATAGAGGGCTATTTTTTTTACATTATCTTGCTTATTGGAGTACTTGAATGTTAACCTATTTTCACTTCCAAAACATAGTAGGCATGGATTGGGAAGAGTAAAATTGATACATGTTTTTCAATAAATTTAAAAAGAAAGAGTTCGGATTTTTTCTTGCATTCTGTCCCAATAATAATGAAACAAAGTGGTTACTCATCTGCCATGATCCATTCCAAGTATGTGAACAAAATTTGAGAATATTTGATTGAAAAACAACTGAAAACTGTGTACCTGAAGCAACGTTTACAACATTTTTTTTGAAAATGTATCTGTCCAAATTTGTATTCATTTCACACATCCTATAAAAGCAAAGTACTGTAACACTACATGGTAAAAAAAACCAGCTCAGAATATACCGCTTCTTATATGTGACAAGAATAGCATAAACCCAGAAAATACAAGTGATGCCACAAAAATAGACTTTTTCATCGTGTAAGAGTACGTGGTGACCTTAATGTTTTTTCGTGTGGCCTCCTGAGAGGTCGAGTGCAGGTCTTTCTAGTCGACGCCCGTGGGCGACCTGCGCGTCGGAATGAGAGATGAAATGAACGGGTGAAAGTGGGCAAGGATGTGGAAGGAAGCTCCCGCGGCCTTTCAGAACTTACTGTCCCAGCAGTTGCTTGGTGTTGTAAATGGGGAAACTACGGAAAACCATTTCAAGGATGGCCGACGGTATGGTTCGAACCCACGCGTCTACAGAGTCAGCCGAGAGCTTGGCGCCATGACCTAACACTGCGCTTTAGCGAGCGTAGCCACCACTGTCTACCGAAATGAATCATCAACAACAACAACAATAACGAACTGATGAGAAGCCGACGGAATGAAGTTCATTTACTTTCGGAGAGGTCACTACTCTTGCCCAGTTCTTTGATGTGTGCATGTGTGTGTCCCCATGATTCTAAGTGGGAACTCGATGCACTTTCCGTGTACGTGTTTTTGTACCAGGTACCGTCACGGTGCTTTACGCTTGTTGTTTTCCTCGTCAACTGTGAAGGTAAACCGCTAAGGAGTTTCCAACACTAAAAGCCTGTGAGCACGAAGTACCAGCTGTTATTGATGACGTCTTCTCTGGGATGTTTATGAATTTTCCACTCAAATCTCTCTTCATTGCGATACTCACTTGTCAGTGCATCAAGCTGCTGACCACGGTGGTGGTTAATACTCGGAATATGTTCATGTTGTTTGAGTCTTCAGTCTTTTGACTGGTATAATGCAACTCTCCATGCCTCCCTGTCCTGAACTAATCGTTTCATCTCTACATAGCTACCACACCCTACATCGGAAGCAATCGGAAGTCTATAACATATTCAAACCTTGGCCTGCCCCTACAGTTCTTGTCCTCGACCCTTCCTTCCACAACTAAGCTTGCTATTCCTTAGTATGTGCCCTACCAACCTATCCCTTCTCTTCATTAGCAGTCACCAGAAAAATCTCTCCTCTCCCACTCGTCTTAATGCCTCTTCATTTGTTACCCTACCTACCCATCTGATCTTCATCATTCTGCTGTAGGCCTAACTAACACCACATTTCAAACGCTTTAATTCTCCTCTTCCCTGCTGCACCAATAGTCCAAGTTTCACTTCCATATATTGCCACGCTCCAGACAAAGGCTTTCAAAAATGACTTCCTAATACCTAAATCTCAATTTGATGTCAACAGATTCCTTTTCTGTAGAAATGCTTTCCTTGCCTGCGCCAACCGACTTTTTATATCCTCTTTGCTTCATCCATCACTGTTTTTTTTGCTTCCTAAGTAACAGAAGTTACCTACGTCCTTTAGCTTTTCACCTGCCAATTTGTTGTCCATAGAGGTTTCTGATTCATTTCGGCTGCAGAATATAGCTCCAAGTAATTACAAATAGACCCATCACAGTCACACGCTTTAACCGACATATTTCACACATTCAGATAGTAAGGTGCTTTGGCACTTGATATGACCCAAGTCTCCCTCCCTCCCTTAATACTGTACACTGAGTGGTTCGCCTGAGTTCGATTCCCGGCTATGCCAAGAAATTTAATTCTATCAACCTGGAAGTGTTTTCAACTTCTACGCCAGGATGGTTCGTAACTTAAGGCCACGGCCAACTCCTTCCAAATTCTCGCCTTAATTACAAATATACTAGTCTACTATTACTACTACATGTTATCAGACAAATTCTACAAGCACACACAAACACACGCACCCATGTACACGGGGCTAAATGACCATTCTTACAGCTGGGTTGGGGAAAAACTGAAATGCAAGCATTTCAATATTTTGCTCTGAGTCTACCTAGGTTGTTAGTTTACGCTTCTTCTTCTTTTTCTTCTTGTTTGAGTGTGACAGATATCATATTGTTGTGCTTCCTACCCACCGTAATCCAGTTAACAAAAGTGCCACTAGGGGGTGGCACGTAACAACTGGTGTCAGAAGCCGGATTACGAACTCAAGCACAACACCTGACGGTCCTGGTTTCAAAACCCGAGCAGGTCATTTTCTCTAATTTTCCTGTGAGTGCATGCCATTTACAAGGCAAACAACTAAAATGGAGGCGCAATTGGCAGCATTGCTAGAAAAGCTAAATGGCATAGAAGACGGCCAGAAGAATTTAACCAAGGACCTAACTGCCAAATTAGAAGACGGCCAGAAGAATTTAACCAAGGACCTAACTGCCAAACTGGAAGACGGCCAGAAGAAGCTAGCGGAGGACCTGAAGAGGATAGAGGACGGCCAGAAGAAGATGGAAGACGGTCAGAATAAGTTGACACAGGACCTGAAGAAATTAGAACTGGGTCTGCGTGAGGAAGTCACGGCGGTGGAAAAGAAGTTCGACGCCTTACAAATGGAAGTTGCCGAGCTGCGCCAACGCCCGCTGATGGGGGTGGAGGAGAAATTCAACGCCTTACAAAAGGAAGTTGCCGAGCTGCGCCAACGCCCACTGACGGGGGTGAAAGAGGAATTCAACGCTCTACGAGAGGAAGTTGCCGAGCTGCGCCAACGCCCGCCCACCGTTACACCGGGAATATCAGGAACGGGACATAGCAGAGTGACGCCCCCAACCTTCGACGGAAAGGTCCCGTGGAGCACCTACTTACGTCAGTTCGAGGCAGCCTGTTCCATAAATAACTGGAACAACACAGAAAAGGCTACAGCTCTCATTGTAGCGCTGGGAGGCGACGCCCTTAACGTCCTTCAGGCCATCCCGACTGGATCCCAGGACTACGCTGCACTGATCGCCCATATGGAGTCCCGATATGGAGATAGCCATCTTCAGCAGGCCTACCAGATGCAGCTCCGGACCCGGGTACAGAAGAACGCGGAAACCCTGCAGGAGTTCGAGATGGACATCGCACGCCTCGTAAGGCTCGCCTACCCAACAGCGCCGGCCGACTTTCTGGAGCAGATAGCGACGCAGACTTTCACCGACGGGCTACGGGACTCGGACACTCAACAGGCGCTGCGACTCGCGCGCAATAAGACCCTGGCAGATGCGCTGAGCCACGCACGTGAGTTTGAGACGGCAAAACAGGCATCTAGAATGCACGCGCGGGTGCGTCAAGAGGACGTCGACGAACCAGTAAAAAACAACGAGACCAAGCCCCTGGCCGACGAATTGATGGAGGCGCTAAGCCGTTTCTTCAAGAATCGCAGTACCACCAACAAAAACGTAGCCGAAGGACATCCGGAGAGGCGACCCGGAAGAGGACTACCGACCTGCTGGACCTGCCGTAAGAGAGGCCACCTGAGCAGGGACTGCTGTGATCGCCGCCGCCAAGCGTTTCCGTCGGGACAGTCAGTCGTAGGGAAACCGCGCGGCCCAGGAAAGCAAGTATCAGCCAGCCTAGGGGGGCAAAGGTTGGCTTGTGACAGTCGTCAAGCCCCGGCAGTCCAAGTACGTGTGACGCAGTTACGGAGGGATAATAGCAGCCTGATGGTCGACGGAGTCGTCAACGGAGAGAGCTGGCCCATGCTAATCGACACGGGAGCATCGAGGACCATCGTCAGTCCCACCGTGATCCCGAAGTGGAGAGTTCAACCCACACAAAGGAACCTCCAGCTAATAACCGCGACCGGAGAGACCGCACCGGTACATGGCGAAGCATCACTGGAGTTCGTCATTGGTCGACGGGCGATAAAGCATCCAGTGCTTGTGGCTGACGTATCAAATGAAGTGATCATCGGACTGGACTTCCTGGACCAGAACAACATCATCTTGGACCTGAGTACCAACACTCTGCACTTCGGAGGTGAGGAACTTGTTTTGCAACCTGCGAACGAGTCCATCACCGCACGACAAGTAAGGCTGAGAGAAGACGCCATCGTTCCCGCCAGGACGGAGGTCAGCGCTGCCGTAATTGTCGACGGAGCTCCTGAGGGAGTGGCGGCTGTCATCGAGCCAAAATATGAGGACATCCAGACAAAAGGATTGCTAGTTGCCAAGACCCTCATCAACACGACGTCTCGGCCGTACGTCCGCCTGTCCAACCTGAACGACTACGATATTACGGTTCACCGGGACACCAACCTAGGAGTCTGCGAGCCCGTTACCTGGATTGCCCGCATCACAGAAACGACGGACGGACACCTGCAGACGGACAACCGAAGAAGACGCGCCCTGCCAGAAGAACTACAGAAGCTGTACCAAGGATCCCAGGACCATTTAGACGAAGAGCAATCACGCCAACTTCAGGACCTGCTACGCGAATTCCAGGATGTCTTCTCCGTGGGGAGCAAAGACTTCGGCAGGACAAGCTTGGTCCAGCACAGAATCGACGTTGGGGACAGCGCACCGATTAGGGCCCCATTCCGACGTGTCCCGCTCGCCAAGCAAGCCGAAGTCGACCGGATGGTAGAAGAGATGAAGGAGCAAGGGGTGATCGAGCCATCACATAGTCCTTGGAGTTCTCCGGTCGTGCTTGTGAAGAAGAAGGACGGTTCCACCAGGTTCTGCGTGGACTACAGGCGGGTGAACGACGTCACGAAGGAGGACAGCTACCCTCTACCCCGGATCGACGACACGCTGGACACCATATCAGGATCGAGATGGTTCTCCACCTTGGATTTGAAGAGTGGCTACTGGCAGGTAGAGGTCCACCCTAAGGACCGCGAGAAAACTGCGTTCTCTGTGGGCAGCGGGCTCTGGCAGTTCACCGTCATGCCATTCGGTCTGTGCAACGCCCCTGCGACCTTCGAAAGGCTAATGGAGTCCATTCTGAGGGGACTACACTGGAAGACCTGCCTGGTCTACCTAGACGACGTCATCGTTCTGGGAAAAAGCTTCGAGGAGCACTACAGCAACCTGAAGGAGATCTTGATGAAGCTACGGGCTGCCCAGCTGAAGTTGAGCCCCAAGAAGTGTCAGCTCTTCCAGAAGCAGGTCCAGTACCTTGGGCATATTGTCTCCGAGGAAGGGGTGCGCACCGACCCAGAAAAGACCGCAGCTGTGAGGGAGTGGCCAGTTCCGAAGGGCAAGTCCCAACTACGAAGCTTCCTGGGACTCTGCACTTATTACCGTCGCTTCGTGAGAGGATTCGCCGACATCGCCAAACCTTTACATCGACTGACTGAGAAGGACCAACTCTTCACGTGGACAGCAGAATGCCACAGTGCCTTCGAACAACTCAAGCAGGCTCTGTGCACCGCGCCTATTCTGGCCTACCCCAGACCTGGAACAAGGTTCATCGTCGATACCGATGCCAGCGACTTTGGCATAGGGGGAATCCTGTCGCAGGTAGTGGACGGCGAGGAGAGAGTAGTGGCCTACTTCAGCAAGGCCTTGTCAAAGCCAGAAAGGAACTACTGCGTCACCAGGAAGGAGCTGCTCGCCATCGTGAAGACCATTGAACACTTCCACAAGTACCTGTACGGGCAAGAATTTCTCATCAGGACCGACCATGCATCCCTGCGGTGGCTCCTGAACTTCAAGCAGCCCGAGGGTCAACTCGCGCGATGGTTAGAGAGGCTTCAACAGTACAACTTTGAGATTCAGCACAGGAAAGGCCAACTGCATTCTAACGCCGACGCCCTGTCACGAAGACCGTGCCCCGAAGACTGCACCTTCTGTGCCCGAAGGGAGGAGAACACCGGGATACTGTGCCGACGGACTACTGTGGAACTTCAAGGGAACTGGAGCCGCGAATCTTTCACGCGGGCACAAGCAGAAGATGATGACCTGGGACTGATAGCCGAATGGAAGAGGGCCTGTGTCCCCAGACCCGGGTGGAACATTGTGAGTGACTGCAGCCCAAAGTTTAAGTCCTACTGGGCACAGTGGGACTCGCTGATTGTAAGGGATGGCCTCATCTACCGTACCTGGGAGAGCACCGACGGGAAGTCATCTCGGGAACAAGTCGTCGTTCCAAAGGCTGTTGTTGTTTGAGTCTTCAGTCTTTTGACTGGTTTGATGCAGCTCTCCATGCCTCCCTGTCCTGAGCTAATCGTTTCATCACTACATAGCTCCGACACCCTACATCGGAGGCAATCTGTTTAACATATTCTAACCTTGGTCTACCCCTACAGTTTTTGTCCTCGACCCTTCCTTCCATAACTAAGCTTGCTATTCCTGGGTGTCTTAGTATGTGTCCTACCAACCTATCTCTTCTCTTCATTAGCAGTCGCCAGAAACATCTCTCCTCTCCCACTCGTCTTAATACCTCTTTGTTTGTAACCCTATCTACCCATCTGATCTTCATCATTCTCCTGTAACACCACATTTCAAATGCTTCAATTCTCCTCTTTTCTGCTGCACCAATAGTCCAAGTTTCACTTCCATAGAGCGCCACGCTCCAGACAAAGGCTTCCAAAAATGACTTCCTAATACCTAAATCTATATTCGATGTCAGCAGATTCCTTTTTTGTAGAAATGCTTTCTTTGCCTGAGCCAATCTACTTTTAATATCCTGTTTGCTTCGTCCATCACTGGTTATTCTGCTTCCTAAGTAACAGAAGTCTCCTACTTCCTTCAGCTTTTCACCTGCCAATTTGATCTCCATAGAGGTTTCTGATTTATTTCGGCTGCATTCAAGTATTTTTGTTTTACATTTATTTATTTATTTTCATCATGAATTCTTTCCGTAAGACGGAGTCCATACCATTCAAAAACTCATTCAAATCCTCAGGCTTGTCGGCCAAGATGACGATGTCATCAGCAAATCTCAGAGTTGAATTTATTTCAAAGGCTATGACGGAGGAAGTCCTGAAGGAAGTTCATGGAGGATCATCTGGTGGACACCTAGGGATAAAGAAGACCCTGGAGAAGCTGAGAGAGCGGTTCTACTGGATCGGATGCCGAACAGACGTGGAGAACCACTGCGCGAGGTGCCACGATTGCGCAGCCAGCAAGGGCCCAGGACGAAGACGACGGGGTCCACTGAAGACCTACAACGTGGGCGGCCCCATGGAGAGAGTGGCCATCGATGTTGCTGGGCCATTCCCGTTAAGCGAGGCAGGGAACCGCTACATATTAGTCGTCAGCGACTACTTTACCAAATGGCCGGAGGCGTATGCGCTCCCTAACCAAGAAGCCGCGACGATTGCAGAGACCCTGGTGAAAGAATTCGTCAGCCGGTACGGAGTACCCCTGGAGCTGCACTCCGACCAAGGGAGGAACTTCGAGTCGCAGGTGTTCCAGAACCTATGCCAGCTGCTGGGAATCCGGAAGACAAGGACGACGCCGCTACACCCTCAGTCCGACGGGATGGTAGAGCGATTCAATCGCACCATCGAGAACCATCTCCGAATAGTCGTCAGCGAGCACCAGAGGGATTGGGACAAACATCTTCCACTATTTCTCCTGGCCTACCGCGCCGCCGTGCATGAAGCCACCGGGTGCACACCAGCCCGGGCCATGTTTGGGAGGGGCTCCGTCTACCTGTCGATTTTGCCTTCGGCCGACCTGGGAATGATCCGATCCCGGTAAGCCAGTATTGTCAAGAACTGGTCGACCAACAGGAGGACGTGCACGCGTTCGCGAGGAGGAAACTGCGGATCGAGACTGACCGAATGAAGACCCGATACGACCAGCAGACGGATGCCGGCGGATTCCACGAGGACGACCTGGTCTGGCTCTTCAACCCATTACGGAAGAAAGGCCTGTCACCCAAACTTCAGAAGTCCTGGGAGGGCCCGTACCGAGTCGTGAAACGGATCAACGATGTCGTCTACAGGATCCAGCGGAACCCGAGGGCGAAGATGAAGATCGTGCATCGAGATCGCCTGGCAGCCTACGGAGGGACACAGACGGACCAATGATTGATCGGGACGATCAGCCTTTTTAGGAAGGGGGTGGTGTTACGGCTGTGAGTTGTGTCATCGCTCGCCGCTTGAGTCACAACTGCCCCAGGGGCTGGGCTGTGGCATGCCTCCTGTATTGCGTGTGCCTATGCAACAGGGCTACTAAGACAAAGGGATAGTCCAGAAGATTCGTGACTGGACCAGCGATGGAAACCTCGAGAAGCCGTGGACCCTGGATGGATCTAGAACCATTTATTGAGTCACCGGCCTGCTATATAAGAGTGACCCGTGAAGCAGTTGTTGTTGTTGTGTTTTACGAGCTAGTGTGAGCGTTTATTCTGAGCGACAGAAGTGTGGTGACTTGCGAAACCCCTAGTGTAGCGGCGAAGTGAGGAACATACAGGGGACTGCCGTGTTCAGAGTAAGTGTGCTTTCACTGAGTGACAGATATTGCGGTGTCGAAATCCAGTGACATTGTTTCTCCCAGCTGGTGAACAGCGCGCAGCAAGTGCCCGTAAGTACTGTAGTAGGCGCACATTAGAAAGAAGTTGCATGTAGTTCTGTCAAGGCCACTAGGCTCATTAGCGGCAGGATTAACTTCTGTGGTTTGTTGACAAGTAAAAGGGGCAAGAGCTCTCCACAAGCAAGAGACTTTGTAAACTGGAGTAAGGTTCCTAATTGCTTGTATTTGCTGATTAGTGTAATTTTCTGGCCGCAATAAAGTTAATTACTTCTTTAAGCAGTAATTGGTGTTGTGCTTCCTACCCACCGTAATCCAGTTAACAAAAGTGCCACTAGGGGGTGGCACGTAACAATATTTTATTCATGAATTTTCTGTTTCCCTTAGCCTAGTCTTTGAGCAGTTTTTGCTTGGTTACTTATGCGCTTAACAAGCTGTGTATATGCTTATTTTGTTGTTGATAGACTTTCTTCTTTTTTCTTTACAGGTAAGTCCATACCGTGTGAATTTCTGTCTGCAGAGTTTCTCCAGCAGTAGGCTAAGTGAGTTTTAATATCTTGTGTACTTGGCATGACTGCGGGAGGAAATGCCTAAAACCTCCGGTTAGGGATGAATCTTACGGTTGGATGTCCTTCCAGATAATAATCCCATAAGCGATAGTGTATAAAGGTGAATAAAACTGAGCTAGGAGCTGATTAGAAGTTGCCGTGGCCTATAAGAAGGTAGTCTATCGCAAAGTTTGCCTGGAGTTCAAATGGAAATCCACGGAAAACCATGTCTAGGAAGGCAGACGGTGGGACTCGAACCTACTCGTCTTACCCAGCCTCTTGTCTTCATGGCTTTACTGAGAGTATACGACTATCAGCTATCGATTATCTTGAAAGATTTTAAGCCTATATCGAGCTATTAAGTATGCGGGACGCATCAGTCCAGTCCTCGCTAATGACCTCACAAACAGAGAATCTTCCAACATACAGGTGGCGGTACGTTCTCGGGGGAGAAACACATCAGCGCAGCGTTGCCAAGTTGATATTGTGGACAGACCAAATCCTCATCAATTACCGCAGATTTTCTCAAGGTCCACATCGGTAGATTGTTTCCAGAAACATTGTATGCAGACTGTTTCCCAAATGTTTCTCATTTGTATGCGGGATGTTTACAGACTTTTTGAAAACATTCTACATACAATCGGGAGACTCGAGTGATGTTTGGAAACAGTCTGCATACAGTTTGCATACAATTGACATACAAATGACAAACAAATCTGGTGTTTCAAGAGACAAGATACAATGATTTCTGTTTTCCAACGAAATGGAAAACACGCATACAAGAAACAAGTATTTTGTCTCAAGTCTTCCTGTGTGGACGTGTCTTGAAACTGCAGACCGGATGCAAACCACATACGCATCCAGCTAGCCACGTTTTTCCACATCATATAGTGTTGATTTAGTTTAAATTTCCCATCCTTCTTATGGTGCACCATATGAGGTTTAATAACAAGGGACTTTTTGTTGTTAAGCTATACATTTCGTGTGTCTTTGACATTTATTAATTCATATCGGCTGATGAAGGGACCAAAACTAATTAGGCCTTGAAACATGTCTCACCAATGACCACACAGTCATCTCATTATATTGCCACTAAATGCAGTTTAGTAGGGCTACCGGTGGGGTATCAAATTTCACCCCCTCCCCACAAAAAGAAAATAGTGGTTGTTACATGAAATATTAGTAGAATGAGTATTTTGGTTAATTATTCGACTAATACAAGAGGTACATTTAAACACAATCCCCCTCCCACCAGGATCGTTTCACTTTGATCCCCCAATTTACACATTCGCAGACTTTATAAGAAATCACCCTGTAGTAAAGGTATGAATGTGGACTAGAGGTCTAATTCTGGTGTGGACGCAAAACAAGTAACATACTTGTATCGGATACAATGTTTCAATACAGTCTGCATACTGTATGTAGACTTGTATGGATACTGTTTCCAGACTCCAAAGTAGTATACATACAGTCTTCATACAGTTTTCAAACAGTTTGCAAACAATCTTCATACAGTCTGCAAACAAATCTGCCGGTGTGGACTAGGCTTGATAACCATGATGTCCAAGCTCTTAAAAGGAACAACAACAATGTATGGATCAACAAGACCCGCGATCAGTGTTTCGTCCAGACATCTCACTGGGGAGGAGGAGAGGGCAGTGTTTTCTGGAAGTTTCAGAGAAATCTGATTAGAAAGTACAAGAAGTAACTAATTTATAACATAATATTATTGCAAGAAATGAGGCTCCATTGGCGTGTGCGACTGAAAAAGAAGTAAAACTCAAGACATGTGTGGATACTACAAATGCACCAATAATTTAGTTCGTCTATGTTCATTGAGAAACGGACAGCAGATGCCAATTACGGTTTTCAGCTATTAGTCTATGTAGTATTGTTTACATGAAGTACAAGCCATTGCGATGTTAAACAGTCTGTTATAATGTTTGACTCGGCCAGATGTTAAGATGTTAAACAGAGAGTTAAAATATTTGACAGGGGCAGATGGCCTCGTAGTTCCGCCCCTTAAACAACAATAACTAACTAAATAAAATGTTTGACGCGACCAAATGTTTAAGATGTTAAACAGAGAGTCCGGGCGGGGACAACAAGAGCCCGCCGATGAGCCAGCTTGGTGTCCTAGGCCATACACCACACAAGACACGGCACAAACCTAGAAGAATTGCTGAGTTTTAGAGAGTTAAAATGTTTGACGCGACCGAATGTTAGATGTTAAACATAGAGTTAAAATGTTTGACGTGACCAAATGTTAAGATGCTAAACAGGGAGTTAAATGTTTGACGCGACCTAATGTTAAGATGTTAAACAGAGAGTTAAAATGTTTGACGCTACCAAATGTTAAGATGTTAAACAGAGAGTTAAAATGTTTGACGCGGCCTAATGTTAAGATGTTAAATAGAGAGTTAAAATGTTTGACGCGACCTAATGTTAAGATGTTAAATAGAGAGTTAAAATGTTTGACGCGACCTAATGTTAGATGTTAAACATAGAGTTAAAATGTTTGACGTGACCAAATGTTTAGATATTATTTAGCCAGCTTAGAGCTGGTGTTGGTGGCAGTTACGTTATATGTACTGGTATGGTACAGTGTTTATATAATTTAATTATCAGTTACACTTAGAAAATTCTGAGATTAACTTTTGTACCTAGAATGAATGAAATCTAACTTTACTCGCAAGTACAGTAATTTCAAATTGAAACACAGTCGAATGATATCATTGGCATAAATGAAAGTTTCCTGTCTTCTATCTGTGTTCGGTTTTCAGTTTTCTACCTACTTTAGGTTGGTTGGACAGCTAGCAAAAGAAGAGGTATTTCTGTGCAAAGTGTATTTTAAATTTGATTCCGCTCGTTGGTCTCTCAGGGAATTTATAACATATTTTATTCTATAAAATGCGATTGAAAGATTGGCTATGAAATTGGAATTCACTCAGTGTTAGACGTGACATTGTTAGTTAAGTTCTCCAGCAGTGCTCTAACGTGTTAGTCACAATATGTTTAGGTGTTTTGAAATTTCTTCAGAGGAACTAGGTAACCATTTCCATTGTGTTCTGTAAGGTTTGCATACATTATATCTTCTGAAGCAATCTGTTGCTCGCTATGTCGTCCGGGTAGCCGGCTAAGAGGCCTCCGTGGCAGGCAGTATTTTAGTTTGAAAGTTGTTATTTAGGAGCTTTGCGTCATCGTGGTCCTGTAGCCCCGTGTACTTGGGTTGTGTAGGCTATAGAATTTGTCTGATAAACTGTGACACTGTGATGTTTGTACAAGTGTGTGGTTTTGTAATTGAGGTAGCATTTGGGAAGGGAGCGGCCGTGGCCTTAAGTTAGGTACCATCCTGGCATTCGCCTGGAGTAGAAGTGGGGAAACCACGGAAAACCACTTCCAGGATGGCTGAGGTAGGAATTGAACCCACCTCTTCTCGGTTTTGCCCCATGAGGTTGAGTGTATCCCGTTCCAGTCCTGAGACCAGAATTAAATTTCTTGGCAGAGCCGGGAATCGAACCCGGCCTCCGCGGTGACAGCCAAGAATGCTAGCCACTACACAACTAGACGGACTGAGTAGTTTGAAAGCCCTGCATATTTCTCTCGGAGTGTAGAATACACACACCATTCAAAGTGAAAAGACTTGCAGTTGTCATATTCTGTTTTGTTACATTCCTTTGTTGCGTATTCCAACTGGGTTTATTGCACATTAAAGGACCTCTGCATACAATAGTTGAGATTGTACTGGGTGAACACTGGCCTCAATGTTTCTCTGATTACCTCCGGATGCTTAGTTCTGGTTAGTGGTTAGCTTACTTGATACGGGTTTACTTCTCATTGGATCTGTTACTTGGTAAGAGGGCGTAAAGCGGAGTTGTTTAACAAAGGGTGTCCTCAATGTTTGGGATACTGAGCAATAACCATCTTAATATAACATCATCAACTGTTGGTCTTCAAGTTCCTTTGAACTGCCGCATATTTGTTCTTAATGGGGTCTTTAACTACCTGCACTACGCTGTCGCGTATGTACAGTTGTACATTAGCCTCAATCGACATAAAACCCGTGATCTTCGAATGAATGCTTGCTCAGCCCGGCCCTAAACTTATGAACAATGGGCTATAGTTTTCGAGATTTTAGCGTAGGAATTTTTATGTGGAAAGCGTTTAACAGAGCAGTGTACCGCTCACGTTATCGTAACTATAAGATCGTTCTATTCAAATATTCTTCTCTCTGCACTGTTTATTAACTATTGTTATGTTCTCCTTCCTTTTTGTACGATAGTTACTTTGCATTGCAACTCAAAACATGCTATGAAAAGAAGTAATAGGAAGAGATGATGATACTACTGTCTGTTTGCTATACGATGAATCATCACAATGCTTGTCATGCGATTTATTTTATGTGTATTTTCTCTCTGTAGCCAGACAACTGACAGCCCATGGTTTCTTAAAGATGATGATGATGATATGGTTTGAACGTCCCTTTTAACTGCTCTGGCTTTAAGGATGCCGGACTGTCGAAATTTTATCTCAATTCCATTAAATTTTCGGGCACGCTAATTTCACATTTAATAACCCTTTAATGCCATTGGATTGAGTTGGGATAGAACTCACAGTTTGGGTTTTGAAGGCCATCAGGTAACCGACTAAATCTATTCAGCTCGGAGTGTTTTCCTTAATAGGTCTCCTCTTGATCGACCATTGTGCAAGTCCTATATTAAAATTACCATGTATAGGTTATTAATATTATGTTATTATTATTATTATTGTTATTATTATTAATATTATTATTAGTTATGCCCATTCATAGAGCGCGTTGGAAGTTGTTTATTGACTTGATGAATTTTGCCTTCTTCTTCTCTCAAAATCTCTTCATGAACTTACTGTGTTGGTTCTCGCGTTCCTCTGTCCATCTTGTACCCGTCCTGCTGATAGAGTTCACCTAATATGTACGTATTTACAGTGGTTCTGAATATTTCCCTCCAATTTCATCTCATTCATCCCCCACCCTTGTTTCCTCCTGCCAATTTATCTTCGAATTCTTTTTATTAATTATATTGGATAATCTTTTTTAGCCTATTTTCATTTATAAAAAATAGGCTTATGAGATCACCTTTTGTCCGTGTGTCTGTCTGTGTGTGCGTGCGTGATTCGTGTGTGTGTGTCCCTAATAAAATCTAAACGGCTGAAGCAATTTCAATGAAACTCGGTAAATTCATAGAACTACTAGAAGTTCACCTATGTGACTTTTTGAAAACCTGGTTATTACAAAACCAACATGGCGGCCAAGCGAAGTTGCGACTTTTAAATAGACGTTTCTCGCGATTTAACCAACCAAACGCAATAAAACTCGATACAGTATATGTTTATACACATTGTGATGCACCGACATCTAACTTCGTTCAATTGTTTACATAACCTCAAGATGGCGGCTGTGCGAAATATTTCACCGGCATTCTATATCTCTGAAAGTATTACCGGTATCACCCTGAAATTTTGTACGAAGATAGAGGGCACTACTGTAAGTTCATCTATAAGACTTTCAATAACCGGTTAACTACGAAACGAATATGGCGGCCAAGCGAATTTGAAAATTTTGAATAGACCTTTCTTGCGATTTAATGATCCTAACGCAATGAAACTTGGTAGAGGAAATGTTTATATACATTGTAATGCACTGGTATCTAACTTAGTTCAATTGTTTACATAACCTCAAGGTGGCGGCTGTGCGAATTTTAAAATTAAGTTTTTATTTCTTGTGTCGTAATCATGCGATCGAAGTGAAAGTTTGAATAATGAACCGACGCAATAAATTTCCTTTAATGGTACATGACTCTATGGCCTATACATATAATAATCCAACATGGCGACCATCCGAAATATTTAGATGGATCTCAATATCTACGAATCTTATTACAAGCAGTCAGACTGAAATTTTGGATGTTGATAGAGGCAATTAACATAAGTAGGATATATGAAAATAGGCTGTATAGTTCTTCACGGAACTACTTGTTTAATCTATTATTATTGACATTATTATTACATACTTACCAACTATCATTGCTATCTTTGGCAAGTAACTGTAACGTACTTCTCTTGTGTATAAAAATGAATATTATGTGATAGTTTGTATGTAGGTCTGTGTGTGGAGGTCCTTTATGCGTTCATATACCATTCATCCGATTGCGATGAAACTTTGGTGAGATGTTGGGTAAACTCCAAGCAGGGTTTCTGACTTACAGTTAGTAAATCCATTTTATAATACGTAGCGCACGGGTAGTTACAACAAATGAGTGACAGCGCGGGAATCGTTTCAACAAGTTCCGTCTTCGTTCATATACCATTCATCCGAATGCGTTGAAACGTTGGTGAGTTTTTGTGTACACTCCCGCGAAAGTTTCTGACTTCGTAAATCCATCTTACAATACGTAGCGCTCGAGTAGATACAACGAATGAGTGATGGCGAGCGAATCGTTTCAACAAAGCCCCATATGCGTTCATATACTATTGAGTCGATTGCGATGAAACTTTGGTGAGTTGTTGTGTACGCTCCCACGAATGTTTCTGAATTAGTGAATCCATTTTGAAATAGTTTAGAGGCAGTTAACGGTAACAAATATTGTGTATGTAAAAGCATTTCAACAAACAAAGTTACTACGCCAACACTTTCTTTAATTGGCATTGCAATGCATGCTGGGTACGGCTTGTGCTTTATAAAAATAAGTTTCCTAACGCTCGTGATTTATGTCCAGGCCCCCGTCAGCTTATATTGGCCTAAAGCAGGCGGTCTCAACCTGTTGCCTGCAAGCACAAGCTTCCCTGAGATCCATTCTTCAATTCAAATTCTGTTGCACGTTGTTGTTGTTGTTGTTGTTGTTGTTGTTGTT
The DNA here is from genome assembly GCA_946902985.2 of Meconema thalassinum. Lineage (NCBI taxonomy): Eukaryota > Metazoa > Arthropoda > Insecta > Orthoptera > Tettigoniidae > Meconema > Meconema thalassinum. The sequence goes on from OX336391.1 coordinate 164,022,452, forward strand.
GTTGTTGTTGTTGTTGTTGTTGTTGTTGTTGTTGTTGTTGTTGTTTGAGTCTTCAGTCTTTTGACTGGTTTGATGCAGATCTCCATGCCTCCCTGTCCTGGGCTAATCGTTTCATCTCTACATAGCTACAACACCCTGCATCCGAGGCAATCTGTTTAACATATTCTAACCTTGGTCTACCCCTACAGTTCTTCTCCTCGACCCTTCCTTCCATAACTAAGCTTGCTATTCCTGGGTGTCTTAGTATGTGTCCTACCAACCTAGCTCTTCTCTTCATTTGCAGTCGACAGAAACATCTCTCCTCTCCCAGTAGTCGTAATACCTCTTCGTTTGTAACCCTATCCACCCATCTGATCTTAATCATTCTCCTGTAACACCACGTTTCAAACGCTTCAATTCTCCTCTTTTCTGCTGCACCAATAGTCCAAGTTCCACTTCCATAGAGCGCCACGCTCCAGACAAAGGCCTTCAAAAGAATTCCTAATACCTAAATCTATATTCGATGACAACAGATTCCATTTCTGTAGAAATGCTTTCCTTGCATGAGCTAACCTACTATTTATATCCCCTTTGCTTCGTCCATCACTAGTTATTTTTCTTTCCAAGACAGAAGTCTCCTACTTCCTTTATTTCCGCTACATTCCAATATTTTTGTTTTCAAAAAAAAAAAGTCAACCCCTGGCACTATCCAGCCCATGACGGGCTAAGGCCGACCAAGCGACCGCTGCCTAGCCATTTGGCCTGCAGATATTGGGGTGACGCGTGATCAGCGCGTCGGATCCCCTCGGCCGTTAATCTTGGTATTCGTGATCGGGGCGCTGTCTCACTGTCAGACAGCTACTCAATTGTCCTCACGAGGCTGAGTGCACCCCGTTCCAACCCTCACGTCAGTTTTAAAATCCCTGACGGAGCCGGGGATCGAACCCGGGGCCTCCGGGTGAGAGGCAGGCGCGCTACCCCAACACCACGGGGCCGGCCAATATTTTTGTTTTACATTTATTAATTTTCATCGTGAATTCTTTCCTCAAGACGGAGTCCATACCATTCAAAAACTCATTCAAATCCTGTTCTGTTGCACGAACCGGAATAATGCTGTTTTCATTACACGTTTTGACAGTCAGATATTTTATCATTTTGTGAAATAGTATTTTTAGTCTACAGTAAGAATAATAGGACATACCTGTTTTATGAGTAACACGAAAGATACTTTGGTTGGTTGGCTCCTCAGTTTAGGGGCTGCGACAACGCGGCCATGTAGTCCCGCGTACTTTGGGTGTGTGTAGAATCTGTCAGATAACCGGTGTTGATTGTGATGGCTGTATTAGGGTGTGTGTCTGTTTTTTAATTCAAGTAAGGACTGCAACTTTGAATTTTCAAATAGTTCCTACTTTTTCCGCCAAACGCCACCGTCAACGACAACTAGGCCTAGTTCAGAACTTAGCTACTAGACGCCACCGAATCGGCTCTTGGCAACGACCGTACAAACCTAAGAGCGTTGTTTACATTCCTAACCTATATAATTTAGCTTCACACAGGTGTAATTAGTGGAAGGTTCTTTAACATGCCATAAATCTATGACATGGGACCGCCGGCTTTACTTCCCGTCTGAAGGAAGGCATACTTCGACGACTTCGACCGGGTTTGAACCAGCGATCTTGGGCACAGCAGTTCAGCATACTACCAACTACGCCAACGAAGCCGCTATTAAATTGTAAACATTTAATTCTACTATTAATACCGATATTTAAAACATTTGTTTTTTCAATGGCAAATGTGTTAGCATTCTGCGTAAATAAATGCAGTACACAGTAAAAAACAACACCTTTAAAGATTACTCAAGTTCACTGTTTTCTTCTACTCGCACTCCTACTGTCATTTGTCAGAAAGAAACTGTGTGTATTACAAGAGGGTTGGAGGAAGTAATGGTACAGATTTTGTGAAATGTAGAATACCTGCTTCATCCTTGAGGAAAAATTTAGTTAATGTTTGCTAGGACTTGGGTGCAAATACAGACACGCTCAAAATAGTGTACACAGCTTTGTATTATGGATAAGATAATCTGTCTTAGCTAGGTTATTTACGCCTATAGTTCCGGAATTTCTTTTAGTTTTCACGTTAGGCAGTTTTCTGGTTTACAGTGTCTTTTTACATAGGAAATAGGCCTAACTCCGTTCCGAATGTTGTTTTCCATTTTTCCAGGTTTCCGGTATATAAAGGGTCCGGTTTTGGCAGGTTTTCCTGTACTTATTAGACTTTATTGTCCACACGTAAATGTATCTTATCTGCATGCGTCATGTAAGTAGTGACTGGTGAGCGGTGAATCCCTAGCTATTTAAGCACTTCAGAGGGGGAGTGAGGTAGGAAAAGGAAAGAGAGGTGCATGCTTCTTGCATTATCCTCCCTATATTATTCTGCTAAGGTCCCATTCTGGTTTTGTACCGAAAATAAGGTCCTGTTAACCCCAACCTACACATATGGGGTACCTACAGGTTCCGCATAACCCCATGCGTGCCCGAAACGCACTCACTTCCTCTTTAAATGCCTCACAATTAAATAAATACCTTAAAAAATGTACATTTACAATGGGAGCACCGTAACCTGGCGATCCTGCCGCTAGAGCGTAGGGCAGCGCGGCGGCGGCAGCCATCTGGCGGGAGCGCGGCGTACTGCTAGGCGAGCCTGCCGCTAGAGCGCAGGGCAGAGTGGCGGCGGCATCCATCTGGCGGGAGCGCGGCGTACTGCTAGCTGAGGAGTCTCTCAGCACATGGCTCCGGTGTGGTCTCGCCAAGACTTTCTCTAGGGTTAAATCCTTTGCAAATGTAAAAATTGCTGCAGAAGAAACTCCCGAGCAAACAATAACCGATGAATTCGTTGTAATATCGAATATTGTCTACAAAGAGGTGCTGTGACAAGTACAAAACACTGTTCTACATAATTCTTTGTGTTCTTCCCATGTACGTATGCCGTTTAACAACAATATATACATTTCTTCAATATTTAAAACTTCGTTCTCCCACATTTTCCCTACTACCCCATAAACCTACATTCACGTTGCGAAAGCTATCACGGGCCCACTAGTTATTATACTATTCGATTTAATGGTGCTGGAGTACTTGGTATGGCTTGACCGAGGTGCTCATAGTCTCAAAGAGGTTCAGAACGCCTGAAAATGGGTATTGATTGTTTATTGTATCTTCAAACGTATCAAACTTCTGTGTGCCATTGTTCACAACATACTGGTTCGAGTTCACCCAAAGACTGTCCGCTATGTGGAAAACTACCATTGCGACCACGCAAATTCCACTCCCGAGTCATTGTTCGTAGTCTGGCACGAGTCCAGAACTGAAATCCGCGTCGAGTGCAATTAGCATAATGGAGGGAGAATTAGCATTGGAAGAGAATTACAGTAATGTAGGTAGCGTGGTTCATTCGTCAAATGGGAGATGATGATAATGATTTAATATAATGTATAATAATATAGGTTTAATGTCCGTTGTTAACGTTGTACTATTAGCTGCATATGTTTCGTCATACAAGGGGATTTTTAACGTGCCGACAAATCTACTCGTACTGATCTCGCACGTTTTAACATCCTTAAATGCCAACCGCTGGTGCCGTGATTCTATCGCACAACTTTGAGCACAGGAGGCCACTGCTTCAATGACCAGAGCCGCACTTATGGGACCGACGCACGGATCAGTAAATATTGTAGAAGTTTATGGTCAACGTCGAGAATGTCTGCGTAGCCTATCACTATTAATGAACATTTCAAATGGTTGCGGGTTGCGATAGGCCCGGGCGTACCTTATGCACTGCAGACCAGTATTGCCAACGTATATACAGGATGTCCGGGAAATAGGTTTCAATATTTACAGGAGTATTAGTATGCCACAAGAGAAGAAAAAAGTTCCTATAAACATTGCTCATAAACTTAATTATAGTAATGGTCTTATTTTGTGCGAGGGGCATATCATTTACTCTGAGCACTTTGGTAAGAAACAAATTAAAAACATTGTGCGAGGAGCATATCTTACACAATGTTTTTTATTTTTTTATTTTAATTTCTTTCATGCCACAATGCTTGGTGTGCCATATATGCTCCTTGTGCAATATAAGACCACAACTCAGAACATATTTAGCTTACGACTAATGCTTATGGGAACCTTTTTCTTCTCTGTTGCATACTAACTCTTCATACCCTGTGTCGAAATATGGGCTCAAAATCAGTAATAGTTGACGAATTCCTCTTGTTATAGGAGAAGGAAAAATAATCCAGTCGTCAACGGGAATTTGTTAAATGCACATTTAAACAATTTCAAATTCAGATTATTTCGTCGCGAAAATATTTCATAATCAATGATTCAGTGATTTGTCACTAATATTGGCAGCATTGCTGAAGTCCCACGATCTGGACGGGTGCTTGCACTGTTGCAGGAAAATATGGACTCTATGGACATGATGATGAAGGTTAGACTACTAGTAGGTGCTTCACCACCATCAAGCGGTTCGAAATGCCGTGGAAGAGTGATTTCATTATCAACCAGCGCCCTTCTTCGCTGAGGGTGTAGGAACACTTGCTCGATGTCCTCCAGTTTGCTATCAGTTCCACTTGCGACCACTCTTAGAAGTGTGATCACTCTCAATGTGATAGAATTTAATATTTTGCCTTTAGAAATGAAACAATAGTGAATAATATGTACTCGCGCAAGACAATGTTACTGGGTTAGTCTCTGGTTTGGGATGAAATCATTGGTCACTACTGGGTTAATTCATTGTCTGGGCGAAACCAATGGTCGCTAATGGGTTAGACCATTGAGGATACAACTGCTTTACTACTAGAAAGGGAGTCTAGGGGCGTAAGGACTGCTTTTGTCCGTCAGGCAAGAGGTGCAAGCATACTTGTTCGTGATCTGACCAATGCATGACTAATATCACCTCAAATACAGTTGAAGCCCGTACCACTCTGATACTGTAGCCGCACTACAACTGGAATACGCCGTAATTAGCGTTCCTTTTCAAGGAAGTCTGAATACCCAGATAGGCTGCTGGTAATTTTACAGTTATCGCAAGTGGCACTGAACATATTTAGTTCGTTCAATAATGATTGATATAATAATAATGTTATTGGTTTTACGTCTCTTTTAACTGCCCTGGCTTTTAGAGACGCCGGAGTGCAGGAATTTTGCCCCGAAGGGGATCTTGAACGTGCCAGTAAATCTACTGACACGGGTCATTCGCATTTGCGCACCCTCAAATGCCAGCTGACTGCGCCAGGATATGATAATGATTGACACTCATCCCATAACTCTGGCAAAGTAGCTGTTAGAAATGTGTGTCGATGTATGCGTGAAGTTAGACTACCGTATAGTAAGTTACTGTCGATTGCCACCAAATGATGTTGCTGCGTCCCATGGGTAGACCAGTGCAACAGTATTTGTTATAGCGTGCGAGTCCACATGGATAAAGACAACATGGAAGCAAACAAGCATGGGCAATGGTGGGCAGTATGAGTTTTTATGGAGGGAAGGAGTGATTGGTACAGGCATCCACATGAGGTTTGACGCCATATGTTGGGGGACAGCACCAAGTCGCTGATCCGTGTTTCGTTGGATATCAGAGATATGAAAACGCAAAAGCACCGGGCGTCCAGCATCTGCATGCCAACCACCTGTCCTTGGATCAGGAAGGAATTGTTCCGGTGGATTGGCTCCCACTCAGTATGACAATGAACAGTGATCGATACAGCTGTTCACTGCGCCAACTCAGCCGACGCATTCAACAACTCTCCCACAGGAAATGGGGGCGTGGTGTTATTCTTCAACAAGACAATGCACGACCACATGTCAGTTGCAAGACCTTGGTCACCCTGGGTGAAGTAGGGTTTACTGTGCTACCTCTTCCTCCATATTCGCCGGATTTTGCTCCTAGCAACTACGCCCTATTGTACAAAATGACAGAGGTCATGTGGGTTAAAACGTTGACCACCGACGACGAACTTCATGGAGTTCTCCACCAGTGGTGCCAGGATACCCCTAAAGAATGGTTCGCTACTCAAATTCGGAAGCTGCCGCAACGATGGCAAAAGTACACATTTTGAACAAAAGAAATTGTAGTGCCACATTTTTTAATACCCCAAGTAAAATGGGGCACAACTGCTCATCTCTTTGGGAGAGGTGCCTGAACAGTGGAGGTGAATCCCTGCAGACTCCCTCAAACTATCATCTGTATGTTGCCGTGATTTTGTGGGTAGTGTCCAATACCTACTGTGTTCGTTTCTTGACTGGATCGACTGTATGCTTCATTCGAACAACCTCTATGCGTCAACTGACGCCATATTAGACTGTTATTTATTTTTCGATAGCCTATAGCCTATGAGTTAACATCAGTCTGTTTTCACAATAAGTGGTGCTGAATTATCTCCATGTTGTGATTTGTTCTGCATGGTTTAAGCAATGTTTATGAACATGACTGGGGCGTGGAACTCACGGTAGTTCAAGGCGAACTGGTGCGACCTTCGTGCTATTTGTGATTCCCTGTGAAAGTTCACATCACTCAGTGGTATGTGCTCATATCGAGCTTTTCGTTCTTTCTAATAACATCCACGTTATTGCAATGCTGTATAGGCTTTAAATTCCTATTAGAGACGCCGCGCCGGAAGTTTGTGCTCTAGTTGATCTGGAATGTGCCAGTAAATGTACTGACATAGTTTTCTCGCATGTAAGCACTCCCAAACGCCAGCTGGTTGTGTCGGCCTTCGATCCAGCAACCTTGGGTTCAGCAGACAAAACCCTTACCGCTGCTCACAGAATAATTATAAGAAGATGGGACTTCTCGTATGCCAACTCAGCCTTCCGGTGTGCCGAGAGGGATTTTTCATGTTATATGTTGATAATGATTATACTCTTAAAATAGGTTAAACTAGCGGATCCGTGTGAGAACTCGCACATAATGGGTTGTGTGCGCCCCATGTGTATAGACTAGCCGCCCCTCTCTACTGCTATGCGGGCTAAATGCGACACAGTTCTGCCAGGGGCTATCATCTTGTTTATTTGTTTAAAAGCACTTTATAAACAAATAAATATATCCAACCGTAAAAATACATCCATCAACTTAAGACTCATCTCTCTTCAACCACCAACCCCATAGAAATGGGAATCTTAAGGGACAGAATGACAGATCAGAATTCATATAATACCAACTGCTGCCGTGAAAAAATATATAAAATAGTGAAGATCCACATATGTGTCCTCTGGGTCTGAAGAGGTTAATAATGCAACACATTTAGACAGAGGAGAAAGTCGTTCCCATAGGCTATGTAGCCTACTGTATGTCATATGCTATGTTTAAAATGAATGTTATACAGCCAGAATTGCAACCTTTATCAGCTTGGATTTTTTATTATGCTTAACCTCTTCAGACCCAGGGAGCACAGACGTGCAGTTTTATCAGTGGCAGTTGGCATTACGACAATTCTGTCCTGTTTATCTACCCCTAAACATTCCCATTTCTACAAGTTTGGGATTGAGGTGAGATGCGTTTTCTATGTGGTGGATGTATTTGACGGCTGATGCCGTTCCCGATGCCTAGGTCATCAGAGTTGTAAATTCCAAATGAAATGAATGATTTCGAATTAAACTGGCCAAAAAGTCTGAAAGGAAGCAGCCGTGGCCTATTAAAAAGTATTAGTTCCAGTTTTTCTTGGAGTTGAAAATTATAATCCACGGAAAACCATTTCAGGGGCATCCGACTGTGAGATTCAGACCCATTCGTCTTACCAGTCCACAGATTTGCGACTTGATTGCCGCGATCAATAAGTTACTTCTGACCTGTAATTTTTATATTTCATTAAGAATGTGTCCTTTGTCTTTAAATATAGTGTAATTATATAATTTGTACCATTATTTAATAAGAAAGGTTGAAGATTAAAATCTGAACTACAAATTTAGTTTTGGGTCTGAAGAGGTTAGTGACATAATTTGAATGAGATTAGCGTAAAACATCATCTTACATTCGTCATGAAAGAAACATAACTGAAAAATAATTGTCATAAATATCCGGATCCTAGTAATGATATTCAACTAGTTCGAATTGTATTTTAAAAACTATCCGCAAATTTACTCCAAACATTATCCGCAGCTTATCCGCTATCCGCACAGCCATGCAAACTATATCCGCATGGCGAAATATTTTGCGCAGGGCTTTATCCATAAGTTCCTCTACAGAAATCTCCAAAGTACAAGATATCACTAATGTATCCACTTATTTTCACATGTAACGCTCGGAAAGGAGCGACAAAGCTCTGGATGAAAGACCATAATTGCTCTCTTTTGTATTTTATTGATGTGTAACATCTTTCCACTCGGTTGCTGGATATTTTTGTGGGAGTGATTTTGAAAAATGGGACAGAAGTGGATCGGAACGATCGAGGTGGCACCAGCTGGCACACTGCCTACTCGATCGATCGATCCAGCTGGCAGTGGTAAGAGAAACAATGAGCGCACGGTGTCGGAAATTGATACCATGACGTACTCTCGGCCATGTATATGACATACTGAACGATAAACGCTCATGCGTACTCGGGTGTCAAGTGATTGAAACAAGGCACATGGTACATGTTCGAAGTCTTCGTATCAGTATTTAAATGGTAAAATGCTTTAATATCAAACATTGTAAGTAGTCGGCATTGCCGGTATTATGTTTCTGCACAATGGCTATTCAAATATTAACCCACATAACGGTAATGCAGTCATCAATATAATACAATCGTTGTGGTTATACGAGAATTGAGCAAGCCTTCATGAACTATTACTGAATACATTCTCTTTACTCACAAGAGGGCCTATTCATAAGGCATTTTAAACTCAATTTCACGCAGGAACATTATCGAAACAAGGAAAATATAAATGAAACTTATTTCCGTAATGCAGTATTATTGGAACGTGGAAATAAGTCACCATCTTGTGCACAATATTTGCGTAGTCGAAATAGTCGTGGGGTTATCGCCTAAGACTGTGAATCTAGAGATCTCGGGTCCGAGTCCCGGACGGGGTAGATATTTTTGTTACCAGATTATCATTTTAAACGATATTTATCATATCAATATGACTCACATAACTTCAAGATGGCGGCTGTGCGAATTTTAAAATTAAGTTTTTATTTCTTGTGTCGTAATCATGCGATCGAAGTGAAAGTTTGAATAAAGAACCTACGCAATAATTTTCCTTCAATGGTACATGACTCTATGGCCTATACCGGTACATATAACTATCCAACATGGCGACCATCCGAAATATTTAGACGGATCTCAATATCTACGAATCTATTACAGCAATGAAACTGAATTTGTTTATGTTCATAGGGGCTATGAGCATAAGTTCACCTATAGGACTTTCAATAACCTAGTGATCACATATCCATCATGACGGCGACGCGAAGTATAAATATTCACATGAAAGTTTCTCGCAATTTAACCATCCGAGTGCAGTGAAACATGGTACAGTAAATCCTTATACGAATGTTAATCCACTAGCATCTAATTTATTTCAATTGTTTCCATAACCACAAGATGGCAGCTGTGCGAAATTTTAAAATCTCGTTTTCACTTCTTGTATCCTAATCATGCGATTGAAGTTAGAATACTACACGTACACAATAATCGTCATGTAACAGTACATAACTCTTAAGACCAACATATATCAAAATCGAACATGGCGTCCATTCGCAATATTTAATCGGTTCTCAATATCTACGAATCTATTACACCAATCAAACTGAAATGTTGTATGTTGATAGAGGCAATTAACATAAATAGGATATATGAAAATAGGCTTTAGTTCTTCACGGAACTACTTGTTTGAATTGCACCTGTGACCTGCCGTCCGTGCGCCTTTTAAGCTTATGCTATGTAAACTGTTAAAGATACCGGGCGAAGCCGGGTTGCTAGTATGTGTATCAATGAAAGTTTGTCTCCTTTTTCTTAACTTCCACGGCATTTTGCGTTATTTGCGCGTTTTGGACTGTTTTATGATGGATGCTCGGGAACATAAATGTTTGTGTATCTCTTTGTACGCTTATAAGTCGAGAACGGCTGGGTATCCATCAGAATCAAGGCACCAATTATTTATATAACTTTTCACCATACCTTTCCGGGTGAGTTAGCCGTGGTCGTTACGGCATGACTGCTGGCAGTCGCTCACATCCGGGAGGCAAGGAGGTTCGAATCCCCCCGCCGGCACCCTTGAAGATGATCTTCTGTGGTTTCCCATCTTTCTTCCAGGCAAATGCCGCGGTTGATCCCTAACTATAGACCACAGCCGCTACCTTCCAAATCCTCGTCCTCACATTCCAACTTCCCTCACCCATTGGGTGTCCGTCTTGAAGCAACTACAAAACTGGCGAGCCGAACATGTCCTCGGACACTCCCGGCACTAAAAGCCAAACGCAAAAAAAAAAAACTTTAAACAGAATCCATATGAAATGACGTGTTGGTCTGTGAATCAAGAGGTCCTGTTTATAAGGAATTTAAGGTTACGGGCGGTGTCGCGTCTATTAATCTAGTTGATCCATATCGTATTCTTTATTTAGGCTAGTGCTGGTGGAAGCTACAAATCATCTAATAAAATTAGTTCCGTGTTATAAACTACAATATCTGTAAAACACTCCCTTTTACAATAGGTTAACATTTGTGCCAATAATAGTATAAAATCCCGGCGTATCAACAATTTCATGTGAGGTTTCTTCTATGTCAGATGTTACACATCATATGCGACTACTGTAAGGCTCGTAACTTTTTTATATTTTTATTTAATTATTTATTTATTCAATTATTGTATTGTCTACCAGTGTGCGTAGCCATCGTCTGCTCTTTCCTTATGCACGGTGAATTCGACATGGTGGACGGTTCTCACATAGCGCTCTGGCGGGGAGTTTCTGAGATCTGAACACTTCTTTATAGGAGGTGTTCAGTGTGATGTGTATTCATTGAAATGCATATATCTGGCCATTAAGCATAATTAAAACTCCAAACTGATAAAGGTTGCAATTCTGGCTGTATAACATTTATTTTAAACATAGCGCATGACATACAGTAGGCTACATAGCCTAGGGGAACGACTTAGTCCTCTGTCCAAATGTGTTGCATTATTAATTTATGTAATTAAGCATATTATTGTAATGCCAGTAGATTCGGATTACAAAGGTGCGGTTGCGGATAACGTTTTGTTTATCCGCGCAGGGCTCTACTTAAGGGGTGTGGCGTGCTAGTATTAGCCTACTTTCTTGTTTATTTACTCTTTGCGTACCGTACATATTTCCTTCCTCGACGCAAATTATGGGCGTTGTAAGTTGCAGAATAAAAACATGTTTTTACGTTCATATATGTTTATGCACTATAAATGTGTTGTGAACAATGGGACATACATATATAACTTGAACCCATCATCGCATCGGTCTGCCAGCATCACGGCGCGGCGCGAACGGACTTGCAGATCTTTTGTAACTGCACAGCAACCTCGGCCCGTTTTCTGCTCTATCTTGGCTGATATAACTCCTACTAGTAGTGCTGTTGCGCTTAACATCGCGAGGACAAACGTGGAGGGAGGCAGGTTCGAAACATACTCTATCATCACAGAAATGATTTGTAAAATCAATTCTAGGTGAATTTCACGCTGTCACCTTACCTTAAGGTCACGGCTGCATCATTCCCAAATGTTTGTAACACTTCCGGATAAGTGAGGGGTAAAACGGACGTGGGCTTGGTGATCAATCCCTTGCACTTGGGTGTTTGTTGAACGTGTCTGGCGTCTCTAAAAGCCGCAGTAGTTAAAAGGAACGTAAAACCAACAGTATTATATAATGAACTTGTCTGAAACCTGTGTTTATGTGTGTGCAACTGTGTTAAGGACAGGGGTGGGGTAGGGTTCCGGGACTTTACTTAAGGTACTATCCAGGCATTCTTGAAAGAAAGAAAAAAATGGAAAAAACCCAGCCATTGGTGGGGGTCACCGGGCAGTGGAGCTTTAATTCTTCAAGTAGCTAATTCCCTTGGTACCCGCATCAGGAAAACACTATATTAAAAACTCTGTAACGAAAATAAAAGTATAGATGGAGGGCCTACACTCTAAAATCTGTTCGCCGAGTCGAGATAGTGCGCGTAAATTCTTGCACGTGGTCACTTAACTGCCTGGACAGGGAAACACGCCCAGTTCACGTCATCGGCTCTGCCGGACAGGGGTAGCCAAGAAGCTCCAAGATCATTAGTAATTCCGTAGTCCTAGAAAAGACAAGACTTGCTGCACTTAGTGCTGTGCTGCACTGTATACTGTTGCTGGTCATGAGCAGTTAAGAACTAATTAATTAATTAATTAATTAAATACATAAACGAACAATAAATAAACCGCGCTGTAGCTTGTAACCGATAAGTCAGCCCGCTTCACATGTAGGCTATACACAGCACTGAAGTTGGCGTACGTTCAATAGGCACAGCTCCATGCACGCCTTGCGGGCAGTCCTGCAATCACGTGTACAACTGTATTTACTTCCACTATCTCGACTCGGCGAACAGATTTAAGTGTAGACTCCAAAATAGACATTCCACACATACCAAGTTCATCGAACTGATGACCATAATATCCCAGTTACCTGAACAAAAACAATACCAATTCACAATCTTACAATGGCATAACTGGTCGTCTCTACAACTCGTTTGTGTTCTGTTTGATGTCCCCATAAAGAATAATGTCCACTTCCCGTGCTGCCTTGTACCAGGATTACTCTGCCATAACAAAGGTCTAGCCTAGCGGTTTGTCTTCCGACCCAGATAGTTATTGTAGTTACTCGCCGACATACATGACATTTTGGGACGAACAGAATATCATAATGATCTGATCTATTGTGTACAGCCGAGCGCTCCACTAACCCAACACTGTGCTTCTCTGGAATAAGGACAGCACTTGGTGTCCGTATCGTAGCTCTTTTCAAGGTTTAAATACAATTTAATTTGAGGTACTGAATTAACATACTCTTTTCTTCAGTGTTGACTGTTCGTTTATCTATGAAATAATTTAAGATACAACCTGATATACAGGGTGAATCTGAACTCCACCGTCATACACCCGGAGTTTGCTCAGAAACGCCCTCTGAGTGTGTTGGAGTGGTCTCCGTTGGCTCGTTATAGAGTTAAGAGTTGAAATAGATATTCGGCAACTATCCACCTAAAGCGAATAGCTCAACGCATTAGCGAAGTAGGAGCTACCCTCTATGTAGGAGGCCTTTGCCCTTCTGGGGACATTCAGGCTATTATTATTATTATTATTATTATCATCATCCATCATCCCGCCTAATTTGACTATCCGGCTGGATACCGGTTTTTCAATAAATTTACAAAAATTTCGACTTCATTTAATTCACATACAAGATACTCTGAACACAAATAAAACCACACTATCTTCGAATCAAAATACCGTTTATTATTCATTTTAACAAAACAAAATTGGTAGTTTTAGTGAACTAGAGGAACATTTTGGTCACTCTGAATTAAGAGGTATTTTCGATTTTGTTTGGTCGACATTGCGATCGATTCGAACAATCTTCAAATAATAGACAATGTCGCTTGCGTCACGACAAATCAAATAGTCAAATCAAACAATTAACTTACCTAATATGTCATTCACACGCTTCACTCAAGAACGACGATGCCCGGGCTCCCAATCGTTCTAGCTATGCGTTACGACTCTCCGTAGCAAAGTTAGGTCGAATATATGGCTATCCGGCCAAATAGCTATCGGTTTCATCTCTAGTACCTGCAATGGAACAGTTCTGCATTTCTTACGTGCGTGTTTCATCAGAGGGTTGTTGCATTGTTACACGTCACTTTTAGCCTGCTTTTATTTTGCAAAAATGAGGAAAAAGTAGACTTAGAGATCGATCCGGGAAAATGTATGTCTGTCCGTCCTTCTGTCTGTCTGTCTGTCTGTCTGTCTGTCTTGTGTGGGGTCCCCCTATCAACTCCTAAACGGCTGCAGCTATCGAAGCCAAATTTTGTAAAAGTAAAGAGCTTTTACCTGAATATCTCACGTCCATATTTGAAATTGACGTCAGTGCTACATACCGCTGAAAAATCGCAATTGAAATTTGAGCTCTATGTTGGATATCTCAGAAGTTATGCATGCGAACTATTCCAAAATTGGCACACATATAGTTAATAACATTCCAGATTGAGTTTCAGAAGTCCATACATACCAGTGTTGCCAACATGTTTCTAAGCCTGCCGATAGGTCCAATTTCTAAATGCATGTGACTTCTATACTATCGATTGGATTTCAACCAAATTTCGTATGTAGGCTACTATGTGTATTGCAACAAATATGACAGTGCGTATTCTCAAGAGCCACCAGGGCTTCCAAGTATTAATAAATGCTCTCTCTATGTTTTAACCCTAATATCCATATATCAGAAAGTATGCAAGCCACCACCTATAAACTTTGCACACGTATAGTACTGACATTCTACCGTAGTTTGCAGTAACTTATTTACATCAGTGCTGCCAACACGATTCAATGCCTGCTGATAAATCCACCTTTTAAATGCATATTACTTCTATACTAACAAATGGATTTCAACCAAATTTCGTATGTGCTTTAGGGGCATGGTGGCTCAGCGGTCCAGCTGTATGCCTCTCACCAAGGCGGTCCGGGTTCGATTCCCGGTCAATGCATGTGAGATTTTCGAAGTGAAATGCCATGTCCTGTGGTTCGGATTCCACGTAAAAAGGAGGTCCCGTGGCTCATAATCACAAGATTCACGGTCACGTAAAACTACAATCTTCCTTTTCGTATGTGCTTTGTATACCATAACAGTTATGACTATGCATATTCTTAAGAACCAGCAGGGCTTCCACAGTTAATAAATGCTCTCTCTATTTGTTTAATCCTAATATCAATATATCAGAAAGTATGCAAGCCATCGCTCTAAACTTTGCACACGTAGAGTACCTGACATTCTAGATTATTTATTTATTTATCGTATGACTTTTACATGCAGAAACAAGAATGAAAGATGACAGAAAGTACTATATACAATATATACATAAATACACATGACAAGAAACAGCAACATATCTATATTTTTAAGTCCAAACTATCCAGCCACAGTATCACAGAAGGTGTGGCCTGAATAAAGTCCAGTGGATCACCTTCATAGGCCCGCAGTCTGCACTCGAATGCAATGTGTTGTATAGACTGGGAAGGAGCACCGCAGTCACACTGTGGGGACGGAACTTTGCCCCATCTGAACAAGGACTCTGCGCAGATTCCGGTATTTGTGCGGATCCTATTTAGAGCAGTCAATGCCCTCCTTGGGAGGTGAAATCCTGGAACTGGACTGTTTTCGGAAAGTAGAGGCCAAAGCAGGTGGTCAGTATTGAGAGTCCACTCTCCTTTCCATTCGTTGAATGGATTAAACTGGTTCTCAGTTAGTTCCTGTGCAAAAACAGTTGGCGGATGTCTGGACTTCAGCCTGCCTCTCTGAAGATCTGGGATGTCATCGTGAATGGGAAGGTCCAAATTAGCCATGATCTTGTCATATTCTCTGAGAAGAGCGACTTTTCTCCGCAGGTGAGGTGGCATAATGTGGCTGAGGACAGGAAGCCAATAAGAGGGAGTGGGTCTGATGACTTCGCTGATCTTCCGCATGGTATTGTTGAGCTGGGTATCAATCAGTTTCACATGATGACTATTTATCCATACTGGAGCACAATATTCAGCCACAGAGAAGACAAGACTTATAGCAGAACTCCTTAGGGTTTCTGCAGAGGCTCCCCACGATGTGCCACAAAGTTTGTCGAGGATGTTGTTGCGACTTTTTATTTTAGCTGCTGTATTCTCAAGGTGTTTTCTGAAAGAAAGGGTGCGATCCAGAGTAATGCCCAAATACTTAGGAAATTTGTTGTTCCTGAGGATAGTTCCTCCAAAGGGTACTTTAATTACATTGTTTGCCATTTTGTTGTTGAGATGAAAACAGGATACCTCAGTTTTAGTTAAGCTTGGCTTAAGTCTCCACTTGTTGAAATACCTTTCAAGGATAGCCATGTCCTCTCCAAGCGTTTTTTCAGTTTCACTGATGCTGCTGTGCCTTGTGGCAAGAGCTATATCGTCAGCATAGCAGAACTTCTTTGACTGAGTTCCCGGTAGATCTGATATGTATAGGTTAAAGAGGAGTGGAGCTAGTACCGATCCTTGTGGAAGACCGTTGTTCAGTTTCCTTTGCTTGCTTATTTGTGTTCCCATGATCACTTGGAAGATCCTGTCACTGAGCATGTTCGTGATGAGCTTGACAGTTGTTTTACAAGAAATCACTCGATGTAGTTTGTATATTAACCCTTCTTTCCAAACTGTATCGTAAGCAGCTGAGAGGTCTAAAAATGCAACAGAAGTTTTCAGTTGCAGTTGAAAACCAGCCTCTATATATGAGGTAAGGGTAAGAATTTGGTCACAGCAGCTGCGTTTTGGTCTGAAGCCCGCTTGTTCAATAGGAATGTGTTGGGTGATTATAGGGCAGATTCTGTTGTAAATCAGTCGTTCTAGGAGTTTGTAACAGCAGCTCAGTAAAGCTATTGGTCTATAATTTCCGGGTTGATCTTTTGGTTTTCCAGGTTTCAAAATGGCAATAATCTTGCTTTTCTTAAATTCTTTAGGTATCGCCCCCAGTTTCAAGATATCACTGAAAAAGCTAGCGAGCCAGTTCCTAGCATTGTGGCCTAGGTTAATTAGGAACTCAGGATGGATGCCATCAAAGCCAGGAGCCTTTCCGCTTTTCAAGTCTTTTATTGCTACGTCTATTTCTTCACGGTTAAGGGCAGCTGCAAAGGATGATGTCTGTGGAGATGATATTTTAAGGTGTCTGAGTTCCTTCTTCACCATCTTAGTATGGAGTTTGTCTCGAGTCGCTCGTGGGGTTGAAATAATGTGACTAGCAATTGTATCAGGTGTAATGTCACGCTTGTCTCGTCCTCCAGATGAGCTCCCTCCAAGTTTCCTCAGGAGATTCCAAGCTTTCCTGCTTGAGTGTTGGAAGTTCAGCCCTTCAACAGTATCCACCCATTTCTGCTTCCGTGAAGCATCCAAGCTATGCAGAAGTTCCTCAGCAACTTCTTGGTCACCTGATTCAATATACTCATTAAAAAGATATTCGCTCTGCTCGTTCCATCCTGGGACATATTCTTTCCTAAACCCCCGTGGAATATGTTTCTTGGCTATTGAGGTAATCAGTCCAACAAATCTATGGTAGGAGCTACTTTTTGCTGGAATCCATCTGATACATTGATCTACTTCTTTTGTAAATTTAACCCAATCCGCCTTGCTAAAATTCCATCGGGGTCTTGGCAGTGTAGATATCAAGGGCTCAGAAATTCCTATATCTAACAGTATTGGTCTGTGTTGACTACGTGGAAAGTTGTCCATTATTATTCTCCTAGTGGGCAGAGGTTGATAATTACTGTTTTGGGTCACAAAGCACAGGTCTGGGTTGTAGTCATGCTTCCAAGCGGCTGATTTAAATGTTCCTTTATCCTTGGCATCAAATATTAGGTGTAAATGGTGTTCTTCAGCCCAGCTAACGAGATCTATGCCACAAGGATCGTTTTGGGCATAATTCCAGTTTTCATGGTGGCTGTTGAAGTCCCCTGCGTAAATGGCAGGATGGTCTGCAGTGACAGGAATCACTGTAGGTTGCCAGGAGATTGTAGGTGGTTTGTAGATGTTGATTACTGTTAAATCTTGAACTTTAACAACTACAAGGTGAATGTTGTCATCTGTAGAAGCGGAAATGAGACTAACATTATCCAAGTTGTTTCGTGCATATGTCGCGACACCATACACGCCATCATATGTTGCACCTACCACGGAGTAACCATGAATTTTCCCTCTTTTCTGGAGATCATCTTCGGTGGCTGTATGAGTTTCCTGTATCAAGACTAGGTCTATCCTGTTCTCACGGAGAATACTTGATAGGTAATCACTCTTTGATCGACTAATGCCTTCGATATTTAGTTGCAGGATTTTGATGTTGTTCCCAATTGTTCTTGTCATGGGGCTCTGAAAAGAGCCTTTCAAGCTATAAGAACTATACATGTCTTGCATTGCCAGGAGATCTACAAGAGATAGTCTGGCAGTCAGTACGTTGTTGCTCGCTTAGCACCACCCGGGGGACACGTGCAGGGCAATTTATAGGTAATACCTGCGGACGTGAGCAACAGTGGACCCCCACATTCTAGATTAATTTGGAGTAACTAATATACCTCAGTGCTGCCAACATGATTCTAAGCTTTCTGATAGTTTCAATTGTAATTACATGTAACTTCTATACTAACAAATGGATTTTATCCAAATTTGGCACTATAATAGATCGTGATATTTCAGATTAATTCTGAGCATCACATACATTACATTGTTCCCAACATGATTTTACGCGCACTGATAAATCCAATATCAAACAGCATATAACGTCCATACTATCTATTAAGACTTCAACCAAATTTTGTATATGCATTCTATACCTTAAGAGGTGGAACTAAGAATATATTCAGAGTCAGCAGGGCTGCCAACTGTAGGAAGTTACTGTATTAGGCTACTCTATTTCGGGTGTATTTCAAACTTCAGTACTTAGAAATGTTAGTATTACCCACTTGATTTCATCATTATTCTTGATAAGTGTATATAGATTGGCATGAATTGCATTTTAGGAAAAGTAGGCTCTTAAGTTCGTCACGGAACTACTTGTTTTCACTGTTGTGAAGGTCGCTTGAAGTGGATGTTAGGTTTTACGTCTCCTTTAACTACTGCGGATTATAGAGATGGTTGGTTGGTTCCTCAGTTTAAGGGCTGCGACAACGCGGTCATGTAGCCCCGTGTATTTTGCGTGTGTGTAGACTCTTTCTGATAACCGGTGTTAATTATGATGGCTGTAGTAGTGTGTGTGTTATCTGTTTTTAATTCAAGTAAGGACTGCCGACATTCGATTTTCAAGTAGTTTCAACTTTTGCTACCAAACGCCAACGTCAACGAACAACTAGTTCTGAACTTGGTTACTAGATACCACAACAAACGGTTCTTGGCGACGAACGTTAGAACCTAACAGCGTCAGTCAAAGCTAACCTATAAATTAGCTTCACGCATGTATAATTAGTGGAAGGTTCTTTATCATGCCTTAATCTATGACATGGGACCGCCGGCTTTACTTCCCCTCCGAAGGGAGGCATGCTGAGGGGTCTGGGTTTGAACCCACGGCCTTGGGCATAGAAGCTCAGCATGCTTCCAACTACGCCAACGAAGCCGCCAGATTATAGACACACCGGGGTGTCGGAATGTTGCCCTAATTAACAGCAAGGTCCTTAACGTGCCAGCAAATCTATTGACACTGTTTCCTCGCACTTCAGCGTCCTTAGAAGTCAACCGACTACGCCTTGGGCACAACAGGCACTTGAAGTGGTAAGATGTATTTCTTCCGTAGGAGAAGAATGGATTATTGACGGCCATTTTAGCGACTGGCGATTGTTCTTTGTAAAGAAACCTGCATATCCTGTTGATATCGAACGTTGCACCCTGTTCTCGTACTGGGTGCGGCCTGGAATTTGATGCCCCGCCTATACGTCAGCTTCGCACGATCCAAATTTGGTTGAGGTGGGTCGTGGAACGCTTCTGGTCACGACTTGTAATGATATATTACCGACCAACGAAGAGCAGTGCTCCCACATGTTGACTGGGCTCTATTTCCTCACAGGATAACGTTAACTAACCATCCCGTCTTTCATTAGTGTTAGAATACTTATATTTTTAAAATAATTTCCTCGCCACGTGCTTGTCTTGGAAAGGAATTTATTCCTCCTCGCTGGACACTGCATATTTATTTTCTCCCAGTAATTTTTCAATCTCCTATTTGATAGCCTTAAAATATTCAGATTTTCTTTGGAGGCGAGTTTTCCTAGAAACTGGTGTTTCTGCATTTGTATTGAAGTTATTAGAATTATTCGGTGTTGAGATCGGAATCCCTGGTTGGTTGGTTCCTTAGTTTAGGGGTCGTGTAGCCCCGTGTGTGTAGAATCTATCTGATAACTGGTGTTAATTGTGATGGCTGTATTAGTGTGTGTTATCTGTGATTCAGGCGGACTGCAGATGATTAATTTCTTCAAGTAGTTCCTACTTTTACTAACAAATGCTACTGTCCACGACACCTAGCTGCGGACGTGGCTACTAAATGCCATCGCAGTCAGCACCTGGCGGCGAACGTTGGAACTAATATAGCGTTATCAAACTAACCTACACATTTTAGCTTCCACAAGTGTATTTAGTGGAAGGTTCTTTTTCATGCCATAAATCTATGACTTGGGACCGCCGGCTTTACTTTCCCTCCGAAGGAAGACATACTGAGGGATTTTTAACGCTCTTAAAAATCCGACGACTTCGGCCGGGTTTGAACCCACAATCTTGGGCATAGAAACTCAGCATGCCACCGAAGCCGCTACCTGATTCCCTAGTAATTCAATTCTTTCTTAGTAATTTATTATTATTATTCTTTTTTAGGAATATTCTACAATACAGTAGTTTTCCTTCAACCCACAAATAATATTCTACTCCACAAATGTCGGTCTTCAGCATCTTTCTCTGTTAAGCGTCAGGTAGCCATGATTCTCTTTACACCGTCCATTGTTCTCTTGGTTTACCAAGTTTCCGTTTGCCTTCATCTTGCCAATGTAACATTTAATTTGGAATTCTACTATGCTGCATCCTTTTCACATGTCTAAACCGTAGTAATCTTCGTTCTTCGACCACTTCTAGTACATTTATTTTACCTGCATAATTTCTCTTGATTCTCGTGTTTCTAATTTTATCGAACCTTGATTTTCTTGCCGCCCTCCTCCAATAATCCATCTCTGTTTGCTTGCTGTTCAAGTTTCTGCTCCATATATCAACATACTTTGTACCAATGAACTGTAAATAAGTTTCTTAGTGTTGTTTAAAATATTTCTGCTCCATAAAATGGAATTTAATGCTCCCATTGTTCTCATAGCGTCACTTACCCTTTTCTCAATTTCAGATGAACTTGTTCCCCCAGCTTCTATTATTGAACCCCAATATTTAAATTTAGTGACTGTTTGAGTTTCTGCATTTCCGATCTGGAGTTTCTCACCACCAATACTCTCTAATGTAAGGTATTCCGTTTTGTTGCAATTGATATTTAGTCCCGACATTTGGTATTCCTCAAATAATTTCCTCATTGTTATTATTATCATCTTCTTCGTATAGTCTATATAAAATGCTAGGGTGTATGTGTCACAAAACTCAAGCTCTTAAACCAGAGGTAGTTAGAAGGTGTGGTCTGTACCAAAATCTACCAAATCTTCTCAATAGTACATTAAAAAAATTCTTGCATAGCATTTAAGCCCGGTGAGTGGTTTTACGCGAGATTTCTCGCACAGTCCCTCTAGTTATTATTATTATTATTATTATTATTATTGTTTTGTTTTGTTTCCGACTTTGGCCAACTATGGACCGCATGGAACCTAAGGCTTTCTGGTCAATTGTTTTGTTCTTTTCTTCCCAGAACCTCTTCATTCTTTCAGATCTAATCTTTCTCTGCTCCTCTGTTATTACCAAATTTGGCCTGTGTTGTGGTGGGTTTTCTTTGAATGTCTTGATAATTGTCAACTCAGCTCCGAAACGTTTTCCTATCGAGAATGACAAGTTCAGTTCGTCCAACTTGAATGGCGTCTCTTTTGACCTCTTCTACCCATTTTGTAGTAGTTTTCAACCCTGTGATGTATTTTAAAATGTTCTTTGTCAGCCTGTTCCCGTCCATTCTCATCAAATGCCCGTAAAAGTTCAGCCTTCTTTTACGCATTGTGACCACAATGGTTTCGGTCTGCATATACAGATCTTCATTTTTCCTTTTTCTTTCCATGTTCCGTCATCCTCTTTCCGTGGTCCGAGATTTTTACTCAGGATCCTCCTTTCCTTTATCTCAAGTTCCTTCAGCTCCCCTTTTTTGTTCAGGGTTAGACACTCGGAGGCATACAGACCCTCTGGCTTTACCACTGTACTGTCTGAGTTTTGCTTTGTATGATATCGATTATTATTATTTCCTCAACGCATAGTTTGTAACACAACTCATTTTGGTGTATGGCGTTCAATAAATGAGCCACATTCATAATTTACATACCTTACATCTAATGAATGAAAATCCACAGCCTGCTTCCAGTCTCCGACCGGGTCAGGAATGGAATGAATGAAGCCCTCCATCTAGCGGCGAGGATATGAACTGTGCCGGCTGCCGAGGCCTGACGCACTCCTCTGGGGCAATGATTAAATGAATGACAGATGAAATGAAATGATAGTGGAGAGTGTTGCTGGAATGAAATTGTGATAGGGAAAACCGGAGTACCCGGAGAAAAACCTGTCTGCCTCCGTTTTTGTCCAGCACAGATCTCTCATGGAGTGGCCGGGATTTGAACCACGGACCCAGAGGTGAGAGGCCGGCGTGCTGCCGCCTAAGCCACGGAGGCTTCACCTTACATCTAATACGTTTGCAAATTATACTTTGAGAGTTTTAAAGTGATAAAATTATTCTCAACGCTTCCTTATCGGCCCCTAATGGTCTGGGTGATAGCGAAAATGACAATGAAATGGGAACCAGAACGAAGACTAAGTTAGATTGAAAATATTTACAAAATAGAACTTGGATTGAAAACAAACTCACAAAAAGTAGAGTGGAAATACGTACAAAAGGGAATTTAGATGGAAAAGACTCACAAATGTAAATGGAACAATACGCACAAAATGTAGTTTGGTTTCAATATTCTTACAAAATGCAATGTAGATTCGAAATACTCACAAAATGCAATTGAAATTGAGAATACTTACAAAATGTAATTTAGCTTCGAAATGCCCACCAAACAGATACAAAATACTCACGAAATGCAAGCAGACACAATCACAACCATAACAATTTGCTACATAACATGAGCTACAGACTCATCAGGAAGTGTCATTATCTGATTTTTTTAAAATTTAGTTTATTGTTTATTATCAGTTTTATTTCTTCTTCTTTCTTCGTTTAGGCCAGCTATGGACCACGTCATTTCAACTGCTTCCGTCTTTGGGCCTTGATCTTAGCCCAGTGTTCACGCATTCGCTGCCTGTGAGACTCCTTTCTTTCTTCAGACCACTTCTTCCCGGTTTTTAATTTCGCTTTTTCTTGGAATTGTTGGTGTGCTCCAAGCTTTTCCTTCAAAAGGTCACGTTCCATAATGTCTGCGTGGGTGATCCCTACTTCGTGTAAATCCTTGTCTACCTCACAAAACCAGGGGCCCTTGTTTTTATTGTTAAGAAAATAGGATAATAGCCGATTGGTGATTCTCTCGGGTTTCATACGGGTGAAGTGGCCATAGAAAGATATTCTTCTCTTCCGAATTAATTGAGATATCCTTTCTACATGATGGTACAGCTCATTGTTATGCCGTCTTATCAGTTTTATTTATTTATATTTTCTATAAAATTTCCAAGTGGGTTCTAACCCCCAGTAACACCACTCTGACTACGTCACTGATAGCAGTCTACATACATCGTTTCCAAAACCTCTGTTGTGTAAAGTTCTGGTTAATTCGCCAGCAATTTCTCACACTTTCCCACTCAGATATTTAATTGCCAAATTCATCGACGGTCTCGCCTGTTGCAAGTCGTGCCTAAATGATTAGTCTTATTGAATCCTCATTCTGTGTTATTGGGGTCAGGTGCTAGTCTTATATTTTAATATCTATAGTAAGTTCTGGAAGATCCCAGCCCTCAATATTATTATTATTTATTTATTTATTTATTTACAGCGTATTTTCCCAATATTGGAAAGCGTTAAGCCGACTTCGGTGGCCGAGAGAAATAACGCTCCACCTCGTGTCTCACTGCGTCGGGAGAGCGTGGGTTTGAATCCCATCTTGGCCGTCCTGAAAATGGTTCTCACCACCAGGCAAATGCCGGGATGGTTCCTTTCAACAGTTCCACCGCTGACTTCCTTCCAAAATATCTTCCCTGTCCCTGGGCGATCGGCCTGTCACCATCCCAAGTTGTATCTGCTGACAAAGTGTGTTCAATTCCCAGTCACTGTCCTTGTGACGGTAGAGCAATGATTCCTCGTAGAATCCGTGGGTGAAGCCGAGCTGGGAGGATAAGTGATTAAAGAAATGTTTTATTACTCAAAACACTTTCAGAGCGAGGTACAAGAATTTCAGTATAACTGTTTTGATCTTGACTACATCAATGGCATTGATGTTTATAATTATTAATTACTATGCTCGACACAAAAAAAGAACTCCCATCACCTACTGTGGTGCAGCCTATGTTCGCTTAATTTGTTTTCTATTGTCCTACAATTGATACCTGTTCACACGAGAGTCTTAGAATACTTTTGATCGGTCAGTACCAATGTTGTTCGCATTGCTCTGAGGAAGCTGCAGGTTCGTTTGACCCCGGTTCGTGGGATTTAACTTCGAATTGTCATTTCCCTTTGCTCGGGAACTGTTGTAGATGTTAGTCATCTTCATCGTTCATTTCATCCTCGTCACGAGGCGTAGGACAGTTCATTCATGTTCTCTATCCGTAGATTGGTCGGCAGCACTCCTCCTCTTCCATTCTTCACTGTCGCCAGTCAGTCTCTTCGTGTCTGTATGAATGGACATTAATATCTGTTATGATCTGTTTGATGAATCGCAGTCTCGGTCGCCCTCTTCCCCTCTTGCCCCGAATTATGCCATCTAACAGTTACCATAATAGTACATTATGCAACGAGCCTATAATGGCTATAATTAAGACACGAGTATTTTTTATAAAACGAGCGTATGCGAGTTTTATCATTTCCATACGAGTGTCTTAATTACCATTATAGGCGAGTTGCATACGACTGTTTATGTTCGACGATAATTATAAGTTTATTATATGTTTTAACATAAATATTCATAAATATCTGTTGAGAGTCAGCTACTGGAATTTTGTGATCGCAGAGCGAGCGTTGGGTGTTATATCTTTGTCTTTCAAGAGCTTTGAACGACCGACGCATGCGCTCTGTGGGCTTGCAATGCCATATGCAGCCATATGTTTAAATCAGCCGTCCCTCAGTAATATTGTCACCGCAGTCATTTGAAGACAATGCGCTGTGTAGAAATTAGTGTTGGTGATTTTAAGGTACAGTGCTATTTCTTGTCTCATATTCGCCAGTTTATTTACGCGAACATATGGACGGTGGGTATTCCATGTCGGTAATTTATTATAGTTCGATGTTGTGTTTATGTCCGACATGTTGGATTTTGAGCGCATGCGCGAAGTTATCGTTACCTAATTGGTCAATGAACGAGCTCTGATTGGCTGGAGAAACTGTATCATAATGGAAAACAGTGTTATAATGACCATCATTATGATACAGTTATCTGACACATAATAGCGAGGGTCGAACATAAAGTTATTGTGGCGATAGACATGTCCTATCAGTTGGTCTCGTCGTTTCCGTATTGTTTTGAGAAATGCTCTCTCTTCATTAATGGTTTTGAGCACTTCGTCATTCGTCACTCTTGCTGTCCATGGATTTTTCCCCATCCACCGCCACCACCACATTTCTTTTATTAACACATTCCATTGTCCAGGCTTCTGAGCCATACTAGGCTACACTCCACACGCAACATTTTATAAATTTAATCCTGGTCTCAATAGATATATTCTTGCCAAATCAATGTGAAAATTAATAAATATGCTCAAAAACAAAATTGTTTTAATTTTAAAATAGTTTAAAGTGCATTAATTATATGTACTAACAGAATTCACTCCTGAACTTCTGGGTAAGATTACAAGTCAGCGATGTATATTAGAGATGAAAATAATCAAAGTGGGAATAATCCAACAGAGGAAAGAATATCAAAACAGGCTGAGGTTCAAGACAGTTTGTAGTGCACAATATTAATGCTTCGAATACCAGAAATATCATAAAATTTGTGAAATGATCAGTATGAAGCTGTCTGATAGAACACAGAAGCACGTCTGTTCGTAGGTTTATTACTGGAATTGCCGGGTTCCTTATGGTGTTTGATGCAATTTTTGACCGGCTGCATGGCTCAGAGATACCGTTCTGGCTTGCTGAGCCCAGTCAGCTGGCATTTGAGGGTGTGCAAATGTGAGGGAGCCGTGTCAGTAGATTTACTGACACGTTAAAGATCCCCTTCGGGGCAAAATTCCGGCACCCTGGCGTCTCTAAAAGTAAAAAGGGACGTAAACCCCATAACATTATTGAAGCAATTTTCAGTGTTGCTGCTTTTCAGTCGGTCAACACCATTGCTCCCAATTGTGATGGGTTATTCCCTAATCCTGAAACAATTTACATGAGATTATTAAATGCACTTGGATGACCAGTTTCGATCGTCAAGCGATCATCATCAGATCATTTACACTTAGGCTATTAAATCTATGTGGTGTGCGCTTCATAAAAAGGGAGGTAGCGCGCAGTTCGCTACTCCTGTGGGGGTCCGGGCGCTGACACCAAGAGCCCGCTGATGAGCCAGTTTTGTGTCCTAGGTGAAACACCCACACAAGACACGACACAAACGTAGAAAGATTGCTGAGTTTCACTACCATTTTCTTTTCAGAGGCAATAATTTCAAATTCACTTGGCATACTTTATCACAATCAATAAAACTCAAGGGGAAACTCTGGAAAGTGTAGGTTTCTATTTACCTCATCAAGTTTTTAGTCATGGCCAGCCTATGTTGCAATGTCGCGAGTGCAATCTTTTGATGCCCTTAAAGTTGCAGTAGTGCAAGAAAGTAATCGTTCAAAGAATGCACTGCATATACGAAAATACCTCAGTAAATACTTTCTCATTTACTGTCATGTTTTGACGGGTTTCAAGTAGTACTTCTTTTTAATTACGACTACCTAGCAAATGAAGTTTCCATTGTTGTTGTCGGCGCTGTTTCCAATGAGAACTTTCCCGCGAACCGGCTGTCCGACCGGTAACTTATGTCAACATTCCGCCCACAGCAGCCTGCAAATTCCTATCGGTGTCAGGTTCTCCAGGAGAAAGAATGCTGTTTACTGCTAGGCCATGAACAATTCTTTACCTTCACATCCCTTTTGGTTTCTTTTCTTGTGGCCACGACTTGTATAGTGCTGTCCCATTGGCTTGTATCATCATGAATGAACCTTACCTGCCTCACGTTAGCACATTCTTTAGCCTTTATAAGATCTACCCCAGTAGCACGAAACTGGCAGTTGCGTCCAAGTGATCCTAACAACAGCAAAAGAGAGTTGATTAAGTTACTTTTTAAAGAAGAAAAAAACGGTGTTACCGTTACCTACCAAAAATAGTAACGATTCTACAGTTATCGTTGCCTACCAAATTAGTAACGAAACTACAGTTATCGTTACCTACCCAAGATAGTAATGAACCTAATGAAGTTACAGACAATGGTTGAAGTAACGCATCTTTACTTACACAGCTTCAGTATCTGGAAGGTTCCTCTTCTTAGGCCGCTTCGTGTTTGCGTGCAAGTGTATTTGTGACCGGAAGTTAGCCGGTTTCACCTGTGTAATGCTATCCAACATGCAAGGAGAGGCGCTGCCCATAATATCTAATTACCAGGCTGTGTGAGCAAAGGCAATTCCAAACCTCTTTGGAGTAGTTTAGGAAATGAAGAGATTCCTCTAGTAGTCCATAAAATCATTTCACGCAGGCTAAATCCAAACGTCCGTTTAGTGTGTAAACCTAATGAAAACATCACACTTTGAAATGGGAGCATTACACCCCGGTACATAAAGGATCGATACTGAAACTTTAATTTGAAAACATGGACACAATATTGGGTTAGTTTTTAGAGTTTTAAGGGGTGGAACTGAGAGGTCATCTGCCCCACAATTTTAGGTTGATGAGAAAGGTCGCACTGGATTGGCTCTTATTTTTAGCCTATTTTCATTTATGAAAAAATACGCTTATGAGATCAACTTTTGTCCATGTGTGTGTGTATGTGTGTACGTCCGCGTGTGTGTGTGTGTGTGTTCTCCCCCCCCCCCAATAACCTCTAAATGGCGGGAGCGATTTCAATAAAACTCGGTAAGGTCATAGTACTATTTTAGCTGACCCAGACCGTGCCCTTCAAATTTTATTACGTCTCACCAATCCAACATGGCGGCTGTGCGAAATATTTTACCGGCATTCTATATCCCCGAAACTATTACTCATATCACCCTGAAATTTTGTACGGCGATCAAGGGCACTACTAGAAGTTCACCTACGTTACTTTCAAAAACATTTTAACTACAAAACGAACATGGCAGCCAAGCGAAGTTGAAACATTTAAATAGACTTTTCACGCGATTTAACCATCCGAACGCAGTGAAACTTGGTACAGCAAATGACTATACATATTGCAATTCACTGACATCTAATTTAGTTCAATTGTTTACATAACTTCAAAAGATGTTGGCTGTGCGGAATTTTTTTTTTTTTTTTTTTATTTCTTATGTTCTAATCATGGGATCGAAATCAACGTTTGAATAATGAACGTACACAATAATCCTCATCTAATAGTACATAACTCTATGGCCTACATTATATTAAAATCCAACATGGCGATACCGAAATATTTAGATGGTTCTCAATAACTACGAATCTATTACAGCAATCAAACTTAAAATGTTTATGTTGATAAAGGCTTTTTATTAATATAAGTAGGATATATAAAAATAAGCTATTTAGTTCTTCACGGAACTACTTGATAGTGAACCCTTATTGATCTTCGATAAATAAGTATTCATATTTATTATTATTATTACTACGGCCCAGGCAGCACATAAGGAAGTCGACTTGGATATTAGGGAGGCCAGTATTTCGTAATGGTTGCAACAGAAGCTGAGTTGGTAGCTATTCCTGGGGGACGGCCAGAATTAGTCGAGTTCAAGGCCAAATTGTGCAACTACTGTACCAAAATTGGAGACATAAAGGAAGAATCACGAGGTCCTCTCAACGAACATACGATTGAATCAGCCAATCGCAAGAGACCAAGCCGTGACCACGAGGTGGACGGCGTCAGTAGTAAAAAGCGCGCGGAAGTGCGTATCTAAGGAACCGCCGAACGGATTAATCTCCGCTCGAGTAATTTGAGACGTTGGATTTATTTGGAGAAGAATGACACTAGCCCCATCTTTGTGAGACAAAAACTCTGGAAGTTTTTATCCGACTCCGCCCCACTCCACCGCCCTTGTCAGTTTCTCATAAATAGTTTGGCCTGACGCCAATCTAAGTACTCAGTTGTGGAGCCTTCAGAGGCATACTCCACGCCAGTTTGAAGTGTGATTTTGACGCTCGAATTTATCTAAGTCTTATTGTGTGGAGCCTTCAGAGGTATACTCCACGCCAGTTTGAAATGTGATTTTTACGCTCTAAAATCAGTGAAGCTAATTTTATTTTCTGAGCTCTGGGGAGCTAAAGTCGCAGCGTTTGCAGTATCGAATTTTAAAAGCTATAATACATTCTGTTCTAAAATCAACTAAGGTGTGTGATCTAAATATTTCACGCCAGCGCATGATAAACTGTAACATTCTTTTAAAGACGACGAGTTCAACTTTAAGGGGGAAGTATCGTATCACCCTAATTAGCGCTTGCCAGAACCGAAGTCCAAGACGGGACGGAAATACCAGACGAGATAGCGACTGCTGGTGCAGCCAGGATTTTGAACTTGTTAACGAGCCAGTGGCGCGGACTCGAGATGTATATTTTATGTATAAATTGTGTGTATTGTATGTGTTTTTATAGTGCGTATGTGCGATATAATTAGGGCCAGTCTTCGCTATTAATCGCAGTAGGACAATTGTGGGTGAACTGAGTAGCCTGCAAGCGATTATAGATAGGCAAATATTTAACATTGAACTTTTCTGCCAAGGAGTCGAGACCAAGATGATCAGCACGTGGTTTGAAGTTGGGATGAGCTTCAAGAAATCAACGCAGACGACTACTATGAAGTGCTAAATTGTCCATAGGGCAATGGGTTGAGAAGGATGTCCTTAGTCCTACATGCAGAAACGGTGATGTACTAAAATTGGATTATTTCAATTATGTAGTTAGATTTGGCCGGGGAACTTTGTAAATAGTCATGTTTTTCTTTCTTGTTTTTTATAGCTGTTTTTCTTGTACCGACACTATATGTTTAAATGTCCGTTGGCGCGTGGCCAAAGTGTTTGTTGATATTTTTGATTTTTCTTGAGTCATGTGTAATGTACGCGGCGTGCGTGCGTGATTTTTATCCTTGCAATTGCGGAACCCGTTACATTCGATAAATGGTGCTTTGTTAACGTTAATATGTGAAATAGGAATGGGAGGAAATGATTGTAAAACATTGTGCTGAACAGGTTATTATTCATGTTAGGGTAGCCGAGTGCACCAACTTAAAAGTAATTGTAGAACACCTTCGTTCTAATTTTGATAGATTTTTCTTGAGTCCTTTTCAGGTGACTAGTCACGGCATAGAACGATGGCGCCAGCATGTGGATATTATTTGTGTCTTTTATTTCAGGGTCTGTCACAACCCATACGTGTGATTCAGTGTGTGTTGATGTGTCTTGTGTGTGTTGATTCTACGTGAGGAGGGGGTAGTTGTCCTAACGCCCTTATATATTTTTGCTGCTGTTGTAATTTTAGATGGAAAGACAGAGTGCTCTTGGGAGACTGCTGATTCTTGTCCATATGTTTTTCTGACACACACGTATCATTGTGCTTTGGGGCACATTTCTTCGAGGTTCGACCCCATGTTCTGGGAGGTCGAGGTTATTGACACGTGGGTTGACAGACATGCAGAGTTCCACAAACCGCCCGTTTTGCCTGTGACTTATTTTGATAGGCAGTCCTATTTGACCGACTGAACCCTGTAAGCTTTCATGTAGCAAACCTGTTCATTGTGATGGCTAATTTTTAAGCCATAATTAATTGGGGAGTTCGCCATGTGTGTAACGGATTGTTGTACCTTGTATGGATAAGAATATTGTGATTAACGTAAATGTTGGCTGTTTGCCTATTGCTTTGTTGATGACTCGATTTCATGTAATTTTGTTTGTCACACCCGTGTGGTGTAGTGGTAGAGTATTTGTAAATTTTGACAGCGGTCATTTGAGTATTTTTCTATTGGTCACGTGTTAATGTACTTGTGTTGATTTGTATGAGAAGTCCTAAGTTTTTAGGCAGTAAATGTTGCTACGGCAATTTAAGTCCAATTTCACACGGAAATTTTGTGTTTGTTTATAGTAGATTTAGGAAGTGTCGGTTTAACTTAAGTATTGTAGTTGTGTTCCCTCGTGTCGGTCTAGCTCTAGGAAATGCGGATTCGTTGTTTGAAGGGTCATTCTGGATGATAACGAATCACGCATTCAAAGTACACATCGTGGTGCATGTAGAACGGCGTACGCACTTATATGGTCACTTTTTGTATTTTTATTGAAGGACACTTGGTCCAGGTAATTAATCTCTCCAGAGATATCGCCTAAGTTTTTGGCATTTTTATTAAGCGGGAGTCAGTTGGGAGTTTTTGTTGTTAAATTGTTTATGTGTAAATATGGTGTTTTGTTATTAAATTCAGTTGTTTTTAACCCTGGCTTCACTCTTTCCTGCATGTTATTTTGTTATATGTTACCCTGCAAGTTAATGAAGCGCCCTGACTGCAACTTACGAATATGACCTGTTACGCCCCGAATCTGAGTCTCATATGCTTCTTTGCAAGGGTTCATAAAACAAAAATGGCTGCCCAAGTGGGGATTGTTGTTGTTGTTGCTTCGCTGATCTCATATTTATTTCGTTGAGAAATGATGCCAGGTCAAGCGGACATGTAAATTCAGTAATTGGAGGCGATGTTGTACCGCCATGTGCATTAGTAAAATCACTGAGTTCCTAAAGTTAGAAATATTGAACAAGGTTAGAATTTGATTTGGTATTTGTTATAAACTTGTTCTGGCGCCCACATTAAAATTAGAAATTTGCATTATTAATGAACTCAGTCAAAGCAGGAAGATGTTGCCTTATATTGGACATTTAATTGACTTCGGTTAATTGGGGTTTCGTAAATTCTGTTGGTTAGGAATTTAAAAGCAGATCACTAGGGGTTATTTTGTTGTTTGGGAATAAATGTCATTGTATTCAGTAAATTTTGTTACTGAAATTTTCATTAAATTAGAGCCAGTAATATTTAAATGTGTGACATGTATGTGCGTATAGGGCTGAAACCTTAGCCCATAACCCTGTTTTTCTCTGAATATATTTGTGTGTGTGAAATGGCGAGTGTTGATGAGATAAAGGCATTGTTAGAACAGATGTCGATCCAAATGTCCGCGAAAACGGAAGAACAATTAGAACAGATGTCGATCCAAATGTCCGTAAAGACGGAAAAACAATTAAAAGAACAATTAGAAGCTCAGCGTGAGCATAGTGAAGAACAATTAGAACAGATGTCGATCCAAATGTCCGCGAAAACGGAAGAACAATTAGTGCAGATGTCCGTAAAGACGGAAGAACAATTAAAAGAACAATTAAAAGAACAGTTAGAAGCTCAGCGTGAGCATAGCGAAAAACAATTACTTGATATGAGCGGTAACATTTCGGTCCAGTTAGAAGTCCAGAAATTAGACACTGACAAACAATTCAATGAACTAAACCACAAATTGTCACAACAGGCGGTAACACAAACCGAACAGTTAGGAAAAATCACGAATGATATTAATCAGAGCGTTCAAAAAGTAGAGAAACTGGCAGGCGAGGTTGCGGAAAATAACATCAAACAGTTAGGCGAAATGAAGAAATTGGAGGCGAAATTTGATAACAAATTAGTACAATTTGACGAGATGGTGGCAGATAAACTCAGGCAGATAGAGGCAGCATGTGTCAGTAACACCGCGGGAGTGAAGAAAACCCAAGAGAAACTACAGCAGCAAATTAATTCGGTAGATAACAACGTGCTGGAATTAATAAAGGAAATAGATAAAGTCGAAGTTAAGGCTGAAACCGAGCGGATACACTTGCGGGAAAATTTAGAGGAACAATTAGGCAGAACGCAAGAGATCATAAGAAAAGAGATGGAAGGCCAGCTAATGAAAACGCAAGAGGTTATAAGAGAAGAGGTGGGGGAACAACTAGTGAAAACGCAAGAACAGATACGTGAAGAGCTAGAGAAAAATCAGGAAAGCTTGAAAAGTAGGATCCGGCGAGATTGGGACCAGCAGGCTCATGCGAATAAGGAAGACAGGCTGGCAGTTTTAAAGCGAATGCAGGCACTGGAGGAAAATATGAAGTCGAAATTACAGGAACACTCAGAATTAATCATAAAAAACGAGATTAGATCGTTAGAGAATGCGACGTTATTTTCAAACGAAAATATTCCGGAAAAGCAAACAAGTATTGGAAGTCCGGCAGGTTCGAAGTTGGCTGAGGACACGAGTCGGGGTCAAAGTCCCAGACTAACGACTAATGCATTCCAGCAGTACAGGGGGGAGACTTCAACTCCGCAACCGAACTTGGCACCAGCCCAAGTCATCCAAGTCATTCGGGGTAATGATTTTAAGCCCGATAAATTCAAAGAACATTCAGGAACCACTCCCAAAGCATTTCTACGGCAATTAACTGTCTACTTTAATGACCAACACATCGGCCCGGAGAAACAATTAAGACTGGTGGAGAAATTTTTAGAAGGACCTAGCCTGACCTGGTTTTTAAGTTTCAAGTACACATTTACAGACATGGCTCAATTCCGCGAGGCGTTTTTGAAGAAGTTTTGGAGTCCTTCGTTACAGCAAGGGTTAAGAATGGACCTGTACACGCGCAAATACCACAGTACACATCCAACCCGTTTTTCAGAATTCTTCAGTCAGCAATTGGTCAAATTCAGAGATTTTGATGACCCGCCTAGCGAGCCGAATATGGTTCTAACCATCGGAAAACAACTCCCAATGCATATCCAACAATTATTAGTCGCAGGAAATATTCAGACCGCAGTCCAAGCCGAAGAATTACTCAGACACTTAGATGAGACGAGTATGGTAAGCCCACAGACAGGAAGAAGGAATTTGGAATGTGTCAACACGGCAGAGGTAGTTCAGGGACTCCAAAATAACCACGGCCAGGGGAACCAAAGTAAGACACAGTCCACAGGGACACAGTTCACGCCAAGAAGACAAGATTTTGACGGCCGAAACCAGTTCCATAACAACAATCAGAATTATCAGAATAACCGCGGGAGATATCATCAGAATAACCAAAATCAAAATAATCAGTGGACGTACCAGCGGGAATACACGAATTGGAGGGGAAACCAGAGACAAGGTAGACCTTACCAAAGAAATGGAGATGGTAGATGGAGTAACGGCAGGGACTATCGCCAAGAAAACAGAGGGGATTATAGGAATAACTGGGACGAACGATATATTGAATCCCGTAAATACTTGGATCAATTAAGTAATGAAGAAGCGGAGAAGGAGAAGTGGGGGCGTGCCATGGCGAACAGACAGAGCCCAGACAACCATCAAGGAGAGGGGGCAGAGAGTTTACTGAGGCAACAGGAGCGACAGAATGATAACCGGCGAAACACATCTAATGGGGCCCGGGATAAAAAAAAAACCAAATGAACTGAAAGGAGACAGGCTAGAAACGGAGATCGCCAGGGAGCAAGAAGAGATGATAGTGGCCAATATAGAAGAGTGGGTAGCATTCCCAGACGACTGCCTGGAGGAAGTGGTGAAGAACCGTGAAAATGTTATCAGACAGCTACCAATTATTTACGCGCATATTGGAGGTATGAGGGTGAGATGTTTGATTGATACAGGTAGCCAGGTGAGCTTAGTCACTGAAATTTTGATAAAAGAAATAGCAAGAAAACAGACTGTTCCTATTATGCCGGTACCGCTAATGAAAGTCAGAGGTGTCATTCCTGACAAAACTATGAATTGTAAACAGCAAGCATTTCTAGATCTGGAAATATTGAACCATACTTTTTCACAAACATTCATTGTTATTCCAAAGATGAACTACAATATAATTTTAGGAGCCAACTTCATCTGCGATTTTCATGCTGTAATTGATTTACATAACAATACTGTAAGCTTCAAACAAGTAGAAGGATTGGATCATGTGGGTTTAAATATGGAAGAGAATCCGCTGGAGAGAGAGGCCAATACTTGGGTTGTTGAGGAATGCACTAATGAGGCCGGAGATAAGATCTTGAGGGGAGAGCAAGTTAACCAGACAGCAGTGCTAGAAATGGACAGCCGAGATATTTCGCAGGAACTTTGGGTGCATTTGGCGGAAGAAGAAATGGGCGGAACCAAATTCGAAATTCTACTTCAGGAGCGACTTAAGGAAGCCATCGTAGGGGAATCTGATAGAAGAAGATTGGAAGAAATTTTAAGATTACATAAAGGAGCGTTTGACACCGTACCTGGGAAAGTTTTAAATTTTCAATATGCGATGCAGGTAACAGATTGGACCCCATTTAAAAGTAAATTGTACCCGATCCCAGAGAAGCATTTTTCTCAGGTGAAGGATATCATTACTAACTTATTAGATTCTGGCATGATAAGGAAAGCTGCAACTCCTTATCTGAACGCAATATTGGCTGTGACCAAGCCAAACGGATCAATTAGGCTATGCCTAGACGCGCGAGTTTTAAATAGCAAACTGCTAGTTGAGCACGACCAAGCACCGAGGATCAAAGATGTTTTGAAAGGCTTCCGTGGGAAGAAGATATACTCAAGTGTTGATTTGACGAATAGTTTCCACCATCTTGAACTTGAAGAAAAATCCCAACTGTTGACGGGATTTTTATTCGATAATCAAAGTTATATCTGGTGTCGAATGCCCTTTGGCGTGAAAACTGCGGGATGTGCACTCATTAGAGCACTCGATAGAAATTTGACTGAGGAGGTCAAGAACTTCACCACGAGATATGTTGATGACATATTAATCGCTTCTGAGAAAATGGAAGAACACTTGATAAATTTAAATAAACTGCTGGACAACCTGAGAACCATGAACTTCAAGATCAACTTAAAAAAGTCACATTTTTGCCAGAGCGAAATTTTATATTTGGGACATATAATTGATGTCGAGGGCGTGCGGCCTAATCCAGCCAAGATTGATGCTATTAAGAAATTTCCCACACCTACCAAAGTCAAACATGTTAGAGCATTTTTGGGAGTGACAGGTTTCTTCAAAGAAAATTGCCCTGGTTACACAGAAACAGTAGCGCCTATGCAGGAGATGTTGAAGAAAGCGAATCGATGGTCATGGAACGAGGAGTGCGACAGGTCTTTTAAAGCAACGAAGGATTTATTGGAAAACTGTGTGAAACTTGGATATCCGGATTTTGAGAAACAATTTATCATTCAAGCAGATGCTTCGTTAATTGGGATTGGTGCTATGCTGTACCAAGAGGACGCTGAAGAACCCAAGAAGAAATCCTATTTGGCATTTACGAGTCGTAAATTACGGAAACATGAGAGGAACTACACAGTTACGGAACTTGAGCTACTAGCAATTCTATATTCTCTCCAACAGTGGCGCAAGATGATCTATGGTTATTCCATCATTGTTAGAACCGATCACCATGCACTGACATTTTTATTTAAGACAACAATAGCAAGTGAGAGAGTTACGCGCTGGTCCATCTACATACAGCAGTTTGACATCACAATAGAGCATTGTCCTGGGAAATTGAACGTCATACCAGATGCCTTGAGTAGAAACCCTGAGGACGGAAACGAAGTAACAGCGGAAGTTCACAATATTACCTTGACACCTAAGGCTCGTGAGTTTTTGGCAAGATTGAAGGATATTCGGAAGGAGCAAGAAGCTGACCCATGGATGATGATGATGATAAAATTCTATAGGAAGGAGTTACAACCAAATTCACCGGAGTACCGGGAAGCCAGTGCTAAACAAGCGAGATTTCACTATTTGAATAACTTGTTACATAAGTACGTGGATGAGCATCATACTAAACTGCGGATCTTAGTTCCATCATCACTACAGAGGGGATTAACTTGGCATGTTCACGAGAGCCTAGCACATATCGGCACGGATAAGACTGAAGCTACGATAGGGGAGACCTTTACTTGGCCCAAGATGAGATTCACCATTGTTGAAGTAATTAGAACGTGTGACGCTTGTCAGCGCACAAAGCCGAACAACTTTATTCTGAAACAACCTCCAAGACCACTATTACCGCAGAAACCATGCGAGATGCTCGCGATTGATTGCTTTGGTCCTTTAGTAAAAGGAAAGCGTGGATGCCGACACCTCTTGGTATGTGTCGATGTATTTTCGAAGATGGTCGTGCTATGTCCTATACAGAAGACGACATCAAGACAAGTCCTTAGTCGAATTAAGAACAAAGTCATTCCGATGCTTGGGAAGCCGGAATCCATTCTATCAGATCACGGTACCTACTTCACAAGCAATGTTTTTAGGCAAGGTTTGGAGAGCCTAGGAATAAAACACATATTTTCAAGTATTCGTCATCCTTGTGGAAATCCGAGCGAAAGAACAATTCGCTGTGTCGCTAAATACTACAGAGTAATGATTCCTAACGAACACAATAAATGGGTAGACAAAGTAGGGGAAATTGAGATGTGCATGAACACTACTAAGCACGAGTCGACGGGTCAAGTCCCACTGATTGTACACCACAACAGGTTGCCGGAAAGAACTTGGGACAAGATCATTCCTTGCCCAAGGGATCCATTATTAGCGCATGATTTGCGAATCCAGCGAACGAGGGAGCACATGAGGAACCAAGCGGACCGAAGGCTGAGACGGTACCGAGGAAAGAAGTTTCACCGAGAGTTACAAGAACAAGAATTAGTGCTGGTTCGTAGACCACCGATCTCCGACCCTAAGAACAAAGTCTTCGCCAAGTTCTGTCCGAAATTCATTGGCCCGTTCCGGGTAATTAAGAATCTGGGTAACAATGCCTACAGATTAGAAGAAGTGAGCACTGGTGCAAAATCTGTTTTTAATAGCGCCAATTTGAAACCGTACTACAGAAGGGAACCATTTGATGATTAGGAAAGATGATATGTGCAGAATTTGTATTGCCAAAGTTTATTTTTTTTGAAAGCAAACACTCAAATTCACGGGGAGCGCGTGAGTACGCACTTTGTTTGTAAACAACGAGCAGCTGAGACGACGGGAGTGGCAACTACGTGAGGAGAAGGGGGAGACCTAATGAAATTATGAATGACATTCCAGCGAGAAGGGAGCACACTAATTGAGTCAGAGGGGCATACACTCGAGCAGCTGAGTGAGATTTAAAGAGATATGTTGTTACTACAGTGGATTTTGTTTTTGAAATCCAAACCAATAAATTGTTTCGAATTTCAAAACCTTGCTGAGGATAAATGAACCCTTATTGATCTTCGATAAATAAGTATTCATATTTATTATTATTATTACTACGGCCCAGGCAGCACATAAGGAAGTCGACTTGGATATTAGGGAGGCCAGTATTTCGTAATGGTTGCAACAGAAGCTGAGTTGGTAGCTATTCCTTGGGGACGGCCAGAATTAGTCGAGTTCAAGGCCAAATTGTGCAACTACTGTACCAAAATTGGAGACATAAAGGAAGAATCACGAGGTCCTCTCAACGAACATACGATTGAATCAGCCAATCGCAAGAGACCAAGCCGTGACCACGAGGTGGACGGCGTCAGTAGTAAAAAGCGCGCGGAAGTGCGTATCTAAGGAACCGCCGAACGGATTAATCTCCGCTCGAGTAATTTGAGACGTTGGATTTATTTGGAGAAGAATGACACTAGCCCCATCTTTGTGAGACAAAAACTCTGGAAGTTTTTATCCGACTCCGCCCCACTCCACCGCCCTTGTCAGTTTCTCATAAATAGTTTGGCCTGACGCCAATCTAAGTACTCAGTTGTGGAGCCTTCAGAGGCATACTCCACGCCAGTTTGAAGTGTGATTTTGACGCTCGAATTTATCTAAGTCTTATTGTGTGGAGCCTTCAGAGGTATACTCCACGCCAGTTTGAAATGTGATTTTTACGCTCTAAAATCAGTGAAGCTAATTTTATTTTCTGAGCTCTGGGGAGCTAAAGTCGCAGCGTTTGCAGTATCGAATTTTAAAAGCTATAATACATTCTGTTCTAAAATCAACTAAGGTGTGTGATCTAAATATTTCACGCCAGCGCATGATAAACTGTAACATTCTTTTAAAGACGACGAGTTCAACTTTAAGGGGGAAGTATCGTATCACCCTAATTAGCGCTTGCCAGAACCGAAGTCCAAGACGGGACGGAAATACCAGACGAGATAGCGACTGCTGGTGCAGCCAGGATTTTGAACTTGTTAACGAGCCAGTGGCGCGGACTCGAGATGTATATTTTATGTATAAATTGTGTGAATTGTATGTGTTTTATAGTGCGTATGTGCGATATAATTAGGGCCAGTCTTCGCTATTAATCGCAGTAGGACAATTGTGGGTGAACTGAGTAGCCTGCAAGCGATTATAGATAGGCAAATATTTAACATTGAACTTTTCTGCCAAGGAGTCGAGACCAAGATGATCAGCACGTGGTTTGAAGTTGGGATGAGCTTCAAGAAATCAACGCAGACGACTACTATGAAGTGCTAAATTGTCCATAGGGCAATGGGTTGAGAAGGATGTCCTTAGTCCTACATGCAGAAACGGTGATGTACTAAAATTGGATTATTTCAATTATGTAGTTAGATTTGGCCGGGGAACTTTGTAAATAGTCATGTTTTTCTTTCTTGTTTTTTATAGCTGTTTTTCTTGTACCGACACTATATGTTTAAATGTCCGTTGGCGCGTGGCCAAAGTGTTTGTTGATATTTTTGATTTTTCTTGAGTCATGTGTAATGTACGCGGCGTGCGTGCGTGATTTTTATCCTTGCAATTGCGGAACCCGTTACATTCGATAAATGGTGCTTTGTTAACGTTAATATGTGAAATAGGAATGGGAGGAAATGATTGTAAAACATTGTGCTGAACAGGTTATTATTCATGTTAGGGTAGCCGAGTGCACCAACTTAAAAGTAATTGTAGAACACCTTCGTTCTAATTTTGATAGATTTTTCTTGAGTCCTTTTCAGGTGACTAGTCACGGCATAGAACGATGGCGCCAGCATGTGGATATTATTTGTGTCTTTTATTTCAGGGTCTGTCACAACCCATACGTGTGATTCAGTGTGTGTTGATGTGTCTTGTGTGTGTTGATTCTACGTGAGGAGGGGGTAGTTGTCCTAACGCCCTTATATATTTTTGCTGCTGTTGTAATTTTAGATGGAAAGACAGAGTGCTCTTGGGAGACTGCTGATTCTTGTCCATATGTTTTTCTGACACACACGTATCATTGTGCTTTGGGGCACATTTCTTCGAGGTTCGACCCCATGTTCTGGGAGGTCGAGGTTATTGACACGTGGGTTGACAGACATGCAGAGTTCCACAAACCGCCCGTTTTGCCTGTGACTTATTTTGATAGGCAGTCCTATTTGACCGACTGAACCCTGTAAGCTTTCATGTAGCAAACCTGTTCATTGTGATGGCTAATTTTTAAGCCATAATTAATTGGGGAGTTCGCCATGTGTGTAACGGATTGTTGTACCTTGTATGGATAAGAATATTGTGATTAACGTAAATGTTGGCTGTTTGCCTATTGCTTTGTTGATGACTCGATTTCATGTAATTTTGTTTGTCACACCCGTGTGGTGTAGTGGTAGAGTATTTGTAAATTTTGACAGCGGTCATTTGAGTATTTTTCTATTGGTCACGTGTTAATGTACTTGTGTTGATTTGTATGAGAAGTCCTAAGTTTTTAGGCAGTAAATGTTGCTACGGCAATTTAAGTCCAATTTCACACGGAAATTTTGTGTTTGTTTATAGTAGATTTAGGAAGTGTCGGTTTAACTTAAGTATTGTAGTTGTGTTCCCTCGTGTCGGTCTAGCTCTAGGAAATGCGGATTCGTTGTTTGAAGGGTCATTCTGGATGATAACGAATCACGCATTCAAAGTACACATCGTG
This sequence comes from Meconema thalassinum, assembly GCA_946902985.2. NCBI lineage: Eukaryota > Metazoa > Arthropoda > Insecta > Orthoptera > Tettigoniidae > Meconema > Meconema thalassinum. The sequence continues at coordinate 164,063,550 of OX336391.1, forward strand.
GTGCATGTAGAACGGCGTACGCACTTATATGGTCACTTTTTGTATTTTTATTGAAGGACACTTGGTCCAGGTAATTAATCTCTCCAGAGATATCGCCTAAGTTTTTGGCATTTTTATTAAGCGGGAGTCAGTTGGGAGTTTTTGTTGTTAAATTGTTTATGTGTAAATATGGTGTTTTGTTATTAAATTCAGTTGTTTTTAACCCTGGCTTCACTCTTTCCTGCATGTTATTTTGTTATATGTTACCCTGCAAGTTAATGAAGCGCCCTGACAGCAACTTACGAATATGACCTGTTACGCCCCGAATCTGAGTCTCATATGCTTCTTTGCAAGGGTTCAATAGATTTGAAAATATGGACGCAATTTTAGGCTGATTTGAAATATTGCTCTTAATTGGATTTTGTTTTCTTCTTAATTGAATTACATCAATAATAGCGAAATGTATTTAGACATTAGCATATAGTCGTGCTATGGTGAAGTATTTTAATATGAAGTAGCTGGGAATTTGTGTTTATCTGTGTACGGATAATTCCTTGGATATCCAAAAGGCAGAAAAAAACTACAATTTGATCAGTAATAGGCGTGTTCTTGCCAGCAGGTGACGGGCGTGGTAGCGCAGTGGTCAAGGAGCTTGTCTCCCGTTGAGCAGATCAGATTAAAGTACCGCTTATTGCATGTGGGATTTTCTAGGTGACATGTCACGTTCGGTGATTTAAATTCCATGTGAAGAGAGGTCCCGTGGCTTATTTTCGTGAGATTAATGGTCACATAGAACTTCAAGCTTCCTTAGCCGGCTTCGGTGGCGCTGTTGGTAGCATGCTGAGCTTCTATGTCCAAGATCGCGGGGTCAAACCCGGCCAAGGGCGTCGTATTTTTTAAGAGCGGTAAAAATCCCTCAGTATGCCTTCCTTCGGAGGGAATGTAAAGCAGTGGACCCATGCCATAGATTTATGGCATGAAAAAGAACTTTCCACTAACACTTGTATGAAATTAAATTTCTAGGTTAGATTTCATTAATGCTCTATTAGTTCCAACGTTCATCACCAGGTGCTGGTTGCTGTAGCATCTAGTAACCCAAGTTCACAACTAGGTGTCGTTGACGGCAGCATTTGGTAGCAAAAGTAGAAACTACTTGAAAATTGATCTCTGCAGTCCTTACCTGAATTACAGATAACACACACTAATACAGCCATCACAATTAACACCGGTTATCGGACAGGTTCTACGCGCACCCAAAGTACATGGGGCTACATGACCGCGTTGTCGCAGCCCCTAAACTGAGTAGCCAGCCAAGCTTCCTTACTTTTTTTTCTTTCTGAAAGTCTAGCCCAGGGATGTACTGGATAGTTAATTTCTGTCTGCGCAGCCCAGCACATGTTTATATTTCTACTGTCCGTCCAGAGTTGAGAGTGGACTACAGCTCTTATGGTACACGCAGGGCGAATGGAGTAATAAGTGGTGGAACTCCGGTAGTTGACCGTTTCCGCCGCTAGATTATACTAGCGTTCCTTGGCCTGGACGTGCAGTTGGACGGTCAGTCTGCCTCGTTGTTTATTAAAAGAAGTATTGCACTAAATACGAAGCAAGTTGTGAATAACAGAAACAAATCTTCAAGGTAATACGAACATATTAAAATACTGTTCAGAACACACTAAAATACATTTCTAACAGGAGTAGAGCTTACCTCCTCCAGAGTTTGGGTGAGAGATGCGCTTGATCAACTCAAACAAGTGGCACATGGCGGGAGCAAGATTCCCCTCGGTCTTACAGCCGGCTTTTCTGATCACAATTGATCTAGATCCTACTGGGTGGTTATATTTCTGATAAAACTGCACCATTCTACACTATGTTACGATTACCCCTTCATACCCTATAAAGACACGCCAGTAATAGTCTTCATTTGTTCTGTACATCTGGAAACCGTCATTCTTTGTGATCTGCTAGCTTTTAAATTTTCGTTCCATCCGATAAAAAAAAGGAAAATGAAGCATTCGCTGCTGCTGGAAGTAATGCTTTTGAAGAATATTCAGCTCGTCATATACAGTGCCACGGTTAAATCTCCTCTAGATTGGTGATTCCCGCATAAGTGATAAGGTTCTCTTGCCTACTGCTGCTAAAGGCTCCACAATTTTCTATTACTACGTTTACATGGCGAACTCAAATCGATTTGAATACGATCCTGTTTTCAGTACGCTGCCCGTTTACATGAGCAGTTTCAGTTCGTATTGAAATCGATTTCAATACGGTATATAATTTATGGTGGCCAACCTGCAGTTATGTTGGCTAACTCGTATTAAACAGCAAAAACATAATAGACCCGTAATTATCATCCGTCGTTTTTTTATTTTATTTTACGGGATGTTTGTAAACATTAATAATGGACGCGGGGAAGATTTTGATGTTGTTTGTTCTTAACAAGTTTATGTTAAGTTTAATAATGATAAAATGTTATTGGTTTTGCGTCCCTTTTAATTTCTGAAGCTTTTAGAGGCGCCGGAATGTTGCCCCGAATGGGACCTGTAACGTGCCAGTAAATCTATTGACACGGCTCCCTCGCAATTAGGCCTAAACACCCTGACTGTGCCAGGATTCGATCCTGCTACCTTGGGGGGAGCAGACGAGAAAGTTACCACTGCGCCACTCTATGTTCAAGTTATTCAATCTAGTGGACAAATGGGAAAAGGAACGGATTAAGCGGCAATGTGAGACGGTGTTTCTCTGTTGACCTCGTTTTACGTATGGATACACCTGACACTTAAGGCAAAACAGACAAAAATACATTAACGATAAAAACGTGTGCAAACAAACTACGCTTATCAACCACGACAGGAACACAGACAGTAACGAAGAATATGGACAGAAAGTAAAACAAGCGATTCGAGAGTCAGGCGACAACGAAAGTAGGCTTAAATTAGTTTTAAAATGTAACGCGAGAGCGCGCAGAATCGCTTTCAATACGATCCGCGTTTACATGTTCCTGAACACCAGTTTGGATACGATCCGATCCCACAATTTTACCGAATCGAGCTTGAAACTCAATACGATCTGAGTCCCGTTTACATGACCGTATTCAGTACGGTAAGTGTACTCAAATCGATTTGAGTTCGCCATGTAAACGCAGTATATGATGTCGTGTGTGATATTTATTTCTTGAAGGTCCGCCGTAGTTTATTCTAGCCAGTTTATTTTGACCTTCTTTGAGTTGATTACTTTAAATAATCTTTTGGGTAGTCTGTCGCTGTCCATTCTATAGATATGGCCATATTATTTTAAGACTCTCTTGCGTTCGGCTTCAGTAAACCTATAAGTTAAGGAATAGAGGTCCGCTGTTCTCCTCTTAATCCAAATTCCATTTTCTCTCGTGGGACCATAAATTTCCCGGGAAATTTTCCGTTCTTGCTTTTCAATCTTTGTAGTTGAGAGTTACCACCAATGGATTTGGTTTCTGAGGCGTAAAAAACTTCCGGAAAAAGGACTGTCATTTCGTGTCGTAATTTTGCATTACGCGATATGACTTCTATTGTGGTAATTCCACGTTACTCTGTACGCCTTATATAGTTTACTAGCAGGTACCCGCGGCTTCGCTCGCGATCAAGACAATGGGGACGATGCATTATTGCTGATAATTGGTCAATTCTATTACTGCAATCGCGGCTACAGGTGGGTCCATTTAATTCTGAAAATTCTGATACATACCGTATATTGATATGAGCAGCAAAGTGGGAATTTTATAGAGTTGTGAAAGTCTGCAGGGCACGATGTTACATTATGTGAACACATTTGAAATTTACGTTTTTGGTTTTGCCATCTTCTGTTGAGACATAACGATTTTCTTGTCCGGATACTCGCGAGCACGCCACATACAGTTGCCCCTGAAAAAAAAAATGGTTTGTGTAAATGTACACCTGCTGCTGTTAAGTATGTGTCATTGCGCTTTGTTAATAGAAATAGCGAATATTGTTTGAAGAGGGAACTGCACTCTTGCACACTGGAATGGCAAATCTATCGGAATATGGGGAATTAAAAGTATTTTCCTTAAGCTATTCTGGGTGTAATTTTGCCACACTTATTCATGATTTGAACGTAAACATGTCGCTATTAATAGACCTATAGTAAAATATCTCTCACCTTGGCCGCTGATGTACATTATGCAGTCTCTTCCAGTGTTACATCTCAGGGATTGAAATTCTCGATCAACCCTTTTGCCTCACATGCCTCTCTAAGTAATTAAAAATTCCTGATTGATGTTGTTTGAGTCTTCAGTTTTTTGACTGGTTTGATGCAGCCCTTCATACCTCCCTCTCCTGAGCTAATCGTTTCATCTCTACATACCTACCACACCCTACATCCGAGGCAATCTGTTTAACCCTGGCCTACCCCTACAGTTCTTGTCCTCAACCCTCCCATCCATAACTAAGCTTGCTATTCCTGGGTGGCTTAATATTTGCCCCACCAACGTATCTCTTGTCTTCATTAGCAGTCGCCAGAAACATCTCTCCTCTCCTACTAGTCTTAATACCTCTTCATTTGTTACCCTATATACCCATCTGATCTTCATAATTCTCCTGGAACAACACATTTCAAACACTTCATTTCACCTCTTTTCTGCTGCACCATTAGTCCAAGTTTCACTTCCTTATAGTGTCACGCTCCAGACAAAAGCTTTCAAAAATTACTTCCTAATACCTAAATGTATATTCGATGTCAACAGATTCCTTTTCTGTATAAATGCTTTCCTTACGTGAGCCAACCTACTTTTTATATCCTCTTTGCTTCGTCCATCAATGGATATTTTCTTCGTAAGTAACTGAAGTCTCCTACTTCCCGTAGCGTTTCACCTGCCAATTTGATGCCCATAGAGGTTTCTGATTTATTTCGGCTGCATTCCAATAATTTTTGTTTTACAATTATTAATTTTCATCATAAATTCTTTCCTCAGGGCGGAGTCCATACCATTAGAAAACTCGTTCAAATCCTCTGGCGTATCAGCCAAGATGACGATGTAATCAGCAAATCTCAGAGATGAAATTATTTGTTCTTGAATCTTCTCTCCCACTCTAAATTTTTCTCCAATTTCCTGATTATTGTGTTTTTAGAGATCTTTGAAATGCATTGCCCTCGCACTTGTGTAGATGCATTGTCAAAGGAAAACATTCCATGCTACGAACATGGGCCGCATAACCTGTACCGAAAGCCTATTCTGAACAGCAGTTCCTTGAACTCATATTTGCCAACATTTTATTGTATCTTTCCATGTGGTATATCTCTGTACCTCAACATACAGAAGAGTGCTTTAAAAATCATGTCTTGTGTAAATTTTGGAAAAGGTAGTGAGTGTGGATTTTGCCGGAGTGGATTCTTGCTCGTAGAAATTCTTTTCAGTTAAATAGACTGGTTCACATTGAGGTATGTGACGGCGGGATGCCTTAAGTGTTACGGAAACGGCAATAGCCGCCACAGAGTTTCGTTGCTACTGAAATAACCACCAGACTGATACTTGTACTTAACTATACGGGATTTGTGAGCCCAGTGTTTATGAAATTGAACGTAGCTATATCGCTACCTTTATTTAGTAGCCGGTACTGTAGTGTTTAAAAAAATAAAAGTGGTATTAGAAGGCGCTTTCCCTATTTTATTTTTGTTACCCCTGGCACTACAGCCCATGAAGGGCCTAGGCCTATCATGCGACCGCTTCCCAGCCATTTGGCCTGCAGATATTGTGGTGACGCGTGGTCAGTGCATCGTGTCCCCTCGGCCGTTAATCTTGTTCTTGGTGACAGGGGCGCTGCCTCACTATCAGACAGCTACTCAATTGTCCTCACGAATCTGAGTGCACCCCGTTGCAGCCCTCACCTCAGTGTCTAAAATCTCTGACGGTGCCGGGAATCGAACCCAGTGCCTCTGGATGAGGGGCAGGCGCGCTACCCTGTTCTTATTGTGTTTAAATATATCTTCAAAAAGATAATAAATTGATTGGCATTGCCTCCTACAGGGATATATAGAAAATCGGATGTCATACCTTGATGTACTTACTGTTGCCATGGAAACGGACTTGCCATTAATTCATCAGTTTATCAGAGCGATTTTCTGCGAATATCTTTGAAACTGTTGCTTTTAGAGCCTTAAAATGTGGTTTTCGGTGTCCCGTGGGGACATACCGAGTATTGTTTCTTGCATCGAGATGTCCGGTCTTTATGCGACAACTTCGATATTTTGTCCCGGTTGAGTGTTTTTGGTGACTTTGCCGTTATGTTGCCCGTTCCACGGGAACAATGATTTATTTCCGGATGAAAGGCAGCCTATATGTTATACCAGGGTATAAGCTGTCTCCATTTCAAATTTCATCCAAATCCGTCCAGCCGTTTTAGTGTCAAGAGGTAACAAACTAACACACACACAAACTTTCACAATTATATTATATAGGGATATAGGGATTATTATTATTATTATTATTATTATTATTATTATTATTGATTTAAGCCCACTACGGAGCGCTTATGACTAGTTCTTAGATGCTCTTTTCCGTTCCCAATATCTCTTGAGCCCTGCTGATAATTTCTCCTTTCTCTCCTGCGAAAGGGGCTTCCGACATTTAGGGACTCTAGATGTTGGGGTCCAAGATTCTACCATAGCACAGAATTTAGAACGATCTTCTACATCAAGGTCAGCAATTCCAGCCGAATCCAAGTCCTTTAGTACTTCATTAAGCCACAGGCTTCCAGTCTTGTAGCTTTTAGGCCCAGTTGTACGAACTCGGGTTATCCATCGGAATAGCTATACCTGGGCTAGCGTCTTCCTTGGTATATCTCCAAGGGTGGGTTGTACGACAAGATTTTATTCCGGGGCTTGCTATTCCATGTTTGTCTGAGAGACTAGCTAAGTTGGTAACAAACGGAGATAACTTTGTGGACATATTGACACGAAATTTGAACTTCTTTGGAAACAGATGAATATCGAATTGACCAATGCGATACTCCATGAGAGACCGTGAGAATAACAAACCACGGCCGTGGACAGACATACCGTAATAAATCCATGCATTGGTTACAAATAATGGTATAAATCGTAGGCTATACATAAATATAATGCAAACTAATATAGCATATCCAAGAATTAAGTACCGGTAGGTGCAGGATAGGCTACTACATGTTATTATCATACATTTTACCTGTCAGTCATATGTTCCAGTCCATCGATAATTTGATCTAATAACCTCAAAACTGTGTATATTTCCTGTCTGAACCGTATAAAGAATTAATTTTCATCACAGTTCAGAAAATGAGCCGGCCTCTGTCTGATCTTCTTTGCTTTTCTCCTTTGCAGAAACAGTATTTCTATTAATGGGTCCTCCGCATCAGCATGACTCTTGAATAATTATGAGTAATAATATGTATGTAATTACTGTGCTGCTATTAAGATTATATATGTTCATGTACATATATGAATAGTTCACTCGAATTAAGAGTTTGCGATGATTTAACTTCGTTTTTTTTTTCTAATAAGTGATGAGCCTCTGCATCACTTTCTACATTAATTCCTGGCATCTCCAGCATGATGCTCTCGACTGACGCGGAGTTATTATTAATTACCCTGTTGAACCTAGGATCACCCCAAGTGATTACTGGTAGGCTACATATAAATGATAATGCAGAAACACCAAGCATAACATAGAAACAAAAACTAATAAGCAAAAAAGTTGGAACTGGTGGGGTTCGATCCACAAGATTTACATTCTTTCGTCGTGAGTCTGGCGCGCTAACCATTAGACCACTGCGACATGACGTTCAGTGCTGAAGACAATGCATATGATGCGTACATTTGTAATGTCGTTGGCTTGCTTTGGTATTTTGTCTGTAAAAATGTGTATGTAATTATTGTGCTGCTATTAAAATTATACATTCTCATGTACATTTATGAATAGCTCACTGAAATTACGAGTTTGCGATGATTTAACTTCGGATGTTGTAGCGGTCTCTCCCGTCCGCCATATATATATACTCGGTATAAGCAGATAGCTCGCCATTCCAAGCCCGGTTAGCTATGCCGTCGTTTATACCCGGATTATCTCTTATACCAATGTCGTACAACTCAATTCTGCGCTAACTACGGAGATAACTTTAGCCGAGGTATAACCCGAGTTCGTACAACTGGCCCTTAAACCAAGGAGAAGATCTTCTTGGTAAGCCTGTTGCTGTTCATTCGTTGTAGGTGCCCATAGAACTTTAGCCTCCTACGTCGCATACTGGTATTGGCTGATTATAACTGTCGATACAGGTCAGAATTAGATTTCAAACGGTAGGTTCCATCTGGGAGCAATCTCGGGCCATGGATTTTCCTGAGGATACGTCTTTCGGCTTTCTCCAGGCCATCCATGGTGCCTTTTCTGTTCATCAAGAGGGTCTCTGCGGCATACAGAAACTGTATTATTATTATTATTGTTGTTATTATTATTAGACTATCTTCGAACCAGATATGCTTAATTCATTGCAACACGATTGTATGGCTGGTACGGTACTTGCTTGAAGGTGAAGGTTCCCCTGTGGGAAATATTCTATTACTGCGTCATACAGGCGAGTCGAGTTGGTCTGATGGTTTCTGGAATTGCCCTCTGACCTACAAACCCCTACTTAAGGCACTTCACAGAACCTAGTAAACAGCTATTCAGGTCAATGTCTGACATAGCCTACATATTATTCTGGACTAAATTGCTTCACTCTTGAACTCAATATCCCGTCTCCATCATGCTAAGAGATGGCACGCAGGTAAAGTTGGGATGGTTAACTGTTTTCCAGTGGGAATCCTTTCAGCTCCAAAATGTTGGTGCTGTAGGCCCGCTCACGTGATTATGAGAGTTTGTTTCTCTTGACACCAGATGTCTGGACCGTTCCTTCATGGATGCTCTGTACCTGCTGCCGATAGCATAGTTATCACTTCTTGCATCGACATTTTAAACATGTTAGCAACGATGTTCGAGATTCTATATGACCGCGCTGCCTTCCGAACGATAGAGCATTCACAACACAGCATTGGTCCTTGGTGGCGTACATGTTTATGCCCATCCGGTCACTGCCTACCTATGTAGTAGTTGGTTGGTTCCTTAGTATAGGGGCTGCGACAACGCGGTCATGTAGCCCCGTGTACTTTGGGTGTGTGTAGAATCTGTCTGATAACCGGTGTTAATTGTGATGACTGTATTAGTGTGTGCCGGCCCCGTGGAGTTGGGGTAGCGCGCCTGCCTCTCACCCGCAGGCCCCGGGTTCGATCTCCGGCTCCTTCAGGGATTTAAAAAAACTGACGTGCGGGTTGGAACGGGGTGCACTCAGCCTCGTGAGGACAATTGAGTAGCTGTCTGACAGTGAGACAGTGCCCCGGTCACGAAAACCAAGATTAACGGCCGACGGGACCCGACGCACTGACCACGCGTCACCCCAAAATCTGCAGGCCAATTGGCTGGGCAGCGGTAGCTTGGTAGGCCTAGGCCCTTCAAGGGCTGTAGTGCCACGGGGTTAGTTTTGTATTAGTGTGTGTTATCTGTTTTTTAGTTTAAGTACAGACTGCAACTTAGAATTTTTTAAATAGTTCCTACTTTTGCCGCCAAGCGCCACAGTCAACGACTACTAGGCCAAGTTCAGAACTTAGCTACTAGACGCCACCGCAGTCGGCTCTTGGCAACGAACGTAGAAACCTAAGAGCGTTGTTTACATTCTTAACCTATCCAATTTAGCTTCACACAGGTGTAATTAGTGGAAGGTTCTTTAACATTCCATAAATCTATGACATGGGACCGCCGGCTTTACTTCCCCTCCGAAGGAAGGCATACTGAGGGATTTTCAACGCTCTTAAAAAATCCGACGACTTCGGCCGGGTTTGAACCCGCTATCTTGGGTATAGAACCTCAGCATGCTACCGACTACGCCACCGAAGCCGCCGAAGGATTTTTAACGCTCTTAAAAAATCCGATGACTTCGGCCGGGTTTGAACCCGCTACCTTGGGCACAGTAGTTCAGCATGCTACCAACCACGCCGCCGAAGCCACTCTGTGTAATAGTCTGGTGTACATGTTTACTGTCAACAAGCAATACACATAACAAATTACTCAGGATGCGTTATTCGTGTTACACTTGTTTACATCCATAGCACCTTTGGGTGACCTCGGAGACCACATGCCCCCTGTGTTCATGTTCTCAGTGAGTTGGCCCGGATTGTTGGTATCCGGGATTTGTCTCAAAATCCGAAAAAATTAATGATTTAATATAACTAAAAACGATCGAGATAGTCAGCCAATTCCCTTTTACAACGGTTGGGAGTTATTAAGGTTTAAACTATGGTCTATGTGTCCTTGTTGCAGCAGCGTCGTTAGAATATCTTAATTAGGAAACACGTGTGTTGGCAAACAATATACAGGGTGGGCAGAGATTAAAACTTGATTTTTTATATAGCTTTAGATCCCAAATGAATATAGTGATGCAAATGTTTTAATTAGCATGTTTTGCCGCCCCACGTGTTCCCTAATTAAAATATTCTAACGACGCTGCTGCAACAAGGACACATATACCATATTTGAAACCTTAATAACTCCCAACCGCTGTAAAAGGTAATCGACTGACTATTTCGATCGTTTTCAGTTATATTAAATGAGCAGCAATCCACCCAGGCTTCGTCGGATATCTTTAATGGTTTACCCAGCGTAAGCTTGAACGGCTTATTTTTGTCGATTTCAATGAACTACGCCCTATATCCGTTTCCGTCTTAGAATGATGCGTTAAAATCACTGACTGGACTGTTAATTATATTATCATGGAGATAGCATGTGCAACGAATTCTTGTCAGACCTAATTTAAGAATGGCGAGGCGCATGAAGCACAAGTCCCCCTTCCGTCCAATCAAAACTTGACTGTGTATACTGCGCAACGAAGGCTAAAATTGGGGTGATAGGCTCGCTTGCTACCTCGTAAACTGTCTCCGAAGCTAGTAATTGAATGGAGATTCTTGAAAGTAATGAAAACTTATAAACACTTATAGTGGACGATGTATTGAAGATGAAGTATGCTGTCGAAGACTTTCTTGTAGAACTTTCCATGATGCACAATTCTTACACTCATAGTACGGTATATAGATATTTTTAACGGTTTACCCAGTATGAGCTTAAAAGGCGCACGGGAGGTAGGATTTTCTTCGACTCGATTCACTGAAATCGTTACTGCTCAGCTTCTTTCGGTCATAAATGAATGTTTTTTTTTACAGAAACCTTCCTCGAGAAATTCTTTACAGAATGGTGAAAACCGCATCAAAATCCATCCAGTGGTTCTTGAGAATTCCCGGAACATTCAAGAAGCCGGGGACTTTGTTTTATACTAAGTAGAGATTATCTATTCGGATGTTGAGCCAAATCCCGCTGGACCACAGAGTGAGAGCGAGCTAGTGTCGAGTAGGTTGCGCTCTTTGGAGAGCTTGAGCTTCGCACAAAAAGTTAGCTAGTACATAAGGTAGTTTTTGTTGTTCCACATGTGAACGCCATATAAGAAGAGCCAGACCGAGTACACGTTTAATCAGCGCTTTCGCCCTCTACATGCGTGCAGAGTCCGGGAGGTGGGATGGATGTGATTCAACATCCCAAAGTTTCTTGTGTGTTTTAGAAAATTGTCTTGTAGCAAAAATCACTGTGCGAAATCAGCATTTGAAAGTTATTTTTTTAAATAATTTAATAATGCAGCCAAATGGCCGGTTATATACATAATCAACCAAGTTGATTCACAACAGAATTGAGACAATGACAAAATTCTATCTGTACAACCCATCACGTGATATTTCTCACAGAGTTTCCCACACATACGACAAACACAGTCCGGGCATGGCTCATGAAAACGCAAGGTCCTACAACACTTGTGATGGAAACCATGCACTGGAAATCTGATAACAAGATGTCTGAGCTGATAATTTGCTTCTTTCCAGTCCGTTGTTATCATGGCATCCGTGGTGTAAAATTCCATCCAAATATCCTTTTTTCTTTGCTATGTGTTCTCTGACTACGTCTTTGAAGGCCGGTGTGGACGCAAGCAGCATTTTCAAGCGTAGATCGTCAAATAGCATACTTAGTTTGTTTGGATAGTTCGTAAACTAATCTAGATCTTATGTACCTGGATACTCTAATGGTTATTTTGAAATAGCGCGCTTTAACCTTTTCCATCGTATGGCCTTTAGTGACGGGAGTGTCCGAAGACATGTTCGGCTCGCCAGAGTTTGTAGTTGCTTCTATGCGGACACCCATGGGGTGAGCTACAAGTACCGTCGCGTGTGGATGAGATGAAATGAAGGTTGGTTGGTTGTTTCCTCAGTTTAGGGGCTGCGACAAAGCTGTCGTGTAGCCCCGTTTACTTTGGGTGTGTGTAGAATTTGTCTGATAACCGGTGTTAATTGTGATGGCTGTATTAGTGTGTGTTATCTGTAATTCAAGTAAGGACTGCAGGCGGTCAATTTCAAGTAGTTCCTACTTTTGCTATCAAATGCTTCCGTCAACGACACCTAGCTGCAAAATTGGCTACTAGATGCTACCGCAAGCAGCACCTGGCGACGAACGTTGGAATTTAGAGCATTAATGAAATCTAACCTAGAAATTGTTTCACACAAGTGTAGTTAGTGGAAGGTTCTTTTTCATTTCACAAGTCTATGTTTTGGGCCCGCCGCGCCGGCTTTACTTCCCCTCCGAAGGAAGGCATACTGAGGGATTTTTAACGCTCTCAAAAAATTCTGATGACTTCGGCTGGGTTTGAAGCCGCGATCTTGGGCATAGCAGTTCAGTATGCTACCGATTATGCCACCGAAGCCGCTATTTGAAAGTTGAACACCATATATTTTCGTGATACCTTCTAATTACAGACACTGTACTACCTCATACAATACACCTCGTGTATTACCAGGCAGCTATTTTTCTCTCCTTGGGTGTCCGCCTTGTTGCATAGTGCCTAGTATTCTTCGCTGTCACTACGTAGGCACGGGATCGATTCCCTGCTCTGCCAAGAAATTTAATTCTGGTCTGAGGGCTGGAACGGGGTACACTCAGCCTCGTTAGGAAATACTGAGAGGTGGTGGGTTTGATTCCTACCTCATCCAACCTGGAGGAGGTTTTCCATGATTTTACTCTACTGAAAATCCACAGCCTGCTTCCAGTCTCCGACCGGGTCAGGAATGGAATGAATGAAGCCCCGAACTAGCGGCGAGGATATGAATTGTACCGGCTGCCGAGGCCTGACGCACTCCTCTGGGGCAATGATTAAATGAATGACAGATGAAATGAAATGATAGTGGAGAGTGTTGCTGGAATGATATTTTTGACAGGGAAAACCGGAGTACCCGGAGAAAAACCAGTCTGCCTCCGTTTTGTCCAGCACAGATCTCACATGGAGTGACCGGGATTTGAACCACGGACCCAGCGGTGAGAGGCCGGCGTGCTGCCGCCTAAGCCACGGAGGCTCTACTACTCCAAGCAAATGTCGGGATGGTACCTAACTTCAGGCCACGGCCGCTTCCTACCCAAATCCTACCACAATTACAAATATACACACTACTGCCGACATCACAGTGACGCAGGTTATCAGACACTCTTGCCCAAGTACACGAGGCTACATGACCACGATGTCGCAAAGCTGCTATGGAATCTCTACATAGTTTAAAACAAACTCCCCGATTTTTGGATGTACCGCATAATTTCGAGAACCACTGGATGGATTTTGATGCGGTTTTCACCATTCTGTAAAGGATTTCTCGAGGAAGGTTTCTGTAGAAAAACATTCATTTATTACCAAAGGAAGCCGAGCAGTAACGATTTCAGTGAATCGAGTCGAAGAAAAACCCGCCGTCCGTGCGCCTTTTAAGCTTACGTTAACCGTTAAAAATATCTATATTCTATTATGTGGAAATTTAAATTACTAGCTTCATAGCTAGTTTACGTGTTGCGAGCCTATCACCCCAGCTTCGGCCACCATCAAACTGTCGAGTTGTGTTGAGCTAAGACTTCGGAGAAGAGTATATGTGTTCGGAGTTTCGCTGTTCACCTCGGCTTTTCTGAATTGCGTCTGGGACCTGCTGTCCGTGCGCCTTTTAAGCGTACGCTGGGTGAACCGTTAAAGACACCGGGCGAAGCCGGGGCGGGTTGCTACTCAACAATATCACAAGGATACATGATTTAACTGAATTCTGAGATGGAAAGAAACGACTTGTTTCATTAGTTGTTAAGAAAATATTTATTAAATGGTGACAGCTTTTTCCCACATATCGGGAGACTGCATTCCAACTGAGCTAAAGCACTGTTTCCACGAGATAACCACTTCCTACGCCTCAGGACCTACTGAACGTTGATTCCTCGCGTGCAATGCCTTAAATGTAGGAAGGCCGTCTAATTGAGGTATTCCTAACACCTGTGGTATTCTCAATATTCAAAGAGTTATTATTAGGCAGGTTCTTTCTACTTGGGTAATCTGTGCTGTGCATTGAGCGGAGCGATTACATCTGTGCGAGGGAACACTCGCGTTGAGCGAAAGTGTTGGGAAAATACAGGGGATGTCTCATAAGTAATGTCGTTTTTTAAAGAAAATTTTATTTTGAAAGCTTTTCTGAGAGGAAATTAAACTATTCTTCAAAGTAGAGATCATCAGATTCTATGGTCTTGAGCCATCGTTTAAAGAGGTTTCTTATCCCACGACGGTAGCAGTCTCTGGGTTTCGATGCGAAGAATTCGGCGAGACCCACTTCCACAGCTTCAATGTTTTCGAAATTTCTTCCACGCAAGAAATAGGCTATGGATCGAAAAAGATGGCAATCTGAAGGCACAAGATCAGGGCTGTATGTTGAATGTGGTAGCAGTTCGAATCCTCCCAATTCCTGAATTATTGCCATGGTTGTTCGTACAGTATGAGGTCTCACATTCGGGATGGTCGAACTCCGCTAATTAGGTTAAACCCAAACAGTCCTGTCAGCTCACGCTAATGGGTTTGTGAAGAGAGTGGGGGTAGGCAACCTCTCCTGAAATGTTGGTTAAGCTATGAGTTGACGGACAGCTACGTACACCTGGACCCCCTGGAGTTTCCGTAGATATAATCAGCTAACATGTTATCCATGTACAGTCAAAGAAGTGGAGGATTGAGAGTTATAGGAAACAAAATATGTTGTAAGTTTTGAGTTGTCACAACGAGGCCAGAATTGGAGGCGTTCCAACAAGGAATTCATTTACGAATGCACCTATTTTGTAGCAGAATACATATAAGCATTTTGATTCCCAAGATATCGTTTTAAAACTCATAATGCAGGCTATAACTTGCATGTTGACGAAGCCACAACATAAAAATTAAAATGTGCAGATCTGAATAGTAACTGTGAAACACAAAGAAAATAACCGAACCTTATCTTTATCAAGTGCAAGGCTAAAGAAAACCAGGAATCTGGAATAATACCAAACGTTGCTAATGTATCGAATACGTCTTTGAGATAACAAGAGTAGATAGTGGCGAACACCGTAAAGATCAGGGCAGGTTGAAACATTTCAAAATATATTTACCTTGACGTGCAGTTGGGAGTGGGAAGCAGTGAAACACGCCTCAGGCAACTTCCCCTGTTAGGATTTTCCTAATTGACCCCCATGGAGATAACTCATTAGCGGAGCTCCGTATCACCCCTCACATATTTTTTTTTGTCGTGTGGCCTCCTCAGAGGCCGAGTGCAGGTCTTTCTATTCGACGCCCGTGGGCGACCTGCGCGTCGGGATGGAATGGATGAAGATGAATGAAACTGGGCAAGGATGTGGAAGGAATCGGCCGTGGCCTATCAGAAGGTACCGTCCCAGCATTTGCCTGGTGTTGAAGATGGGAAACCACGGAAAACCATTTCAAGGACGGCCGACGGTGGGGCTCGAACCCACGCGTCTACCGAGTCAGCAGAGAGCTTGGTCCCATGACCTAACGCTGCGCTTTAGCCAGCTGAGCCACTACTGTCGGTCCCCTCACATTGACCTCCTGCAAGAGAACTCTGTTTCGGTTAACTAATGCTGGGTATCTCCCTACTCAAAATTTCATGAACTCGTTCCAGTTGTTGAGAATAATGATCCTCATTGAATGCACGCCCGTTTGGAACAAACTCCCTTCAAAATTCCACCAGACACACATCATCACTTGGGGGCCGAACCGATCCTGGCGATCACCTTGGCAGGTTGACGGGGACTGAGCCACTGTTTCAAGGCGTCGGTGTTGAGTAATAGACCCATTTTTCATCACATGTAACAATTCTCCTGAAAAATCTATCATGTATGGGGTTGCCGATTAGCTGACGACAGATGTCCATGGTTCAGGGTCAATTCATGAGGTACAGATCTACAGCTTCTGTTTGATTTTCCTAGTTTCTTAATCTGACGATGTATGGTATCTTTTGATGATACATTTTCGCAATATACGCAATTCTAGTCATGGCTTTCTGTAAATAGCATTACCGAACCGGAGAAAACCAATTCTATCTTACACAAGTAGTTCCGAGAGGAACTAAATAGCCTATTTTCATATATTCTACTGGTCTTACTTAGTACGCCAGAAATAAAAGAGATTTAAAAAAAATGCACAGCTGCCATTTCAAAGTTCTCATAAAATCAGACGTCAGTATGTAAAGGCTTGTATAAAGATACACCGTACCAAGTTTCACAGCGCTAGGTTGAAAAGTAGCAAGAAAAACCCATTTAAATATTTAAATTTTGCGTCGCCGCCATGTTGGTTTTGTGCTCACTAGGTTATTGAATGATCCATTGGTGAACTTATGTTAATAGCCTTTATAAACCAGCAAAATTTCAGTTTGATTCCTGTAATAGATTCGTAGATATTGAGAGCCGCCTGAATATTTTGGATGGTCGCCATGTTGGATTGTTATATATTTAGGCCATTGAGTTATGCACCATTAGCTGAAGATTATTGCGTTGGTCCATTATTCAAACTTTAACTTTGATCGCATGATTAGGACACAAGAAATAAAATAAAATAATTTTTAAGGTTTCGCACAGCCACCATCTTGAGGTTATGTAAACAATTGAACGTAATTAGATGTCAGTGCATTACATAGTGTATAAACGTTTGCTGTACAAAGTTTCAGTGCGCTCGGATGGTTAAATCGCGAGAAAAGCCTGTTTAAATGTTTCAACTTCGCTTGGCCGCCATGTTCGCTTTGTACTTAACAGGTTTATGAAAGCCACATAAATGAACTTCTAGTTGTGCCCTTTATTACTATACAACATTTCATGGTGGTATGATTAAGAGTTCCGGATATATAGAATGCCGGTGAAATATTTCGCACAGCCGCCTTGTTGGATTGGTGAGACGTAATACAATTTGAAGGGCATGGTCGGGGTTTCATTTAAATCGCTCCAGCCGTTTAGAAGTTATTAGGGGGTACACACACACACACACACACACACACACACACACACGGACGCACACAGATACACACACGGACAAAAGGTGATCTCATAAGCCTTCTTCATAAATGAAAATAGGCAAAGAAATGGCATTACTTAAGAGACATCCTAATGGGTACTGATATTCTAATCAAAGTCATAAACACTCCAAAACAAGTTATTAAATTTTGAAGGAAATGAGTGAATATTTATTTTAATGACCATCGTAAATTTATTCTGGTCTATTACGGGATAGCAGGATCGAATCCCGGCGCAGTTAGTTGGCATTTGAGGGTGCTTAAATGTCAAGAGCCGTGTCAGTAGATTTACTGGCACGTTAAAGATCCACTTCGGGGCAATATTCCGGCACCCCGGCGTCTCTAAAACCCAGAGTAGTTAAAAGGGACGTAAAACCAATAACATTATTTTTATCATCTTTTCTCATCATGGCAAGCCATTTAAGGCAGGGGAAATTAATTAAATTAGAGCTGGCTGTGAGACTTAAAAGGAAAGACCAAAGTCAAGGATTCTTTTATTCTTTTAGTATTAGCGTGCTGACTGATAATTCATATATCCTGACGACTGTTCGATTATTATTGTTGTCAACCCAACTGTTTTTCCTTTGAATACCTAATGAACTGAATAATGTACAGGGAGAAAATTACGAAATCACAAGGGTGTTGGCTAAGCCAGGCCCGACTACATAGCCACACCTAAGCTAACCCCTGTCATCCATCAGTCTTCTGTGCGCTATTTTCTTTTGTTAACCGTACATCAGAACAGCACAAACCCATCGCGGACGGGCACGAAAAGCTAGTCATGTAATATACACGTCGCTTGAGTTACCAGGCAGGAGTGTACTCATTCTTTGTTTGACTGCGTGTACAAGTAAGGTGCGATGTTTACTTTCGTTCCTGCACCGTACGTTCGTTATCTTACAGCAGTGTACACTATGGGAGAGGTCGTGTATCCTTGTGCTTCGTACATAGCCTTGACCAGAAATATGCTTACACTGTGATTTTAACAGCATGGATATTAAAGTGCCTCCGCAGATTTATTATTTATCGTATGATGAATATATGTACAATATATACCAAAAACAATGTGCACACACAAGTTCATAAAATATCATAGTTCTAGGTCAAGATCTCTGACCCATTCAAGTGCTCAACTGATGCTTGATGTACATCCATAAACATTCTATGGGAAGCTCGGAGAGGGCAGTCAGCGACAATGTGGTGGATTGACTGTAAGGGGGCACCACAGTCACAATCTGCAGAGTTAGACCAGCCCCATTTGTGCGGTGAATACGCACATCTGCCTTGTCCTGTGCGTATCCGATTTATTAAGATCCTCCATTGGCGTCTGGGAAGATCAAATCCATGTAACCGTTCAAAAGGGTTCCCAACTAGGTGTTTGTTGGTTGCTGAAGAATGCTCCCACTGGATTTCCGTGAGTTAGTTACATTAAAGGAGGATTCTTCAAGGTGCTGTGCGCCATGGTGGTTTCCTTGACCTCAAACGTTGATATACCTTCCTTAGATAGATAGCACAGAAGGATTTTGTTGGGAACAGTTATGTTGTTGAAATTAGTTTCCTGGAAACTTATCAAACAATATCATCCTCCTTACATTGGCACGGAAAATTTAGCCCATTTTGTGTAATTTCATGTTTCATATTACGTAGCATTATATGACTTATGTAGTAACCATCCGCATCAGCCGAAATCTTCATACAGGAAAGGAAACTAATGATCGTATCGCATTTCAAATACTTAGGCGTTACACTGCAAACTAGTGCGAAAAGCACACAATTGAGAAAGCATCACACGCAATAATGGCTGTACATTTAATCCCTTAGTCTGGAGACAGCCATGTTATTATTCACAGCGAAAATATTACCAATACTGACTACGGCACAGAAATAATTTGTCCACATTTTAGGGTTAAGAACTCATCCACACTGATGAGTTTACTTAAAGAAGGCGATGGGAGAAGCAAAGACTACACGATCAAGACTCCTATATATCGTAGCAAAATAAACTTTTCTCGCTGCAGATCTGCGTACTTTACTGACACTATCTAATACCAGCGAATCAGACAAATTACTATCACTAATCAGGAAAAGAGAAGACATATGCTGTGGCTTCTATGGCACAGAAGCCATGATGGACCGAGCGTGGACAAAGGGAGATTACTATCACTAATCAGGAAAAGAGAAGACATATGCTGTGGCTTCTATGGCACAGAGGCCATGATGGACCGAGCGTGGACAAAGGGATATTACTATCACTAATCAGGAAAAGTGAAGACATATGCTCTACCTTCTGTGGCACAGAGGCCATGATGGACCGAGCGTGGACAAAGGGAGATTACTATCACTAATCAGGAAAAGAGAAGACATATGCTGTGGCTTCTATGGCACAGAGGCCATGATGGACCGAGCGTGGACAAAGGGATATTACTATCACTAATCAGGAAAAGTGAAGACATATGCTCTACCTTCTATGGCACAGAGGCCATGATGGACCGAGCGTGGACAAAGGGAGATTACTATCACTAATCAGGAAAAGTGAAGACATATGCTCTACCTTCTATGGCACAGAGGCCATGATGGACCGAGCATGGACAAAGGGAAATTTACCAGCGAATCAGACAAATTACGATCACTAATCAGGAAAAGAGAAGAGTTATGCTCTAGCTTCTATGACACAGAGACCATGATGGACCGAGCATGGACAAAGGGAAATTACTATCACTAATCAGGAAAAGAGAAGACATATGCTGTGGCTTCTATGGCACAGAGGCCATGATGGACCGAGCGTGGACAAAGGGAAATTACTATCACTAATCAGGAAAAGAGAAGGCATATGCTCTACCTTCTATGGCACAGGGGCCATGATGGACCGAGCATGGACAAAGGGAAATTTTGAGTTGAGACACGTCTTCACAAGATTGGCAGTTCATGGCTTCCACCATCTTATCTGCAACAATATAACCCTTCATGATCCAAATACAGAGTGTGAATGTATACAACCCTGTGATCTCTCTCACATGGCATACTGCACCAAATGAACACTATCAAAAAGTTAATATGCACAGATGCGAGAGTGTAATATTATTCTACTAGCAACCCGCCCCGGCTTCGCCCGGTATCTTTAACGGTTTACCCAGCGTAAGCATAAGTCACACGGAAGGCAGGCCCTAGACGAATTCAGAAAAGCCGAGGTGAACAGCTGAACTCAAACACATGTGCTCTTCTCTGAAGTCTTATCTCGACACGACTCAATAGTTGCTGGCCGAAGCTGGGGTGATAAGCTCACTCGATAGCTCGTAAACTCGCTCCGAAGCTTCACTGATTGTTGGAAGACATGAAAGCGTAAAACACACTCATAGTGGGCGATGTATTAAATATAGAGATATGCTGTTGGGGACTTCTTTGTAGAACTTTTCATGCTGAACAATTATTACACCCATAGTACGAGTATATAGATATTTTTAACGGTTTACCCAGTGTAAGCTTAAAAGGCGCACGGACGGCAGGTTCTTTATAGCTCTTCAGATCAAATGATTACAGGGAAAGCATGAGCCTGGGGTGGTCGGAATGGTTATAGGACATAACGTACCACCGGACATAACGTACCACTTGAAAGAGTGGGAAGTATTTAAGGTGCATAAAACCCTAACCGCACGGCCACTTGCTTGGTGTTGCTCAATTAATCTTGGTAATAAATACGTGGGCAATAACATAACATAAACTAATATAAAATATAAGTTTTTGGATTCCCATAGCACTTTATTCAGGCTTTGGACTGGAAAAATGTTTATAAACAATTTGGCGTGTTAAAAATCAGCTGTGGTTAAGCTCTGGTCATTTTTCGTTTTCTTTACTTTTTTTTTACAAATTTCAATTGTTTTTTGTGGGTTTTATATCCTAGCGAATAGCACGTTCGCCATGGGACGTTTCATTCTAAGTGAATAGCAAGTTCGCCATGTGAAGTTTCATTCCAAGTTCTGCGAATATGAGAGAGCTCTCAAGCAATATTTCAAGTTTCCATTCTCTTCATACCGCTTCATTATTCTGTCAAGCCGTTCATCATACTTGACATATTTCTTCTTTCTCTTTGAACGTTGAACAATTCGTACTTCATCTGTCGAAGTACGCACATAATCCGCCCTTATTCGTTGTACACAACTCTATGTTACAATACCAAAATGTTTAAAGCCACACAGTGTGATCGCCACTGATGTTTATGTGGTAATGAACCTGTAACTGGAATGACCGTCCGACATCAAGTGGTACGTTATGTCCTAGCGTAACTATTTAGAGATTACGGGAAAACCGTTCTTAAGTAGATAACGTCCTAGGTGGTACGTTATGTCCAGACACCGGTCAGAATACCCTGCTTGTTAATGCGAGGGTTAAACGAACTGTTCACTATAACAACTGTGTAGTAATTAGCTCTGTAGGTCAAATCGTGCAACTCCCAATGTTCTTTCATTTCCAAATGGAATGCTCGTAACTTTGATTGTTGACGAGTGACCTTGCAGCATAGCCGTGCCAATTTAGTCACGCCCATCCTGAGTGTGGTCTTTCCTTGGGCTTTTCCACGCTCTACCTCCAGGCAAATGCAGGGATGGCACCTTGGGGCACCTACCCCCATCCTACACACGCACATTACTACAGTCACTAGACAAACACAGGATATCAGACAAAATATACATACAGTATAACAAAGTACACGGGGCAGATGCCCCAAGCCCCTGAATTGAATTAACAGCAAATGTTAGCGAGAGAAGCTGCCTTGTTTTATGGAGTCAAATAGCTACCTTGAAATAGCATCGCAATGTTCCTGTCCTATCCACGTGAACAGGAAGCCAGACGAGTGCGAGTAAGCCTAGCTGATTGACGTCATTCTACATAGAATCGCGGTTAAAGGCCCATTCGTCTCGCTTCCAGGATTTTCAGGCCATTTAGGAAGAGACACGTGCATCTGTACCTATTTATATGTATAGTCTATATCTATAACCATAAAATAACTTTCTTCGGCTTTTCCCAATTAATTTGGGTCGCCGGAGCCAACCAGGCTCAATTTGGTTTTGGCTGGGGATTTAAGGCCGGATGCCCTTTCTGACACCACGGGATTTTTCAGTTGAAAATCCCACACCGCAGTCACCGGGATTCGAACCCCGGCCGTCCGGGTAAAAGACGAGCTGCTAAGCCACTGCGTCATCACGCTCCATGTATATCTATATATCTATATATTTATGTTTATAATTATAATTATTAATAATTATATTTATAATTATATTTATGTTTATGTTAAAACATAATTATAATAAAGTTATAATTATCGTCGAACATAAACAGTCGTATGCAACTCACCTATAATGGTAATTAAGACACTCGTGTCTTAATTATTGCCATTATAGGCTCGTTGCATAATGTACCGTACTATTATAATGGTAATTATATAATAATTATTATTTTTATATTTATAGCACTACAAATTAGTTATCTTTGTATGTGTGTAAAAGGACCATTATCCAATCACTTTTTCTCAATGGAAGCACCACGGTATTCGCTGGAATTTAGAACGTGCCCGTCGTGATAAAACGTTGGTACACTCTGAATTACCAATAAAGCTCGCTGACAGCTGTCAAAGCTAGCACGTGGTGAAATGCTGCGTTGCCACTGAGGCAGATCATGACTCATAACATTCCAAGAGGCTTGCAGGAAGACACAAATACTGCTCGAGTCTAATGCCCGTTGCTCAAGGTAAAATGTTTCTTAAAATTTATTTTACAACTAATTTTATAAAAATTTGACGAAAGCAAGCTGTGTTGTTCACGGTAAAATTATTTTATAAAATCCGTGGATGTATCAGGATCCCCATCTACCGATAAACTTCTGAACCAAGAATCAGCTGTTCAACACACATTGGTTTGAGAGTATGGCTCTAACAAACAAAGCAAAAATTGCTGCTTTAGCTACAATTATATGTCGTACAGTGGTAGAAAGGAAAAAAAAAGAAATGCTAGGAAGTTCTGGACTCGGGAATAAATAAAAAGAAGAGAAGAGTAGAGGAATGCTGTCCTTGGTCGAAAATGAGTTGAGGTTAGAAGATCAGAATTCATATAGGAATTTTCCAAGAATGGAGAAAAGCAGTTTTAAAAAACTCCTAGATCTTGTTGGTCCCAAAATTATTCGACAGGACACTGAAATGAGACTGCAAGCGAGTTCGAAGCCCGTTTATCTTCGCCTTCACATCAGCCTGGCTTGTGTTCGGTCGAATTTTTGACTGAGATTTCTGCCTCCCTTCTTGCATTTCTACTGTGGTATATGGGCGTTTTAACCTCATACAAACACTGATATTTCCGGTACTCGTCCGGTAAAACACTAACAGCTTCCTTAGTCCAGCCGGAGCCTGCCATTTTCGAAGTGTTTGCTTACAAGCGAGCATCACAATCTTCTCACCACGTGGCGCCAGCATCATCTTCATGTCAGCTTCCCTGATTGGTTCGTTTCGTAAAATTAATTTTACGGAATAGAACATGCCCTATTTTATGGAAAGTTTTATCAAAGGTTGTATAAAACTTGAATTTGACCGTGAGCAACAGAAATTTTATAAAATTAAATTATTGTACAATAAATTTGAAGGAAGATTTTACCGCGAGCAACGGGCATAAGCTGCGTGAACCTGAGAGGAATGTGCATCGCGGACTATGAGAAACGGTGTTGACGAGTGATGAGGTTTCTCGGTCCGTGCATAGTACAGAACCAAATACATTGGTCGGTGACTCACTGAGTCATTCGTATCACCACACTGGTTTCAGAGAAGACCCTATGTTAGCAGTATTGGAATAGACGAGCATGTTAAGTAACACGGCGGGGTGTTGACAGGCCCTTCTCTTCTCGCCTGACCCTTCGCTGCTCTTTCTCCTCACCCCGCAAGTTCATAGAGCTTGGACTCGCACAGTACTGGTCCTCTAATGACCGTGACGAGTGAAGACACACTGAGTCAAACCATGTGCTCACTGCTGTGTCGGCATACGTTGCAACATTGCTCACTGTTGCCATGGAGACCGTTACCCCCTCTCGTCCCCACAGCTCACCCATCAAGCGAATGACAGCTTTCACCGAGCATCTTTTGTAAATGAGAGTATAGCCGACATCTACGTCGAGCCTTCGCTAGGATAGTGCAGAGATTTCAGTCTAATAAAGATAAATGAAGTTTGAAGTTTTTACATGGCTTTAAATCTCGCAAGTACGAGTATAAGTCGTGGGATCTTCTTCTGGGATGTGTCGTGCCGTGGATTTTATTTATTGCCTTTCAAAAATCAGACTATCTCAGCCATGAAGGAACACATAACGAAGTCTTCATTACAGTTGTTAAAGGCGACGTCGGTGGCGTAGTTGGCAGCATGCTGATCCTCTATGCCCAAGGTCACGGGTTCAAACCCGGCCGAAGTCGTCGGATTTTTTAAGACCGTTAAAAATCCCTCAGTATGACTTCCTTCGGAGGAGAAGTAAAGCCGGCGGTCCCATGTCATAGATTTATGGCATGAAATAGAACCTTCGACTAACTACACTTGTGTGAAGCCAACATTATTTTGTAGGTTAGAATTGATAACGCTCTATTAGTTCCTACGTTCGCCGCCAGGTGCTGACTGCGATGCCATCTAGTAGCCAAGTCCGCAACCTAGGTGTCGTGGACGGTAGCATTTGGTAACAAAAGTAGAAACTACAGTACTTGAAATTATAGTCTGCAGTCCTTACGTGAATTAAAACAGATGTCACACACTAATAATAGGGGCGTGGTGGCTCAGCGGTCTAGCTGTATGCCTCTCACCAAGGCGGTCCGGGTTCGATTCCCGGTCAATGCATGTGAGATTTTCGAAGTGAAATGCCATGCCCTGTGGTTCGGATTCCACGTAAAAAGGAGGTCCCGTGGCTCATAATCACAAGATTCACGGTCACGTAAAACTGCAATCTTCCTTCCTTCCTTCACACACTAATACAGCCATCATAATTAACACCGGTTATCAGACATATTCTACACACACCCAAACTACACTGGGCTACATGAACGCGTTTTCGCAGCCCCTAAAATAAGGAACCAACCAACGGTTGTTAAAATCTTAGAGGATCGTTAAGATCGGGATGATATGTTGGGGTTTTCCCCCTATGCCTGAATTCACAGAAGAACTCTGTGGAAATACCCATGACTTTCACTCTGTCCGGATGTCAGGTATCGTTGACAAGCCTCTAATAGTCTGTTATCTGAATACATTCCCTAATTTGCTGGGATTGTTGGACGGTGGATTGTTTAGTGAAATCTGTGTCGTGTTTATTGTCTGCTTGTTAAGTAACCGAGAGTAACCGCGTAGTTCCGCCCCTTAAAACAACAATAACTAAGTAACCGAGCCCTTCGACTATTAATGGAGCGCTTTAAATCCGGAAATTCAACGAACAAATCTCGGCACTGAACACAGTATTGATTTTCTTTGTGGTTTTCCATACTCACTCCAGCCAAATGCTGGGTAGTCCCAATCCTTGGTTGTGATGATTACTTTGATTGTAAGACATTCAATTTACACAAGGACATAGAAATGATGAAATCATTCTCCAGGCCCTCAATAAAGAAACAACAATAACAAATCTCTTTATTTCAGTCCAAATTTGGAATAGACGATAATAATTATTGTTTTAAGGGGCCTAACATCTAGGTTATCGGCCCCGATACTTCGGAATAGATGTGTGCTTTCCTATTTGGTTTTACTCAACGCAACTCCACTCCCGAGCCTTTGAATTTCAGATCTGTTTCAGAAAAATATTCTTAGTTATTCACAAACTTACGTACTTCAAAAAAGAAAAGAAAGAACAAATGTGGATCCTCTTTTGCTTTGAGTAAAGTGAAAATGAATTATGCCATCAGGGTATTTGAGGACGACTCGCTTTAAATAGGCGTTATGCCATCATTTTGCTGCGCGTGGAATATCAATTTACTTTTTAAATGGAAAAAGCGAACAGTGGTAAGTTATCGCCATTTGAGAGACGACCTCGGTACACGCTTTCTCTTTCACACTTTGAACACTTTAATCAAGTTTGACATTCTGCCGTTATTCCAGATCGTGAGACCTACTGCAAACTCGTTACCTGAGGAGCAAACTTCATTCTGTAAGCATTTTAACTTACCTGTTCAGCATGGATCTCGCTCGTCCTGATGCAGCTGTTTCATGCCGCGACCTTCGTTATATTTGTGTTCGCTCAGTCATCACTCCTCATAATGAACAGGGAACGGATTTCTGTGTAAATACATTTATACATTTACGAAGCTAAACATAATTAAAATTTGTATTATCTTTACGAATCATGACATGTGGAGTATTTGTTTTCCATATTTTTAGCCTATTTTCATTTATGAAATATGAAAAGATAGGCTTATGAGATCACCTTTTGTCAGTGTGGTGCTGGAGCGATTTCAATGAAACTCGGTAAGGGCATAGTACTATTTTGGCCGACCCTGACCGTGCCCTTCAATGTTTATTACGTCTCACCAATCCGACATCGCGACTGTGCGAAATATTTCACCGGCATTCTGTATCTCGGAAACTATTACTGATATCACCCTGAAATTTTGTACGGTGATAAAGGGCACTACTAGAAGTTCACCTAAGAGACTTTCAAAAACCTGTTAAGTACAAAACGAATATGGCGGCCAAGCGAAGTTGAAACATTAAAATAGATTTTTCTCGCGATTTGACGATCCGAACGCAGTGAAACTTGGTACACAAATGTTCATACACATTGTAATGCACTGACATATAACTTAGTTCAATTTTTTACATAACCTCAAAATGGCGGCTGTGCGAAATTTCAAATTAAGATTTCATTCCTTGTGTATTAATCATGGGATCGAAGTCAACGTTTGAATAATGAACCTACGTAGTAATCCTCATCTAATAGTACATAACTCTATGGCCTACATATATAAAAATCCAACATGGCGACCATCCGAAATATTTAGACAGTTCTCAATGTGTACTAATCTATGACAGCAATCAAACTGAAATTTTGTGTGTTGGTAGAGGCTAGAGACATAAGTTCCCGTATGGGTCTTTCAATAACGTGGTGAGCAAAAATCCAACATGGCGGCGACGCGAAATTTAAATATTAAATTGGACGCTTCTCGCGATTTAACCATCCGAGCGCAGTGAATCTTGGTACGGTATATGCTTATACAAATTTAAATCAACTGGCATTTAATTTATTTCAGTTGTTTTCATAACCACAATATGGCGGCAGTACGAAATTTTAAAATCTCGTTTTTATTCTTGCGTCCTAATCAAGCGATTGAAGTATGAATAATACACCTACACAATAATCCTTATCTAATAGTACATAACTCTATGGCCTACATATATAAAAATCCAACATAGCGACCATCCGAAATATTTAGTCGGTTCTCCATATCTACGAATCTATTACTGCAATCAAACTGAAATTTTGGTATGCTGATATAGGCATTTGACATAGGTAGGATATATGAAAATAGGCTATATAGTTCTTCAAGGAACTACTTGTTCCATATACCATTAGTTGTAGTTGTCTAATTTCTCGCCAGCCATGGCATTTTATAATGAAGTATGAATTTGTGTATAGTGGGTTGATTTTTTTAGTTTAGGTTGAGACAGTGAAAATATGGATTAGCCCTATAGTAGGTTTTGCGTTGGTCGGCAAATATTTTTGCATTTAATTGGCACAGCTCCCGCCATTTTGTTTAATTAATTATTTTTGGGTTAGATTGTGTGTACTGTAGACGTAATTGATGTTATTGTTGAAAGTGGAGTACAGTTCGTTTTTTTTGTTTGAATTATTAGTATTCTGTTGTGATTGGATGATTTTTGCGAGTGCTGTGATTGGTGGTTGGTTTTTAGTAATTTTTATGTTTTTAGGCATAAAAGTGTTTTGGTTTTATGTTGGAATTATGTTGTTTAGGGATATTTGTTAGTGATTGGGTGGTTTTGGTGGGTTGATTTGTTTCAGAGTGATTTCTAACGCGAGCTGTTCTGTGAACCACTAAATTAAGCATATGTTCCTAGAAATTCAAGTTAACAGCTCGAGTTGTAAACAGCCAATTCCATCCAAACACCAAGTGTTGCACACCCTCTTGGCTCGCTAATGAGGTGGAACGTCACGTTACAAGATATTTATTGCCAGAGATCGTGTTTGGTATACAGTTCATTCCACTGATTTCTGCCGGTTTCCTTGGAGCTCGCGCATTGAAGCAGGTCTACTGTAGTACAGTAAAACCTGCCTAAACCGGACCCTTCATATACCGGAAACCAGGAAAACGGAAAACATAATTCGGAACGCAGGTATTTCCTACATATAAGGTGCGTTCAAAATGTAACGAGCCGGAGGCATAATTACCGAAACCAGTACCTGTATGTTAAAAGTATTGGCCCTGGCTGTTGAGGCACTTGTCCCTCTATGACTCGAGGCGGTGATTGGCTGTCTCATAAAGTTCCCTGGGCTGCGATGTGAACCAGTTCCGCACGTACAGCTGGACGTCGGCGTCCGAGGTGAATCGTTGGCCCCGCAGAGCCCTTTTCAGGGGACCAAACATGGCGTAATCACAGGAAGAGAGGTCTGGACTGTATGGAGGGTGCCGCGACTGTGTTGGCCGTATGAGGTCGTGCATTGTCGTGGAGAAGAATGACCCCACGGGTAAGATTGCCTGGTCGTTTTGTTTTGATCGCTTGGCGAAGGGTGGTCAAGGTTTGCGAGTAACGCTGGGCATTCACTGTTGTCCCGTGTGGCATGAAGTGTATCAGAAGGGGGCCATCTTGGTCAAAGAAGAATGTCAGCATTACTGGCAGCGTTGAACGATTGATGCATGCTGCTGCTCGCTTTGTATCGTCACGTGACGTGCACGCGTGCCCTCTAGCGACGGGCTGTGACCTTCCACGCTCTGGTCAGAACCGCACCTCGTTACACACGCCACGATTAGCCGATGTCGTCACCGGTTTGCGCATTCCAGCCTCCGGCTCATTACTTTTTGAACGCACCTTATAGAATGACACTGTAAACCGGAAAACTGGCTAAGGCGGAAACGGGAATTTTCCGGAACTGTAGGCAAAAATAACCTGACTAAGACAGATTATCTATCCATAATACAAAGCTATGTACAGTACTAAATTTTGAGCGTGACTGTACTTGCACCAAAGTTCTAGGACACATTAACGACTGAAGACATGCAAAGTGCAGCTGATATTGTTGCCGAAATGGACGACGACGTTGAAGGCAATGAAAGGGAGCTAAAAATACACACTTTTGGAGAAGCATTATCTGTTGTGAATGACCTTCAGGAATTTGCAGCTTCCAAGAATGTTCCAGAACTCCTGGAGTTAATGCAGGATGCAAGAGAGATCATACAACGTTCTCCTGTAAAGAAGTCGCGACAATTCGCTTTGAAAGACACGTGAAAACAGAGAAACGAGCAAACAAACTGAAATTTTTGCACGTAAGTTGAAAATACATGTGAACCTATTTTCGCTTTTATTTCATTGTAATCATATGGGATAATGCATTATTTCTTTGTGGTGTATTTTGTTTTATTAAAACGTAACCCTTTGTAAAACGGAAACCTGTGTAAACGGAAAAATAAATCCGGAACGATTGCGTTCTGCTTCAGGCAGGTTTCTAACAGCCCACTGGAGACGCTGCGGCTTCGTGGCTAATTGGTTAGCATGCTAGGCTTTGGCCCAAAGGCTCTCGGGCCAAGAAGAGCTTACTCTCCTGAAGGGTTCATTCCAAAAACCAGACACAACTTTTTGAGATAAATACATCTTTTTCCTCTTTAAGGCCAGCTCTACATATATATTGTTACGTGCCACCCCCTAGTGGATTACGGTGGGTATAATGCACAACACCAATTACTGCTTAAAGAAATAATTAACTTTATTGTGGCCAGAAAATTACACTAATCAGCAAATACAAGCAATTAGGAGCCTTACTCCAGTTTCCTCAAGTCTCTTCCTTGAGCGCTCTTGGCCCTTCCACTTGTCAACAGATCACAGAAGTTAATCCGTCCTAATGAGTACGGTGGCCTTGACAGAAACTACCTGCTCCTCTCCATTATGTTCACCGACCACAATTACTTACGATCACTTGCTGCAGGCTATTTCGCTGTCCACAAGCTGGAGAAACAATGTCACTGGATTTCGTAACTCGCACAGCACTTCGTCACTACACTTCTGTCGCACAAGATAATCGCTCGCACTAGCTCGTAAAACACAACCACAACTGCTAGACAGGTCGCACTTATATAGCAGGCCGGTGACTCAATAAATGCTTCTACATCCATCCAGGGTTCACGGCCTCTCGAGGTTTCCATCGCTGGTCCAGTCACGAATATTCTGGACTATCCCTTTGTCTTAGTAGCCCTGTTGCATAAGGCGCGCGCAATACAGGAGGCAGGACACAGCCCAGCCCTGGGGCAGTTGTGACTCATGCGGCGAGTGGTGACACAAACTCACAGCCGTAACAATATAGTATTGCTGTCTCCAAAATACATACGGGTGTGAAATATTGGGGATTCAACAAAATAAAGACAAGTCCAATGCTTTTCCAAGAGAAAATAATAAATAATCGTATTTTAGAATTAACATATTTATAATTTTTGTATTCAACTAACATTTCGGCAAGAACCAGACTAGTCCAAAAGTTTTTTGTATTTTTTAGGGTTTCTCAATTATCCTCATAAAATATATTTCCTTTATGGGCAATGTAAAGTTGTTAGTGAGACAATAGCAGGTCTAAAATAAATTTTTATTTCATTCGGCACTAATGAAGCTAAGTTTATATGGTCTTTTATTTTTCTTCTTCTTCGTTTCGACCAGCTATGGACCACGTTACTTCAACTGTTTCCGTCTTTGAGCTTTAATCGTTTCCCAGTAGTCCTTCATCCGTTTCCTGTGCGCCTCCTTTCTGTGAGTCGTCCATTCTTGCCTGTTCTCAGTTTTGGCTTTTCTTGGAACCGCTCTAAGTTCTTTCTAGAGAGAAAGACAGTTCTTGAATGTCCTCAATCAAAATCCCTACTTCTATAAGATCTTTTTCAGAAAACCATGGTCCCTTGGGTTTCTTGTCTACAAAGTAGGAAAATATCCGGTTTTATTTTTATTTTTTATTTTTCTAGTTTCTGAACAATTTAATTTTTGGACTTGTCTGATCCTTGGAATGAGCCCAGCAATTCTACTTGCTGGGTGTTTGTGACGTCTTGAAGAACAAAAATGAGTGACCTCTATCTAGTAAAAAGTAAAATAAGAAAAATATTTTTTTAAAAATCAGCAATTAGCATGTCTACCCCTTAGTGATTCCTGTTTGAACGGGGTCGGGGATGAGATACGATGAAAGTCTATGTGGCGGATGGTTTTTACGGCCGGATGCCCTTCCTGACGCCAGCCTCATGAGAGGAGAAATGAATGAATCTGAGCAAGGATATGGAAGGAAGCGGCTGTGGCCTGTCAGAAGGTACCGTCCTAGCATTTGTCTGGAGTTAGAAAATGGGAAACCACGGAAAACCATTTCAAGGATGGCCGACGGTGGGGATTGAACCCACGTCTACAGAGTCCACAGAGAGCTTGGCCCCATGGGCTAGCTAGCGCTGCGCGTTAGTGAGCGTAGCTACTACTGTCGATAATTTGTAACATAATTATGTAAGTTACTTAACTTATAAGCTTGTAGCAGTAGGTTAGGGTGAAATGAAACTACCCTATCACACAAATCATTCGGGGCCGATAGCCTAGATGTTAGGTTCCTTAAAGCAACAATAAGCATCATAAGTTATTGTCCTCTCTCTCTTGAAAACACATGCACTGGGGCTCGCCTGTGGTTCGCCTGCAGTGATTGGTTCGTTTCACTCTGACTTCCGTGAACTAACCATTAACAAATGTTTACGATTTCAATGTTCAAGTTCTACAAAAAAAAGTCCGAGATAGCATATCTCTGCAGTATCTTTAATATATCGCCCACTATAAGTGTTTTTACGTTTTCATTCTTCCAACAATCTCCATTCAATTACTACCTTCGGAGAGAGGTTACGAGCTAGCTAGCGAGTCTATCACCCCAGTTTCAGCATTCGTTCCGCAGAATACACAGTCAAGTTTAGATTGGAACGGTTTACCCAGCGTAAGCTTAAAAGGCGCATGGACGGCAGTTCCCAGACTCAATTCAGAAAAGCCGAGGTGAACAGCGAAACTCCAAACACATGTACTCTTCTCTGAAGTCTTTACTCGACACGACTCGACAGTTTGATGCTGGTCGAAGCTGGGGTGATAGAGTCGCTCCGAACTAGTAGTCTAATTTAAATTTCCATTGAATGGAGATTGTTGGAAGAAATGAAAACATAAAATCACTAATAGTTGGCGATGTATGAAAGATAGATATATGCTGTCGCGGACTTTTTTGTAGAACTTGTCATGCTGAACAATTCTTACTCTCGTAGTATATAGATATTTTTAACGGTTTACCCAGCATAAGCTTAAAAGGCGCACGGACGACAGGTATTTCTCGACTTGATTCACTGGAATCGTTACTGCTCTGCTTCCTTTGCTCATAAATGAATGTTTTTCTACAGAAACCTTCCTCAAGAAATTCTTCACAGAATGGTGAAAACCGAATCAAAATGCATCCAGTAGTTCTCGAGATTACCCGTTACATCCAAGAATCGGGGATTTTGTTTTGTACTATGTAGAGATAAGGATATTCTTAAACGAAGAAACACAGTCTACTGGTCGAAATTGAAGATCGAATACATCGACTCTGCTTATCACTAAAGAGTTTCAAGGACAGTCGTGAGATAGGGTTAGGATTTGCAGTATGAAAATGAAAATCCACAGCCTGCTTCCAGTCTCCGACCGGGTCAGGAATGGAATGAATGAAGCCCCTATCTAGCGGCGAGGATATGAACTGTGCCGGCTGCCGAGGCCTGACGCACTCCTCTGGGGCAATGATTAAATGAATGACAGATGAAATGAAATGACAGTGGAGAGTGTTGCTGGAATGAAATTTTGACAGGGAAAACCGGAGTACCCGGAGAAAAACCTGTCTGCCTCCGTTTTGTCCAGCACAGATCTCACATGGAGTGACCGGGATTTGAACCACGGACCCAGCGGTGAGAGGCCGGCGTGCTCCCGCCTAAGCCACGGAGGCTTCAGGATTTGCAGTATACTGTATGTAAATATGTAATTAAGATGTAGTTGGTTGGGTGTTGATAACCTGTATCTTTATGTGATGACTGTAGTAGTATGTGTAACTATATTGGGGACAGAGATGGAGTAGGTGCCCCAGGACTATCCCGGCATTTGCCTAGAGGGAGTGTGGAAAAAAAACAGGGAAAACCCGGGTAGTACATTTCGAAGGGCCATGCGTCAGCTCGTGGCAAATGGTTGCCACAATACAGGCGAAGTAGAGGGATAGATTAATACGCTTTGTCTGCCTTGTTTCACTAATGGGTGTTTCGAAACTTCCGTAGCAGGGTTATGTAGTACGTTACGTCATCGAGCAAGCTAGGTGGGCAATAATACCTGATTTACTGGGCACTGCTCTGAAACAGTTGTTTCTGTGGACTTAAAATGTGAATTTTGGGAGCGCTCTGGGACCTGCCGAGTAATGTTTCTCAGAGTGAGGAGCGTAAAATGAGCCATATCAAATCCTTCTACGAAATATTTGGATTTTTTGCTCATCTTAGACAAATGATTTGTTTCCTCTTTAACCCTATATCACAAACCCTAATTTGGTAGTACATAAACACAAACCCTCGTAAAATTTACGACTATGTATTTCCATGATGAATAAAATGTAATTGCACACAAAATATAATATAAGAAGCACGTATTAACATGTAAGTTATTTTACAGTGTGTTAACTCCTAGATTTTAAAATCCCTGGTGTCTCATTTACAGCAGTTAGTGCAAAGATTTGCTCTATGTTCCTTGCAATATGCGCGGCGACATTCCCTGCAGCATGTTGTCGTCATTCGCCTTTTCTGAGCAGGACAGATGTGACCAACAATTCTTTCCAGTATGTATATGACAAGTTCTGCGGTTCTCAATACTTATTTCATTCAGAATGGTGCTGTAATTTAACTTGGTTACAGAACTTACCTTGCTAAGTTTAGCATACGTAGTCACAAATCGTCGTAAATTTTACGACGCAAGGGTCTTCAATTTGAAAACAACCGACTCGCTCTAACAATGCACGCACACTGACGAAGCTCGCGGTATTGTAGGAAGCTACTGAGTAGGACAGCAACGTGGCGAGTAAAGCCTTGCAGATAGAGCCGTGTTGCCAAGTAGCCTATACGTCGTAAAAATTACGAGGGTTTGTGTTCTGGGGTTAAATATGGAGTTGAAATTTGAATTTCACAATATAGTTACTTCCACGATCCCCACGAAATGCTCATGCATCTTGGTGTAAATTTTGGTACTGATCAGTGGAGATCTGTAGATTTGTGTAAGTAACAACCTTGTTATTTTACATGTACGTACAGCTTGTATAGCCTACTCGTGACTTGGGTCATATTACATGGACCTGACGAAATGTCTATTTCCAAGCTTATCACCTCGGGAGTTGACATCTAATTTGGTGTTCGACCTTGGAACACTCACTGTCACATATTGTATATCAGTTGTTACACGGAAGGCTGTCGAAATCAAGTACCTAGTAGCTTGCACAATAATTGTGGGTTTACTTTTCTCTTCGACGGCGGTTAGATGTATGAATATGTAGAGTTGATAATGTGAGGTTACAATTTCAACTGTACAGTAGCGTCGCCAGAATATTTCAATTAGGGGGGCACGTGAGGTGGCAAATAATAACAGGGTGGCCAGAGATTAAACAAATCAACACCATTAATTCTTAAAATTTAAATCTTTCGGCTAATAATTATAATATTGGTTTTACGTTCCTTTTAACTAGTGTGGTTTTTATATTAGAGACACCAGGCTGCCGGAATTTTTCCCCGAAGGGGATCTTTATTGTGCCATTAAATCTATTGACACTGCTGTCTCGTATTTAAGGGGGTGATACTGAGTTGCGCTAATGGATGCTCTCCACGGGGGTCAATTGGGAAAATCCTAACAGGGGGAAGTTGCCTGAGGCGTGTTTCACTGCCCCCACCCCCACCCTCTCCGAACTGGACGTGTAAATAAATATCGTCTATTCATTAACAAGTTGGCATTATTCCATATTACTGGATTTTAGTCTTTCATTTAAAGCTGAACATAGGTCATTTTCTTCGTGTTTCCCAGCTACTATTCAGACCTGCACATTTTAATTAAATTGTAAACGATATTTTGGGAACCCAAATGTTTATATGTTTCAGCTACAAAACAAGATGCATTCGTAAGTAAATGGGCAGAACATTCCTTGATCGAACATGTCCAATTTTGGCCCCGTGGTGACAAATCACACTTACAAAATTTATAGTTTTCTGTACCTCGCAATTCTCCACATCTTTTACTGTACATGGATAACATGTTAGCTGCACTGATTAAATCTACGGAAACTCCAGGGGTCCAGCTGTAGAAACAGATAGTCACAAGTCACTCTATAATATTCCAACTTATTTCTCAAAATCATTAATTTTATCTCAGATTGATTCCACTGATAATGTTTGAGTCAGGTAGAGCATCCAACCGTAAAAGCCATTCGCCACATGAACATTAATCTCACTTATTACCGGCCCCGTGGCGTAGTGGTAGCACCCTTAGGAAATCCCGAGTTCGATTCCCAGCTCCGTTTGGGATTTTATAACCGACGTGGGGGCTGGAGCGGGTTTTTTATTCGGCTTCCTGAGGACAGCTGTCTGATCCGAGAGACTGCTACCCTGGTCAATATAAAAACCGAGGGAATACGTCTCGCTGATTACGCGTCAACCTGCAATCTGCAGGCCATTTGGGTAAGCAGTGGTTGCTTGGTAGGCCAAGGCTCAAGCCGGGTTCATGCTCGAAATAGAAATAGGAATAATATGGGGTAGATATTCAGTCTATACTGCAACTTCAGAATTATACCTGTGCGTATAAATTCGAGACCTTAAAACGTAGCCGTGCGTGTTAAATCGGTCATCACAACTGCGACGTGGAGCTGAAGAAAGTCCGGAGATCAGAGGTTCGAATCCCGGCACAGACAGCGGCTATGGATTGTCTCTGTTTTTTTCACACTCCCTCCAGGAAAATGCCGGGATTGTCCCTTGTTTCAAGTCCCGCAAGATAGCGGGTTCGAACCTGGCTGAAGTCGTCGGATTTTTAAGAACGTTAAAAATACTTCAGTATGCCTTCCATCGGAGGGGAAGTAAAGCCGGTCCCATGTCATAGATTTATGGCATGTAAAAGATCCTTCCACAGACAAAACTTGTGTGAAGCTAAATTGTTAAGTTACATTTCGTCGGAACGCTCTATAAAATTTCCAACGTTCCCCACTAGGTATCATTGATATCTGGTAGCGAAAGTTGGAACTACTTGAAATTGAACGGAACTTGTAGCTCACCCTAAGGGTGTCCGCTGGAAGTAGCTACAGACTCAGGTGAGCCGAATATGTCCTCGGACACTCCCGGCACTAAAAGACCTACGATAAATAACAAGTTGTTCCGTGAAGAACTATACAGCCTATTTTCATATATCCTACTTATATTAACAGCCACTATCAACATACAAAATTTCAGTTTGATTGCTGTAATAGATTCGTGGATATTGAGAACTGACTAAATATTTCGGATGGTCGCCATGTTTGATTTTATATATGTAGGTCCTAGAATTATGTACTCTTACATGAAGATTATTGTGTAGGTGTAGCATTCTAAATTCAATCGCATGATTAGGACACAAGAAGTAACAAGGAGATTTTAAAATTTCGCACAGCTGCCATCTTGTGGTTATGGAAACAATTGAAATAAAATAGATGCCAGTGGATTAACATTCGTATAAGGATTTACTGTACCAAGTTTCACTGCACTCGGATGGTTAAATTGCGAGAAACGTCCATGTGAATATTTATACTTCGCGTCGCCGCCATGTTGGCTTTGTGATCACCAGGTTATTTAAAGTCCTATAGGTGAACTTAAGTTCATAGCCCCTATGAACATAAACACATCAGTTTGATTGCTATAATAGATTCGTAGATATTCAGGGCCGTCTAAATATATCGGATGGTCGCCATGTTGGATTGTTAAATGTATAGACCATAGAGTCATGTACCATTAACGGAAAATTATTGCGTAGGTTCACTATTCAAACTTTCAATTCGACCGCATGATTACGACACAAGAAATGAAAACTTAATTTTAAAATTCGCACAGCCGCCATCTTGATGTTATGTAAACAATTGAAGTAAATTAGTTACCAGTGCATTACAATGTGTATAAACATTTCCTGTACTAGATTTCATTGCGTTTGGAACATTAAATCGCGAGAAAGTTCTATTTAAAATTTTCAAATTCGCTTGGGCGCCATGTTCGTTTTGTAGTTAACCAGTTTTTGAAAGTCTGGTATATGAACTTCCAGTAGTGCCCTTTATCTCCTTAGAAAATTTCAGGGTGATACTGCTAATAGTTTCAGAGATATAGAATGCCGGTGAAATATTTCGCATATCCGCCATCTTGTGGTTATGTAAACAATTGAACCAAATTAGATGTCGATGCATTACAATGTGTATAAACATATACTGTGCCAAGTTTTATTGCGTTTGGTTGGTTAAATCGCGAGAAACGTCTATTTAAAAGTCGCAAATTCGCGTAGCCGCCATGTTGGTTTTGTAGTTACCAGTTTTTCAAAAGTCACATAGGTGATATTCTAGTAGTTCCCTTTATCACCGTAGAAAAATCCACGGTGACATCGGGAATAGTTTCGGAGATATTGAATGCTGGTGAAATATTTCGCACAGCCGCCATGTTGAATTGGTGAGACGTAACAAAATTGGAAGGGCACGGTCAGGGTCGACCAGAATAGTGCTATCAACTTACCGAGTTTCATTGAAATCGCTCCAGCCGTTTAGAATTTATTAGGGGACACACACACACACACACACACACACACACACACACACACACGGACAAAAGGTGATCTCATAAGCCTATTTTTTCAAAATTGAAAATAGGCTAATAAATAGCTAAGGTTACTTCAGAAACACAGGTTATCAGACAAATTCAACACAAACCAAAGTACACGGGGATGATGACCAAAGATGTTTCAAGCCCTAAAAACACATTAACAACGACTTTAAAACTCTAAGAAAGCTTGTAGTTTTATGTGACCCTTAATCTCGCGATCACTATCCACGGGACTCCATTTATAGGCTACGTGTATTCAGAATCATAGGACGTTATACTCTATTTCACTTCGAAAGTCTCACCTGCATTGACCGGAATTCGAACCTGGTCTGTCTGCTTTAGGCAAGCAGCTTGATCACTGTATCATCACTAGTGACCAGAAAAAGCATATGCGCATATGCAAATGCATATTTTGTGGGTTCATTGGATTTATTGCTTATTCTGAAGATAACAGCATATTTTAGCATATTTGAAATTAAGTAGACTATAATTAGGGCTCGAATTTTTAGGTAAATACATATTTTTTAAAATGTAAATACATATTTTAAGCATTTTTTCTATAAGTACATAAATTCCTGCTTTTCACATATCAGCACATAAAAAGACATAATATATACATTTTTTTTAAAATCAGTATGCTAGATCTTTCTGTTTATTGCATTGTTGTTCTGTGATACTTCAACGGGGAAGAACCTGTGAGCTATCTAATCTTCATGCAGAGCCTGCAACTGTGTTATTCTTAACTTGTCGCCCCGTGCCACTCACTGTGGAATCCGGGAATTTCCTTGTCCATAGCCATATTGCACCACGTGCTAGACCTCCCCTCTCCCAGCTACCTGGAACCGTTGCCACTCCCATGCAGTTCATTTCTGGCACTGTGACGTGTAAGGCAGTTCTACGTTGCCTAAAGTAAAAACAACTACAAGTTATCGTCTGATTTAAAGATAAATTTACCATGTGGGAAAGCAATTAAGGCTGAACAGCGATCTCAAGCTACACAACACCTCAAGGGCAAGAAACATATTGCCGCAGTTTCGCGCCTTCTTAGTGTTTCGCGATAATCGTCTGTCATTTTTGATGGACTACCACAAGATGTGTATTGTATTGCTTCAGCAGTCAGTGAGACATAGAATAAATTGCATTCGTGAGTACTGTGTATTGTTTATATTCACATTAATAAACTAAATTGTAATGAAATATTTTTACTTTTTTGTTACATATTTCTGGTATTTTTAATACATAAAAATAAATATTTTCCCGATTTTTAGCACCTAAAAATCCGAGCCCTAACTATAATTTGAAACACATTGAACAAAATTGGTTTTGCCTGCGTGTTGGACATCCCTGTAAGCAACTTTTTGAGCAATAACGTGATAACAGTATTTTACGCAAGCATTCTGCCTGGCTATTTCAAGAAGGGAATGGGGTGGGCCATTCCTTTCACCATCTTGGCAGCCAGTAGTCGAGGGTTAGTTTTCTGATGAGTTTCTTCAGTTAAAGTCAGCATATTCTTTACTCAAAGAGAAGAGCAGTAGAAAGTACTTAATTAATCAGTGGGTGTCAGGTAATAGTGATTATTCAACTGATAGCGTTGTCAGTCTATTGTCGAATATGCTCGAAGGAAGTGAAGTGGGGA
This sequence comes from Meconema thalassinum, assembly GCA_946902985.2. Lineage (NCBI taxonomy): Eukaryota > Metazoa > Arthropoda > Insecta > Orthoptera > Tettigoniidae > Meconema > Meconema thalassinum. The sequence goes on from OX336391.1 coordinate 164,103,719, forward strand.
AAGAAATTTCAACTGAACAATATGCAAACACGACTGCACATATTTTGGCAAAGGAGGGAAAGGAGAGTGAATGAGATTGGCTTATTGTTAAGTGCATATTTTTCAATTTTTTATCATTTCAAATGACCTTGTCGACTTCATCGTTATGCTTTGGTCTACCGTTATGCGTTACGGTTACGGCGTGTATGACGTCATCATGTTGTTCAGTGCATATGCACCGAGTCTGAGTTTGCTCGTGGGGTCTGGCGTTATGCGAACGGAGACGGCGAGTGCGTGACGTCATGCAGCAGAGTGCACGGGAAGCCAAAGTTAATGGGTAATGGAGTCTGTTGAAAGAGTCCTGGGACTTCGAGCGAAGCGAGAATCCCTCCTGAGCCTTTCTAACATGTGTAGCATTTGTAGCATGCGTCATTTGAAATGATATAAAGTCTAGTCTCTCAGACTGACTGTATCTTTTTAATACATATATTCTACATTGTACACATATGGTAATAGTTTTTAGTGCATGACGCTAACGGCCTAGCCATTTTGAACACCGGATCCCGTGAGAACTCTGCAGTTAAGTCACATTGGGCGTGGTCGGAACTTGGATGTAATGCCGGTTCAGTGGGACCGCGCGCTGTTGACGGGGAAAGCAGGAGCGGAAAGGCCCTGGCCACCCTACCGCATGTAAACTCCGGCTCAAGATAGCTTCTTCGGAGGCACGGACCTGCCTTCGGGCAGAATACACAAAAGGAAAAAAGTGCATGAATGTCTGATCCCTAATCATTACGCCCCCAACAACGACTATGAATTCCACCCATAACATTGGTGATAATGTTGATTATGCAGGAAGTTATTTGGATGTGTCTCTCCCCGCTACGTGGCTTGTAAACGAACCATAATCCTTGTGTACAAAACCTTATACTGTTAACTCGGTGCTTTGTGGCCCGCAATAGCCTCTTTTGTTGCTATATAGTATAATATTCTAAACTTAATTTTAGAAAAGTGACCAGATTTCAGAGAAGTATATTACCAGTAATTAATGCTCTTAAAACTTGCTTGGCATATGAAACTACTTCAAAGAACTTTGAGCGCAAGTGGTTCTCTTTGTAGCGGCCGATCGTCGTAAGCGGATTAAGACGAGCTCTTAGCCCTACACAAGTTTCATGTGACGTCACGGGACTCTGTTTGCTGTTCGTTAGCGGCGCGATGCTGCGTAGCAGACCGTGTGCAACCTGAGCAAGGGTTCCGCAAGGCTCCATACCAGTGCCTCGCCTCCTCGTGTACAGAATGTCCATGTTAATGCTTCGTATTACTTTCTTGTTATGTTTAGCACAGATTACTTTTTACGCGTACATTAGACTGGGTTAGTCACCTAATTTGTGCATAATAAAGCAAGCTTTTCAGTCGGTCAACACAATTCTTTGTGCCCAATTACATTAGGCGGGGAAACAAGTATTTATATATGCCCTAACATGGTTGGTTCCTTAGTTTAGGGGCTGCGACAACGCGGTCCTGTAGCCCCGTGTATTTTGGGTGTGTGTAGAATCTGTCTGATAACCGGCGTTAATTGTGATGACTGTATTAGTGTGTGTTATCTGTTTTTAATTCATGTAAGGACTGCAGACGATAATTTCAAGTAGGCTAGTTCCTACTTTCGCTACCAAATGCTACCGTCCACGCCACCTAGCTGTGAACTTCGAAACTACTAGATGCCATCGCAACCAGCGCCCGGTGACGAACGCTGGAGCTTAAGAGCATTAATCAAACCTAACTTACAAATGTTGGCTTCACACAAGTGTAGTTAGTGGTAGTTTTTTTTTACATTTCATAAATCTATGACATGGGACCACCGGCGTAACTTGCCCTCCGAAGGAAGGCATACTGAGGGATTTTTAACGCTCTTTAAAAATCCGACTACTTCGGCTGGGTTTGAAACCGCGATCTTTGACATGGAAGCTCAGCATGCTACCAACTACGCCACCGAAGCCGCCTATGCCCTAACATGAAAACATTACATATTCACAAAATTTCACGTTTTATGTACAAGAATGGGGGTACTTAAAATGGATGACATGTTTCGATTTGGGATAAACCGCGAACATTATTTATTTAATTAATTAATTATTTTATTTATTTATTTATTTAATTATTTTTGTATTTAATTAATTAATTAATTATTTATTTAATTAATTAATTTTATTTATTTATTTATTTTATTTATTTAGTTAGTTAGTTTATCCTCTTGGAATTACCCTTCTTCCGCTCAACTGTCCATTTTTTCAGTTTGTCGTGATGTTCTTTGCTTAACGTAACATTTGTGATTTTATTCCAGCACTCGATGCGGTCCTCGAGATTTTCTATGTTGATCTGTTGTTGGCCCCGCTGGACCTCTGTCAGCCATTCCGTGCCGCATTTACTCTTTGTTATCATGTTGAGTAGTTTTTTTTTTCGTTCTAGAGTTTTTCAACCTGTAGATGTGTTTTATTATTCTTATTTAGCGCTTTGTTATTCTTAATTAGCGCTATACAAATAGCGTGTGCAATCCAGGAATTGTTCCAAGCGTTCTGGGACGTCTTTTGGGATAAATCAACGAGTGTGTTTTGTCTGGAGCGCGTTATTGTTTTTGTCCCGGGGGAAATTAGTGTGTGGCAGAGAAGAGACACCTGGGACCAGGACGAGCTCTACATTGATTGTTGGCTCCAGCCTCGAGGGTGGCTTTCCTCTCAGAGCGTTATCCCATGCTGTATGGCTCCTCGCACTGTGCTCAAGATTGTTTGTGGTGTCGGATCCCTTGGCACTTGTAGGTGTTCAAACGTAGAGAGTCTCATGACACTAGATTTACTGGCATTTTGCCTAGAATTGGAAGTGGAAAACACGGTAAATCATTTCAAGGATGGCCAACTGTGGGGATCGAACTCACTCGTCTGTCGAGCCCGGAGATAGTGTGACTGCTTCTTAGCGTTCGAAGCTACCCCGGCCGATAATAATAGTCTATTATTATTAATAATAATAATAATAACTAGCGGACCCGTGCGAGAACTCGCTCATAATGAGTTTTGTGCGCTCCATGTGTCCATGTGTACAGACTACCCGCCCGGCTCTAGTGCTATGCGGGCTGTACGCGACACAATTCTGCCAGGGTCTATCGTCTTGTTTATTTGTTTAAAAGCACTTTACAAACAAATATATCAATATATTTCCATTGACTTTTAAAGAAATGCAAGATTTTTCCTGTACTATTGAGACGATTTGGAAGATTCTGTTACAAACCACACCTTCTAACTTCCTCTGGTTTAGGAGCTTGAGTTTTGTGAAAAATACACCTTAGCGTATTATATAATAAGATAATAATAATAACTAGCATTACCCGTCACGGCTTCGCCCGCGAATATTCTAGTTGTAAAGAGTACACTTAGCAAAATCTCAATAATGAATGCCATGACTGATTTATCCTTGGTATGAATAATCAGACTTTATCAATTCAGCTACTGGTGCAGTGGTTAGGGGTTTGTCATTCCTTCATAGGTATATCAGAGCGAAGTTAGTTTTCTGGGAATATCACAGACACTGTTAGTTTAAGGGCCTTTAAATGTGGGTTTCGGAGACCCTTTATAGTCGGGTGAAAAATTCCTTTCGTACCACACTCACACGAGAAAATTGCGTGAAAAAATCTTGAGTGCCCCTTGACCCCCTTACGCGCATTATACTGTATGTATTGATGAATTTTACAGCTTAGTTTGGTTCAGTGATAACCTCATAACCGTCTGGAAACTTTCACAGTAATGTAATAATTGGAATTGCATTGCGTCTTACAGAAATAGATGGACCTGTGTGATTCTGTTACCATGGTTACCGTGTTGCATTCTTTCGTTATTTCATTGTAAATATACATATATATACAATAAAAAGAACCTGTCTATCAATGCAAAATTACGACATTTTAATACTGTTGTTAGACCAGTCATCTTGTACGGCATGGAAACTACAAATATAACCGGAATGGAGAATTTGCTCAAGATAGAAAGAAGAATTTTAAGAAGGATTTATGGTCCTAGGAAAACACAGGAAGGTTATAGACTGAGATCGAATGCAGAAATTTATAGTAAAATCGACAACCTTGAAGTGATGATCAGAAAACGGCGACTTCAGTTCTACGGACATATGGTCCGCATGGATTGCTCAAGGTTAAACAAACAAATTTTTGATAAAATCTGGAACTATAAAGGACAAGGAGGCTATGTAAAACAAATGAAAGAAGAACTTCAAAAATTCAAAATTACTGAAGAAGATTGTCTAAATCGAATAGAGTACAGAAAAAAAATTTTTGGTCTCAAAATTCTTGTCGGGGAGAAGAAAAATCTCAACAGAGGAGAATGGACTGCTGAAAGAAGAGCTGCACAGTCGACCAGGATGAAAGACTTCTGGAAGAGAAAGAAGGAAACTAGACCTATAAAGAAGTGATATTTGCGTGGTCCTTGTTGGCCTGTCCGCGGTGTATATATATATACATGTTTTAAGGTATTTATTTAATTGTGAGGCATTTAAAGAGTAAGTGAGTGCGTTTCGCTTACGCATTGGATTATGCTGAACCTGTAGGTACAGTACCCCATATGTGTAGGTTGGTGTTAATGGGACCTCATTTTCGGTACAAAACTGGAATGGGACCTTAGCAGAATAATATAGGGAGGGATATAAAAGAAGCCATTTTTCAGTGTAGAAGCTCTTCACTCGGTCAATAAGAGTGTCCCCAATTAGATTGGACGGAGAATTTCAATTAATTTCCTAGTGCCTGAAATGAAACACATGATTTATTTATACACTTACTAAAACACTTCTCACACTAATGAGTTTTAATTGTGGCTTTTCACCGATGTCTCAGTCTCACTCATGGCTGTGATTATATGGAAGCTACTGAGGTATGGGTGGTGCTTAGTAATGGCATTCGGGGCACAGTCAGTGCCTGTGGATGCTGTGAAAGGTTCTACTCATAGGGTTAGGACTACTGTTCTGACTCAGTGAGGAAAGCAATGACAAACTACCTCACTCCTCTTCTTGCCTAGAATGCCTCAATATAGCGCTGCCTTGGGTTTTTGTGGGTATCTACTCACATAACGTAACGGCGGTGCTTTTTGAGGATCCAACCAGCCTTCGGGCTGACTACCTAACAGACAGACAGACAGACAGTTCCGTTCGTCAAGCGAACATAATCAGATGCTGCTCACTTAGGCTTAAATTAGTTTCAGTGGATATGTATAAACCACTTATGGAATGTACCGCGGTGGCGTAGTTGGTAGCATGCTGTGCCCAACATAGCGGGTTCAAACCCGGCCGAAGTCGTCGGATTTTTTAAGAGCGTTAAAATCCTTCAGTATTCGGAGGGGAAGTAAAGCCGGTCGTCCCATGTCATAGATTTATAGCATGTAAAAAGATCCTTCCACAGACTAAACTTGTGTGAAGCTAAATTTCTAGGTTAGAATTCGTTGAAACGCTCTATCCAAGTTCCAACGTTCACCACTAGGTATCAGTGACATCTGGTAGCGTAAGTTGGAACTACTTGAAATTGAACGGAACTTGTAGCTCACCCTACGGGTGTCCGCTTGAAGCAGCTACAGCCTCTGGCGAGCCGATTATATCCTCGGACACTCCCGGCACTAAAACCATACGATAAATAAATACAAATCGAAATTAAATGTTTTCAGTCGGTCAACATGATTGTATCGGGTGTTTCCCCAATCCTGAAAGAAATTTGAACGGGATAAATAGATACACTCGGATGGCCAGCTTCGATCTTCAAGCGATCATCATCATATGTTATACATGCACTTAGGATATTAAATCCTTGTCTACAAGTATGTGGGTGATGGTATTTATACTATTAGGTAGATTTCATTAGAAAGCTAACTATTGCAATGGGTACCATGTTTCGACTTCCGGAAAATTTCGACATATCTTCGCGTTTCACATCCCCATGAACCCAAAACCACCGTCAGTTCAAAAGTTTATATATAATTTATGTATGTATATCAGTTTCTTGTGGACACGATAACTGCCGTAATTTTGCACCAATCACTTTGAATTTTTTTTACCGAATATGTATACCTATAAAATCTCGGTCGAGTTCGTTAATGGTCTAAATCGGTTGAAGGGGGTGAAAATGGGGTGCTTTTTTTGAAAAAGTGAAATATTGCTATAACTCTCATAATATGTGAAATATTGAATCCGTTCAAAGTTCATACTATGTGTCGGATAAAGCCCAAAAATTTATGTTTGAACAGTTTTTTTTATAGCACCAACCATTGACCAAAGGGGTGGGAAAAAGTGGGTTTTTCGGGAAACATTAATCATATCTCTCTTAATAGGCACAATATCAAAACCGTACGAAATGGACAATATTCCCCTAATAATTACCTAAAACTTTTGTCTGAAAGAATTTTTGATACGACCCACCATTACGCAAAGGGATGAGAAAAATGATTTCGGAATTATAAGAAAATACCAAGAGCTATCAGTGGTTGCCATGGCAACACTACTAAATTGATGAGGGATGAGCCATCAGACGTTGCCATGACAAGGCACTTGCACGAGATCAGATTCAGAGTTCCATCTGTGAAGCGGCTTCGGTGACGTAACTGGTAGCATGCTGAATGTCTATGCCCAAGGTCGCGAGTTCAAAGTCAGCCGAAGTCGTCGGATTTTCTAATAGCGCTAAAAATCCCTCAGTATGCTTTCCTTTGGAGGGGAAGTTCCAACGTTCGTTGCGAGTTGCTGGTTGCGGTGGCATCTAGTAGCCAAGTTCACAGCTAGGTGTCGTTGACGGTAGTATCTGGTAGCAACATTAGGAACTACTGCTTGAAATTGACCGTCTGCAGTCCTTACCTGAATGACAGACTAATACAGCCATCACAATTCACACCGTTTATCAGACAGATTCTACACTCACCCAAAGTACACGGGGCTACATGACCGCGTTGTTGCAGCCACTAAATTGAGGAACCAACCAAAATCTCTGCTGGAGATATAATTTTGCGTGAAGAAGTAACAGACCGTTACATAGTTACACATCAGTGTCGAAACCTTGCATAAGGACAGTGTGACCACAAGTATAAAAATGGACTCCAAATGACAAGAAGGTTACCGTCATCATAAGACAATAAAATGTTTAAAATATGCATAAAATGACGAAAAACAAAGTTAATTAATCTCCAATTATAAAATACTTTCTCGCAATAAATGAGGTCTGATCCTTCTACGAAAACCTGCATATGCTGCCTATTTTCGCCTATCCCCAAGTTTGTCCGGTGAAATCTACCTCCGTCTTCCGGCGTGCCGAGAGGACTTTTATACACTAATTTAGTTGCAGTAGTTACATGGTGGCCACTACTCCTGGAAAACTCCTGGATTTTTATTAGGTCTGGAAAAGTCCTGGAATATTATGAAAACTTTGAAAACTCCTGGAAAATAGCCACTGTTAATTAATTATAAAATTCTTTCTATCCTAAATCATACTCCCGCTGCGGTTTTGGGTGTGCACTCTATCGTTCTGTTTTAATGCGGATATTTCTGTCACAGAGGCGTTTCTAAAATAAGAATTAAATCACTTGTGTGTAGGCTTGCGTATCAATAACTCAATCACCATTAAATTTTGTCAACATCTGTAGTCTATAAGTAAACCAAACAAATCTGCTTTATTTTGTTCTTAAAGTAGGCAACCGATAGAGCCACCCTCCCCCCGGAGCATGCGCTTATTTTTAAGTCTGGAAAAATGAGAATTACTCCTGGAAAATTCCTGGAAAATCGTTAATCGATTTGAGTGGCCACCATGTAGTTATAACTAGGCCTATCTCAACTAGTCGGGATTTGTTGGTTATATGTGAATATTTGTTAAGATATTGCTATTAAATGTTCAGGTTATTGTGGATTGTGAACTTAGCTGAATGAGCGATGTGAGGTCCGGTTCCTCGCTTTAGAGCAGCTGTCTGAGAGTAAGGCAGCGCCCTGGTCACGAAAACTAAGTTTAACGGCCACACGCCAGCGCACTAATAATGTATGCAAAGACGAGCAGAGTTAATGACATTGAATACACATCAAGTACACGAAGCTAATGTCCTCGATGTCGCAAGTATATCAGTTTAAAAAAAAGCAAGGAGCTGCTACTATGTGCTGTGAACCTCGCGTGTCTGGCTTCGCTGCAGACTGTCCCCTGCGGGCGTCTTCTACTTTTAATTGGTCCCGTGCTTTCTGTACAGTTCGGGTCCGGGGTTAGCGCTCGCGATAATTAGCCACCAGCCCAGACATAACTCAGAACTCTTACTTACACAAAAAAAAGTAACGCACATGAAAAGCAATTGAGATACAGTTATAATATGCATGACAATCATCGTCGGAGCTCCTTCATCAACTGGGATCCTTTGAATCGTCAATGGCTAGAGTGTACTTCTCTACTCCATGAAATATTTCAAAGCCTATGCGATGAACCTGCTGCCGAGACTTCAATGGAGCATTGTTATTAGCAGGCTGTGGATTCATATGCACTAAAAAAACTGAAAGGAATATTACATGAGATATTTATCACAAAATAACACGCTTGAATGTACAAAAATGCTTGCCACGATGGGTGAGTGGTGTCTGTGTCGGTCTACTAACCCGAAGCTTGCAGGTTCGCTCCTGGCCGTGGTAAGTGATTTTTGATAGGCGGCAAAAATAACGACACCATGTCATACGATGTTGGCATGTCAAAGAACCCATTTGAATTCAGTAGGCCGTGTTCATAATGGCAATATTAATCTCGGGAGTTTCCGCCAACACAAAATTCCTCATTTCTCTACTAGAAAGCGCTATAGTGTTCAAGGAGCTTAGATATCTAACCTCCTTGACTTTCATAGTGCTTCAAGGATCAACGAAATTCGACTTGCAAGGTACCGTCTCGGTGTCAAATAACAAAGCTTGCACCCGGCAACCGAAGCCATACGATATTATTATTATTATTATTATTATTATTATTATTATTATGTACAAAAAGAGTGGCGGGGTGAGGGAATGAGTAGGCCTACGTCATTATCTTATCTAATATTTCTTTCATGTTAGAGCATAACTTACAGCATAAATACTTGTTTCCCGCCTAATGAAATGGGCAAAATTAGTGTTGACCTACTGAAAAGCTTTCTATCATAGAACTAGGCAACACGAAACATTGGCTTCTAATAGTTCAATTTTCAGCTCTGCGCTACAAAAATACGAATTTTAGGATTACTCTCATCTTTCCCCATGGATTTCAATTATTGTTAAGTCAAAGGGGAAAACAATTCTCTAACGCGCCTGAAGAATGATTTGCGCTTTGTTGTTGCTGCGAGATTGATACAAGCCAAGGACAAAACCGTCAGCAGCCTCGTGTAGTGCTGAATTTTATAAGAGAATATAGTCTTAGAGTAAGTTATGTGTATCAGGCACTTATTTTTTCCTAGATAATAAAGATTACGCCAATTGCGTAATACTACTCAATACACTTAATTTCTTTCCTCGAACCAGGATTATCACACAGTTCTGATCAAGGAGAAAGGAGACAGTTTAGTATTCACATCTTCAACTTGTAATCTCATTTAAATACAGAAAGGACTGGGTAGAAAGTGAAAATGTACGGCCGACGCTGCCAACTGTCCACGTCCCTGACAGCTGAAGTAAGAAGACTGTCTTGCGTCCATGTCCCGCATTGCAGTTACAGTACGTTAGTCATTGTCAATAATAACAATAATAGTTATAACTCAGCAAATTTTGTAGGTTGATGCCGTGTCTTGTGTAGGGTTTCGCCTAGGAACACCAAGCTGGTTCATCAGCGGGATCCCACCAGGTGGTAGTTAACTGCGCGCTATCTCCCTTTTTATGAAGCGCACCTGCACCTCTTTACTGCGAGAGATAAATGCTGAAGCAGCCTTAACCTCGCCTATAATGCGAGACACTCGAATGGAAATTATAAAACGAGCGAAGCGAGTCTTAATTATTGCCATTATAGGCTCGTTGCATACTATTTCGAATGATGTTTCGGCACTGTCTAAAATATTGGCGGTATCATTGATAAAACAAAATATACCCCTTCAGTCTTGTCAAACCTCCCTCAGGGGTATGCGTACCCCCGGTTGGGAAACGCTGATAGAGCGGTACTGTAGACTTCCCGGTGAGTCAATAACGTGGAGTGATTTGCATGTGTCGCCATATACTCCGGAGATAATTATCGGCATTCCCGTTGATTTGGTATTCCGTCGCCAAATTGGGGGCGCGTAATCGATGCGAAATGGATAGCGTAACTATCCTCCGTACTGCATTAACCTTAACTCCCAGTAGGAAATCGAAGGATTTCGGATTTCAGGTTTTTAAGTAGTGAGCAGCTGTCGTGGTTTTCCGGTACAAATTGAAACTCGTGGGAGGTACGATTTCTGTCCTATCAAGGGTTTAAAATCTGTTCTATAGGCGGAAACGGGCTGCACTTGGCGTCGGGAGGACAATGAGAAGAATTACATTCCAGTGTCATTTCTGACATACTAGAAACGGGTACAAACAGTTACCGCATAAAGATAAAGGTGGCAGTCTCTTCGATGAATGACACAAATTTAACAGCTGATTCTCTACAAAACAAGAACTTTCTTCATCATAGTGGTCGAACGCAATAAAGATGAACTGTAATGTGCTACACAAAGAAATTGATCAGACTAGTAGCAGTGACAATGGAAGGATCGCAGGCCAAGGTTTATGTAGGAGGCAAAACTAGCAGGAATTTTGAGGTGAATACCAGAGTGAGGCAAGGAGATTCATTGTCTGCAGTGTTATTCAACTTGACACTGAATGAAGTTATGAAAGAACTGGGATTGGGAGGGACGATAATAAACAAGTCCAAGCAGGCGTATGCATATGCGGATGGCATTGTGTTGATGGCACGGAACTGGGAATCTCTTAAAGAAATGTTCAAGATTCTGGAGGAGAAGAGTGGAAAGATGGGAATGAGAATTAATGAAAGGAAAATTAAATATATGAAAATGTCAGCGGGAAAAGATAGAAGAGCAAGAGAAAATGTAGAAATTGGTCAGTATAAGTTTGAGCATGCAAAATGCTTCAGTTACCTTGTTACTATACTAAATTGTGAGAATTCAGTATCAGAGGAAATTCATAAACGGATCATGAATGGAAACAGGGCGCACTATGCTAACACTAAGCTCTTAAAATCAAAAGTGTTAAGTAGGAACTTGAAAGTTAAACTCTACAAGACCCTTATTAGACCAGTGGTGACCTATGGATCTGAGACGTGGACAATGTCAACAAATGATGAGAATGATCTCAACATTTTTGAGAGGAAAGTTTAAAGAAGGATATATGGCCCGGTAAAGGAGGATGAAGGGTGGCGAATCAGGACAAACAAAGAAATTGAAGAGATAATCAAAGGTGAAGATATTGTGAAATTTATTAAGTCCCGACGTCTGGATTGGCTTGGTCATGTAGATAGGATGAATGAAGAAAGAACACCAAGGAAGATATTAAATGGAACTATGGAAGGGAAGAGGAGACGTGGACGACCGCACAAAAGATGGCTACAAGACTTAGGAGAAGACCTGAGAACTATGAGGGTTGGAAGATGGTGGGAGAAAACTCATAGAAGGGACGAATGGCGAGGAATCGTGAGCGAGGCCAAAGCCTACCCCAGCGCCGAGGAAGTAAGTAAGTAATGTGCTACAGTGAGAAGTGTCCTCGCCAGAAGTCAAGTTTCACATTGCCGTGAGTGTAACGAGTATGAAACCCTTTCCCACGTACTTGGCGTTTGTTTTGAGGGAGGGCTTCTTCGTTTCAACAGACAGCATAGGCTGAGTTCTACCATTGCCGCAATGGCGACGATCCAAAATATTTAGATGGTTCTCAATATCTACGAATCTATTTCAGCCATTAAACTGAAATTTTGTATGTTGATACAGCCAATTAACAAGTAGGATATATGAAAATAGGCTATTTAGTTCTTCACGGAACTACTTGTTTTATTTTTGTTTTTAGATTGTAGTTTTAAGCTTAATGGCTCAACTCTTTTCACCTCTCTGGGGTTTGCAACTAGTAGGACGTGGGTTCTTGACCACGGGACGCCAGTTGAGTCCGGCATTGCTTCCACTTACTTGTGCCGGGCTCCTCTGTTGTCATCTTTCCTGTCGACCTCCTTTGGTCAACTCTTGTTTTCTTCCAACCCCGACAGTATTAGGGTATCTGGGGCCTAGGGAGTCTTTCATTTTCCCGCCATAATTGGCCCTTGTCTCATCTTTCCTGATACCCTCATTCTTCGAGGGGTCAGACCTCTTGTTTTCAGGGTATCTCCTTCCTTCTGCTCAAGGCAGGTTGTGCGTAGCCCCATCACTTATATAATATAGTGCTACCCCCTCAAGGGCTCACGGCTGGTGAGCTCGGGAGTTGGCAACCCTGAGGGGTTCCTGAATTGGGTCCGTTTGCCCCTTTTCCCCATTGCCTTTGGGGAGGACCCTCTCTTCTTTCCCTATATTTCATGGCTCTAGTGCTCGCCACAGTGGATGAGTAGTTACCGTGTCGGACTTCCAACCTCCAACCCCAAGCTTTCAGGTTTGCTCCTGGCCGTGGTAAGTGATTTTTGAAAGGCGGTAAAATGTCATACGTTCTTGGCATGTTAAAGAACCCACTTGAATTCAGTAGGCCGTGTTCATAATGGAAAAATTAATCTCGGGATTTTCCGTCAACACAAAAGAGTTCCCCCTTTCTCTACTAGAAAGCGCTATAGTGTCAAGGATCTTAGATATCTAACCTCCTTGACTTTCATAGCGTTACAAGGAACAACAAAATTCGACATGCAAGCTGCCCCCTGGGCGTTAAATAACAAAGCTTGCACCCGGCACCGAGGCCATACGATATTATTATTATTATTATATCCCCAGGGGCTCACATCTAGTGGGACGTGGGTTGGCGACCACGGGACCCCAGCTGAGTCTGGCATTGCTTCCACTTACTTGTGCCGGGCTCCTCTCCGTCTTCTTTCCTGTCGACCTCTCTTGGTCAACCCTTGTTCTCTTCCTACCCCGACGGTATCAGGGTATCCGAGGCCTAGGGAGTCTTTCAGTTTTCCGCCTTAATTGGCCCTTGTCTCATCTTTCCTGATACCCTCCTTCTGCGAGGGGTCAGCCTTCTTTCTATTTTCATGTTATCTCCTGCCTTCTGCTCAAGGCTCTCAAGGTGGCAGGGTGTATGTAGCCCCACCACTTCTGGTGCACCCTGGATATTGCTACACCCTCAGGGGCTCACGGCTGGTGAGTTTGGGAGTTGGCGATCCCGGGGGATTCCTGAGCTGGATCCGTTTTTCCCCTTTTTCCACTGACGTCAGGGCGGGTCCTCTCCTCTTTCCCTTTCCTATCTGCCTTTCATGGCTCTCCTTTCTTCCAAGTCCCTCAATCCTCATTCTTCGAGGGTTGAGGGCATTTCTTTTCTTCCTTTCCTTTATTTGCCTTATCCTTCATTTGTTTACCATTTCTTCCTCTAGTCTGTAAGTCTGTAGTTAGTGTTAGTTATAGTTTTCATTCTCATCTCATCTTTCACTATCACTCAATCCATTAGGAGCGATAACCTAGATGTTAGGCCCCTTAAAACAACAATTATCATCATCATATTATTATTTTTATTATGGCTCTAGCCCTTTGCAAGTCCCTTCTGTGAGGGTTGAGGACATTTCTTTTCCCTGCGGTTTATTTCTCTTATAATCCTTTTCCCTATGTTCTTCTTCTAGTACGTAAGTTAGTTGTAAATCTGTAGTTATAGTTCTAAGTTTTCATTTAATCATCCTGCATTTGCACCTGAATCATTAGGGGGTCGATAACCTTGATGCTAGGCCCCTTTAAACAGTAGATTATCATTATCAAAAACTCTAACTATACGGTATGTGTGTAGGAACTCTCGCTATGCTGTTCTATTATAAGTGTAGTTCCTTGTACTGGCACTCAGTAATGTACGCGTAGCACAATTGCTGACCATTGCGCTTCAATGGCGACATTACCCTACAGGCTTCTAAGTTACGGCATGCTTTCGATTACATTGTTTTCCACTTACATAATACTGATTGCACATTCGTAACAGGATTGGCAGGGCACAACACTAAGCAAGTTGACTGCACCTGTTTGTACAATAGCTCAGAACCTCTCTATTTGTCTTTATTATTACAGGGGTGTGTACATTGAAAATGAAAATCCACAGCCTGCGTCCAGTCGACCGACTGGGTCAGGGATTGAAATGAATGAAGCGGCGAGCATATGAACTGTGCCGGCTGCCAAAGCCTATCGCACTCTCCTGGGGCAATGATTTAATGAATGACAGATGAAATGAAATGATAGTGGAGAGTGTTGCTGGAATGAAATTTGTGACAGGGAAAACCGAAGTACCCGGAGAAAAACCTGTCTGCCTCCGCTTTGTCCAGCACAAATCTCACATGGAGTGACCGGGATTTGAACCACGGACCCAGTGGTGAGAGGCCGGCGTGCTGCCGCATAAGCCACGGAGGCTCTGGTGTGTACATTATTAGAATCAAATACAGAATTTAAACCAATCACAATATCTTATTCAAAATCATTTTATTGACCAACTGCTGGCATCTTTCGTAACCCCACTTAGTAATGTTTCTCCCCCGTAGACTTACACCTTTTCCCATAAGGAATTTAGTCTAAGTACTTTTAGAATGGGGGATTCAGAGGGAGCTGTCGGATCCTTTTTCTATTTCTCATGGACTTTGAAATGAACTCTCTAAGTCAGGTGATTTCAATCCATGGTGCATGAATCTTTGAATAGTTCAAGAACGGATCATCAGTAAAAAAAATACTCTCTGCTCTAAATTCACACGAAAAGTGGAGCCAAGTAATCAAAACAAAACGTGTGGCATTTTGCTTTAGCAAGGCTACTCTGTTAGTAGAAATTCAAAAATCATTTGACTTTGAGTTTCTTACAAGAAAATATAATAAAGACTCTTGGTTAAACATTTGAAATAAATTCAACACCTTGCAAACATATTTTAATGCATTAAGCCGTGAAAAGTATAAAAGGAATTTTGGAAAACTACCGTCAAGTCTAATAATGTGCACACTTCTGAATTATTACAAACAGGAAATTAAGTTTAAAATATTTTTTTGGTTAAATAAATTTGTTACCAATCTGATTTCGGTAGTATTGCAATATTTTAAGAGCATCTCAAAAACACAACATACGGTAGTTTCAATTACTCGCAACATTATTAGCCTACTTTTCACATTTTGCAAAAATGAGGAAAAAGTAGACTTATGAGATCGATCCGGGAAAATGTGTGTTTGTCTGTCTGTCTGTCTGTCTGTCTGTCTGTCTGGCTGTGTGTGTGTGTCCCCCTATCAACTCGTAAACGGCTGCAGCAATCAAAACCAAATTTAGTATGAGTAAAGATGTGCACCGGAATAGCTCACGTCCATATTTGAAAATGATGTCAGTGCTACCAACTGCTGAAAAACCGCACTAGAAATTTGAGCTCCATGTTGGATATCTTGCAAGGTATGCATGGGAGCTATTCCAAAATTGGCACACATGTAGATAATACTATTTCAGTTTAATTTCCAGGAGGCCAACCATGACAGTGTTGTCAAAATAATTTTAAGCCTTCTGATAGGTCCAATGTTTAAATGCATATAACTTCTACACTATCAATTGGATTTCAACCGAATTTTGTATGTAATATCTGTACATAAACAGATATGACTGAGCGTATTCTTAAGAGCCACCAGGGCTGCCAACTGTTAATAATTGCTCTCTCTATTTTTTTAAATCCAAATACCAATATATCAGAAAGTATGCAAGCCAACAGCTTTAAACTATGCACACGTATATTCTGACATTTTAGATTAATTTGGAGTAACTTATATACGTCGGTTCTACCAACATGATTATAAGCCTGCTGATAGTACCAATTTTTAAATACATGTAACTTCTATACTAACAAATGGATTTCATCCAAAATTGGCACAACAAGATATCATAATAATTCAGATTATTTCTGACCAGCACACGCATGGTATTGTTGGCAACATGCTTTTACGCGTGCTGATAGATCCAGTGTCTAACTGCATGTAACGTCCATTGGACTTCAACCAAATTTTTTATTCTGTACCTTAAGAGGTGGAACTAAGAATATATTCAGTCACCAGGGCTGCCAACTGTAGTGCTCTATTAGGCTACATTATACCAGGTATATTTTGAACTAATTAGATATTTCGATATTACCAACTTAATTTCGTCATTATTCTAGATAGGTTCATATTCTGTAGAATAATCATTGGCATGAAAAGTAGGCTGTATAGTTCTTCACGGAACTTCTTGTTTTTCTGAAGGTTTCTTCCGACAACTTGTTAAGTTTGCTGATGACCACGCTGTGGTCGAAACTAGTTCTGTTATAATAAACAACTAATTTATTTATTTATTTAATCGTATGGTGAGTACAACAAGGAATTCATAAGTCCAGGTCCAAGTTCTTCAACCACACAGCAGCACTTTCTGAATGATGAAAAAGGTCGCTGGGGCTTCCGGAGTAGGCATAAAGAGGGCAACGCAGGATGACATGGTCCATGGTCTGCTCCTCTTCACTGCATTCACACATTGGAGAATTCATCCAGCCCTACTTATGGCGCAAGAAATTACAGCGCCCATGCCCAGTTCTCAGTCTGTTGAGGCGACACCATAGTTTCCTTTGGAGGTCAAATCCATTCATTTTCCGAGTTTGATTTATCTCATTTATCAGATGTTGAATTTGACCACTTGACCACTCTTTCTACCAGCTCCGGTTTAGGATAAATTTGTCCCTCAAGAGTCGGCCTGCCAATACACTTGCTGGTCTTTTAGATCGAAGTCGTTGTGGCGATGGGTAACAAAATTCCTGGTGAACTGGTAAAGAGGGAGATGACCGGATCTTCTTTGCTTCTCTCAGCAGAGCTTCCTTTCTCCTCAGGTGGGGTGGTGGGATATGTCTAAGAACGGGTAACAGTGGCGAGCTGTAGACTTGCCAGTACTACTAATAATAATATATTTATTGACTAATGGTGGTTTTAATAATTACCATTTAAATTTATATAGATGTTACAAAACTCATTTTTTATTTTTTTGGAGTGTACAAATTTTGTTTTTTCGACTGTAACCCCTTAAGTTTTTCACTAAATATTACCACTGAGGTTCATCCTTAAAATTATCCAAATTAAAGTGAATCATTCAATTAGACTGTGAAATGTCATGTTTTCTGTTTCTAAAATTCCTGGCGGAGCCTGGAATCGAACCCGGGGCCTCCGGATGTGAGGCAGGCGCACTACCCTAACACCACGGAGTCAGCAACCTAGGACTATTACCGTTTCATTAAGGTGGCAAAAGTTACTTTTCATTTCAGTAGCAGGTACTACCGCGCCCACCCGGCGAACAGATATTCATGGAAGGTTGCATACATTCACACCTGCCACGCTTCTTGCTGCCAAATTTTTGGTTTCGATTCAGTGTTGATTTACCCTGGTTAGAACAATAAGTGTTCAAATTAACCATATTAAACCATATTTAACCATACACACTCAAGTTACATTTTTACCCGCATGAAGGACGGGTAACCAGCTAGTAAATAGTACTTGAAGGAATCTGCCTGTAGCTGAGGTTCATAAAGGCCGATGGAGTATCATTTTACATGCAGACCTTACAATTCCCGTTTTCAACGGGGTCGGGGATGAGATGCGATGAAAGGCTATGTGGTGGGTGGTTTTTACGGCCTGATACCCTTCCTGACGCCAACCTCATGAGAGGAGTTAATGCGAGACGAAATGAATGAAGTTGAATCAAACTGGGCAAGGATGTGGCCGTGGCCTGTCGGAAGGTACCATCCCAGCATTTGCCTGGTGTTGAAAATGGGAAAACCATGGAAAACCATTTCATAGACGGTGGGGTTCGAATCCACGTCTACAGAGTCCGCAGATAGCTTGGGACCATGGCCTATCGTTGAACGTTAACGAGCATAGCAACCACTTCTGTATCATTTTACATGTTCAATTGAAATTTATCCTCTGTGATGGCCGATTTCGCTGTTATCACAACTTAAATTTTGCGATCACAAGTTGTGATGTCAGCTGTATTAGTGTCGCTGATACCGTGGTTCTCATCTGTATTCATCTGCACGTGCATGTTATTGTCTATGGCGATATTTCTCAGTCCGGTCTTCTGTCTGTTTCAGGTTTCATCTCCACCACGTGCAACAGCAAATCGTGAGTATTAATGGAATATTGCTAAGCTCAGTCAGTTCGTGAGGTCTGTTGGTATGTGAAACTTAATAATTCCAGTAGTTATTTTCAATAGTCGTTCTCTAGACGACCTATTTTGAAGACTCAAGGAAATGAAATCGAACACGCACATTTTGTTCAGTGATCTCTTCAAGTTGTTGAAAAGTACTTCTCGTCGGATGAAAAATGACTGTGTACTTAGGTCCAGATGCTTGCTTGGGAATGGATAGCTCTCGACAGTGGCTCCAGGTTACACAACTTTCCATTTGAAAATTAATGTAAAATATAATTTTTCAGTGATGCCTTTAGACTGGCTGTGTGGCTCAGCGGTAACGTCTAGTCTCCTGATCAAAATATAGAGGGATCGAATCTCAGTGCAGTCAGTTGGCATTTGAGGGTGCGCAAATGTGAAGTAGCCGTGTCAGTAGATTTACTGGCACGTTCAAGATCGCCTTTGGGGCAAAATTCTGGCACCCTGGTGTCTCTAAAAGTCGCAGTAGTTAAAAGGGACGTAAAACCCATAGCATTATTATTATTAAATTCAATTTAAATGCTTTTCAGTCGGTCAGTACGATTGTACCCAAATCGTAATGGGTGTTATTCCCTAAACGTGAAAGAAATTGCATGATATTAATTATTAGAAGACCAGTTTCGATCGTCAAGCGTCCATCATCAGGTCCTTCACACTCAATCTATGTCTGCGAATACGTACAATATAATTAGTTACACGAGATTATTGTAAACTTGCGTAATATGTCAGGTTTGTTAATACTGTATGTGATTTTTGGTGTGTATATTTGTGGCTATTGATTTTCAAGTTTAGTGAGATAAACTGTAATGGTTAGTAAACGTCAGGTTGGAGTTCTAACTTCGATGTGGGTTTAAAATACTTAGCTGATTATTTTGGCGATGTGGAGTTCTTTCTCGTCCAGCTTCTGTCACACTTAACAAACCCTACTAGATAGGCAAGTTTGCAATAAACTTATGTAACTAAATAGTGTACAGTATATATCGTAATCCACATATTCGTAAACATAGTGAACCCTTGCAAAGAAGCATATGAGACTCAGATTCGGGGCGTAACAGGTCATATTCGTAAGTTGCTGTCAGGGCGCTTCATTAACTTGCAGGGTAACATATAACAAAATAACATGCAGGAAAGAGTGAAGCCAGGGTTAAAAACAACTGAATTTAATAACACATCACCATATTTACACATAAACAATTAACAACAAAAACTCCCAACTGACTCCCGCTTAATAAAAATGCCAAAAACTAGGCGATATCTCTGGAGAGATTAATTACCTGGACCAAGTGTCCTTAAATAAAACGATACCAAAAAGTGACCATATAAGTGCGTACGCCGTTCTACATGCATCACGATGTGTACTTTGAATGCGTGATTCGTTATCATCCAGAATGACCCTTCAGACAACGAATCCGCATTTCCTAGAGCTAGACCGACACAAGGGAACACAACTACAATACTTAAGTTAAACCGACACTTCCTAAATCTACTATAAACAAACACAAAATTTCCGTGTGAAATTGGACTTAAATTGCCGTAGCAACATTTACTGCCTAAAACTTAGGACTTCTCACACAAATCAACACAAGTACATTAACACGTGACCAATAGAAAAATACTCAAATGACCGCTGTCAAAATTTACAAATACTCTACCACTACACCACACGGGTGTGACAAACAAAATTACATGAAATCGAGTCATCAACAAAGCAATAGGCAAACAGCCAACATTTACGTTAATCACAATATTCTTATCCATACAAGGTACAACAATCCGTTACACACATGGCGAACTCCCCAATTAATTATGGCTTAAAAATTAGCCATCACGATGAACAGGTTTGCTACATGAAAGCTTACAGGGTTCAGTCGGACAAATAGGACTGCCTATCAAAATAAGTCACAGGCAAAACGGGCGGTTTGTGGAACTCTGCATGTCTGTCAACCCACGTGTCAAAAACCTCGACCTCCCAGAACATGGGGTCGAACCTCGAAGAAATGTGAACCAAAGCACAATAATACGTGTGTGTCAGAAAAACATATGGACAAGAATCAGCAGTCTCCCAAGAGCACTCTGTCTTTCCATCTAAAAATACAACAGCAGCAAAAATATATAAGGGCGGTAGGACAACTACCCCCTCCTCACGTAGAATCAACACACACTAGACACATCAACACACACTGAACCACACGTATGGGTTTTGACAGACCCTGAAATAAAAGACACAAATAATATCCACGTGCTGGCGCCATCCTTCTATGCCGTGACTAGTCACCTGAAAAGGACTCAAGAAAAATCTATCAAATTAGAACGAAGGTGTTCTACAATTACTTTTAAGTTGGTGCACTCGGCTACCCTAACATGAATAATAACCTGTTCAGCAAAATGTTTTACAATCAATTCCTCCCATTCCTATTTCAAATATTAACGTTAATAAAGCACCATTTATCGAATGTAACGGGTTCCGCAATTGCAAGGATAAAAATCACGCACGCACGCCGCGTACATTACACATGACTCAAGAAACAAAAATCAAAATATCAACAAACACATTGGCCACGCGCCAACGGACATTTAAACATATAGTGTCGGTACAAGAAAAACAGCTATAAAACAAGAAAGAAAAACATGACTATTTACAAAGTTCCCCGGCCAAATCTAACTACATAATTGAAATAATCCAATTTTAGTACATCACCGCTTCTGCATGTAGGACTAAGGACATCCTCCTCAACCCATTGCCCTATGGACAATTTAGCACTCCATAGTAGTCGTCTGCGTTGATTTCTTGAAGCTCATCCCAACTTCAAACCACGTGCTGATCATCTTGGTCTCGACTCCTTGGCAGAAAAGTTCAATGTTAAATATTTGCCTATCTATAATCGCTTGCAGGCTACTCAGTTCACCCACAATTGTCCTACTGCGATTAATAGCGAAGACTGGCCCTAATTATATCGCACATACGCACTATAAAAACACACATACAATACACACAATTTATACATAAAATATACATCTCGAGTCCGCGCCACTGGCTCGTTAACAAGTTCAAAATCCTGGCTGCACCAGCAGTCGCTATCTCGTCTGGTATTTCCGTCCCGTCTTGGACTTCGGTTCTGGTAAGCGCTAATTAGGGTGATACGATACTTCCCCCTTAAAGTTGAACTCGTCGTCTTTAAAAGAATGTTACAGTTTATCACGCGCTGGCGTGAAATATTTAGATAACACAATTTATTTGATTTTAGAACAAAATGTATTATAGCTTTTAAAAATTCGATATTGCAAACGCTGCGACTTTAGCTCCCCAGAGCTCAGAAAATAAATTAGCTTCACTGATTTTAGAGCGTAAAAATCACATTTTGAACTGGCGTGGAGTATGCCTCTGAAGGTTCCACACAATAAGTACTCCGATAAATTCGAGCGTCAAAATCACACTTCAAACTGGCGTGGAGTATGCCTCTGAAGGCTCCACACGAATAGACTTAGATTAATTCGAGCGTCAAAAATCACACTTCAAACTGGCGTGGAGTATGCCTCTGAAGGCTCCACAAGAATAGACTTAGATAAATTCGAGCGTCAAAAATCACACTTCAAACTGGCGTGGAGTATACCTCTGAAGGCTCCACAAGAATAGTACTTCGATAAATTCGAGCGTCAAAAATCACACTTCAAACTGGCGTGGAGTATACCTCTGAAGGCTCCACACAATAAGTACTCCGATAAATTCGAGCGTCAAAATCACACTTCAAACTGGCGTGGAGTATGCCTCTGAAGGCTCCACACGAATAGACTTAGATTGGCGTCAGGCCAGACTATTTATGAGAAACTGACAAGGGCGGCGGAGTGGGGCGGAGTCGGATAAAAACTTCCAGAGTTTTTGTCTCACAAAGATGGGGCTAGTGTCATTCTTCTCCAAATAAATCCAACGTCTCAAATTACTCGAGCGGAGATTAATCCGTTCGGCGGTTCCTTAGATACACACTTCCGCGCGCTTTTTACTACTGACGCCGTCCACCTCGTGGTCACAGCTTGGTCTCTTGCGATTGGCTGATTCAATCGTAAGTTCGTTGAGAGGACCTCGTGATTCTTCCTTTATGTCTCCATTTTGGTACAGTAGTTGCACAATTTGGCCTTGAACTCGACTAATTCTGGCCGTCCCCCAGGAATAGCTACCAACTCAGCTTCTGTTGCAATCATTACGAAATGCTGGCCTCCCTAATATCCAAGTCGACTTCCTTATGTGCTGCCTAGGCCGTAGTAATAATAATAATAAATATGAATACTTATTTATCGAAGATCAATAAGGGTTCATTTATCCTCAGCAAGGTTTTGAAATTCGAAACAATTTATTGGTTTGGATTTCAAAAACAAAATCCACTGTAGTAACAACACATCTCTTTAAATCTCACTCAGCTGCTCGAGTGTATGCCCCTCTGACTCAATTAGTGTGCTCCCTTCTCGCTGGAATGTCATTCATATTTTCTCTAGGTCTCCCCCTTCTCCTCACGTAGTTGCCACTCCCGTCGTCTCAGCTGCTCGTTGTTTACAAACAAAGTGCGTACTCACGCGCTCCCCGTGGATTTGAGTGTTTGCTTTCAAAAAAAAATTTTTTGCAATACAGATTCTGCACATATCATCTTTCCTAATCATCAAATGGTTCCCTTCTGTAGTACGGTTTCAAATTGGCGCTATTAAAAACAGATTTTGCACCAGTGCTCACTTCTTCTAATCTGTAGGCATTGTTACCCAGATTCTTAATTACCCGGAACGGGCCAATGAATTTCGGACAGAACTTGGCGAAGACTTTGTTCTTAGGGTCGGAGATTGGTGGTCTACGAACCAGCACTAATTCTTGTTCTTGTAACTCTCGGTGAAACTTCTTTCCTCGGTACCGTCTCAGCCTTCGGTCCGCTTGGTTCCTCATGTGCTCCCTCGTTCGCTGGATTCGCAAATCATGCACTAATAATGGATCCCTTGGGCAAGGAATGATCTTGTCCCAAGTTCTTTCCGGCAACCTGTTGTGGTGTACAATCAGTGGGACTTGACCCGTCGACTCGTGCTTAGTAGTGTTCATGCACATCTCAATTTCCCCTACTTTGTCTACCCATTTATTGTGTTCGTTAGGAATCATTACTCTGTAGTATTTAGCGACACAGCGAATTGTTCTTTCGCTCGGATTTCCACAAGGATGACGAATACTTGAAAATATGTGTTTGATTCCTAGGCTCTCCAAACCTTGCCTAAAAACATTGCTTGTGAAATAGGTACCGTGATCTGATAGAATGGATTCCGGCTTCCCAAGCATCGGAATGACTTTGTTCTTAATTCGACTAAGGACTTGTCTTGACGTCGTCTTCTGAATAGGACATAGCACGACCATCTTCGAAAATACATCGACACATACCAAGAGGTGTCGGCATCCACGCTTTCCTTTTACTAAAGGACCAAAGCAATCAATCGCGAGCATCTCGCATGGTTTCTGCGGTAATAGTGGTCTTGGAGGTTGTTTCAGAATAAAGTTGTTCGGCTTTGTGCGCTGACAAGCGTCACACGTTCTAATTACTTCAACAATGGTGAATCTCATCTTGGGCCAAGTAAAGGTCTCCCCTATCGTAGCTTCAGTCTTATCCGTGCCGATATGTGCTAGGCTTTCGTGAACATGCCAAGTTAATCCCCTCTGTAGTGATGCTGGAACTAAGATCCGCAGTTTAGTATGATGCTCATCCACGTACTTATGTAACAAGTTATTCAAGTAGTGAAATCTCGCTTGTTTAGCACTGGCTTCCCGGTACTCCGGTGAATTTGGTTGTAACTCCTTCCTATAGAATTTTATCATCATCATCATCCATGGGTCAGCTCCTTGCTCCTTCCGAATATCCTTCAATCTTGCCAAAAACTCGCGAGCCTTAGGTGTCAAGGTAATATTGTGAACTTCCGCTGTTACTTCGTTTCCGTCCTCAGGGTTTCTACTCAAGGCATCTGGTATGACGTTCAATTTCCCAGGACAATGCTCTATTGTGATGTCAAACTGCTGTATGTAGATGGACCAGCGCGTAACTCTCTCACTTGCTATTGTTGTCTTAAATAAAAATGTCAGTGCATGGTGGTCGGTTCTAACAATGATGGAATAACCATAGATCATCTTGCGCCACTGTTGGAGAGAATATAGAATTGCTAGTAGCTCAAGTTCCGTAACTGTGTAGTTCCTCTCATGTTTCCGTAATTTACGACTCGTAAATGCCAAATAGGATTTCTTCTTGGGTTCTTCAGCGTCCTCTTGGTACAGCATAGCACCAATCCCAATTAACGAAGCATCTGCTTGAATGATAAATTGTTTCTCAAAATCCGGATATCCAAGTTTCACACAGTTTTCCAATAAATCCTTCGTTGCTTTAAAAGACCTGTCGCACTCCTCGTTCCACGACCATCGATTCGCTTTCTTCAACATCTCCTGCATAGGCGCTACTGTTTCTGTGTAACCAGGGCAATTTTCTTTGAAGAAACCTGTCACTCCCAAAAATGCTCTAACATGTTTGACTTTGGTAGGTGTGGGAAATTTCTTAATAGCATCAATCTTGGCTGGATTAGGCCGCACGCCCTCGACATCAATTATATGTCCCAAATATAAAATTTCGCTCTGGCAAAAATGTGACTTTTTTAAGTTGATCTTGAAGTTCATGGTTCTCAGGTTGTCCAGCAGTTTATTTAAATTTATCAAGTGTTCTTCCATTGTCTCAGAAGCGATTAATATGTCATCAACATATCTCGTGGTGAAGTTCTTGACCTCCTCTGTCAGATTTCTATCGAATGCTCTAATGAGTGCACATCCCGCAGTTTTCACGCCAAAGGGCATTCGACACCAGATATAACTTTGATTATCGAATAAAAATCCCGTCAACAGTTGGGATTTTTCTTCAAGTTCAAGATGGTGGAAACTATTTGTCAAATCAACACTTGAGTATATCTTCTTCCCGCGGAAGCCTTTCAAAACATCTTTGATCCTCGGTGCTTGGTCGTGCTCAACTAGCAGTTTGCTATTTAAAACTCGCGCGTCTAGGCATAGCCTAATTGATCCGTTTGGCTTGGTCACAGCCAATATTGCGTTCAGATAAGGAGTTGCAGCTTTCCTTATCATACCAGAATCTAATAAGTTAGTAATAATGTCCTTCACCTGAGAAAAATGCTTCTCTGGGATCGGGTACAATTTACTTTTGAATGGGGTCCAATCTGTTACCTGCATCGCATATTGAAAATTTAAAACTTTCCCAGGTACGGTGTCAAACGCTCCTTTATGTAATCTTAAAATTTCTTCCAATCTTCTTCTATCAGATTCCCCTACGATGGCTTCCTTAAGTCGCTCCTGAAGTAAAATTTCGAATTTGGTTCCGCCCATTTCTTCTTCCGCCAAATGCACCCAAAGTTCCTGCGAAATATCTCGGCTGTCCATTTCTAGCACTGCTGTCTGGTTGACTTGCTCTCCCCTCAAGATCTTATCTCCGGCCTCATTAGTGCATTCCTCAACAACCCAAGTATTGGCCTCTCTCTCCAGCGGATTCTCTTCCATATTTAAACCCACATGATCCAATCCTTCTACTTGTTTGAAGCTTACAGTGTTGTTATGTAAATCAATTACAGCATGAAAATCGCAGATGAAGTTGGCTCCTAAAATTATATTGTAGTTCATCTTTGGAATAACAATGAATGTTTGTGAAAAAGTATGGTTCAATATTTCCAGATCTAGAAATGCTTGCTGTTTACAATTCATAGTTTTGTCAGGAATGACACCTCTGACTTTCATTAGCGGTACCGGCATAATAGGAACAGTCTGTTTTCTTGCTATTTCTTTAATCAAAATTTCAGTGACTAAGCTCACCTGGCTACCTGTATCAATCAAACATCTCACCCTCATACCTCCAATATGCGCGTAAATAATTGGTAGCTGTCTGATAACATTTTCACGGTTCTTCACCACTTCCTCCAGGCAGTCGTCTGGGAATGCTACCCACTCTTCTATATTGGCCACTATCATCTCTTCTTGCTCCCTGGCGATCTCCGTTTTTAGCCTGTCTCCTTTCAGTTCATTTGGGTTTTTTTTTTATCCCGGGCCCCATTAGATGTGTTTCGCCGGTTATCATTCTGTCGCTCCTGTTGCCTCAGTAAACTCTCTGCCCCCTCTCCTTGATGGTTATCTGGGCTCTGTCTGTTCGCCATGGCACGCCCCCACTTCTCCTTCTCCGCTTCTTCATTACTTAATTGATCCAAGTATTTACGGGATTCAATATATCGTTCGTCCCAGTTATTCCTATAATCTCCTCTGTTTTCTTGGCGATAGTCCCTGCCGTTACTCCATCTACCATCTCCATTTCTTTGGTAAGGTCTACCTTGTCTCTGGTTTCCCCTCCAATTCGTGTATTCCCGCTGGTACGTCCACTGATTATTTTGATTTTGGTTATTCTGATGATATCTCCCGCGGTTATTCTGATAATTCTGATTGTTGTTATGGAACTGGTTTCGGCCGTCAAAATCTTGTCTTCTTGGCGTGAACTGTGTCCCTGTGGACTGTGTCTTACTTTGGTTCCCCTGGCCGTGGTTATTTTGGAGTCCCTGAACTACCTCTGCCGTGTTGACACATTCCAAATTCCTTCTTCCTGTCTGTGGGCTTACCATACTCGTCTCATCTAAGTGTCTGAGTAATTCTTCGGCTTGGACTGCGGTCTGAATATTTCCTGCGACTAATAATTGTTGGATATGCATTGGGAGTTGTTTTCCGATGGTTAGAACCATATTCGGCTCGCTAGGCGGGTCATCAAAATCCCTGAATTTTACCAATTGCTGACTGAAGAATTCTGAAAAACGGGTTGGATGTGTACTGTGGTATTTGCGCGTGTACAGGTCCATTCTTAACCCCTGCTGTAACGAAGGACTCCAAAACTTCTTCAAAAACGCCTCGCGGAATTGAGCCATGTCTGTAAACGTGTACTTGAAACTTAAAAACCAGGTCAGGCTAGGTCCTTCTAAAAATTTCTCCACCAGTCTTAATTGTTTCTCCGGGCCGATGTGTTGGTCATTAAAGTAGTCAGTTAATTGCCGTAGAAATGCTTTGGGAGTGGTTCCTGAATGTTCTTTAAACTTATCGGGCTTAAAATCATTACCCCGAATGACTTGGATGACTTGGGCTGGTGCCAAGTTCGGTTGCGGAGTTGAAGTCTCCCCCCTGTACTGCTGGAATGCATTAGTCGTTAGTCTGGGACTTTGACCCCGACTCGTGTCCTCAGCCAACTTCGAACCTGCCGGACTTCCAATACTTGTTTGCTTTTCCGGAATATTTTCGTTTGAAAATAACGTCGCATTCTCTAACGATCTAATCTCGTTTTTTATGATTAATTCTGAATGTTCCTGTAATTTCGACTTCATATTTTCCTCCAGTGCCTGCATTCGCTTTAAAACTGCCAGCCTGTCTTCCTTATTCGCATGAGCCTGCTGGTCCCAATCTCGCCGGATCCTACTTTTTAAGCTATTTATTTTCTCCTCGTTCCTCTCCTGATTTTCCTCTAGCTCTTCACGTATCCGTTCCTGCGTTTTTACTAGTTGTTCCCCCACCTCTTCTCTTATAGCCTCTTGCGTTTTTATTAGCTGACCTTCCAAATTATCCTGAGTTTTGACGAGCTGCTCCCCTACTTCTTGTCTTATGACCTCTTGTGTGTTTATTAGCTGGCCTTCCATCTCTTTTCTTATGATCTCTTGTGTTCTGCCTAATTGCTCCTCTAAATTTTCCCGCAAGTGTATCCGCTCGGTTTCAGCCTTAACTTCGACTTTATCTATTTCCTTTATTAATTCCAGCACGTTGTTATCTACCGAATTAATTTGCTGCTGTAGTTTCTCTTGGGTCTTCTTCACTCCCGCGGTGTTACTGACACATGCTGCCTCTATCTGCTTGAGTTTATCTGCCACCATCTCATCAAATTGTACTAATTTGTTATCAAATTTCGCCTCTAATTTCTTCATTTCGCCTAACTGTTTGATGTTGTTTTCCGCAACCTCGCCTGCCAGTTTCTCCACTTTTTGAACGCTCTGATTAATATCATTTGTGATTTTTCCTAACTGTTCGGTTTGTGTTACCGCCTGTTGTGACAATTTGTGGTTTAGTTCATTGAATTGTTTGTCAGTGTCTAATTTCTGGACTTCTAACTGGACCGAAATGTTACCGCTCATATCAAGTAATTGTTTTTCACTATGCTCACGCTGAGCTTCTAATTGTTCTTTTAATTGTTCTTCCGTCTTTACGGACATCTGCACTAATTGTTCTTTCGTTTTCGCGGACATCTGTTCTAATTGTTCCTCCGTTTTCGCGGACATTTGGATCGACATCTGTTCTAACAATGCCTTAATTTCACCAACAATCGCCATTTCACACACACAAATATATTCAGAGAAAAACAGGGTTATGGGCTAAGGTTTCAGCCCTATACGCACATACATGTCACACATTTAAATATTACTGGCTCTAATTTAATGAAAATTTCAGTAACAAAATTTACTGAATACAATGACATTTATTCCCAAACAACAAAATAACCCCTAGTGATCTGCTTTTAAATTCCTAACCAACAAAATTTACGAAACACCAATTAACCGAAGTCAATTAAATGTCAGATATAAGGCAACATCTTCCTGCTTTGACTGAGTTCATTAATAATGCAAATTTCTAATTTTAATGTGGGCGCCAGAACAAGTTTATAACAAATACCAAATCAAATTCTAACCTTGTTCAATATTTCTAACTTTAGGAACTCAGTGATTTTACTAATGCACATGGCGGTACAACATCGCCTCCATTTACTGAATTTACATGTCCGCTTGACCTGGCATCATTTCTCAACGAAATAAATATGAGATCAGCGAAGCAACAACAACAACAATCCCCACTTGGGCAGCCATTTTTGTTTTATGTACCCTTGCAAAGAAGCATATGAGACTCAGATTCGGGGCGTAACAGGTCATATTCGTAAGTTGCTGTCAGGGCGCTTCATTAACTTGCAGGGTAACATATAACAAAATAACATGCAGGAAAGAGTGAAGCCAGGGTTAAAAACAACTGAATTTAATAACACATCACCATATTTACACATACACAATTAACAACAAAAACTCCCAACTGACTCCCGCTTAATAAAAATGCCAAAAACTAGGCGATATCTCTGGAGAGATTAATTACCTGGACCAAGTGTCCTTAAATAAAACGATACCAAAAAGTGACCATATAAGTGCGTACGCCGTTCTACATGCATCACGATGTGTACTTTGAATGCGTGATTCGTTATCATCCAGAATGACCCTTCAGACAACGAATCCGCATTTCCTAGAGCTAGACCGACACAAGGGAACACAACTACAATACTTAAGTTAAACCGACACTTCCTAAATCTACTATAAACAAACACAAAATTTCCGTGTGAAATTGGACTTAAATTGCCGTAGCAACATTTACTGCCTAAAACTTAGGACTTCTCACACAAATCAACACAAGTACATTAACACGTGACCAATAGAAAAATACTCAAATGACCGCTGTCAAAATTTACAAATACTCTACCACTACACCACACGGGTGTGACAAACAAAATTACATGAAATCGAGTCATCAACAAAGCAATAGGCAAACAGCCAACATTTACGTTAATCACAATATTCTTATCCATACAAGGTACAACAATCCGTTACACACATGGCGAACTCCCCAATTAATTATGGCTTAAAAATTAGCCATCACGATGATCAGGTTTGCTACATGAAAGCTTACAGGGTTCAGTCGGACAAATAGGACTGCCTATCAAAATAAGTCACAGGCAAAACGGGCGGTTTGTGGAACTCTGCATGTCTGTCAACCCACGTGTCAAAAACCTCGACCTCCCAGAACATGGGGTCGAACCTCGAAGAAATGTGAACCAAAGCACAATAATACGTGTGTGTCAGAAAAACATATGGACAAGAATCAGCAGTCTCCCAAGAGCACTCTGTCTTTCCATCTAAAAATACAACAGCAGCAAAAATATATAAGGGCGGTAGGACAACTACCCCCTCCTCACGTAGAATCAACACACACTAGACACATCAACACACACTGAACCACACGTATGGGTTTTGACAGACCCTGAAATAAAAGACACAAATAATATCCACGTGCTGGCGCCATCCTTCTATGCCGTGACTAGTCACCTGAAAAGGACTCAAGAAAAATCTATCAAATTAGAACGAAGGTGTTCTACAATTACTTTTAAGTTGGTGCACTCGGCTACCCTAACATGAATAATAACCTGTTCAGCAAAATGTTTTACAATCAATTCCTCCCATTCCTATTTCAAATATTAACGTTAATAAAGCACCATTTATCGAATGTAACGGGTTCCGCAATTGCAAGGATAAAAATCACGCACGCACGCCGCGTACATTACACATGACTCAAGAAACAAAAATCAAAATATCAACAAACACATTGGCCACGCGCCAACGGACATTTAAACATATAGTGTCGGTACAAGAAAAACAGCTATAAAACAAGAAAGAAAAACATGACTATTTACAAAGTTCCCCGGCCAAATCTAACTACATAATTGAAATAATCCAATTTTAGTACATCACCGCTTCTGCATGTAGGACTAAGGACATCCTCCTCAACCCATTGCCCTATGGACAATTTAGCACTCCATAGTAGTCGTCTGCGTTGATTTCTTGAAGCTCATCCCAACTTCAAACCACGTGCTGATCATCTTGGTCTCGACTCCTTGGCAGAAAAGTTCAATGTTAAATATTTGCCTATCTATAATCGCTTGCAGGCTACTCAGTTCACCCACAATTGTCCTACTGCGATTAATAGCGAAGACTGGCCCTAATTATATCGCACATACGCACTATAAAAACACACATACAATACACACAATTTATACATAAAATATACATCTCGAGTCCGCGCCACTGGCTCGTTAACAAGTTCAAAATCCTGGCTGCACCAGCAGTCGCTATCTCGTCTGGTATTTCCGTCCCGTCTTGGACTTCGGTTCTGGTAAGCGCTAATTAGGGTGATACGATACTTCCCCCTTAAAGTTGAACTCGTCGTCTTTAAAAGAATGTTACAGTTTATCACGCGCTGGCGTGAAATATTTAGATAACACAATTTATTTGATTTTAGAACAAAATGTATTATAGCTTTTAAAAATTCGATATTGCAAACGCTGCGACTTTAGCTCCCCAGAGCTCAGAAAATAAATTAGCTTCACTGATTTTAGAGCGTAAAAATCACATTTTGAACTGGCGTGGAGTATGCCTCTGAAGGTTCCACACAATAAGTACTCCGATAAATTCGAGCGTCAAAATCACACTTCAAACTGGCGTGGAGTATGCCTCTGAAGGCTCCACACGAATAGACTTAGATTAATTCGAGCGTCAAAAATCACACTTCAAACTGGCGTGGAGTATGCCTCTGAAGGCTCCACAAGAATAGACTTAGATAAATTCGAGCGTCAAAAATCACACTTCAAACTGGCGTGGAGTATACCTCTGAAGGCTCCACAAGAATAGTACTTCGATAAATTCGAGCGTCAAAAATCACACTTCAAACTGGCGTGGAGTATACCTCTGAAGGCTCCACACAATAAGTACTCCGATAAATTCGAGCGTCAAAATCACACTTCAAACTGGCGTGGAGTATGCCTCTGAAGGCTCCACACGAATAGACTTAGATTGGCGTCAGGCCAGACTATTTATGAGAAACTGACAAGGGCGGCGGAGTGGGGCGGAGTCGGATAAAAACTTCCAGAGTTTTTGTCTCACAAAGATGGGGCTAGTGTCATTCTTCTCCAAATAAATCCAACGTCTCAAATTACTCGAGCGGAGATTAATCCGTTCGGCGGTTCCTTAGATACACACTTCCGCGCGCTTTTTACTACTGACGCCGTCCACCTCGTGGTCACAGCTTGGTCTCTTGCGATTGGCTGATTCAATCGTAAGTTCGTTGAGAGGACCTCGTGATTCTTCCTTTATGTCTCCATTTTGGTACAGTAGTTGCACAATTTGGCCTTGAACTCGACTAATTCTGGCCGTCCCCCAGGAATAGCTACCAACTCAGCTTCTGTTGCAATCATTACGAAATGCTGGCCTCCCTAATATCCAAGTCGACTTCCTTATGTGCTGCCTAGGCCGTAGTAATAATAATAATAAATATGAATACTTATTTATCGAAGATCAATAAGGGTTCATTTATCCTCAGCAAGGTTTTGAAATTCGAAACAATTTATTGGTTTGGATTTCAAAAACAAAATCCACTGTAGTAACAACACATCTCTTTAAATCTCACTCAGCTGCTCGAGTGTATGCCCCTCTGACTCAATTAGTGTGCTCCCTTCTCGCTGGAATGTCATTCATATTTTCTCTAGGTCTCCCCCTTCTCCTCACGTAGTTGCCACTCCCGTCGTCTCAGCTGCTCGTTGTTTACAAACAAAGTGCGTACTCACGCGCTCCCCGTGGATTTGAGTGTTTGCTTTCAAAAAAAAATTTTTTGCAATACAGATTCTGCACATATCATCTTTCCTAATCATCAAATGGTTCCCTTCTGTAGTACGGTTTCAAATTGGCGCTATTAAAAACAGATTTTGCACCAGTGCTCACTTCTTCTAATCTGTAGGCATTGTTACCCAGATTCTTAATTACCCGGAACGGGCCAATGAATTTCGGACAGAACTTGGCGAAGACTTTGTTCTTAGGGTCGGAGATTGGTGGTCTACGAACCAGCACTAATTCTTGTTCTTGTAACTCTCGGTGAAACTTCTTTCCTCGGTACCGTCTCAGCCTTCGGTCCGCTTGGTTCCTCATGTGCTCCCTCGTTCGCTGGATTCGCAAATCATGCACTAATAATGGATCCCTTGGGCAAGGAATGATCTTGTCCCAAGTTCTTTCCGGCAACCTGTTGTGGTGTACAATCAGTGGGACTTGACCCGTCGACTCGTGCTTAGTAGTGTTCATGCACATCTCAATTTCCCCTACTTTGTCTACCCATTTATTGTGTTCGTTAGGAATCATTACTCTGTAGTATTTAGCGACACAGCGAATTGTTCTTTCGCTCGGATTTCCACAAGGATGACGAATACTTGAAAATATGTGTTTGATTCCTAGGCTCTCCAAACCTTGCCTAAAAACATTGCTTGTGAAATAGGTACCGTGATCTGATAGAATGGATTCCGGCTTCCCAAGCATCGGAATGACTTTGTTCTTAATTCGACTAAGGACTTGTCTTGACGTCGTCTTCTGAATAGGACATAGCACGACCATCTTCGAAAATACATCGACACATACCAAGAGGTGTCGGCATCCACGCTTTCCTTTTACTAAAGGACCAAAGCAATCAATCGCGAGCATCTCGCATGGTTTCTGCGGTAATAGTGGTCTTGGAGGTTGTTTCAGAATAAAGTTGTTCGGCTTTGTGCGCTGACAAGCGTCACACGTTCTAATTACTTCAACAATGGTGAATCTCATCTTGGGCCAAGTAAAGGTCTCCCCTATCGTAGCTTCAGTCTTATCCGTGCCGATATGTGCTAGGCTTTCGTGAACATGCCAAGTTAATCCCCTCTGTAGTGATGCTGGAACTAAGATCCGCAGTTTAGTATGATGCTCATCCACGTACTTATGTAACAAGTTATTCAAGTAGTGAAATCTCGCTTGTTTAGCACTGGCTTCCCGGTACTCCGGTGAATTTGGTTGTAACTCCTTCCTATAGAATTTTATCATCATCATCATCCATGGGTCAGCTCCTTGCTCCTTCCGAATATCCTTCAATCTTGCCAAAAACTCGCGAGCCTTAGGTGTCAAGGTAATATTGTGAACTTCCGCTGTTACTTCGTTTCCGTCCTCAGGGTTTCTACTCAAGGCATCTGGTATGACGTTCAATTTCCCAGGACAATGCTCTATTGTGATGTCAAACTGCTGTATGTAGATGGACCAGCGCGTAACTCTCTCACTTGCTATTGTTGTCTTAAATAAAAATGTCAGTGCATGGTGGTCGGTTCTAACAATGATGGAATAACCATAGATCATCTTGCGCCACTGTTGGAGAGAATATAGAATTGCTAGTAGCTCAAGTTCCGTAACTGTGTAGTTCCTCTCATGTTTCCGTAATTTACGACTCGTAAATGCCAAATAGGATTTCTTCTTGGGTTCTTCAGCGTCCTCTTGGTACAGCATAGCACCAATCCCAATTAACGAAGCATCTGCTTGAATGATAAATTGTTTCTCAAAATCCGGATATCCAAGTTTCACACAGTTTTCCAATAAATCCTTCGTTGCTTTAAAAGACCTGTCGCACTCCTCGTTCCACGACCATCGATTCGCTTTCTTCAACATCTCCTGCATAGGCGCTACTGTTTCTGTGTAACCAGGGCAATTTTCTTTGAAGAAACCTGTCACTCCCAAAAATGCTCTAACATGTTTGACTTTGGTAGGTGTGGGAAATTTCTTAATAGCATCAATCTTGGCTGGATTAGGCCGCACGCCCTCGACATCAATTATATGTCCCAAATATAAAATTTCGCTCTGGCAAAAATGTGACTTTTTTAAGTTGATCTTGAAGTTCATGGTTCTCAGGTTGTCCAGCAGTTTATTTAAATTTATCAAGTGTTCTTCCATTGTCTCAGAAGCGATTAATATGTCATCAACATATCTCGTGGTGAAGTTCTTGACCTCCTCTGTCAGATTTCTATCGAATGCTCTAATGAGTGCACATCCCGCAGTTTTCACGCCAAAGGGCATTCGACACCAGATATAACTTTGATTATCGAATAAAAATCCCGTCAACAGTTGGGATTTTTCTTCAAGTTCAAGATGGTGGAAACTATTTGTCAAATCAACACTTGAGTATATCTTCTTCCCGCGGAAGCCTTTCAAAACATCTTTGATCCTCGGTGCTTGGTCGTGCTCAACTAGCAGTTTGCTATTTAAAACTCGCGCGTCTAGGCATAGCCTAATTGATCCGTTTGGCTTGGTCACAGCCAATATTGCGTTCAGATAAGGAGTTGCAGCTTTCCTTATCATACCAGAATCTAATAAGTTAGTAATAATGTCCTTCACCTGAGAAAAATGCTTCTCTGGGATCGGGTACAATTTACTTTTGAATGGGGTCCAATCTGTTACCTGCATCGCATATTGAAAATTTAAAACTTTCCCAGGTACGGTGTCAAACGCTCCTTTATGTAATCTTAAAATTTCTTCCAATCTTCTTCTATCAGATTCCCCTACGATGGCTTCCTTAAGTCGCTCCTGAAGTAAAATTTCGAATTTGGTTCCGCCCATTTCTTCTTCCGCCAAATGCACCCAAAGTTCCTGCGAAATATCTCGGCTGTCCATTTCTAGCACTGCTGTCTGGTTGACTTGCTCTCCCCTCAAGATCTTATCTCCGGCCTCATTAGTGCATTCCTCAACAACCCAAGTATTGGCCTCTCTCTCCAGCGGATTCTCTTCCATATTTAAACCCACATGATCCAATCCTTCTACTTGTTTGAAGCTTACAGTGTTGTTATGTAAATCAATTACAGCATGAAAATCGCAGATGAAGTTGGCTCCTAAAATTATATTGTAGTTCATCTTTGGAATAACAATGAATGTTTGTGAAAAAGTATGGTTCAATATTTCCAGATCTAGAAATGCTTGCTGTTTACAATTCATAGTTTTGTCAGGAATGACACCTCTGACTTTCATTAGCGGTACCGGCATAATAGGAACAGTCTGTTTTCTTGCTATTTCTTTAATCAAAATTTCAGTGACTAAGCTCACCTGGCTACCTGTATCAATCAAACATCTCACCCTCATACCTCCAATATGCGCGTAAATAATTGGTAGCTGTCTGATAACATTTTCACGGTTCTTCACCACTTCCTCCAGGCAGTCGTCTGGGAATGCTACCCACTCTTCTATATTGGCCACTATCATCTCTTCTTGCTCCCTGGCGATCTCCGTTTTTAGCCTGTCTCCTTTCAGTTCATTTGGGTTTTTTTTTTATCCCGGGCCCCATTAGATGTGTTTCGCCGGTTATCATTCTGTCGCTCCTGTTGCCTCAGTAAACTCTCTGCCCCCTCTCCTTGATGGTTATCTGGGCTCTGTCTGTTCGCCATGGCACGCCCCCACTTCTCCTTCTCCGCTTCTTCATTACTTAATTGATCCAAGTATTTACGGGATTCAATATATCGTTCGTCCCAGTTATTCCTATAATCTCCTCTGTTTTCTTGGCGATAGTCCCTGCCGTTACTCCATCTACCATCTCCATTTCTTTGGTAAGGTCTACCTTGTCTCTGGTTTCCCCTCCAATTCGTGTATTCCCGCTGGTACGTCCACTGATTATTTTGATTTTGGTTATTCTGATGATATCTCCCGCGGTTATTCTGATAATTCTGATTGTTGTTATGGAACTGGTTTCGGCCGTCAAAATCTTGTCTTCTTGGCGTGAACTGTGTCCCTGTGGACTGTGTCTTACTTTGGTTCCCCTGGCCGTGGTTATTTTGGAGTCCCTGAACTACCTCTGCCGTGTTGACACATTCCAAATTCCTTCTTCCTGTCTGTGGGCTTACCATACTCGTCTCATCTAAGTGTCTGAGTAATTCTTCGGCTTGGACTGCGGTCTGAATATTTCCTGCGACTAATAATTGTTGGATATGCATTGGGAGTTGTTTTCCGATGGTTAGAACCATATTCGGCTCGCTAGGCGGGTCATCAAAATCCCTGAATTTTACCAATTGCTGACTGAAGAATTCTGAAAAACGGGTTGGATGTGTACTGTGGTATTTGCGCGTGTACAGGTCCATTCTTAACCCCTGCTGTAACGAAGGACTCCAAAACTTCTTCAAAAACGCCTCGCGGAATTGAGCCATGTCTGTAAACGTGTACTTGAAACTTAAAAACCAGGTCAGGCTAGGTCCTTCTAAAAATTTCTCCACCAGTCTTAATTGTTTCTCCGGGCCGATGTGTTGGTCATTAAAGTAGTCAGTTAATTGCCGTAGAAATGCTTTGGGAGTGGTTCCTGAATGTTCTTTAAACTTATCGGGCTTAAAATCATTACCCCGAATGACTTGGATGACTTGGGCTGGTGCCAAGTTCGGTTGCGGAGTTGAAGTCTCCCCCCTGTACTGCTGGAATGCATTAGTCGTTAGTCTGGGACTTTGACCCCGACTCGTGTCCTCAGC
Source organism: Meconema thalassinum (assembly GCA_946902985.2). Classification (NCBI taxonomy): domain Eukaryota; kingdom Metazoa; phylum Arthropoda; class Insecta; order Orthoptera; family Tettigoniidae; genus Meconema; species Meconema thalassinum. The sequence goes on from OX336391.1 coordinate 164,141,245, forward strand.
CAACTTCGAACCTGCCGGACTTCCAATACTTGTTTGCTTTTCCGGAATATTTTCGTTTGAAAATAACGTCGCATTCTCTAACGATCTAATCTCGTTTTTTATGATTAATTCTGAATGTTCCTGTAATTTCGACTTCATATTTTCCTCCAGTGCCTGCATTCGCTTTAAAACTGCCAGCCTGTCTTCCTTATTCGCATGAGCCTGCTGGTCCCAATCTCGCCGGATCCTACTTTTTAAGCTATTTATTTTCTCCTCGTTCCTCTCCTGATTTTCCTCTAGCTCTTCACGTATCCGTTCCTGCGTTTTTACTAGTTGTTCCCCCACCTCTTCTCTTATAGCCTCTTGCGTTTTTATTAGCTGACCTTCCAAATTATCCTGAGTTTTGACGAGCTGCTCCCCTACTTCTTGTCTTATGACCTCTTGTGTGTTTATTAGCTGGCCTTCCATCTCTTTTCTTATGATCTCTTGTGTTCTGCCTAATTGCTCCTCTAAATTTTCCCGCAAGTGTATCCGCTCGGTTTCAGCCTTAACTTCGACTTTATCTATTTCCTTTATTAATTCCAGCACGTTGTTATCTACCGAATTAATTTGCTGCTGTAGTTTCTCTTGGGTCTTCTTCACTCCCGCGGTGTTACTGACACATGCTGCCTCTATCTGCTTGAGTTTATCTGCCACCATCTCATCAAATTGTACTAATTTGTTATCAAATTTCGCCTCTAATTTCTTCATTTCGCCTAACTGTTTGATGTTGTTTTCCGCAACCTCGCCTGCCAGTTTCTCCACTTTTTGAACGCTCTGATTAATATCATTTGTGATTTTTCCTAACTGTTCGGTTTGTGTTACCGCCTGTTGTGACAATTTGTGGTTTAGTTCATTGAATTGTTTGTCAGTGTCTAATTTCTGGACTTCTAACTGGACCGAAATGTTACCGCTCATATCAAGTAATTGTTTTTCACTATGCTCACGCTGAGCTTCTAATTGTTCTTTTAATTGTTCTTCCGTCTTTACGGACATCTGCACTAATTGTTCTTTCGTTTTCGCGGACATCTGTTCTAATTGTTCCTCCGTTTTCGCGGACATTTGGATCGACATCTGTTCTAACAATGCCTTAATTTCACCAACAATCGCCATTTCACACACACAAATATATTCAGAGAAAAACAGGGTTATGGGCTAAGGTTTCAGCCCTATACGCACATACATGTCACACATTTAAATATTACTGGCTCTAATTTAATGAAAATTTCAGTAACAAAATTTACTGAATACAATGACATTTATTCCCAAACAACAAAATAACCCCTAGTGATCTGCTTTTAAATTCCTAACCAACAAAATTTACGAAACACCAATTAACCGAAGTCAATTAAATGTCAGATATAAGGCAACATCTTCCTGCTTTGACTGAGTTCATTAATAATGCAAATTTCTAATTTTAATGTGGGCGCCAGAACAAGTTTATAACAAATACCAAATCAAATTCTAACCTTGTTCAATATTTCTAACTTTAGGAACTCAGTGATTTTACTAATGCACATGGCGGTACAACATCGCCTCCATTTACTGAATTTACATGTCCGCTTGACCTGGCATCATTTCTCAACGAAATAAATATGAGATCAGCGAAGCAACAACAACAACAATCCCCACTTGGGCAGCCATTTTTGTTTTATGTACCCTTGCAAAGAAGCATATGAGACTCAGATTCGGGGCGTAACAGGTCATATTCGTAAGTTGCTGTCAGGGCGCTTCATTAACTTGCAGGGTAACATATAACAAAATAACATGCAGGAAAGAGTGAAGCCAGGGTTAAAAACAACTGAATTTAATAACACATCACCATATTTACACATACACAATTAACAACAAAAACTCCCAACTGACTCCCGCTTAATAAAAATGCCAAAAACTAGGCGATATCTCTGGAGAGATTAATTACCTGGACCAAGTGTCCTTAAATAAAACGATACCAAAAAGTGACCATATAAGTGCGTACGCCGTTCTACATGCATCACGATGTGTACTTTGAATGCGTGATTCGTTATCATCCAGAATGACCCTTCAGACAACGAATCCGCATTTCCTAGAGCTAGACCGACACAAGGGAACACAACTACAATACTTAAGTTAAACCGACACTTCCTAAATCTACTATAAACAAACACAAAATTTCCGTGTGAAATTGGACTTAAATTGCCGTAGCAACATTTACTGCCTAAAACTTAGGACTTCTCACACAAATCAACACAAGTACATTAACACGTGACCAATAGAAAAATACTCAAATGACCGCTGTCAAAATTTACAAATACTCTACCACTACACCACACGGGTGTGACAAACAAAATTACATGAAATCGAGTCATCAACAAAGCAATAGGCAAACAGCCAACATTTACGTTAATCACAATATTCTTATCCATACAAGGTACAACAATCCGTTACACACATGGCGAACTCCCCAATTAATTATGGCTTAAAAATTAGCCATCACGATGATCAGGTTTGCTACATGAAAGCTTACAGGGTTCAGTCGGACAAATAGGACTGCCTATCAAAATAAGTCACAGGCAAAACGGGCGGTTTGTGGAACTCTGCATGTCTGTCAACCCACGTGTCAAAAACCTCGACCTCCCAGAACATGGGGTCGAACCTCGAAGAAATGTGAACCAAAGCACAATAATACGTGTGTGTCAGAAAAACATATGGACAAGAATCAGCAGTCTCCCAAGAGCACTCTGTCTTTCCATCTAAAAATACAACAGCAGCAAAAATATATAAGGGCGGTAGGACAACTACCCCCTCCTCACGTAGAATCAACACACACTAGACACATCAACACACACTGAACCACACGTATGGGTTTTGACAGACCCTGAAATAAAAGACACAAATAATATCCACGTGCTGGCGCCATCCTTCTATGCCGTGACTAGTCACCTGAAAAGGACTCAAGAAAAATCTATCAAATTAGAACGAAGGTGTTCTACAATTACTTTTAAGTTGGTGCACTCGGCTACCCTAACATGAATAATAACCTGTTCAGCAAAATGTTTTACAATCAATTCCTCCCATTCCTATTTCAAATATTAACGTTAATAAAGCACCATTTATCGAATGTAACGGGTTCCGCAATTGCAAGGATAAAAATCACGCACGCACGCCGCGTACATTACACATGACTCAAGAAACAAAAATCAAAATATCAACAAACACATTGGCCACGCGCCAACGGACATTTAAACATATAGTGTCGGTACAAGAAAAACAGCTATAAAACAAGAAAGAAAAACATGACTATTTACAAAGTTCCCCGGCCAAATCTAACTACATAATTGAAATAATCCAATTTTAGTACATCACCGCTTCTGCATGTAGGACTAAGGACATCCTCCTCAACCCATTGCCCTATGGACAATTTAGCACTCCATAGTAGTCGTCTGCGTTGATTTCTTGAAGCTCATCCCAACTTCAAACCACGTGCTGATCATCTTGGTCTCGACTCCTTGGCAGAAAAGTTCAATGTTAAATATTTGCCTATCTATAATCGCTTGCAGGCTACTCAGTTCACCCACAATTGTCCTACTGCGATTAATAGCGAAGACTGGCCCTAATTATATCGCACATACGCACTATAAAAACACACATACAATACACACAATTTATACATAAAATATACATCTCGAGTCCGCGCCACTGGCTCGTTAACAAGTTCAAAATCCTGGCTGCACCAGCAGTCGCTATCTCGTCTGGTATTTCCGTCCCGTCTTGGACTTCGGTTCTGGTAAGCGCTAATTAGGGTGATACGATACTTCCCCCTTAAAGTTGAACTCGTCGTCTTTAAAAGAATGTTACAGTTTATCACGCGCTGGCGTGAAATATTTAGATAACACAATTTATTTGATTTTAGAACAAAATGTATTATAGCTTTTAAAAATTCGATATTGCAAACGCTGCGACTTTAGCTCCCCAGAGCTCAGAAAATAAATTAGCTTCACTGATTTTAGAGCGTAAAAATCACATTTTGAACTGGCGTGGAGTATGCCTCTGAAGGTTCCACACAATAAGTACTCCGATAAATTCGAGCGTCAAAATCACACTTCAAACTGGCGTGGAGTATGCCTCTGAAGGCTCCACACGAATAGACTTAGATTAATTCGAGCGTCAAAAATCACACTTCAAACTGGCGTGGAGTATGCCTCTGAAGGCTCCACAAGAATAGACTTAGATAAATTCGAGCGTCAAAAATCACACTTCAAACTGGCGTGGAGTATACCTCTGAAGGCTCCACAAGAATAGTACTTCGATAAATTCGAGCGTCAAAAATCACACTTCAAACTGGCGTGGAGTATACCTCTGAAGGCTCCACACAATAAGTACTCCGATAAATTCGAGCGTCAAAATCACACTTCAAACTGGCGTGGAGTATGCCTCTGAAGGCTCCACACGAATAGACTTAGATTGGCGTCAGGCCAGACTATTTATGAGAAACTGACAAGGGCGGCGGAGTGGGGCGGAGTCGGATAAAAACTTCCAGAGTTTTTGTCTCACAAAGATGGGGCTAGTGTCATTCTTCTCCAAATAAATCCAACGTCTCAAATTACTCGAGCGGAGATTAATCCGTTCGGCGGTTCCTTAGATACACACTTCCGCGCGCTTTTTACTACTGACGCCGTCCACCTCGTGGTCACAGCTTGGTCTCTTGCGATTGGCTGATTCAATCGTAAGTTCGTTGAGAGGACCTCGTGATTCTTCCTTTATGTCTCCATTTTGGTACAGTAGTTGCACAATTTGGCCTTGAACTCGACTAATTCTGGCCGTCCCCCAGGAATAGCTACCAACTCAGCTTCTGTTGCAATCATTACGAAATGCTGGCCTCCCTAATATCCAAGTCGACTTCCTTATGTGCTGCCTAGGCCGTAGTAATAATAATAATAAATATGAATACTTATTTATCGAAGATCAATAAGGGTTCAATAGATTAATAAATACAACATCGAGATTAAAGACAATAAATAATAATTAATAGCCTGAATGTAAGGGATCCGATGATGATCGCTTGACGATCGAAACTGGTCATCCGAGTGTTACTAACAATATAATTAATCTCGGGAAGGATAGCCTATCCATTTGACTATCTTTGGATACAGTCGTGTAGACCAAATAAAAAAAAACATTGAAATTTCAAAATATATCACATAAAAATGATAAGTATCATCATCGTCATCATCAACTTTTACGTGTTAGGGCTAGTGGCCTGTTGCGGTCTCTTGCCAGTGTTTCTTTGGTCTTCCCAGGTTTCTTCGACCATTTGGAGCATACGGAAGAATCTGTTTAGGGACTCATCCTGTCCACATGTTCTTTCTATTCTTCCCTATGCTGTTGTATATCCTGTACAACTGGGGTGATTTCCAGTTCTTGCAGGATGTCTTCATTCCTCCGATGATCGAGTACGGAGAAACCAGAAGTTCGTCTCATGAATATCATTTCTGCTGTTAGTCTTTTTTCATCTGCCTTCCTGATGGTCCAGGCCTCGCTTCCATATGCAAGAACTGGTCTAGCAAGAGTTTGATATACTTTCAGTCTAGTGTGTCGTTGTACCTGAGATGGCCTAAAAACTGGATTGATTACTCCTGTAATTTTAATAAATTTTGATATTTTGACTGCCATGACTTTTTCATCCAGGAATGATAAGTTGTAACCAAGATCGATGACCCGTTCAATGATGCTGTTTTCTACACAGATTTTACTCTGAATTGGTTCATTGCCCAAGAATGCCATTACTTTGGTTTTGTGTGTTGAGATTTGCATGCCAAATTTTGAAACAATATTTTGTAGATTAAATATATCAGTTTTAGCAACAATGACTTGGTCATATGCAAAGAGTAATAAAGAATATTAAAATGATGTAATTTCCTAAGAAAGAACCACAGTTACCAGAATTGGATTTTCACGGCGGTTTGAGACAAATGAAACTTTCCATGTAATAAGTGTGTTGTACAGAGAGTGCAAGGCTTGTATTGTCTATCTAATAGCTGGAAGCTTTCATTAAACATTATTACAGCAACGTTCAGTAATGTTTACTGGGGGCGTGGTGGCTCAGCGGTCTAGCTGTATGCCTCTCACCAAGGCGGTCCGGGTTCGATTCCCGGTCAATGCATGTGAGATTTTCGAAGTGAAATGCCATGTCCTGTGGTTCGGATTCCACGTAAAAAGGAGGTCCCGTGGCTCATAATCCCAAGATTCACGGTAACGTAAAACTGCAATCTTCCTTCCTTAATGTTTACTGAAAGAATCTGTCCGAAAATGGAGATAATTTGTTCTTCGGTTCGTCGGTGTGTAAATTGAATCTTAGAACATTACTCTTGAGGAAAGTTGGCCACAATAGCTGTCAAATTAGTGCAAATTATAGTAAACAAACTATTACTCGAACCTCACTAGACCACGGCCAAGCCTAGGAAATCTCTACACACAATAACATTATTACTGTTTATCAGTGAACGAAGTTTGATGTTTTTCAGTCGACCAGCACGATTGTAATCAATTGTGATCCTAAAAGAAATTTACATGAGATTAATAAATACACGTGAATGACCAGTTTCGATCGTCAAGCGATCATCATCAAATCCATTAAACTTAGGCTATAACATCTATATTTGAAAGTATGGGTGTAGTATTTACAATATGTACACGTATTTAGTTGCAGAATTAGTTAAGATAATGCAACTCGTCAATATTTGTTAGTTATAACCCGATACGTAGCCTGTACAATACAATCTGAATTGACCATTTAACAACAATCACATATTCACTCTAAACAGAATGCTGAGCTTTTATGCCCAAGATCGTGGGGTCAGACCCGGCTGAAGTCGTCAATTTTTTTAAGAGCGTTAAAAATCCCTCAATATGCCTTCCTTCGGAGGGGAAGTAAAGCCGGCGGGACCATGTTATAGATTTATGGCATGTAAAAGAACCTTCCACTAACTACACTTGTGTGAAGCTAAATTTGTAGGTTAGATTTGATAACGGTATATAGTTGCAACGTTCGCCTCCAGGGGCTGTGCTGGTTGCGATGATATCTAGTAGCCAAGTTAGCAGCTAGGTTTCTTGGACGGTAGCATTAGGTAGTAAATGTAGGAACTACTTGAAAATTGATCGTCTGCAGTCCTCACCTGAATTACAGATAACACACGCTAATACAGCCATCATAATTAACACTGGTTATCAGACAGATTCTACACACGCGCAAAGTACACGAGGCTACATGGCCACGTTGTCGCAGCCCCTAAACTAAGGAACCAACCAACCATCGATTTAAACAAGCAAATTTTGGAGGTCAATCACCACTTGCAGTATTTTAACAAAACATCACATAGACCATAACTAAGAAGTATTGACGAGTTACACTATCTTAACTAATACTGCAAATAAATGTGTACATATCGTGATCAAGACGTCTTAAGAAGATCCGACTCAGTATGCCTGTCAACGACTGTGAGCGAGCGTCGGATGCAACTTTTGCCCACGTCCTCCGCATGTCCGAATACCGTCACCCACGAGGATGGACACCACTGGGAGGTAAAAGGAAACAAGGCCGGCTTCGAAGAACTTGGCGTCAAACATTGAGAGAAGATCTCAGGACCATTGGCATCTCTTGGGGTTTATTTTATTTACTCGCGTCAGGAACAAAAATATTATATAAGAAATTATGTACAAAATGGGCAACAAAAATGACAAAACTTGAACATTTAAGGCTCTAAATAATGCATGACCAATATTTTGCCATGTCACGTCCATTTGGTGTGGCCTTCACCAGATCATCCATGGTGCACAGTATAGGACACAGACTGCACTGAAGCACATGGCCCATAGTCTGTTCTTCACCGCATTCACAAAGGACTGAGTCGCAGCAAAAACCCCATTTATGAATGTTGGACTTGGATCTGCCAACCCCAGATCGCAATCTGTTGAGAGACTTCCAAGTTGTCCAAGCCTCTGTATGTCCTGCTGGGAGCCTTTCAGATGGAGCCATCCACTGAGTAATGTGGGGGCTTCTGGTCAACCAAGATGTAATCCTCAAAACCTAAGGTTTGTCAGTTAGGCACTCAGTTGTGTGAAGAAAGCTTCTTCTGGACTTCAGTCGAGAGTGGGATGGTTGAAGGCTATACAATGGATGTGCTTGAGACACATCAACCCTAGATCTCTCACATTTAGCTGCAACTTCTCTTCTGATATCTGGGGGTGCAATGCCTGCTAAACAATACAGTTATCACATGGCGTGGGTCTCAGGCAGCCAGTGATGAGTCTCAACGTTTCATTTAATGCAGTATCAATCTGCTTGGTATGACATGCATATTCTGCTGCAGAGTAACAGAGTGATAAATCAGTGGTTCTTATTGTTTGAGCTTCAGCTCCCCAGCTGGTACCAGGTAATTTCCGAAGGAGGCAGTTTCTTGCGGATGCCTTATTTTTGGTGTTTAGACAATGTCTTACATACGTGAGTGCACGATCCAATGTAATCCCTAAATATTTGGGATTCGCACAGTTATCCAACACCATGCCTTCCCATGTTCCTCTTTGCCTGTCTGTTCTTGAGATGGAAAGCGCAGACTTGTGTTTTCAAAGGGTTTGGTTTCCTCTATAATAATCACTTAGTTCCTCTAGAGCTTCAGTTAGACGTCTTTCCACAACTTCAAACTGATCCGCCTGGACGGACATCGCTGGAGACTTGCTGCCCAATGTGCCTTGCACAGGACCTAATGATGATAGTAAATACTTCCACCCATACTTTCAGACATAGATTCTATAGCCTAAGTGTAATTGAGGGGTCTAGATGAAAAACTCACATTCTCCACTTTTGTTCGAAATTGAGTTAGCAAGGCATTCTTATTCCAAACTACACACGACTATCTTAGTGCTGAAAAGCCAAACTCACAACATCCAGTGGTTTTCAAATGCCAAGAACTCAATTTAGATGCAAAACTAACATTTTCCACACCGTTTAGTTGCAAAGAGCACATTCTCCCTGTTGGCCAATCACAAGACAGCTTCTGGTCATGTGACTTTATACAGCTGCAAGCCAATATCATTATTGTCTGTTCAACTCGTAACCTCTACATAATAAATAAATATTTATAAGTGTATTCCAACAATGCAATTGGTTTCATTTGTCTAAATCTTTCATAAACTTGGCCAAATTGTCTATTGTTTTGTCTGAAGTAATTAATTTTGTGTAGTGTCAAAAGTAACATTCTCCAGCTTGTTCAGACACAAAACTCACAGTCTCCAGTGTTTGGATACAAAAGTCACATTCTCACAAATGAAAACCTGTTTTTCAGATAAATTAATATAAATAATGAAACATAGTTTATACATGAATGTGTAATTAAGTATAGACTGCAACAAAAGCAAAGTCTCTTAGAGATTCCATTAGTTACATTTAAGAAGTTTATTTTAGTTCCTGTAAAATTAGAAAAAGTGGAAAACTTGATCTGATGATGATTGCTTGGCAATACTGACAATGGCTTCAAACACCATAATGTGGCATGGCGCTGTGTGAGTTCCAAGAAGTATTTGCTATCCATTGTGCTTGGAGTGATGTAGCATTGTGAGAGGTCAACAGGTGTCTAGTGGCTATTGTTCTCCACTGCTGGGTGGGGCACTTCGAGAGGCGTGGCCCACTGAGAGGAGAGCACTCGCAGTAATTAATCAATGTTGAGTGCAACAAGAAGCTACAACACTCCTCTTCTTCACAACAAGAGTTGAAGACGCGTGATGTAGAGATAAGAGGTACGATACTTACACGTGTCTAGCAAGTCCATCTTCCTAGCTTATTTGCACAGTGTCGTGGACCAGTTTCCTTTCTCACAACATCATTTCATCTCCTTCAAACGGACTACGCTAATCATACGTCTGCGTCTGCGGTGGGTTTTAAAATAAATGTTAACAAACGTTATAACAAATCATTTAAATTTCGAATATCTAAAAACAAAATCAAATAGGCTAGAATACCAAAAACAAATGGAAAATGAAATTTAAAAAACAAATCAAATGTGAAGGCGAAAAACTAAAGAGACCAAAAACAATAAACACACGAAACCCGAAACAAAAATGAAATCTAAATTAAAATGACAATTTGAAGGAAAAAAAAGTTTTGTCCTGTGAGTGGATCGACCACTGAGTAGGAAGACGCCATACTTGTGAAGTTCAGGACCAAGTTTATTTATTTATTTATTTATTTATTTATTTATTTATTTGTGTCAGAAGTACACAAGAAGAGACATAAACATGAAAACATGAAAGAAAATATAAGGTACAGTCAAAAAGTAACGAGCCAGAAGCATAATTACAGAAACCAGTACCTGTATGTTAGAGTATTGGCCCTGGCTGTTGAGGCACTTGTCCCATTGTGACACGAGGCGGTGAATGGCTGTCTCATAAAATTCCTTGGGCTGTGATGTGAACCAGTTCCGCACGTGCAGCTGGACGTCGACGTCCGAGGTGAATCGTTGGCCCCGCAGAGCCCTTTTCAGGGGACCAAACGTGGCGTAATCACAGGGAGAGAGGTCTGGACTGTATGGAGAGTGACCGAGAACCTCCCATTTGAATTTCTGCAGGAGTGCCGCGACTGTGTTGGCCGTATGAGGTCTTGCATTGTCGTGGAGCAGAATGACCCACCGGGTGAGATTGCCTGGTCGTTTTGTTTTGATCGCTTGGCGAAGGGTGGTCAAGGTTTGCGAGTAACGCTGGGCATTCACTGTTGTCCCGTGCGGCTTGAAGTGTATCAGAAGGGGGCCGTCTTGGACAAAGGAGAACGCCAGCTTTACCTTTCCTGCACTCGTGTGGATGGCCTTGTCTTTTTTTGGATGGTGGTGACCCTGGATGCTTCCACTGGAGGCTTTGTTGTTTGGATTCTGGTTCGAAGTGATGACACCATGACATCTCCAGCCACCACTCGTGCCAGGAACCCATTCCCTTCCCACGCATAGAGCTGCAGATGACCAAGACAGTGGGCCATTCGACCTGCTTCCTGGTGTGGTTGAAGACTGTGGGGGACACATTGGGCACACACTTTGCGCAAGTGCAGTCGTTCCTTCATGATGGTTTGCACACTTCCGACGCTCAATCCGACCACGGCGGCTATGGCGTTCACTATCACTCGGTGGTCCTGGGTAATGAGTGCATCAACCAGCTGGACGTTGTCATCGGTAATGCAGGGGGGTGCCCCAGACCGGGCATCATCGGCTAACGACACCCGTCCTCCCTGAAGCGCTTGTGCCACGCCTTGACCCTTGCAAGGGACATGCAGTATTCGCCGTACACTTGTGACGTTCGGCCATGAATGTCCGTTCCCCCTACTCCTTCCGCTGTCAGAAACCGAACAACAACTCTTTGCTCTTCGGTTGACGCCTCCATGTCACTGTTTGCAATGCGACTGGCAGCGTTGGACGATTGATTCATGCTGCTGCTCGCTTTGTATCGTCACGTCACGTGACGTGCACGCGTGCCCTCTAGCGACGGGCTGTGACCTTCCACGCTCTGGTCGGAACCACACCTCGTTACACACGCTACGATTAGCCGATGTCGTCACCGGTTTGCGCATTCCAGCCTCCGGCTCGTTACGTTTTGAACGCACCTTATATAAATGGACACAAGATCATGCAACTTCAAACAGTTCCTGCCCAATACTTAGCGACTTCGAGAACATTTGAATTTGCTAGAGTCAAATCACTCATTGCACATCTAGGTGGGCACAACGGACAACATAAGAGATGTGTTGTTTGAAATTCGCCACAATCACATCTTGGTAGGAAAATGCCACATATATAAGTTGCCCCTTGATCTTGCAACTTCAGCTCGCAGTCTGTTGAGGGATTTCCAGACAGACCAGTTTTCTGTATGACCAGGAGGCAGAGAGAGGTTCTCTCGGTTCATTCCATTCAGACAAATTGTTGGTTCGCTCCTTCCACACGGAAACTCGTGCTGATGCTACTGTTCCTTGTAATGGCTGAGTAGTTGTTAGAAAGCTCTTCTCGATTTTAATCTCCTATCAGCAGGTTGGTATCCGAAGAGTGAATGTGAAGTCACAGTAGATGACTTACTCCTTTCATTGTTTGCAGCCATTTCTCGTCTGATTTCAGGTGGAGCAATCCTAGCCAGACAGGGCATAGTAAAGCTGGTCGAAAAGGCTAGGATATCAGAACGTGTTCTAGAAGGTGGCTGGACAATATATCCAGAAATACAGAACAATGCAGTTGAGGCCACACTTTCGATAACCACCCTCTCATTGCTAGATACCGAACCATGGATTTCTGAGCTGCGTAACTCCCCAATCCTGACAGGCAGCACGCTCGTTTTCGAAGGTGAGCAGTTGGAAGATTATCGCTCGCGCAATGGGAGCAATCTACATTCCACAGTTCGCAATTTATGGGTTGTTAAGCCCACACACACCGGAAACTTCATTCACACTCCATAAGCTCGGTGATTGCTTTCATAGAGGAAGCAAAACAAATAAAAACCATCCTCGTTACACTATCGCATGGCTAGACGTGGATTATCATGCGCAACAGCATAAACACACACTTAATATGCAGTTTGTAACATGGAGCGTAACAAATATAACTACCGTACTCTTCGCGGAGGTGACTTTAAATTTATCAATTTCCTTCCTTCCTTCCTTCTTGGTCTTCTTTTTCTAATAATAATAGTATATAATAATAATAATAATAATATCGTATGGCCTCGGGTGCCTGGTGCAAGCTTTGTTAATTGACACCCAGAGGGTAGCTTGCATGTCGAATTTCGTCGTTCCTTTGAACGCTATGAAAGTCAAGGAGGTTAGATATCTAAACTCCTTGACACTACAGCGCTTTCAAGTAGAGAATGGAGGAACTTTGTGTTGGCGGAAAATCCCGAGATTAATTTTGCCATTGAACACGGCCTACTGAATTCAAATAGGTTCTTTAACATGCCAACAACGTATGACATGAGTGTCGTGATTTTTGTCGCCTTCAAAAATCACTTACCATGGCCAGGGGCTAACCTGCGATCTTGGAGTTGGTAGGCCGACACTATAACCACTCACCCACCGTGGCAAGCTAATAATAATAGTAATAATTTACTATTATTAACTCCTAGAGATTTGGAATACGACTATCTTCCAACCTACTGTCGAGCAACGTATTATGTGGACTCGAGTTTGAAGGTTGTTTGTGAAGTAACCAATAGACCTACATAAAATCCAACAACATCATTTTCGTTGTTCTATTTTACGTTAGTTCATGTAGGTTTGGAATTTTTAATTTATATTTTAATATTTTTTATCGCAGTTGGAACACAAAAAGTACCCGATTTTATGCGTGTTTCAACCATGCGTCACATTTAAGAATTAATATCTCAAACACCCGTAATTAGATGGAATTCAAATTTTAACACAATATACAATGGGATGTTGTATAACTGGTTTATTAATTTCAACATTTTGTATGTCCAAGAAACAAAGTTGTTATCATTTTTGTAAGGTAACTTTTCCTCGGCTCGGGGTGGTTGGAAAATGTAGTTCTTGGTCGCGTTGTAATCCTTATACATCACATAGTTATGCTGTATGACTGTGAAATACGTAAATTAATTCACTTATTTTATATCGGTTTGTATTTATACGGGGAAGTAAGTAATGGTTCACCAGCTAGCCGCTCCGGGGAAAACTGTACAGCGTTGCCGAAATGAAGCCCATCACGCATCATGGCGCGCCTCGCTCGGAAGTAAAGGACTCCATCTCAGCAACGCTGGACAGCTTTCCCCAGAGCGGCTAGCTGGTGAACCATGTCTTATTTCCCCGTATAAATACAAACCTATATAAAATAAGTGAATTAATTTACGTATTTCACAGTCATACAGCATAACATTTTCATGTATAAGGATTACAACGCGACCAAGAACTACATTTTCCAACCACCCCGAGCCGAGAAAAAGTTACCTTACAAAAATGATAACAACTTCGTTTTTTGGACGCACAAAATTTTGAAATTAATAAACCAGTTATACAACATTCCAATGTATACTGTGTTAAAATTTGGATTTGATCTGATGACGGGTTTTTGAGATAATAATTCCTACATGTGACGCATGGTTGAAACACGCTTAAAAACGGGCACTTTTTGTATTCCAACTGCGATAAAAGAATATTAAAATATAAATTATAAATTCCAAACATACATGAACTAACATACAATAGAACGACAAAAATGATATTATTGGATTTTATGTAGGTCTATTGGTTACGTTACAAACAACCTTCAAACTCGAGTGCACATAATTCTTTGGTCGACAGTAGATGGGCCACCTCCCTTATTCATCCTCTTCATAAAATAGAAGGAACGCACGAACCGGAGGCCATTATGAAATCACTGATGCAATGCGGAATTCAATAAGCTTTCAATAAGGGTAACTTTCGGTAGTCACATGGCAAGATTGCCTCCGAACAGGCTGACCAATCTTCTGGCGAAACAAGAAGGTCCGTACCACTTGGCTGACTGAAGCAGAGAAGGACAACAAAGAACTGGGACCAACAGACCTACAAGACAGACAAACTGTGAGATATAATATGGAGGATAAACCTCTAAACAAAGGCACCCCTTGGAGGAAAGAAGAGGAATGCGCCGGGAAAAGATGCACCAGTACGGGAAACGATCAAAATCCAGCCGTAAACAAGCAGGGTCCACAGTAGGCCCATCCGAAGGAGGAAGAAGAAGATGTAGAAACTCTAGCTTGGATGGTATGTGGTGAAGCTTCAAGGTCACGGTGGGAGCTGGAGTGCTGGAGAAGACACCCCGCACGTAGCTTGCTGAGCTTAGGACGATTGCATGCACAGTTTTTAACCAACAGCACGGTGAACAAGGAGTGACTACGTTCGCTGTCTCCCCCACCACTGAATCCTGCGCACCCTGAAGCCGTCAGCTTGACCTTGATGCTCCACCACAAACCACCCTTTATATCGACCGGGTACAAAAGCTGTATGAGCAAGTGTGCGTCAGAATGTAATAAAAATAGACGGAACAAGATTTATATAAATACATTATTACTGGTGTACTTGTTTCTGATTTATGTAGGAATAGGGACATGGTGGTTATCAGCACTGTGTATTTGACATAATGAATATTGCTACCCCTCACTACCGTCTTTATGAGAGCGAGAATGAGATGAGTCGTTAAGGTGGGAGCTCTTCCGAATGCCGATCTCATTACAGGAGTTAATGACCTCCATTCACTCACCTCTATTCATTTAAGGATGAATGAATGAATGAATGGAGTTGTAAGGAGGCGGCCGTGGCCTATTACAAGGACCGTCCCACTATTAGCCTAAGAGTTGAAATTGGGAATCAACGGTACGGTAACCATTTCAAGGACGGCCGACAGTTGAGTTTGAACCCAACGAGAACAGAGTGGATAACATTCTTGGCAGTCAGAGTGGAGACCCGGCTCTGCCAAGATATTTAATTCTAGTCAGCGCTAGAACAGGGAACACTCAGCCTCATGAGTCAAAACTGAGAAGAGACGGGTTGAATTCCTCCCTCAACCATCCTGGAAGTGGCTTTCCGTGGTTTCCCCACTTCTACTCCAAACAAATGCCAGGATGGTACCTAACTGAAGGCCACGGCCGCCTCCTACCCAAAGTCTACCTCAATAAAAATATAGCCTACACACTACTACTGACATCACAATGCAGACAAATTCTACACACACGGGGCTACATGACCCCGCTGTCTCAAAGCTCCTAACTTATCAACCACAAGAACGAAAACGGTTCGGTTGCATGGCTTACCCGCCTTCGCCTCTGGATACTGTTGTATCTGCTAGTGCTGGTCCCTAGCCCGGACAAAGGAGGAGGGCGAATGACTGGTAATATAGCCTTAGTGGGTGCACTTACAACGAGCTGGTGCTTCCATAAAATCCTGAGAAATACTTTAGCTGCCAGCAATTCCTACCCCGAATGGGGAGTGTGAAGGAGAGTGCCCGGTGTCCTAAATCGTTCCTTCTCGGCTAAGGTATGATGACCCTGATATAAGAGTCCTCCAGGTTGGGGGTTGGGCGTAGGGTTAACTCCCCTACCTCGTAAAAAGAGATATGTTACTGATACCTTAAGATTGCCTCGGAAAAATCGGATAATTTGGAGATGACTTGGCGACAAAGACGGCTAACGTGAAGGAAAACTGATTGGCTACTTGGAATGTGAGGACATTGAAGAGACCAAGCAAGTTTAAGGAATTAAGCTGGGTGTTAATTGCTGAAGGAGGAAAGCTGACGACCTATATGAAGCGCCGTTGTCGTGCGATTTGCGGACGTACTAGTTGCGGACATGGTATGAAGGTCATGAGTAGATGGTGGACAAGGGTCGGGAAGTCAGAAGCCGAGGTTATTCCCTGGGGATTCCTGGGAGGTTAGGTTAAATATACTTAAGGCCCATGCCAGTTGCTCGTCTCTTTTCCAAAGTACAACGTCCTGCAGTAATGGAATTTATTCTCTCAACTGAAAGGAAGCCTTCCCTAATTTTTGAAGGGTGCCGATACCGGCAGCATCGCGGGGTGAGTTAGCCGTGGTCGTTACGGCATGACTGCTGGCAGTCGCTCACATCCGGGAGGCGAAGAGGTTCGAATCCCCCCGCCGGCAACCTTGAAGATGGTCTTCTGTGGTTTCCCATCTTCCTTCCAGGCAAATGCCGGGGTTGGTCCCTAACTATAGACCACAGCCGCTACCTTCCAACTCCTCGACCTTCCCTTCCAACTTTCCTCCCCAACGGTACTTGTAGCTCACCCATTGGGTGTCCGTCTCGAAGCAGCTACAAAAACTGGCGAGACCAACATGTCCTCTGACACTCCCGGCATTAAAAGCCATACGCTAAAAAAATAAAAAATAAACAACAGCAGCATCGCAAATCTGGGAATGCTATCCACTGGGTGTGTGTTCAGGAGCGGCGCGTGAAATGTAAGGTTGCATTTAAAGCTATCACCAGTGAGAGAAAGCGCGAGGGAAGGTTTTTAACAATAGTCATTTTAACAAGGTTTATAACAAATTAAATTTCCTGACAGAGCGTGGAATCGAAACCGTTACTCCGCAGTGGTAGCCAATCATGGTAACCACTACACCCTCATAATGTTCATCCTAAGAATATCGCAGATAGCGAGCCCTTTTTTCCAGACCGGCGTAAAGGCAATGAAGTAGAATGGCTACACCTGGCCAGATCTGTGAGAACTATTGTTTCATATTTCCGGCCGCTAATTGGTGGCAAGAGGCAAGCTATGTTCGCAAGTAGCACGGGTCATTGGGGGTGGCGCAGGAAATGTCCGCAACTAGCACGGGTCGTTGGGGGTGGCGCAGGAATGTCCGCAACTAGCACGGGTCGTAGGGGGTGGCGCAGGAAATGTCTGCAACTAGCACGGGTCGTAGGGGGTGGCGCAGGAAATGTCTGCAACAAGCACGGGTCGTAGGGGGTGGCGCAGGAAATGTCTGCAACTAGCACGGGTCGTTGGGGGTGGCGCAGGAATGTCCGCAACTAGCACGGGTCGTAGGGGGTGGCGCAGGAAATGTCTGCAACTAGCACTGGTCGTAGGGGGTGGCGCAGGAATGTCCGCAACTAGCACGGGTCGTTGGGGGTGGCGCGGGAAATGTCTGCAACTAGCACTGGTCGTTGGGGGTGGCGCGGGAAATGTCTGCAACTAGCACGGGTCGTAGGGGGTGGCGCAGGAAATGTCTGCAACTAGCACGGGTCGTAGGGGGTGGCGCAGGAAACGTCCGCAACTAACACGGGTCGTTGGGAGGTGGCGCAGGAAATGTCCGCAACTAGCACGGGTCGTAGGGGGTGGCGCAGGAAATGTCTGCAACTAGCACGGGTCGTAGGGGGTGGCGCAGGAAATGTCTGCAACTAGCACGGGTCGTAGGGGGTGGCGCAGGAAACGTCCGCAACTAACACGGGTCGTTGGGAGGTGGCGCAGGAAATGTCCGCAACTAGCACGGGTCGTAGGGGGTGGCGCAGGAAATGTCTGCAACTAGCACGGGTTTTGGGGGTGGCGCAGGAAATGTCTGCAACTAGCACGGGTCGTAGGGGGTGGCGCAGGAAATGTCTGCAACTAGCACGGGTCGTAGGGGGTGGCGCAGGAATGTCCGCAACTAGCACGGGTAGTAGGGGGTGGCGCAGGAAATGTCCGCAACTAACACGGGTCGTTGGGAGGTGGCGCAGGAAATGTCTGCAACTAGCACGGGTCGTAGGGGGTGGCGCAGGAAATGTCCGCAACTAGCACGGGTCGTAGGGGGTGGCGCAGGAAATGTCTGCAACTAGCACGGGTTTTGGGGGTGGCGCAGGAAATGTCTGCAACTAGCACGGGTCGTAGGGGGTGGCGCAGGAAATGTCTGCAACTAGCACGGGTCGTAGGGGGTGGCGCAGGAATGTCCGCAACTAGCACGGGTCGTTGGGGGGGGGGGGGTGCAGGAAATGTCTGCAACAAGCACGGGTCGTAGGGGGTGGCGCAGGAAATGTCCGCAACTAACACGGGTCGTTGGGTGTGGCGCAGGAAATGTCCGCAACTAACACGGGTTTTGGGGGTGGCGCAGGAAATGTCTGCAACTAGCACGGGTCGTTGGGAGGTGGCGCAGGAAATGTCCGCAACTAGCACGGGTCGTAGGGGGTGGCGCAGGAAATGTCTGCAACTAGCACGGGTTTTGGGGGTGGCGCAGGAAATGTCTGCAACTAGCACAGGTCGTAGGGGGTGGCGCAGGAAATGTCTGCAACTAGCACGGGTCGTAGGGGGTGGCGCAGGAATGTCCGCAACTAGCACGGGTCGTTGGGTGTGGCGCAGGAAATGTCCGCAACTAACACGGGTCGTTGGGAGGTGGCGCAGGAAATGTCCGCAACTAACACGGGTCGTTGAGAGGTGGCGCAGGAATGTCCGCAACTAGCACGGGTCGTTGGGGGTGGCGCAGGAAATGTCCGCAACTAGCACGGGTCGTTGGGAGGTGGCGCAGGAATGTCCGCAACTAGCACGGGTCGTTGGGGGTGGCGCAGAAAATGTCCGCAACTAGCACGGGTCGTTGGGGTGGCGCAGGAAATGTCCGCAACTAACACGGGTCGTTGGGAGGTGGCGCAGGAAATGTCTGCAACTAGCACGGGTCGTAGGGGGTGGCACAGGAATGTCCGCAACTAGCACGGGTCGTTGGGGGTGGCGCAGGAAATGTCTGCAGCTAGCACGGGTCGTTGGGAGGTGGCGCAGGAAATGTCTGCAACTAGCACGGGTCTTTGGGGGTGGCGCAGGAAATGTCCGCAACTAGCACGGGTCGTTGGGTGTGGCGCAGGAAATGTCCGCAACTAACACGGGTCGTTGGGGGTGGCGCAGGAAATGTCCGCAACTAACACGGGTCGTTGGGGGTGGCGCAGGAAATGTCCGCAACTAGCACGGGTCGTTGGGGGTGGCGCAGGAAATGTCTGCAGCTAGCACGGGTCGTTGGGAGGTGGCGCAGGAAATGTCTGCAACTAGCACGGGTCGTTGGGTGTGGCGCAGGAAATGTCTGCAACTAGCACGGGTCGTTGGGGGTGGCGCAGGAAATGTCCGCAACTAGCACGGGTCGTTGGGAGGTGGCGCAGGAAATGTCCGCAACTAGCACGGGTCGTTGGGGGTGGCGCAGGAAATGTCTGCAACTAGCACGGGTCGTTGGGGGTGGCGCAGGAAATGTCTGCAACTAGCACGGGTCGTTGGGAGGTGGCGCAGGAAATGTCCGCAACTAGCACGGGTCCTTGGGGGGTGGCGCAGGAAATGTCCACAACTAGCACGGGTTTTGGGGGTGGCGCAGGAATGTCCGTAACTAGCACGGGTCGTTGGGAGGTGGCGCAGGAAATGTCCGCAACTAGCACGGGTCGTAGGGGGTGGCGCAGGAAATGTCCGCAATTAACACGGGTCGTTGGGTGTGGCGCAGGAAATGTCCGCAACTAGCACGGGTCGTTGGGGGTGGCGCAGGAAAAGTCTGCAACTAGCACGGGTCGTTGGGAGGTGGCGCAGGAAATGTCTGCAACTAGCACGGGTCGTTGGGGGGGCGCAGGAAATCTCGCAACTAGCACGGGTTTTGGGGGTGGCGCAGGAAATGTCCGCAACTAGCACGGGTCTTTGGGGGTGGCGCAGGAAATGTCCGCAACTAGCACGGGTCTTTGGGGGTGGCGCAGGAAATGTCCGCAACTAGCACGGGTTTTGGGGGTGTCGCAGAAAATGTCCGCAACTAGCACGGGTCTTTGGGGGTGGCGCAGGAAATGTCCGCAACTAGCACGGGTCTTTGGGGGTGGCGCGGGAAATGTCCGCAACTAGCACGGGTCTTTGGGGGTGGCGCAGGAAATGTCTGCAACTAGCACGGGTTTTGGGGATGGCGCAGGAAATGTCTGCAACAAGGACGGGTCGTTGGGGGTGGCGCAGGAAATGTCCGCAACTAGCACGGGTCTTTGGGGGTGGCGCAGGAAATGTCTGCAACAAGGACGGGTCGTCGGGGGTGGCGCGGGAAATGTCCGCAACTAGCACGGGTCTTTGGGGGTGGCGCAGGAAATGTCCGCAACTAGCACGGGTCGTCGGGGGTGGCGCAGGAAATGTCTGCAACAAGGACGGGTCGTCGGGGGTGGCGCGGGAAATGTCCGCAACTAGCACGGGTCTTTGGGGGTGGCGCAGGAAATGTCCGCAACTAGCACGGGTCTTTGGGGGTGGCGCAGGAAATGTCTGCAACAAGGACGGGTCGTCGGGGGTGGCGCGGGAAATGTCCGCAACTAGCACGGGTCTTTGGGGGTGGCGCAGGAAATGTCTGCAACTAGCACGGGTCGTTGGGTGTGGCGCAGGAAATGTCTGCAACAAGGACGGGTCGTCGGGGGTGGCGCGGGAAATGTCCGCAACTAGCACGGGTCGTAGGGGGTGGCGAAGGAAACGTCCGCAACTAGCACGGGTTGTTGGGGGTGGCGCAGGAAACGTCCGCAACTAGCACGGGTTGTTGGGGGTGGCGCAGGTAATGTCCACAACTAGAACGGGTCGTCGGGGGTGGCGCGGGAAATGTCCGCAACTAGCACGGGTCGTAGGGGGTGGCGCAGGAAACGTCCGCAACTAGCACGGGTTGTTGGGGGTGGCGCAGGAAACGTCCGCAACTAGCACGGGTTGTTGGGGGTGGCGCAGGTAATGTCCACAACTAGAACGGGTAGTTGGGGGAGGCGCGGGAAATGTCCGCAACTAGCACGGGTCTTTGGGGGTGGCGCAGGAAACGTCCGCAACTAGCACGGGTTGTTGGGGGTGGCGCAGGTAATGTCCACAACTAGAACGGGTTTTGGGGGTGGCGCAGGTAATGTCCACAACTAGAACGGGTTTTGGGGATGGCGCAGGAAATGTCTGCAACTAGCACGGGTCGTAGGGGGTGGCGCAGGAAATGTCCGCAACTAGCACGGGTTGTTGGGGGTGGCGCAGGTAATGTCCACAACTAGAACGGGTAGTTGGGGGAGGCGCGGGAAATGTCCGCAACTAGCACGGGTTTTGGGGATGGCGCAGGAAATGTCTGCAACAAGGACGGGTCGTTGGGGGTGGCGCAGGAAATGTCCGCAACTAGCACGGGTCGTTGGGTGTGGCGCAGGAAATGTCTACAACTAACACGGGTCGTTGGGTGTGGCGCAGGAAATGTCCGCAACTAGCACGGGTCGTGGGAGGTGGCGCAGGTAATGTCCACAACTAGCACCGAAAGTGTATCAATTAGGGTTGTCCGCAACGACCACGCATTCGTAGCGCCGATCAGTAAGTATGCATGGCTTCCCTGGACTAGGGAATAGTGGAATGTAATAAATTTGAGCTCTTTGTGATTCCCCTCACTAATGTTTTATTTGAGTGACTGTACAGATGTTTTATAAGGCAATATGGCAACCCTGTTTCTACTTAATACGAGATCCCTTTGTGAAGTGCTAGCCAGAGGCCTGTGCTGCAGGTAGTTCTCAGAAGAGGAGTGGTTGTAATTATCTTACATCATCCTATATAATCCCTATCATTTTCTTGCTGCTCTTCTGCTGCTACGTTCGAGATTTCTTATCTAAGACTGCACGCCTGCTTTATTCAAGAACATTGACGTGCTACTTTGATGAAGGAATGTAAAAAAAGCTGGCAAGTAACTTCTCGGAATGGAACGAGCTCTGCAAAGTGTTTTGACCTAGAAAAGTAAGTACTCGTCTCTGTTTCCAAGTGCGCACTCAGCCATCTCCACCTTGCCAATCGAATGGAAACAAACGAAAATGAGCAGGTTCTTGTTACTTTCCTCGAAATGTCGTGTAAATCATCCAAGTTTATTTGTGGACTTTGAAATGCTTTGAAGTCATATTTTCAAGGTGGGTAGATTATTAGCTTGGGAATAACCTAACCCCCAAGGGAAGATGATGAAGGAAAAGAAGTGGGTTTCGGACTGGAGAAAAAGGATTGAGAAATATGAAGAGAGTTTGACATAAGTTATAACTAAGAGTTCTTGCTCAAATTCCAAAAGTGGTGAACACCCTATCAATAGAAAATGAAAATCCACAGCCTGCTTCCAGTCTCCGACCGGGTCAGGAATGGAATGAATGAAGCCCCCATCTAGCGGCGAGGATATGAACTGTGCCGGCTGCCGAGGCCTGACGCACTCCTCTGGGGCAATGACTAAATGAATGACAGATGAAATAAAATGATAGTGGAGAGTGTTGCTGGAATGAAATTTTGACAGGGAAAACCGGAGTACCCGGAGAAAAACCTGTCTGCCTCCGTTCTGTCCAGCACAGATCTCACATGGAGTGACCGGGATTTGAACCACGGACCCAGCGGTGAGAGGCCGGCGTGCTGCCGCCTAAGCCACGGAGGCTCACCCTATCAATAGATTTATTTTTATTAAAGAGGGCATGAACCTAGGAAGAGTTAGGGAAGACAGGATCTTGCCTAACCTTTATGTTCGAGAAATGATAAAGCGAAAAACAAATCTTTAATTTATTTAACAATGTAAAAGGAAGCAGTTTTGTAACAAATATATAATTTTGATTTTTTATAAACAATTGGGGTCGCAGACCTCCGAAAACATCTCTAAAGCTTGCGCCAGGCAATTGATAATTCTTTTGGTTTTAAACCTTTTATATGCTTTAAAATCTTCGTATGATTTTGAAATGGCTAAGATGAATAAATGAAAAATTTAAAGATAACTGACGTAATTAAAGTTAAACAATAAATCAAGTACAAGGTGTGTACTTTAAGGATTTCTAGATAAGTATCTTAGAAATAATAACAACTTCGAAAGCAACAACAAAGAAACAGGAAGAAGTGAAATAGAAGTTTCTATAACTTCTTGTATTTATACAGAAATACGCTTAATGATTATACATAGAAGATTATACAAATAGGGCAGGTCACTTATTGTGAAACCTGAAAAGAACAATCGAAAGTAAGTTTCTAGAACTCCTATGTTTAAGTAGGGATCACGAGAAAAATGGGGCAAGTTTCCCTTTCGTGAAACCTAGAGATAACTCACTTTGGAGTTGAAAGAATTGGATTCCCTCATTAGAAGGGAGAAACAATATAATTTGAGGCGTGTACTAGACACGAAGTTTTACAGGCATTAATTCGTTGTACGTGGAACAAGTAAGGGAGGGCACTTATTGAGAGTGACACCTCATTGAAAAAAAGACCTAAAGTAACAATTTTAATATTTTGGTTTGTTAGTAAAGGGTTTGGGAAAGATCAAATGGGATTGTGGAAAAGTGTTCATGGCCGTATTTATTGTACTCGGACGAGCGCGACGCGGATGAAAAGTTGAACAGGCACTTTTTTCACTATAGTCTGTTGATATAGTTGAAAAGTTCACTGTAGTAGCGCAAAATGTTGATAGTAAGGATAGTTATTGCAATGGTGGAAAATAGCTAGTTACACTAGATTAGCGAGAGTCTATTGCTTGAGAAACTTGTAGGTTATAGTTGAATGCACCAGAAAAATCCCAACGGAGGAAGAAAAATTAGATATTGATTAGCAGTTCATAAGGAAGATTCCTTAAATTGAAAAAGTATTCCCATATGTGAGTGGAAAGTACATGACAGTATAACTGGTAGATAGAGTGCAGGTTCTGGAAGGTTCCAGAGCAATGATAACTTGTTTAAATTGGGTAGAGAATCCCTCGGCGGAAAGCTAGATTATATAGACAGTGGGTATTTTGGAAATATCCCTCGATGTGAGATAGCATCTCAGAAAATCTTTCATATTGAAAGTTAGACTTGATAGTTTAAGTTTGATCAAGAAGATCTCTAGAAAGCAGTTATTTTCACATATTAACTTTCATCGTCTATAAAATCCAAATAAACGCATTGAGCCTTTTAAAAGCGATGAGAATGAGGTTAAAACATGAAGTCGGTACTTATCTTTGCTTCATGAAGAAGGCGATGTTGCAGTTGACGGTTGATTCTAAAATTCGAACATGGTGTCGAATTTAAAATTTGCCTCTAGAGTTGAGGAGGCGAGCTTTAGTTAAGCTTTAACTGACTGGTTTGACTTCCGACGTACAAGTGAAGGCTGCTAGACGCAGAGAATGTACACTGGCCTAGACGGCATGTCCAACAAGAAGTTGAGTGCACTGAGAGGGTGAGCGGTTGCTCACGGCACGGAGACAAGTCGAGACGAAGTGTAGAAGTGAAGTGACCGAGCGAGCGGGCCGCGCGCGCGGAGAAGAGAGCAGTAGGAGGAGGCGAGAAGAGGGGGTAGCGGGCGAATAAGGGGAGGAAACAAAGAGGTTATACATAAACATGAAAAAACTTTACAAAAACAAAATTCTTCTTGGAGCGGTGTCTTCACTGAGTAGTTGGTTGGTGAAGAACACGACGCCCTGCGGATTAATGTAGAAGTCTTCATGGCTTGAAGCAATGGAAGTTCAGAAGGCAGCGATAGGACGCTGTCAGGCTGGTTTAGCGGAATATGCGTTTCTGTAAAAAAATGACAGAAAAAATGAGCAAATGCACGGGGCAACGGGAGGTAACAGTTCGATGTTGGTGTGTGCGGGAAAAATGTAAATAAATGGACTGATAAAAAGTAATGAAGAACAGCAAAAGCTAATTCTTTCTTTCCGTGTATTTCCAAAAATACACCACCAGGGTTTCCCTGTTACGTAAATCGTAAGTGCTTGTCAGTTTTCAGTTGACTAAGAGAGTCCAATTGGAAGGTCAAATGCAAAAAGAACTAAGTAAAAAAATTAACGTTTCTCTGTTTTCCATGACCTCGGGTGGTGAAGCATTTTTCTTTTTGTGTAGTCAACGAAACTCTAAAATACCATATTAAAAGTCACAAATATTCAAAAATATTTCCCTTTGTCGCAATGTTGACACAGAGAAGAGGAAATTGTGACATTCTGAGAACAGAGACTTTTGAAATCTTCCATTATTTGTAGGGCCAGTGAAATACAGAGACTGCGTTGAAAGGAATTACAGTGAATGGCGAATCACCTAATGCATATATACAGTATTTGCAGCATTCTGTATGTACAATAAATGTTTGATATCATACAATTTGATATAGTGTACTATTTTTTTAAAATCCCTTATCCTCCCAGGTCGGCTTCGCCCACAGACTCTGCGGGGGATCATTCCTCTGGGAGCTGAACACACTCAGCAGATACAACTGGGGATGGTGAGAGGGCGACCGCTATCTTGGATCTAATTAAGAAAGGGTCAGGGAAGGGCCTTGGACTTGTTGAAAGGAACCGTCCTGGCATTTGCCTGGTGGTGAAAATAGGGAACCACGAGAACAATTTTCAGGATGGCCGAGGCACGAGATAGCGCGCCACCGTGGCCGGTAATTTTATTAATAAGGTTGAATAAGTGCATGTAACGATCCTGCTCTCTTAGGTTGCTGACAAAATATAGTAGCTTTCAGCCGGTCAACACAAAAAATCATTCATATATACAAATATACGTATATACTAATATACATATATACAAATATAAAAACAAGTACTGTAGTTCAGTGAAGAACTAAAGTCTATTTTCATATATCCTACTAATGCCATCAACATACAAAATTTCAGTTTGATTGCTGTAATAGGTTCGTAGATATTGAGAATCGTTTAATACTACGGATGTTCGCCATGTTGGATTTTTATATATGTAGGCCATAGAGTTATGTAGACTAGAGGAAAGTGACAAAAATCGTACCCCCATTTTTTTTAACCTGTATTGTTATTAATTTCATCTTTTTAAAATTTGAATTTTAGCTACATGAGTTTTTTGATATGTTTTCTAACATTGTATCTGGTTCAGATTAACTTATAACAGCCCAGATTTTCCTATGAAATGTTTTCATTAAAAGTAGCAAAAATGATGTCTGGGAAAAATGTTGCCAATGTCGGACCCCAATGAACGTAAAATCACATGAAACCACTAGAAAAGTAATGAAGAAACTGAATATACTTTATTTTTACATTATATAATGTCTTGTTAGGAACATAGCTTATTGTTATGACCACAAAATCCAGAAACCGACCACTTTGAGAGTTTCCCATTTCCTCCCGCAAGGACTGATATCTTTTTGGGCCATCTGAAACAATATTTTGAATGGCTTAAATAAAAACCAAGAATTTTTAATTTGAATTTCAGGAGCCCAACTCAGGGTTATTAGGGGTCCGACTTAGGATTTTTAGGGGTCCGACTTAGGAAAGCCGCGGGGATCCTACATAGGCCATCTTGTACTTGATATTGTCTAGGCTATGAAAAAGAAATTGAATAGGTATTTCGACAAGCAAATACAACATTTATCAAGTGTATGGCTTACTAAAAGCAGTACTGTAAACACAATGTGACTTGCCCTCTTTGAAATATAAAACAATCACTATTCCAAGAGCACGTGTAAAAACATCCACTCACATGAAAACCAGTAATGGCGGAACTGACGGGATACTCCCCACAGTCCAGTGCTGCCACTTCCACAACACAACATTTCCTTTCATACCTTCACATTCAATCTTGTGCCACCATGCGGCAGCACCGTTCAAGCAAAATAATGCAGGGGTCCGACTTTGGTCACTTTCCTTCACTATTACAGGGTCATTATGTGTGTGCACGCCAGTAAGCACGGCAAGCTAAGCCGGCTGTGACTAGCGCAGATCGCGGCCGCGCGCACCCGGTCTAGCCGCCGCTCGGCGCGCACTAGGCCTATCACACTTTTACCAAATATGTTCAATAATGTGTACTTACAGTGCTCATAGGCGATGCTGGAAATGTCCTCCCTCTCTTGTAACACACACCTGACATCGTTTGATGAAAGAATGGACAACATTCTGAAGTTCCGCAGCAGTGATGGCGCCGATTTCATCTCTTATGTACTGTTTAAGTTCATCAATCGAATGTGGATTTTTTCTATACACCCTACCTTTTAGTATTCCCCACAAATAAAATTCATAGATTGCCAAATCCGGGCTTCGTGGAGGCCAAAATTCTAACTTATGATACGTTTAGGACCACCAATAATACGCCGCAATTCCGTCATTGACATTTCGGCTGTATCAGGAGTGGCGGAATCCTGCTGAAAATAATTGGTCAGACGTTCAGCATAAGTAAGTTCGTCGCAGAAGTGGTTAAGGATGTCACTGACATACCGCTTACTGTTTATCGTACCCTCTTGGAAAAATGGCCCAATAATGCGGTGTCCACTAATCGCACACCACACCCCAATCTTCTCATCATGTAAGGGTTTTCAAGAACAATGTCTGGCTTCTGGTCACTGTAGTAACGGTTATTTTGTGAAGTAACATGGCCATGTAAATAAAACCACGCTTCATCACTAAAAAAAATTATTCAGGATCTAATTCCCCTGAGTTTACCTTTTCTAACACCCAGTTACAAAATCGCAACCTCGTATTGTGACCTGGTTCATTTAGCGAGTGCACAACTGGAAGTTTATATGGCTTCAGTTTCAATAATTTAGCTGCATTTCATGCGGAAGATGCATATACGCCCGTTTCTTGTGCTAAACGTTTTAAAGATTTTTCAGGGTTATGTTCCAGTCTTTTGCCAATATCGTCTAATTTTTGTTCTGCAAGAACCCAACGTTGTCTGTCAACTCTTTTATTATATGCAGAGCCTATTTCCTTAAATCGTTTAGCGAGCCTCCTAATTGTACTGGCATTAGGCACAGGTCTCCCTGGAAACTTAATTCGAAATTTTAGTCTCGTTTCAGAACAAGATTTTCTGCTTTTCATATACGAATTATGGATATACACACTTTCGCGTAATGTGAATTGGTGCCTAGGCATGACCAACAATAACAGTAATCACAACAGTCACTAAACGTGCAAGACTGACGTCTAAGCTTTGCAAATACACGCCCATATGAAGGACAAAACACGTGTGAACTAACGATATGAGTCAGCGGAGCGCGCCAATCAGCGGCTGACCGGGTGCGCGCGGCTTAGCTCTGCGCTATTCACAGCTGTGTTTATTGGTGCGCACACACATAATGACCCTGTAGGGCAGGGGTGCCCAACCTTTTTTAACTAAGGGCCACAATGTAAATAGTTGGGGGACCTTGCGGACCAACAACACTCCGGGGAGTTTGGGAGGTATGGATTCTTTTTTAAAAATATAGGTGCATTATGGTGAGTTTTTGGGATGCCTGAGCTCAGTTTTCTTAGTATTGTTCCCGATTTCTATATTTATTTATAGTGGGTAAAAATAAAACGCACACAATTTTTTTAAATCCCTTTAAAATAAAAGTTAGATGATATTCAATACTCTCATACAGCATGAATGACAAAGAGTGAGTATTTATGTTCATTTGACATAATTATTAATCAAATTATCAAATGTTGTTGTTGTTTGAGTCTTCAGCCTTTGACTGGTTTGATGCAGCACTCCATGCCTCCCTGTCCTGAGCTAATCGTTTCATCTCTACAAAGCTACCACACCCTACATCCGAGGCAATCTGTTTAACATACTCTAACCTTGGTCTACCCCTACAGTTCTTGTCCTCGACCCTTCCTTCCATAACTAAACTTGCTATTCCTGGGTGTCTTAGCATGTGTCCTACCAACCTATCTCTTCTCTTCATTAGCAGTCGCCAGAAACATCCCTCCTCTCCCACTCGTCATAATACCTCTTCGTTTGTAACCCTATCTACCCATCTGATCTTCATCATTCTCCTGTAACCACATTTCAAACGCTTCAATTCTCCTCTTTTTTGCTGCACCAATAGTCCAGGTTTCACTTCCATAGAATGCCACGCTCCAGACAAAGGTTTTCAAAAATGTCTTCCTAATACCTAAATCTATATTCGATGTCAACAGATTCCTTTTCTGTAGAAATGCTTTCCTTGCCTGAGCCAACCTACTTTTTATATCCTCTTTGCTTCGTCCATCACTGGCTATTTTGCTTCCTAAGTAACAGAAGTCTCCTACTTCCTTTAGTTCTTCCCCTGCCAATTTGATGTCCATAGAGGAGTCTGATTTATTGCGACTGCATTCCAATATTTTTGTTTTACATTTATTAATTTTCATCATGAATTCTTTCCGTAAGACGGAGTCCACACCATTCAAAAACTCATTCAAATCCTCAGGCGTGTCGGCCAAGATGACGATATCATCAGCAAATCTCAGAGTTGAAGTTATTTCTCCTTGAATCTTCACTCCTACTTTAAATTTCTCTCTAATTTCCTTCATTGCTTGTTCAATGTAAAGATTGAAAAGTATGGGTGATAAGTTGCAGCCTTGCCTCACACCTTTCTGAATACCAGCTTCTCTCTCATGTCCATCAGCTCGAATGACTGCTGTATGGTTTCTGTATAGATTGTAGATCACCCTCCTATCCCTATACTTTATTCCAATCATTTTCAAAATGTCAAACAATTTAGACCAACCAACGTTATCAAAAGCATTTTCTAAGTCTCCAATTGCCATGAATGTTCTCTTATCTTTTCTTATTCTACCTTCCAAAATCAACCTAAGACTTAGTACAGCTTCCCTTGTTCCTACATTTCTCCTGAAACCAAACTGGTATTCGCCCAATTCCGCTTCAATCTGGCTTTCCATCCTCTTGTAAATTATTCTAGACAGGATCTTTGAAGCATGAGTAATCAAGCTGATTGTACGGTAATCCTCACATCTGTCAGCTCCTACTTTCTTCGGTATAGGGATGATTACATTCTTCTTGAAATCAGGGGGTACCTCACCTGTCTCATAAATCCTACACACCAAGTGAAATAACCTGATCAGACCTTCATCTCCTATGCAGCGTAGCAACTCAATCGGTATATCATCTCTACCTGCTGCTTTGTTCCTGCTTAAGTCTTCCAATGCTCTGTCAAATTCTGATCTCAATATTAAATCTCCTTTTGCATCCTCATCAATTTCCTCCTCCCTTTCCATTACATGATTCTCAATCTCCTTTCCTTTATACAAACCCTCTATATAAGCTTTCCATCTCTCAACCTTTTCTTCCCTATCTGTTAGAGGCTTTCCATTTGTGTCCTTAATATTACAGCACTTAGTCTTCTGTTCCCCAAATGTATTCTTAATCCTTCGATAAGCTGTGTCTACTTTTCCTAATTTCAGACAATTTTCTGTACCTGCACATTTCTCTTTCAACCATTCTTCTTTCGCTGCCTTGCACTTCTTGTTAACCTCACTTCTCAGACGTCTGTTTTCTGCTTTCCTCTTTTCATCTCTTACATTCTTGTGTTTCCGCCTTTCATCCATCAATTCTAGTATATCCTGAGTGATCCACGGTTTTCTGCCTATTCTTTCTTTCCTACCAACGTTTTATTCTGCGGATTTTATTTCATTCTCCAAAAGTGTCCATTCGTCTGCAATTGAAGTTTGTTTAGGGTTTTTCATTAGTCCTTCCTTTATACTCTTATTGAATCTTTCGTTTACATCCTTCTCTTTCAGTCTGTCTATTGCCCACGTTTTTGGCTTTTGACTCTTCTTCAGTTTCTTCAACTTTAATCTGCATTTCATAACAACTAGATTGTGGTCAGAGTTTATGTCAGCACCGGGATATGTTTTACAATCCAAAATCTGGTTTCGAAACCTCTGCTTGACCATAATGAATTCGATTTGGTAACGCCCTGTATCTCCTGGTCTCATCCATATTTATATTCTTCTATTGTGGTTATTGAATAAGGTGATAGCTATGACCAACTCGTGCTCGGTGCAGAATTCCATCAGCTTGCTTCCTTGATCATTCCTTTCACCTAATCCGAAATCTCCTACTATCTTCCCTTCTCTTCCTTTTCCTACCACAGTATTCCAATCTCCCATTACTATAACATTTTCATCACCCTTGACATACCTCAGAATTTCATCTATTTCTTCGTAGACCTTTTCAACATCTTCATCATCAGCTTGAATGGTCGGCGTATAGACTTGTACCACTGTGGTGCACGTAGGTTTTGTATTGATTTTTGCTACAATAATCCGTTCACTATATTGCTCATAGTATTCCTCCCGCTGTCCAAGTTTCCTACTCAATATGAGACCAACCCCTGCTTGGCCATTGTTTGATTTAGTGCTAATGACCCTATAGTCTCCTGACCAAAAGTCATGTTCTTCCTGCCAGCGCATTTCACTAATCCCAACCAAATCCAACCTCAACCTATCCATTTCCCTTTCCAAGTTTTCTAACCTTCCACTTCCTATCAGACTTCTAACATTCCACGCTCCGATCCGTAGAATATCAGATTTCCTCTTTGTCACTTCTGTGATGTTAACCCCCTCTCGAGTAGTCCCCACCCGGAGATCCGAACGGGGGACTAGTTTACCTCCGGATTGGAATTTTACAAGGGAGGAGGCCATCATCACATGTAATTATGCATAGAGAGGTGCATATCCTCGGGAATAGCATTACGGCTGTAGTTTCCCGTTGCTTTCAGCCGTGCAGCAGATCGCAGTGTAGCCATTAGTTGGCTAATGTTATCAATATCTTAGCCGTCTATAAGACAAGTAAAGAATTGATTTATTCTGAAAGGTTGCTACTCCCTTTCAGAATAAGTAGTAGCGCATTTCTACTAACAAAAATACTAACGTTCTACTATTAATTAAATACCAAAATTCTACTAACGAAAAAATACTCAAGTTCTACCAACAACAAAATACTACCACTAAAACAGTCTTTCACCAGGCACACTCATATGCATCCTCACACATCATAGTCTAATGAAACAATGAACTATATCTAATAAACAATGCATCTGCCACCAGACACATTCACACACCACATTCCATTGGAACCATGAACTATATCTAATAAACAAACTAACTACATACTTACAACTAAAACTAACTACATACAAAGAGTATACCTATCGAGAATTAACAAGGGGGTTAGTTTCAAAATACGTACAGAATGCAATGTAGAGTCGAAATACTTACAAAAGGCAACTGAAATTCAAAATGCTTACAAAATGCAAATGAGATTGAAAATATGCACAAAATGCAATAGAGGTTCAAAATACTTACAAAATACAATACAATACAGTTTTATCTTGAAACATATTTAGCCGAGACTACATTGTACAGCAGGAACATAATTAACTCTCACCGACAATTCAACTTATGAGCCTACTGTTCTTGTAGCTTAATAGAGAATAGAGAGAGCATAGGAAATCTTCAGTTTTTGGAGCTTTGTAAACACTTTTTGATGTGTTGATGAAATGTTGGACAAACAAGGACTGAAACACAGGTATTTCATGCCTTAAATTGAAATCAGGAACAATATTCATCCTTCAAAACTAAAAGAAAAGGAAAATGGACGTCGGGGTATTTTTGAGTATTTATATATTTTGGCACTGTAACCTTGTCTTTAAGTGTGATTTTTCCTTAAACTAAAGTAAAATATTGGATAAAACTTTTTGGTTGTTTTGTGTTTTAATTTTTTAAATAAATACCAAGATATTGAGAAGGTCGAGCTTTATTACGGTTCTCGAAATGAGCAACAAAGATGTGGGTGGAAAAAACTACTTTTGTAGTAATAAGAGTAGACTATATGAATATTAATTGAAATGTGTATGCCAAAACTCTAAAGGTAATAAAATATATTATTATTATTATGGTGCTTGTTTCATTTTACTTTTACTTTTCACTTATATGGCGATATTTACTTGCCAATAACATTATTATCAAATCAAGTTCATGATAATTCAGTTTAGTGCGATGACTGGAAAAGCTTTGTACCGGTACTTAAAATTTCACTCCACTTGGGATCGAACTTAGTTGCACCAATCATTAATAAGGATGTTAAGTGTTCATCAATGAGTCAATGACTTGGGTAAGGGTGCGCGTGCACTGCTTTGTCCAGTTGGCTTGAGTTGTTGGCGCGGACGAGGAGTGGCGGGCCGGACTAAATAGTCTCGCAAGCCGCATCCGGCCCGCGGGCCGTACTTTGGTCAGTCCTGCTGTAGAGGTTGATTATTGCGTAGGTAAATTATTCAAACGTTCACTTCAATTGCATAATTAATACTGAAGAAATAAAAACTTAATTTTAAAATTTCGCACAGCTGCCATCTTGAGGTTATGTAAACAATTGAACTAAATTAGATAACAATGCATTACAATGTGTATAAACATTTAATGTAGCATATTGCACTGCGCTCAGATGGTTAAATCGCGAGAAAAGTCTATTAAAATGTTTGAACTTCGCTTGGCTGCCATGTTCGTTTTGTACTTTACTGGTTTTTTAAAGTTACATAGATGAACTTCTAGTAGTGCCGTTTATCACCGTACATATTTTCAGGGTGATATCAGTAATAGTTTCGGTGATATAGAATACCGGTGAAATATTTCGCACAGCTGCCATGCTGAATTGGTGAGACGTAATAAAATTTGAAGGGCACGGTCGGGGTCGGCCAAAGTGGTGCTATGACCTCACCGAGTTTTATTGAAATCGCTCCAGCCGTTTAGAAGTTATTAGGGACACACACACACATACGCACATACATACACACACACGGACAAAAGGTGATCTCATACTGTAAGCCTATTTTTAGTCTACTTTTCTCATTTTGCAAAAATGATGAATAAGTAGACTTATGAGTTCGATCTGGGAAAATGTTGTGTGTCTGTCTGTTTGTCTGTCCGTCCATCCGTCCTTATGTCTGACCTGTGTGTGTGTGTGTGTGTGTGTGTGTGTGTGTGTGTGTGTGTGTGTGTGTCCCTATCAACTCTTAAACTGCTGCAGCTATCGAAACCAAATTTGGTAAGAGTAATGATCTATACCTGAATTTATCACGGCCATATTTGAAATTTACCTCAGTGCTACTAACTGCTGAAAAATCGCAATATAAATTTGAGCTCTTTGTTGGATATCTCAGAAGTTATGCATGCGAACTATTCCAAAATTGGCACGCATATAGATAATAACATTCGAGATAAATTTTCAGAAGTCCATTCATGCCAATGTTGCCATCATGATTATAAGCCCGCCGATAGGTCTAATTTCTAAATGCATGTAACTTCTATACTGTCGATTGGATTTGAACCAAATTTCGTATGTACTATGTGTATTACAACAGATATGACTGTGCGTATTCGTAAGAACCAGCAGGGCTGCCAACTCTTAATAAATGCTCTCTTTATTTGTTTAGTCCTAATATCAATATATCAGAAAGTATGCAAGCCATCAGCTCTAAACTTTGCACACGTAGGCTATAGTACCTAACATTCTAGATTAATTTGGAGTAACAAATATACCTCAGTGCTGCCAACATGATTCTAGGCTTTCAGATATTTTCAATTTTTAATTACATGTAACTTCTATACTAACAAATAGTTTTTATCCAAAATTGGCACTGTAATAGATCGTAATATTTCAGATTAATTCTGAGCATCACATACATGACATTGTTCCCAACATGAGTTTACGCGCACTGATAAATCCAATATCAAACAGCATATAACGTCCATACTATCCATTAGACTTCAACCAAATTTTGTATATGCATTCTATACCTTAGGAGATGAAACTAAGAATATATTCAGTCATCATAGCTGTTAACTGTAGTAAGTTACTGTATTAGGCTGCACTATTTCATGTGTATTTCAAACTGCAGTACTTAGAAATGTTAGTATTACCAACCTGATTTCGTCATTATTCTAGATAAGTCTATATAGATTGGCATGAATCTTAAATTTTAAGAAAAGTAGGCTGTTTAGTTCGCTACGGAACTCCTTGTTTCATAAAGGAAAATAGGCTAAAGACAGTCATCCTCCTCCAAACGAATGTATGAAGGTGTACTGTAGCTGTGATACACTTAAGCAGTAAGCCCTAAAACTACTGTGGAATTGTAAACTAATACTCGGATATGAGCTACATGTACTCTGTTGAGATGATTAAAAGCTATAACTAGAGCATAAAATATTGTTTGTCTATTCCTAATGTGTTCAAAGATCTACTGTTGTTACCAGTGGCGTACGCAGGATTTCCTTCTGGGGGGTTTCATTACTATAGAAGGGTAGTTGTGTAGGCCTATACTATTAAAGGGGCAGATAACCTTGCTGTTCCGCCCCTAAAACGAGTCATAATCATAATCATCATACATTATTAAAATATTTCTATTAATAGTCATAAGAAACAGTAATTAAATAAACATTCTCTTTGGATGAAAGCTATTTTGGGCTTCATTATATTTTAAACACAATATAAAAGATGTTTTTAAATCATGTCCATGCGTGATTCCTTATAATATTGATATTATGTGAGAGAAAAATAATGTTTTGTTGTGCATTGTCTCACTGCCATTACTACTGACTCTCAAAATGTGCCTATCCTAATGACTTTATCTGTATCATTAATTGGAATAAATTGCAGAAACTCCTCATGTACCGAATTATCTTTAACGAAACGGGCACACACAATTAAAGCTATGTGATAAAAGTTACCGATCGCACACTTTCATTTCATTTCATATTTATTTATCAGTGCCTTACACTATATTTACAGTAGGCTATACTGAAGGGAGTCTCTGAAAAGAGCAAAGCCCCACTTCGCATTCGGGATGCGTCAGAGCCCCCAACCAGAACTTACACAGAAAAACGTCCCATGGCTAACTCCAACGATGAAGGAGGACTCTCGCTGCGAGTAGAGTGCAGGACATTTACCGAGTGACGAACGTGATCACATTTAACATATATACACGAGTAAGGAAGGCGGTAATGCAAAGCAGGTGATAGATGGGACAATATATGGATTCAGGTAAACAAATGTCTCTTGGGGGGGGGGTTGTGGGTTGTTAAACCCTAACCCCCCGCCGTCGCACAGTGGGTCAAAATCGAAATCTAGGGGGACAAAATTATTTTTACGTTTTAATCATGAATTTAGAGTGAAAGCAACGTATATAATTTGTTTACTTCATAATAATCATCAGTTAAGACCTTTTAAAGCTACGTCTACACATGCAGGACATTGTCTATGACAAGGAGTTGGATAGAGCATTCAGTTACCTCTTCAGAACAATTTTCTACCCCTAATTTACTTTTAACAAAGTCACAAAGTTCCACTTTTGACATAATCGTCGAACCCAGTGCTTCAAACAGTTATAAACGTGTGAGAGCTGGTTGCGCGGCATCTTCTAAAACGTAAAATAACTAAGTAAGTTGCAAAAAGATGCAAAAAATCTTACAACAGGCCTAAACTACAAGACTTTATCTAAATTTTAACATTAAGTAGAAAGTGACGCAGAGTGACGCGACAAACTACACATCTAAGTGAAAATATGATTTTGAAAATAATAGTTAAATATTATATAATGCAAATGTAGCTAAAATTACGTAACAATTACGCCCATTAACAACTGAAACACGTTACAGAGATCATACCTTCAGCTGCATGTTCCATCTTAAAGCATGACACTAACCACAAAGACAACCAAACCACAGCCACTTACATTCACCCTCCAATTCAGACTGCTCTAACAGTGGTGACAGATTTACACTAAGATGTGTTTATATCCCAGAATAGTGAGCGGCAATTGTGTGAGAATGCTGTAGAAGTTTTTTTAAATTAAAATAAATAATGTAGTCCTCCTAGATTTCGATTTTGACCCACTGTGCGTCGGTACGCCACTGGTTGTTACTTTACTTTCCTTAAACCAAGGAACACACTCTGCGTGTAACACGTGACAGCCAAGTTTCTACAGTGGTTGCTTGTGACGTCACGGTGGTGGTGAACATAAAGCCCTTCCGCCAGGTTCTCATACTGAAGGTCAAGGTGATCTTCCCACAAACGATGTTCCGAGCCGCGGAACCGGTCTGCCAGTCAAGGACCGTGAAAGGAAGGAACAGGCTTCGCCAAGTGCATTCTCCGTGTAACGTAACACTTTCAGTTTGACGTCACAGAACGGAATTACATACATGGTCAAATTAGTAGAAAAACATGTTTTCTCAATTTGTTGATGAAATCAAACATGAAATTTAAAACATGAACGTGGTAACCCATGCACCTTGGAGGGCATTCACCTGAACACTCCATGATATACAGTAAGTAGTTCATTTATAGCCTGTGATGACATCGTCGAATTCTTAATTTTGGATATTGAATCATCCAATTTTGTTGTCTTTATCCTCGATATCATTTTCCAAGACAACTGACCGCAAATGCTGTGCCATTAGGATAAACATCTTGACTAAGTCATGAAAATACAGACTCTTTGCTAAAGGAGTTAGGAAATAAGATCCAAATGATCCTCGGTGGAAGACTGAATTTTTAGCTATTTGGTAGATATAACTCACTACAATAAAGACTCTGTCCCGAAAGCTGCATTAACTAAAATACAGTAGTAAAGACAGCGATTCTACTGCAAGTAATTCAGTTTTCTTCTCAAACCACCCGTGCAATTCAAGCAGTGGAAATAGCCACTTCTTAGTTGTGGGTGTTTTCTTCTCAATATTATTAATGTAATTTACGCGAGAATAATTACTCAAAAGAATGGATACATAAATAAATAAGTCGCCAAAATAGTGAAAAATTGTATTAACCGTAGCTGCCATAGCTGTTAATATTTAGAGACGCTCAGTAATAAACTGCCATAACTCAAAATTGTTAATAAAAATATATCTTATAAATAAATAAATATATATCGAAATGCATAAATACATAAATAAATACATGAATGAATGAATGAATGAATAAATAAATAAATCCAATCTATATCTTTGCATTTAATTGTACAACACTGAAGCATATTAGAAGTTCATGATACATTAATTCCACTTACAGTAAGTACTGTAATATTTACTACTAGCAGTAGTACCTGACTTCCCCCGGTGGGTTTATTTACTTACAAACTAATAGAAAAAGAATGTTTTAAAATAACAGTTGAGGAGGAAGAGGACGACTTGTGGTGGTGATAAGTAGTATAATGGACGTAACATCCAGGTCATTTTCCCCTAATGATAATAATGAACATGGGAACGGCAATTTACTAACTACTGACACATGAGATTTAGTAACGAATTGAAAAAATAATGATTATCATTGGCTGTTAGAAAAGTGTCGTCCTTGCCGCATAGCGCTGTAGGATAATAATCGGAGTACATGAAAGAAAATTTTAAAGCACCAACACCATCGCACTTAATACACAGGCCTAATATTTTCATGATGACGACAACTATTTTAAGGGACCTAAGATATCTCCCCGTGACTTCGATCTGTAAGCAGCGCAAGATGTAACTATTTTCGCAATTCCGCACTAGAACACTGGTAGGGACGGCGTGATGCAGTCCGCATTGCCAGCCAACGATAGACTTATTTAAATATTCTTACAGTTACACCTCCTCCCCAGCATTTCTGGATCCCTAGTACAACACCGAAATACTTACAAAACGATTGGTTCTCGGGTGGTAAAACGTGGTTTTCGTGTCGCTAAGTCTGTTATTTTTACAAATCTACTCCATTTTACCGAACTGAACCAAAGTTTACGTCCCGTGTTTCTTGCTTTGCGAGGCTTAAATGAGCCTAGATTGGTCATTCTACGACAAATTCAATATTTCGTCTATGTTCCAAACGGCCTTCGTCTAGGGAATGGACACGGCTGTCCAAATTTCAAGGAGACAGTGTTACCAGCAGGGTTCCAAAATGTAAGTTCGTAAAATTTGGTTCAGTTCGGTGTGGATTTGTATAAATAACAAACATTCAGCTGTGTATATATATATATATATATATATGCATCAATCGTCTAACGCTGCCAGTCGCATTGCAAACAGTGACATGGAGGCGTCAACCGATGAGCAAAGAGGTGTTGTTCAGTTTCTGACGGCGAAAGGAGTAGGGGGAACGGACATTAATCGCCGAATGTCACAAGTGTACGGCGAACACTGCATGTCCCTTCCAAGGGTCAAGGCCTGGCACAAGCGCTTCAGGGAAGGACGGGTGTCGTTAGCCGATGATGCCCGGTCTGGGGCACCCCCTTGCATTACCGATGACAACGTCCAGCTGGTTGATGCACTCATTACCCAGGACCGCCGAGTGACAGTGAACGCCATAGCCGCCGTGGTCGCTCCACGACAATGCACGACCTCATACTGCCAACACAGTCGCGGCACTCCTGCAGAAATTCAAATGGGAGGTTCTCGGCCAACCTACATACAGTTCAGACCTCTCTCCCTGTGATTACGCCATGTTTGGTCCCCTGAAAAGGGCTTTGCGGGGCCAACGATTCACCTCGGATGCCGACGTCCAGCTGTACGTGCGGAACTGGTTCACATCGCAGCCCAGGGAATTTTATGAGACAGCCATTCACCGCCTCGTGTCACAGTGGGACAAGTGCCTCAACAGCCAGGGCCAATACTTCTAACATACAGGTACTGGTTTCTGTAATTATGCCTCCGGCTCGTTACTTTTTGAATGCACCTTATATTTTAGGGGTTGCGACGTCATGGTTTCAGGTGTGTGTGAAATGTTGTGTGATACCTGATTATTGTAATGGCTGTACTAGTGTGTCTATTTGTAGATTGGAGATGCCATTGGGAAGGAGGCGGGCGTGGCCTTAAGTTAGGAACCATCCCAGCATTTGTCAAGAGTAGAAGTGGGGGGTGAGGGAGGGGAGGGGGAGGGGGAATTGTGGTTCTATCGGTGAGTAACCATATTAGTACATAACTTGGTAAATCATTAATTTTGTTACGGTATTTACACTTGTCATTTATATGGACCATGGTTGGTTTGGGTCCTTACTTTAGGGGCTGCGACAATGTGGTCATGTAGCCCCGTGTACTTTCGATGTGTGTAGAATTTGTCTGATAACCGGTGTTAATTGTGATGGCTGTATTAGTGTGTGTTATCTGCGATTCAGATAGAAGAACTGCAGACGATTAATTTTTTCAAGTAGTTCCTACTATTGCTACCAAACGCTACCGTCCACGATACCTAGCTGCGGACATGGCTACTAAATGACATCGCAGTCAGCACCTGGCGGCGAACGTTGGAACTAAAATAGCGTTATCAAACTAACCTACAAATTTTAGCTTCAACAAGTGTAGTTAATGGAAGGTTCGTTTTCATGCCATAAATCTATCACATGAGACCGTCGGCTTTATTTCTCCTCCGAAGGAAGGCATACTGAGGGATTTTTAACGCTCTTAAAAACCGACTACTTCGGCTGGGTTTGAACCTGCGATCTTGGGCATAGAAGCTTAGCATGCTACCGACTACGCCACCGAAGCCGCTTTTTATGGACCATCAGAGGTAGAAATAAACATTGCCCTCGTAATTATTGTAAAAGGAATCGTTTTTTTTTTGTTCATGGTAATTGTTCGATGGAATGTCCGCGTTTTTGATTGGTGCTAAGCTACTTATGACTGGTTGAAAGTAGTTGAAGGAAAGGGAACTCGACACTGGAAGTAGGAATGGAGGTCAGGAGCTTTACCGCTCAACCCAGCCGGTAATGGCGCGATGATACCTGTTACTCAAGAATATATGCAGGAACGTGTTCACTAGTAACTAGAACAGGCCATCCCTGGGGGGGGGGGTCTTTATTCCTGTTTAGCAGAAGTGGACTTATTCGTTCTCCGAATGATATTTCCTTTTCGCTCTAGCCGCCAAGGGGAGTAGGCCTATTGCAGACATACATCGCCGCCTTATCTTGTAAACAGGGTTGGGGAGTAACGCCGGTACTAGAAACCGTTATTTTTACGGTAACGAGAGGGATCTATGTTACTAGTTACGTTACTTTTTAAAATTAGATTTGAATTGCAACCACCATAGCAGGGCATTTCAATGAACGCCCGTAGGCTCCACAACAAGTCCAATTTCAAGTACTGTAGTTCCAACTTTCGCTACCAGACGCCATTGTCACTGACACCCAGCGGCGAAAGTTCGAACTTGATAGAGCGTTTCTAACGCGAATAACCTACATATTTTGCTACACAATACCAGTTGTAGTGGTAGGTTGTTTAACGTGCCATAAAGCTATGACATGGGCTTTACTTCCCCCCGAAGGAAGGCATACTGAAGGAGTTTAACGTTCTTAAATACCGACGACGTCGGCGGGTTTGAACCCGCGATCTTGGGCATAGCAGTTCACCATGCTACCGACTACGCCACCATAGCCGATTTTTAAAATACATTCAAGTTATATAAAAATGGAAGGCATCCTTCTCTTAATAATGACATGAATGCTTTCATAAAAAAAAGGTGTGTGTGATCGTCCTCTTTAATTAATAATTCTTTAATCTTGTGAAATAAACATTGAGTAGACGTCAATACGGAGAAAGTTTCATCACCAATTGGGTGCCTGACTAGGACAATATAAGGATGTTTTTAACAGAAATGTTAGGACAGGTCAGAGAGAAAGGTACATCTACAGCACAAAACCTTAACCATTGAAATAAATGGTTGAAAAATCGCCGGAGTGTTTGCGAAAGGAAACATCAATTGCCCCAAATTGCCAGTAGTATATATTTTTATAATAATTAATTTACTCGAAGTCATTAACATGTTCAAGAAGAATCAATCAGGATTTGAAACATGTTAATTTTTAATTGGACCTTGTTTCGTAGTAGAATATATTGACAGTCGTTCTTTTTTTTTCCAATTAATTGAGACAGTTGAAAGTTTCACACAATCTTCTGCTATGTACATCCAGCCTATGTAAAAGCTCATTGAGAAACTATTATTGAAAATTTGATGCTGCTTTCCAGCAAAGTTTCTAGGCAATGGATGCGAGTTGCAAAAAAGAGAAGAAATTGAACTTGGCTTTAAGGCCAAGGGAAACAGCAACATTTGTGAACTGTTCACGTGCTTCTGTGGCAAAGTGTTTCGTGAGTGGAATGTTCTTCCTGACTCCAACTGCATCATTGGAGTTGATGAGATGAATGGAGTTTTCCAATGGGGCAAGCTTGATCTATTATAGAAGGTATCGTCACGGTATTTCCCTGAAGTTGAGAACGAAAAACCACGGAAAGAAAACCACACAGGGCTCATGAAATCTCTCAGCCACTTGTCGCCACACTCAAATGCTCATACTTTATGGGTGCAAACCAATAGAGACCTCATCCAGGAACGCCACCCACAGCAAGGAGGTTCAGTCATGTTTTGGGATGGAATCATGTTTGGTCGACGTACGCCTCTATTTCCTATCCACGGTAACATGACCGGTGTACAAAGACAACATCCTTGAACCTGTTGTCACAGGATTCGCTGCCACAATGAGAGGGGACGATAATGCTCGTGCCCATCGAGCTAGCGTGCCTATCAGTTCCTTCAGATGAATGCAATACCGAGAATGGAGTGGCCTGCCTATTCTGCAGATATGAACTGTATTGAACATGCATGGAAAGAGCTCAAGAGGGCAATTTCGCTTCGTCCCAATCCTCCGAAAAACAGCAACTGATTGAAGCTGCTGTCAAGGAGTGGATTAATATGCCCCAAACCACGTTGCATTCGTTGGTGCTCAGTATGCCTCGTCGTCAGCAAGCATGCCTTATAGCTCGTGGTGGCCATACACGGTATTGCTATGTCCCAACATGAAAAGGATGTCTGTGTGCTCAGTCCCACATTATCACTTTTGTTAATCGTTGTATGTTTGTCTCTTTTGCAGAGCAGATTGTGTGTTGTTTTTCTTTGTATGTACCCTTTTTTGTGTACAATGTGATTACATTCACATAGCAAAATAAACAAGTCACTAAATCGCAATATGCAGAACTTTTCTTGATCTCTGTATTTGGACTTACCGAAGCCAACCAGACTCTGTTTAGTTTCGGTCGGGGATTTGGAATTGCGCGATTATTCAGGTGAAGAATTCTACTCCTCACTCGCCGGGATTAGAACCTCGTCCGTGCGTTGAAAAACCTGCCACTGCGCCATCACTACCCGAGTGAATCGTGACCGGCGCGCCTGTGTTGGCCGGACAATGGTATGGCGAGTAACGGAGACTCAAGGCAGTCCGCGCGTGAAGTGGACAAGTGTGTCACTCCTTGCTGCCTATCGAACTACTCAAAGTGAAAATGAAAATCCACAGCCTGCTTCCAGTCTCCGACCGGGTCAGGAATGGAATGAATGAAGCCCCCCATCTAGCGGCGAGGATGTGAAGTGTGCCGGCTGCCGAAGCCTGTCGCACTCCTCTGTGGCAATGATTAAATGAATGACAGATGAAATGAAATGATAGTGGAGAGTGTTGCTGGAATGAAATTGTGACAGGGAAAACCGGAGTACCCGGAGAAAAACCTGTCTGCCTCCGTTTTGTCCAGCACAAATCTCACATGGAGTGACCGGGAATTGAACCACGGACCCAGCGGTGAGAGGCCGGCGCGAACTACTCAAAGTAAATTGTGTAATATTTCCTCCCTCAGCGTCCACCTTGTTGTACCGGTACTAGAGTTTCTTTTGTTTGTTACTTCATTT
Source organism: Meconema thalassinum (assembly GCA_946902985.2). Taxonomy (NCBI): domain Eukaryota; kingdom Metazoa; phylum Arthropoda; class Insecta; order Orthoptera; family Tettigoniidae; genus Meconema; species Meconema thalassinum. The sequence goes on from OX336391.1 coordinate 164,185,102, forward strand.
AGGGGCTTGAGACTTCTTAGTCATCAGCCCCTTATTTTTGGATGTCTATTTTGTTTGTCTAATGACGTGCGTATCTATGGTGACTCAAGTAGACAATGCAACTGTAAGGATTGGCATATAAGGTGCCACCCCGACATTTGAAAGAACTCTGTGGTAAACCACATTCAGGATGGCCGTTGTCAGCGTTGTCTGTCGACCGACCGGGTCAGGGAATGGACTGAATGGAGCCCCCATCTAGCGGCGACGATATGAACGGCGCCGGCTGCCGAAGCCTGTTGCACTCCCCTGGGGCAATGATTAAATGAATGACAGATGAAATGAAATGAAAGTGGAGAGTGTTGCTGTAATTAAATTTGTGACAGGGAAAACCGGAGTACCCGGAGAAAATCCTTTCTGCCTCCGCTTTGTTCTGCACAAATCTCACAAATCACCAGAATTTGAACCACGGACCCTGCGGTGAGAGGCCGGCGTGCTTCCGCCTAAGATACGGAAGCTTCGTTTTCCTTACTATAAGCCATATTTATATTTTCATATTTTGAAATAAGAGTCCCTTTGCATGTCATCATTTTCCTCTCAGCAGTGACAAATTCTAGCGTGCGTTGATATTCGTTCTGCTATATGCAATGTTGATTTTCTGTGAGGGTTTTCGAAAATGTGGTTTTAAGTACTAGAATGTTTTAAACGTATCTGGTTAATAATGCTTTAATTTTCTTCTTTGAAAAGAAAATTCTAGGCTAAGGCGAATAATGTGCGGTATACTTGGTTGAAGGAAACTTGAGGGATGTTGAGCTTGAGCTGTGTCTACTGATAATCCTTCTGCAGGCCATTAGAAACACGTAGGGTCTCGCGTTGTTTTGGAGCACAACGCCCGTACTCTTTACTGGTCCAGGGTTCGTCTGTTAAATGTAGCATCTGACTGGCCGAAGTGCACATCCGAAATTTTCGTCCGATTGTCTGAGAATAGCTCATAGTAAATTTCAGGCTAGGAACAGTTCTCAGTATGCTAGTATTAAGTAAATTAAAATTCCTTCACTTACGCTGAGTAACATCGACTCAAAGGTATGTTTTTAGACCTAGATGACGAACACTTGTTGCCATGGTAACCATATAGGAGGCCTAGATGACGAACACGTAGTGCCATGGTAGCCATATAGGAGGCCTAGATGACGAACACGTAGTGCCATGGTAACCATATAGGAGGCTTATACGAGCCTGTAGTGCCATGGTAACCATATATGAGGCCTAGATGACGAACACATGTTGTCATGGTAACCATATAGGAGGCTTATACGAACCTGTAGTGCCATGGTAACCATATATGAGGCCTAGATGACGAACACATGTTGTCATGGTAACCATATAGGAGGCCTAGAAGACGAACACATGTTGTCATGGTAACCATATATGAGGCCTAGATGACGAACACTTGTTGCCATGTTGTCCTAAAACTTATTGAAAAGCAACATTGTACTTATAACTAAGAAATTGCAACGAAATGGGTGAAATATACACCGTGATATTCCGTTGGTGGATTTCCATTTCAGTGCAAGGACAGATAATATCTAGCATTCTGTAATGACGTATGTAGCCAGGTGTTCCGTGAGAACAGGGCTGAGTTTGTGAGAAACATTAACTCTCCCAACGTCCTTCACGCGAACACTGTGTTGGATGGGAAAGGAAATCCTGATCAACATAAAGGAATTGATACATAGTGCTCGGGTTGGGTAAGCAACTGTGTTAAAGTTACAAGGATCATCATTACTTTTCCACTGATTTAGTTTACAACTGACAACGATTTCAAGAACAAAGGATAGCTCACAAGTTAATAGGTTTATTGTAGTTTGCTTGATCTGAACGGATTAGTGGATTCCAGTAACATAGAAAAACACAAGGAATTAGCAATTGCTAATGCATTTCCACGAAGATGGCCTGGGTTCGATTCCCGGCTCTCATGAATTTTAATCCTAGTATTAACCTTTCAAGATACCAGTCCCGGCGGTCGAAGTGGCAACTATTCTTTTTTTTTAATGTCACGCTGTCTGTCTGCTTGGTTGACAGGTACAGTTTTTGTTGTTGTTGTTGTCGTGTGGCCGAGTGCAGGTCTTTCTCGTCGACACCCGTGGGTGACCTGCGCGCCGGGATGAGAGATGGAATGATGAAGTTGAATGAAACAGGGCAAGGATGTGGAAGGAAGTGGCCGTGGCCTGTCAGAAGGTTCCGTCCCAGCATTTGCCTGGTGTTGAAAACGGGGAAACCGCGGAAAACCATTTCAAGGGTGGCTGACAGTGGGGCTCGAACCCACGCGTCGACCGAGTCAGCAGAGAGCTAGGCCCCACTACTTAACGCTGCGCTTTAGCGAGTGTAGTCAATGTTGTCGGTGACAGGTACAATTATGGGGGTAGACTGTGACTCAGCTCCAGTAGCCTTACTCTCCGTGGTGACAGAGTTCCTGTTACGATTAGCTGTGCTGTTGCGAAACAATTGAATGGTTATCCCGAATAAAGATCTAACCCAGAAATAGACAATTATTGGCAAAGGAAAAGAAACATTGATGTTGATTTAAATCTCATCAGTTGTTTTCAATCTTCAATGCAATATAAAACAAGTGTAAGTCACAATTCAGGGGAAATATTACACTCAGATCCTGATTCCACTGAAAACACAAATTTCGATTTCTTGTGGGTTTGATCTTTATTCTGGGTAACAATTCAATTAGAAAAACAACATTCATAATTCGTCCATTATTACTTTTCCATTATGCATGTGAGGGGCAGATGACCTCGTAGTTCCGCCCCTTAAAATAACTGACTAACCTACTAACTAACTTTATGCATGTGGGATTTTCGAAGTGAAATGCCATGTCCTGTGGTTCGGATTCCACCTAAAAAGGGGGTACCGTGGCTTATGACCGCATGATTATCGGTCACGCAAAACTAAAAGCTTCCTTTTCCTTTTTACTTTTCCGTTCACAATTCATAATAAAACTTATGTCTAACACAAGTAGCGCGCGAAATGCTTAATGGGTTTTAAGAACCATCAGTAGCCGTACTTGTTAAATCGTGCACAACGACCGCACGGGCAGCTGCAGCAAGTCCGGAGATCGCAGGTTGCAATCCTGGTGCTGATAATGTGTATCCTGAGTATGGTTTCCCCCGATTTTTTCCACATTTCCTGTAGGCAAATGCTGGGATAGTGTACCTTATTTCTAGTCCCGGGGCATCTACCCTATCCCTGTCCTTAATATATTTACACTCTGCTACAGTCATCACAAGAGCTGGGATTCCTATGTAATTACATATTTCACATATTTTTTCATATTTGTGGGTATTCTTCTTCTTAGTGATATTACATAAAATTACATATTTCAGAGTTTTCCTGTTTTTATATAAAATAAATTGCTGAATTGAAGTTTCACACTAAATTTGGGGCTGTTGTCTGTCCTCTCAACAGGGGGATTAAGGTAATTTTGAGTGACAGGTATTTGAGAGGATGATAAGTGCTGTGCATGGGGAAACTGGTGCACGTGTATTGAGTAAATTGCAAAAAGTGAAGAGAAATCTGATTATTCAACATTTCACAGTGTGTGCCGAATTCTAAATGGAGATGACGTTGATCCTCCCTAAGACATTTCTCCAGCGAAAATTCCTCTCCTAAAATTTGCCCCAGTTATATCATGTGATGTTGAAGGATCTTTCTCTGCATATAGGAACACCCTAAGTGACAAACGCCTTTCTATGACCCCAGAGAACATCGAAAAATACTCAATAGTTCACTGTGCTACAAAATTTAATGAATAAATGTGCTTCGAGTTATGAAAATAATAATTTTCTATTGAATATGTTTGTGATATATTCATACAATATGACTCCAAAGAACATTGAAAAATACTTAATTGTTCACTGTGCTACAAAATGTAATATAAAGTGTGTTTAGTGTGTTGTAACTGACAAAATGGTAAGTTTATATTAATTATATAATATTACATATTTTGCTAAATATTTCGGTGCTTTTTGTTACATATTTTTGTACATAGTATGCCACTTGATATTACATAAAAATCCCAGCTCTAGTCATCACATAAATACAGGTTATCAGAAAAGTTCAACACACACCTCACTGCACGGGGCTGATGACTAAGATGTCCCTAGACCCTAAAATGAATTAACAACATTCAGAACCATCAGTGAGAAGGGATATTAGTTAACAGGATTCGACCTAGCGTTTTTTTTTAATTTTATTTTTTAATATAATTTGTATAATTGGTACTTTACTAACTTTGCAGCCTCAAATCTCATCGAAACTGAGCAAGATATTAGGAATCTAATTTCACAAAATGAGAAGATATTTAATTCAATAATAACGAGTGAACGGATTGCGGTGTAAGATTCTAAACTGGTCGAAATTTAGTACACAATATCCTTACAAAGTTGTGCAATGACTCAGAGAAAATAGTAGGGGCCACTTTCAATTTTAAACGCCGAATACCTGCCGGGCGACGACATGAGCGAGGAGGTGGGAATAGCTGAAGCTGACCTTAAATCCTAGCAGCATTGTTGGTCGTCTTTATAAAGTGCGGGAATCTGTCAGTTCCATGTAGACCTACACATCTAGAGAGCAAGAAGGAGTGTTTAAACTTTTAATCCACAGACATTTCCTCGACGACGAAGTGAAGTTCAAATCTTACTTCAGAGTTAGTAGGTGTCAGTTTGAATACTTGCTTAGTTTGGTAGAAAATGTTCTTGCAAGCGAGTCGTGCAACAGGATTAGAAGACTAATATCAGCGGCGGAGAAGCTGGCGTTTACATTGACGTAAGTTTGTAGAATCTGTTTATTGGATAATTTAAACAAGCTAATTTATTATGCCTACGTCTAATCAATTAACTAAATTTGTCTAATTAAATTAAATTAATGTATCTCTCTATGAAAAATAGTTAATATAGCGAATCATTATAGAAAATATTTCTTTATTTAATAAAAATCGATAATAAAATTTTAAAAAAATATAAAATGGGTAAAAGATGTAGTCTCTTTGGACAAAGTTACTGAACTTAACTTGGAACTACTGTACGCACTCAATTAGTTCTTTTTGAATTTTGTGGCAAAGAAATAAATCTACAGTACACAAGAGAAAACTGCCCAAATACTGTCTGTTGCGTAGCGCGGTCCGCACTTGACTGCTCTCAGGGGTTGTAACATTTTTTAATGAGTTAACTAAACGTGGTGATGACTATTGTGGTTCATTAATACAAACATGATAAGAATATATAAATACACTGTGGTGTGACCTTACCTGCGATAGTATAATATAATAAGTTGTTGTTGAGCGCCAGATTCCTATTTAAGACAGTGAATCGAAATTTATTGATTTAACCTCGGCTATCAGCAGTAGAGTCGAGACCACTTACCCGGGCCGTAGTGTAACTGAGTTAACTAACCATTCAGTATTTATTTATAAGGAGTAGTTAATTTGCCTATAGTATTTACTAACCACTATGAAAGAAATAGGCATTACGTTAAAGGAAATGAATTTATTTACTCAAGAACAAAATACTAATAGTTACAAAAAAGAATTTAATTTACCAACTGCGGTTTAATTATTTAAAAGAAACTGAACATTTAAAATGAATTGAAAGTTAAATGAAGTTAAGTTATAATAGAGACGATAGTTTTATTGAATTGTTTGCTCAATTAACTTGCAGCTTTGTCATATTGAACGTTATAACAGATAACCTTAATGTTCCTTCTCATATTCAAAAAAAATGTTGTAGTATGTCATAAGATACAGCATACTACGTTCCACTGTGTTGCCATCTCTAGATTAATTGTAGTATTCAACTATAAGCCATGGTCAGCTTACATATATATTTAGTCAACATCGTGGTTATTATGTCGAGACATGATGTATGCTAGAGCAGTCGGTGGACCTCTGTCGCTGTTCTGCCACTAATGAGTGGTCGTTCACTAATGACTCTGTAGATGCGAGTGTGCGGTTATATCTTCCTTGTCACGTGGTAGTAAGTAGCCCCCACTTCATAGTCAAATCACCCCTTCTACCTGGGGCTTGTCCATTCATTGATGCGTACCTCGGCTCCAGTAGTGACGTATTGATTACACCATAGTTGAAATATAATGTTCCATTCCTTCTCGAAGGAACTATATGGTGCGCACGTGATGGTTACTCATATTGGGTTTCTTTGCATCCCAGGAAAATGACGCAGTTTGCCGTGGTGAAATTATTACTACGTCGTTCAGTTTGTGACGCATTGGGTTGATCCTATTTGGCAATCTTGTTGCATTATATATTTTACTTCGTCTCTTTACAAATAATTGTTAATAAAAATATTTCTGACAATAATAATAAAAACCGCTTACAATTATCTGATATAAAAATCATCTCATGGATGTTCTAGTTAATAATAATAACATGATAATAAATGAATAACCCTTTAAATATAACATCTATGGGATCGAATCGTTACAATCGCCCCTGATATAAATAATTTAAAATAAAATGTAACATTATTTATATCACTACACATCCTACACAAATGAATACAAATTTAAATATTAATACCCCCATAACGACAACATACAAATAATACCCTTCAACAATACATAAAAATATACAAGAACATACTCTTTTCACTTTACATATTTGTACTATCATTTCTCATTCTTCCAAATGTTCATAATGTTCATTCTTCTTTATATATGTTGTAAAAAAATATACATATAAAATGCCCTTCACTTTTATTTTTGACATATATGTCAACGCTGCACTCGTTTATATTTCGGTGATCGTATGCATGACATACAATTTTGGCTTCATCTCTTTTGTACGTAGTTTTTGTATATCAGTCTGGCGTAGAAGTACATTGTTGTAATACCAGCTGATTAACCCATAATAACTATTACAGCACACGATAATAGGATGCAAACAATACAATATTCCTTTCGTCTCTTTAAAGGGATTACTCAAATGCAGTAAAATTTCAATAATTGAAGAAAAAAATAACTTAGCAAGATACATAAGGCAATTCCAATTTCAGTGCATATGTCATACCTGTAAATATTTCCCCAAATACATAATGACATCGAAATACCTTAAAGCATTTATTAAACAGTTCACTTAAATATCCAAGTTACTACTCACCTGCCTTCGTGGCTTAATTCTTTCTTAGGCCACGGCCGCCTCCTTCCAAATTAATACTTCCTAAGTCTCCACGACTTCTTAACTTCTCATAAAACCATAATTCCTCTTTACTACTTCTCGAAAACAATAACTTGGATTTTTCAAAATCACAAATAAACATAAAATCTGACTTCTCGTTCATCTTATAAAATTTAACTTAGTGTCGAGATATCTTTACTCTATCGTCATTCATACCTACAACAACAAAATGATTAAGACTCGGACAAAATACTACTCAATAAACCTGAATTACGTATATCACTAAACTATTTCACAAAAACACATGACAAACTCCTCGGAATAAATATTTCGTTCCACAAAATATTAATGCTCTTATACTTTGAACTTAGTCTAATTATGATTTGACTTTTTGCTGAATACCTAAAAACCCCCCTTAGTTTTCTCTCAAAACTCTTAATTAAGTACCGTGTCCTCCAAACACCACTTCCTACTTGTTCTGACCGCCTGGACTATAGCTCACTCTTGCTATACCAGAATCTCTCAAAACTCATCGTGACTTCACACGTCACATACAAAAACTTCCCCTATTCGTGGTATAATCCCACTTCTTCTTACTGTTACAGGTCACCTCTTACTGACCAATAACACATTAAATTTCAGCTAAAAAAAATCTTACATGCTTCGACTAACTCCTTGGAATAATAACATCACCCTTTGCTTTCCTAACTATTGTCTTCCTAAAATAATGACAGTGTTCCAGTTGACAGTCAATAACACCGACACTTCTAATTAGCAAATATTCTCCCATAATCACTTCATAAAGCAAGTCGTGAGTTATAACACAGTTCAGACACTCTCTTCTCTATCAAATTAAATGCGTAAATTACACCTGCCTTTAATTGAAACTTCATTATTACCCCTTAGGTATACACTTATCTTACTAACTTACTCTTGTCTTCAAAAATATAAACTTCTCTTTACTAACTCCGTATGACATAAATAAAACTTTAATTTCTCGTCTACTAAAAAAAAATGATTTATCTTTAAAATCCTCAAAACATCGAATTATAACAAATTCCTTTCACTTCTAGAAAATATTATGTCAACCTTTTAATTATAATTATTATCTTTACTTTTACCTGTGTAGGACAACAATCTACCACATAATTAATTCGTTAGTAACTTTTTACTACAAAGTGGTTTAGCTCGATAACAAGCCTTGTAATATCTTTAAAACGTGCGTAACTGTAACAAAAACTTGGACCATCTTACCTTTGTAATCTCTTATTACCTTGTGTGCATACAACCATATATACTTAAAAAAAACTCCCAACATTAACTTCACGTAGTCCCGTAGACACCATAAAAAATCTCATTGCTCAACGGAATATACCTCGCTGACCTACTTCATCCTCCAAAACCTTCTTAAAACTTCATTTGGCATCTTACCAAAACTTCCTCCATTATAACTCCATTTGGCATCTTACCAAAACTTAAAACCACATTGCTCAACGGCATTACCTTCGTTGGCCTACTACTTCAAACTCACGTCCATTTACGTGAAAATACACACATACACACACACACACATATCTGTCACCAAGTAAGTTACCAGATGTCCTAATTAATTACTACTTCCTTATTTCAACCCGATGTTGGTTAATTCATACAACGCATTACCATTAACAATTCTAAACCACTTCTAAATTTCTCAAAATATATCCACTGATAACCTCGCTGTCCTAAAAATGAAACTTCTTTATTAAATCAATACTTAATTCTTCAACTCTTTCGTTTTTATTACCACTGTACCACATCATCTTCACTCACTTTTGAATTAAATCTTCATTACCATTATATTCATAATTATGGTTGCCATAATAATTATTACTTTCTTTCGATTACTTACCTATGTAATAACCTTCCTACTTTTAAAATTTAATTCTCACTTCATCCTACTTACCTGCAGTTTAAGGACCTACATTCAACTTACCTGAATTGCTCAATAGCACGACAACCTCTGTCTTCAAAATTAAATGATTTTAGTCAATCTCAATCAATAAGCGTAGGCACTACGCGCCCCTTACCATCCTAACTTTACGACTGAATTAAAATTACACACAGCAGGTTTCTCATCTACCTCTGTTAAATCATATTAAACTTCTTTATTAATATTTAAGTCATACGGAACAGTAACTATCGTTAATATAAATTTACATCACTACGTTCTCTGGCATTTCACAGTTCTTACCGCATTCATCTTCAATTCTATCTCTTTCTATAATCCCTTTTTCTTCTTTCCTTCTAGCATTAGCTTCTACTTCCTCTGTACTATATTCATCCATAGTAACACAGTACTTCGGCTTTCCCCCTCTCACTTCCCCAAGTCTGGCTAATTCAGTACGCCACTGCACATCATATGCTTTCTTTCTCTCTTTCATTCTGATTTCTTTTTCCTCTAACAACTTAATTCTCTTCTCTTTCATTTTACTTCTAAAATATCTACCTACATGTCTTCCCTTCACTTCTCCACTACTAATATTTAATTTTCTCTTTAGCCGTTGCCCATTGCTTCTCCTCTTATCTATCTCTCTCCTCCTCTTAACCTGTTTACTAATTATGTTCTTCTGACTATGACTTAACGCACGCTTCTCTGCCACTAATAATTTCATATTAACTTCCTCTATCACAGGACTAAATTCTTCCCTAGTTTGCCTATCTAATTTATCTATGATTGTCTGCATCTTAATCTCTTGGGTGCTTAGTACTTTCTTTATCTTACCTACTTCTATCCCTATCTTTTCTCTCATCTTCTTCACTTCTTTTTCGCTACATTCTATAGTCTCTTCTGTAGCTGTCCTGCTTTCATCTATCATCTCCGCTGATTGCTGTTCCTTACCTAAGCTACTTTCATCTATGTCTAGCATCTCTACCAACTCTACTATGTTTTCTCCTATTATATCCGCTAACTGCTGTTCATCATCTATAATTTTTTCTACAGCTATCCTGCTTTCATCTAAAATCTCCTCTGACACTAATCTGCTTTCACCTACAATCTCCTCCAACTCTACTATGCTTTCTTCTACTATCTCCTTTGACTCTACTCTACTTTCACCTACAATCTCCTCCAACTCTACTATGTTTTCTTCAACTATCTCCTCTGACTCTAATCTACTTTCACCTACAATCTCCTCCAACTCTACTATGCTTTCTTCTACTATCTCCTCTGACTCTAATCTGATTTCACCTACAATATCCCCTGATTCCAATTTGCTTTCACCTAAACTCCCGTCTGACTCTAATCTGATTTCACCTAAAATCTCCGCTATTTGCCGTTCCTCACCTAAGATCTCCTCCGATTCCAATCTGTTTTCTTCTACAATCTCCACTGACTCTAATCTGTTTTCAACTACAATTTCTTCTACCTCCAATCTGCTTTCACCTCCAATCTGCTTTCTCATCCATTTCTGATGTTCTCTATTTGAGTTCTCTCTTCTTTCCTGACGTTCTCTATCAAATTTATCAAACATCTTCCTACTCTCCTGATTTTGTCTTTTTATCTCCCTCATGATATCAGCTAATGAGATTTCAGGGACCTCTACAGACTTCTCTTTCTTATCTGCCATCTCGAAGTACACCGTATAAAAATTAGCCCTTCCAAAATTCACTCACTTCACTGTCCCCCAAAAGCACTGACAATTTGCACTGAAATTATACACTCCTGTCCTAAATACCGAATGGTTTTCGTGCCCTACTTTGTGGCGCCAAATGTAACATTTTTTAATGAGTTAACTAAACGTGGTGATGACTATTGTGGTTCATTAATACAAACATGATAAGAATATATAAATACACTGTGGTGTGACCTTACCTGCGATAGTATAATATAATAAGTTGTTGTTGAGCGCCAGATTCCTATTTAAGACAGTGAATCGAAATTTATTGATTTAACCTCGGCTATCAGCAGTAGAGTCGAGACCACTTACCCGGGCCGTAGTGTAACTGAGTTAACTAACCATTCAGTATTTATTTATAAGGAGTAGTTAATTTGCCTATAGTATTTACTAACCACTATGAAAGAAATAGGCATTACGTTAAAGGAAATGAATTTATTTACTCAAGAACAAAATACTAATAGTTACAAAAAAGAATTTAATTTACCAACTGCGGTTTAATTATTTAAAAGAAACTGAACATTTAAAATGAATTGAAAGTTAAATGAAGTTAAGTTATAATAGAGACGATAGTTTTATTGAATTGTTTGCTCAATTAACTTGCAGCTTTGTCATATTGAACGTTATAACAGATAACCTTAATGTTCCTTCTCATATTAAAAAAAAATGTTGTAGTATGTCATAAGATACAGCATACTACGTTCCACTGTGTTGCCATCTCTAGATTAATTGTAGTATTCAACTATAAGCCATGGTCAGCTTACATATATATTTAGTCAACATCGTGGTTATTATGTCGAGACATGATGTATGCTAGAGCAGTCGGTGGACCTCTGTCGCTGTTCTGCCACTAATGAGTGGTCGTTCACTAATGACTCTGTAGATGCGAGTGTGCGGTTATATCTTCCTTGTCACGTGGTAGTAAGTAGCCCCCACTTCATAGTCAAATCACCCCTTCTACCTGGGGCTTGTCCATTCATTGATGCGTACCTCGGCTCCAGTAGTGACGTATTGATTACACCATAGTTGAAATATAATGTTCCATTCCTTCTCGAAGGAACTATATGGTGCGCACGTGATGGTTACTCATATTGGGTTTCTTTGCATCCCAGGAAAATGACGCAGTTTGCCGTGGTGAAATTATTACTACGTCGTTCAGTTTGTGACGCATTGGGTTGATCCTATTTGGCAATCTTGTTGCATTATATATTTTACTTCGTCTCTTTACAAATAATTGTTAATAAAAATATTTCTGACAATAATAATAAAAACCGCTTACAATTATCTGATATAAAAATCATCTCATGGATGTTCTAGTTAATAATAATAACATGATAATAAATGAATAACCCTTTAAATATAACATCTATGGGATCGAATCGTTACAGGGTGTAGGAAAGCGATGCCGTCTGATTCCATGTTGTTGAGTAGGCTGCGCATTTCGCAGTGCGCTCCGCACGAGCCAGGAAAACCCAGCTTTAGCTTATCCTCTTCCCACCTCCTCGCTCATACAGTCACCTGAAATACTTTCGGCGTTCAAAATTGAAAGTGGCCCGTGCGGTTTTCATTACGTCATGGTACAACTTAATAGGAATATTGTGCAATATATTTCAACCAGATTAGAATTTTACACCGCAACCAGTTCCCTTGTTAGCTTTCAATTTACAGTGCAACTTATTAAACTATTTCAATTTTCTGTACTAAATAAACGTTGTGATGGCGGAACTTGAAGGTTATCTGTCACACCAAATACTTTCAGTAATATGAATTACCGGTATGTTAATATTATTGGCGAGTGACTCGTGAAAATGATATCGCTCTCTAGAATCGAACACTAATCTTCTGAGTTATGGACAGGTGAACTTTCTCACTTCCAAGCTTTGTGACTAAGCAGGCGCGGATCTAGAGTTTGGCTTTGGGTGGGGGTCTGAGAATCGAAATTGTTAAGAAAAATGGTATCACTAAAAACGCAATCACAAAATAACCAAACGTACAGAACTAGACCAATTTTTTGCAAGCTACATGGATAGAAATTTGATGCGTTTAGCATACCAAAAATATTCGTACAAATTACAACGGCGTGTTTTGCGACTTTAACATCGAGCTTCGAGAAAAGTATCTAGGTACGTTACAGTTTCGGCAAGTCGAGTTGGTATCGACAAAGGGAGAAAGTCACAGCTTAAATTGCCAACCAAGTTTGCAATTTGGACGTCGGCAAATTTTTTTGGTGCGAAAAAAAGCGCCAAATTCCTATCCGTGCATTGCTGCACATTCATCGTGACATCTCTATAGACATCGATTCGGTAATCACAAGGTTTGCTAAACAAAATAGACGAGTTGATTTTGTTATATAAATAATCGTTTTTATATAACAGGTATGAACTTGTAAGTATGTACAGTTGAAACAGAACATAATAATTGCAATAAAGATATTTTCAGTATTGAATAAAATGAAAAAAAAAATCTGTTTTTCAGTTAAAATTCGTGAAGTTTTATTTGTCTGGTTATTGTGTTTTGAGTTTGCAAAAACAAAATGGTCTCCGTTGGGGGGGGGGGGGGGGTCATGATTCCCGTGACCCTCCCCTTGAATCCGCGCCTGTGACTAAGGAGCAATTCCAGATCGATCTGTTATAATTATTTATGGAAATAACATTAGATAATAGACCCCCTCCAGGTGGCACACTATGAAGCGTCGGGACTCGAATCTGAACCCTCTGTATTCCTGGAAGGTGCACGAACTGATTACATCACGAATGATGCATGCCCGAGGCAGCTCATTTGTCGTCATTAGGACATGGTTCCTCACCAGCCCATTTACCACGGTGGTTAGACTCACACCTCGCTTATTATTTATTTAGCGTATGGCTTTTAGTGCCGGGGTGTCCGAGGACATGTTCGGCTCGCCAGAGGCTGTAGCTGCTTCAAGCGGACACCCATGAGGTGCGCAACAAGTTCCGTTCAATTTCAAGTAGTTCCAACTTTCGTCACCAGATGTCACTGAAACCCTGTGGTGAATGTTGGAATTTTGATCGAGCGTTTCAACGAAATCTAACCTAGAAATTTAGCTTCACACAAGTTAAGTTAGTAGAAGGTTCTTTTATATGCCATACATCTATGACATGGGCCCGCCGGCTTTACTTCCCCTCTGAAGGAAGTCATACTGAAGGATTTTAACGTTATTAAAAAATCCGACGACTTCGGCCGGGTTTTAACCCGCGATCTTGGGCACAGCAGTTCAGCATGCTACCGACTACGCCACCGAGGCCGCTCATTGTCTGCTGGAATTGCTCCAGTGCCTACTCGCGCATCTCATTGGATAAGTTTGCACTTTCAAGATGAAAAGGAATCTTGCCAGAAATGAAACTCTTAACGTCATCTGAACTGAATACATGGCAGACACGGCACGTATTTAAATGAAATAGCGAAAGTGGTTGGTGTGGAATATGGATTAATGTAAATTGTCTGACTCTTCCCTGCGTGATTTAAATAAATCAGAACATAGAAGTTTAAAACTTCGCTTATGCGTCGAAGTCCTGATGTTTTATAACTTGACGACAAGAACCACGCAAGTCTTCAAGCATGGCTCAGCCATTTTAGATCTGGGTGTGACTGGCAGTGCAGTCTTAGAACAATCGGGGAATAATGATTGTAGATTTATTGTTCACATATCTCTCTATCAAGCCACATTATTATGACTACTTCCTTCATCTGACATCGCCATGAAGTAAGTCACCGGCTACATGGCGCAGCGGTAATGTTCTCGCCTGCTGTGCCCAAGGTTGTGGCGCTGTCAGTTGGCATTTGAGGGTACACAAGAACCTCGTTTATCCGGATTAAGTAAGACCGGAGCTGATCCGTTTTTTTAATCCGGATAATCCGGGAAAACCTATAACACAGATACATGTTATATAATACAGTGCGTCAGGATTAAGTGAGACCGGAGCTGATCCGTTTTTTTAAATCCGGATAATCCGGGGGAAAAACCTATAACACAAATACATGTTATATAATACAGTGCGTCAGGGAATGTTCTCCGCAGTGTCTAGGAACTGCTACGTTAGGTGACAGCCGGAGTTAAGTTGGCAGACCTTTCGCTCACTCACCGACAGCCAGGTACTAGCTTGTCTTCTCCAAGGTCGACAGGATATTAGAACACACGTTTGAGCTGTGCTGTGCTGTGGAAAGAGTCAGTGTGAATGCAGTGAGGAAGCGTTTAGATTATTGGAGTAGTGCAACAGTATACAGGATACAGGCGGTAATGTTTACTACTGAACAGAGAGCGTTTTTTGGTGGAATACGTTTTTCGTGAAGGCGATCGGTTTACAGAAAATGTAAAACTAAAATTTCAGGCGCGGTTTCCTAATTCAAAGTGTCCAAACCGGGATACCGTTCGGGATTTGTTAAGTAAATTTCTTGTGACCGGCTCAGTTCACGATGTACCAGGAACAGGCAGGCCTACGCTGTTAACAGACGAAAAACTTGATGAAATTTCCCATATAATGCTGCGAAGTCCAAGTGAATCAATACGCAAATTAGCTCAAGAAACAGGAATCTCTAAGTGGACTGTTTGTTGTTTGTTTTGTTTTGACACAAGCGGCGGCAGCCGCGCTGTCAGCAGCAACCGTGCTGCCAACTTAACTCCGGCTCTCACCTAACGTAGCAGTGCCTAAGCACTGCGGAGAACATTCCCTGGCAACTTGTATATTAACATAAGTTGTAATACCTTTTTTCAATTGTACAAAAAATATAAGAACAATTTTCTTACATTTACGACTCTGTTTTATGCACTAAAATAATGTGTAAGTGTTTTCTGTTTTACATTTGTATAGCGTTTCCGCGCAGCACGATCACGAAGACGTTTTACTAACATGAGTTCTCACTTCTAGGCGAATGCCGGGATGGTACCTTTGATAGACCATGGCCGAATTACTTCCAATTCCTGTCCTTAACTATCCTTGGCGGAAAAGACATTCAAGAAGAGTCGACCCCGTAAAAGAAATACTGCACAGTAAAATAGTACATTATGCAACGAGCCTATAATGGCTATAATTAAGACACGAGTATTTTTTATAAAACGAGCGTATGCGAGTTTTATAATTTCCATACGAGTGTCTTAATTACCATTATAGGCGAGTTGCATACGACTGTTTATGTTCGACGATAATTATAACTTTATTATATGTTTTAACATAAATATTCATAAATATCTGTTGAGAGTCAGCTACTGGAATTTTGTGATCGCAGAGTGTTATACCTTCGTCTTTCAAGAGCTTTGAACGGCCGACGCATGCGCTCTGCCATATGCAGCCATATGTTTACATCAGCCGTCCCTCAGTAATATTGTCACCGCAGTCATTTGAAGACAATGCTCTGTGTAGAAATTAGTGTTAGTGATTTTAAGGTACTGTGCTATTTCTTGTCTCATATTCGCCAGTTTATTTACGCGAACATATGGACGGTGGGTATTCCATGTCGGTAATTTATTATAGTTCGATGTTGTGTTTATGTCCGACATGTTGGATTTTGAGCGCATGCGCGAAATTATCGTTTCCTAATTGGTCAATGAACGAGCTCTGATTGGCTGGAGAAACTGTATCGTAATGAAAAACGGTGTTATAATGACCATCATTATGATACAGTTTTCAAACACATAATAGTGAGGGTCGAACATAATAGTGCATTATGCAACGAGCTTATACTGGCAATAACTAAGACACGAGTATGCGCTCGTTTTATAATTTCCATACGAGTGTCTTAATTACCATTATAGGTGAGTTGCATACGACTGTTTATGTTCGACGATAATATTATAACTTCATGATATGTTTTAACATAAATATTCATCAATATTTGTTGAGATTCAGTCACTAGAATTATGTGATCAGAGTGCAAGCACTGGGTAGGATATCTCTGTTTTCCGAGTGCTCTGACCGACCGACGCATGCGCTCTGTGTGCTTGGCAATGTTTACAGCCTGCCGATGTGCATCTCCATTCAGTCAAACTGTCACTGAAGTCGTTTGAAAGCAATGCGCTGTGTTGAAATTGGAGTTGGGGATATTAAGGTATATACAGTGCTATTTCTAGTCTCATATTCGCCAGTTTATTTACGCGAACATATGCACGGTGCACTTTCGGTAATCTATATAGACATTTGGATTATGAGCGCATGCGCGAAGGTATCCTTACCTAATTGGTCACACAACTGTTTCTTGAGTTCTGATTGGTGGGAGAAACTGTTTCATAATGAAAAATAGTGTTATAATGAGCCTCATTATGATACAGTTTTGACACATAATGTTAACATTTCGACATCGTCGAACATAAATTAAATATATTTTTATTATTATTTATCCGGTTAAAACGGATATCCGGATTAATGTGGGCCGGGTAAACGAGATTCGTGTGTACTTAAATGTGATACACGAGCGCCCGTAGTTTTATTGATACGTAAAAGGGCTGAATTTTGGTGCCTCTATAGCCGCAGCAATTAAAAGGGACGTTAAATTCATAACATTATTATTCAAAGAGTTGAGTTTTGGAGAATTAAGATGCCTTTCCATTTGCTTAGAGGAAGAGCTGATGTTGTTATTTATGTTTTTTTTAGGAGCTTTGCACCATCGTGGTCATGTAGCCCCGTGTACTTGTGTGTGTGTGTAGAATTTGTCTGACAACCTGTGTCACTGTGATGTCTGTTCTAGTGTGTGTATTTGTAATTGAGCATTTTGGTAGAATACGGCTGTGGCCTTAAGTTAAGCACCGTCCCGACATTTGCCTGGAGTAGAAGTGTGAAACAACGGAAATCCACTTATAGGATGGCTGAGGTAGAATTCGAACCCACCTGTACTCATTCTTGCCTCTCTTGCCCCATTCCAGCCCTCAGACCAGAATTAAATTTCTTGGCAGAGCCGGGAATCGAACCCAGTTCTTGGCGGTGACAGCCAAGAATGCTAGCCACTACGCAATGAGGTGGACTAGTGGTAGAGCAATGGCGTACGGTACTGCTCATCCGATTCAACAATTTGTAGAAAACATGACCTAATAGCCTCCATTTGCCATTATTTTTAATATTATTATTATTATTATTATTATTATCATTGGGTACGTGACGACCTGTTCGTTGCTTGGTGGGTATAATTATATGAAGTACTCATGGCCGTCAGTACACCTATCAGTCACCGCACTGTCATGGGTAAAAGGGGGTGATTTGTCAAGTTCCACTATCGGGTCAAGGGCGGAAGTATTTATAGGACAGTGCAGTTAGTAAATTGTTCGCGTGCTGCTGAAGGGAAAGTGTATCGCGAGTGGACAAATGGCTCCATAACCGACCAGGAAACTGCGGAGTTCTACCTGCAGGTGATAGAAAAGATGGATGTCAATTTAGAAATTCGTCAGAATTTTTTTATTTTTGTCGGCTTCGATGGCATAGTCGGTAGAATACTGAGCTTCTATGCCCAGGATCGCGGGTTCAAATCCGGCCGAAGTCTTCGGATTTTTTATGAGCGTTAAAAATCCCTCGGTATGCCTTCCTTCGGAGGGGAAGTAAAGCCGGCGGGCCCATGTCATAGAATTATGGCATGTTAAAGAACCTTCCACTAATTACACCTGTGTGAAGCTAAATTAATATACGTTAAACATTTGACTATCGTTCTTAGGTTCCTACGTTCGTCGTCAGGAGCCGACTGCGGTGGCATCTGGTAACTAATTTCTGAACTAATTGGTCGTTGACGGTGGCGTTTGGCGGCAAAAGTAGGAACTACTTGAAAAATTGATCGTCTGCAGTCCTTACTTGAATTAAAACAGATACACACACTAATACAGCCATTACAATTAACACCGGTTATCAGACAGATTCTACACACACCCAAAGTACACGGGGCTACATGACCGCGTTGTCGCAGCCCCTAAACTTAAGAACCAACCAGATTTTTTACGCAATTTGTTCAATTAAAGCAACTTAAATAGTATCTGTTTTCATAATTATTATTAATCTATTAACCTAGCATAGCTTATCCATTTATAGGGCAAAGGACTGAAAGTATAAACATTTCTTTTTGCACATTTGAAATTGGGGGTGAAAAATAAGTAGGAATATGCAACAATTTTATAGGTGTGGATTCTATTTCATGAAATATGGGATGGGAAATTATTATCCCACTGGCCATATCCGACAGTATGTTTTCTTAAATGAGCAATGGGGTAATAATTTCCCACCTCCAAATTATGATGATACTATGTTAATGACTCAATAATGAGGTATGAGTATACACAAAACACACATCACGCTCACACTTAAATAAAAATACATAACTCCCACGCAACACATGTTCAGTAACCTATAACATCTTTTCCGAAAACTGCACAAAAATATAAACGTGATTTTGGAATGTAAATTGTTGTATATTCGAATATAATTCAATAATTTCAAATTAGTATTTACTAAAAACACAGACAATTAATTTTTAAAAATCTTCTATTCTATGGCAAACACCCTAAACAGGAGAATTATTTCCTTTCTAGCTGAAATTATTTACTCAAGGGACCAAAACCATCTTTAACATTATATTTCAGTTATATACCAACTTTTACAAATCTCCTATATTCAATAATGAAACCTTCTTCTGTAAAACAATGCATTGCATTCACTCAACACAACCGAACTGACGAGCACGTGCACTGTGGAGACCACTGGGATATAATATATATGCTTCCCACCTTTGGTTTCTGATGACAGTATACATCAAATTAATGGGTTTTCAATATTTCTGTGCAGCTAGCTTGTGGATGCATGTGGAACTGCTTGAAATGAAAGGGGTGGGAAGATTCTCTCCCTAACACCGTTCCATAAATTCATAGTGGGAAGATATTATCCCAACGACCTAAAGAGGGTTATTACCAGCTCTACAAAACACTCACTGAAAGTAACATTCATGGGGCTCACTCATATGTTGAAATATTCATGCACTTACTGTTATGCTCGTACGATGAGACGCTGGAGGCCGTGGAAACGCTTCTTGAGATTTAAGGTCTAGGAGTGTATTCATGTCGTTTCAATCTGTATTCACTCCACTGAACTTCCTTCGGGAATAAACTCCACATTTGAATTATTCACATGTGACAACCGAGAGATTTCTGCTTCCGTATTCCGGTCGAGGCACTTGGTTAGTTCTGCTCTTGGTGTAGTCACATTGCCATGCTAACTTCATTACTAAGGCCCGGAAGGGCAATATTTTAGCACAATGCATCATGTCTGTTTAAGTGCATATCTCTGCTTGAGAAGGGCTTATATTCTAATTTCCTCTTGTTTATAAGCGCTTTTTGTTACTTCGTGTTATTAAAGTCGTATACAGTATTTAGATTCGGACTCCGAGAGTCTATCACAGAATAATACTTGTTGTTTCTTATGGCTAGCCAATCCATCAGCTTAAATACTTAAATTATTTTAATATCTAGTACGCTTCAGTTCTGTTTGCAAGTTAATGGCAATTATTTTTATTCAGCATTCACTAGGAAAATATTCTAAAAATATTTTCATTTTTAAAACTTCAATGGCGATTGAAATTGTATATCAGTTGTACTTAAAAATTAACATAATAAAATAATTATTGATGGTCAACACCGCTTGAAGTTTCATAAAATAACATTTTCTACTATCTAGGACTGTTTCTTAGTTGAGGTATTTTTAAAAAAAGTGTAGTCTAGTTATATGCCCAATGTCCCACTGTTCATATTTTCTTTATATCTCTATCACTACTTAGTATAAAAGAAAGTCCCCGATTCTTGGATGTTACGGGTAAACTCGAGAACCACCGGATGGATTTTGATGCGGTTTTCACCATTCTGTAAAGGATATCTCGAGGATGATTTCTGTAGAAAATAATTTATTTATGATCAAAGGAAGTCGAGCAGTAACGATTTCAGTGGAAAAGTAAAAAAAAAACCTGGCGTCCGAGCGCTTTGTAAGCTTACGCTGGGCAAACCGTTAAAAATATCTAAAATACTGTGAGAGAAAGAATTGTTCAGCATGAAAAGTTCTACAATAAAGTCAGCGAGAGCATATATCTTATCTTCAATACATCGCCCACTATAAGTGTTTTTACGTTTCAATTTCTTCCAACCATGTCCACTCAACTACTGAGGCGACAATTTACGAGCTAGCTAAGGGCGAGTATATCATCCCTGTTACAGCCTAGCTAGCGGGTGAACCTATTCCCCCAGATACAGCCAGCAGCAAACCGTAGAGTCGTGTTGAGTTAAGACTTCTGAGAAGGGTGGTTGTGTTTGGACTTTCCCTGGAAGTGCAACTCGGGTTTTCTTCATTTCAGCTGTGAAACACAGTCAAGTTAAGATTGGACAGAAGGGGGATTTGAGTTTCATTCACCTCGCCATTCCCTGGAAGTGCAACTCGCATTTCGCCTGTGAACTTTTCGTTCCGAAACATTCACAGTCAATTTAAGATTGGACGGATGAGGGATTATATTATATTAAATTACTAGCAACCCGGGGGCTTCGCCCTGGAACAGTTGTGAATGCATTACGTGATAAGCGCTTCTTTACGATGTCAATGAACTACGATCTATATCCGTTTTACGTCTCGGCATGATGGGTTAAAATTACTGACTGGACTATTAACTATATTATCATGGAGATGCACGTGCAACAAATTCTTGTCAGACGTAATTTAAGAAAAGCGAGGTGCATGAAACACAACTCCCTCTTCCGTCCAATCTAAAAACACTTATAGTGGACGATATATTGAATATAGAGATGTGCTCTCCCGTAAGTTTTTGTAGAACTTTCATACTGAACTATTCTTACACTCATTGTATATTGATATGTTTAACGGTTTGCCCTGCGTAAGCTTAAAAAGCGCACGGACGCCAGGTTTTTTTCTTTCTCTGAAATCGTTACTGCTTGGCTTCTTTGATCATAAATAAATTCTTTTCTAAAGAAACCTTCCTCTAGGTGAATGGTGAAAACCGCATCAAAATCCATGCAGTGGTTCTCGAGATTACCCGTGACATCCAAGAATCGGGGACTTCGGCGTATAATCTCTACTTAGTATAAAACAATCAGTATAATTTAATATAATATAATCCCTTTTCCGTCCAATCTCAAATTGACTGTGAATTTTTTGGAACGAAAAGTTCACAGGCGAAATGAGAGTTGCACTTCCAGGGAATGGCGAGGTGAATGAAACTCAAATCCTCCTTCCGTCCAATCTGAACTTGACTGTGTTTCACAGGCGAAATGAAGAAAATCCGAGTTGCACTTCCAGGGAATCTCCAAACACAACCACCCTTCTCAGAAGTCTTAACTCAAAACGACTCGACGGTTTGCTCCTGCCTGTAGCTAGGGCAATAGGTTCGCCCGCTAGCTAGGCTGTAACAGGGATGATAGACTCGCCCTTAGCTAGCTCGTAAACTGTCGCCTCAGTAGTTGAATGGACACGATTGGAAGAAATTGAAACGTAAAACACTTATAGTGGGCGATGTATTGAAGATAGACATATGCTCTCCCGGACTTTTTTGTAGAACTATTCATTCTGAACAATTCTTACACTCATAGTATTTAGATATTTTTAACGGTTTGCCCAGCGTAAGCTTACAAAGCGATCGGACGCCACGGTTTTTTTTTTCGACTTTTCCACTGAAATCGATACTGCTCTGCTTCCTTTGATCATAAATAAATTATTTTCTACAGAAATCATCCTCGAGATATCCTTCACAGAATGGTGAAAACCGCATCAAAAACCATCCAGTGGTTCTTGAGTTTACCCGTAACATCCAAGAATCGGGGACTTTGTTTTATACTAAGTAGAGATATAAACGCTAAAGAACACGGAGTTATTTCATTATGCATATTTTTAGCCTATTTTCATTTTATGAAAAAAAAAACAGGCTTATAAGATCACCTTTTGTCCGTGTGTCTGTGTGTGCGTGTGTGTGTGATGGTGTGTGTGTGTGTGTGCCCCCCCCCCTAATAAATTTTAAACGGCTGGAGCGATTTCAGTGAAACTCGGTAAGGTCATAGCACCATTCTGGCTGACCCCGAACGTGCCCTTCACATTTTATTGTCTCTCACCAATCCAACATGGCGGCTGTGCGAAATATTTCACCAGCATTCAGTATCTCCGAAACAATTACCAATACCACCCTGAAATTTTGTACGGTGAGAAAAACTACTAGAATTTAATTTATGAGACTTTCGGAAACCTGGAAACTACAAAACCAACATGGTGGCCAAGCGAAGTTGAGACTTTTAAATAGACTTTTCTCGCGATTTAATGATCCAAACGTAATGTAACATGGTACAGCAAATGTTTATACACATTGTAATGCACTAGCTTCTAGTTTAGTTCATTTGTTTACATTACCTCAAAATGGCGGCTGTGCGAAATATTTCACTGGCATTCAATATCTCCGAAAATAATTTAAGATATCGCCCTGAAATATAGTACGGTGATAAAGGGCACTGCTACAATTTTATCTATGTTCCTTCAAAAACCTGTAAAGTACAAAACGAACATGGCGGCCAAGCGAAGTTGAAACATTTTAATAGACTTTGCTCGTGATTTAACCATCCGAGCGCAGTGAAATGTTGTACAGTAAATAAAACACTTTCTTCGGCTTTAAGGCCGGATGCCCTTCCTGACGCCTCGTGATTTTTTAGGTGAAAATTCCACCCCACTGTCACCGGGATTCGAACCCCGACTGTCCGGGTGAAAGACGAGCAGCTAAGCCACTGGGCCACCACCCTCCCCAATGTGGTACAGTAAATGATTATACATATTGTAGTGTACTGGCACCTAATTTAGTTCAATTTTTACATAACCTCAAGATGGCGGCTGTGCGAAGTTTAAAAATTAAGTTTTTATTTCTTGTGTCTTAATCATGCGATCGAAGTGAAAGTTTGAATAATGAAGCTACGCAATAATTTTCCTTTAATGGTTCATAACTCTATGGCCTATACATATAACAATCCAAAATGGCGAGCATCTGAAATATGTTGACGGTTGTCAATATCTACGAATCTAAAAAAACGAGATTTTAAAATTTTGCACAGCTGCCATCTTGTGGTTATGAAAACAATTGAAATAAATTAGATGCCAGTGGATTAACATTTGCATAAGCATGTAACGTGCAAAGTTTCACAGCACTCGGATGGTTAAATCGCGAGTAACGTCCTTTTAAATATTTATACTTCGCGTCGCCGCCATGTTGGATTTGTGCTCACCAGATTACTGAAAGTCATATAGGTGAACTTATGTTCATAGCCTCTATCAACATTTAAAAAATCAGTTTGATTGCTGTAAAAGATTGGCAATACTTACAAAATGCAATTTAGATTGAAAATACTTACAAAATGTAATTTAGATTCAAAATACCCACAAAATGCAATTGAGAATCAATGCTTACGAAATACCCACCATACAAAATGCAATTTAGATTGAAAATATGTGCAAAATGCTTTTTAGGTTAAAAATACAAAATGCAATTGAAATTCAAAATACTCACTATAATGTCCTGCTCCTACATTGAAAGACTTACTAAAAAGCAATTTAGATTTGCCAATCCCTACAAAATGCAGTTGAGGATGAAAATACTCGCAGAATGCAATTTAGATCGAAAAGACTTACAAAATCCAACGTATATTGAAAATACCTACAAAATGGAGTGCAGATGCAAAAAATTCGCTGAAAGGAATTTAGATACACGGGGAGACAATTAAGAAAAATAGAATAGGAAATATAATGAAAAGAAAAAGAAGGCTGATCCCTAGAAGAACGAGGGATCAGGAAATATGAGACAAGGACCAATTAACGCGGGGTCGGAAGAGAACAAGAGTTGGCCAAGGGACGCCGATAGGAAAGAAGACGGAGAGGAGTCAGGCCCAAGTAAGTGGAAGCTGGGGTTCCGTGGTCGCCAACCCACGTCCATCTAGATGTGAGCCCCTGGGGGTCGGATAAAAACACTCAGGATAGGTAGTTTGGGATTCGAAGCAATGATCTCCAGACTTCCAGTTTCTCCTTGAAGTTGTACGAATGTAATTCTTATTGTCAGACAGAATCCTTTTGTGACAATATAATAATCGACAGTGAAATTTAAAAGTAAAAACAAAAACAACAAACTCGAGCACGAATACAAATTATTATCTATTATCTATCAACAACCACAACCAAACATTCTCTATCATTCATTCAATCCGAAATGTTCAAGAAATATTCGAATAATTATTTACACAAAATTTAAAATTATCTACAGTAGACGGAAAACTGGAGACAAAATATATTGATTGCCATTTGTAGCTCTTCAACACGATTATGCCCAAGGAATAAATATGTAAATACACTCCTGGAAATATTACATGTTTCAGTTAATTATCACAATTAAATTGAGCAATTTGTGATAGTTATCTAATACGTGTATTTTTTCCCCCCAGGAGTGTATTAACATATTTATATCTTGCACTCCGCCTATTCATTGGTCCCAATCGTGTTGACCAAATGAAAAGCTAAATATGACAATTTTGTATTGGCAACTTAAAAGAATGGCTTCAAATCTCGACATGACAAAACATACAGAAAAAAGATAAGAGTCTTACAGTAGTCGCATATGATGTGTAACATCTGACATGTTATCCTACTCGTATACTACATAGCTTGGACATTATTAAAATGTTAATTTACATTCCAATTTCATACTGGTACTATGATGAATGTATAGATTGGATTGGAGATATGTTACTGTCACATTTGTTGCGCAGCGGTCAAGCTGTTAGTCTCTCACCAAGGTAGACAGGGTTTGATTCCCGGTCAATACATGTGAGATTTTCGAATTGAAATGCCATGTCCCATGGTTCGCATTCCACGTAAAAGGGAGGTACCGTGGATCATGATCGTGAGATTAACGGACACGCAAAACTACAAGCTTCCTTCCTTTTACATTAATAATTCATAATAACAAAGTGACACACAACGTCGACAGTACTCTCAAATACTGTGAGCACATTCCTCAGTAACTATAACATTCATTATTCTCAAGGCTCTCATCCAATTTGTCGTAAACAATCAAAACATCGCTTCCTACAATCATGAAATGACCTAGTCTCACATATGATGAAAATACAGCTTTTATTCCACTCATATAACAACATTCTGTCATGCATTTAATATTTGACTACTCACCCACAGCTTGACAATAATGCCGCTTACTTCAATGTCATTTGTCGTCTTTGTCCTACCCCATGTGATATTCAAACTTGAACGTGAAGCTTCATAAACTGCTCAATGACAAATGAAAGTCTGTGAAACATTTGCCACTGTGCTCGTCAAACCAGTGCCTGCTAAATGCACTGCCTACTGTATTGCCATAACATTCTCGCGCTACAGAGCACGCACTGCCTTGTTTCCAATACACACATTTTCAATTGTACATCCAGCTGGCAGTGCGTCTTCCGTTCGATCCACTTCCGTTCGATCCACTTCCGCCCGATTCACTTCCGTCCCATTTTTCTGGCAGTGGGTCTTCACTTCCGTCCGATCCACTTCCGTTCGATCCACTTCCGTCCCCAATTTTCAAAATCACTCCCACAAAACTATCCAGCAACCGAGCGGAAAGATGTTACACATCAAAAAGGCAAAACACATAAATGAAAAGATAAGAAGAAAAAGTTCAGAAACTGGAGATAGAAAAAAAAATACAATGCAAAAGTGACATCCAAGGAAATACATTCACTCGTACATTCGAAAAATCAATCAACAATGTGCGACTTAACTCGCACGGCTAAGCTGCGTGGTTGTTCGTCTGGCAGTCGCAGCTTATGTTTATAAGATTCATTAGCTTTGTTCAGTGATTACAATCGCATTAATAAATAGCTTTGAATCAAATGACCGAATATCCCACTTTACACGGTCGAGGTACTTTTAACTCGCACGGCTAAGCTGCGTGGTTGTTCGTCTGGCAGTCGCAGATTATGTTTATAAGATTCATTAGCTTTGTTCAGTGATTACAATCACATTAATAAATAGCTTTGAATCAAATGACCGAATATCCCACTTTACACGGTCGAGGTAATGCTACGCATCGCTGATGAACTACTGTGCTACAGACTGTGGCAGGCATCCTTTAAGAGCCGCGCTTCTCGGACCAGGCGAAAAGTGAGTGTGGGTATAACTGGAACACAGTTCCTAGCCTTGGTCACGTAGCACTTTTCTGTTCCCTCTTTTTCCACTCAAGTTTTGTTTTATACTTTGTTCCTGTGCCCCGCAGCGTAGCCGTGTCCGTTAAGTTGCATACCACAACTGCAATGAGGAACTGGAAGCCTAAAAATCGAAGGTTCGAATGTTGAAGATTATAGCGACCAGCGTCGTTCTACGCGTTTTTTCCCCCCTACAATCCCTCCCAGCTTCGTGTCCTCAAACCTAGAACAATTGCTGAGTTTTAATTCCTTTTTGGAGGCTTTCATAGGGAGGTTATGGCTGCTTGAGCTTTAAGTTCTCGCAGTAAAGAAGCGCACCATAAAAAGGGAGGTAGCGCGCAGTTCGCTACTCCTGTGGGGTTCCGAGCGGTGACACCAAGAGCCCGCTGATGAGCCAGCTTGGTGCCCCAGGTGTAACCCCACACAAGACACTGCACAAACCTAGAAGAATTGCTGAGTTTTAGTTTTTTAGTAAGCGAGCCGTACTAAATCTTCTCTTATATACCCATATTATTGCACAAAAGGCTGCAAGAATACGCACTAGGATTTGTTTGGATCCTCTTGTGAAAAGGAGATGCGGAAGATGATATTCTTGGAAATAAATTTATTGTCAAACTTTCATGGTATATGTAGTTTATAAATGTATATTATAGGCTCTTCAAAGTGTGACTTGACAGTTTCCTAGAAGGGGTTTACCATGGTTTCACTTTTCTACTCCAGGAAAATGTGGGATGTATCTTAACTGAAGGCCAATTTCGCCTCCTTCCCAATCCTAATCTGATTTACAAATGCACACACTAATACAGCCAACACAATGACACAGGTTATCAGACAAAATGTTCACGGGGCTAAATGACCACGATGGCCAAGCCCCTCAAACAAAACCAACAAACAACTCTCCTCCAAATCCTGAGAAGAATATTATTATTATTATTCGTAAGCTATGAGCCCCTATGATTAGGGCTCGGATTTTTAGGTATTTTTTATGTAAATACATATTTTAAGCTATCTTTTTATAAATACATAAATTCCTGCTTTTCACTTATTAGCACATAAAAATACTTTTTCTTTAAATAAGTATGCTGGATCTTTCAGTTTATTGCACTTTTGTTCTGTATTACTTCAACGGGGAAGAACGTGTGAGCTATCTAATCTTCATGCAGAGCGTATGTCAGCTTTCAACTGTGTTATTCTTAACTTGTCGCCCCGCGCCACTCACTGTGGAAGCCGGGAATTTCCTTGTCCATAGCCATATTGCACCTCGTACTAGACCTCCCCTCCCCCAACTACCTGGAACCAGTGTCACTCACATGCAGTTCATTTCCGCCACTGTTAAGTGTAAGGCAGTTGTACGATGCCTAAAGTAAAAACAAATACAAGTTATCGTCTGTTGCAAAATTTAAAGATAATTTTACTTCTGATGGGGGCGTTCTGTTCTGCCAACCATGTGGGAAAGCAATCAAGGCTGAACAGCGATCTCGAGTTATAGAACCTCTCAAGGGCAAGAAACATATTGCCGCAGTTTCGCGCCTTCAGAAGAAGTATTTCGCGATAATCGTCGGTCATTTGTGATGGACAACCTGAAGATCGTATCTCGTTGTGTATTGTAATTCTTCAGCAGTCAGTGAGATATAGCATGAATTGCATTCGTGAGTACTGCATATTGTTTATATTCACATTATTAAACTAAATTATAATGAAATATTTTTACTTTTTTGTCACATATTTCAGGTATTTTCAATACATAAAAAATAAATATTTTCATGATTTTTAGCACCTAAAAATCTGAGCCCTACCTATGATACAACATGAAGGCAAGCTCACTCCAATATGCACATTTCCACCATCGTTAACGCAATCGCTTAGGAACACCGTCAGCAAGATATTGCAGCGGTGTATGGACGGGGAATAACACTTTTCATGCAATACTTGCACATGTGAAATTGTTAGAAAATAAAATCCGAACTGACGCTGTGGCCAGATTTCTGTTTCCACCACATAACTCTTGCCCTGCTCAGAGTATTTCTTGGAGTAGAATAAATGGAAGTTCGATATCCGACAGAGGGTCGCCGTTATATATAACTCGAGCAGATGTTGCGGGGTGAGGTCGTGGGGATATGAGGGAGCGCTTACACTGCACACTTTGATAGTCTAAATTATGACGGCAGAACTTTCATTTGTTTGTTTTGTTTTTTCATTTCGGTTAGTCTTTAGTCGGTCAGCCGCCAATATATAGGAAGGACAAAGTCAATATATAGTGAGAGCTTCCCTATATAACGAAGGTTTGCCGGGTCGTGAGACGGGCGGAGAGAGATTTGTAAGGCCCGGAAGTTTTTACATATTTATGCATATTTTAGTTACGTTGGCACAATACATCATATTTTTCTCCTTTGCGTGTTTAAGTGCATATCTCTGCTTGAGAAGGGCGTATATTCTAATTTCCTGTGGTTTTGAAGCGCTTTTTATTACTTCATGTTATGAAAGTCTTATAACCTATTTCAATTCGGACTCCGAGAATCTATCACAGAATAATACTGAAATAATTTTTAATACCTAGTACGTTTCAGTTCGTGTTAACGTGCCGTAACTTAAAATATGAAATTTCAAAATCTATCCACTTTAAATGATTTTGCAATTGTTTTTTTTAATCCTTTTCCTCCCACGAGTCTTTTTTTTCATCTGGAGCTGGACTCGACACTTTAGTAGGCCTATCAATGAATGCCCTGCGTAACAAAAGGCCACGTATAAAGTTACAAGGAAAATGACAGTTTGTCGATACCTACTCAACCAGTGAATTATTGGTTATTCAGGATCACTTGCATATAGACAACACACATACATATTAATGAGTGCATATTTTAATTAACCCAAACACCCATACCCGAGGCCAACTCGAACCGAGTGCAGGTTCATTGTTCAGTTCCCGACACAGCTCCTAGTGACTTCAGAAACCGTGGCGTAGCCGTGCATGTTAAGGTTTGGATCCCCGCGCTGACATGTACAGTAAATACTAGAGCTGTTGATCGATTAACCGAAGCCTTTAATCGGTCGATTAATCGAACTTGAGTCGGTTTCACAGATTATCAGTTCGAGAAAACGAGGCGAGGTGCATGAAACACAAATCCCCTTTCCATCCAATCTAAATTTGACTATGTATTTTGCGGAAATAAGGCCGAAACTCGGGCGATAGGCTCGCTTGATAGCTAGCTCGTAAACTGTCTCCGAAACCAGTAATTGAATGGAGATTGTTGGAAGAAATGTACATGTATATGTACATAGTGGGTGATGTATTAAAGATAGAGATACGCTGCCACAGCCTTTTTTTTGTAGAACTTTTCATACTGAAGAATTTTTACACTCATAGTACAGTATATAGATATTTTTAACGGTTTAACCAGTGTTATCTTAAAAGGCGCATGGATGCTAGGTTTTTTTTCGACTAGATTCACTGAAATCGTTACTGCTCGGCTTCCTTTGGTCATAAATAAATGATTTTATACAGAAACCTTTCTAGATAAATCCTTTACAGAATGGTGAAAACCGCATCAAAATCCATCCAGTGGTTCTCGAGATTACCCGTTACAACCAAGAATCGGTGACTTAGTTTTATACAAGTAGAGATTATTTATATATACAGTAAACGGAGTATACGTAGTCTTCAGTTCAAGAACAACACAACTTTTCGTTATTATAAGCCCGTGTGACGTCATCCTTCACGTACAGATGTGCTACGCTGCAGTGTGTTCTCCAAGGTGACCCACGGAAATGATCAGCGCTGTACCGACAAGAATAAAACAACACTCACGTCATGTTTCCTAGAATAAACTTCAATTTGAAGTTCTCTCTAGCTTGCTGTGAAATTACAGTCCTTGGCGTCAGAAGGCAAGTCTGTAGTACTTAAAATATATTAAAAGTAGTTAATGTGGAGGCGAGTAAAGGATAATACTACCTTCGTGTTGGAGAGGCGTATCTCTTGTTTTTGGCTCCCAGTGAAATGAGCAAATAAAAGGTACCGTAGTATTAAAAGGAGTTGCAGCGTATAGTACCTGTCGTCTACTGCCAGGTCATAGGGCCGACTAGATAGGTAAAGCCCTGCGCGGATATCCGCAAAATATAAGTAGTTTGCATGGCTGTGCGGATAGCGGATAAGCTGCGGATAATGTTTGGAGTAAATTTGCGGATAGTTTTTAGAATACAATCCGAACTCGTTGAATAGCATTACTAGGACCCAGATGTTTATGACATACATTTTTTCCGTTATGTCTTTCCATGACAAATGTAAGCTAATTAATATAAACAGGTTAAAAGTCCCACCTGATCAATACTTTTATTAATTAAGATCACTGTGTGGTCATTAATGGGACATGTTTCGGGGCCTAGTTAATAGTTTTGGCCCCTTCATCAGCCGATATGTCAGAGAAACGATACAAGTTTTTTTTTTTTTTTTTGCGTAGCACATAAAATTCCCTTAAAATTGAAACTTGTATGGTGCACCATAATGAAGGATTGAAACATTTTCAGCCTAATGCGAGTTATGTCAAGAGTCTTATGAACTAGGCCTATAAACACTCTTGACATAACTCGTAAAGTATGGGTGATAAGTTGCAGCCTTGCCTCACACCTTGCTGAATACCAGCTTCTCTCGCATGTCCATCAGCTCGAATGACTGCTGTCTGGTTTCTGTATAGATTGTAGATCACTCTCCTATCCCTATACTTTATTCTAATCATTTTCAAAATTTCAAACAATTTAGTCCAATCAACGTTATCAAAAGCCTTTTCTAATAAGTCTACAAATGCCATGAACGTTCTCTTATCTTTTCTTATTCTACCTTCCAAAATCAGCCTAAGACTTAACTTAGTACAGCTTCCCTTGTTCCTACATTTCTCCTGAAACCAAACTGGTCTTCACCTAATTCCGCTTCTATCTGGCTTTCCATCCTCTTGTAAATTATTCTAGACAGGATCTTTGAAGCATGAGTAATCAAGCTGATTATACGGTAATCTTCACATCTGTCAGCTCCTACTTTCTTCGGTATAGGGATGATAACATTCTTCTTGAAATCAGAGGGTACCTCACCTGTCTCATAAATCCTACACACCAAGTGAAATAACCTGATCAGACCTTCATCTCCTATGCAGCGTAGCAACTCAATCGGTATATCATCTATACCTGCTGCTTTGTTCCTGCTTAAGTCTTCCAATGCTCTGTCAAATTCTGATCTCAATATTAAATCTCCTTTTGCATCCTCATCAATTTCCTCCTCCCTTTCCATTACATGATTCTCAATCTCCTTTCCTTTATACAAACCCTCTATGTAAGCTTTCCATCTCTCAACCTTTTCTTCCCTATCTGTTAGAGGCTTTCCATTTGTGTCCTTAATATTACATCACTTAGTCTTCTTTTCCCCAAAAGTATTCTTAATCCTTCGATAAGCTGTATCTACTTTTCCTAATTTCAGACAATTTTCTATACCTGCACATTTCTCTTTCAACCATTCTTCTTTCGCTTCCTTTCACTTCTTGTTAACCTCATTTCTCAGACGTCTGTATTCTGCTTTCCCCTTTTCATCTCTTACATTCTTGTGTTTCCTCCTTTCATCCATCAATTCTAGTATATCCTGAGTGATCCAAGGTTTTCGGCCTATTCTTTCTTTCCTACCCATGTTTTCTTCTGCGGATTTTGTTATTTCATTCTTCAAAAGTGTCCATTCGTCTGCAATTGAAGTTCGTTTAGGGTTTTTCATTAGTCCTTCCTTTATACTCTTCTTGAATCTTTCGTTTACATCCTTCTCTTTCAGTCTGTCTATTGCCCACTTTTTTGGCTTTTGACTTTTCTTCAGTTTCTTCAACTTTAATCTGCATTTCATAACAACTAGATTGTGGTCAGAGTTTATGTCAGCACCGGGATATGTTTTACAATCCAAAATCTGGTTTCGAAACCTCTGCTTGACCATAATGAAGTCGATTTGGTAACGCCCTGTATCTCCTGGTCTCATCCATGTGTATATTCTTCTATTGTGGTTATTAAATAAGGTGTTAGCTATGACCAACTCATGCTCGGTGCAGAATTCCATCAGCCTGCTTCCTCGATCATTCCTTTCACCTAATCCGAAATCTCCTACTATCTTCCCTTCTCTCCCTTTTCCTACCACAGCATTCCAATCTTCCATTACTATAACATTTTCATCACCTTGATATACCTCAGAATTTCGTCTATTTCTTCGTAGACCTTTTCAACATCCTCATCATCATCTTGACTGTAGGCATATAGACTTGTACCACTGTGGCGCACGTAGGTTTAGTATTGATTTTTGCTACAATAATCCGTTCACTATATTGCTCATAATATTCCACCCGCTGTCCAAGTTTCCTACTCAATATGAGACCAACCCCTGCTTGGCAATTGTTTGATTTAGTGCTAATGACCCTATAGTCTCCTGACCAAATGTCCTGTTCTTCCTTCCAGCGCATTTCACTAATCCCAACCAAATCCAACCTCAACCTATCCATTTCCCTTTCCAAGTTTTCTAACCTTGCACTTCCAGCAGACTTCTAACATTCCACGCTCCGATCCGTAGAATATCAGATTTCCTCTCTGTCACTTCTGTGACATGATTCTAAGCTTTCTGATAGTTTCAATTTTTAATTACATATAACTTCTATACTAACAAATGGAATTTATCCAAAATTGGCACTATAGGCTAATAGATCGTAATATTTCAGATACAGGTACATGACTTTGTTCCCAACATGAATTTATGCGCACTTTAAATCCAATATCAAACAGCTTG
This sequence comes from Meconema thalassinum, assembly GCA_946902985.2. NCBI lineage: Eukaryota > Metazoa > Arthropoda > Insecta > Orthoptera > Tettigoniidae > Meconema > Meconema thalassinum. The sequence goes on from OX336391.1 coordinate 164,218,920, forward strand.
TAACGTCCATACTATCTATTAGACTTCAACCACATTTTGTATGTGCATTCTATACCGCAAGAGATGGAACTGAGAATATATTCAGAGTTACCCGGGCTGCCAACTGCAGTAAGTCACTCTATTAGGCTACACTATTTCATGTGTATTTCAAACTGCAGTACTTACATATGTTAGTATTACCAACTTGATTTCGTCATTATTCTAGATAAGTCTATATAGATGGGCATGAATCTTCAAATAGGCTCTTTAGTTCGTCACGGAACTACTTGTTCTATGGTACGATTTGGTTCTTACGCCAAACAAGAGGATCGATGTGCAACTCATTTTGGACCAAAGGTGGAGCTACCTGGTTCTTTCACCAACCATTCAATTCTGTGGATTGATTACACAGGCAACAATGAAAAATGGCTTATTTAGGATATCATTTCTAACCAGTTATTTTCAACACTCAGGATAACCACTGTGCGCGCCGGGGCTTAAACCTACGACCTTGCCATGTAAATATTTTATACCCATCTCTTCAAAAGAGTTCTCTATTTGGGCTTGGTGTTTTCATTCCCTGGCAGCGCTACAAAATCACGTCAAATAATAAACCCCATGGTGTGTCAGACTAATGGAAACGATTGCCAATAATATAGATGTCACAACACTTCCTGCTCGGGATTGACATGTTATCTCGTAGCCTGTTCAGTTTTAATATAACACAATCGTTCCGTATTGAGTAGAGCACAATGTGATTCTCTCGCCGTAGACTACAAACACTGGGCGATAAAGTAGTGCGAGTATAATGATAACTAGGCTTAGGATGTTTGACCTAAAAAGGTGAGAATGTGCAAGCAAATATGAGCTTAAAAATAGCTAAATATGAACCAAAAATTACAAAATGTGAGCAAACAAAATACAAAACAATTTATGTTGCTCTATTGTTTGGACATTTTGAACGCTGTTAATCCGTGAGGACTGGCGCATGGGTATTTTATACCCGAGACTTGAATAATCTATACTATCTATACTATTATAATACAGCTGAGAAGTTTGTGTGTTTGTGTGTTTAAACGCGCTAATCCCTGGAACTAGCAGTCTGATTCGAAAAATTATTTTTGTATATGATAGCCTGATTCAAGAAGAATAGTTTAGGCTATGTAGCATTAGGCTACACCTCTCACGTAACCTTAGAGATTGATTTTTGTTCAATAAGTCGGAAAAACAAGCGCTCCAGAACAGCTTCAATAATACCGAAGTCTATTGTTGCCGTATCACGTCGCCCCTACCAATGTTCTGGTGCAGAATTGCGAATTTACTGGCACGTTAAAGATCCCCTTCGGGGCAAAATTCCGGCACCCCGGCGTCTCTAAAAGCCAGTGTAGTTAAAAGGGACGTAAAACCAATAACATTATTATTAGAATTGCGAGCTGCTTATAAATTGCAGTCACGGGGAGTAATTAGTGCAAAAAGATTTCTTAGGCTCCTCTGTATAAGGGCGATGGCTTTTGGTGCAGTATACTGAGGTTATCAGCTGCAATAAGCGTTGGTGCTTTCAAATTTACTTTCATTTATTCCGATCCTTATCCTTGAGCGCTCCAGTTCTGTAAAACAAATAAATCCACCGGGCGAAGCCGGGCACTATTGCTAGTGTGGTATATTTTCGTTATGTTCAGCCATTATTTCCTTTCGCCTACAATACCTTCCTTCCTAGCCTTGAACTTCATCCTGAAAAAGTAACATGCCTATAGCTTTGTGAACACCCAAGTTATTACTAGGGCTCGGATTTTTAGGTAAATAAATATTTTTTTATGTAACTTAAATACATATTTTAAACATTTTATCTATAAATACATAAATACGTCCTTTTCACATATTAGCACATAAAAAGGCATAATATGTGCATTTTAAAAAATCAGTATGCTAGATCTTTCAGTTTATTACATTTTTGTATCTGTGTTACTTCAACGGGGAAGAACCTGTGAGCTATGCAGAGCGTATGTCAGCATGAGCTGTGTTTTTCTGATCTTGTCGCTCCGTCCCACTCACTGTGGAAGCCGGGGATGCCTAAAGTAAAAGCAACTACAAGTTGTCGTCTGCAGCAGTATGTTGCAGAATTTAAGGATAATTTTACTTCTGATGGGGGCGTTCTGTTCTGCCAACCATGTGGGAAGCAATCAAGGCTGAACAGCGATCTCAAGTTACTGAACACCTCGAATGCAAGAAACATATAGCCGCAGTTTCGCGCTTTCAGAAGAAGTGTTTCGCGATAATCGTCGGTCATTTGTGATGGACTACCTGAAGCTGTATCTCGTTCTGTATTGTAATGCTTCAGCAGTCAGTGAGACATAGAATAAATTGTATTCGTGAGTACTGCATATTGTTTATATTAACATTAATAAACTAAATTATAATTACATATTTTTACTTTTTTGTCACATATTTCAGGTATTTTTAATACATAAAAATAAATATTTTCCCGATTTTTAGCACCTAAAAATCCGAGCCCTAGTTATTACTAGCCTATGTTATATACTGTACCGTCGGGTCAGATTTATTGCGCCTGTCCTTGTGCTCCTACCTGCCTGTGCTGCTTGCCAATACGACAGCTCACACAGCACCGACAGACCATGCCGCACGTCACAAACCAGTGTTTGGGGTGCAGTCAAACGATAACTGTTGTCACCAAGAGATAAACAAACACCCTGCAGAGCACCATGGATGTGAATCAACATGCGTGTACGCTAGTTCTTACTAAAGTTGAGAAACTTTTTTTTCTTTTTGTGAGCAGTGTAGAAGGCGCGAATGAATAAAGCTGGCAGTGACTGACTTGATGTGTTTTGATTGTGCGGTGTGCAGAACTTGGGAAGACTTCAGCAGTTCAAACCCAGCTGACTTCTTCCTGCGCGCAGACAATATGTATGCGAGCTATGGAATGAACACAAATCATTCCACAATTAAGAGAGCTGCGCTGAGCTGAAGGTCTTTGTTACTCCTTGTCCTAATCGAGCGCATTTCCTGCAAGAAGGTAGTAAACCTGCTCACAATGGGTCACTTATCGTTGTTCGTAATGATAGCTTTGTGTAATGCCATTAACTAAGGAATGCTCAACGACACTGATATCGAGAGTCACGAGTATTGAAAGTATCGACCCAATCTTCATTCACTTTCCGATGGATGGTTATTTTTAGAACCTCGATATCTCGAACTTCCATCACTCGAATTTTCGATAACTCATACTAATTTTATCATTTCCCGAACAGACTGTTCTCAATATCTAATAATCTATGACATTTTGTATGTTGATAAAGGCTATAAAGCATCCAAAGTTTAGAATGAAGCACTGGTTAGATAGGGATATTCTTCTCTCTTTCTGTTGCACGTGAGACATGTATGACGCTGTCATTTTCTAGCAATCCACTGTTGCCATATCTGTCGAAAATTTTTCTTTGCCGAAAAAGCAGCATATTCGGGTAGAACTATGTTTTGCCGATCTTTTTTTGTCCTATATTAGAACTACGTAAACTTGATAGAAATGCTACAAAAATTAGATATCCATATTTAAAAAAATAAAATAAACTGAGTCCCCTTTTTAGTAAAATCGATCTTTTATCATGTTGCATTGACTTTGTGATGCCTATTTTTCACACACATATAGCTAAATGTGCCGTCTTGATGATGGATTATTGAAATATTTTATATTGGCAATATTACAATTTTCATGTAGGTAAAACTTTGAATATTCTCTCATAACCGCATAGCAGCATTGAAAAAGTTCGTATGCTGCCAACTTTTCTATTTTTAAAGATAACCATGTCATGCCAGTTTGAGAAATGTAGAGGAATGTTGGAAGAAGTTTACTACCTGCTTACCCAGAGTGTAGGTTTAATTGTTTACACAGGCCGGGCTGTTCATTGACCGCGGATTATATGAATGAAGTTTCGAAGGACAGCGGGGTGCAGCTTGCTACTCACAGCTTTATTACTGTGCCCTTCGAGCTTGTATTTCAGTTGTTCAGCAGTCTCTATCTTGAGTGGGTGTGCCGCAGTTCTGTTAGATTTAACGTGTTGTATTTTACGTATTTCACGTACAACAGTGGATAGTTTTGTGAAAAGAAAGCGTGGTCAAGTGCTCAGAAGGAGGGAAAAAACAGGTCGTAATTAATGTGTTCAGTTATTTTAAGAATCTTAAACCTAACGAAAGTATTAATAATTTAGTCAATGAAACTGCTCTGGCCACAGGAATATCAACGACTACCGTTTTTAAAATAAGTAGTGAGAGAGGACAGGGTCCAGTACTGTCGCCACGCAAAAAGATGCTAAGTAATACACTTCGCAAGAATAGCAGGAATGTTAAATATAATGACTTTATAATGACGTTATAGTTAATTTAATTTAATTTCCTTGTATGTGTTATGTTAGCCTACTATTAGTATTATTATACAGTACTTAATTCAAGTCTTCGTCACTGCACAATCGCTGAATGTGCGGAAAGTGTACGCGAAGCGCTTTGTACTGCCTCCTCTCACGGAGTGGCAACCCTGTCGTAACGCGCCATAAGACCAATGCTTCATTCTAAACGTTGGATGCCTTATAGTAACTTTAAGTTCACCTATAGAACTTTCAATTTGCTAGTGAGCACAAATCCAACATGGCGGCGACGCGAAATGTAAAGGTAGAGGAAGACTTCTTTGGCTCAAGGAGAGTTATGCAATTTAACACCAATCATAAAATGCAATGTTGCTGTTAGCACTGTACACTGCATCAAGTTGGCAATGTAATTAGTAGGGCCAGGATGTTGATGACATGTCATCTTTTTACTGAGCTGTCTAAAACAATGCTGAAGTACAGTACATAGAAACTCCAGACGGACCATCCCGTCTTTAAATATGACATTCTTATTTTGCATCTTTTTGCATTTTTTTTGCTATTTTCAATTTTAAGAGCATTTTTTATGTTTGGTAGATTTTTTGGTCTCATTTTAGAAAAATCGACCTTTTAAGGTATTTTTTTTTCATTTTAGCCATGTCACAGATTTATATGACAGTGTTACGTCTCTCAGAGATATTTTAAAATATTGAAATATTGATTCCATTTCCTTAATCAACCGGGTGGAAACTAGTCTTAGCAACAATCGTGGCGAAATTGCTGTGGGTATTGCATCAAAACTGGACAAAAAAACCGGGTATAAAACATTATGCAAAATCTCAGACATTATTTCTGGTGAAAACTGCATGGTTGGGATTGAGGAGGATTTAGCAGCAAACGACATTCCTCACTTCAAGTACGCTCCGATCACATCAGTTGATGTTGAACGCAGCTTTTCGAGATATAAAAACTCGTTGGCTGATAACCGCAGATCATTTACATTTGACAACATCAGAATGACATTCGTAGTGCAGTGCAACTCAGACTAGAAGTGCTAGAAATATATTTTGATTGACTTTTCAGTTTGAGCTTAAGATGCTATTTTTGAAATATTGGTGAGTATATTATAAGACCATTTTCTCAATTTTATAGTGCATTTTTCGAATATTTGAAATATTGGTGATTTTAAAATATTATAAGATCATTTTCTCCATTTTGTAGTGCATTTGTAGAATTTTTAGGTCACTTATTACAGTCATCTTAGAAAATGTTAAGTGCATTTTTAAACTTTTTTACTGCATCAACATCCGGGCCCTAGTTAATTAGGATTGTTGAGCAGTTATTAATGTAGGCTACTTGTATTGTCATCGTTACTAAATGGAACCTATTAATTACAAACCTATGTGACGGCAAGAATCTCAGGAACAAGGTACAATAAATCTCACCGGAACGCTCTGTGTGCCTCGCACGGTAAACCGAGCAAGTAAAGCACGAAAGGAAGAAGTCTGTAAAGGCGGAGCAGCTGAGTCCTTGGTCTAGTTTCCACCTACAGCGAGATTTTCTCCTTAGCTTGTCACAGGTGTTCTATTGTGGGAAGCCGATGACATCTACCGGCAGTTTGCAACTTCACAACGCAGCGAAGTGCAGAGAGTCATAATTGCTCTGTGATATTGAAACCCATGTTTTACAGGCTTGAACTACAATGGAAGGTGTTCCATGTTTTGACAACGTATAACTATATTAAATTAATAATTCAACGCCCCAATTTGTTTAGAGAAGACAAGCACTTTGAGTGAAGTAGCGAGATAGGATATTCATTAGCTATCTATTAAACTGCAGAAAGGGTCTCGCACGTCTTGCTCGAGAAAGCCCTCAAGAAGAGCAACAGAATAACGTTAAGTAAGACGTACAGAATTTGTAAACATTCTTGAGCCCATCAATTATCCTTTATCCTCGGCTGGGAATTGATAACTATCTGTTGGTGATTCATACCTACCAACTTATACGGTTTGTCCATAAAATTTCCGGAACTGCATTGTTTTTTACAGTTCAGTGGATGGACTATAATAATTTATTGATTGAGATCTGCTTTCTCAATTTTTGTGCCAAGAAGAGCTTGATTGGTTGATTGATAATTATTGTATTACGGGGCGGAAGAGGGGGGTCATCTGCCCCTAGGACAAGCTTCCGCATGACACCGATAGATGGTGCGTAACCGACGAATATTCGATCATCGCTCTGATTTATATTTTTCAGAACGGTCTTCGATCGTGAATACGACGCTCCCTCATAATTGCTTCTGAATCCTATTCGCTTGATATCGATCTTTAGCCTATTTTCATTTTATGAAAGAAAAAAAAAGTCTTATGAGATCACCTTTTGTCCGTGTGTCTGTGTGTGATTCGTGTGGGTGTGTGTGTGTGTGTGTGTGTGTGTGCCCCCTAATAACTTCTAAACGGCTGGAGCGATTTCAATGAAACTCGGTAAGATCATAGCACCATTCTGGCCGACCCCGACCGTACCCTTCAAATTGTATTGTGCCACACCAATCCAACATGGCGGCAGTGCGAAATATTTCACCAGCATTCAGTATCTCCGAAACTATTACCGATATCACCCTGAAATTTTGTACGGTGATAAAGGGCACTACTAGAAGTGTACCTATGAGACGTTCAAAAACCTGGTAACTACAAAACCAACATGGCGGCCAAGCGAAGTTGAGACTTTTCTCGCGATTTAACCACCTGAGTGCAGTGAAATGTGGTACAGTAAATGATTATACATGTTCTAATGCACTGGCATCTAATAGTTCAATTGTTTACATAACCTCAAGATGGCGGCTGTGCGAAATGTTAAAATTAAGCTTTTATTTCTTGTGCGGTAATCATGCGATCGACGTGAAACTTTGAATAATGAAGCTATGCAATAATTTTCCTTTAATGGTACATAACTCTATGGCCTATACATATAACAATCCAAAATGGCGAGCATCCGAAATATATTGACGTTTCTCAATATCTACGGATCTCTTGCAGCAATCAAACTGATTTGTTTAATCTTCATAGAGGCTACGGACACAAGTTTACCTATAGGACTTTCAGTAACCTGGTGAGCACAAATCCAACATGGCGAGGACGCGAAGTATAAATATTTAAATGGACGTTTCTCGCGATTTAACTATCCGATTGAAGTGAAACTTTGCTCGTTAAATGCATATACAAATGTTAATCCACTGCCATCTAATTTATTTCAATTGTTTTCATAACCACAAGATGGCAGCTGTGCGAAATTTTAAAATCTTGTTTCTACTTTTTGTGTCCTAATCATGCGATTGAAGTGTGAATACCACACGTACACAATAATCTTCATGTAATAGTACGTAAATAAAAATCGAACCTGGCGACCATCTGAAATATTTAGACGGTTCTCAATATCTACGAATCTGTTACAGCAATTAAACTGAAATTTTGTATGTTGATAGAGGCAATTAACATGAGTAGGATATATGAAAATAGGCTGTATAGTTCTTCACGGAACTACTTGTTTTAAATAAGAAAGATCGTTTCGTTCGATAGCCGTTTTCTTTAGTTATCTTTGGTCTTGGTTTGTCCCTCACCGCGATCTGAGACAGTTGTACCCTGCTCGGGTCGAAGCTTCGTGAACCTGAGAAGAATGTGGATCGCGGACTATGAGGAGTGATGGTGACGAGTGATGACAGTTCCCAGTCCGTGCGTAGTAACAGAACCAAATACAGTGGAACGTGGCTAATTCGAACTTCTATAATTCGAAATCTTCTTTAATTCGAATTTTTCTCTTGGTCCCTAGCATTTTATATAGAATCAATGCTAAAACATCGTGGTTAATTCGAATTATATTTTGGATAATTCGAAGTTTTTAGTGTAAAAAGCCGATCGGGAGCCAAACAGATGGGTCAGTTACCGAAAAAACTGTTCCGAGGGCAGCCCAAGCAACAAACCACATTACAGAACTTACGCGTTTTTTTAAGTAGAAATGACGTAAGTAGAACTGTTTTCTGTTCCTTAAATTTTTTAGATTCTTTTGTGATGGTCGAGAGACTTAATTGTAGGAAACGGGTACAAATCTCAAACTATTTTGAAAAACAGTAGATTTCTCCAAGACTTAACTAGATTGCCGGATTACTACTGTCGTTAAATAGGCGAATAGTAGTCTACATTTTGGTTTTATTTTTCATTAGAAACTTTTGAGGTTATTCACGATACAGTCATTATAAAGTACCGCTGTCTGTTAATCTGCTTTGTTGAACGTAAATCATTATGTAAACGTAATACAATATATTTTCTCTACCCTTTTCAAAGAACTTTCTTAATTCGAATTTTTGGATAAATCGATTTTTTTACTGGTCCCTTGAGGTTTGAATTATCCAAGTTACACTGTGCATTGTAGTATTTCCGTTTGGCCAGAAACCCAGAGGATTAAGGGACTTCTGGGAACTTAACTGACGTCACTCGCTCACCCTAAGGACCCGCTCGCCGGACCGGCCGGTGGCGTACAATGACTCACCTACTGGCGCTGTCCCACAGCACTAACACTTTTCTTAACTTATTTTTACTTATCTCAAATTTACAATTTTCAAGTTTTTTGAATTCTACATAAAATTCTACAGAAAATGAGTCCGAACTGGGACTTTTTACTTCTTAAACTGTCGTTGATTACATTTCATTTATGATAGTATTGCAACTACTACTGTAATTTTAAAATTTCAAACAAATAAACCAACGACAGACGATTATCCACAACAGCAGAACAAACTACCACTGAACTCCGTTCAAAACTAAATAATGTTCCCCTCGTAAGTAAACTTTGAACGTGTGAGTCATAGTTAACTATGACTCATTTACTACAAACAATTACGGCACGAAATACGTCATACGTTTTGACCGACTATCAGATCGTGGAAATGAAATATTTTAGTCGTGTTTGGACTCATTTTCTTTAGAATTTTATGTAGAATTTAAAAAAAACTTGAAAATTGTAAATTTAAACTTAAAATAAAAAAGTTTCAGTCCTGTGGAACAGCGCCACTATAGAGCATCGAGCGTTTAGAAAAGACTGTGGAGCCTTATGGCGACAGTGTTGCTACCTCTAGGCACAGTTAGCGCTGACGTCATACGTTATGTTCACCCGCTTGGAGTACTGCGCTTTCATAAGTTAGCGGCACAACACAACCCCAGCTGCTACCTGAAATAGAAAACCCCCAGGAAGGAGCAGTTTTGCAGGTGTTAACGGATTGGACCAGTATTAAGGTTACCGTACGCGAAGAGAACCAATAACGTCATTCATTTCGTTGTGATATGACGCATTACTGATCGACAGATTCATATTCATATTCATTCATTTATTTGCAATGGGGGGTGTGTCCCCCGGTGGCAAATTGTATATACATAACAAATAAATAATTATACATAACAATTCAATAACAATTATACAACAATTAAACTGGAGTATTTACACAAATAGTCAGTCTTTTCTTAAACACACCTATATGTTTGGGAAAAGGCTCTAAGACTGCGGCAGGTAGAGAGTTCCAGTTATCAATGGCACGGTTTACAAAAGAATATTTACCATAATTTGTTCGCTGTGGTCGGCCCTTAACTTTGAAAGGATGATCGCTCCTACCCATGTAAGTGGGCTTTCCCAATCGTTTGCTAAGCTCACCCCATGCTGGTTGATTTGTATACGTGTTTTACATAGCGCAGAGTCTAGATTTCATCCTCCTAGCCTCCAGTGATTCCCACCAAAGTTTCTTTAACATACGGCTCACACTGCTCCTGGGATTAAAGTCACTGAGCACAAATCTAGCGGCCTTTCTTTGTACCATTTCCAACTCATTGATGAGCCCTACTTGATATGGATCCCAAACCGCCGAGGCATATTCCAGAATAGGTCTTACAAGTGACAAATAGCCTAATTCTTTAGCAGAGGTACTACTTCCTTTTAATACCCTCATTACAAAGTGCAGGGATTTGTAAGCTTTTGAAACTACACATCCTACATGACACTCCATTTCATATCATTCCTTACGTGAACGCCCAAATATTTGCAAGAATCCTCTTCTCCAAGTATTTCCGAGCCAATGTTATATTGAAAATCCTGCCTTCGCACTTTCCCTATTTTTAAGAGACTACATTTTCTTGTGTTTATTTTCATTTTATTTACAATCGCCCACTTATAGACCAGGTTCAGGTCCTCTTGAAGCACTGCATTGTCTTGTGAGTCATGTATCTTTCGATATATTACACAATCATCCGCAAACAATCGACAGTCACTGCGAATCCCATTTGATAAGTCATTTATAAACGCCAAAAATAACAAAGTTCCGATTACGCTGCCCTGAGGGATACCCGACGTTACGGTAATTTCATCCGAGAATATGCCTTCGACTTTCACTTTCTGAGAACGACCCGTCAAAAATTCTTGGATCCATAATATTACTCTTCTATCAATCTTCGTCGAAGCTAATTTATGGAGTAGCATGTCATGCGGAACGACATCAAATGCCTTCGCAAAATCTATAACCACGGCGTCGACTGAAACTCCATGGTCTAACGATTCGCTAATGTCTTGAAAAAGTGATAGCATCTGACTCTCGCATGAGTAACCTTTCCGAAATCCATGTTGCCTATCATTAAACCATGATAATGTTTCCCACTGTTCCCTCAAGTAGTCGCAAATGAGATGCTCCATCTGTTTACAAACGACGGACGTAAGACTAACCGGCCTGTAGTTGCCCAATTCAAGTCTGCTCCCTCCCTTAAATATTGGGACTACCGTAGCTCTTTTCCAGTCATCTGGGATTTGCGCATTGTTTATGGACACATTAAACATCACCTCCAAGTATCGTGCCACGGCCCTACCTCCTAGTTTAAGTACTTCACTAACAATATTATCAGGACCCTTTGATACATTGAAACGTAGTTTTTGTATTAGCTTTACAATTGCTGACTGGTTTATTTGGAACAGGGGAGCCCCTGATTCGTCGTTAAGGTCCAACACACAGCTATTGGATTTATTGAACTCACTACCGTAAAAGACATTTAATTCATTAGCAATGGCCTGTTTCTCAGTAATTAATTTACCGTCACCGGACATTATCATCGACAAATTATTTGAATTTCCCTTTCTTCTCCTAACATAACTGTAAAACAAATTCCACCCATCACCTCCCGAACCAAGTAAACCTTGCATATAACTGTCATGAGCAGCCCTCTTTTTTAAAACGAGCTCTCTTGATAAGGACTTAAATTTCAACATATACTTGTCACTATCATGTCTTTTATTGTATAATTTCCTAATTTTCCGTTTTAGACTCCTAATTTCTCGTGTGTAATACTCAGGATCTGGGTTTTGTTTCAGCAATTTAAATGGGACAAATTTATCAACAGCGCTAATTAAAATTTTCAAAAAGTTAGTCCACAGGATATTAATGTGATTTCCTTCCGATGCCCATCCTACAAATAGCTCATTAAAATACCCCTGAAACTTGCCCCGATCCACCCTGCGATACTGGAATATGATCTTTTTTGCTACATCAGAGTCTAATTTTGTAATGTCACCATATCTAATATTTAATTCAACCCCAGAATGGTCACTAATTCCTGGTACTTTCAGACAGTTAATATACAGCTCTACAGGCCTTACGAGATAAACATCTAAGGTATTATTGTCTCTAGTTGGGAAGTCAACTACTTGGGAAAATCCCCCCTCCCTTAAGAATTTATTTGCAGCGCTCTGAGCCTGACCACAGCTAGTTGACTCACCAGACCAGTCTACTTTGGGGAGGTTTAAATCTCCAGCAATTATTATGCTCTTTTTCATAGCATTACCCGTACAAGTTTTATCATACAGTGTTTCGAGGAGAGAAAGGTTATCTTTCGGTGCTCTATACGCCCCTATCACCTGAAGAGGGAATTTATTTCCTTTATCCGAAATTTGTACACGTAACATTTCATGATCCATATCAGCCCACTTTAAGAAACTAGCTATATTTTTGCGCACACAAATAAATAGCCCACCACCTCGCTTCCCCCGATCCCTTCTGTACATCTCGTAGGTCCCTTGAATTATTTCGCTACTATTTATGCCCTCATATAACCAAGATTCAGTTGCAATGACAATGTCCGGAGAATACGTCTCTACAAGATTCCAAAATTCAATTAATTTATTTCCTAAACTCTGACAATTAACCTGCAGTAATTTTAGAGTCTTACCTCCGCAGCAAATATCTCGAAATAGCTCCTTCTGTTCCCATCGGCTGGCAACCTCTGGACCTGCTCCTCCTCACAAAAGCCGGCACGAACCGATGACCCTGTCATGTAGGCTCCCTAGATTGAAAGCGCCCCGTCGATTTAGATGCAGCCCGTCTCGGGCGAAGTCACGGCCGCCAATCCAGCAGTCAGCTTCTACGTACACTAATCCCAGTTGTGCACATACCCAGTCCATGCGGTCATTTACAGTCTTAACTCGCCTCAACGGAACATCTCCCCGCCGAGCAATGCCACTCATTATAATTTTTGCATTTCTAAACTTGCTTTTAGCTTTTCTGCCTAGTTCGTAGAGCTCCCCCATGATGTAATCAGCTGTAGCCCTCTTCTTCAAATCGTTCGTCCCAACATGGAGCAACAACACTTTAACTTTGTCACAGTCCTCTACGTTTGCTTCTTCCACTTGTTGGGCAAGCTGGTCAATCTTAATCCCCGGGTAACACCGCACTTTCGCACCTGATTTCCTCGAGATATTCGCACTCCATCGTATCATAGAATCACCCATTATGATAACGTCATCCTCAGTTTGCTCCTGCACGCCCTCTTCCACACTGATCCCAGTAGAAAGCCGTTCAGTCACATCCTTCACCGTTTCTTCTGATTCACGAAGCTTTGCTCTAAGTTCCTGTATTATTTGATCCCTTGCTTTGATTTGCACCCTCAAACTGTCCGGCGTATCACATACTTGACAAAACCAATTTCCGACATCACAATCCTCCTTCTTGACCTTAATACAGCCGAAGTGAAACCATTTCTCACATAGTCCACACTCAACACCATTCTTCAATGTTTTACTGCACGTCGAACACTTTAAAGATGCCACTGGATCATTTGCCTGATTCACATTTGGAGTAACAGGCCCTGGATTCACTTCCACTCCACCAATAACTAACAACGCAGCTATCACTAGGGCTATAAACCACAAGTTACTAGGTCCCGTACGCACACACAAACACCGGAAATCCCGACTACCCTTCGCATACCACAGCCCGATCCTCGCCCGATAACACTCCAGAGAACACCCCATTTCAGCACACCTGAGAGCTCGGGGAAAACACGACCTTTCACTTTGACTGCCAACTGATAACCCTTCAAAATATCTACCCCGTCCGGGATTCGAACCCGAGATCTCTAGATTCACAGTCATAGGCGCTAACCCCACGGCTATTTCGACTCGATGTCGAGAGCACAACCCTTCCTTCCTTCTCGGATGAATGCTGACGATGTTAACAATTTTTACGTCAGCAATACTGTTGATCATCACCTTTTTTGTTGTTGTTATTAGTTAGGCTATAATTTAGTTTCTTTCAATTTTAATCTTGTTGTTTTGTTTAGATTAATATTTGTAATATTGTAGTGAGTTAGCCGTGCGGTTAGGGGCATGCAGCTGTGAGCTTGCATTCGGGATATAGTGGGTTCGAACCCAACTGTCGGCATCCCTGAATCGATCGAACAGAAAATAAAACAGACACAACAGTAACACCAATGGCGGATAGTGCTTCAGAACTTATGTTGCCGGCGGAACTGAGCACGTGCTCCACTCCGGGCGAGCATGCAGCACTGGACGAGGCTCTTCTTTCCAGCGTGCTAACCACGAAATTTTTTAAATTACTAAGACGTAATATAAACGATACTTTTATGCAATAACAAAGGTAATCAATTGGCAGATAATTGTAGGAAACTATTATGACGAAAAATATATGTCTTCAGAGTTCCTTCTTGATAAAAGGTAAGGTAACAAAACCAGTGTATGGGGAGGTTTCCGATAAAAGTAAAAGCCCATAAGACCCACAGTCTTTTCTAAACGCTGGATGCTCTATAGGTGAGTCATTGTTCGCCACTAGGTGAGTCATTGTTCGCCACCGGCCGGTCCGGCGAGCGGGTCCTTAGGGTGAGTGAGTGACGTTAGTTGAGTTCCGAGAAGTCCCTTGATCCTCTGGGTATCCTGGCCAAACGGAAATAATATAATGTGAGGTTTGAAGCCATTTTTCAGTGTTGCCTTAGCAAACAAAAGTTTAGTGCTTTTCAGTTGGTCAACACGAATGTACCCAAAAGAGCTGGGTTATGCCCTAATCCTGAAATAAACTTCATGAGATTAATAAATACACAAGGATGACCAGTTTCGATCGTCAAGCGATCATCATCAGATTCATTACACTTAGGCTATAAAATCTGTTTGAAAATACAGGTGAAAATATTTACAATATGTACATTTATTTAGTTGCAGTATTCGTAATGCAAGCCTCCGTGGCTTAGGCGGCAGCACGCCGGCCTCTCACCACTGGGTCCGTGGTTCAAATCCCGGTCACTCCATGTGAGATCTGTGCTGGACAAAACGGAGGCAGACAGGTTTTTCTCCGGGTACTCCGGTTTTCCCTGTCAAAATTTCATTCCAGCAATACTCTCCACTATCATTTCATTTGTCATTCATTTAATCATTGCCCCAGAGGAGTGCGTCAGGCCTCGGCAGCCGGCACAGTCCATATCCTCGCCGCTAGATGGGGGCTTCATTCATTCCATTCCTGACCCGGTCGGAGACTGGAAGCAGGCTGTGGATTTTTTCATTGGTAATGCAACTATCGGTGTATGCTAATTGTAGTAACTTATATATGATTTTAGGTGAAATGCTAAAATGGTGATAGAAATCCGGAGTTTGTATATTTGGAGTGACTATATGGTTGTAAAAAGTCAACTTTGGTTATACTGTAACATTACAGGCTACTATTTATCTGGTTGTCTTCCTCGCTGGAGCTACGTGCAGTTTCGTGTTCACTGTTACACCAGTTGTGGTCGACTCTGGTGTAAGAGTGAACACGAAACTGCTCGTAGATAACCAGATAAGTAGTAGCCTGTAATATTACAGTATAACCAGCCTGTAATATTACAGTATAGACTAACCATAGTGTCAGCTAAATACTCCAGGGTAATCGTATTTTAAAAGGGCCATCTGAAATATTTTATGAATGGTGAAGATATCTTGCTGCGCGAGTAACATATTGTAGCAATTCGCAGCATATTGGCACGATGTAAATTGTGTTCAGTCACACCACTCGGTAACAAACTGCAGACCTGTTATTGATGTCCTCCACGTATCAAGCGTAGGGTAATTGGATTGGGTTTTCGATATACAACTATTAGTTTACTTTCAGAGTAAATTTAATGCTTCGGAATTTATCATGAATTAATGTTTGATTTGATTTGTTTACATATCACGGACAGAGTGCAAATAGTCCAGTTCTATGTGATGGAATACAGGACTACATAACTATTGACATATCGTTACATTGGAGTTGTGTTTACGTTCGATACCTCGGATTCTGTAACGGAGGATTGTCACCCTGGTATGATGGTTAAAGAGGTGGATTCGAAGCGATTTTACTGTATAGTTTCATACTTTTACCCCAGGCGAATACATATATAACGTCCCTGTTAACTGCTGTGGCTTAAGAGACGATAAGGTGTCGTATTTAAATACCCTGGATCACCTCGTGGTGTAGCAGCTAGCATTCTTGGCTGCCTCCCAGGAGGTTCGGGTTCGATTCCTGGTTCTACAGAAAGAGTTGGGGGCTGCGTGGCGCAGTCGGTATAGGCGCTGAGGTCCTAACTGAAAGGGAGTGGGTTCGATCCCCACCCTGGTAGTGGGTTTTAGAAACAAAACTACCACTTTCGAACAAGGAAATAGGCCCGGGGGTTCACTCAGCCTACACCAGAAATGAGTACCAGGGCAATTCCTGGGAGCAATGACGGCCGGGCGTGGAGCTGACAACTCCATCTCATCTTAGTGCCGATGTCACAAAAATTGGAAGCCTCTACCTTCCACTACTCCCAGGGCCTGTACGGAGTTGGCTTTGCTTTGCTTTTACAGAAAAAGTTAATTCTGGTCTAACCACTGGAACGTGGTACATTCAGCCCCGCGAGACAAAACTGAGAAGTGGTGGATTCGATTCCCCCCTCAGCCTTCCTGGAAGTGGTTTTCCGTGGTTTCTCACTTCTACTCCAGAAAAATACCGGATCTGCCTCGTTGCGTTGCAGCTAGCAGTCTTGGCTATCACCGCAGAGGCCCGGGTTTGAGTCCCGACTCTGTCAAGAAATTTAATTCTGGTCTGTGGGCTGACACAGGGTATACTCAGCCTCGTGAGGCAAAACTGAGAAGAGGCGGGTTCGATTCCCAGCTCAGCCTTGCTGGAAGTGGTTTTCCGTGGTTTCCCCACTTCTATGCCAGGAAAATGAAGGATTATACCTCACATAAGGCCACGGCCGCTTCCTACCCAAATCCTACCTCAAGTACAAGTACACACACGACACACTAGTAAACACATGGCAGTGATACAGGTTAACAGACAACTACTACACACACCCAAGCACAGCAACTACATGACCACGATGCCACAAAGCCCCTAAATAATCAATAACAACATTAACTTAAGGCCACGGCCACCTCCTTGCCAATCCTCTCCTAATTTACAATTAATACATGCACTATCGCAGATACCACAATAACACAAGGTCATCAGACATTCTACGCGCTCTCAAGTAAGCCTACACAGAGATCAATGATCACGATGTCCAATAACCTTAACAGCTATTTGCGGGAGAGTTTTGGGTGCCCGTTCCATCTCTCCCAGCACTTTCTCGCGCCTGATCTTGACAATTGTGAAGAGTTGAATCTGTCCCGTTCCCGTGTGGTTTATGACTGCCGCGGCAATTTGCCTTCGTGCGATTTCTTGTGTAGCATATTTTTGCAACATTCTGCATTTCTAAGATAGTTTGATTCAAGTAAAATTCGTGGCTTCGGTGGCGTAGTTGGTAGCATGCTGAGCTTCTACGCCCAAAATCACGGGTTCAAACCCGGCCGAAGTCGTCGGATTCTTTAAGAGCGTTGAAAATCCCTCAGTATGCCTTCCTTCGGATGGGGAAGTGAAGCCGGCGGTCCCATGTCATAGATTTATGGCATGTAAATACACTTACCACTAATTACAGTTGTGTGAAGTTAAATTATAGGCTAGATTTGACACTAACGCTCTTAGGTTCCAATGTTCATCGTCAGGAGCCGACTGTGGTGGCATCTAGTAACAAAGTTCAGAACTAGTTGTCGTTGACGGTGGCGTTTGGTAGCAAAAGTAGGAACTACTTGAAAATGAATGTCTGCAGTCCTTACTTGAATTTAAAAAAAACAGACAACACACACTAATACAGGTTAACACCGGTTATCAGACAGATTCTACACACACCAAAAGTACACGGGGCGACATGACCGCGTTGTCGCAGCCCCTAAACTGAGGAACCAACCAACCATCAGTTTGCTCATGCGCAGTGAAAACTCCCGGATGAAATGAGATTTTGCAAATCATGCGTTTTTTTTTACTTTGATACAATATTTTTACACACTAATGATATTAATACCAGTTGACAGGTAAACAGCATACATTTCGTAATTTTGTCAGAGCATTTACTACAAAAGCAGTGCTGATTAAGCGTGAGCAATTTGCCTTCGTGCGACCTGTTCTAAAACGGGCGCGACCTCGGGCGTGTTAAGTACCATCGGACTGGGCTGGAATGAAACCTGCTGTCTTGGGAATGTAAGCCCAACCAATACTTAACCGACTGTGCAACTCAGCCCCACTACTGAAAATGATTGAATTAATACCTGTATAATACATTAAAGTGTAACACTTCCTAAGAAGCGCGCTTGTCGGTAGCGTGTGGGAGAGAGGAGCTCTATACGATACCGGTCACGTTACTCGGGGGTCAACGACTCGACTTTCTCTCGTTTCCTCAACACAAACAAACCCAGACACACGCTCAGTCCGTGGAGAACCAGGTTGAGATGAGTAGGAGGAGGAATCCGAGCATGTTTTCGTGAGGGGGCGTCGACTAGTCACAACTCAGGCCCGGTTAGAGCTGGCCAGGTGGGCGATACTCGGGTGGCAAAATTCTCTTCTGAGAATCCGGGGACGTTTTTCGAATGTTATGGCCATGACCTTAGTATCCACCTCTTGACATAAGTAGAATAACTTAATAAAATCTCACCATTTCTCCTGAGCTTGTAGAAAATAAATTTAACATTACTCTTAATTGATACAGGCCAGATAAAACAAAGAACTAATCCACTACTATTAGAACAATAGGAGAATTTCCATCTACAATGCTCCCACTATTTGTGCATCGTGTTTTGAGTCTTCAGTTTATTGACTGGTTTGATGCAGACCTTCATTTCTCCCTGCCCTGAGCTAATCGTTTCATCTATACATAGCTATCACACCTTATATCCAAGGCAATCTCTCTAACATATACTAACCCTGATCTACCCTCAACCCTTCTTTCCATAACTTAATTTTGTTATTCCTGGGTATCTTAGTTTGTATCCTACCAACCTATCTCTTCTCTTCACCGGCTCCGTGGCTGAATGGTCAGCGCGCTAGGCTTCGGCCCGAAGTGCCCCGGATTCGATTCCCGGCCGAGACATCGGGGATTTTAATCTCCTGGGGTTAATTCCCGTGGCTCGGGGACTGGGTGTAGGCCTATATGACGCCTTCATCATCACTTCATCCTCATTACGACGCGCAGGTCGCTCACGGGCGTCAACTAGAAAGACCTGCACTCGGCCTCTCTGGAAGCCACACGATCATTTTTCATCTCTTCTCTTCATTAGCAGTCTCCAGAAACATATTTCCTCTCCCACCCGTCTTAATACCTCTCTATCTACCCATCTGATCTTCATCATTCTCCTGTAACACCACATTTCAAACACTTCTGTTCTCCTCTTTCTGCTGCTCCAACAATCCAAGTTTCACTTCCATAGAGCGCCACACTCAAGATAAAAGCTTTAAAAATGACTTTCTAATACCTAAATCTATATTTTATATCAACAAATTTATTTTCTATTGAAATGCTTGCCTTGCCTGAGCCACCTACCTTTTATATCGTCTTTCATCGCTGGTTATTTTGCTCCCTAAGTAGCAGAGGTCTCACACTTCTTTTATGTTCGACGATGTCAATATGTAAATATTATGTCAGATAACTGTATCATAATGGGGGCCATTAAAATACTACTATTCATTATAATACAGTTTCTCCAACCAATCAGAGCTCAATATTTTCAATCATTGACCAATTAGGTAAGGATAGCTTCGCGCATACACTCAAAATCCAACATGTCGGACATGAATTACATGATTTGGAAGTTGACAATGTAGCCTATATTGGATCAACCATTGTAGTTACAATGCATTAACAAACTGGGCAATATTGCAAAAGAAATAGCACTGTACCTTAATATCCGCAACTCCAATTTCTACACATTCGTAAGATTTCGCCGACAATTTTAGTGAATGCTGATGTTAACATAAACACACCAGAACGTCATAGAGGAAGCAGACGTATGGCATTAGTTCGACTGAAAATATAATCCAGCTCTCAGTTCAGTAAATGGATTTCTTATGCGAAACTTTTCCGCCAGATGTCATAACTGTTCTATTTGGGACTCAATTGATTTGCCTTCCGTTGACATTCTATGCGCATCGAATTTGAAGAATAACTAGTTAATAATACGATATATTTTAATTTTAAAGGGTATTTCACCAAAATAACAAAATGATCCAATGTAGTTTGTGCTACTTCGGGATAAACAATGTTTCAAAGCTTTGGGATTCGTTATTGTGTAGAGATCAAATGCTGAGCCCACACAATTCCCAAGAAGAGGAATTCAACCGACAGAATCTCGACAGATATTTATGAATATTCATGTTAGAACATGTAATAAAGTTATAATTATCGTCGAACATAAAAAGTCGTATGCAACTCTCCTATAATGGTAATTAAGACATTCGTATGGAAATTATAACACTCGCTACACTCGTTTTATAAACATACTCGTGTCTTAATCATTGCCATTATAGGCTCGTTGCATAACGTACTAATAGCTTTTCACCTGCCAATTTTACGTCCATAGGGGTGTTTTATTTCGGGAGCATTCCATTTTGTTTTGTTTTTGTTTTACATATTTATTGACTGGTTCTATTTGTGCATCACACGACCTAATTGCTTAAAGTCTTCAGAAAGTGGAAATAGGATAACCAGAAATAGGCTACATTGTCTCTTAGGCCTAGACATCACTCACATTGGAATTCAAAAGAACACGCTCTACCCATGATGACAAAAATGTTATTACGGTTCAAATTTACTTTTAAAGTAGGTCAACTATTAAATTATAAATACATGGATTCTGGGGGAAATCCGACCTCAAAGAGACACCAATGCGGAAAGTTTAACAACCATAAACTACTGTACTCTTTGGAACTAGGCGAGCGAGTTGTGTGTGGGCACTAATATATTCTTAGGCTCAGTTGGTAAGAGTTTGGATTGTTTGCTTGATGTTCAGTATAGGCTTGAGACATGAATGCATTTGGGTCCGTGTCTGATGCACCTCGTGGTGCAGTGGCTGTCACCTCTGAGGTCTGGGTTTGATTCTGCCGGTTCTTCCAAGATATTTAATTCTGGTTTGAGGGCTGGAACGGGGGTTACTCAGCTTTATAAGGCAAAACTGAGAAGAGCAGGGGAGGGGGTGCGTTTCACACACCTCAGCCATCCTGCAAGTGGTTTCACACTTATACTCCAGGCCAATGCAGGGAGCATTTTAGTAAGGCCAAGTCCGCCTCCTTCTAAATCTTCACACTACTACAGACATCACAATAATACTGATTAAATTCTGCACACGATGTCCAGAACCTTCAAATGAAACACCAGTAATGTCTCTGGTGATGACTATACCAATGTGTGTATTTTTAATTGGGATCGAATCCACATATCTTGTCAGTTGTCATCTGAGGCTAAATGCACATCATCCCATCCTCCCCACAAAGATGCAACGTCCTTCGTGGCAGAGCCATGAATCTCAACAGATCTGTCTGGGCTGAAGGTTGCTTCATTCTTCATATCATTTCTTCGGCTTTTCCTAATTAATTCGGATCGCCGGAGCCAACCAGGCTCATTTTGGTTTTGGCCGGGGGTTTAAGGCCGGATGCCGTGATTTTTCAGGTGAAAATTCCACCCCACTGTCACCGGGATTCAAACCCCGGCCGTTGGGTGGACGAGCAGTTAAGCCACTGTGCCATCACGCTCCCCTAATCGCTACTATCTAGATTGTTGTTGTTTACATAATTCGTTGAGGCCATCTAGGATCACGTTACGTCCTGTTACGTACACTTGGCAATTTGCGTCGCTTTCCTCTGAGCCCAGAATTCCCTCATTCTCTGTGAGTGGGCCATCTTGCGCTCCGCTGTCCAAGTGGTACCTTGTCTTCTTTTCGGGTTTGGTGTCTCATCTCGGGGTAGTCCATTAGTCAGTATCTTTTTGCGCAAGAGATCTCTATTGAAGGCGTCGTCGGGTTTTAGATGCAGCATTTGGAGGTCTTCTCTGGTATTCATAAACCAGGACATTGTGGTTTTGGTTTTGGAGTAAAAAAAAATTGAAAAATCTGCTTAATCAGCCTGTTTCCGTCCATTCGTTTGAGATGACCTAATTTATTATTATTATTATTATTATTATTATTGTGTTTAACATCGCTTTCAGCTACTGTGTTTTTAGAGAAGCAATGGTGTTGGGAATATGTCCTAGAGGTGTTATTTGTAGTGCAGGTAAATCTACCAACACGATACTGTCAGGTTATTCGTATGTACATCCGCTGAACCTAAATTAAACCTAAGTCAGCACGATCAGATGATGTTCGCTTGACGAACGAAACTAGTCATCCTATTAAGCCGCCCCCCCCCCCCCTATTTATGTGAAAAGTAGCCTATTATATTAAGTGTATACAGTAAATAGTTCATGTAATTTATCCCAGGCACTAGGAAGTTAATTGTAACTCCTCGCCCAATCAATTTTGACTCATTCGTGTTAATCTCAAATTATAAAAGCCGCCTTACCAAACACTAGAAATAATTTTAGTAATTAAATTAACACGTACATGTTTCGCTATATCAACGACTAGCAGTAGTGCCCGGCTTCGCCCGGTGGATTTATTTGTTTTACAGAACTGGAGCGCTCAAGGATATGGATAAGAATAAATGAAAGTAAATTTGAAAGCACCAACGCTTATTGCAGCTGATAACCTCAGTACACTGCACCAACAACATCGCCCTTATTCAGAGGAATACTATTGTCATGATGATAACTGTTTTAAGGGGCCTAAGAAATCTTTTTGCATTAATTACTCCCCGTGACTGCAATTTATAAGCTGCTCGCAATTCTGCACCAGAACATTGCGAGGGGCGACGTGATGCGGCCCGCATTACATGGCAACAATAGACTTCCGTGTTATTAAAGCCGTTCTGGAGCGCTTGTTTTTCCGATTTACTGAACAAAAATCAATATTTAACGTTACCTGAGAGGTGTAGCCTAATGCTACATAGCCTAAACTACTCCTCTTGAATCAGGCTATCATATACAAAAAGAATTTTTCGAATCCGACTGGTAGTTCCAGAGTTTAGCGCGTTCAAACACATAAAAACCCCACAAACTCTTCAGCTTTATTATTGTTACGGCTGTGAGTTTGTATCATCGCTCGCCGCATGAGTCACAACTGCCCCAGGGCTGGGCTGTGCCCTGCCTCGTGTATTGCGTGCGCCTTATGCAACAGGGCTACTAGGACAAAGGGATGGTCCAGAATATTCGTGACTCAGCCAGTGCAGGAAGCCTCGAGAAGCCGTGAACCCTGGATGGGTCTAGAAGCATTTATTGAGTCACCGGCCTGCTATATAAGAGCGACCTGTCAAGCAGTGGTTGTTGTTGTGTTTTACGAGCGAGTGCGAGCGTTTATCCTGAGCGACAGAAGTGTGGTGAGTTACGAAACCCAGTGACATTGTTTCCCAGCTCGTGAACAGCGAAGCAGCGTGTAGCAGGTTTTCGTAAGTAACTGTAGTTTGTGTACATAGGGGAGAGTTGCATGTAGTTC
This sequence comes from Meconema thalassinum, assembly GCA_946902985.2. Taxonomy (NCBI): domain Eukaryota; kingdom Metazoa; phylum Arthropoda; class Insecta; order Orthoptera; family Tettigoniidae; genus Meconema; species Meconema thalassinum. The sequence continues at coordinate 164,242,523 of OX336391.1, forward strand.
TGTCAAGGCCACCGGACTCATTAGCGAGAAGATTAACTGTTGACAAGTGAAAGAGGTCAAGAGCTCTCCATAAGGAAGAGACTTGAGGAAACTGGAGTAAGGTAATAATTGCTTGTATTTGCTGATGAATGGTGTATGTTCTGGCCGCAATAAAGTTAATTATTTCATTTAAAGGAACAATCTGTGTTGTGTTTCAACCCACCGTAATCCAGTTAACAAAAGTGCCACTAGGGGGGTGGCACGTAACAACTGGTGTCAGAAGCCGGATTACGAACTCAAGCACAAGCACAACACCTGGCAGTCCTGGTTTCAAAACCCGAGCAGGTCATTTTCTCTAATTTTCCTGTGAGTGCATGCCCTTTACAAGACAAACAACTAAAATGGAGGCGCAATTGGCAGCATTGCTAGAAAAGTTAAATGGCATGGAAACCAAAATGGAGGCCGGCCAGAAGAAGATGGAAGACGGCCAGAAGAAGATGGAGGACGGCCAGAAGAATTTAACCAAGGACCTAACTGCCAAATTAGAAGACTGCCAGAAGAAGCTAGAAGATGGCCAGAAGAAGATGGAAGATGGTCAAAATAAGTTAGCGGAGCACCTGAAGAAGATGGAAGACAGCCAGAAAAGTTTAGCCGAGGACCTAACTTCCAAATTAGAAGACGGTCAGAATAAGCTAGCAGAGGACCTGAAGGACGGCCAGAATAAGTTAGCAGAGGACCTAACCGCCAAATTTCTGGATGGCCAGAAAAATCTGGAAGAGTGTCTGCTGACGAAATTAGAGGAGATCCAAAGGAAATTAGAACAGGGCCTACGTGAGGAAGTCGCAGCAGTGGAAAAGAAGTTCGACGCCTTACAAGTGGAAGTTGCCGAGCTGCGCGAACGCCCGCTGATGGGGGTGGAGGAGAAATTTAACGCCTTGCAAGTGGAAGTTGCCGAGCTGTGCCAACGACCGCTGATGGGGGTGGAGGAGAAATTCAACGCCTTACAAGTGGAAGTTGCCGAGCTGTGCCAACGCCCGCTGATGGGGGTGGAGGTGAAATTCAACGCCTTACAAAAGGAAGTTGCCGAGCTGCGCCAACGCCCACTGACGGGGGTGGAAGAGAAATTCAACTCTCTACGAGAGGTAGTTGCCGAGCTGCGCCAACGCCCGCCCACCGTTACACCGGGAATATCAGGAACGGGACATAGCAGAGTGACGCCCCCAACCTTCGACGGAAAGGTCCCGTGGAGCACCTACTTACGTCAGTTCGAGGCGGCCTGTTCCATAAATAACTGGAACACAGAAAAGGCTACAGCTCTCATTGTAGCGTTGAGAGGTGACGCCCTTAACGTCCTTCAGGCCATCCCGACTGGATCCCAGGACTACGCTTCACTGATCGCCCAAATGGAGTCCCGATATGGAGATAGCCATGTTCAGCAGGCCTACCAGATGCAGCTCCGGACCCGGGTACAGAAGAACGCGGAAACCCTGCAGGAGTTCGAGAGGGACATCGCACCCCTCGTAAGGCTCGCCTATCCAACAGCGCCGGCCGACTTTCTGGAACAGATTGCGACGCAGACCTTCACCGACGGGCTACGGGACTCGGACACTCAACAGGCGCTGCGAATCGCGCGCAATAAGACCCTGGCAGATGCGCTGAAACACGCACTTGGAGTTCGAGACGGCAAAACAGGCATCCAGAATGCACGCGCGGGTGCGTCAAGTGGACGTCGACGAGCCAGTAAAAAGCAACGAGACCAAGCACCTGGCCGACGAATTAATGGAGGCGCTAAGCCGTTTCTTCGATAGTCGCGGCACCACCAGTAACGACACAGCCGGAAGGCAACCGGAGAGGCGGCCCGGAAGAGGACTACCGACTTGCTGGACCTGCGGTAAGAAAGGCCACCTGAGCAAGGACTGCGGTGATCGCCGCCGCCGAGGGTATCAGACGGTAAATCAGTCGTCTGAAAACCGCGCGACCCAGGGAAACGAGTATTAGCCAGCCTTGGGAGGCAAAGGTTGGCTTGTGACAGTCGTCAAGCCCCGGCAGTCCAGGTTTGTGTGACGAAGTTACGGAGGGACAATAGCAGCCTGATGGTCGACGGAGTCTTCGGAGTCGTCAACGGAGAGAGCTGGCCCATGCTAATCGACACGGGAGCATCGAGGACCATCGTCAGTCCCACCGTGATCCCGAAGTGGAGAGTGCAACCCACACAAAGGAACCTCCAGCTAATAACCGCGACCGGAGAAACCGCACCGGTACATGGCGAAACATCACTGGAGTTCGTCATTGGTCGACGGGCGATAAAGCATCCAGTGCTTGTGGCTGACGTATCAAATGAAGTGATCATCGGACTGGACTTCCTGGACCAGAACAACATCATCTTGGACCTGAGTACCAACACTCTGCACTTCGGAGGTGAGGAACTTGCTTTGCAACCTGCGCACGAGTCCATCACCGCACGACGAGTAAGGCTGAGAGAAGACGTCATCGTTCCCGCCAGGACGGAGGTCAGCGCTGCCGTAATTGTCGACGGAACTGCTGAGGGAGTGGCGGCTGTCGTCGAGCCAAAATATGAGGACATCTAGACAAACGGATTGCTAGTTGCCAAGACTCTCATCAACACGACCTCTCAGCCGTACGTCCGCCTGTCCAACCTGAACGACTACGACATTACGGTTCACCGGGACACCAACCTAGGAGTCTGCGAGCCCGTTACCTGGATTGCCCGCATCACAGATACGACGGACGGACACCTGCAGACGGACAACCGAAGAAGACGCACACTACCAGAAGAACTACAGAAGCTGTACCAAGGATCCCAGGACCATTTAGACGAGGAACAATCACGCCAACTTCTGGACCTGCTACGCGAATTCCAGGACGTCTTCTCCGTGGGGAGCAAAGACTTCGGCAGGACAATCTTGGTCCAGCACAGAATCGACGTTGGGGACAGCGCACCGATTAGGGCCCCATTCCGACGTGTCCCGCTCGCCAAGCAAGCCGAAGTCGACCGGATGGTAGAAGAGATGAAGGAGCAAGGGGTGATCGAGCCATCACATAGTCCTTGGAGTTCTCCGGTCGTGCTAGCGAAGAAGAAGGACGGTTCCACCAGGTTCTGCGTGGATTACAGGCGGGTGAACGACGTCACGAAGAAGGACAGCTACCCTCTACCCCGGATCGACAACACGCTGGACACCATATCAGGATCAAGATGGTTCTCCACCTTGGATTTGAAGAGTGGCTACTGGCAGGTGGAGGTCCACCCTAAGGACCGCGAGAAAACGGCGTTCTCTGTGGGCAGCGGGCTCTGGCAGTTCACCGTCATGCCATTCGGTCTGTGCAACGCCCCTGCGACCTTCGAAAGGCTAATGGAGTCCATTCTGAGGGGACTACACTGGAAGACCTGCCTGGTCTACCTAGACGACGTAATCGTTCCGGGAAAAAGCTTCGAGGAGCACTACAGCAACCTGAAAGAGATCTTGATTAAGCTACGGGCTGCCCAGCTGAAGTTGAGCCCCAAGAAGTGTCAGCTCTTCCAGAAGCAGGTCCAGTACCTTGGGCATATTGTCTCCGAGGAAGGGGTGCGCACCGACCCAGAAAAGACCGCAGCTGTGAGGGAGTGGCCAGTTCCGAAGGACAAGTCCCAACTACGAAGCTTCCTGGGACTCTGCACTTATTACCGTCGCTTCGTGAGAGGATTCGCCGACATCGCCAAACCTTTACTTTGACTGACTGAGAAGGACCAACTCTTCACGTGGACAGCAGAATGCCATAGTGCCTTCGAACAACTCAAGCAGGCTCTGTGCACCGCGCCTATTCTGGCCTACCCCAGACCTGGAACAAGGTTCATAGTCGATACCGATGCCAGCGACTTTGGCATAGGGGGGATCCTGTCGCAAGTAGTGGACGGCGAGGAGAGAGTAGTGGCCTACTTCAGCAAGGCCTTGTCAAAGCCAGAAAGGAACTACTGCATCACCAGGAAGGAGCTGCTCGCCATCGTGAAGACCATTGAACACTTCCACAAGTACCTGTACGGGCAAGAATTTCTCATCAGGACCGACCATGCATCCCTGCGGTGGCTCCTGAACTTCAAGCAGCCCGAGGGTCAACTCGCGCGGTGGTTAGAGAGGCTTCAACAGTACAACTTTGAGATTCAGCACAGGAAAGGCCAACTGCATTCTAACGCCGACGCCCTGTCACGAGGACCGTGCCCCGAAGACTGCACCTTCTGTACTAGGAGGGAGGAGAACACCGGGATACAGTGCCGAATGACTACCGTGGAACTTCAAGGGAGCTGGAGCCGCGAATCTTTCACGCGGGCACAAGCAGAAGATGATGACCTGGGACTGATAGCCGAATGGAAGAGGGCCTGTGTCCCCAGACCCGGGTGGAACATTGTGAGTGACTGCAGCCCAAAGTTTAAGTCCTACTGGGTGCAGTGGGACTCGCTGATTGTAAGGGATGGCCTCATCTGCCGTACCTGGGAGAGCACCGACGGGAAGACATCTCGGGAACAAGTCGTCGTTCCAAAGGCTATGACGGAGGAAGTCCTGAAGGAAGTTCATGGAGGATCATCTGGTGGACACCTTGGGATAAAGAAGACCCTGGAGAATCTGAGAGAGCGGTTCTACTGGATCGGATGCCGAACAGACGTGGAGAACCACTGCGCGAGGTGCCACGATTGCGCAGCCAGCAAGGGCCCAGGACGAAGACGACGGGGTCCACTGAAGACCTACAACGTGGGCGGCCCCATGGAGAGAGTGGCCATCGATGTTGCTGGGCCATTCCCGTTAAGCGAGGCAGGGAACCGCTACATATTAGTCGTCAGCGACTACTGTACCAAATGGCCGGAGGCGTATGCGCTCCCTAACCAAGGAGCCGCGACGATTGCAGAGACCCTGGTGAAGGAATTCGTCAGCCGGTACGGAGTACCCCTGGAGCTGCACTCCGACCAAGGGAGGAACTTCGAGTCGCAGGTGTTCCAGAACCTATGCCAGCTGCTGGGAATCCGGAAGACAAGGACAACGCCGCTGCACCCTCAGTCCGACGGGATGGGGAGCGATTCAATCGCACCATCGAGAACCATCTCCGAATAGTCGTCAGCGAGCACCAGAGGGATTGGGACAAACATCTTCCACTATTTCTCCTGGCCTACCGCGCCGCCGTGCATGAAGCCACCGGGTGCACACCAGCCCGGGCCATGTTTGGGAGGGAGCTCCGTCTACCTGTCGATCTTGTCTTCGGCCGACCTGGGAATGATCCGGTCCCGGTAAGCCAGTATTGTCAAGAACTGGTCGACCAACTGGAGGACGTGCACGCGTTCGCGAGGAGGAAACTGCGGATCGAGACCGACCGAATGAAGACTCGATACGACCAGCAGACGGATGCCGGCGGATTCCACGAGGGCGACCTGGTCTGGCTCTTCAACCCATTACGGAAGAAAGGCCTGTCACCCAAACTGCAGAAGTCCTGGGAGGGCCCGTACCGAGTCTTGAAACCGATCAACGATGTCGTCTACAGGATCCAGCGGAGCCCGAGGGCGAAGATGAAGATCGTGCATCGAGATCGCCTGGCAGCCTACGGAGGGACACAGACGGACCAATGATTGATCGGGGCGATCAGCCTTTCTAGGAAGGGGGTGGTGTTACGGCTGTGAGTTTGTGTCATCGCTCGCCGCATGAGTCACAACTGCCCCAGGGCTGGGCTGTGCCCTGCCTCGTGTATTGCGCGCGCCTTATGCAACAGGGCTACTAGGACAAAGGGATGGTCCAGAATATTCGTGACAGCCAGTGGAGGAAGCCCGAGAAGCCGTGAACCCTGGATGGGTCTAGCAGCATTTATTGAGTCACCGGCCTGCTATATAAGAGCGACCTGTCAAGCAGTGGTTGTTGTTGTTGTGTTTTACGAGCGAGTGCGAGCGTTTATCCTGAGTGACTGAAGTGTGGTGAGTTACGAAACCCAGTGACATTGTTTCCCAGCTCGTGAACAGCGAAGCAGCGTGTAGCAGGTTTTCGTAAGTAACTGTAGTTTGTGTACACAGGGGAGAGTTGCATGTAGTTCTGTCAAGGCCACCAGACTCATTAGCGAGAAGATTAACTGTTGACAAGTGAAAGAGGTCAAGAGCTCTCCATTAGGAAGAGACTTGAGGAAACTGGAGTAAAGTAATAATTGCTTGTATTTGCTGATGAGTGGTGTATGTTCTGGCCGCAATAAAGTTAATTGTTTCAACCCACCGTAATCCAGTTAACAAAAGTGCCACTAGGGGGGTGGCACGGAACATTATATTAAGTATAGATAACTTCGTCAGCGTGAAAAAATCTTAGAAACTAACTTAATAAAAACCTAGAAAGAAAATGGGATATCCTTACAATAAGTAATTAATTTAAATAAATGAAAGGTCACTAAAAAGAATTAATAAATAATTATAGGAAGTGCGAAATACTCGGTCGTACCATATCTACGTGAGATATCAGTCATTTCAATAAATTTTGCACATGGGAAAGGTTTGTTTCAGGACATAGACGTGCTCGAATCTGTTTGTTGATTATCTCCGTCCGATGTTTAAAACGGTTAATGTATAATTTGCTAGGTAATTATACAATAATGGGATGTGTAAAATATTTCGACATTGATAATGCAACCGTAATGAAATGATAAGTTGAGGTTAAGTAACATCATAAAACAGTGGAGCTCGTGTTGACCGACTTTAAAACTTCTAATTATAGATTACCTATGCAACACTGAATACGGCTTTTTTTTTACAATGTTTCAATTTCGATACTGTCATATTTTAACCCCTCGAATGCCATTGGACTGAGCTGGGATCGAAACCGTAATCGTGAGTTTTTCCAAATCCAATGCTTAGCAAGGTGTGGCTCTCAATCCGACGCAAGTCCTGTGGAAGTCTTTGGGGTTCAGGTAGAGAGACCAGTGTCCAGCACCTTAAAGCAGATAGTACATTGTTCTCGTGACGCCATTGCTGTGGACTTGGAGTGTTTTGATTCTTGCTGCCTTACAGACAGAATATCCCAAACATTAATGTCATAAAATTTCGTTCTGTTTCAGGTATTACCGTGGTACTTCTAACCTTGCCACAAGATCGAAGGTAAGTTGATATGGTTCTTAAATTCGCAACATATTCAAGAATGTGGTACCACCTTTTCAGGGAGAAACATCAGCCTAGCTCTGACAATGTGAGATGGTTGGGTAAATAGTGTAATAGCGATGTTTTACACTGCTGTTAGAGTGACATGCTGTGACACACAAATCCTACTTTTTGCACCAATTAAGTAGTCCTCTTTAAGAGATATTGACGTGCCGACTTTCGTTTCTATACTACGCACAAGCTTTTGATACACTGTCTGAGGAACTCCTAGACTTGGTAGTAGCAGAAAAGACCACATGCCATTTTGCAAGCTGGTTGTAAGATAGTATTGAACTGAATATACGTGTTTATTATTGTAATTCCAACTAAGCCTCCGTGGCTTAGGCGGCAGCACGCCGGCCTCTCACCGCTGGGTCCGTGGTTCAAATCCCGGTCACTCCATGTGAGATCTGTGCTGGACAAAACGGAGGCAGACAGGTTTTTCTCCGGGTACTCCGGTTTTCCCTGTCAAAATTTCATTCCAGCAACACTCTCCACTATCATTTCATTTCACCTGTCATCCATTTAATCATTGCCCCAGAGGAGTGCGTCAGGCCTCGGCAGCCGGCACAGTCCATATCCTCGCCGCTAGATGGGGGCTTCATTCATTCCATTCCTGACCCGGTCGGAGACTGGAAGCAGGCTGTGGATTTTCATTTTCATTATTGTAATTCCAACAGCATTATGCTTTGCTCTTGTCAGACGCGTTTGAGTGGCACCACGCAGCCTACTCAGACAAAAATATTACATCGCTTCTCGAACCGGAAACATGCGGCTCATCGAGCTGTTTTCTGCTACTCCGAGTCAATTTTGAAATTTCATCAGATCCTAGTGCTAGTGCTAATCGTTTCAATTCAGCATATTCCTGGAAATTTAGTCTGTCCATCACAGAATCCACATACTTCTTCCTTGGTCTTCCTCTTCCCTTCTTCCCCAAAACCTTTCCTACCAACACGATCGTTAGGATATTGCTATGGCGTAGTGTGTGGCCAAGGAATGGTGTTTTCCTGTTTTCTATAATGTTGATAACTCCCTTGTTTCATCTACTTCATTAAGGACCTTTTGGCTAGACTTTTTCTCTAACCAGCTTATTTCCAGCATCGTCCTCCATATCCACATGTCCATTGCTTCCACGCGTTTTTGCTATAATCCATGTTTCACAGCGATACAACAAAACACTCCACAGAAACATTTTGACAATCTTTCCTAACTTTAGTGTTTTTGTTACTGATAGCCTGTTCAGCTCCTCTTGCTTACTGTGGTGCACTTATTGTCGTGTGTGATAACGCTTCCCAAGTAACAGAATTGATTGACTTGTTGTACGGTGTCATATTTAGCTTGATGTTTGTTGATATTTCTTCAGGATATGCGAACTTTAATTATTTTTATGCGTAGAACAGTTATGTAAAATCCATACTGTGTATCTTAAAATGTTGGTTGGTTGGTTCCTCAGTTTAGGGGCTGAGACATGGAGCCCCGTGTACTTTGGGTGTGTGTAGAATCTGTCTGATAAACGGTGTTAATTGTGATGGCTGTGTTAGTGTGCGTATCTGTTTTTAGCCTACTTTCGATTTTTGCAAAATATGAAAGTAGACTTATGAGATCAACACAGGGCCAAAAATTTTGTGTGTGTGTGTGTGTGTGTGAGAGAGAGAGAGTGTGTGTGTGGACTCGGCAAGTCTGTTCCCCCCTATGAATTCGAACACGGTGAATCCGAATTGAACGAAATTTGGTACAGAGGTAGCACTAGCAAAGGGCACCTCAGTGTCATGTTTTATATCGCCGCCATCTTGACGTAAACGTAATGGCGGCCACCCAAATGGTCTGTTATCCGTCTATTCGCTCACGACCACGGTCCCGACGATGACGGTTAATCGAGTTTTTACTGTATATGAAAATAGGCTTTAGTTCTTCACGGAACTACTTGTTACAAAATGTGAAAAATTGGCTAAAAATATATGATACAATATATTGTAATTAATTAAATGTATATTTAGCTTCTGTAGTGAAAGGAGTGACGTACGGTACTTCGATCAATCGACAAAACAGGTAATCAATTATTCAACCACCCGATTAATCACTTAAACGACCAATCGATTTAACGCATAATCGTTATTAGTAACAATAAAATGAATGTTTCTGCTTCGATTAATTATTGAGTATTCGATAACTGAACTTAATGGAATAAAAGTGCCCTAGTGCACACATGGAATAAAAATAAACTGTGAATTGTACCAAACAATACGTTTCGCAGATGACGTTGCCCTCATAGCAGATGATGAGAAGAAGCTAGAAATTGCATTACATGAATTAAATGATCACCTAAGGGTAAAATGTAACATGAAGATTAACAAAACAAAAACCAAGATAATGAAACGTTGTCGAGATGGTAGTCAGAACAGTAATGTATGGTTGGGAGGAGAAAGAGTGGCTCAAGTAAATCTTTTCAAGTACTTGGGAAGCATTATTACTTCTGATGGGAGGTGTGAAGAGGACATCCGCTCTCGAATAGCCCAGGCTTAAGAAGCCTTCAACAAGAAGAGAAGTCTCCTGACATCCAAAGCCATATCCCTACAAGTCCAAAAAACACTTCATTAAAAGTTACATTTGGAGCATTGCGACCTATGGTTGCGAAACCTGGACTCTATTGAAGGCCGACAAGAAACGATTATGTGCATTTGAAATGTGGTGCTGGCGACGAATGCTACGGATACCTTGGACCCTAAGGCTAACTAATGAATAGGTTCTAAGGAGAGCAGAGGAAACCATCAATCTGACAGAAACAATAAAAAAATGGATAGGCCACCTACTCCGGCATTCACCATGGTGCATCACACTGCTGGAAGGGAAAATGGAAGGCAAGGCAGGAAGAGGACGACCAAGAGCAGAGTTCTTTGATGACATCGGAGGAAGATGTCCGTACCACCTGATCAAACAGCGGGCTCTGGATAGAAGACCTTTGGACGAAGGCATTCATGCTATCCACCAACCGCCAGGTTTAGGAGAGCAAGAAGAAGTGCCAACCACATCGTGAACAGAACATGTGCCGCTAAGTTTTGAATTAGAGCCCATGTTGAACATTAGCAACTCCATTTGGAAGCTGTTAGAGCTATACCAAGGAGTATGTAAATATACTATCACTTTTAAACATCAGTGAGGTAGGCTGCAGTCACGGACTCGTGTGAGTGTCTTGTCTTGTTGGGTGAAAGCATGCGTGAAGAGATGTTAAAGCAATCCAACTACCAGAAGGGAGAAAAAAACCTTTTAAGTTACTATATACACTTTACGTCATGGTTTTTGGGCCAGTGAACCCCGGTTGCGCAGTCGTACAGAGGACAGTCTGTGAGCCTCAGGCATGTGCAATTGATACGTGAGTTACTTTCCACACAACTGGAGGGGGATGAGTGGAGTAAAATCTGAACTAATAAGCCATGAAGAGAGTCGACACACTTCATATACCAGAACTATTTTTTTTAGCCTACTTTCGATTTTTGCAAAAAATGAAAGTAGCTTTATGAGATCTACACAGGGCCAAAAAATGTGTGTCTGTCTGTGTGCGAGTCTGTGTGTGTGTACTCTGAATGTATGTCCCCCCCTATCAATTCGAACACGGTGAAACCGAATTGAACGAAATTTGGTACAAAGTTAGCACTACCAAAGTGCACCTCAGTGTCATGTTTTATATCGCCGCCATCTTGACGGAAACGTAATGGTGGCCAACCAAATGTTAAAAGCTTAAATCAAATTACGACCAACCTAATCATCTGATCTCTACCAAATTTTGCAACAACATTCCTTTATGTGAGAAGCGTTCTTTGACGAAGCTACAAAGTCATCTGTCCAATAGTTTGCATATGGCGGCCATGTATGTGTGCAAATCGATTCCCCCTATAAATTCAAACTCAGTAAAACCGAATTTAAGGAAATTTAGTACAGAAGTAGCACTAGCAAAGGGCACCTCAGGGTCACGTTTTATGTCACCGCCATCTTGACGGAAACGGAATGTCGGCCACGTAAATGTTAAAAGCTGAAATCAAATTACGATCAAACTAATTATTTGATCTCTACCAAATTTTGCAACAACATACCTTTTTGTGGGAAGCATCTTTTGACTGAACTTCAAGGTCATCAGCCCAATAGTTTGCAGATAGCGGCCCTGTATGTGTGCAAATCGATTCGCCATATCAATTCAAACACGGTGAAACCGAATTGAATGACATTTTGTACAGAGGTAGCACTAGCAAAGGGCACCTCATATTCATGTTTAATATCCGTATAGCACGTTGTATTTCAACAAGCTACTACAACCAACATTCAATTATACTCCTTGAAAAGGACAAAGAGTTATAACAATACCCATGCATTTAGGAGAAAGTAGGCTATATGTTCTTTATTGAACATCTTGTTTTAGTTGTTGTTTTTTGTTTCGTTTTGCTATGTGTTTTTATTTTGTAATTTTTGCTAATGGTTTCGTGTTTTATGATTTGGCTTTTGTATTGGATTTTTGATTTGTGTTTTCTTTTGCTTTTAATTTTGCTGTTGTTTTCGGTTTCGTGTTTGTTGTTATCTGCTGTGGATTTTGTCTTTGCATTTTGCTTTGTATTTTTAACCCATTTTCATTCTATGAAAAAAAATAGTCTTATGAGATCACCTTTTGTCCGTGTGTGTGTGTGTGTCTGTGTATGTGTGTGCTTGTGTCCCCTAATAACTTTTAATCGGCTGGGGCGATTTCAAGGCGATTTCAATGAAACTCGGTAAGGTCATGGCACCATTTTGGCCGACCCCGACCGTGGCCTTCAAATTTTATTACGTCTCACCAATCCAACATGGCGGCTGTGCGAAATATTACACCGGCATTCCATATTTCCGAAACTATTACTGATATCACCCTTCAATTTTGTACGGTGATAAAATGCACTACTGGAAGTTCACCTATGGGACTTGCAAAAACCTGTCAACTACAAAACGAACATGGCGGTCAAGCAAAGTTGAAACTTTTAAATAGACTCATCTCGCGATTTAACCATCCAAACGCAATGAAACTTGGTACAGCGAATGTCTAAGCACATTGTAATGCATTGGAATCTAATTCTATTCAATTGTTCACATAATCTCAACATTGCGGCTGTGCGAAATATTTCACTTGCATTCTATTTTCGGTGATAAAGGGCACTATTACAAGTTTATTTATGTACAGTAACTTTCTAAAACCTGTTAAGTACAAATCGAACATGGTGGCCAAGCAAAGTTGAAACATTATAATAGACCTTTCTCGAAATTTAACCTTCTGAGCACAGTGAAATATGGTACAGTAAATGTTTATACATAATTGTAATGCACTGGCATTTAATTTAGTGAAAGTTTGAACAATGAACCTACGAAATAATTTTTCCTTTAATGGTACATAACTCTTTGGCCTATACATAGGCTATAACAAACAATCCAACATACATGAACAATCCGTTATATAGAGCGTCATGTGTTGCCCACGCTGGTAGTGAAATCCACAACTTCATGAAAATGCTACTCTTTCCATATATGACGCGTCTTTTCACGAACAGTCTTGTTGAGCAATTTCAAGTTATGGTAGGCCTACCTAGAGGAGTAACTATGTGGTTACTCCCCCCCCCCCCCCCCCCCCCAGCGCCAAATAAAGCAAAAACAACAAATCAGGAATTAAAGAAAAAACAAACACAAAACCAAAAAAATACAAAGCAAAATGCAAAAACTAAATCCAGAGCAGATAACAGCATACACGAAACCATTAACAAAAATTACAAATCTAAAACCACTTAGCAAAACCGTAAAACCAATAACTAGAAATCGAATACAAAAGCAAAAACCAATAGGCTACCGGTAACATAAAATCAGAAGCAAAAAGAAACACAAAATAAAAACAGAAAACACGCCCAAACAGAGACACAAAACCTCAAACATAACCTAAATTTAAAACAAAAGAGAAAGAAAACAATAGTACAACATTTGAAAAGAGAGAGTTCTGGTATATAAAGTGTGTAGACGCTCTTTATGGCTTATTAGTTCATATTTGACTCCGCTCATCCCCCTCCAGAAGCTAATCGTAGTTGCGCCACTGGACCTACCAGTGTTTAAGAAGACCTAATCACAATGTTAATATACCATTCACCCAACTTTGATGGATAAAACACCCGCAGAAGATCAGAGGAATCAAAATGAACAACATCGCCTCAATTAGTTAGTTATACTTGCCCTTCATTCTCCGTTAAATAATACAAGTTACTTTCCTTTGTATTGGTTTACCAGCACGAAGGCATCGCTACTTCATGAAGGGACCATTGCATTTGGCATTTGAGGGTACGCAAATGCGAGGGAGCTGTGTCAGTAGATTTACTGGCTTCTTCGGGGCAAATTTCCGGCACCCCGGCGTCTATAAACGCCAGAGTAGTTGAAAGGGACGTAAAACCAATAACATTATTATTAAAACAATCACAATTACTCAAAATGAGTGAAAACCAGCTCAAAAAATCCAAGAAAATAAGTAAAGAAAAATTGGTCAAAATAAAATATAGATATAGACTAAGTTTCATTGCGTTTGGTTCATTAAATCACGAGAAAAGTCTATTTAAAACTTTCAACTTCGGTTGGCCGCCATGTTCGTTTTGTAGATAACAGGTTTTTGAAAGTCTCATAGATGAACTTCGAGCTGTACCCTTTATCTCCGTACAAAATTTCAGGGTGATACCGGTAATAGTTTCAGAGATATAGAATGCCGGTGAAATATTTCGCACAGCCGCCATCTTGAGGTTATGTAAACAATTGAACGAAGTTAGATGTCGGTGCATTACAATGTGTCTAAACATATACTGTACCAAGTTTCATTGCGTTTGGTTGGTTAAATCGCTGAAACATCCATTTAAAAGTCGCAACTTCGCTTGGCCGCCATGCTGGTTTTGTAGTTACCAGGTTTTCAGAAGTCATATAGGTGAACTTCTAATAGTTTCCTTTATCACCGTACAAAATGCCAGGGTGATATCGGTAATAGTTTAGGAGATATTGAATGCAGGTGAAATATTTCGCACAACCGCCATGTTGGATTGGTGAGACGTAACAAAATTTGAAGGGCACGGTCGGGGTCGTCCGGAATAGTGCTATGAACTTACCGAGTTTCATTGAAATTGCTCCAGCCGTTTAGAAGTTATTAGGGACACACACACACACGAATCACACACGCACACACACACAGACAAAAGGTGATCTCATAAGCCTATTTTTTAGCCTACTTTCGATTTTTGCAAAAAATGAAAGTAGACTTATGAGATCAACACAGGGCGAAAAAAGTGTGTCTGTCTGTGTGTGTGTATGTGTGTGTGTGAGTCTGTGTGTGTGTATGTGTGTGTGTGAGTCTGTGTGTGTGTGTGTGTGTGTGTGTGTGTGTGAGTGTGTGTACTCTGAATGTCTGTCCCCCCCTATCAATTCGAACACGGTGAATGCGAATTGAACGAAATTTGGTACAAAGGTAGCACTAGCAAAGGACACCTCAGTGTCATGTTTTATATCGCCGCCATCTTTACTAAAACTGAATGGCGGCCACTCAAACGTTCAAAACGTCAAATCAAATAACGACTAACCAAATCATCCAATCTCTACCAAATTTGGTAACAACATACCTTCGTATAGGATGCGTCTTGTGACCAAACTACAAGGTCGTCCGCCATACCATTTCAGGATGGCGGCCGTGCGAATTATGCAAACTTTATAATCCATATCATGGGACCCACCAGTTCCGATTATCGAGCCGAGAATCGTTTTAACTGTTCTAAAGGAAGAGGCACGTACGAAATTAAAAGTTTATTTTGTAATACTATAGTGCAGACGTGATTTTAAAAAGCTCAGCTGATTCATTAATAAGACAAGATGGCAGCGGATATCTTGTGCCTGACTTATATTTCACTAATTTGAGTATTGCATGCAATATAGCGTACTGAAACAAAATAAATAAACTTTGTATGAAATGCTTTATATATAAATAATATACTTCAGTGATGAAATCACTGTATAAATCATTATTTGCTAACAAGTTCTATGTAAGTCATTTTATATGGATCAATGTTCGTTGGCACAAATGGCTCAGTGGTAAAGCGTTAGTCTGTCATTCATATGCCTTTGGTTCAAACCCCATCAGAGACATGTTTTTTGCTTGACATTTTACATATTTGTTGCTTTGTAATGACTCAGACGTTTTAAAATTAAGCGTTATATTGTGCATATTACGGTGCAAAACATATACTTAATTAAAACATAATTCGCCAGCAGATTTAATCGAGACATCTAGCTGACAAAAAGGTAACAGATTTTATTGAAAAGTTTCTTCTTCTGGCCGCTAGAATGCACTCGCTCTGTTAGGATTATATTGTTCGATATTTCACAACTAGATATCACGACTAGTTTTTATATTTATTGTTTCTTGAGTACTGAGACGTTATAAAATAAAGCTTTATATGGTGTTTTTTGCAATGGAAATTATATATAAAAAAAACGACATTCTCCACTGGAGTGACATCTTCCATCCTTCAGTTGTACTATGCAGAAACTATAGATTCGAGCAGCGCTCTATACCGGCCAGTTAGTGAACCCAGTCTTAACGACTGCTAGGAGTAATAAGACAGTAACATTCGTTTATTCCTTGTGCACAGAGGCGTTGTTGATAATCTCAAAACTTGCAATATGGATGATTTGGAGATGGATTATTTTGTTATACCGTGTATTTAAGATTAGCCTATAAATTTACGGGTTGCGAAGTTACTTCACTTAGTTCTATATCATTCGTACACGACACAGAACAACAACGTGACGTCAGTTTCTGATCTGCTCTGATTGGCTATTACATTGCTGCAGTCGGGTAGTTGGCAGTCAAGGATAAAATTCTCGACTGCCAACTGCCAGCTACCAACTGCAACTTCATGTTGTGTATGGTGCCTATAGTATACACGGAGTCGATCGCGACTGCCGACCGAGGACTACCAACTACGGACTGCCGACTGCGCATTGTAGATGGGCCTTATTAGAGCAACGAAGTTTCAATTATTGTAAGTAGTCGGTGTTTGGAGTGTTTGCTGATGAAATTGCAAAATGCTGGGGTAAATTATAAACTATGGTTTGAACGCCACTGTTCAAATCCTGTGTGCCAATTTGCACTTCAAATAGGAAGAAATTAGGAGATGATAAGGACAGAGAGTTATAACTATACCCATACATTTCGGAGAAGGTAGGCTATATGTTCTTTCCCGAACATCTTGTTTCATAAATGAAAATAAGCTAAAGATATTCAAAACAGTCTTCATTCTGTTAGCCTAGAGAGTGAAATAAAAGTTGACGTAAGTTGTATTTATTATCGGTTACTAGAAACAGAGTCGTCGCCGATGCGAAGCGATACCGATAACAACGTTACAATTAGCTCTACCGTTCTGGGGTTAAGCAACCTTCAGTGAGTATGGGCAGCACGTGAGTTTCTATTAACAAATATATTGATTGAAAAGAAATTGTGGGGCAGTTCTACCAGTATCTGAGGTCGAAATATATCGACAATGAATATTCATTTATATGTCCAGGATTCGTGCCTCGAAAAATCTCACCGTCTTATCTTAAAAACCACTGCAGAACACGTGCGGTATCTTCAAGGCAACACCCCCTTTATTTCGTTATCACAAAGTATCAGTACGTGACGATACAACAGACACTTGAGGAACAGTTATCTGAATCACAATAACATTTTCGTCATTTATCGTTATCTGTGACGTAGAGCACACAGCTGGACAGTGTACGTTTTATCAGGAAAGAGATGCAAATACTGGTGAACATAAAGAAAAATTATCAACTTTCTCTGGTGGATGATAGTAGATCCAAATTAAGTGCGTAAATCGCCTCTCAAAACTTCTGCGCTAGCCATCTGAGCCTATAAGATTGTACGGCTATAAGAGGGTACGGGTCTCAGCTGGAGCAGCACAGGGTTCGATTTTAGGACCAGATCTATGGAATAACACATATGATAGCCTGCTCAGATCTGAAGTCCCTGATGAAACTTTCCTAGTAGGTTATGCAGATGATGTTGCTGCTCTTGTAGCAGGAAGAAGTGTCAAGCAGGCACAGTTGCGACTCAATATGGTAATGCGTACAATCAATGGATGGATGGAGGAACATGGTCTGTCTTTAGCACTTAGTAAGACAGAAATTGTAATCCTAACAAAGAAGAGAATTCAGACAATACTCCCAATACAGGTAGGAGACATTCAAGTAGAGACGCGGCCAGCAGCAAAATATCTGGGCCTCATGATCGACAATAAACTGAATTTTGGAGAAAAAATTAGACGGACTGCAGATAAGGCGGCAAGAGGAGTAACGTCTCTCAGTCGGCTAATGGCCAATGTTGGCGGGCCAAAATCTAGTAAGAGGAGATTACTGACGACAGCCATCCATTCAGTTCTGCTGGATAAGGAAATTTATAGGAAGTCACTAGCACAAGTGCAGAGGCGGGGAGCTTTGCGCGTGGCATCTGCTTATCGCACGGTCTCTGAAGAAGCAGTTCTTGTTATTGCTGGGATAATTCCAATTTTTTTCTTGCGACAGAACGCAAGTACATTTACTGGAGGAAATCGGAAGTAGGTTTACAAAATGCAAGACGAACAGCAAGAGCACAAACCTTTCACAATTGGCAGATCAAATGGGAGCAAGGACACCGAAGCCAGTGGACTAGGAGAATGATACCCCAGGTGCAGGTTTGGACAGAGAGGAAACATGGTGAGGTTGGTTATCTCACTCAGTTCTTGACTGGCCATGGGTACTTCTGTTCTTATCTTAAGAAGATGGGGAAAGTGGATTCACCAGATTGTATCTACTGTGTTAATCAGCTAGATAATGCTAATCACACCTTATTCTCTTGTGGACGGTGTGTCCAAAATAGGCAGTATCTTCAAGGCCGGGTTCGAACCCGCGATCTTGGGCATAGAAGCTCAGCATGCGATGTAACAGACCGTTAGATACAGTAGTTAGACATCAGTGTCCAAACCTTGCATAAGAACAGTGTGACCACCGGTATAAAAATAGACCACAAATGAGGGAAGGTTTACCGTCCCCATAAGACAATAACATGTTAAAAATATACATAAAAACAAGAAAACCAAAGTTTTTAAAGGTCAGATTGTAAAATACCTTCTCATAATGAGGGATATAAAATGAGGTCTGGTCCTTCTACGAAAACCTTCATATTTTGCCTATTTTCGCCTATCCCCTAGTTTGCCCGGTGAAATCTACTTCCGACTTCCGGCGTTGGCTGGTTGGTTCCTCACTTTAGGGGCTGCGACAACGTGGTCATGTAGCCCCGTGTACTTTGGGTGTGTGTAGAATCTGTGTGATAACCGGTGTTAATTGTGATGGCTGTGTTAGGGTGTGTTATCTGTTTTTTTATCATTCAAGTAAGGACTGTAGACATATAATTTTCAAGTACCTTGTAGTTCCTACTTTTGCTACCAAACGCCACCTTCAACTAGTTCTGAACTTGGTTACTAGATGCCACCGCAGTCAGCTCCTGGCGACGAACGTTGGAACCTGTAATTAGTGGAAGGTTCTTTTACATGCCATAAATCTATGGCATGGGATTCTTTTAAAAATGTAAAGGTATAATATTTTTTGCAAAATATAGGCTATCAAGTTTTTGTTGCATAGGCCAGTGTCAACGTTGACAAAATTGCTATTTGTATTCTGTTTGGTTATAAACGTTCGGTTTCCACAAAATACTGTAATTAATTGGATTTGTATGTTAAGGTGCCTGTACGCTGCAGAGCTTTTGTCCTAGCTAGAGCGTAGAGTAGCTCTAGCTAGGGCACTCGAAGCTCCTCTCCAGTGTACACAGGTGGTAGAGAGCCCTAGCGGAGACCGCTCTAAGCTCTAGCTAGGGCCGGCTGACTCTACGGTGTAAACAGTATTTGGGTGCCCTAGCTAGACCAGTCTAGATCTATTCGTTCGGTTGAATATTGGAAAGTGCTCTACGTAGAGTCAGTGGTGGATTGTTGGGGTTGTTTTTTGTTAATTATAGTGTTTGAATATGGATGAATTTGTGTGGAGTCGCGAAAAAACAATACCATTAATTGAAAATATTGAAGCCCGTCCATAAACTTTGAATTGTACTCGGAAAGAATACAGAGACAGAAATTTGAAGGCACAGTCGTTTCGGGTGATCCCTTTTGCTGATCCTGGGGGGTAATTTGGGTCAAAATATAATCATAGTCATGTTTGTTCATTCTTAAAATGTTCTTGTACGCTTCAGAATTTTCTAAACATAACTCTTTCAATGATTTAGCGTGCATTCTCTCGTATTCTCTTTTTGATATCCAATTCCTCACCCACAACCTTCTTTTCCTCTTCATAGTTTTCTTTTTTGACAAGACACACACAACCACCACAGATGCTAAACTCTCTCTTGAAGACATTTTAAATTCACAACACAGCGCAAAAAACCTAGACTCACACTGCTCTCAGAATGTTTTAGCGCTGCTCTACCTAGTGCATTTACGTTTGACAGTGTATACAGGTTCAGAGAGTGATCTAGGTAGATTTGTCTATCTCCACTCTACGAATGCTCTACTTAGGGAAAATTACTCTACAGTGTACACGCACTCAGTTTAGCTAGAACAGTCGAGCTAGACTTGCTCTATAAAAATCACTCTCCAGTGTACTGGCGCCTTGTTAGAATGTTTTGGTGTAAAATATAGATTAATATTAAGTTACTTAGGCTTCACAAAATATTTTTAGGTGTAACAAATGAAATCACGTTTCAAGTAGGGCAGGTAGTTATAGTTATTGTTGTTTAAAGAGGTGGAACATCAAGGTAACCTGCCCCTTGGACAGATACAATTAATATCCCATTTTCAGGATGCAATTCCGGTTACATTTGATCCTTCATGTATTTACATGAGCATCTATGCCCCGGCCGAAGTAGTCGGATTTTTTAAGAGCGTTAAAAATCCCTCAATATGTCTTCCTTCGGAGGGGAAGTAAAGCCGGCGTTCCCATATCATACATTTATGTCATGTAAAAGAACCGTCCACTAATTATAGGTTAGATTTGATTAGCGCTCAATTAGATTCCCATGTTCGTCGCCAGGTGCAGGTTGCGATGGCATCTAGTAGCCAAGTTTGCAGCTAGGTGTCGTTGACGGTGACATTTGGTAGCAAAAGTAGAAACTACTTGAAAATTCAATTTCTGCAGTCATTACTTGAATTAAAAACAGATAACACACACTCCTACAGTCATCACAATTAACTCCGGTTATCAGACAGATTCTACACACCCCCAAAGTACACGGGGCTACATGACAGCATTGTCGCAGCCCCTAAACTGAGGAACCAACCAACCATCTGTGTCTACAGTAAGGTATCCAAGTTTCACTGACAATGGTAACAAGTGGGTATCATTACACAGTCGTGCGGCATAGCTGTGGGCGTTAAATCACACTCCACGACCGCTGTAGCAAGATCGAATCCTGGTCCTGTTAGTAGCTATCCCTAGAGTAACTTTACCCTGGGTTCTTCCCTCCATCCGGGCAAATGCCGGGATTGTACCTAATTTCAAGTCCTAGGGCACTGCCCCATCCCTGTTCCTGATAGACTGCAGCTACACACACTACCAGAGTAAACACATAAACACAGGTTATCAGACAAGTTCAACACACACCCAAGTATACGGGATGATGACCAAGATGTCCAAAATTCCTAAAATGAATTAATAACTCAATACTCAACCATTGAGTATTCTATGGAGTAGTCGGTAGCATGCTGAACTTCTATGCCCAAGATCGCGTGTTCAAGTCGTCGGATTTTAAGAGCGTTAAAATCCTTCAGTATGCCTTCCTTCGGAGGGGAAGTAAAGCCTGCGGGCCCATGTCTTATAGATTTGACATGTAAAAGAACTTACCACTACAATTGGTAGTGTGTAGCCAAAATGAGTAGGTTATTTTGTTAGGAACTCTCTATCAAGTTCCAACGTTCGCCGCTGGGTGTTAGTGACAGTGGCGTCTGGTAACCATAGTTGGAACTACTTGATATTGAACTTGTTGGCGAGCCTACGGGCGTTCAATTGAAATACCATGCTATGGCCATTGGCTGAAATTCAACGATACAGACACGCACTCAAACATCCTATCTCCAGCAAGCATTCATTCATACAATCCCTTTGTTCAGGAAACAATAAAACAATTATTACAGAAAAATCGAAACTATCTACAGTAAACGGAAAAAGGCAAAAACATAAAATAAAAGATAAGAAGAAAAAGTTCAAAAACTGGGGAAAAAAAGCAATTCAAGAGTGACATTCAAGGATCTAGATAACAGCAAACAAAAAATACATTACTTCAGTCGCTGGTACATTCAATCAATCAATCAATCAATCAATAACGCAAATAGAAAAGAACACAATATACAGACAATATTTTACAGCCCACTTGAGATGTTTCTCATATCAGTTGACAGAGTTGAAGTGAATATCAGTAGCACATTTACTCTTCATCAAGCTGTATGTTGACTGCATCCGGATCAGACATGAATCAGACATGTACAAAGTACTCCCTTAGAACCATACAAACTCATTATTTTTTATGAACAATCGGTATTTTGCTGCACGTACACCGTAAACCTCTATTACTTTAATACGGAAATATACTGTATTTTTAGCCTACTTTCGATTTTTGCAAAAAATGAAAGTAGACTTATGAGATCAACACAGGGCGAAAAAAAAAGTGTGTCTGTCTGTGTGTGTGTATGTGTGTGTGTGTGAGTCTGTGTGTGTGTGTGTGTGTCTGTGTGTCTGTGTGTGTGTGAGTGTGTGTACTCTGAATGTCTGTCCCCCCCTATCAATTCGAACACGGTGAATGCGAATTGAACGAAATTTGGTACAAAGGTAGCACTAGCAAAGGACACCTCAGTGTCATGTTTTATATCGCCGCCATCTTAACGGAAACGTAATGGCGGCCACACAAATGTTCAAAGCTTAAATCAAATTATGACTAACCTAATCATCCGATCTCTACCAAATTTTGCAACGACATACCTTTATGGGGGGAGCATCCTTTGACCAAACCAATAGGTCATCAGCGTAATAGTTTGCGGATGGCGGCCATCTTTGTGTGAAAATCGATTCCCCCTATTAATTCGAACACGGTGCAACCGAATGGAACGAAATTTGGTACAGAGGTAGTACTAACAAAAGGCACCTCAGTGTCATGTTTTATATCGCCGCCATCTTGACGGAAACGTAATGGCGGCCACACAAATGTTCAAAGCTTAAATCAAATTACGATTAACCTAATCATCCGATCTCTACCAAATTTTGCAACAACATACCTTTATGGGGGGAGCATCCTTTGACCAAAGCAATAGGTCATCAGCGTAATAGTTTGCGGATGGCGGCCATCTTTGTGTGAAAATCGATTCCCCCTATTAATTCGAACACGGTGCAACCGAATGGAACGAAATTTGGTACAGAGGTAGTACTAACAAAAGGCACCTCAGTGTCATGTTTTATATCGCCGCCATCTTGACGGAAACGTAATGGCGGCCACACAAATGTTCAAAGCTTAAATCAAATTACGATTAACCTAATCATCCAATCTCTACCAAATTTTGCAACTACATACCTTTATGGAGGGAGCATCCTTTGACCAATCTAATAGGTCATTCACTTGATAGTTTGCGGATGGCGGCCATCTTTATGTCAAAATTGATTCCCCCTATTAATTCGAACACGGTGGAACCGAATGGAACGAAATTTGGTACAGAGGTAGCACTAGCAGAGGGCACCTCAGTGTCATGTTTTATATCGCCGCCATCTTGACTGAAACGTAATGGCAGCCACACGAATGTTCAAAGCTTAAATCAAATTACGATTAACCTAATCATCCGATCTCTACCAAATTTTGCAACTACATACCTTTATGGAGGGAGCATCCTTTGACCAATCTAATAGGTCATTCACCTAATAGTTTGCGGATGAAGGCCATCTTTATGTCAAAATTGATTCCCCCTATTAATTCGAACACGGTGGAACCGAATGGAACGAAATTTGGTACAGAGGTAGTACTAGCAAAGGGCACCTCAGTGTCATGTTTTATATCGCCGCCATCTTGACTGAAACGTAATGGCGGCCACACGAATGTTCAAAGCTTAAATCAAATTACGATTAACCTAATCATCCGATCTCTACCAAATTTTGCAACTACATACCTTTATGGAGGGAGCATCCTTTGACCAATCTAATAGGTCATTCGCCTAATAGTTTGCGGATGGCGGCCATCTTTGTATCAGAATCGATTCCCCCTATTAATTCAAACACGCTGAAACCAAATGGAACGAAATTTGGTATAGAGGTAGCACTAGCAAAGGGCACCTCAGTGTCATGTTTTATATCACCGCTATCTTGATGGAAACGTAATCGCGGCCACCCAAATGTTAAAAGCTAAAATGTAATTACGACCAACCTAATAATCTAGTCTCTACCTAATTTTGCAACACCATATCTTTATGTGGGAAACATATTCTGACCAAACTGCAAGAACATCAGCCCAATAGTTTGCAGATGGTGGCCAAGTATGTGTGCAAATCGATTCCCCCTATCAATTCAAACACGGTGAAACCGAATTGAACGAAATTTGGTACAGAGGTAGCACTAGCAAAGGACACCTCATATTCATGTTTAATATCCCTATAGCACGTTGTATTTCAACAAGCTCCTACAACCAACATTCAATCATACTCCTTGAAAAGGACAAAGAGTTATAACAATACCCATGCATTTAGGAGAAAGTAGGCTATACGTTCTTCACTGAACATCTTGTTTAAACTCAAAAAGTTATGACTTGATTCACTGTGAAACACTCTTCGGGATTATAAACGGCGAAGCCGTGCTCGTTAAATCGTGCACCACGACCGCATGGGCAGCAAATCCAGAGATCATAGGGTCGAATCCCGGCGCTGACAGTCGCTATCCCGAGTATGGTTTCCCCCGGTTTTTCCACACTCCCTTCAGGCATAGCACCTAGGGCACGTACCCCATCACTGTCACTAATACATTACTACAGTCAGCACATAAATACAGGCGAACAGGCAAATTTAACACACACCTAACGACATGGGGCTGATGACCAAGATGTCACAAACCCCTAAATTGAATTAACAAACACTGACATTGCACGGCATTACTTGTTGCCTAGCCTCGTGCCCTAACATTCGCTTGCTCCATTTCTGCTGCGGTGTTCGGTATCTGTGGGGTTTCCTAATCTCATAGCTTTTCGTTCATGAGAAATTATCTGGATTCTTGAATCGATAAAGGAGGAAGCGCACACAATTTGATACACTTGTAATGGGGCAATTTCTAGATCTACAGTGAGTAAAAGAAGTATTCATACACTACATCTTACCCTGTTGGTGTCTATAATTTGTCTTGCATCATTATGGTTTTACATAGGTTTATATAAGGACCTTATGACAGTATATTGCAAACATATTTTTGTAACGTTGGTTCCCCAGTTAGGGGCTGCGATAACGCGGTCATGTAACCCCGTGTACTTTGGGTGTGTGTAGAATCTGTCTGATAACCAATGTTAATTGTGATAACTGTATTAGTGTGTGTTATCTGTTTTCAATTCAAGTAAGGACTGCAGACATTCAATTTTCAAGTAGTTCCTACTTTTGCTACCAAACGCCACCGTCAACGACAACTAGTTTTGAACTTTGTTACTAGATTCCACCGCAGTCTACTCCTGGCGACGAACGTTAGAACCTAAGAGCGTTAGTCAAATCCAACCTATAATTTAGCTTCACACAAGTGAAATTAGTGCAAGGTTCTTTTACATGCCATAAATATGACATGGGACTGCCGGCTTTACTTGCCCTTGAAAGGAAGGCGGAGGGATTTTTAACGCTCTTAAAAAATCCGACGACTTCGTCTGTGTTTGAACCGGTGACCTTGGGCATAGAAGCTCAGCATGCTAACAACTACGCCACCAAAGCCGCTTTTTAGCCTACGTTTCACATTTTGCAAAAATGAGGAAGTAGACTTATGAGATCGGGCAAATGTGTGTCTGTCTGTCTGTCTATCTGTCTGTCTGTCTGGATGGCTGTGTGTGTGTCCCCCCCTATCAACTCCTAAACGGCTGCAGCAATCGAAACAAAATTTGGTAGGAGTAAAGATCTATACCTGAATATCTCACGCCCATATTTGAAAATGATGTCAGTGCTACCAACTGCTGAAAAATCGCAATTGAAATTTGAGCTCCTTGTTGGATATCTTGGAAGGTATGAATAGGAGCTATTTCAAAATTGGCACACGTATAGATAATAATATTGCAGTTTAATTTCCAGGAGGCCATACATGGGAGTGTTGCCAAAATGAATATACGCCTTCTGATAGGTCCAAATTTTAAATGCATATAACTTCTACACTATAAATTGGATTTCAACCAAATTTCGTATGTGCTATGTGTACATAAACAGACATGACTGAACGTATTATTAAGATCCACCAGGGCTGCCAACTGTTAATGAATGCTCTCAATTTATTTTATCCAAATACCAATATATCAGAAAGTATGCCAGCCGACAGCTTTAAACTATGCACACGTATAGTACCTGACATTCTATATTAATTTGGAGTAACTTATATACGTCAGTGCTACCAACATGATTCTAAGCCTGCTGAGAGGTCCAACTTTAAATACATGTAACTTCTATACTATCATTTGGATTTCAACCAAATTTCGTGTGTGCTATGTGTACCATAACAGATATGTATATGCCGATTCTTAAGAGTAACCAGGGCTGCCAACTCTTAGTAAATACTGTCTCTATTTTTGTTACCCTAATATCAATATATCAGAAAGTATGCAAGCCAATAGCTCTAAACTTTGCACACGTATAGTACCTGGCATTCTAGATTAATTTGGAGTAACTAATATACGTCAGTGCTGCCAACATGATTCTAAGCCTGCTGATAGATCCAATTTTAAAATGCATGTAACTTCTATACTAACTAATGGATTTTATTCAAAATTGACACAACAATAGATCATATTATTTCAGATTATTTCTGACCAATACATGTATGTCATTGTTGCCAACATGATTTTACGCGCGCTGTTAGATCCAATGTTTAACTGCATGTAACGTCCATGCTATCCATTGGACTTCAACCAAATTTTGTATTCTGTACCTTAAGAGATGGAACTAAGAATATATTCAGTCACCAGGGCTGCCAACTGTAGTTCTCTATTAGGCTACAGTATGCCAGGTATACAGTATTTCGAGCTAATTAGAAATTTCGATATTACCAACTTAATTTCGTCATTATTCTAGATAGATCCATATAGATTAATCATTGGCATAGATCTTAAATTTTAAGAAAAGTAGGCTCTTTAGTTCATTACGGAACTTCTTGTTAGTAACGTGAACACATTAGTTAATAACGGAACAAAAGGCATATTCGTAGGCAAAGAAAGTATTCATACGCGTCCAATGTTTGCAACCATTGGACTGTTTAAACGTCCTTTCCCCGTCTTAGGGCGTGACAACAAGCGAGGATCGATCACCGTAGTGTTCTTAGATGAGACTGTTTACCTCACGTCTGACAGTGGTACAAAATGGGTCGCAAATCACAGGCACTGAGTGCCACATAGTTTCATTATTTAAACAAGGATTCAGTTATCGGAAGATTGGAAAGTTGGCGAAACGATCCCATGCGACTGTCCAGTATAAGACGGGGTCGACCGATAATAGAAAACGACAGGGATGATCAAGGGTCATTTCGCAACGTGAATCTCGCCAATTGGTTCGTGAAGACTTAAAGAACCCTAGAGTTAGTGCAGATGAACTAGGAAAGCAGCTTGCTTCACGGCAGAGCAGCGCGAAAGAAGACTTTTATAAGTGAGATGAACCGACCGAAGAGGATGGCATTCGCTAAGGAATATATAAACATGGGACAAGACTTCTGGACGAAAGTAAATTTAATATGTTGATGGTCGATAATTCGTCTGGAGAAGTCCAAATACAGAACTGGAAAGCAAAAATATGCTACCAACAGTGAAGCATGGAGGAGGCCACGTCATGGTATGGAGCGGTATGAGTTGGTGAACTGGACCTAATTGAACGTAACATGAATGCTCAGGGCTACATCAAAGTGCTCCGGGGTAATTTGTCTAGGAGTGTTGTGAAATTAGGCATGCAAGACACCTATTTATTTCAACATGACAACGACCCAAAGCGCGAGAGTGGCTGTTGTACAAAGCCCGAAAAGCATTCCCCACGCCACCGCTATCTCCGGACGTTAACGCCAGTTTGGTGTCCTAGGCGAAACCCCACACAAGACACGGTGCAAACCTAGAAGAATTGCTGTGTTTTAATTCAGTGGCCGTGAAAGCCAATATACCATAATGTACTACAATATTTCTAGTGATCATAAAGTAACAAACTGTTGTTCCATTCGAAACAAGCCACACGGTGTACTGAAGTGTTTGTGAATATTGTCTGATAACCTCTATCAATGTGTTGTCCATACCAATGAGGCGACACGTAACTTTATCAGTGGATCAGTGTCCGACCCATGGCTTCAGTGTCACGGTCTCAATTCCCAGCCGAGGATAGGATTTCTGAAGGTCGGGAAACTCCACGGCGATCTGATCCTAAGATGTTGGCTCCTATATGACTCCTGCATCACATTTGACTTCAATACAAAGTTAAATCTGTAGCACAGGTGGCTGGATTGAGTTCTGGTTTCTTTAATTGGACATCCATGCGCAGATCACCCAGATGACACCTCCACAAAAAACTCTGCACTCTAAGGCCATAGATTATTATTATTATTATTATTATTATTATTATTATTATTATTATTACATCGTTATGCCCGTCTAAGGAACGCTGATCTTGCTCTCTTGTCCTCCCTAAATCTCTTCATCTTCTCGCTATGGCTCTTCTTGCGCTCCTCCGTCCAGGTTCTGTTGGTTGCAATTTTGGGTGGTCTGAAAATTGATGATTGTCAACTAGTTTTCTGAATTTAGATCTGTTCAGTACTAATAGCTTGAGATGTCTATAACCTGAAGGTCTTTTTCAACTTCAACTTCAGGAAGTCAGTTGTTCCTAGCTTTCTTTGAGAGAGTAAGATTTATAATTAGTCAGCCTATTATCGATCATTCTGAGAATATGCCCATAAAATTTAAAACGTATTTTCCCGAATGTGTCCCGAGATTTTCTCCGATTTCCCTTTCATCCAAAATTCCCTCAGTATAAACTTCCTCAAGATTTTTCTTTCTAGTTTTTGTACATCTTTAAATAGTGATCTGCCGCCAATGTTCGGTGTATCAGGAGGCGTATAGTGCCTCGGGTTTGAATACAGTGTTGTAATGTGGTATTTGTGCTTTTATTATTATTATTATTATTATTATTATTATTATTATTATTATCGCTACACAAGCAGACGTTGATGATTCTGGATTCAGCCATATATTAAAATAAACATCAACTGTAGATTATTCGTCGCTGCAAAAGAATTGCAAGAAACTGACTCCAAATTTCATCTTGAATACTGGAAGGTGGGACCAGTTCTAACATCTCCTACCGCTACCGGGAATTGAACCCGGTCGTTTCAGTTAGCAAGCTATCTCCAGTTTCGTAGAAGATGGAATGCATTTTATTTCTGAGGCTTGGACCACGCATCCATGATACCGCGGTCTCTAAATCAACCAGCCAAGAGAGAACAAGAAGCAGCTGCCCTGTGTCGCTGTCTTCCTTCAAGCGACAGGAAGGTGTCCTGACGACTGATGAATGGGGCACTGAGAAACACAGCAATGCACTTTAAGAGCTGAGAAACCAGGACAGGGTGCGTGGGCAGACTCTGTGATGAGCTACTCTCCCCTTCATTGTGACAAGAATCAGAGTTATCCCTGTCCCTACACACAGTACTACAGTCATTACATAAGTTCAACACACACCCAACTATACGGGACTGATAATTAGGGTTAGGGACCGGACATTTATGCACTAAAACGATTAAAATATGCATGTAGAAATATGCTGTTAAGTTCAGAATGTGTTATCAGAAATGTTAACATCAAGGTTGTTGACATTGTTCCGTATTGACGAGATTATATAACTAGAATAAATAAATATCCTTGTAATTATGGGTCCGCCCAGTCAATACTTTTAATTATAATGCAATCAAAGATCATATCCATTTAAAATTACAGTACATGTTTCTGGATCCAAATTATCATGATCCCTTCATCAGCTTTTATACGAACAGGCCCAACAAATTAAGATAATCTCCTTTGTGCAAACATATGTTATACAGGGTGATAAAATGAAAATGGAATGTATGGTGCGTGAAAACATATGGGCAAAATGTGGCAGACACTAAAACTTCGTACACTCAAAACAAGAAGTCAAATCACGGATTTAATAACATTAAAGAAAAGAACACTGAAAGCTAAAATAGCAAGTCCCAGTTCATTTGAATTACATAAAATTCAGCATATTAAGATAAACTATTTCTTCGTGTAGTAGTTATTCCTTGTCATGATAAAACTCTACTTCTTGTGCGTCCACACTGTGCTATGAAATCTTATGAAATCTTGAAGTTAAAACAAGAGCGCATACTTTAAGATTTCATAGATTTCAAGACTTATACTTATAAAATGACTAAATTTCGCCGTTGCATAGTGTAATTCTTTTGTAAGTACATTATCAGACGGGAAGTCCAGCCCGTCACTTCAGTGGCAGCGGGGTATCCAAGAATCAACCAAAGTTTGGTGCTTTTCAGTCGGTCAACACGTTTTTTCCTAAAAGAGATGGGTTATTCCCCAATCTTAAAACAAATACAAGAGATTAACAAATAAACATTATTTTTGTTAAGGGGCAGATTACCTTCTAGTTCCTCCCCTTAAAACCTCAATAAGTAACTTATTTTTGTTGTGTGTCAAATAATTGCAGTTTTATCGATATTGTATTTCAAATTCAGTTGCTGGTGCGGTATTTAATATTTTGATAGCTTCTCAGTTAACGACATTGAACAGAAGAAAAATATAACTAATCCTTACATTTTAATATCGTACGGTATGTGTTTTGGAAAAACAAAATTCACATAGGCTGAGTTCTTATTTACGTGAACGCCAGGAAGTATTCCTATGCAATGTTTACTTGTTTTTTACAACTCTCTGATCAAAACTCACATCCACCGAGTTAAAACGAGGATAGAGCGTTTCATTCACGATCGTTATCAGCTGATAGAGCTCCGGCATGTCGGCCTTGGCATACCATAGTCACGTTGCGTTGAAGCGCAGCGCAATTACACGAGCAGTCGAGGTTTTCCCACGTTCACATCTCCACAACCCTATGGATGTTTCAAGAGAAATGTTGTTGAAACGAAAGTGTGATGCTTTTCAGTTGGTCAACACGATTGTACCCAAATCAGATGAGTTATATAATTACATGAGATTAATAAATACAATTGGATGACCACTTTCGTTCGTCAAGCGATCATCATCAGATCCATTACACATAGGCTATAAAATGTATGTCTGAAAGTAAAGGTGAAAATATTTACAATATATACACTTGGTAGTTGCAGTATTAGTAGAGATAATTCAACTCGTCAATATGTGTTCGTTATAGTCTCTGTGATGTTTTGTTAAAATACTGGAAGTGGTGATTGATCTCCAAACTTGCTTGTTTAGAGTGAATATGTGATTGTAGTTATATGGTCAATTCAGGTTGTATTGTACCGGCTACTTATCTGATTGAGTTTTCCCTGTCCTGGTGAGAGCAGTTATCTTCGTCACTATCTACTCTCAACCGGGGGAGTTTCCTGTGTGCTGGGGATTTCCCCTCTCGCATTCCTAAGTTTCTGTGTTCGTCGTACAAATGTGACTGTGTGTGGCCAAGTCTAGTCTCTCTAATGTGTTGTATGTTACTGTATTCAGGATAATCTTCAACTATTAAAGACCAGTGTTCATATTCGCCACGCATAATCTAAAAGGCCATATAAGCGCTGCCCGATCTGATGAGAATGTCCCCAAATGTTGTTTTAGTGCCGTTGTGACTCCAGGTGTCCGAAGGAGCAGTTCGTGAAGTGTGGTTTATATTGGTCGGCTCTGAAGCTGCCCATTGAAATAGTGTACCATTTGTGCCCAATGAAGGCGAATTAGGGTAACAAACTATGTTTGAAGAAAATAAGGGAGATTTCTATATTCTTGACCAAAAATAAAGGAGATTTAGAGCACGACAAAATTTTACAAAAAATAATAATAAAAAAAAACTATATTTTATACTCTGAGGAGACCTAAATATATTTTGTAACATATTTTGCTCCAGACAAGAGTTTGCCATCACTTTCTGCAAATTCCAAAAGTTCAGTGCAAGAATTCGTGAAGTTCATGACAACTTGCAGTTCTGATTTGATCAGCATTGTACTGCTCCTATTCCTAACATCTGTTGACTTCATTTTCGTTTTTGGTGGAGATTTAGATTCATCATCACTGCCCATTATTGTATTACAGTATAAACTCTTGCCCCTATACGGCTCACAGGTGAGGTAGAGTAAAACCAAAGTACACTGAAACCAAATCACGTCAAAGCAGCTGAGCAACGCAAAGAAAGGAAGTAAGTACGCGTTCATTGGTTTAACAGACAAGGATATCTAAACTCATTGGTTGGTCATTCTAAACGAGATAATAGATGGAAAAAACTCTATATAGCTTCAATTGCGTCTGCTCTCGAACGTTTAAACGAATTTCGATCGTGTGCACAAAATTTAAATGATTGAAAGAGAATGATTTTACTTGACGAAAAAAAATGCGGGAGAAATTCACCCAAAGAGACAGAAAATACGGGAGCCGGGAGATCGTAAAAAAGCAGGGTCAAATTCGAGAGATCCCGGGAAATACAGGAGTTAGTCACTCTAAGGTGAATACAGTATAAAGAAAACAAGTACTTTTAGGTCATAGCTTATCTGTATATTAGTAGTTTAGGACATCTTTAGCGGCTTCGGTGGCGTAGTTGGTAGCATGCTGGCTTCTATGCCCATGATCGCGGGTTCAAACCCGGCCGAAGTCGTCAGATTTTTTAAGAGCGTTAAAAATCTCTCAGTATGCCTTCCTTTGGAGGGAAAGTAAAGCCGGCGGTCCCATGTCATAGATTTATGGCATGTGAAAGAACCTTTCACTAATTACACCTGTGTGAAGCTAAATTGTATAGGTTAAGAATTTAAACGACGCTCTTAGGTTTCTACGTGCGTTGCCAAGAGCGGATTGCGGTGCCGTCTAGTAGCTAAGTTCTGAACTAGGCCTAGTAGTCGTTGACGGTGGCGTTTGGCGGCAAACGTAGGAACTATTTGAAAAATTCAAAGTTGCAGTCCTTACTTGAATTTAAAAAATTCCTCTCGGCAGGCCGGAAGTCGGAGGTAGATTTCACCGGGAAAACTAGGGGATAGGCCTTAATAGGAAAAATATGCAGGTTTTCGTAGGAGGATCAGACCTCATTGATTGCAAGAAAGTATTTTACATTTGGAGGTTAATTAACTTTTTTTTTTCGTTTTTGTATGCATATTTTTATCATTTTATTGTCTTATGGTGATGGTAACCTTCTTGTCATTTGGGGTTCATTATTATACTTGTGATCACACTGTCCTTATGCAAGGTTTGGAACTGATGTGTAACTATCTGACAGTCTGTTACTTCTTCACGCAAAATTTTATCTCCCGCAGAGATTGTTGTTGGTTGCTCAGTTTAGGGGCTTCGACAACGTGCTCATGTAACCCCTTGTACACTGGGTGTGTGTAGAATCTGATAAACGGTGTTAATTGTGATGACTATATTAGTCTGTAATTCAGGTAAGATCTGCAGACGGTCAATTTTAAGTAGTAGTTCCTAATTTTGTACCATATACTAACGTCAACGACACCTAGCTGTGAACTTGGCTACTAGATGCCACCGCAACCAGCAACTTGCAACGAACGTTGGAACTTGCCCTCCAAAGGAAAGCATGCTGAGCGATTTTTAGCGCTCTTAGAAAATCCGACGACTTTGGCCGGCTTTGAACCAGCGACCTTGGGCTTATAAGTTCAGCATGCTACCAGTTAGCCGCTTCCCACAGAGTCAGATGGAAAAATGAATGTGATCTCGTACGATGGCGTTGTTTTGGCAACCTCTGATAGCTCATCCCTCATCAATTAAGAAGCGTTGTCATGGTAACCTCTGATGGCACTTGGCATTTTCTTTAATTCCGAAATCATTTTTCTCATCCCTTGGCGTAATGGTAGGTCAGATCAAAAATTATTTCAGACAAAGTTTTAGGTAATTATTAGGGGAATCTTTTCCATTTTGTACGGTTTTGATATTGTGCCTATTAAGAGAGATATGATTAATGTTTCCCGAAAAATCCACTTTTATCCACGCCTTTGGTCAATGTTTGGTGCTATCAAAAACTTTTCAAACATAAGTTTTTTGGCACATATCCGACACACATTATGAACTTTGAATGGATTCGATATTTCACGTATTAAAAGAGTTATAGCGATATTTCACTTTTTCGAACCCCCTCCTCAACAGATTTTGCCCATTAACGAACTCGACCGAGATTTTAAGGGGATACATATTATGTAAAACATTCAAAGTGATTGGTGCAAAATTACGGCTGTTATCGTGTCCACAAGAAACTGATATATATGCATATATATATACACACACATATATATATATATATATATATATATATATATATATATACTTTTGAACTGACGGTGGTTTGGGGGTCTGGGGGATGTGAAACGCGAAGATATGTCGAAATTTTCCGGAAGTCGTAACATGGCACCCATTGCAATAGTTAGCTTTCTGATGAAATCTACCTAAAATAGGCTACATAATTAAAAATACTACCATCAACGACACCTAGCTGTGAACTTGGCTACTAGATGCCACCGGAACCATCAACTCGCAACGAACGTTGGAACTTCCCCTCCGAAGGAAAGCAAACTCAGTTTTTTGTAGCGCTCTTAGTAAATCCGACGACTTCAGCCGGGTTTGAACCCGCGACCTTGGGCATAGAAGT
This sequence comes from Meconema thalassinum, assembly GCA_946902985.2. Taxonomy (NCBI): domain Eukaryota; kingdom Metazoa; phylum Arthropoda; class Insecta; order Orthoptera; family Tettigoniidae; genus Meconema; species Meconema thalassinum. The sequence continues at coordinate 164,276,762 of OX336391.1, forward strand.
TCAGCATGCTACCAGTTCCGATACCGAAGTCGCTTCCCACAGACAGATGGAAAACTGAATGTGATCTCGTGCAGTGGCGTTGTCATAGCAACTGTTGATGGCTCATCCCTTATCAATTAAAAGTAAAGTTGTCATGGCAACCTCTCTTGGCACTTTCTTAGAATTTAAATCATTTTGCTCACCCCGTGGCGTAATGGTGGGTCATATCAAAAATTCTTTCAGACAAAAGTTTTAGGTAATTATTGGAGGAATATTGTCCCTTTTGTACGGTTTTGATATTGTGCCTATTAACAGAGATATGATTAATGTTTCCCGAAAAACCCACTTTTTCCCACCCCTTTGGTCAATGGTTGATGCTATCAAAAAAAAATTTCAAACATAAAATTTTGGGCCTTGTCCGACACATAGTATGAACTTTGAATGGATTCAATATTTCAGATATTAAGAGAGTTATAGCGAAAATTCACTTTTTCGAAAAAGGCCTCCCATTTTCACCCCCTTTGACCGATTTTGCCCATTAACGAACTCGACCGAGAATTTAAGGGGATACATATTATGTAAAAAATTCAAAGTGATCGGTGCAAAATTATGCCAGTTATCGTGTCCACAAGAAACTGATATCTATACATATATATATACATACATAAATCATATATAAACTTTTGAACTGGCGGTGGTTTTGGGGTCTGGGGGATGTGAAACGCGAAGATATGTCGAAATTTTCCGGAAGTCGAAACATGGGACCCATTGCAATAGTTAGCTTTCTAATGAAATCTACCTAAAACAGATAACACACACTAATGCAGTCATCACAATTAACACCGGTTATCAGACAGATTCTACACACACCCAAAATACACGGGGCGACATGACCACGTTGTCGCAGCCCCTAAACTGAGGAACCAACCAACCAGTTTTAAAAATGGCATGGATTCTCTCTTGAGGAAAGAATTCAAGATGAAAATTAATTAATGTAAAACAAAAATATTGGAATGCAGCCGAATGAAATCGGAAACCCCTTGAAACCTTAATAACTAACTAACTAACCAACCAACTAACTTCCTCTCTTCCTTCATTGGTGCGACAAAAACAAGGAAGCGTTTTCTGCTCGTATTCTAGAATGTGTTTTACTCCTTTTTACTCTTTGCACGATATTCAGTTACTAGGGAAATTGCCTTAAGGTGTCCCAAACCGCAAAACTAAATTCACTACAACAGCAATAATAATAAGACATTCAGAAAATGCGTTTGTGAGGGATTAAACAAAGAAGGGTTAAATACAATAATATAAAAATAAATGGTTAAACATTTTGAATATTTATGCTTTATGTTTGTGATCGAATCGTGTAAAATGTAGATGTGTACCTTTAAGTAAGTTTTGGTGATTGGTTCAAAGTTTATTATATTTGATAACTTTCTTTTTTATAAACAATAAATATATAGGTGCTATATGATTTGAAAATTTATGTATATGCCAATCGTTCGTGGAACTCACTAAAATAGGCTGGCTTCACAAAGACAATTAGCAGTGTTATCTTTAATTCATGAGTCACTTCTCTGCCTCTTATCACACAATGAGGATACATCATACTTTTCCGAGAAATAACCCGTAGTAGTTTCATTCATTAAGTGAGGTGGCTTCCTGTCGCTGTCATTTGAGGTAGTTCCTTCATGGAGAGGATCGTCGCATCATGGCCATCAGCACCATGCTGTGTGTGAGTATGTCACGGCGCCCGTTTTATAACATACAAAACAGGAGCGATGCGTTTCTACTGTTCTACTGGATCCAAAATGCCCTGCTGTTCTCCTTGTACAGCCTTTCCTACAGAACAGAGCTTCGCCTGCACCGTGGAATGGCAAAGCGCTTTGAGTCAGCGCCAGTCGTCTAGCATCTACCGTTACACAACAGTGCGTCGGGAAGACCCAAATGCTGTTGCATTTATTGCATACGCAGCTGGCAAGATACTTTAGTTGAGATAATTAACGACTTGTGGTGAAGTACTGTAGGCTATCTCGTTTCCCGTGAACATGGTTAGGTATGTAACAATACATAAAATTTTCCTAGTGGAAACTTATCTTCTCAAGAAGAAATCTTCCAATAAATGTGTTGGTAAGTTTCAGCGCCGTGCTATTTTAGCCTATTTTCATTTATGAAAATATAGGCTAATGAGATCACCTTTTGTCCGTGTGTGTGTTTGGGTATGTGTGTGTGTGCGTCCGTGTGTGTGTGTCTACCCTAATACAATCTAATTCGCTGGAGCGATTTCAATGGAACTCAGTAAGGTCATAGTACTATTTTGGCCAACCCCAACCGTGCCCTACAAATTTCATTACGTCTCTCCAATCCAACATGGCGGCTGTGCGAAATATTTTACCGGCATTCTATATCTCCGAAACTATTACTGATATCACCCTGAAATTTTGAACGGTGATAAAGGGCACTACTAGAAGTTCACCTATGTGATTTTCAAAAACCTGTTATTACAAAACGAACATTGTGGCCAAGCAAAGTTGAAACATTTAAATGGACGTTTCTCGCGATTTAATAATCCGAGTGCAGTGAAACTTGGTATGGTTGGCCTATATGCTTCTACAAATTTTAATCCACTGGTATCTAATTTTTTTCAGTTGTTTTCATAGTCACAAGATGGCGGCTGTGCGAAATTTTAAAATCTCGTTTTTATTTCTTGTGTCCTAATCATGCGATTGAAGTTTGAATAATATACCTACACAATAATCTGCACATAACTCTAAGGCCTATATATATAAACATCCAACATGGCGAAGATCCAAAATATTTATACGGGTCTCAATATGTATGGATCTACTGTATTACAGCAATCAAATTGAAATTTTGTATGTTGATAGAGACAATTAACATAAGTAGGATATATGAAAATAGGCTGTATAGTTCTTCACGGAACTTCTTGTTACTTGTGAGTAAACCTCAAACAAAACGAATACAGAAACAATCCGCGTACGGTACTCTCAAGGCTCACGAGCACGAAATAACTGCACTGATACCAGATATCAGTGAGTTATTGTTTTTTTATGGGACGGAACTACGAGGTCATCTGCCCCTAGATATCAAGAGAATGAATTACAGCGAGTGTACCAAACCTTTCTACGTTGGTACAACGTGTGTTTAGAAAATGAAATATTCTAAAATCCGTGTAAGTAATGATGATGAGTAAATACGTTAAATACGCTGCTGCTAGTGCCAATGCCTTGCTCGACACGCTGCAATACACAATGGCCAGGCCGCCACATGGTATCTGCGAGGCTCCGTTCTATAGGGAGGACCCTTCTGTAAGTTATAGGCCTAATAAGTAGCCTACTGTAGCAGATCAGCGTCGGGAGGTGGCGCTAGGAAGCGTCTGTTTGCCTTGGAATACAAAACATTCCTAGAACCTCTTCCTAATGAAATTTTGCTAAACAAAAATTGTTATTATTGATAAACTCACATGCTTTTGTTCTGAAACTTCTCTTCCTGACATCAATATCAGGGAAGATATCAAAAGAATGTTACCAATAAATAACGCTTTTTTTTTGTAACGTAAAGTGTTCACATTTTGTTTATTCGGGGGTGGCACAACCCCCTCTACTGGAAAGATGCATGTAGAAGAGGATAACTTCAAAGTTCGGTAATTTGCCATTACCTAACTCTCAAAAATGGTGTGATTTGCAAAAGGCGATGGCCCGATCAACTTTTTGGTCACGTCATTGTTTTTAAGATGTGGTTGGATTAATTGATGAATGAATAAATAATTTACGCTATAAAGCCAATGGAATTAGTTAATCTTGATGTTTCATTTAAAATTATGCAAATCTTCAATTAAAATTAATTTGTTACGACATCGAAACAAATTAGCATTACATTCTTGCAACAAGAAGGTGAAAGTTTATCTGTAAAGTAGCCAATTATATAAATGCAATTAATACTAAAAGTTGTATTAAAAACAATTCCTATATTTTTTTTGCAGATGAAGCATTTCAATTTTAAATGTGTATTCGATAGTGACGCAACCCTGTCTACTGGAAGACTGTTCGGAGAAGAGGATAACTTCGAAGGTCGGTAATTTATCAAATTATCATTACCTAACTTGCAAAACGGATCTACAATATGCTAATAATAATAATAATATTGTATGGCCTCGGTGCCTGGTGCAAGCTTTGTTAATTGACACCCAGAGGGTAGCTTGCATGTCGAATTTCGTCGTTCCTATGACGCTATGAAAGTCAAGGAGGTTAGATATCTAAACTCATTGACACTACAGCGCTTTCAAGTAGAGAATGGAGGAACTTTGTGTTGGCGGAAAATCCCGAAATTAATTTTGCCATTGAACACGGCCTACTGAATTCAAATGGGTTCTTTAACATGCCAACAACGTATGACATGAGTGTCGTGATTTTTGTCGCCTTACAAAAAAAAAAAAAAAAAAAAAAAACATTTACCATGGCCAGGAGCGAACCTGCAATCTTGGGGTTGTTAGTCCGACACTATAACCACTCACCCACAGTGGCAACTTACAATATGCTATATGCGCTACATACGTGGTACGTCCAGAAAGTGAGTAACGTTTGGAAATAAAAACAAGACGAGTTCAATAATACAAACTATTTATTGCAAAATACTACCAAACGTAAAATATATTTCCTCATAGCTCCCACCATTTTGGAGACACTTGTCATAGCGTGCACAAGTTTGTCAAGTCTACGTCTTCTTTATAAAACATTGCCGCCCTTATTGCGATCTTGACATTTGTGGAAAGTTTGTAAAAATATATGACATAGTGTAAACATACGTTTTTTTGACGCATTCTTGAACTTCACAGATCAAGTCTTCAATATACAGTTTACCATATTCTGATTTTGTTCCGTCGATTCATTGACGTGCTCCTCAAGCCTGGACATCAGATTGGACCATGTTTCAGAGGGATAGAGGGCGTTCTTATGCCGCACATCAACTATCAACACCAAATAGATACCGGGTGAGTTAGCCGAGGACGTTACGGCGTGGCTGCTGGCAGTCGCTCACATCCAGGAGGCGAGGAGGTTCGAATCCCCCGCCGGCAACCTTGAAGATGGTCTTCTGTGGTTTCCCATCTTCCTTCCAGGCAAATGCCAGGGTTGGTCCCTAACAATAGGCCACAGCCACTACCTACCAACTTCTCGTCGTTACATTCAAACTTTCCTCCCCAGACAACACTCCACACGTGACGGTACTTGTAGCTCACCCCATGGGTGTCTGCCTAGAAGCAGCTACAAACTGGCCGGCCAAACATGTCCTCGGACACTCCCGGCACTCAAAGCCATACGCTAAAAAAAAAAGACAAGGGGAGTCCAGGCTTGGCCTGCTAGTTATACTCCGCCGCACATCCGGCCGGCTAACTCCTGCCTCTTGGTTGGGCTGGGCTGCCTACCCTGACTGCCGGCGCGGTGCTGCGACAGTTCTTTGCAGCGTCTGACCGAGTCTGGTTGGGATCTCTAGCGCACCGAATGTAATATAAGCAACAACAAAAAACTGTTCGTCCAATGCGTATTTTGCACGTGCTTAGCATTAATACAGTCGGAAATACTGTTAAGGTATTTAAGTCAAGGCATTGCAATTTCGGTAACATTATTGCTTTTCTTTTATTCCTTGTTTCAATTTTTTTGGGGGGCAGGATGTCCCCGTTCCCCTGTAACTATTTAGTAGACTATGAAATGTTATTTATGATATGTTACTTACGTGTTAAGTATATATATCTGTATGTTCCTCATCATGCTGTGAACGAAGTTCCATACGCCTCCATGTTCTTCCTGACATATTCTGAGCATGTCCGGTGTCATAGTGTGAAATGCATTCTCAACAGCATTGCGCAGTTCTTCGTTTGTAGCATAACAATTAGTCAATTAACATGAAATTAATAAATTCACTTGGATGATCAGTTTCGATCGTCGAGCCATCATCATCAGATCCTAAGCTATTAAATCTATGTCTACAAGTATGGGTTATAGCTTACCACGGCGGGTGAGTGGTTATCGTGTCGCGCTACCAACCCCAAGCTTGCAGGTTCGCTCCTGGCCATGGTAAGTGATTTTGAAAGGTGACAAAAATCACCACATGCATGTCATACGTTGTTGGCATGTTAAGGAACCCATTTGAATTTAGTAGGCCGTGTTCATAATGTCAAAATTAATCTCGGGATTTTCCACCAACACAAGAGTTCCTCATTTCTCAACTAGAAAGCGCTATAGTGTCAAGGAGCTTAGATATCTAACCTCTTTGACTTAAGAACGTTAAAAATCCCTCAGTATGCCTTCCTTCGCAGGGGAAATAAAGCCGGCGGTCCCATGTCATAGATGTATGGCCTGTTAAAGAACCTTCCACTAATTACACCTGTGTGAAGCTAAATTATATATAGGTTATACATTTGACTAACGTTCTTATGTTCCTATGTTCGTCGTCAAGAGCCGACTGCGGTGGCATCTGGTAACTTAAGTTCTAAACCAGTTGGTCGTTGACGGTGGCGGTTGGTGGCAAAAGTAGGAACTGCTTGAAAAAATTGAATGTCTGCAGTTCTTACTTGAATTAAAACAGATAAACACACTAAGTTAATACAGTCATCACAATTAACACCGGTTATCAGACAGACTCTACACACACCCAAAGTAAACGGGGCTACATGACCTTGTTGTTGCAGCCCCTAAACTAAGGAACCAACCACCTTTGACTTAAGCGTTTCAAGGAGCGATAAAATTCGAGATGCAAGCTGCCCTCTGGGGGTCAATTAACAAAGCTTGCACCCGGCACCCAAGGCCATACGATATTATTATTATAGTACGGGTTATGATATTTCGTTGTGAAAACTTATCTTCCCAAGAAGAAGTCTTACAGTAAATGTGTCCGTAATTTCCAGCGCAGTGCGATTTTTACTTGTAGGAGAACCTGATATGAAATATTAGTGAGGATGAATTACAGCAAGTGTACTTAAACTTCCTACATCGGTGCAATGTGTGTCTAGAAGATGAAGTACAGCATTTCCAGCAACTAGGCCGACTCTGAAATTCATGTAAGTAATAAAGATTATTAAATACGTTAAAAACTGTAAATGTGTTTAAGTTGTTGGGCACTACGCTGCTGCTAGCGCCAATACCTTGCTCGACACGCTGCTACACATAGTGCCCTGACCATCACACGGTACCTGCGAGGCTCCGTCTATATGGAACACTCTCACTGTATTATTTTGTCACCAAAATATATGAATAATCTTGTTTCACAAGGAAACTAGAGTTTTTATATCCTGTTTGAGAGAATCTATCTATCTATCTATCTATCTATCTATATATATATATTCATTCAATTTCGCTAATCGGCCAACTAGGGACCACGATAAGCCTCATTTTACATTCTGGCATTTGCTCATTTTTTTCTTGATCCACATTGCCTTCATGAGCTCACTGTGTTTAGCACGACGTTCCTCTGTCCATTTCGCACCAGTTGTCCGTTTTTCGTCCCAGAAAGTCCCAAACGTCTTGATGGCTGCTCTATAAAGATTTCGGTCTTGTGCATCTTCTGCTCGTATCCCCATTTCTTTCAGATCTTTCTGGACGTTAACATACCATGGCATCTTAGTTTTTGGTTTGGAGTCGAATATACTGAAGATACGTTTCGTCCATCGGGAATCGATCATCCGTCGCATATGACCGTAGAAGCAAACTCTGCGTTTTCGCATTGTGTCTGTGATCTTCTCTATCCTCGAGTAAATTTCTTGCCTGGATTTTCTGATGTAGATGCCATTTTTGTAGTCTGGGCCAAGTATGATATGTAGGATCTTTCTTTCTTTTCTCTCTAACTTCGCGAGCAAACATTTCTCGGATAGGATAAGGCATTCAGATGCATATAGCGGTACTGGTTTGATGACAGTGTTGTAGTGACGAATTTTTGTGTTCATAGAAAAGCACTTTTTGTTATATATGTTGCGGGTGGTTTGAAAAGCGACTTCCATTTTCTTGATTCTTGTTTCTATGGCTTCCTTGTCAAGGCCATTTTGCTGGATCCATTCCCCAAGATATTTAAATTTATTAACACGGTTTATCGTTCCATATATATATATATATATATATATATATATATATATATATATATATATATAACTATCAGTAGTGCCCGGCTTCGCCCGGTGGATTTATTTGTATCACAGAACTGGAGCGCTAGGAATAAATGAAAGTAAATTTGGAAACACCAACGCTTATTGCAGCTGATAACCTCAGTACACTGCACCAACACCATGAACTTTATACAGAGGCATACTATTGTCATGATGATAACTGTTTTAAGGGGCCTAAGAAATATTTTTGCACTAATTACTCCTCGTGACTGCAATTTATAAGCAGCTCGCAATTCTGCACCAGAACACTGGTAGGGGCGACGTGATGCAGCCCGCATTACATGGCAACAATAGACTTACTTATTATTGAAGCCGTTCTGGAGCGCTTGTTCTTCCGACGTAATGAACAAAAATCAATCTTTAAGGTTACCTGAGAGGTGTAGCCTAATGCTATATAGCCTAAACTATTCCTCTTGAATCAGGCCATCATATACAAAAATAATTTTTCGAATCCCACTGGCAGTTCCAGAGATTAGCGCGTTTAAACACATAAACACACAAACTCTTAAGCTTTATTATATTGGTATAGATACGCTAAGGTGTATGTTTCACAAAACTCAAGCTCGTAAATCAGAGTGAGTTAGAAGGTGTGGTTTGTAGGCTACCAAATTCTTCCAAATCGTCTCAATAGTACGGGAGAAATGTTGAATTTCTTGAAAAGTCAACGGATATATATTTATTTGTTTACAAAGTGCTTTTAAACAAATAAAGAAGACGATAGCCCCCGGCTGAACTGTTTCGCGTACAGCTCGCATATCACTAGAGCCGGGCTGGTAGCCTGTACATATGGGGCGCGTACAACTCACGATTTGTTTAAAAAGTACGTTTAAACAAATAAATAAACATATTTGTAGAAGCCCGCATAGCAGTAAAGCCAGGCGGGTGGTTTATACACATGCGAGAGTTCTCGCACGGACGGGTCCGCTAGTAAATATTTATTCGTTACTCCAGGGTGAAAAGATGGCAATAGATTGAAGTGTCAGAAGAGCGTCTATTCGTATGTATTAATTCCAAAATATATGTAGAACCGATGGATCTAGCGACTTGTCGCTCAAGTGGCTGCACTGCCTCGACTCGCTCCTATTTGTAAGTGAAAGGAATATACGTGAGAATGATTTCCTTTCAGCCATCGGTAGCTGAAAAGAGATTTAAAGTTTGAACATTATTTTGTCTTTCATTCACAAATCATTTCTGCCCAGAACATCTCATATCCTGTCGCAGATGAACATTTAATTGTACATCCGTTGCGAGCTGAAACTTCATTAATTTTGCTGCCAGTGGCTACTGTTTGGACGGCTAACACAGGGCAAGAACGGCGCAGTCATGATACCGTGTGGCTAAAAGTTCTAGCACACCAGTGTTTGCTTATTTAAATGGTAAGTAGGTGAAACAGTATGGTGTGTGCAAGGAGTTAATAAAAATGAGAACCGTATAATAACTTTAAAAAAGAAAGCACAGTTAAAAACACTGTTGCACAACGCACACATTTTCAACATTACGGTACGCTTCATACACCATACGGTGGAATACCTCAGTTAATATTCTTACGAAGCAAAGAGGATATAAAAAGTAGGTTAGCACAGGCAAGGAAAGCATTTCTACAGGAAATGAATCTGTTGACATCAAATATAGATTCAGGTATTAGGAAGTCATTTTTGAAAGCCTTTGTCTGGAGCCGGGTGCTCTACGGAAGTGAAACTTGGACTGTTGGAGCAGCAGAAAACAGAAGAATTGAAGCGTTTGAAAAGTGTTTTTACAGGAGAATGATGATGATGATCATCATCATTGTTGTTTTGAGGGGCCTAACATCTAGGTTATCGGCCCCTAGAACAGGAGAATGATGATCAGATGGGTAGATAGTGTTACCATTGAAGACTTATTACGACGATTGGGAGAGATATTTGTGGCGACTGCTAATGAAGAGAAGAGATAGGTTAGTAGGGCGCATACTACTGTACGACACACACGAATAGGAAACTTGGTTATGGAAGGAAGGGACGAGGATGAGAACGGTAGGGGTAGACCAAGGTTAGAATGGATGTAGCGTATGGTAGCTATGCAGAGATGAAGATTAGCTGAGGACAGGGAAGCATGGAGGGCTGCATCAAACCAGTCAGACTGAAGACTCAAACAACAACAATGTTCTCACTGAATATCGTACACGAGTGTTGAAGCGCATTATTATCACATTGGTTGAAATAAGCCTGGTTAGGATTTTATGTAGGCTAATACTAGAGGAACCATGCGTGAACTCTCGCTTGTGTATGGACTACCCACCCGGCTTTACTGTCATGCGGACTTGACGCGACACAGTTTTGGCAGGGGCAATCGTTTTATTTATTTGATTATAGGCACTTCTTAAATCGAACTGTCGGTATTTATGAAATAAGGAGTACAATTTGTCACTGTTGCGGGTAATTCTGTTTCTTTTGAATGCCCATTGGTTACGATCGGTTACTTGTGCGACTGACTGCGAGGTGCAGCGGTAACTTTCTCGCCTGCTATCCCCAACGTTGCAGGATCGAATTCTGTCGCAGTCAGTTGGCATTTGAGGGTATGCAAATGTGAAGGAGCCGTGCCAGTTGATATATTGACCAAATTTCGGCACCCCGGCGTCTCTAAGAGCCTCAGTAGTTAAAGGAGTAGTTAAAGGAGACGTAAAATCATTAACATTATTATAGGTTACTTGTGAGCACCCCATCTGTGTGGGCTGTTATGAGGGCTGGACACGACGCAGTTCTGGCAGGGGGCTATCGTATTATTTATTTGTTTAAACTCGCTTCATAAACCAAACAAATAAATATATCTCCATTGACTTTTCACGAAACGCATTTTTTTTTCTGTAAGTTACTATTGAGACGATTTGGAAGATTTGGTACAAAATGCAACTTCTTACTTCCTCTGGTTTAAGAGCTTGAATTTTGTGAAACATGCACCGTAGCCTTTTTATGTAATTAAATGAAAACCTAACGTGGTAGCTTTCTCGCCTGCTGTTCCCAAGGTTGCAGGATTGAATCCTGTCGCAGTCGGTTGGCATTTGGGGGGGACGCTAAGGTACAAAGGTGTAGCACAAGGCCTTGAGCTCGGGTTATCCCCGGACATGTGGACAAGTCTCTTTGAGATGGTTCTCCACGGTTTTTCATTTTCAATTAATATCGGGACGGCACTTTAAAGTACAGTAGACTGGCTGTTTGGCTCAGCGGTAACGTTCTCGCCTGCTGGGTCCAAGGTTGCGGGGATTGAATCCTGGCGCAGTCAGTTGGCATTTGAGGGTGAGTAAATGCGAGGGAGCCGTCTCAGTAAATTTACTGGCTCGTTAAAGATAAGAGACTTAAAACCAATAACATAACTATTATTATTATTATTATTATTATTATTATTATTATTATTATTATTATTATTATTATTATTATTATTAAAGTACAGTAGTTCTCAGTAGCTTCCTCCCAACCCAATGCCCATTTTCATTTCGAAATATTAGAAGTTATTTTCAGTGTTGCCTAATTAATGTATCAGTAGAAGCTTTTCAGTCGGTCAATATGAGTGTTCCCAATTAGATTGGCCGGGGAGTTACATTTAATTTGCTAATGACACAGGTTATCAGACAGATTACACACACACAAGTACAACGATGTCGTAAAACCCTTAAATGAATCGACAACTCCCACTCAAGTGACACAATCAGAAACGCAGCACACGTGTATACTGTAAGTATTTAAAATCTAACTTCCCTTACCAATGAAGATGAGATATAATAATAATTAATAATAATAATAATATGCATCAGAATGCCTGGCGATGAATAAGAAAGGCCTGGCAGAACAACTCGAAGCCAAAAAGAGGAAGATTCTGAGAAAGATCCTGGGCCCGGTCAAGGAACGAGAAGAGTATAGAAGACGACACAACGATGAACTTGATCTACCTGTGGAAAAAATAACTGACACCATTCGCAAAAGAAGACTCTCCTTTTATGTTTATTTAACACGAATAAACTCTGGAAGATTGTCCAATCGAATCTGTGCCTACTTTGTGGGAAAGAAACCCAAAGGGATCTGGTTTACAGAGGTGGAAAAAGACCTACAAGAACTGGGGATATCACATGAGGACATCTTGGAACGTGACTCTTTGAAGAAGAAACTTGGGGAGATACAGAGTTTTCAGCCAAAACCTATATTGAAAACCGGCAAGAAGTGGACCGAAGAACGAAAGAAAGCTCACCGAAGAATGCGCGAATACTGGGCCAATGTGAAAGAACGAGGGAAAAGGCAGTTGAAATAACGTGGTCCATAGAAGACACAAACGATTTAAATAATAATAATAATGTAATTGGTTTTACGTCCCTTTTAACAAGTGTGGCTTATAGAGACGACGGGGTGCTGGAAGATTTCCCCGAAGGGGATCTTTAGCGTGCCGGTAAATCTACTGAAATGGCTTCCTTGCATTTGCGCACACTCAAATGCCAATTGACTGTGCCAGGATCTGACCCTGCAACTTTGGGGACAACAGACGAGAACGTTACCGCAGGGGCGAATAAGGGCCCCCGACAGAAATTTTGTCACATAATATTTGTTTATGAATTGAAATATTAAAAACGAATATACTTATGCACCATTTTGACTAACCAACATATGGCAACGTTGCAAAGCGAGACGATGATGGTAGCGCGATTTAAACTCAGTGTGACAATCTGTTTGCTCTGATCTTATGTGTAATAACTAGGGCTCGGATTTTTAGGTGCTAAAATCGGGAAAATATTTATTTTTTATGTATTAAAATACCTGAAATATGTGACAAAAAGTAAAAATATTTTATTATAATTACGTTTATTAATGTGAATATAAACAATATGCAGTGCTCACGAATGCAATTTATTCTATGTCTCACTGACTGCTGAAGCATCACAATACACAACGAGATACATCTTCAGGTTGTCCATCACAAATGACCGACGATTATCGCGAAGCACTTCTTCTGAAGGCACGAAACTGCGGCAATATCTTTCTTACACTTGCAGTGTTGTGAAACTTGAGATCGCTGTTCAGTCTTGATTGCTTTCCCCACATGGAAATAGTATTATCTGCATGTGTACCAATTTTGGAATAGCTCCCATGCATACCTTGCGAGATATCCAACATGGAGCTCAAATTTCTAGTGCGTTTTTTCAGCAGTTGGTAGCACTGACATCATTTTCAAATATGGACATGAGTTATTCCGGTACACATCTTTACTCATACTAAATTTGGTTTTGATTGCTGCAGCCGTTTAGGAGTTGATAGGGGGGACACACACACAGACAGACAGACAGACACACACACATTTTCCCGGATCGATCTCATAAGTCTACTTTTTCCTCATTTTTGCAAAATGTGAAAAGTAGGCTAAAAATGTAAATATTTAAGTATTTGTATGTGCTAATAAGTGATGATGAGGATGTTGATAAGGTCTACGAAGAAATAGACGAAATTCTGAGGTATATCAAGGGTTATGAAAATGTTATAGTAATGGGAGATTGGAATGCTGTAGTAGGAAAAGGGAGAGAAGGGAAGATAGTAGGAGATTTCGGATTAGGTGAAAGGAATGATCGAGGAAGCAGGCTGGTAGAATTCTGCACCGAGCATGAGTTGGTCATAGCTAACACCTTATTCAATAACCACAATAGAAGAATATACACATGGATGAGACCAGGAGATACAGGGCGTTACCAAATCGACTTCATTATGGTCAAGCAGAGGTTTCGAAACCAGATTTTGGATTGTAAAACATATCCTGGTGCTGACATAAACTCTGACCACAATCTGGTTGTAATGAAATGCAGATTAAAGTTGAAGAAACTGAAGAAAAGTCAAAAGCCAAAAAGGTGGGCAATAGACAGACTGAAAGAGAAGGATGTACACGAAAGATTCAAGAAGAGTATAAAGGAAGGACTAACGAAAAACCCTAAACAAACTTCAATTGCAGACGAATGGGCACTTTTGAAGAATGAAATAACAAAATCCGCAGAAGAAAACATTGGTAGGAAAGAAAGAATAGGTAGAAAACCGTGGATCACTCAGGATATGATAGAATTGATGGATGAAAGGCGGAAACACAAGAATGTAAGAGATGAAAAGGGGAAAGCAGAATACAGACGTCTGAAAAATGAGGTTAACAAGAAGTGCAAGGAAGCGAAAGAAGAATGGTTGAAAGAGAAATGTGCAGGTATAGAAAATTGTCTGAAATTAGGAAAAGTAGACACAGCTTATCGAAGGATTAAGAATACTTTTGGGGAAAAGAAGACTAAGTGCTGTAATATTAAGGACACAAATGGAAAGCCTCTAACAGATAGGGAAGAAAAGATTGAGAGATGGAAAGCTTACATAGAGAGTTTGTATAAGGGAAAGGAGATTGAGAATCATGTAAAGGAAAGGGAGGAGGAAATTGATGAGGATGCGAAAGGAGATTTAATATTGAGATCAGAATTTGATAGAGCTTTGGAAGACTTAAGCAGGAACAAAGCACCAGGCATAGATGATATACCGATTGAGTTGCTACGCTGCATAGGAGATGAAGGTCTGATCAGGTTATTTCACTTGGTGTGTAGGATTTATGAGACAGGTGAGGTACCCCCTGATTTCAAGAAGAATGTAATCATCCCTATACCAAAGAAAGTGGGAGCTGAGAGATGTGAAGATTACCGTACAATCAGCTTGATTACTCATGCTTCAATGATCCTGTCTAGAATAATTTGCAAGAGGATTGAAAGCCAGATAGAAACGGAGTTGGGTGAAGACCAGTTTGGTTTCAGGAGAAATGTAGGAACAAGGGAAGCTGTGCTAAGTCTTAGGCTGATTTTGGAAGGTAGAATAAGGAAAGATAAGAGAACGTTCATGGCTTTTGTAGACTTAGAAAAGGCTTTTGATAACGTTGATTGGACTAAATTGTTTGACATTTTGAAATCGATTGGAATAAAGTACAGGGATAGGAGGGTGATATACAACCTATACAGAAACCAGACAGCAGTCATTCGAGTTGAAGGACATGAGAGAGAAGCTGGTATTCAGAAAGGTATAAGGCAAGGCTGCAACTTATCACCCATACTTTTCAATCTTTACATTGAACAAGCAATGAAGGAAATTAGAGAAAAATTTAATATGGGAGTGAAGATTCAAGGAGAAATAATTTCAACTCTGAGATTTGCTGATGACATCGTCATCTTGGCCGACAAGCCTGAGGATTTGAATGAGTTTTTGAATGGTATAGACTGCGTCTTACGGAAAGAATTCATGATGAAAATTAATAAATGTAAAACAAAAATACTAGAATGCAGCCGAAATAAATCAGAAACCTCTATGGAGATCAAATGGCAGGTGAAAAGCTGAAGGAAGTAGGAGACTTCTGTTACTTAGGAAGCAGACTAACCAGTGATGGACGAAGCAAAGAGGATATAAAAAGTAGGTTGGCTCAGGCAAGGAAAGCATTTCTACAAAAAAGGAATCTGCTGACATCGAATATAGATTTAGGTATTAGGAAGTCATTTTTGAAAGCCTTTGTCTGGAGCGTGGCGCTCTATGGAAGTGAAACTTGGACTATTGGTGCAGCAGAAAAGAGGAGAATTGAAGCATTTGAAATGTGGTGTTACAGGAGAATGATGAAGATCAGATGGGTAGATGGGGTTACAAACAAAGAGGTATTAAGACGAGTGGGAGAGGAGAGATGTTTCTGGCGACTGCTAATGAAGAGAAGAGATAGGTTGGTAGGACACATACGAAGACACCCAGGAATAGCATGCTTAGTTATGGAAGGAAGGGTCGAGGACAAGAACTGTAGGGGTAGACCAAGGTTAGAATATGTTAAACAGACCTCGGATGTAGGGTGTGGTAGCTATGTAGAGATGAAACGATTAGCTCAGGACAGGGAGGCATGGAGAGCTGCATCAAACCAGTCAAAAGACTGAAGTCTCAAACAACAACAACAATAAGTGAAAAGCAGGAATGTATGTATTTATAGAAAAAATCTTTAAAATATGTATTTACATACAAAAATATTTATTTACCTAAGGATCCTAGCCCTAGTAATAACTAATAACTAGAGGTGTTAGAAAGTGTTGTTATTTTTTTGAAGATTTGTTGATTTAAAATTCAAAAGGTGGTGTTTTGTGTTTTTATTATTTTTTCGGGGGATGACATGTTAAAATTTGGAAAGCGATAAGGTTTGTACAATAAGTGCATTTAAAAATATAAACAATTAATAAAACAAAGTAAAAAACAAAACAGCAGGGTAAAACGTTAAACATGGCTATGGAAGAATGAGATAATACTTATATGGAAGTCACATTTTTATTTTACATTCACCATCTCGAAACACATTTCAGTGAATACCTTTTTCAGTTTTATCCAAATACTGCGGTGAAATCACTGGAAGTAGATCATGGTTAAAGTCTCAGCATTTGCAGCTGTCAATTTTCGCCTCCTATCACTTACTATGAGACTGTATTTCGAAAATGACCTTTCAGAATCCACATTTGAACAAGGATACCACACACACTTTAATGCAGCTGTTGCATAGACTCGGTGAGCAGGCCTTAATCCCATGAGGATCTCTGGAACATTCACATTATCTTCATGACGCAGTTGGTTCTTGATTGCAGTCAGGTAAATGCTGTGAGCCTCTAGAAACTGTTGAGACTCCATCTTCGTAAGAAATGGGGCATTCTTCTTAAATTGGAGCAGTTCTGTGGGAGATACGTTCTTAGGTGCATGCCGAGGATCAAACAATGACCCGATGGCTTCTACAGTCTTCCTGGCTGGATCCGTGGTCCTTAAAGTCCTGACTTTCACTAGAGCTGACTGGGCAACACACGTAAGCTTGGACTTAACCTTTATCTGCATCTTTTGAGGAAGCTGTTCCAAGTTCTGGAGGATCGTATGATTGAACATTCCACCATCGCCTAATAGCTTGAGCTTTACCTCAAGGTCATCTAGCTTCCCTGCCAGTAAGTGAATTGTTGGGTACTTAGATCCCTCCAAGAAATTAAGCAAGTCCATAAGAGAGGCACCAACAACAGAAACATACAATGCTTGTAATTGTATAAATTGTATTGTTGAAGTCGATGCTTATTGGAAAAATTTGACCCCAGAATTTGAATCTTTCAATGTTTTGAAAAATTCTACCAGATCTTCCACATGCGTGGCCATATACATTGTAGCCTTAAACCATGAATTCCATCTTGTACATACAGGCATTGGGAAAGCTAGAATTTCATTCTCTTTTTCTGTGTTTTCATATATCTCCCTTAGAAATGCAACGTAATTGCTTTTTCTTTTTCGCGTATTTAAAAAGGCATTCTTTGTCTTTACTATAGACATGTTCAATTCGTCCAGCTCGTTTTCAAATACGCAGCCGATAAGATTGACTTTATGAGCCCAGCACTGGACATGACTTAATTCTTCAATCAATCCTTGAAGAGTAGTTACACATTTTGTCATGTAGCGTGCTGAGTCCGTAACTACTGCCACTACACGCTTCCGTTCAATTTCATAGGAATTCAAGGTGTCTAATATCGCATTGGAGCAATTTACGCTATTGGGAGAATCTAGAACAACACAGGCAGCCAGATGGGTGTTCATTTCAGTTGATGGTACTGATGGACGAAAAAGAATGTTGAAAACACACCTACCATTCTTGTCAGTTGTTTCGTCACATAGCAGAGACACGTCTTTGTTTTTTATATCTTCCCTAATTTCTTCCCTCCTTCTTTCGCCAATCATGGGGATGTATTTCTGACGAATCTGATTTGCTGATGGTAAATCTCCACTTCCGCGAACGTACTTATTAAACCAAGTACGGATAGCAGGATTGTCTAGTTTCTCTACTGGTATATTAGCTTTCACAAACGCAGTAGTAGTGTCCAAAATAAACTCTTCTTTCATATCCTTCACACGACTAGCATTTGATAATGTTTCTTTCAAGGTGGCCACTCTAGGAACACTAACTTCAAGACGCGAATTTTCTCGGCGATTTGAATGCTTCTCCGATTTGCAATGTTTGTCTAATGCATCTTTCCTGCGATAATCTAACCGACAATCACAATATTTGCACATAAGAATGCCACAAGAAATTATAAATCCTTCATTCTTATATTCTTTAAGTCTGTCTGTGGCAGAAACAGCTACCTTCGGCATTTTTAAACTCAACTGAGCGATGCCCAGTAACAAACACTGTTATCACACGGTTGACTGTAGTCACACGCCAGTATAAATTCGTAACCACACGCAAAATTTATTTCTGAATTCGTGTCATAATATTTAAATTACGTCGCGTCTCATCTTCCTGTACTGCTAAGTTCGGAACTAATACGACGAACACGTGGTCGCCAACTGATTCACGCAAATAACACACTAGCTTCGATGATAACGCACAATTTGCGCACTTTTTATTAAATTATATAGAATTCTCTACTATAATTTACACTCGCTACCGATGTAACAGGAGGCAAACGTAGTTTACATTATGGACAACTATCACATAACCTTTTGGAGGTAGTCGGCCAAACTATTCACGCCGCGATATAACAGCTGTTTACCACAGCGCTAAAATCCAACGAGTAACGAGAATATCGACAGTATATCGTAATATGACGTATATCGTAGTATTACCCCTCGCGAAACTATACAATCGATCATTCTCTCGAATTGAACACCAACCAAATTCGATTATCGGCTTGTGGACAAAAATGTTCGGATTTGTGTGGGGAAAAAATATGAAAATTTGTTTTTATTTCGCAGATTGCAGTATTTGTGGTGTTATTCACAAAATTCGCGTTATTTCGCGATTTAATTTCACTCCTGGGCGGCACGAAACATGTAAATACGTGAAAATAAAACATCCTAACCTCTAAATATGACTTTTCGTTTTATCGCGAATTAACAAAAACTAACACCTCTACTAATAACATAACCTTTTATTACTCTCCAGTGCCTTCGAGTCTACCAAGAACAGCAACAAGTGCCCTTGAAGCGTGTGACAAAGGTTTTTTCCTCTAACTTTCATAGGCTATCCTTATTCAAACTTCTAGCAGTTTTGTCTGTCTCTGAGTTGAGTTTTCGAGTTAGAGTTGGTTGAAAACAGACTCAACGGCCTAGCGTTGTTATGTATTCACAGAGACATACAAAACACTGATGAAGTTATCAACCAATTTGGTAGTGCCTCAAGAAACCTTGACTTTATATTATAGTGTAAGTTGTAAATCAAAACAGTTTGTTAGTTACTGAGGTTTTAAGGGGAGAAACAAAACAGTAATGTTCATTCTTCCCATCTAATAGACTATAGACTATAATGTGTATTAATAAAATGTAACATAAAATTGTCCTTGTTTGTGTTTGTGGCGTAGTTGGTAACATGCTAAACTGCTGTGCTCAAGATCGTGGGTTCAAACCCGGCCGAAGTCGTCTTAATTTTTAAGAGCGTTAAAATCCTTTAGTAAGTTATGCCTTCCTTCGGAGGGGAAGTAAATCCCGTGGTCCCATATCATAGATTTATGGCATGTAAAAGATCCTTCCACTATCTAAACTTGTGTGAAGCTAAATTTCTAGGTTAGATTTCGTTGAAACGCTCTATCAAAAGTTCCAACGTTCACCACTAGGTGTCAGTGACATCTGGTAGCGGAAGTTGGAACTATTTGTGCCCCCCCTCCCAGTAAACTCTATATACTCCCCTGCGTTACCGTGTGTTTCCGCTCAGCTTGGCGCATATACACTCCACTAGCCAGGCTCTAGTACACATAAGTTACTGTTATTAACAACATGTTGTATGTTTGTAGACCTACTTTTCGTCTGAGTAACCAAGTGTATCAATGGGCCATGAGTACTGTACATCACTCAGCTATGAAGCAATTGATGGTGATCTCATTACAGAAGTACAGCGAATAAGTCAGAAAAATATGTCCACCTCGAGCTGTAGTGGCTAGCATTCTTGGCTTTCGCTCCGGAGGTGTGGGTTCGATTCCCGGCTATGCTAAAAAATGTAATACTGATCTGGGGGCTACAACGGTGTACACCCAGCCTTGTGATGCAAAACTGAGTAGAACTGGGCTCAATTCCCGCCTCAGTCATGCTGGAAGTGATTTTCTGTAGTTTACCTCATTTCTGCTGCAGGCAAATGCTGGGATGATTCCCAACGTAGGCCTCGGCCGCCTCCTTTCAAATCGTAGCCTCAATTACAATTACATGCATTAATACAGATATCGCAATCTACAGGTTATCAGACAGATTCCACACACACCTTAGAACACGGTGCTACATGGCCACGATGTCGCAAATCCCTGAATGAATCATTATAACAATAGAGAAATTGAAGGCCGCATGCCGAGATTACCTGTTGAATACTGCTGGTTGCCCCGTGTGAATGGCGATGGATGATAGGACGTATGTTGAGCTAGGATTATATCTAGGATATTATAGAAAGGTCTCATTGTGATTATTATTGTTATTATTATTTTGTGCATGCGCTTACACATTCTCAGCATTTGCTGGAAAGAAAACATTTACAATCCCAGATACCGTACATATCACAAGGAGCAAATTCTTGGTGACTGCATTGAGTAGTAGCTTCATATTTCCCTCACTGCTTCAGGCCTGATTGCCCAAGAACAGCCTTACTACGCGACACGTAGAAAGTATGACTGTTTTCTGCATCGGTTTGAAAAGGCCTGGGTCTAATTTCAACGCCGTGAACGATTCCTTTAAGTTGTTGGGAATCACGCCAGTGCTGGATATAATAATAGGAACTGTCCTGACTTGTGCCATGTGCCATTGCTTCCTTATCAGTTCTGAAAGCTCTGTGTATTTTGACAGCTTTTTAACATGCTTTGTTAGTATGTTGCCACTGTTTGGGAACGCCACATCTATGAAGGTGGTGTGCTTCATGCGTTTGTTAACAAGAACTAAATCAGGTCTGTTGTGCACAGCTGATTGGTCTGTCAATACAGTATTATTATTATCATCATCATTATTCATGTGCTTTTTTCATTAATTAATAATTAGTAATATTAGTATTAGCAAAATTAATTTTTTGTATTTCCAATATTGTCTTATATGTATTAGTACCATATTACGTGCTTAAGTGTAAGAGAGGGCCATGAGCCCTAATTTCACCACTACTGAAGACATAAAATGAATAAAATAAAAACTTGACGAGCCTTACATTAGTCGCATGTGATGTGTAACATCTGACATAGAAGAAACCTCACGTGAAATTGTTGATAGACAGGTATTTTATAATATTACAAGCTGACCCGGCAGACGTTGTCCTGCCAATCAAAGAAAGTGTTGTAACTTTGTTTCTTGAAGTGCTTTTGGATACACAATATTTATTTCAATTTCTGTTAACTGCCTCTAAACTATCGTGAATTGAATTAAGTAATTTAGAAACATTCGTTGGAGCGTGCACAACAACTCTCCGAAGTTTCATCGCAAACGGATAATTGGCATTTAACGCATACGGGATTTGGTTTGAATGATTCGTGCGCTGTCACTCATTTGTTGAATCTACTCGTGCTCTAAAAACTGTGAAATGGATTTACTAAGTTAGAAAGCTTCACGTACGTATACACAACAACTCATCAAAGTTTCATCGCAATCGCTGAATAGTATATGAACGCATACAGGGTTTTGTTGGAACGCTTCGCGCGTCGTCACTCATTTGTTACTTCTACTCGTGCGCTATCAGTATTGAAAAATGGATTTACCAAGTTGAACACCTTCCCTGGCGTGTACACAACAACTCATCAAAGTTTCATCGGAATCGGATGAATGACATATGAACGCATAAGTGATTTTCTTTAAACGATTCGCGTGCCGTCACTCATTTGTTGAATCTACTCATGCGCTACCTATTGTAAAATAGATTTACTAAGCCTGAAACCTTCTCTGGCGTGTACTCAATGATTCACCAAGGTTTGATCGCAATCGGATGAATGATATATGACCGCATACGGGACATTGTGGAAAAGATTCGCGCGCCGTCGCTCATTTGTTGAATCTACTCGTGCGCTACTTTTAAAAAACTGGATTTACTAAGACAGAAACATTTCCTGGAGTGCACACAACAATTCACCAAAGTTTCATCGCAATCGGATAAATGATATATGGACGCACACAGTACTTTGTTGAAATGATTCGCGTGCCGTCACACATTTGTTGAATCTACTCGTGCGCTACCTATTGTAAAATGGATTTATTAAGCCAGAAACCTTCCGTAGGGTGTACACAACATCTCACCCAAGTTTCATCGTAATCGGACGAATGGTATTTGAACGCATACGGGACCTTATTGAAACGCTTCGCGCGTCGTCGCTCATTTGTTGAATCTACTCGTGCGAAACCTCCTGTGAAATGGATTTACTAAGTTAGAAACCCTCACGTAAGTGTACACAACATCTCACCCAAGTTTCATTGCAATCGGATGAATGGTATATGAACGCATA
The DNA here is from genome assembly GCA_946902985.2 of Meconema thalassinum. Lineage (NCBI taxonomy): Eukaryota > Metazoa > Arthropoda > Insecta > Orthoptera > Tettigoniidae > Meconema > Meconema thalassinum. The sequence goes on from OX336391.1 coordinate 164,299,375, forward strand.
CGGGACTTTGATTAAAAGTTAGCACATCGTTGCTCATTTGTTGAATCTACTCGTGAGCTACCTATTGTAAAATGGATTTACTAAGTTAGAAACCCTCACGTAAGTGTGCGCAACATCTCACCCAAGTTTCATCGCTATCGGATGAATGGTATTTGAACGCATACGGGACTTTGTTGAAACGCTTTGCACGTCGCCGCTCATTTGTTGAAACTACTCGTGCGCAACCTCCTGTGAAATGGATTACTAATTAGAAGCCTTCACTTAAGTGTACACAACAATTCATCAAAGTTTCATCTCGATCTATGAATGGAATATATATACTTATACGGGATTTTGTTAAAACGCTTCGCGCGTTGTCACTCATTTGTTGAATCTAGTCATGCGCTACCTAATGTGAAATTGATTTACAAAGCCAGAAGCCTTCCCTGGAGTGTACACAACATCTCACCCAAGTTTCATCGCTATCGGACGAATGGTATTTGAACGCATACGGGACTTTGATTACAAGTTCGTGCGTAGTTGCTCATTTGTTGAATCTACTCGTGAGCTACCTATTGTAAAATGGATTTACTAAGTTAGAAACCCTCACGTAAGTGTACACAACATCTCACCCAAGTTTCATCGCTATCGGACGAATGGTATTTGAACGCATACGGGACTTTGTTGAAACGCTTCGTACGTCGCCGCTCATTTGTTGAATCTACTCGTGCGCAACCTCCTGTGAAATGGATTACTAAGTTAGAAGCCTTCACTTAAGTGTACACAACAACTCATCAAAGTTTCATCTCAATCTATGAATGGAATAATATTCCATTATACGGGATTTCGTTGAAACGCTTCGCGCGTCGTCATTCATTTGTTGAATCTAGTCGTGCGCTACCTAATGTGAAATTGATTTACTAAGCCAGAAGCCTTTCCTGGAGTGTACACAACATCTTACCCAAGTTTCATCGCTATCGGACGAATGGTATTTGGACGCATACGGGACCTTTTTGAAACGCTTCGCGCGTCGTCGCTCATTTGTTGAATCTATTCGTGCGCTATCTATTGTAAACTGGATTTACTAAGCCAAACACCTTCCCTGGAGCTCACTCAACATATCACCCAATTTTCATGGCAATCGGATGAACGGTATATGAATGCATACGGGACTTTGAAACGCTCTAACGTGCAGAGACAAACAGTAGAATTCGACATCACTGCCACCTTTGGTATAAAACACAACTTTTCGCCACGGGCGGATTGTATGTAATGGCGGTAGTTGCACAGGTTGCGACCAGGTGGCTCTAACGTGCAGAGACAAACCGTCCAAAGACATCAGCTTTCACGAAGGCCAAGGCTAGTGGTTTCCATGACGACTGTTTTTGACTGTATATTGTGGTTCTAAAATTGTGTGTAAATTGTGGTTCTAAAATTGTGTTCATTCCACCTACCGGGTCAGATTGTGAATCTAAACCATACATGGACCCACCCTAATATACATACCAAATTCCATCAAAATAGGTTCAGTCGTTTAGGAGGAGTTCAGTCACATACACACGTGTCGAAGAATTATATATATAAAGATTGGCACAAATATTAATCTATTGTAAAAGGGAGTGTGTTACAGATATTGTAGTTTATAATACGGAACTCATTTTATTAGAAATGATTTGTAGCTTCCACCAGCACTAGCCTAAATAAAGAATACGATATGGATCAACTAGATTAATAGACGCGACACCACTCATAACCTTAAATTCCTTATAAATAGGCCAACTTGCGAGTAAATGCAATGTGCATAGCAGTAGATCATGAAAGGCTTACCCAGTTCCCGGACCTCTTGATTCACAGACCAACACGTAATTTCATATGGATTCTGTTAAAATGAGTCATATTGACATGATTAGCAGCAGAGTATCAAGAAGGCAGTGCGAGAATAATCAAGAAGGCAGTGCGAGAGTAGAAATATCAAGTAGGCAGTGAAGAGAAAAAAAGAGAGCTTTGGAATTGTTAGCCTATGTATTATTAGTGTATAAATAAAACGATTTTTTGTGTGTTGAACGCCCAGGAGGGATACGATCCAGCTGGCAATGCGTCTTACACACTTCCGTCCCATTTTTCAAAATCACTCCCACAAAAATATCCAGCAACCGAGTGGAAAGATGTTACACATCAATAAATAAATAAATAAATGCATTAAAAGGAAAGTATGAGTAGATAACTTCTATCTTATGGAGCTCTCTGTGAAGAAAACAACAGCACCAAGTCAGAAGCAGAAGGTCAAAGGACCAGAAAATAAGCTCGATAAGAGGAGAATGCAGTAAAGTGTGGAATGTGAAGAATGAGGAGGCGGCTTGGAATGTTCTGGAGCAGGCTGGACGAGAAGGGGCAAGCCCTTCTCTGTCTGGGAACCAACCCGCCCTCTCATATACCATTAGGTAAATAATCCAGTACACTAAACCAATATTTCAAATCCTAAATCTCACCACTATAAAATATTTGGCCTAAAGCACCTTAATTGCTAAAGCCAAATAAAAAAGAATTTTCATTAACCCTATCCTCCAGGGGCTCACAACTTGTGGGATGTGGGTTGGTGACCACGGGACCCCAGCTGAGTCCGGCATTGCTTCCACTTACTTGTGCCAGGCTCCTATCAGTCTTCTTTTCTGTCGACCTACCTTGGTCAACACTTGTTGTTTTCCGACCCCGACGGTATTAGGGTATCCGAGGCCTAGGGAGTCTTTCACTTTCCCGCCTTAATTGGCCCTTCCCTCATCTTTCCTGATCCCTCTTTCTTCGAGGGGTCAGACCTCTTGTTTTCTTATCATTCTATTTCCTTTTCTCTTTAAGATTCCCGTACTGTTTTTGTTAATTGGCTCCCCGTGTATCCAAATTACCTTAAGCGAATTTTTTGAATCTACACTACATTTTGTGGGTATTTTCAACCTAAGTTGCATTTTGTGAGTCTTTTGGATCTAAATTGCATTTTGCAAGCATTTTCAACCTCAATTTCATTTTGTAGGGATTGACATATTGTAAGTATTTTCTACCTAAACCGGTATTTTGCAAGCATTTTCAATCTAAATTGCATTTTGTATGGTGGGCATTTTGTAAGTATTGTGATTGTCAATTGCATTTTGTGAGTATTTTGAATCTAAATTACATTTTGTAAGTATTTTCAATCTAAATTGCTTTTTGTAAGTATTGTCAATCCAAATGAGTAGTTAGAATCTACCGTACATTTTGCAAGAATTTTCAATTTCAATTTCATTTTGTATGGTGGGCATTTTGTAAGTATTGTGATTGTCAATTGCATTTTGTATGTATTTTGAATTTCAGTTGCACTTTGTGAGTATTTTGAATCTGAATCGGCCTTTTTCAATCTACATTGCATTGTGTATTTTCAATTTAAATTGCCTTTTGCAACTATTTTGAACCTCAATTGCAATTTGTACGTATTTTCGACCTCATTTGCATTTTGTAAGTATTTTGAATTTAAATTGCACTTTGTACGTATTTTGAACCTAACCTACATTTTGTGCGTGTTTTTCAATCTCTTCCTTTTGTGAGTATTTTCTTCTAAATTCCCTTTTCCACTCTCCATTTTGTGAGTCGTTTCAGACCCACTTAATTTTCGTTATGATTTCCACTTCATTGTCATTTTCGCTATCGCCCAGATCATTAGGGGCAGATAGCCTAGCTGTTCGGCCCCTTAAAACAACAATTATCATCATCATCATCATCATCATCATCATCATCATTAAACCTAAATTTAAAAAAATTAAAACGTCATAATAGTGTAAGAGGAGCCTAGCTCATAGGCACCAGACTCTTTTCCCTCGAATTGACCAACATGGTTGGTAATTCGTCTCACTGCTTTCGATGCAGGCCTACTAGCAAATGTCGATGTTTCGCTTGCACTGCCATCTAGCAGCGGAAACGGAACACTGTCGTGTGACCTGTGGTTGAGTACTGATTATGTTTTCTTGTAACCATCAAATGTGAGTCGTGCTGGCATCGTAATACTTATAACTAGCAGACCCGTGCGATTACTCGCATATGGATTGTGTGCGTCCCCATGTGTACAGACTACCCGCTCGGTATAGTGCTCTGCGGGCTGTAGGCGACAGATTTCTCGCAGGGGCTATCGTCTTGTTTATTTGTTTAAGCACTTTATAAACAAATAAATTATTTCCGTTGACTTTTCAAGAAATGCAAGACCTTTCCTGTACTATTGAGACGATTTGGAAGATTTTGGTACAAAACACACCTTCTAACTCCCTCTGGTTTAGGAGCTTGAGTTTTGTGATACTTACACCTTAGCGTATTATATAATAAGATAATACATCGTAATTATGCCGTAGTTTTCTCCAATCCTTCAAATATTCTACTTCCTCAGCTGGAAATCTAACTCCTAACCTTTGGAATATAAGTTGCACCCTTTACTACTGATCTACCGTGGAAGCTATTCAATATTAAGACTTCGGTGGTCTTTGTGCGAGCGTGTACGTGCGTGTACGAGCGTGCAGTTGTATTTTGTTGTTGTTACTGAATCATTTTAGGGGATTGGGACACCGTGGTCATCAGCCCCATGTACTTGGGTGAGTTTTAAAGTTTTTTGATAACCTGTACTTATTGTGATTGTGATGACTGTATTAGTGTGTTGGTGCCAGGGAAAGGGTTAGGTTTCCTGGGATTTGATGTGGATATAGTTTGCATGGATGCGGTTAGCGGATAATGTTAGGAGAAAATTTGCGGATAGTTTTTAGAATACAAATCGAACTTGTTTATTATCATTACTAGGATCCGGATGTTTGACATATCATATTTTTCCGTTATGTTTTTTTTTTTCATGACTAATGTAAGCTAATCTCATTAGTAGGGCCTGGATAGTTATGTGCTTAACTTTTCAGAAATATGTATTTATTTATGTGCTTAAAAGTGGGAAATTATGTGTTTAAGTTTCCAAAATATGTTCTTAAATTTGTACCATATTTATGTCCCCCAGTTTCTGTAAAAATAGTTGAAACACCCACAGTACAAATATTCCCGCTTCACAGACCGTGTCTTTCCTAAATTTCCGAATCCTACAATACTTCCTGCAGATGCGTGATAGGAAATCATATGCTGTTTTCGAATTTCATTCTAAAGAATGGAAGAAAAAGTCACTTGGAAACTTTCTTAGCACTGATTGTATTGTCATGTACTGATACTTGAGTGCGTAAATCTGCTCGATTGACGTGAAAAGTAAATTAAATGTCGCCCCCGGCACAGCTATACAAACGCGCAGTTAGACAGTTTTAAAGATGCACTTTTCACGTGTTTCGCTGTCGCAACATGTTGCGTAACTTGTGAATGCATGTCTGCCGCTATGGGTTTTTCACAAATGTTGCAAAATAAAACAGTTCCATCAGTTCTAAAAACGTCTCCGAACTCCCGCACTAAATGATTAAAAGTAACACATTTCGCACTTTCGGGACGCGTCGTATTCGTTAAAACGAGAACGCCACTGTCAGTATACTCATAGTCATAAGCTTCGCAGACCACTGTGATTTTAACTAAAATTTCCCGTCTAGATAAGGACTAGTGGAGGCTTATTGGGCCTGTTAACTCCAGCCCCCCTGATGTAATTAATGACCGGGAAATCCCTGTCTTGAAAAACTACTACAGTATGGAGACAATGGAGCACTGAGGAAATAGAGAAGCCAATTACTGGAATTTCAAAGGGTCGAAAATGTGGGCAGCAGTCATCCAAGAAGTACAACATACGACCAATTATAGGAAATATGTGCTTATGAATAAACATGCCAAAATATGTATTTATTTATAAAAACCGTAAAAATATGTAAATAAATAGAAAATATTTAATTAAATAAAAAATATTTAAACACACAACTATCCGGGCCTTACTCATTAGGCATAATTAACACTCCGAACAGGAAAGGGTTGCATTTCAGGCTGTATAACATTCATTTTAAACATAGCACATGGCACACAAAGCCTAAGAGAACGATTTGTTCCTCAAATGTCTAAATATGTAGCTTTAGTAATGTATCTTTTATCTATTATTAAAAATATCATTTCTATGCCCAAGATCGCGGGTTCAAACCCGTCTGAAGTCGGATTTTTTTAAGAGCGTTAAAATCCCTCAGTATGCCTTCCTTCGGAGAGGAAGTAAAGCCGGCGGTCCCATGTCATAGATTTTTGGCATGTTAAAGAACCTTACACTAATGACACCTGTGTGAAGCTAAATTTGGTTAAAAATGTAAACAACGCTCAGGTTCCTACGTCCTTTGCCAGGAGCTGACTGCGGTGGTGTCTAGTAGCCAAGTTCTGAACTAGTAGTTGTTGAGGATGGCGTTTGGTGACAAAAGTAGGAGCTACTTGAAAAATTCAAAGTATGCAGTCCTTAATTGAGTTAAGAAACAGAAACACACACTAATACAGTCATCACAATTAATACCGGTTATCAGACAGATTCTACACACACCCAAAGTAAACAGGGCTACATGACCGTGTTGTCACAGCCCCTAAACTGAGGAACCAAACAACCAAAATATTATTGTAATGTCAGTAGAGTCGGATAACAAACGTGGGAATGCAGTAAATGGCATGTGGATGCGGGGCGGATAACGTTTTGTTTATCCGCGCAGTGCTCTACCTATCATTCGCCTGGAGGGAGTGTGGAAAATACCGGGGAGAAACACACTCAGGAGAGCTGCTGTTAGCGCCAGGATTCGAACCTGCGTTGTCCGGACTTGTTGCAGCTGCCCTTGTGGCCGTGATGCACGATTTAACGAGCTTGGCTTCGCCACGGGGTCGCCTTCCAGATTTGAGTTCATGATGTTGTTGTGGGTATAGTCCCGCGTAGTTGGGAGTGTGCGTAGCCTGTCTGACAACCCGCGTCATTGTGATGCTAGTATTTGTATTTGGGGCTAGGATCTGGGTGGGATGCGACCGAAGTTTTAATTTTTGTATTCCCCGTAGTATTGGGGGTAGTGCGCATGCCTCACTCCCGGAGGCCCCGGGTTTGATTCCCTGCTTCGTCATGGATTTTAGAAACTGACGTGAGGGCTGGAACGGGGTGCACTCAGCCTCGTCAGTAGGTGTCTGACAGTGAGGCATCGCCCCGATCACGAAAACCAAGATTAACGGCTGAGGGGACCCGATGCGCTGATCACGTGTCACCCCAATATCTGCAGGCCAATTGGCTGGGCAGCGGTCGCTTGGTAGAACTAGGCCCTTAATGGGCTGTAGTGCTAGGGGTTATTATTATTATTATTGTTATAATTACTATTCACCTGGAGTAGAAGAGGGTAACCGCAGAAAACCACTTCTAGGATGGCTGAGGTGGGGAAGCCTTCAGACCAGATTTAAATATTTTGGCAGAGCTGGGATTTGGTTGGTTGGTTCTTAAGTTTAGGGGCTGCGACTACGCGGCCATGTAGCCCCGTGTATTTTGGGAATGTGTAGAATCTGTCTGATAACCGGTGTTAATTGTGATGACTGTATTAGTGTGTGTTATCTGTTTTTTAATTTAAGTACTGCAACTTAGAATTTTTCAAATAGTTCCTACTTTTGCCGCCAAGCGCCGCCGTCAACGACTACTAGGCCAAGTTCAGAACTTAGCTACTAGACGCCACCGCAGTTGGCTCTTTGGAACGAACGTAGAAACCTAAGAGCGTTATTTACATTCTTAACCTATCCAATTTAGCTTCACACAAGTGCAATTAGTGGAAGGTTCTTTAACATGCCATAAATCAATGACATGGGACCGCCGGCTTTACTTCCCTTCCGAAGGAAGGCATACTGAGGGATTTTAACGCTCTTAAAAATCTGACGGCTTCGGCCGGGTTTGAACCCGCTATCTTGGGCATAGAAGCTCAGCATTCTACCGACTACGCCACCGTAGCCGCCAAAGCTGAGATTTGAGCCGAACTTTCGCGATGATAGCCAGCAATAGCTGGTGATGTACAGAATGTAGAATCTGTGAAGTGGCCTGACGGTTATCCAGAAAGTGCGAGCCTCCAGCAATCCAGTATTCAACTTCCCGCTGACTTCTTATCCAGAGCTGGTAATGGTCATAGTAGTTAGGTTAAGCTGAACGAGAAGCACATTTTAAATGTTTTAAGGCTGTCAGAACACGTGAAGATGGATTACCTGAACTGGGAGGAAGTGTGAGGTCCTAATGTGTTGCACGTGGAGGAGGGCTCGCCTCTCTGAAGGTCATTGCCACTACTGACGGCGCACAGGTGAGCAACACTTATTACGGTATGAAGACGGGCAAAGCATTTCGAAAACAGAGATAATATATGATAATTAGGGCTCGCATGTTTAGATAAAAACATATTTTTCTCCTTGCCATTGGGTTTCTGATGCAAATCAAGTGATTATCGTCACAATACAGTGGTTTATATTTGTCATATAAATGCATATTTCGAACATTTTTTACCATTAAGTCATATTTTGAGAATTTTTTGGTAAGAACGTCATATTTCGGTAGTTTGACGTCAGCTGTAGGTGTGCAATCATCCTCAACTACTGAACGGGAACTAGTGTTTAGAGAAATAGACTGTAAATAACCACTTAAATATCCGGCTCCGTGGCTAAATGGTTAGCGCGCTAGGCTTTGGTCCGAAGTGCTCCGTGTTCGATTCCTGGCCGAACCATCTGGGATTTTAATCTCCTGGGATTAATTCCCGTGGCTCGGGGACTGGGTATATGTGACGTCTTCATCATCACTTCATCCTCATTACGACGCGCAGGTCGCTCACGGGCGTCAACTAGAAAGACCTGCACTTAGCTTTTCCGGAGGCCACACGATCACCATTACCACTTAAACATGTATATTCAGAAAATTAATATGAAACTAGAAATAAATAATTTATTTAACTATTTAATCTCGAAGGGATTGTCGCTTGGATTTATAATAAAAAAACGGCCATATTTAAATCAGTCATATTTCGTCATTTTCAGGTCATATTTGCTTGAATTTTCGGGCTAGTTTTAGGTCTTAAACATCTTGTGTCTCACATTGAGAAGCGCAACATATGCTTCGGTCGTCCTTCTAGGATCATTTTTATATTTTGCCTATTTTAGCATGTATTGAGAAGTTTTTCTCTATATCCACCCTTCTACTGTATGAAAAGTACGGTAAAGAGTTTTATAAATGATTGGTGTATTGACTCTCATGGTTACCATACCTAATTTTACGATGCTCCAAGCATCCGAACACGAGTTATAGGCGTAGGCTACATAAAGATACAAAAAAAGACAGACAGACAATTCTATTGTCTACAACATATTACCGAGATATCCAAATATGGGTCTATCTACCACACAGTATCAAACAAAGTCATCCTTACGATGAACCCGTTTGTCGACAACAAAAAAAAGTTAAAATGTGCTCTCAGACTAAATTCACCTAACGTGTACTTCCTGACGTGAAATAGAATTGAAAGCCTTGTAGACGAAACGCAATACACGTCACATAAAAACTGACCCTCGACGTTGTGCTAGGTGCCCATACACAGGAAGACCCCTTTCACAAATTATGAAGGCTTGTGCTGCATGAAAATTCAGGTTCTTTAGTCTCAAATTGCCCAAATTCCTAAAAGCTGCAAAAAAAAAAAATGCTGGTTCAATTCAAGAATTTTTGAAAATAATGTTGCTGTTTGGAGATATAATAGACCTTCTGTACTATATGTCGAACGTGAAAATTGCATGAAAAAATTCTAGGTTACCCCTTGACCCCCTTAATTGCATTGATGAATTGTACAGTCAACGTTAGTTCCGTGATAACCTTATAGCCATTTGCAAACTTTCACAGAAATGTAATAAATGGAGTGACATTGCTTCTTACAGAAATAGAAGGAAAGTTGTAAGCCACCCCTTGATATGATGTTCTCATGGTTACCGATTTGCATTCCTTCATTAGTTTGTTAAATTAAATTAAATTAAATTAGTTTTCTGGGAATATTTCAGAAACTGTTGGATTTAGAGCCTTATAATGTAGTTTTCGAGGACCCTTTAGGGCCCCCGAGTTTTGTTTCTGGCACCGAGGGGATTTGTCTCGTCGTTGTACGCCATAATATAATACTAATAATAATATAATATAGGGAGAAATTATAACACCTATTTTTTAAATTATTAATGCAGCCAATGGCCATGTACTTTTCTTTTCAGGACGGGTCAGGGAAGGGATATTATCAGAGAAAGAAGCATTCAATCACGCATGAGCAAAATGGAAATGGCCTACCATTTAACTAAGGACATATATAAGAAAGGTCAATATCCTTCAAAGCAAAACTAAAACATTACTGCAGTGTCATCCGTCCGGAGGTCGTGCATGCTTCTGAATGCCTCACGATGAACAAAAAAGGCTTGGTCGAGAAACTGGAGGCCAAAGAAAGAAAAATTTTGAGAAAGATATTGGGTTCCATCAAAGACAATGGGGAATACAGAAGACGGCATAACCATGAACTATATACTCATGTGGAGAAGATAAGTAACGTCATCCGGAAGAGAAGGATACCATTTTTTGGGCATGTGAAACGAATGAGCCCAGCGAGAATGACCAACCGCAACATAACTTACTTCCAGGAGAGGAAAACAAAATAGGCCTGGTTCATAGAACTGGATAAAGATCTGAAAGAAGTGGGGATTACACCAATAGACATTCAGGAGCGCGCCCCACTCAAAAGGAAACTTCAAGCTTGCAAAGGTTTTCAAGAAAAACCGAAGCTGAAAACGGGAAAGATTTGGACCCAGGAACGGAAAGAAGTCCACCGAGAACGAATGCAGGCGTACTGGGCAAACATCAAAGCCAGTAGGAGCCAGTGGGAATGACGCGGTCCATAGATGGCCTATACGAAATGACTGACTGAATGAATGAATAATATGGGGATAGGAATATAATAGACCTGCCGTACCACACCCGCAGGTGTAAATCGCGTGAAAAAATTCTAGAGTACCCCTTGATCCCCTTAAGCGAGTATTGATGAATTTTACGGCTTAATTTGGTTCCGTGATAACCTTCTAGCCGTTTGCAAACTTTCACACTAATGTAATTAATGGAATTGCATTGCGTCTTACAGCAATAGATGGACCTCTGAGAATCTGTTGCCATGGTTAGTGGCTTGCATTTGTTCATTAGTTTATTAAATGAAATTAGTTTTCTGGGAATATCTCAAAAACGGTTGGTCTTAGGGCCTTAAAATGTGGTTTTCGGGTACCCGAGTTTTGTCTCTCACACTGAGGGGCTGAAAATGAGCTTTGTCTCGTCCTTCTACGCCTATTTCAGCATGTATTTTAAGGGGGTAGGCCCCCTTTTATGAGGGGTACGGAGAAGAGTTATATCAATGATAAGTGTCGTGCCTCTGATGGATATCTGTACCAAATTTTACGTTGATACACCCAGCCGTTCTCGAGTTATAAGGGAACAAAGTTGTCCACAGACGAACAAACAAACAGACAGACGAAAAATATATTTCGCGCGCATCCTTCAAAAACAGTCTGAAACGCGTAAACAACTCAATTTTCCGTAGAAATTCAGAGAAAAACAGACAAACTTTCATTTTTATATATAGAGAGAGATATACTGCACCGGTCCGTGTTGATCGTGTTTTATTGCACAAATTTAGGTTTCACTCGATAACCGTTGGAGATATACGAAAAGTGATAAGGACCTTTCGGATAGAAAATTAAATGTTAAAGCTCATGTATGCCACCAAAGTTTGCTATTTCTTAGCGTTCTCTTTTTATTTGAAATGGAATTATGAAATTTTGAAACCAAAGGGTGTAGTGACGTCACAAATGTCGGTTTTATTCGGTAACCGTTGGAGATACACGAAAAGTGATCAGGACCTTTTGGATAGGAAATTAAATTTCAAAGCTCATACGTGCCATCAAAAGTTTGCTATTTCCTACCGTTCTCTTTTTATTTGACATGGCAATATGAAATTTTGAAACCAAAGGGTGTAGTGACGTCACTAAAATGGTCGCCATTTTTTAATAGTGCAAAATTTCGAAATCAAAAGTATCCTATATGTAAACCTGGTAAATCAGCTACATCCATGCAAAATTTAATTTAAATCGGACCAGTGGTTCTTGCGTTATTGAGTAACACACAGACAGACAGACAGACAGATAGAAAGACAGACACACACCATCTCATTTTTATGTATTAGTATGATTAGTATGATAATTGTGAAAATCTGTGTGTCCGTGTGTGTGTGTGTGTGTGTGTGTGTGTGTGTGTTAGTTTGTTACCTCTTGACACTAAAACGGCTGGACGAATTTGGATGAAATTTGAAATGGAGACAGCTTATACCATGGGATAACATATAGGCTGCCTTTCGTCCGGAAATAAATCATTGTTCCCGTGGAACGGGCAACATAACTGAAAAGTCACCAAAAATACTCAACCAGGACAAAATATCGAAGTTGTCGCATAAAGACCGGACAAAGCTCATTTTACTCCCCTCGATGCAAGAAACAATACTCGGTATGTCCCTTTGGGACACCGAAAACTACATTTTAAGGCCCTAAAACCAACAGTTTCAAAGATATTCGCAGAAAACTATCTTCGCTCTGATTGATGAAATTATCGCAAGTCGGTTTCCATGGCAACACTACCTCAAGGTATGACATCCGATTTTCTATATATCCCTGTAGGAGGCAATGCCAATCCATTTATTATCTTTTTCAAGATATATATAAACACAAGAAGAACAGTGTAGCGTGCCTGCCTCTCGTCCGGAGGCCCCGGGTTCGATTCCCGGCTCCGTCAGAGATTTTAGACACTGACGTGAGGGCTGCAACGGGCTGCACTCAGATTCGTGAGGACAATTGAGTAGCTGTGAGGCAGCGCCCCGATCTAGAAGAACAAGATAAACGGCTGAGGGGACACTATGCACTGACCACGCGTCACCACAATATCTACAGGCCAAATGGCTGGGAAGCGGTCGCATGATAGGCCTAGGCCCTTCATGGGCTGTAGTGCCAGGGGTAAAAAGAAATAGGGAAAGCGCCTTCTAATACCACCTTTAATTTTTAAACACTACAGTAGCGGCTATTAAATAAAGGTAGCGATATAGCTACGTTCAATTTCATAAACACTGGGCTCACAAATCCCGTATAGGTAAGTACAAATATCAGTCTGGTCATTATTTCAGTAGCAGCGAAGCTCTGAGGCGGCTATTGCCGTTTCCTTTACACTTAAGGCATCCCGCCGTCATATACCTCAATGTGCACTTACCAAATTGTGAACCAGTCTATTTTACTGAAAAGAATTTCAACTAGCGAGTATCCACTCCGGCAAAATCCACACTCACTACCTTTTCCAAATTTACACAAGACATGATTTTTAAAGCACTCTTCTGTATGTTCAGGTACAGAGACATACCACATGGAAAGATACAATAAAATGTTGGCAAATCTGAGTTCAAGGAACTGCTGTCCAGAATAGGCTTTCGGTACAGGTTATGCGGCCCATGTTCGTAACATGGAATGTTTTCCTTTGACAATGCATCTGCACCATGTGTGAGCGCAACGCATTTCAAAGATCTCTAAAAACACAATAATCAGGAAATTGGAGAACAATTTAAAGTCAGAGTGAAGATTCAAGGAGAAATAATTTCATCTCTGAGATTTGCTGATGACATCGTCATCTTGGCCAATACGCCAGAAGATTTGAACGGGTTTATGAATGGTATGGACTCCGTCTTGACGAATGAATTCATGATGAAAATCAATAAATGTAAAACAAAATTATTGGAATGCAGCGGAATGTAGCTGTAGCTGTGAGGCAGCACCCCGGTCTCGAAAACAAGATAAACGGCTGAGGGGACACTATGCACTAACCACGCGTCACCACAATATCTACAGGCCAAATGGCTGGGAAGCGGTCGCATGATAGGCCTAGGCCCTTCATGGGCTGTAGTGCCAGGGGTAAAAAGAAATAGGGAAAGCGCCTTCTAATACCACCTTTAATTTTTAAACACTACAGTAGCGGCTATTAAATAAAGGTAGCGATATAGCTACGTTCAATTTCATAAACACTGGGCTCACAAATCCCGTATAGGTAAGTACAAATATCAGTCTGGTCATTATTTCAGTAGCAGCGAAGCTCTGAGGCGGCTATTGCCGTTTCCTTTACACTTAAGGCATCCCGCCGTCACATACCTCAATGTGCACTTAACAAATTGTGAACCAGTCTATTTTACTGAAAAGAATTTCTACTAGCGAGTATCCACTCCGGCAAAATCCACACTCACTACCTTTTCCAAAATTTACACAAGACATGATTTTTAAAGCACTCTTCTGTATGTTGAGGTACAGAAACATACCACATGGAAAGATACAATAAAATGTTGGCAAATCTGAGTTCAAGGAACTGCTGTCCAGAATAGGCGTTCGGTACAGGTTATGCGGCCCATGTTCGTAACATGGAATGTTTTCCTTTGACAATGCATCTGCACCATGTGCGAGGGCAACGCATTTCAAAGATCTCTAAAAACACAATAATCAGGAAATTGGAGAACAGTTTAAAGTCCGAGTGAAGATTCAAGGAGAAATAATTTCACCTCTGAGATTTGCTAATGACATCGTCATCTTGGCCAATACGCCAGAAGATTTGAACGAGTTTTTGAATGGTATGGACTCCGTCTTGACGAATGAATTCATGATGAAAATCAATAAATGTAAAATAAAATTATTGGAATGCAGCCGAAATAAATCAGAAACCTCTATTGACATCAAATTGACAGGTGAAACGCTACGAGAAGTAGGAGACTTCTGTTACCGGTACTTAGGAAGCAAAATAACCAGTAATGGACGAAGCAAAGCGGATATAAAAAGCAGGTTGGCTCAGGCAAGGAAAGCATTTCTACAGAAAAGGAATCTGTTGACATCGAATATACATTTAGGTATTAGGATGTCATTTTTGAAAGCTTTTGCCTGGAGCGTGACACTATAAGGAAGTGAAACTTGGACTAATGGTGCTGCAGAAAAGAGGAGAATAGAAGCGTTTGAAATGTGGTGTTACGGGATAATTATGAAGATCAGATGGGTAGATAGGGTAATAAATGAAGAGCTATTAAGACGAGTGGGAGAGGAGAGATGTTTCTGGCGACTGCTAATGAAGAGAAGAGATAGGTTGGTACGACACATATTAAGACACCCAGGAATAGCAAGCTTAGTTATGGATGGGAGGGTCAAGGACAAGAACTGTAGGGGTAGACCAGGGTTATACAGATTGCCTCAGATGTAGGGTGCGGTAGCTATGTAGAGATGAAACGATTAGCTCAGGAGAGTGAGGCATGGAGGGCTGCATTAAACCAGTCAAAAAACTGAAGACTCAAACAACAACAACAATCGGGAATTTTAATTACTTAGACAGGCATGTGAGGCAAAAGGGATGTTGGAGAATTTCAATCCCTGGGATGTAACACTGGAAGAGACTGCATAATGTACATCAGCGGCCAAGGTGAGAGATATTTTACTATAGGTCTATTAATAGCGACATGTTGACGTTCAAATCATCAATAAGTGTGGCAAAATTATACCCAGAATCGCTTAAGGAAAAATACTTTTAATTCCCCATATTCCGATAGATTTGCCATTCCAGGTGTACGTTTAGACAAAACCATTTTTTCCCATGGACAACTGTATGTGGCGTGCTGGCGAGTATCCGGACAACAAAATCGTTATGTCTCAGCAGAAGATGGCAAAACCAAAACCAAAATTTTCAAATGTGTTCACATAATGTAACATCGTACCATGCAGACTTTCACAACTCTATAAAATTCCCACTTTGCTGCTCATATCAATATACTGTATGTATCAGAATTTTCAGAATTAGAATCGACCCACCTGTAGCCGCGATTGCTGTAATATAATAAACCAATTATCAGCATTATTATTTTTTACCGCCTAATGTAATTGGGCACAATTTGTGTGACCGACTGGAAAGCTGTCTTTAATAAAATGTGTGTGTATGTCTCCCCCCCTCCCCCCATATCAATTCAAACATGACGAAACCGAATTGCACCAAATTTGGAACAGAGGTAGCAATAGCAAAGGACTTCTTAGTGTCATATTTCATATCACCGCAATCTTAACTAACAATCAAATTGTGGCCACCCAAATGTTCAAAGCTGTACTCAAATTACGACTAAACTAGTTATTCAAACTCTACCAAATTTTGCAAAAAAGTACCTTCATGTGGGAAGCGGCTTTTGCCCAAACTACAAGGACATCAGCCAACTAGTTTCCCTATTCCCCTGACATGATTCCACCGTCAACATCTAGTTTAAAAATATATTTGCTGCTTAAATGTTCTCCGTTTGCTATTGATCGACATTTCTGCGGGGTGTATCGTTGATGTATCGGTTCAGGAGTGTCTAATTTGTCAATCTGTTCTGTAAGCTCGTTACTGCCATGTGTGCTGAGTAAAATAATGGAGAGAGCAGAAGTTGTGAACTTTAATCCCATTCCCGTCAATTACCAACTGATAAATGAGATTCAAAGTTCAGCACACTTATTCAGCTTGCTCGCAGAGATTAGCTGCCACGAACATGTCCAGTTGGATTAAGCTCGATAAAACCAGAACATGCCAGACGTCAACTGCCGCTACTGAAAACCTTTATTGCTTTGAAGCAGACCTGGAAAATGTCTGCTCCATATCACCATCAGTTTGAGCGCGCAGTGAAAGAGGATTTGTTTTCTCTATTTTAGGATCTTGGATCATCACCGACAGCAGTTGCTACACTTGCTAACACGTAGCGCTAGGCCATTGGGCCAAGCTCACTGCGGACTCGGTAAATCTGGGTTCTGGCCCCACCGTCAGCCGAGCCCCACCGTCGGCAGTCCTTGAAATGGTTTTCCGTGGTTTCCCATTTTCAACTCCAGGCGAATGCTGCCACGGCCACTTCATTCCACATCGTTGCCCAGTTTCATTCATATTCATTCATTTCATCTCTACTGGCTTCGGTTGCGTAGTTGGTAGCATGCTGAACTGCTGTGCCCAAGATCGCGGGTTCAAACCCGGCCGACGTCGTCGGATTTTTTAAGAGCGTTAAAATCCTGCAGTATGCCTTCCTTTGGAGGGGAAGTAAAGCCGGCGGTCCCATGTCATAGATTTATGGCATGCAAAAGATCCTTCCACTAACTAAACTTGTGTGAAACTAAATTTGCAGGTTAGATTTCGTTGAAACGCTCTATCAAAGATCCAACGTTGACCACTCAATGACATCTGGTAGCGAAAGTTGGAACTACTTGAAATTGAATGCAACTTGTAGTTCACCCCATGGGTGTCCGCTTAAAGCAGCTACAGCCACTGGCGAGCCGAATATGTCCTCGGACACTCCCGGCACTAAAAGCCATAAGCTAAATAAATAAATAAATAAATAAATAAATAAATAAATGAATGTCATCTCTCATTAACTCTCTCACGAGGTTGCCGTCAGGAAGGCCATCCGACCTCGTTGAGAACGGGACTAATAAGGGGTAGACATACAAGATCTTTGGACATTATGTTTATCATTCTTGTGTACTTGAGGTGCCAGTGGCGGAGACCGCATTGGGAAGAATCCATCCCCTAAACCTGTGGTATCCATACAGCACGCGGATTTCGTGCCGGCGGGCGTCTGGCGCGGATGGCCTTGCAGCGATGGTGGGAGAAGAGTACATGTCTGTCCATCTCGCTCCCTTTTTCTACTTTACTGCCTTCAGTATGTTGTGGTTGATCGGCCGATGGTCAAAGGGAGGAACGCGTGAAACACAATATAGATGTGTCGGACAACCAACGCATTGGATGAACAGTTTTGTTTGTTTGTTTGTTGCTTTATTTACATTATTTTCGGTGCGCTAGCGATCCCAACTTGAGTCGGTCAGTCGCCGGAAGTCAGAGCAGGCGGCCCAGCCAAGAGAGGCAGAAGCCAGCCCGCCGGCTTGCGGCATAGCATAGCTATTGGCAACTCCAGCTATCTGATATGACATCAAGCGGTAAAAATGAGAAACTTACCAAGTAGGGTACATTTTGTCACCTGGTGACTGTTTGTATATGTTTCCTTGTATTGGTAAGCAGATCGTGGTAAATTCTTCGTGTCTTTATACATAAGTAATAAGTTTTACTCGTTGATAGAGTGCAAAATGAGTAAAATCAAGATATTTTGCTCAGTTTACGGCTTTAAGTCGATATATAAGAGGGCTGCGGATATAAGTTTTCATCACTTTCCAAAAGATGCAAATAGCAATAGCCGAAAGGTGACGATACCAAATAAATACGCACAACAAGAGCGGGTTGGACCACTCACCACTACACTCACTGACGACAGGACGGGTTGTTCACTGTTATTACGCCGAGTCAAGCCGCACCTAGACAGCCAAGCACAGTCACGCCGAGCCAAGCCGCACCTAGACAGCCAAGCACAGTCACGCCGAGCCAAGCCGTGCCAAGACAGCCAGCCGAGGACAGCCAAGCTTCATCAGTCAGGTATTCTTCCCCGCTCCCTAGTTCATTTCCAATAACCCTGCCAACCGCAATCACCTCGCTCTGCGATATCCGAGCCATTCCACTACGAGTTATATAGGCCTAATTTGACTTCGCAGAGTAAATATGTACTCTGCGAGATCCTCCTACCAGTCCGATATTGAACACGAAACCCACCTGCTAACCATCCAAATCAAGCAATTCCTGTATCCCCCGAGTTTTAATACAAGTTAAACTCATCACTTCGCCCTACCAAGCAGCAAATAATTTCTAGAGTCTATGGTACAGTGAGCAAACTCAAATATAGCTTTTAAACGTAACAGCGCCATAACTCGAACTGCTCAAAAACAAATACCAGCAGACAACCGACGCTTGATAATATACAATTGACACATAAAATCCAGTGGAACACACAAATTAGATCACGTGTATTGCACAGTTATACATATATACAATTAAAAATAACACTGTCATTATTTTAGGGACCACATTTACTGATTATAACCGAAAAATAAAAAGTGTTCCATATCAAAAGCGTGTTATTGATTTTTACCCTACTTATCCAGACCGACCGCAGCGCCCCAAATGTTTGTTTGAGTTGCCAATCTAGCACGTCGAGTGTGCACAGGCTGGACGCCGCTGCCCTAAACTGTGCAAGCATTTACGTAATACTAATACGGTAATAATATCAACTTAGTCCTTCCTGAAAAGGAAATTTAAGCAAGGAGCTAATTACATACTCATTAGCACACGTTAAATGAGCGCTATTTTCGTACAAGGCTTCCACTTAGGACCCAATCACTGTCACTCCACCGGATGAGTTAGCCGTGGTCGTTTCGGCGTGGCTGTCTACTATGCTACTGTTTCAGAGACGGTTTATTCCCTGATTCTCAGGACGTGGCCCCACTTTCCCATTGCACTGTTTTTTGTTTTCCTCGTATACTTGGACGTTACTCACAGTTAATAAAATTTAACAAGTAGGTCCGTGAAGAACTGCACAGCCTATTTTCATATATCCTACTTATATTAACTGCCACTATCAACATACAAAATTTCAGTTTGATTGCTGTAATAGATTCGTAGATATTCAGAGTCGTCTGAATATTTCGGATGGTCGCCATGTTGGATTGTTAAATGTATAGGCCATAGAGTCGTGTACCATTAAAGAAAAATTATTGCGTAGGTTCATTATTCAAACTTTCACTTCGATCGCTTGATTACGCCACAAGAAATAAAACCTTAATTTTTAAATTCGCACAGCCGCCGTCTTGAGGTTATGTAAACAATTGAACTAAATTAAATACCAGTGCATTACAATGTGTATAAACATTCCTGCACCAGATTTCATTGCGTTTGGAACATTAAATCGCGAGAAAGGTCTATTTAAAATTTTAAAATTCGCTTGGCCGCCATGTCCGTTTTGTAGTTAACCGCTTTTTGAAAGTCTTATAGATGAATTTACAGTAGTGCCCTTTATCTCCGTACAAAATTTCAGGGTGATACAGCTAATAGTTTCAGAGATATAGAATGCCGGTGAAATATTTCGCTCATCCGCCATCTTGTGGTTATGTAAACAATTGCACGAAGTTAGATGTCGGTGCATTACAATGTGTATAAACATATACTGTACCAAGTTGTATTGCGTTTGGTTGGTTAAATCGCGAGAAACGTCTATTTAAAAGTCGCAAATTCGCGTGGCCGCCATGTTGGTTTTGTAGTTACCAGTTTTTCAAAAGTCACATAGGTGAACTTCTAGTAGTTCCCTTTATCACCGTAATAAATTCCAGGGTGATATCGGTAATAGTTTCGAAGATATTGAATACTGGTGAAATATTTCGCACAGCCGCCATGTTGGATTGGTGAGACGTAACAAAATTTGAAGGGCACGGTCGAGGTCGCCCTGATTAGTGATATGAACTTACTGAGTTTCATTGAAATCGCTCCAGCCGTTTAGAAGTTATTAGGGACACACACACACACACACGCACACACACACGGACAAAAGGTGATCTCATAAGCCTATTTTTTTCAAAATTGAAAATAGGCTAAAAATGCACATTGCCCTATCATTCCCTGCACCCTCAATGTATTTAATGTGCCCCCACCCCCTCTTCGAAAGAAGCGCTGGTTTAGACCTGACATGTGAGCAGAGCTGAAGGCTGTCTCATGTGAGGTCAGCGTAATAGTAAATACTCCTTCAAGGTTGTGGATTGTTGGTGCTTTGTGCCCAAGGCTTCTCGAGATGACGTGGCCGTCTTGACCTCTTCCCACACCGAATTGACCCGCTGACCCAGTATTACACAATATGGGGAACCTCACAAAGACCGGTACAAGAGAGACACACAGTAGACCTACTTTCCTCATATGGATGGCTCTTCTCTCTGTACAATGAATGGCGGAGGGTTCACTCTCATTTGCACGACTCAAGACGACCATGTGCTGTTGATCGTTCAAATACACGCGCAATAGGTTAAGCGTTGACCTTTAAGACTCAAAATGGCGGGTTCGATCCCGACCAAGGAGTAATATGGTACGCTGCAGTACGCTGTCAGTTGAAGCATTGACCACGCCCCCATAAAGGCTCTAGCTGCTCGTTCCTCTGTCTTCAATAACAAATAGTCTCGTGTGCTTGTTTTATTGTAATGCTTAGTTTACAGATATGGTCATTAATCATTGTAATCAGGGGTTCCCATCCTTTTAGCAACTGCGTAACACTTGAAATTTTTAGAAATTTTGGTGTACCAACAGTCCTTTATTTTTTTAAACATATATGTACTGTCGGAATAATGCCCAATGGCTTCATATTTAATTATGAATGCACTTGTATTTTTTTTCAACCCTTTATCAAGACAACAGTAAATATATTAGATTGTTTTTCAATTTCTTCTTGCTAATTTTTATTTAAGAATAGAGAGAGATATGCATGCTATATTAATTACATTTTTGTAATAAAGGCAAAAATAAAACAATTATTGCAAATTACAGTTTTATTTATTACACATAGGCCCGAATACATACAATTTTATATATAATTAGTACAAACTAAGCAAAAAATGAACATCAACATCATCCAAAATCCACTTTTAGAATGAAACTTGTTGCTGCTTGTCTGTGATTAAAATATCAGTATCTGGAGTAATTGAACTTAAACTTCACTCTTAAGTCCTCTTTAACAATTATTCTGTTTCTATGTTTAGTTTTGATGTACAAAAGTTCATAAAATCCACTATCACACAAATAACTTTTAACAAATGGCAACAAAAATAGCAGCGCTTGCCGGAAGATCATTGGGTACTCGGTTTTACATCCGATCCAGAAGTTAATTAAAGATTTCTCATTAAAACTGCCTCTCATTGAACTATGTTCTGTTAGATCGATAAAACGTTCTTTTAATTTCCAATCATTTGGTGAGGATCCCGAAAAAAGGATTTCCGAACCAGTTGAACTTGGAATAATCTTCGGAGAAATATTTATTGAAACTTTCTTGAAGGGCTTCCAAGTGAACAATGATATCAGCATCCACATTTGGCATTGGAAATACTTTATTTTCTTCTAAGAATGATGGTAGAGTAGGAAATGCAAATTTAAATCGAGGTAGTACATTATAAATTAAGAGTTTTAGGCATCTACTTACAATACATTGTGTGTCAGAAGTAGCCACGTGTTTGTTGGATAAGAATCCTATTCCTAACATTTCCCGGCAATGTTTTGAACATATCAGTGGACGTGCCCGCTGGCTTCACTCTCTGGCCGTTACGGCGTCTTCTTATTACTCCTTGATCCCGACTCAGTTCGGTGGCATTTTAGGGTGTTAAAATGCAACAACCTCGTGTTACTAGATTTACTCAAGCTATGATTTGGGTTGAGTCAACCTCTTAAACCAATCTTGAGTTATTATTATTATTTTTTTCTTTTAATAGTTTCGGTCTTCTATGGACCACGTTATTTCAACTGCCTTCTCCCTCGTTCTTTCCAGTTCGTTTAGGTCCTTTTCCACCTCTGTAAACCAGATCCATTTAGTTTTCTTTCCCACAAAGTAGGCACAGATTCGATTAAACAATCTTCCGGAGCTCATTCGTTTTAAATGGTCATATAAAGAGAGTCTTCTTTTGCGTATGGTGTCCGTTATTTTATCCACATGTAGATAAAGTTAATCGTTGTGTCGTCTTCTATACTCTCCTCGTTCCTTGACCGAGCCCAAGATCTTTCTCAAAATATTCCTCTCTTTGGCTTCCAGTTGTTCTGCCTGGCCTTTCTTCTACTTATTTTTAGCCTACTTTTCGCATTTTGTAAAAATGAGGAAAAAGTAGACTTATGAGATCGTTCCGGGAAAATGTCTGTCTGTCTATCCTTCTGTCTGTCCTTCTGTCTGTCTGTCCTTCTGTCTGTCTGTCTGTCTGGCTGTGTGTGTGTGTGGTCCCCCCCGTATCAACTACTAAACGGCTGTAGAAATCAAACCCAAATTTGGTATGTGTAAAGATCTCTATCTGAATATCTCAATGCCGTATTTGAAAATGATGTCAGTGCTACCAACTGCTGAAAAATCGCAATTGAAATTTCAACTCCATGTTGTGTATCTTGGAAGGTATGCATGGGAGCTATACCAAAATTGGCACACATATAGATAATAATATTTCAGTTTAATTTCCAGAAGGCCATTCATGACAGTGTTGCCAAAATTATTCTAAGCCTGCTGATAGGTCCAATTTTTAAATGCATATAACTTCTATACCATCTATGGGATTTCAACCTAATTTCGTATGTGCTATGTGTACTATAAGAGAAATGACTATGCATATTCTTAAGAGCAACCAGAGCTGCCAACTGTTAATAAATGCTGTCTCTATTATTTTATCGAAATATCAAGATATCAGAAGGTATTCAAGCCAACAGCTCTAAACTTTGCACATTCTAGATTAATTTGGAATAACTAATATACGTCAGTGTTTCCAACATGATTCTAAGCCTGCTTATTGGTCCAATTATAAAATACATGTAACTTCTATACAAATAAATGGATTTCATCCAAAATTGGCACAACAATAGATCATAATAGTTCAGATTATTTCTGACGAACACATGCATGAAATTCTTGCAACATGATTTTACGCGCGCTGATAGGCCAATGTCTAACTACATGCAGCGTCCATGCTATCCAATGAGCTTCAACCAAATTTTGTATTCTGTACCTTAAGAGATGGAACTAAGAATATATTCAGTCACCAGGGCTGCCAACTGTAGTGCTCTATTAGGCTACATTACGCCAGTTATATTTCGAACTAATTAGAAATTTCGATATTACCAACTCAATTTCGTCATTATTCTAATTAGGTAGGCTCTTTAGTTCGTCACGGAACTTCTTGTTATTATATGAAATTTACATAAAAATACAAAACCATCACAGTCGGACTCGTTGCGAGCCACAGACACTGATGGTGGCACTGGGTCTCAAGATGTTCAGAGCAAGTCACTGAAGAGACAAAACCTTACGTACTATGCTTGCAGTACCAAGGAGGGCAGCCTTTTGCCTTAACTGCAAAACTCTGTAAACCAGATCCCTTTAGTTTTCTTTCCCACAAAGTAGGCACAGATTCGATTAGACAATCTTCCGGAGCTCATTCGCGTTAAAGGTTGTCCTTTCTATCATCCCAGTCCTTTGTGACTAAATCATTCACAGAGACAACTGGGATGACGAAAAATTCATTTAGGTTATTCTTATTAGTATTGGTTATGCCCATTCAAAGAGCGCGTTTGAACTTGTTAGTTGGTCTGATGGTTTTCGCCTTCTTATCTTCCCACAATTTCTTCATGAATGCACTGTTGTTGCTTATTTTCGGAGCTGCAACATCGCGGTCATATACTGTAGCCCCGTGTATTTTTGGATGTGTGTGGAATTTGTGTGATAACCTGTGTTATTGTGATGACTGTACTAGTGTGTGTATCTGTAAATTGGGAAGGAGGCGGCCGTCTCGCTTTAAGTTAGAAACCATCCCAGGATTTACCTGGAGCAAAGGTGGGGAAAACCACGGAATTCCACGGAAATCCACTTCCAGGATGTTCGAGATGGGAATCAAACACATCTCTTCTCAGTTTTACCTCACAAGGCCGAGAGTACCCCGTTCGAGCCCTCACATCAGATATAAAATTTCAAACCCGGCCCTCTGGGGCAACAGCCAAGAACGCTAATCGCTACACACATGATGCGGTCTGAATTCACTGTGTTGCATCTTGCGTTCTGTGGATCATTTCCTACCAGTTATTATTATTATTGTTGTTGTTGTATACGGGGCTTCCAGTAGGTTAGTGAAGACAGATTCAGGCCACGTACTAGAGATCTTTCTAAACCGTATGCCAGATGATGTCGTGTCCTTGCCATGCGCACATTGAGGTTAATGTCCGCCTCCTTGAAGACGTTCTGTAAACAAAGAATCGTTTATTAAATGTCATGTTGCAAAAGTAGAGTCCAGGAATGCGCGTACGTAGCGTGGCGTGCATGGTGGACTCCAGCAGTGAATGAAGAAGGGCCCTCACCAGAAACTTGACACCCGTTCAAAATGTTGTGTAATTGTTATCATCTGCGAGAAGACGCATTGTCATTGGTCAGTTTACGTAAGTCACGTGGAACGGACCAATCCTTCAGGCGTGGTATTTGTTTTGATCGGGCTTTAACTTATATGGTACGGGGAATACGTTCATTTAACAAGATTGGTCGTTTATTAAACCCGCCCAACGAAGAAGGACTTCCACGCCATTTTTTGTGTTTTGTATAAATTCCGTTTTTGTTCGTTTAAAGCGGGGATTTCGTGTACGTTTGCGACCATCATTATCGGTTAGGGCTCATGTTTAAGACCTAAAAATAGCCCGAATGTGCAAGCAAATGTGACCTTAAAAATGACGAAATATGACTCGAAAATGACTGATTTAAATACACATGGTCGGTTTTTTTAAATTATAAATCCAAACGACAATCCCTTGGAGATATAATTGCTAACTAAATTCTTTATTCCGATTTTCAAATTAATTTTCTGAATATGCATGTTTAAGTGGTTACTTACAATCTATTTCTGTAAACACTAGTTCCCGTTCAGTAAGTTGAGGATGATTGCACACCTACGGCTGCCGTCAAACTACCGAAATATGACCTTCTTACCAAAAAAAAAAGTTATTATTAGGGCCCGGATGTTGATGCTGTAAAAAGTTTAAAAAATGCACTTAAAATTTTCAGAAATTACTGTAATAAATGACCTAAAAATTCGAAAAATGCCCTCTAAAATGGAGAAAATGATCTTACAATAATAAACTCGCCAATATTTCAAAAATTCAAAACATTCACTATAAAATGGAGAAAATGAACTGAGACATGAATATGCACCCCTTCCCCTTTCTACCCCGCCACAGCTGACCTTGGTCAACAGAGCACGTAACATTCTATTCCGCTAATAACTGATTTGCGACGAAAACAAGAGCATCTGTATAGGCTACCTACGGTACCGTTCTTCTGCATCCAAGATATATATATTTCTACTGATAGTGAAATAAAATATTTCAGTATTGCTATTTTAAACTATCTTGTATCAGCTACTAGCTTCTTAACTCTGAGAGACGTAACTCCCTCATATAAAGCTGTGACATGTCTAAATTGGAAAACAAATACCTTAAAAGGCCGATTTCTCTAAAATATGACCCAAAAAATCTACCAAACTTAAAGAAATGCTCTTAAAATGGAAAAATAGCAAATAATGCAAAAAGATGCAAAATAAAAATGACATATTTGAAGACGGGGTGGGCCGTCTTGAGGTTCTATGTACTTCAGCATTGTTTTAGGCAGATCAGTAAAAATATGACATGTCATCAACATCCGGTCCCTAGTTATTATTAATACTCCTAGTTACAGTTAAATACATGGACCACCTCGTGATGTAGCGGCAAGCATTCTTGGCTGTCGCCCTAGAAGGTCCGGCCTTTATGTTCCGTTCTTTTGCGTTGATTTTGAAAGTGTAGAAATGTTCAAAGAAGAATTCAAGGCAGTCCCTCAACTCAGGCGAGTGTGTGTTGTTATTTATTTGAATGAGACAATGAAGAGATCGGCGTAGACTGATAGATGAAAAGTAAATTAATAATGCAGTCTGTAGAAATTTAATTCTGGTCTGAGGACTGGAACGGTGTACACTCAGCCTCGTGAGGCAAAACTGAGAAGAGGTGGGTTCGATTCCCATTTCAGTCATCCTAGAAGTGATTTCCGTGGTTTCTTCATTTCTACTCCAGTCGAATGCCGGGATGGTTTCTAGCTTAAGGCCACGACCGCCTCCTTCCCAATCCTCACTTGAATTACAAATAACCTACACACACGAATACAGCCATCACGATAACACAGGTTATCAGACAAAATTCTAGACTCCCTCCAGTACTAGGGGATAATAATAATAATAATAATAATAATAATAATAATAATAATATCGAATGGCCTTGGGTGCTGGGTGCAAGCTTTGTTAATTGACGCCCAGAGGACAGCATTTTATGTTTAATTTTATCGCTCCTTCGAGCGCTTTGAAAGTCAAAGAGGTTAGATATCTAAGCTCCTTGACACTATAGCGCTTTCTAGTAGAGAAAGGAGGAACTTTTTGTGTTGGCGGAAAATCAAGAGATTTATTTTGCCATTATGAATACGGCCTACTGAATTCAAATGGGTTCTTTACCATGCCAACAACGTATGACATGCGTACCGTGATTTTTGTCGCCTTTGAAAAATCACTTAACACGGCCAGGAGCAAACCTGCAAGCTTGGGGTTGGTAGTCCGACACGATAACCACTCACCCACCGTGGCAAGCACGATGTCAAAGCCCATCAAATGAAACAACAGTAGCAACATGTACTGGATACGCCAGCTGTGATGACACTAAGTATCTGCAGTGAGCGGTAAAACATGTCTGCCCCTAATGAGATTCATATTTGAACTTTCTTTCCCTCGCAAACAACCTGTCACGTGATTTGCATGATCAGCGTTCTCGATTATAGAGCATACTCTCAATGACCCTTTCTCTTGCCATTATCGTTATATTCTCATTTGCAAGGTGTTTCGCCCAACTTGGCGACCTCAAATGAATCTCTATTTCTAAAAGAGGACAAGCCCCAGTTTTCGAAGATTTCAGAAGGAGTTTACCACAGTTAGTATTGTTACGGCTGTGAGTTTGTTTCATCGCTCGCCGCATGAGTCACAACTGCCCCAGGGCTGGGCTGCTCTGCCTCAGTGTATTGCGTGCGCCTTATGCAACAGGTCTACTAGGACAAAGGGATGGTCCAGAATATTCGTAACCCAGCCAGCGATGGAAGCCTCGAGAAGCCGTGAGCCCTGGATGGGTCTAGAAGCATTTATTGAGTCACCGGCCTGCTATATAAGAGCGACCTGTCAAGCAGTTGTTGTGTGTGTTTTACGAGCTAGTGCGAGCGTTTATCCTGAGCGACAGAAGTGTGGTGACTTGCGAAACCCCTAGAGAAGCCGATTCTCTTGACAGCGAGGGAGTGAGAGGCATACAGGGGACTGCCTGTGTTTTGAGCGAGTGTGCTTACCTAGTGCGACAGAGGTCATTGTGGTGAGTTGCTAAACAGTGAGTGACAGACTTAGTGCAGCTATTTCCAGCCGGCGTATGGGACCGGACTCATTAGCGAGAGGATTAACTGTGGTCTGTTGACAAGTGAAAGGGGGGGGGGGGGGGAAGAGCGCTCCATAAGGAAGTGACTTGAGGAAACTGGAGTATGGTTCTAATTACTTGTATTTGCTGATGAGTAGTGTATCTTTCTGGCCGCAATAAAATTAATTATTTCTTTAAAGGAACAATCTGTGTTGTGCTTCCTACCCACCGTAATCCGGTTAACAAAAGTGCCACTAGGGGGTGGCACGTAACAGTATGAAGTAAGGCTACCAAGACGACCACTGGAACGACGGATGACAGGGATGAGAGGACGAGGAAGACCAAGAATTAGTTGGATGGACTCTGTGAAGAATAGCATTAGTAAACGAAACCTGGATTGGAACACAGTGTCGGAAGAGGAATGGTGGAACGACGGTACA
This sequence comes from Meconema thalassinum, assembly GCA_946902985.2. Classification (NCBI taxonomy): domain Eukaryota; kingdom Metazoa; phylum Arthropoda; class Insecta; order Orthoptera; family Tettigoniidae; genus Meconema; species Meconema thalassinum. The sequence continues at coordinate 164,327,920 of OX336391.1, forward strand.
AAGTGGAGAGGAACCATATTTGCCCTCACCTGGTGTCAGATGGAAAAGGGGAAATGAAGATGATGGGTATGAATAAAATGTAAATGTTTATTGTGACATCACTTAGTGACCGTATCGTATATACAGTACAGTATGTGTGATTAATATTGTCACGGCGGTTGATAATGCGATCTGAATGTACTTATGCAATAAATGAAGAAAACTGAACTTTATTTGCAATTCCTAGCTGATCCGGGAATCCAACCCAAGCCAACTACACAACGAGGTGAACACCACTACGATTATACCTGCGGGTGTAGATTTAAGCTCTTAATTATTCTCGAAGTGCAGTACATACAACAATACGTTTAGAATTTTTAGACAGTGTTCATGTTTGTAGTCCAACACTAGCAGACAGCTTGGGTTCATTTCCTGCTCCTCCCCGTGTGGGGCGCTCTCACGTTTCGTGTTATAAAATGACATTGGTTATTAATTTGGGTCGATTAGTATAGATAAATCCAGCTACCCCTCTTCTGAGTGTTGTAGCTCGAGTCAGGAAGACGCTGCACATTGCTGTGTTGGATACCAAGTACCGATCTGTGCCTATACACAAGACACAGAAACAACAACATGGAAAGAATGACCTTCAAAGGCAGACTCAATACAGAGAAGGCTGATGTGTGTTGACTCTTCCGATAAGACTCCGCCATAAAGATACGAACATTATTAAAAAGAACCGTGGGTATTTACTAGCTCCAAAACAATGTCCGGTCTTATACAGCAGAGGTCCTCAAAGTCCAAACAATTCATTCCTAGCAATTCCAAAGAATTTATTCCTTACTATGTTGGCATTATGATAGTAAATCTACCTTTGAATACTCAATTTTCCTTGATTATATTTATACATTAACATCATGACAATGAGTATTCTTACTTTAACACATCGACAATCTCCTTGTAACCAGGCACCCCGAGATAGTGAGAGGGAAGGGGACTCACAATAATCAAGCACCCCGAGATAGTGAGTGACGAGAGGATTCACAGTAATCAAGCACCGCGAGATAGTGAGAGACAAGGGGATTCACAGTAATCAAGCACCGCGAGATAGTGAGAGACAAGGGGATTCACAGTAATCAAGCACCCCGAGATAGTGAGAGACGAGGGGATTCACAGTAATCAAGCGCCCCGAGATAGTGAGAGACGAGGGGATTCACAGTAATCAAGCACCCGGAGATAGTGAGAGACGAGGGGATTCACAGTAATCAAGCACCCCGAGATAGTGAGAGACGAGGGGATTCACAGTAATCAAGCACCCCGAGATAGTGAGAGACAAGGTGATTCACAGTAATCAAGCACCCCGAGATAGTGAGAGACAAGGGGATTCACAGTAATCAAGCACCCCGAGATAGTGAGAGACGAGGGGATTCACAGTAATCAAGCACCCCGAGATAGTGAGAGACGAGGGGATTCACAGTAATCAAGTACCACGAGATAGTGAGAGGCAAGGGGACTCACAATAATCAAGCACCCCGAGATAGTGAGAGGCAAGGGGACTCACAGTAATCAAGCACCCCGAGATAGTGAGAGGCAAGGGGACTCACAGTAATCAAGCACCACGAAGGGAACAAATTACTACTACGTCCACGTCGTTGTTCCTGGGTAACGCTAAAAGTTGTCTAAGAATGCATTGCGGGAGGGTTGACGGTGTCACGATAGCATTTTCAAAAATATCAACAAATTTACTTTGATTTTCCTAATCTGATGTGCATTTTTTTATTTTTTAGATATTACCATTTTTTAACAATTTTCAACCTAAACCGCATTTTGCAAATATTTTCAATCTAAATTGCATTTTGTGTGGTGGGCATTTTGTAAGTATTTTGATTCTCATTTTGTGAGTATTTTGAATCTACCATACATTTTGTAAGCATTTTCAATATCAATTGCATCTTGTAAGTGTTTTGAATTTCAATCCACTTTGTATTTTGAATCTGAACCGGCCTTTTTCAATCTAAAATGCATTGTATATTTTCAATTTCATTGCATTTTTGTATGTATTTTGAACCTCCATTGCATTTTGTACGTAGTTTCAATCTCATTTGCATTTTGTAAATATTTTGAATTTCAATTGCTTTTTGTGAGTATTTCGACTCTGCATTGCATTTTGTACTTATTTTGAACCTCAACTACATTTTGTGCGTATTTTTCAATCTATTCCTTTTGTGAGTATTTTCCTTCTAAATTACGTATTGCTAGTATTTCCACTCTACCTTTTGTGAGTAGTTTCAATCTGAGTTCCATTTTGTAAGTATTTTCAGTCTCACTTAATTTTCGTTATTTTTTTCATTTAATTGTCATTTCGTTATCACCCAGACCATTAGGGGCCGATAACCCAGATGTAAGGGTTCTTAAAAAAATAATTATCATCATCATCTTTTCTTCATATCCCCACATAGAGCTGGTAGGCGTGGCCAATCATAAGGAAAATAATTGTTGGAAAAGAAGACCATTGTAAGATACAGTACGTGGTTTTGCAAGTTCAGCGACGATATGTAGATGTGTGCCACCGTGTAACGTGTTTTTGGAGGGGATTTTATGCCACTGACATAAGTCAGTAGGAAGCCATTCTATATTTATTTACGCGGCAAATTGTTCAGCCAAGAGAAGTTTTCTTGTTAATTTATTATTATCATTAACTTATTATTATTATTATTATTAAGGTATTTTTGGAGCATTTTTTATAAAATTATAAGCATACAGATAGGTTTTCTATGTCATAGAAAACACTATCAAGCAAATTATTACGAACAACATTATCATAGAAAATTATATGATTACGGAATTTTACGGAGTTTTGTCAGTTAGGGTATTATGAGAGAGGTGAGTCACTGGGAATTCGGCTACAGGCTTATTCTTGTCAAGAAGCATGACGCAAGCCTGGGTTGCTGCTTCAAGAAAAGGCGAAATAGTCTGGAACGGTAATCGACATCATCCTCGCGTCGAGTGTAATGACCCTGAGGAGGGGGGTAGAGCGTGGTGGCTCAGCCAATCAGAGGAGAGCGGGCGACTTGAAGCCGGGTCAAGAGAGGGGTGGCGTGGAGTGCATATATGGTTTGCGCGCCGTGGAGGCAAGGCGACTATCTTTGTAAAACTTAACCAGTGTGGTTGTACGTGTGATTGGCTCCGATATTCGGACCATAAAGTTATCATATCTACAAGTATCTCATCAACTAACGAAGAAGATGACGACGTCCAGGAGGCTGTGGGAAGCTCTCTTCAACATCCAGTACGAGGGAAATGCTTTGGCAATTTCCAGTGGTAAGCGCGAATGACTCAGAACTACGTAATCTCTCGTCTCTTTTCAGTATTTCAGTAACTTCATAGCTTGGGAATAAGAGTAAAATCGGTAATTTATCCGACTCCGTTTTCACGTAATTTTCTAGCGGTAATATTCAAATCGCAACGCTCCAATTTAAATTTTAAACTTATTATTGTTATTAATTTTGCAATACTTGTTTTATATAATAAATTCATTTCTTTTAACCTTGCAATCTTTGTTTTCAGTAGGTAGCATTAGATATAGACCAATTCCTTCTCCTGATACAATTGTTTGTTGGGTTAATGATCAAATCATACCACGATCTGAGTGAATAGATTCTTGAAGGTGTTCTACCAGAGCTAGGTGTTGTTAAATATAAATTTAGATTTCAACATAGCGTTGAGGTCTTGGCGCCCATTAAAACAACATATCTTAGGCAGAGTAAATATATCAAAGTGCAAGGCAGGCCCAGTAGAAGCATTACATTTGTCACGCAAAAGTGAGGGCTAAAGAAACCGTTTCACTTGTCACCCAACGTAGAGGAACCGTTTCAACCGTATTAATAAGATGAAAATGAAAATCCACAGCCTGCTTCCAGTCTCCGACCGGGTCAGGAATGGAATGAATGAAGCCCCCATCTAGCGGCGAGGATATGAACTGTGCCGGCTGCCGAAGCCTGTCGCACTCCTCTGGGGCAATGATTACATGAATGACAGGGGAAATAATAATAATAATAATATCGTATGGCCTCGGGTGCCTGGTGCAAGCATTGTTAATTGACACCCAGAGGGTAGCTTGCATGTCGAATTTCGTCGTTCCTTTGAACGCTATGAAAGTCAAGGAGGTTAGATATCTAACCTCCTTGAGGTTAGATATCTAACCTTCTTGACACTACAGCGCTTTCAAGTAGAGAATGGAGGAACTTTGTGTTGGCGGAAAATCCCGAGATTAATTTTGCCATTGAACACGGCCTACTGAATTCAAATGGGTTCTTTAACATGCCAACAATGTATGACATGAGTGTCGTGATTTTTGTCGCCTTCAAAAATCACTTACCACGACCAGGGGCGAACCTGCAATCTTGGGGTTGGTAGTCCGACACTATAACCACTCACCCACCGTGGCAAGCACAGATGAAATGAAATGATAGTGGAGAGTGTTGCTGGAATGAAATTTCAACAGGGAAAACCGGAGTACCCGGAGAAAAACCTGTCTGCCTCCGTTTTGTCCAGCACAGATCTCACATGGAGTGACCGGGATTTGAACCACGGACCCAGCGGTGAGAGGCCGGCGTGCTGCCGCCTAAGCCACGGAGGCTCATTAATAAGATATGAATCGGTAATAGTGTTCAACGTTTTGTTGAATCAACTAAAGAAAAATCTAAAACATATCATTTCATTTCAATTTTTTACCTAGCATCTCGACTGTAGAACTCATTTACCCATAGATTACGCTGGCTAAAGCGCAGCGTTAGGTCATGGGACCAAGCTCTCTGCTGACTCGGTAGACGCGTGGGTTCGAGCCCCACCGTCGGCTGTCCTTGAAATAGTTCTCAGTGGGTTTGCATTTTCAACACCAGGCAAAAGCTGGGACGGTACCTTATGACAGGCCACGGCCGCTTCCTTCCACATCCTTGCCAAGTTTCATTCATCTTCATCCCTCATCCCGACGTGCAGGTCGCCCACGGGCGTAGACTAGAAGGGCCTGCAATCGGCTTCTCAGAAGGCCACACGACAAAAAAACAAAACAAAAAAACAACCAACGACAACATAGATTTGGTCACGTTCTGATGGCATCCTCAAAGACAGAGTAGGAACGTATGCACTGCCTTGAACACTTATCCTACACCTGTAGCAATTTCGGAAATTGTTTTGGTTGGTGGTTGGTTCTTAAGTTTAGGGGCTGCGACAACGCGGTCATGTAGCCCCGTGTACTTTGGGTGTGTGTAGAATCTGCCTGATAACCGGTGTTAATTGTGATGACTGCATTAGTGTGTGTATCTGTTTCAATTCAAGCAAGGACTGAAGACGACCAATTTTCAATTAGTTCCTACTTTTGCCGCCAAACGCCACCGTCAACGACTACTAGTTCAGAACTTAGCTACCAGACGTCACCGCAGTCGGCTCTTGGCAACGAACGTAGGAACCTAAGAGCGTTGTTTACATTCTTAACCTATACAATTTAGCTTCACACAGGTGTAGTTAGTGGAAGGTTCTTTAACATACCATAAATCTATGACATGGGACCGCCGGCTTTACTTCCCCTCCGAAGGAAGGGTTACTGAGGGATTTTAACGCTCTTAAGAAATCCGACGACTTCGGCTGGATTTGAACCCGCGATCTTGGGCATAGAAGCTCAGCATGCTATCGACTGGAAGTTGTTTTCACCGATCCTCCAATAAGGTCACGTACTGCACGAATGTTGTCTGCAGTCATGCTTCTCCATGAGGTCTTTAGCGAGGCACTAACGTTCCATCCTGCCACAATTATTTACGCCATTCAGGATTATAGCAAGATTTGCTACCACATTGTAGCGTTTGTGATATTAACCGTTTGAGTTTGGATTGCTGACGGTCTTGTTGGAAAATAAGCGTTGTTCACAGCCGAGCTGAGCTTGTGTTGGCGCAGCACTTGTCTCTTCACTCAACAAACGGTATGATAAACGCATGCGCAGCCACCGTCGGCGGCACTCTTATCTCGAACACTTATTATCATAATTAGGGCTCGGATTGGAGCATATTTGCATTATTTTTTTTCCTGAATAGTACACATCGAAAGAAACCTTTCGGTGGTATTCTCACCTCTCTGGGACCAACAGAATTGAAATTTATCGAGCATATAAATGCATAAAACCGCGGATTTCAGAATAGAAGCATATAAATGCATATTCTTATGGTTTTCGTCTAAATAGTTTGTTCGAATCCCTCCCCGAATTCGGGCACCGACCATCTTAAGGTTCGATAACATAAATAATTGTTGAAAAGCCTATCTGGTGGGATTAATAGAACCGCTTATTTTAACCTTTAGTGAGGTCGTTCTCGTCATTGAAACTTTTATTGACTGATTTAAGAAAATCATTCAAAACTGAAAACATAGAAAAAAATCTTGCTGTACAGACCAATGCAGATCTACTTCATTGACTCGCCTAATTCTGAACATTTTGTAAATGAACTTTTAAACTGTAACTTTTAAATAAAAACTTCTCTTATATATACTCAAAAAAACTTGAATGCGAGTATATTGCAGTGTAACATACATACAATTAGAAAATAAAGCTCGTATATAAAGGTATGGTATAGGTTTTTTCGTTTCACTTTCCTTTCTATAGTTTTTAACGGTGTTTTTCGAGCATATTATGCATATTTTACCCTTCTATAATTTTTTTGAGCATATCTCTCGAGCATAAAATGGTTTTTTCGAGCATATCTATCGAGCATAAAACACATGGTTTTCGAGCATATCTTGAGTATTTATCGAGCATATCGATCCGAGCCCTAATCATAATCATCTTGGCTAGCTGCGTGGCTCAGAGGTAACGTTCTCTCTTGCTAAGCCCAAGGTTGCAGGATCGAATCCTGACGCAGCCAGTTGGCATTTAAAGCTGCGCAAATGTGAGGGAGCGTGCCAGTAGATTTACTGGCACGTTAAAGATCCCCTTCGGGGCAAAATTCTGGTACCCTGTTGTCTCTAAAAGCCACAATAGTAAAAAGGGACGTAAAATCAATTACATTATTATTATCACAATTATCTTCATCATTACGGTCTGTCATCAAGCCCTTTAAAACATAATTAGTAAACCTATATTCTTCTTGAGTCCATGGAGCGCTGATTTTTCCTGGTCGTGAAATGGACGGGAGACAATTGTGAATGCCACAATAATGTTTCATTATCTTACTGATAACGGGCTCAAATGACATTCCAATCACAACCAGCAAAACCCAAGCTGGTCTATTGTTCGCTGTAGTGTGGGCCTCGATATGGGAACCGGGCAGTGTGAAGCGACAGTAAAATACAGCGTCCTATATTTGGCAGTGTACAGTAGCCTATATCACAGAGTATTTCAGATATTTCCTTGAAACTTTCCTGAAATGTAAACAACACTTCTGCAATTATATGTAGAGGATGTCAGTATGATGTAGCCTGTGGTTGTAAAAAATACTGTAGCAATTTTCATAGGAAGACCATAAGTTTTTTTTTAAATAAAACTTCAGGTACCATTTTCTCAAAACATATTACTTCAATCTAAATGAAACTTACAAGGGGAGGATACGATGCATGGGTCACCAATTCGAACCATCTTTAGTACACGTGTAGGGCATGACCAGGCGTATACCAGGAGCAAGTAGTAAGGTGCGCTTCTCAGCCGATTACGAGAAATTAATTATTAATTATTCGTAATTGCTGTACGGCGTTCATGTGCGTTGTACGTTAACATGAAGCCAAGGAGCGCATGGTGCAGCGTTATGAGCCCTGCTTCGTAAGCGCGGGATCACTGGATCGAATCCCACCGGCGATTTTTTTTTTTTTTTTGTAAACATAGGCAATTCGTACAACTGTAGGTATCGTGAATAATGTTCATTTTGCAGTCAATTGTAATAACGTGTTTTGTGAGCGGGAAAAGGGAGTCGGAATAAATCGTACAGGAGATTGATGAAAGGATACCTTTATTCACAGTATTTGCTGTGAGTACCGTTATCGTTTGTGTGCAGGTGACCTCCCCAGGTCCGAACACTTTCCAACCAATATCCGTAGCATGCGGGGTACGGGGTGGTATGATCGTTCACTGACGTGCAATGATCGGAACAGACTGGGCCTTCAGTGTATAAAAGTATACATATAATAGAAAACACCTGACCATGTATAATACTGTTACGGCTGTGAGTTTGTTTCATCGCTCGCCGCATGAGTCACAACTGCCCCCGGGCTGGGCTGTGCTCTGCCTCAGTGTATTACGTGCGCCTTACGCAACAGGACTACTAGGACAAAGGGATGGTCCAGAATATTCGTGACCCAGCCAGTGATGGAAATCTCGAGAAGCCGTGAACCCTGGATGGGTCTAGAAGCATTTATTGAGTCACCGGCCTGCTATATAAGAGCGACCTGTCAAGCGGGGTGTGAGTGTTTTTCGAGCTAGTGCGAGCGTTTACCTTGAGCGACAGTTGTTAGCGACGTGGCTTTAGAAACCCTAGTGAAACTGATTCTCTTGACAGTGAAGGAGTGTGAATCATACGGAGAGACTGTGTATTGAAGAGTGTGTGCTTTCCAGTGCGACATAGGTCATTGTGGTGAATTGCGAAACAGTGAGTGACAGACTTAGTGCAGCTATTTCCAGCCAGCGCACGGGGCCACCTCATTACGAGGGATTAACTTCTGCGGCTTATTGACAAGTGAAAGGGAAGTGTTCTCTCCCTGGAGTAAGGTTCTAATTGCTTGTATTTGCTGTTGAGTGGTGTATCTTTCTGGCCTCAATAAAGCTAACACCTTTCTTTAAAGGAACAATCTGTGTTGTGCTTCAACCCACCGTAATCCATTTAACAAAAGTGCCACTAGGGAGTGGCACGTAACAATACCAATGTATTTGCAATGCCCCGACTGTACATTATGTAATGTAACAAACGTTCACCCCCATACGATGATTTCAGAATCCCTTTTCCCACTCACAAAACACGTTATTACAATTGACTGCAAAATGAACATAATTCACGACACCTACAGTTGTACGAATTGCGAATGTTAAAAAAAGGCTCACCGGTGGGATTCGATCCAGTCATCCCACGCTTACGAAGCAGGGCTATTACCGCTGTGCCACACGCTCCTTGGCTTTATGTTAACGTACAGCGCATATCAACGCCGTACAGCAATTACGAATAATTAATAATTAATTTCTCGTAATCGGCTGAGAAGCGCACCTTACTACTTGCACCTGGTATACGCCTGGTCATGCCCTACACGTGTTGGTGCCCATGCATCGTATCCTCCCCTTGTGAGTATGATATGTTAAATCTTTGTATTGTGTGTATCATCATCATCATCAGTTCTGTCCTAGGGCAGCTCTCCAACCGATCCTTTCTCCTGCTACTCTCTTTGTTGTTTCATATATAGCGTACTGTCAACCATTTGGAATTTTCTCCGTCCTAATCGTCTTCTAGCATTCACCGTTCCTTCCATTGCATCCATAAGTAAACAATTTCTTCTCATCCAATGACCAAGCAAAGTTTGTTTCCTCATCCTGTTTACCTTTATTTTTTTCTCCTCCCCAACTCTTTTCAGCACATCTTCATTTCGCACTTTCTCTACCCATTTTATCCCATCCATTCTCCTCAAACGCCTCCAATCTTTTGTCTTCCTCTTTTTCTAAATGTCCACGTGTCAGCTCCATATAGTGCTACACTCCAAATAAAGCATTTCGCCATTCTCTTCCTCAGGCCTTTGTCCATACCCCAACAAAGAAGCCTCCGTTTCTTATTAAATGCCTCCTTGGCAATTGCAATTTGTGTTTGTGGGGTAGTAAAATTATTATTGTTTCTTGACAAACAAACTGACAACCACTTATACTTTTACTGAAAATGGAAGAATTAAATAATGATTCACAACTATTTTTTCCTTCGGTTCTAAACATACCAGGGTAACAGTCTTTCTACAGAGGCTCAAGAGTTGTTAGAACAAAATTTGTGTAAAATTTGTCTAGTAAGCAACAACAACAGTAGAGATTAGCTCGAGTTCTACTAGGTGAGGTTTTCAGTGTGTTCCGTCTTCGGCAGGTGGCGTATGCTAGGGAGGCCATGGGCGCCTCCTCCCTAATCCTAGCTATAATAATTGCAAGATGCTACACTTACTTGTACTTGTGCAAACTCCACAATTGTGTAGGTCAACTAACAAATTCTACACATACTGTACACCATGTATTTATTTTAATGACTAGGGCCCGGATGTTTTTACTGAGCTGTCTAAAACAATGCTGAGGTACATAGAAACTCTGGACGGGCCACCCGGTCCTCAAATATACCATTTTTATTTTGCATCTTTTTGCATTTTTGCTATTTTTCAATTCATTTTTTTAAGTTTGGTAGATTTTTTGGTCTTATTTTAGAGAAATAGGCCTTATAAGGTCTTTTTTTAAATTTAGTAATGTCACAGGTTTATATGACGGAGTGACGTCTCTCAGAGTTAAGAAGAAGCTAGTAGCTGGTACAAGATAATTTAAAATATTGAAATATTGATTCAATTCCCTCAATCAACCGGATGGAAACTAGTCTTAGCAACAATCGTGGCAAAATTGCTGCGGGTATTGCATCAAAACTGAAAAAAGTGCTGGACAAAAACACCGGGTATAAAACATTATGCAAAATCTCAGACATTTTTTCTGGTGAAGACAACTGCAGGGTTGGGATTGAGGAGGATTTAGTAGCAAACGACCTTCCTCACTTCAAGTACACTCCGATCACATCAGTTGATGTTGAACGCAGCTTTTCGAGATATAAAAACTTGTTGGCTGATAACCGCAGATCATTTACATTTGACATCAGAATGACATTCGTTGTGCAGTGCAAGTCAGACTTAAGTGAACTTAAACCTTTTGTTAAGTGCTAGAAATCTATTTTGATTGACTTTTCAGTTTGAGTTTAAGATGTCATTTTTGAAATATTGGTGGTTTTATTATTATAAGATCATTGTCTACATTTTATAGTGCATTTTTCTAATTTTTAGGTCACTTATTACAGTCATTTTTTTTTTGTTTTTTTTTGTTTTTTTTGAAGCCTCCGTGGCTTAGGCGGCAGCACGCCGGCCTCTCACCGCTGGGTCCGTGGTTCAAATCCCGGTCACTCCATGTGAGATCTGTGCTGGACAAAACGGAGGCAGACAGGTTTTTCTCCGGGTACTCCGGTTTTCCCTGTCAAAATTTCATTCCAGCAACACTCTCCACTATCATTTCATTTCATCTGTCATTCATTTAATCATTGCCCCAGAGGAGTGCGTCAGGCCTCGGCAGCCGGCACAGTTCATATCCTCGCCGCTAGATAGGGGCTTCATTCATTCCATTCCTGACCCGGTCGGAGACTGGAAGCAGGCTGTGGATTTTCATTACAGTCATTTTTTAAAATTTTAAGTGCATTTTTTAAACTTTTTTATGGCATCAACATCCGGGCCCTAACGAGGTATCCCCACCCCCAAGGGGCCCCAAGAAAGCTACAAGAACGACATGATTCTGTCACTCGTACAGTGCTTCGCTCGCTACTCCTGGAAGTCCTGCCACACTGGGACTACGTGAACACTGACTGTGCAACAGGTTCTACTCAACTTAATCCGTAAATCCGCCCCACAACACTTTCGTTCCATCTGTCACATTTATGCACGCGTGCGTTTTCCGTCCATTTCGTACAGTGTGTCGGATTTGAAATGTGCAATTTCCTGGCGTGAGTTAGTTCTACACATTTCTTTTCAGACGTTGTCCAGGTGCCTCAACATTTGTGACAGTCATTGAAGAAACTTGAAGATCTGTGTGTAATGCACTGTTTCGCGGAACGATCTCCTTCATGACCAACCCATCAGCGTTGCCAAGCGATCTAAGGTTCTAGACTGCGTAGTTGGCGTTGAAAAAACGCATGGTTCTTATCCTGGTTCTGCAAGCGTGGTGTGTTTTCCAAACTCATTTCAGTAAAATGCCAAGATGGTATCTTGTTCCAAGTCTTGGGACAATTACCCCATTCCTAGACCCTTTAAATTACTCATAGCAATAACACATGCAACAGAAAAATTATATTTCAATTACAAAAATCGATCACATCCCTATAGGGCAAGGACTTCCTACTGAAGTCAGTTAAGGCCACGGCCACCTCCTTCCAAATAATAGCCTCAAATTAACAAATACTCACACTATACAGCCATAACAATGACATAGGTTATCAAACAGATTCTGAACAATTAATATTGTAGCTTTGAGTTGGTTAACACGAACATTTGTGAAACATAACCTGAAATAAATTACATGTGATTAGGATTTATATATATTACTAGCAGAAGTACCCGTTCTTCGGTATTAATAACCAGACGTTATCAATTGAGATACTGTTGCAATGGTTAGGGGCTTGTCATCATACGTTTATCAGAACGAAGTTAGGTTTCTGGGTATATCACAGACACTGTTATTTTAAGGGCCATAAAATGTGGTTTTCGGAGACCCTTTTGAGACTCCCTAGTTTTGTGTCACACATTGAGAAACGAAACATATGCTTTGGATAATTTTTATTTTTCGCCTATTTTAGCATGTATTTTGAAAAGTTGTTCTTATACCCACCCTTCTATGAGAAGTACGTTGAAGAGTATTCTAAACGATTGGTGTATTGACTCATGGTTACAATACCTAATTTTACGATGCTCCAAGCACCCGAACATGAATTATAGGCGTACATAAACATAAAGATATATCAACCTCACAGTATCAAACAAAATCATCTTTACGATGAACCAGTTTGTCGACAAAAATATGATAACTTAAAATGTGCTCTCAAACTAAATTCACCTAACGTGTACTTCCTGACGTGAAAATAATATTGAAAACCTCGTAGACGAAAAGCCAATATATGCCAAATTAAAACTGACCATCACCGTTATGAAAGTCCCCATCCCCAGGAAGACCCCCTTAATGAATTATAAAGGCTTGTGGTGCATGAAAATTCGGGATTTTTTGCCTCCAATGGCCCAAATTCCCAAAAGCTGCAAAAAACACAATTCCAATCAAGAAATTTTTGAAAATAATGTTGCTGTTTGGAGATATAATAGACCTTCTGTACAACATATCGCATATCGCACGTGTAAGTCACGTCCAAAAATGCTAGGGTACCCCTTGACCCCCTTAATCGCATTGTTGAATTTTACAGTCTATGTTTTATTCCACGATAACCTTATAGCCATTTGCAAACTTTCACAGAAATTTAATAAATTGAGTGGTATTGCTTCTTACAGAAATAGATGGAAAGTTGAATGTCACCTCTTGTGATACTGTTGTCATGGTTACCGGCTTGCATTACTTCATTAGTTTCTTCTTGTTCTTCTTTCGGATGGGCCAGCTAAGGACCACGACGTTCAACTTTTCAGCTTGGCGAGGGACTTGATGTTTGCCCAATATTCACGCATTCTCGGGCTATGTTTCTCCTTTCTCTCTTTTGTCCAGATGATGCCGGTTTTCTTACAGGGTGGTCTGTCCTGAAAACTCTTCTGTTTAAGTATCTTTCTGAGATGTGATCGGCTTCTAATATCACTTTTCAGTATCTTGAGTTCTTGGATATCCTTGTTAACTACTGTTAGTGACGATGTCAAGCTCTTTCTATTCTCCCAATAGTTGAGAAGCCGGTTGGTTAGTCTTGTTGGGTTCATCCGTGAGACATGTCCGTAGAAAGCCAGACGTCTCTTCCTGGCGACATCCGTGATTTTCTTAGTATATCTATATAGCTCCTGATTTGGTGTTCTTCTGTACTCGTCATCTATTTATTAGTTTATTAAATGAAATTAGTTTTCTGGGAATATCTCGGAAACGTTGTTTTAGAGCCTTAAAACGTTGTAGCATTCGATCCACCGAGGGGATGAAAATGAGTTTTGTCTCGTCCTTGTACGCCATAATATAATAATAATCATAATAATAATTTAATAATATAGGGATAGCGATATAATAGACCTTTAGTACCACACTTGCCCGTGTAAATCACGTAAAAAAATTCAAGATTACCCCTTGACCCCCTTAAGCGCATTATATACGTATTGATGAATTTTACAGCTTAAGTTTGTTCCGTGATAACCTTATAGCCGTTTGCGAACGTTCAAAGTAATGTAATAAATGGAATGGCATTGCGTCATACAGAAATAGACGGACTCCTGAGATTGTGTTGCCATGGTTACCGGCTTGCATTCTTTCAATAGCTTAATCAATTAAATTAGTTTTCTGGGTATATCTCAAAAACTGTTGGTTTTAGGACCTTAAAATGTGGTTTTCGGGCCCGTAGGGCTCCCGAGTTTTGTTTCTCACATTGAGACGCTGAAAATGAGCTTTGTCCCGTCTTTCTACGCCCATTTCAGCATTCATTTTAAGGGGTAGGCCCTCTTTTATGAGAGGTATGGAGAAGAGTTACATCAATGATTACTTTCGTGCCTCTGATGGACATCTGTACCAAATTTTACGTTGATCCACTTAGCCGTTCTCGAGTGACGCGCGTGCAAAGTTGTACACAGACAGACAGACACAAATTTTGTTTTTGCGCGCAACCGTCATAAACCAGCCTGAAACGTGTTAATAACCCAAACTTCCGTGGAAATTCAGAATAAACAGATGAACTTTCATTTTTATATATAGAGAGATTACGGACTATAGAAGAAGGCGAAGAAGAATATGGAGGGATAACTTGTTTCCCTCGTCAAGCGAACATCATCAGATCCAAATATGCAGGATAAATAACTCTACAAATCACTACCAAACATGTCATCCCTTAGTTTTCTTGTTCTTCAATAGTCCTAACAATATATATAATTCCCAATCACGTGTAATTTATTTCAGGCTATTTTTCACATATTCAAGTGATTGGAATGATTTTTTGTCGACCGACTGAAAGTTACAATATAAATTGTTAATATGGCAACACTGAAAATGGCTTCAAAGCTATCTTTAGATTCTGATCATACACTTAAGTACACGGGGCTAAATGGCCCACGAATGAAATAACAACTGTGTTGTATGAGATAGCGGGAGATGTCTGCTCAAGTGACATGGATTAAGCTACTTTCCCTCAGCTCACATGACTGTCTCTCGCATCTGGAGCGACACATTCATCAGCTGAGCGTACAGTCTCGGCGAGCAACATGGCTTGGCTTCCCTCTACATCATATCCACAGGGGATGTACTGCTCCGTGAACCTGAGAGGAATGTGGATCGCGGACGATGAAGAGTGATGGTGACGAGTGATGAAGGTTCCTGGTCCGTGCATAATAAGAGAACCAATTACATTGGTCGGTGACTCATTCGCAACACCACAGTGGTTTAGGCAACGGCCCTATGTTAGCAGTTTTTTTTTAACGAATGGCTTTTAGTGCCGGGAGTGTCCGAGGACATGTTCGGCTCGCCAGTTTTGTAGCTGCGTCGAGGCGGACACCCAATGGGTGAGATACACGTACCGTCGCGTGTGGAGTGTTGTCTGGGGAGGAAAGTTTGAATGTAAGGACGAGCCGTTGTAAGGTAGCGGCAGTGGCCTATAGTTAGGGATCAACCCCGGCATTTGCTTGAAAGGAAGATGGGAAATCACAGAAGACCATCTTCAAGGTTGCCGGCGGGTGGATTCGAACCTCCTCGCCTCCCGGATGTGAGCGACGGCCAGCAGTCATGCCGTAACGACCACGGCTAATTCACCCGGTTATGTTAGGAGTATTGGAATAGAAAGGAATACCAGTTAACACAGTGAGCTGTTGACAGGCCCTTCTCTTCCTGCCTGCCACTTCATCTCGCCGCGCAAGTTCACAAGAGGTTGGACCCGAGCAGTACTGTAGGCTGTCTCTGGCTGTGTCAAGCGATCACTAACCAGGCTTACTGAGTCAGAGATTACGTGCGGTAGGGTGGCCTCTCACCACAGAATCTGGCAGGTTCCTATTTATCATCAGGAGGCTGGGAGACTTCGTACCAGACCATACCAAGACTCGTCAGAGTCGGGAGTCGAACCCGGGACATCTGGGGTGGCAGCCAACAATGCTAACCACTGCGCCACGAAGTAATCTTGAAGGATATCAATTCTATTTTATATGTTGGTCTATCTTGTCAATGGCTAGCATTCTTGACTGCCACCGTGGAGGCACGAGTTCGATTCCCAGCTCTGCCAAGAAATGTAATTCTGGTCTGAGGGCTGGAACGGGGTACATTCAACAACAAGAACAACAACAAGTATCTTGTCAAGTTCAGTCCGGAGCATGACCCTTTCACTTGCGCCTGGATGAAAGGCAAACGGCTTAACCACTGTGCCATCATGCCCCTAGATAAAAGTTTATGCGTGATAATACATAATAGTCGTTTATAAAAGCATATACCGACAGCGGTGGCTACGCTCGCTAAAGCGCAGCGTTAGGTCATGGGGCCAAGCTCTCTGCTGACTCGGTAGACGCGTGGGTTCGAGCCCCACCGTCGGCTGTCGTTGAAATGGTTTTCCGTGGTTTCCCATTTTCAACACCAAGCAAATGCCGAGACGGTACCTTCTGAAAGGCCACGGTCGCTTCCTTTCACATCCTTGCCAACTTTCATCCAATCATTAAGCTTGCCACGGTGGGTGAGTGGTCAACGTGTCGGTCTACTAACCCCATGCTTGCAGGTTCGCTCCTGGCCGTGGTAAGTGATTTCTGAAAGGCGGCAAAAATTGCGACACCATGTCATACGATGTTGGCATGTCAAAGAACCCATTTGAATTCAGTAGGCCGTGTTCATAATGGCAAAATTAATCTCGGGATTTTCCGCCAACGCAAAGTTCCTAATTTCTCTACTAGACACCGCTATAGTGTTCAAGGAGCTTATATAACGAACCTCCTTGACTTTCATAGTGCTTCAAGGAACAACGAAATTCGACATGCAAGCTACCCTTTGGTGTCAAATAACAAAGTTTGCACCCGGCACCCGAGGCCAAATTATATTATTATTATTATTATTATTATTATTATTATTATCCATTCATGTCATCTCTCATTCCGACGCGCAGTTCGCCCGTGGGCGTTGACTAGAAAGACCAGCACTCAGCCTCTCAGGAGGCCACACGGAAATAATTAAATAAATAAATAAATAAATAAAATAAAAGCATATGTTCAAAAGTTTAATAATATAGGTAGCCTACAGCTTATGCTCACAATATGAATATACAGTAAGTTACTTTGCGCATAATTTGTAGAAAGGCAAATAAATAATAATTAGATTACTAGCTGATATTTGAAGCTTCGGATTATTTCGAAAATGTTCATGCGACTCGACAAACTTCATGAATTGTAACTACAACCATTTCTTCTAGGTATTGTTGCTATCCCATAAGGGTTCAGACAGGGTGTAGTGTACAGCCTGTTCAGATTCAACACGGAACTGTAAAATGGGTTGCCTACCCACCCGTAATCGGCTTCAAATCTGCTCGCAGCGCGCTAGCGACGGGGCTGAATTCGATTTCACTGATTGCCGCCGGCTTATGCAGTATTGCAAAGTCCTGGATTTCTTCATTTGGGGATACATCAGATCGAGAGTATTTTTAAGATCACCAATAACACCCGAAGAAATGGAGCTCGTCATTACCGAAGCCTTTGTGGAAATTACTCCTCAGATATTGTCGAACGCAAGTGAGAACTTCATGCGACGAGTGGCCCTCTGCTTGGAAAATGATGGACGCCACTTCGAACACCTTATGTAAATGTCCATTTGCAGTAGATGTAACGTCTGTGATAAATTAACTTTTTTAGTCGCATCGAAGACTAACCAATTATTTCCAAATTATATCTCTTTTTGTGGTATTGGGTTTAAAAGTAATAAATTGTGTTGTAAATAAAGTGCAATACTAAAATACATTGTGTTTTAATAAACTATGTTGTAAAATAAAATGTTATTTAATAGAAATGCTCTGCAAAAGCCATTAACAGAAGCGTAAAATAACAAGTTCTGAAACAGAAATCGTACAAACTTATTGTGAAGCCTGTGTAAATATATTTTCAAAAGAGCAAAATACTTTGCAATGCTGCATAATATGACGGCAATCAGTGAAATCGAACTCAGCCCCGTCTGCTGGCGAGCCCAATCGGTAAATGTGCCACACAAACTCACTCACACACACATAGTTACTCATTATTGTGGTGTTTGAAGCCATCTTAGCCTAATTTCATTTATGAAAAATATAGGCTTCTGAGATCACCTTTTGTCCGTGTAAATGTGTGTGTCTCCTCCCCCCACCTGATAAAATATAAACGGCTGGAGCGATTTCAATGAAACTAAGTAAGGTCATAGTACTATTTTGGCCGACCCCGACCGTGCTCTTCAAATTTTATTACGTCTCACCAATCCAACATGGCGGCTGTTCGAAAATATTTCACTGGCATTCTATATCTCCGAAACTATTACTGATATAACCATGAAATTTTGTACGCTGATAAAGGGTGCTATTACAAGTTTATATATATGACAATCAAAAATCTGTTAAGTACAAAACCAACATGGCGACTAAGCGAAGTTGAAACATTTTAATATACTTTTCTCGCGATTTATCCATCCGAGCGGAGTAAAACTTGGTACATCTGTCTAAATATTTCGGATAGTCGCCATGTTGGATTTTAATATATGCACTATTAGATGAGTATTATTGCGTAGGTTCATTATTCAAACGTTCACTTCGATAGGATGATTAGGACACAAGAAATAAAAACGTAATTTTGAAATATCGCACAGCCACCATCTTGAGGTTATGTAAACAATTGAACTAAATTAGATGCCAGTGCATTACAATGTGTATAAACAGATGTACCAAGTTTTACTCCGCTCGGATGGATAAATCGCGAGAAAAGTATATTAAAATGTTTCAACTTCGCTTAGTCGCCATGTTGGTTTTGTACTTAACAGATTTTTGATTGTCATATAGATAAACTTGTAATAGCACCATTTATCAGCGTACAAAATTTCATGGTTATATCAGTAATAGTTTCGGAGATATAGAATGCCAGTGAAATATTTTCGAACAGTCGCCATGTTGGATTGGTAAGACGTAATAAAATGTGCCCAATGTAGGGATGGCCCGAGTGAATTTGAGGATGAAATATTACATGGATGTTTTCTTGTAGTCTGATCAACATATGCGCCAAGTTTCATCAAGATCGGGTAGTTCACTTCGGAGGTAGTCTTTGTGTGTGCTGTACTTCATTCCTGCCCCAAGACCAAAATTAAGTTTCTTGGCAACGTCTGGAATCGAAATCCAGATATTAAATTTAAAAGCACCCTGATTGTGTTTAACCTCCCTAATATCCCCCCATACCCCCAGGTAAATGCTGGGATTGTACCCCATTTCACGTTTAGAGGCACCTAGCCAAATTCTAAATCCTAATATTCCAGTTACACACACTATTACAGTGACCATAGGCATATAAGTTATCAGACAAACTCTACTGACACCCAAGCACACGGGGGTGACGACTAAGATACCACAAGCCCCTAAAATGAAACTACAACAACAACAACAACAACAACAACAACAACAACAACAACAATTTTGTGCATTCGCAGCTGGATAGCTGGTTGAGTACCGCCGCTGGCCTCGATATATTGGCTCCGAGTTGATTACACGTCCCGCGGAACCAATAACGTGGTATAACCTGTTGTTATGTGAGGTTAATGACCATGTGATGTAACATGATACTTATTTTCGTCCAGTCCCACTGTACTGGGAATATAGAGAAGAGTGTTCCATTCGTTATGTTGTAAACTTTCTCCCAACTAATGGGAAAAGTAACTGCTGACACACTAAAAGCTCTTGTCCTAAATTGGTTATTACCGGCATATCGTTGCTAGGCGACCTCGGAATTAAGAACGCAAGAGGAGCGTTGCCGATATATTGTCATTACTATGAAGTTGGTGGTTGGTTCCTTACTTTAGGGGCTGCGACAACGCGGTCATGTTGCCCCGTGTACTTCGGGTGTGTGCAGAATCCGTCTGATAACCGGTGTTAATTGTGATGACTGTATTAGTGTATGTTATCTGTTTAAGGACTGCAGACATTTGAATTTCAAGGAGTTCCAACATTTGCTACCAAACGCCTCCGTCAACGACCAACTAGTTCTGAACTTTGTTACTAGATGCCACCGCAGTCGGCTCCTGGCGACGAACGTTGGAACCTAAGAGCGTTAGTCAAATGTAACCTATAATTTAGCTTCACACAGGTGTAATTAGTGAAAGGTTTTTTATCATGCCATAAATCTATGACATGGAACAGCGCCGGTTTTACTTCCCCTCCGAAGGAAGGCATACTGAGGGATGTTTAACGCTCTTAAAAAATCCGACGACTTCGGTCGGGTTTAAACCCGCGACCCTAGGCATAGAAGCTCAGCATGCTACCAACCACGCCGCCGAAGCTGCTTCATTATTAAGAAGACATGAGATGTGATTCCTATTACAAACTGAAGAGGGAAGCGAGAAGAATGGAGTGATGCTGCCAACCGGCCACACGACTGATAATAGAGAGAGAGAGATTATTATTATTATTATTATTATTATTATTATTATTATTATTATTATTATTATTATTTACATTTGAATTGAGCCTCTATGGAATACATATTAACAATCAATTTCATTTGTGTCTAGATCTTCTGCTACCAGCCTTAACAACCTCGTCGTATTTCTTAAATCCATCGATAAGTGCCTCCTTTCGTGCTTCTGGCAGAGGCCCTCACTCTTTGAAGCGTCTTCAGTGACAAATTTTCGACACCTAGTAACCATGGCAACAAGTGCAAGCGAGATAGTTGATTTGTCTGTCTGTCCCGTATGCGTTCATATACCAGTCTTCCTATTGCGATGAAACTTTGTGAGTTGTTGTGCGGACTCCCGCGAAAGTTTCCGGATTGGTAAATCAATTTCACAATACAGTAAGTAGCGCGCGAATCGTTTTAACAAATGAACTTTGGTCAGCTGTTGTGCACGCCCGTGAAGATCTCTGAATTAGTAAATTAATTTTACAATACGGTATGTGGCTCATGAGTCGTTTCAACAAATGAGGTTTTTTCATACAGTTTAGTGGCAGTGTATATGTTTCCAAACGTTCGCAGTTTCCGGTGCGTCTCGCATTTGAGATAACCATCAACAAAGCACAGGGATTATCCCTACAATCATTTGATTGATTGGTGTATGCACCAGACCGAAAAGCAAAAAATATTGTGTATGCAAAAGCACATCAATAAACAAAATTACTAAACAAACACTTCCTTTCTTTGATAGGCATTGCAATGCATGCTGGGTAACGAATAAATGCATATCCATGATTCTATGTTGTGGTTCTGCAACATACCGACGACTTTCATAATCAGTCCACACCATTCCAGGAATATGCTTGTCAAACTTTGTCCCGATTAATTTCAGATACTGGCAGGCAGATTAATTTTGACACACATAGCAAGTAGGCTACCGTATACGGGCTGGCTGATGCGACAGGCTAAACTGAACCACTGCTATAATTTTAATACCGGCCGATGTTCAAATCTCGGTGGCCGCGAGATGGAAATTTCACCTGCCCTATATCGTCGTGAAGGGTCGAATCGGGACTGCGTGATGTGGTAGTGAGAATTAACGGTAAGGATAGTGCAGTACTGATGGGTAATTTCAATGCTAGGAAATAAAACTAAGGGATATGAGAAAGTATTTTTTAAGTGTGGTGAGGAATGGGGAAGTGAACACCAAAGGGAAATGTTGTCTGGACTTCTGTGCTAGCATGGGATTATCTGTTAAGAACTCATTCTCGAAGCGTAAGGAGATTCACAGATACATATGGGAGGATCGAGGAACTTGGGCAATAATACACTGTATCATTATTAACTAGACGACGTCGCAAATCCCTGAATTGAGCAACAACAAGTAGTTCCTTGAAGAACTATACAGCCTATTTTCATATATCCTACTTATGTTAATTGCCTCTATCAACATACACAATTTCAGTTTGATTGCTGTAATACATTCGTAGATATTGACAACCGACTAAATATTTCGGATGGTCGCCATGGTGGATTTTTATATATGTAGGCCTTAGAGTTATGTATTATTGCAGAAGATTATTGTGTAGGAGTAGTATTCAGACATCAATCGCATGATTAGGACACAAGAAATGAAAATCAGATTTTAAAATTTCGCAGAGCTTCCATCTTGTGGTTATGAAAACAATTGAAATAAATTAGTTGCCAGTGGATTGAAATTCGTATTTGCATTTACCATACCAGGTTTTACCGCGCTCGGATGGTTAAATCGCGAGAAACGTCCATTTAAATATTTATATTTCGCGTCACCGCCATGTTCGATTTCTGCTCACCAGGTTATTGTAAGTCCTATAGGTGATCTTACGTTCATTGCCTCTATCAACATACAAAATTTCAGTTTGATTTCTATCATAGATTAATAGATATTGAGAACCGTCTAAATATTTCGGTTGGTCGCCATTTTGGATTTTTATATATGTAGGCCATAGAGTTAGGTGACGATTTTAGCGTAGGTTTATTATTCAAACGTTTTTCAGAATCAGTCCAGACCAATTTAGAGTATAACAACAATCGTAACAAACAACACTATAATTGCAGCCATAACCTGCTCTCTCTCACAATATTTTATGAATCCAACAGCCAGTGGTCTGCTTTTCAATGGGTGTAGGAAACAATTCCGAGAGCTTCGTAATATTACAAAAACCTTTAAATTCGCTTTCAATCAATAGGAGTGAAAATTTTAAATTATATAATGCTAATAAATCGAAACCAAACCCCGTGGCACTACAGCTCATGAAGGGCCTAGGCCTACGAAGCGACCGCTGCCAAGCCATTTAGCCTGCAGATATTGGGGTGACACGTGGTCAGCACATCGGGTACCCTCGTCGGTCATCTTGGTCTCCGTCACCGGGGTGCAACCTCACTGTCAGACAGCTACTCAATTCTCCTCACGAGGCTGAGTGCACCCCGTTCCAGCCCTCACGTCAATTTCTAAAATCCCTGACGGAGCTCGAAATCAAACCCGGGGCCTCCGGGTGTGAGGCAGGTGCGCTACCCCCAACACTACGGGGGGCTATATGATGCTAATAGGTCACACAAAAATTTATAATTCTGCCAATTCGACTAAGGATATATTTTTATTATTTTCAATTTTAATTACATTGTAATAATTGCCATAATATAGCCTACTGTCTTGTTCATGTTGAGATTTAGATAACTTGTTGTTAATAATATGGCGCATGACTATTCTTAAAATACGACTGTTCTAAGATGTTTCGTTTCGTCGCGGGCTGATTGGAAGGACAAAGTGACAGCCTTGCAGCACTGTTAACCATACAATGGTGTATCTGTGCTTGTGGCTATGAGCATTCATGATGTTCCACGCTGATAACTCGGTCGTGATATGGCTTGACCCACTTCTGTACAGACAGCGTGGAATACTTGCCGGCTCGCTTCTCACTTGCCTCGCCGCTGCCTGTCTTGAATACCAATCCTGATGTGGCGTTGCTCAGTGATTCCTTATTAAAATATGACTTGTCGGAAGTTATAAATAATTGAGCTTTAGAAGAATACTATAATCCTAAATGGTTGTGTATTTACAACTCACTATTAGTTCCTCATGTGGAATACTGTACCGTTAACGGGCCTGACCAGATTTCACATGTTAAGTTCAATCAACATCGTCCAGCAAATCTGTGTAGGCCTACAAGTAATTGTTTTTCGATTCTTTGACGAATAAAACTTCAGGTATATTTTTTTTACATTTTTGGGGCATGGTGTTATTTAGATTTTGATGTTGATTCACGAAATTGTTTTAAGATTTTATTCAAGTAGTAGAATTGCAAAGCAAAGACATTGGGATCGATTCCCGGCGCAGTTAGTTGGCATTTGAGTGTGTTTAAATTTGAGGGAGTCGTCTCTGTAAATTTACTGGCACGTTTAAGATCCCTCATAGGTGAACATATCGGCACCCCGGCGTATCTAAAAGCCACAGTAGTTAAAGGGACGTAATAGTAAGATTGTTGTTATTATTAGTCTATTATGAAACAAAGAAAAAAATCCGTGAAATTATATTCTGCGATTGTAGTCATTTGAGTATGGAATTATAACTGTTTTATGACTAACTTAAACAGCTTATAATATACTGTATAATATTTTAATATTTCGAAATTCGAACAGTCTAATTATTCGTCTGCTCGAATCAAATATTCGTAATTGAAATAATTGGAACAATTGGAATAATTCGCTGCTCGAATATGCACAGCCCTAGTAAATAGGGGTGGTGCTACTCTCCGCAGCTCATCTGTCGCTTTACATTGTGGGTAATTAGCTGTGCAAACAGCCGCATAAAGGACATTTGGGCACTTGCCACAAAGTAACACGTGATGAGTTTTCTAGCTAATGGAATATTTAATTATATTCAGGTCATCATGAGCTGGTAATTACCCCGCGTCGTGTAACGATATAGCCTCGTCAAATCCAAGTCAACTGACTTCCAACTAACCGCACTTTTAATGTAACACACTCCTCAGGGGATTACATTATTTAAATGACTCATGGTGATTCCGTATTGATATGTTAGAATAGTTCTTGATAAGAATTGTACACCCGCCTGAATCAATACTATAAAGAAAATTAATTATTTAACTTGTTTTAGTACATGTTTCGAGGATTAATTACATTTTATCCCCTTCATCAACTAAAAAAACATATTGAAAGAACAAAATAAAACGTAGCACAGTAATAAAATACGTTAAACCTAATATGGTGCACCATATAATTAAGGTTATAAGATCAGAATAAAATGAAATGAAATAGATGGTGACGGTATCAGCTTGCAGGTGCTTATGACAAATAGTAGTTCCGTATTGAAGCTTGAAATGGTAGATTTGGAATACCAATACTTCACCAATTCGTGTAGATCTATAATTAATGAAGAGCCTGTATGCTTAAAGATCCATTTTTAAGCCTTTTCAAATCAAAGCGGCTTCAAATAACACGACGTGATGGAAGTGATCTCTTGGTAAAGAGAGGTCAGTTCAAAGCATATGGTATATGAGGTTAGGACAATGTTACATTTAGAAAATGGAACGTACAACCCATAATATTTCAGTATTATTATTATTATTATTTATTATTTTTTTGTGGCCAACTAAGGAGCGCCTTTTCTTCTTCCCTTCCCAATATCTCTTCATCCTCTCTCTCTGTGTGTGTTTCCTTTTACGCTGTTCTGTCCATCCTGTATTTTGTCGGGTGGGCTTCTCAGAAAATGTATGTTTGTGAATTACAGTTCTGAATTTTGTTCTGTCTTGAATGGTTTCTTCATGACAGCAAATTTCATTTATGTCTTCACTTTTAGCCAGTTGTTTTGATTTCTCATTGATAAGGCTAGGTTGAAAAATTTCTTTGTGAGCCTGTTATTATCCATTCTATATAGGTGCCTGCAACTGTAACCGCTGTTTCCTTTTGGTATCTGTGATTATTTCTGTAACTTGATAAATTTCATGTGTTTTCTTTTTTCCATCCTAATTCCATTTTCACACTTTGGTCCTTAGACTTTCCTGAGAATTTTCCTTTCTCGTTTTTCGATAATTTTATTCGAGATTCGCCACCAATTATAATAGTTTCAGATACATATAGAGTTTCTGATTTAACGACTGTTATTACAATATTCATCATCATCATCAAATTCCAGCTCCAGTCGCCCGGGTGCTGTTAACGAGCCCTCGCCACCTTTTCCTGTCCATGAAATAGTTAGTCTTCATGAGTCTTTCTCAAGTCTAGCCCTTTGTCTTAAAGATCACCCTAGATTTGGTCCAACCATTTCTTCTTTGGTCTTCCTACTGGTCCTTTTCCTGGGATAATCTTGTTGAAATAAGCTTTTGGTGTCCTCTCATCTCCCGTTCTTTGAAGATGCCCATACCATCCTAATCGTTCCTTTTCAAATATTTTGTAGCACTGATATCTATGCCAGCCTCTGTCCAGTTTGTTTCGTTCCTTACTTTGTCTCTCCTTGTCCTTTGAAGCATTGTTCTTATAAACTTAATTTCGGATGCCTGGATCCTACTTTCTTCTCTTCTGGACAGAGTGCATGTTTTTACTCCGTAAGTTAGAATTGAGATGTTGTATGTCTTCCTGGGCACCTTATTATCCCACATTACTAGTCCTATTTGTAACTTCACTGTTGCTATTGTTATCCT
Source organism: Meconema thalassinum (assembly GCA_946902985.2). Taxonomy (NCBI): domain Eukaryota; kingdom Metazoa; phylum Arthropoda; class Insecta; order Orthoptera; family Tettigoniidae; genus Meconema; species Meconema thalassinum. Next base: position 164,354,133 of record OX336391.1, read on the forward strand.
TACTCAGTGTGCTACCAAGATATTAAATGATCAACAATTTGTAGAGGCTGATTATTCAAGTAAATGGTTGCATTACACAGTCCGGTTGTCATCACTACTGTCTAACTTCGACTTATTTTCAATCCATATTCCTTGAACAGCTTGTCCCATGCATCCAGTTTTTCTTGTATCTGTCTAGCACTTTCTCCCCAAATCATGAAGTCATCTGCAAAGATAAGGGCATTTGTTTCATTACCCTTTTCTTCTTTTATTCTCTTCAGGATTATGTCCATCACTGTGATGAATAGCAATGGTGACATTGAACTTCCTTGTTGGACTCCTTCTTTTGTTGCGAGCCATCTGCTTTCTTTCTGCTTTCTGCTTTATTATTTATTATTATTTTCTTTCCTGAGAACCTCACATTCCAGTGGTGTGTAGCCCTACCATACATGGTGCACCTTAGGTAAGGCTCAAGGGTACTGTTCTACTCCAGACAAATGCCGGGATGGTGCTTAGTTTAAGGCCACGGTCCCCTCCTTTCCAATTCTCACCTGAATTACAAATACTCACACCAATACAGCCATCGCAATAACACAGGCTCATTCATATTCTAAAGTCTATGTGGAATCTATATCGCATCAACAAACACTCCAAACAACGTAGGTATTCAGTATATTAACGCCGACTATTAACAATAATTGAAACTTCGTTGGTCTGAACATATCACCGGGAGAAACACATTTAATATACCTTCCGCACACCTAATTTTTAATCGCGCCTATACTTGACAGTGCGCTGATCGGCAAAACGAGGCCATTTTCAATAACATCGCCGGCATGGGTTCACTAACTGGTCGGTATGGAGCGCAGCTCGCATCAAGTAGGCAGTGGATTGCTTCCGCCACGGCAAATAACAATTACGATTCATTACGGTCAGGATTTGGCACTGGAGTTTTACAAGTAGTTATTTCAATGACCAACAGAGTTCACTGTCAACAAGGGATTTGCGCTCCCAGGACACACATAATAGGATAACATGTCACATGTTACACATCAAAGGCGACTACTGTAAGGCTCGTATATTTTTTTTTATCATCATCTCAGCCGAGTACACTTCCGTCATTTCTGCATATTATTTTACAATTCTACAACAGTTTGGGACTTATTTCTTACCTGTATAATTTACTTTTTGTAGCTTTTCAGTCGGTCAACACGATTGTGCCCAATGAATGGGCGGGGAGCAATATCATCATCATATTCTAAAGGCCAATGCCTTGTCGATACAACCACACTCTTCTGTCGTCGGCGGTTCGTTTCAGTTCCATGTAATTGTCACATCTCATTCTATTCTTGATGTCTTCCAAATACTTCGTCCTAGGCCGTCCTCTTCCTTTCTTTCCAAGCATTTTCCCTTCAGGAATGTTAACGATGAAAGTGTTGTGTCCGATGACATGTCCAATAAATTTTATTTTTCTCTTTCCCATTCTCTTAATTAATCTTATCTCTTTTTTTACGTCCATCAAGATTTGCAGGTTGGTTTCTCTTTCCGTCCAGCTCGTTCTTGTCATTTTCCGCCATATCCACATTTTAGCAGCTTCAAGTCGATTCTTTTCCAATTTACCCAAGAGTCCAACTTCACTTCCATAGAGCAGTGTACTCCATACAAATGATTTTGCAAAGGATTTTCTTACATCTATATTGGTTGGTTGGTTCCTTAGTTTAGGGACTACGACAACGTGGTCATGTAGCCCCGTGTACTTTGGGTGTGTGTAGAATCTGTCTGATAACCGGTGTTAATTGTGATGACTGTATTAGTGTGTGTATCTGGTTTTTTTTTAAATTCAAGTAAGGACTGCAACGTTGAATTTTTCAAATAGTTCCTACTTTTGCCGCCAAACGCCACCGTCAACGACTACTAGGCCTAGTTCAGAACTTAGTACTAGACGCCGCGGCAGTCGGCTCTTGGCAACAAACGTAGCAACCTAAGAGCGTTGTTTACATTCTTAACCTATACAATTTCGTTTCACACAGGTGTAATTAGTGGAAAGTTCTTTAGCATGCCATAAATCTATGACATGGGACCACTGGCTTTACTTCCCCTCCGAAGGAAGGCATATTGTGGGATTTTTAACGCTCTTAAAAATCCGACGGCTTCGACCGGGTACATCTATATTCATATGTTTGCTGGATAAAATGTTCTTAGTCATAAATGTTTATTTTGCCAATGCAATCCTTCTCTTCACTTCCATTAAGCATCTATTGTCTTCTGTGATTATACTACCGGGATAACACAATTGTTTCACTTGTTCAATTCTCCAGTCATCAATTTTTATATTGGTTTTGATTTCTTCCATACTTTTAATTTCCATAGTTTAAGCGTGCCTGATAGTTCTTGCAGTATTTTATTAATTTCTTTTTCAGAGTCTGCAACTATTACACAGGTTATCCGACAAAATTATATACACACACTCAAGTAGACGGGGCTGAATGACCACGATGTTCACGCCCCTCAAATGAAACAGCAGGCACTTGTTGCGTGTTTCGCCTGCACCTGGGTCTGAAGAGCCACTCCCTCTCAGGTTCGCGTGCGAACAACAATGAGCAGCTTTAACAAAAAGAACACAGCGATGCGAATCCTCTTAAAGCGTTAGCATCACGTTTCGAATGGGAGATAATGAATGCTAATGTGACAGCTTGCATTCTGGGATTAACTTGTTACGTGTCTGTGAGAGCTTACCTCGGCATGAAGTTCAGGGGCAGTGCTATGACATGCACAGCAGGGTAGCAAAAGAGGTCACCTACCACACTCAACATAATTAAGATTACTCAATCCTATTCCCTGATTAGTTAGTCCATTCATTAATTCATTTACTATGAACCTAAAGAGAAGCCTCCGTAGCTTAGGCGGCAGCACGCCGGCCTCTCGCCGCTGGGTCCGTGGTTCAAATACCGGTCACTCCATGTGAGATCTGTGCTGGACAAAACGGAGGCAGACTAGTTTTTCTCCGGGTACACCGGTTTTCCCTGTCAAAATTTCATTCCAGCAACACTCTCCACTATCATTTCATTTCATCTGTCATTCATTTAATCATTGCCCCAGAGGAGTGCGTCAGGCCTCGGCAGCCGGCACAGTCCATACCCTCGCAGCTAGATGGGGGCTTCATTCATTCCATTCCTGACCCGGTCGGAGACTGGAAACAGGCTGTGGATTTTATCACCATAAACCTAAAAAACAGAATTTATGGATGGTCAGTGGAAAAAGGGCAAGCCCCATACAAATGCACAATAAAAACTGAAACACATAGTGTACCCTATTTTCAAACGAAGCTAGAAAGTGTAAAATGTTTACATTTGTGCCTTTAGACAGTTCTTACAAGGAAAGTACCAGGTAAGACAGGTCGAAACCAATCTTGAAACTTTGTGGACGCAATCGTTGTACTATAAGAGGACATCGTGCGGAAAATCAGCTGCCAGATCGAACTGCAAGGCTCTTAAATCGTACATGACATCCTGGTACGCAGGCACGATGGCTGGTGGAGCTGGACATCTCTGCGGCTCTCGGAGTAGTAGCTAGGCGGGGCGTATATGCTGACTGGAGCATGTGGCTGCTTCCCACCGGCCTTGAGTGCTTGGGCCGTCAGGGCTGTCCATTCAAACATGTACGGTACTCGCTACTTCCCATTGATTTATAGCCTATGAGAGATTCGCCACTTAATTTTGGAGCCTTGCAGTTCGACGTGGCGGCTGATTTTCCACACATTGTCCTCTTATAGTACAACGATTGCGTCCAAAAGTTTCAAGATAGGTTTCGACCTGTCTTACCTAATATTTCCTTGTTAGTCACCCACTTTCACTCACTCATTTATTCTTCCACATTATTCATTCATTCTCTCATCGCATGTGTTTCCTAACATAACACTTAAAAATATTTACATTTTTACATTTAAGGTTGGTGGAAAGGTTGCTCCAAAGCCACGCTGAGCGAGAAATAAACCATATCTAACGGACCCAGTCCTCAGAAAAGGGAGTATAAGACACACCAGCAATGTGACATCTGTTTACATAATGAGGCGACTGTCTGACAGTTGAGTCACAGTGACACTAGCTCACAAAGAAATGCTGTCGCGTATTTAAGTAACATACGATGTGAAGCTTGAATGAAGCGAGTATGATTAATAGAATTCAACACGAGTGATAAAAGAGATCTAGAAATGAAATGTTCAGTGAAGTAGTCCAAAAACTGTGTCACCTGGAGAAAATTGAGATAAATTTCATGCCTCAGATAGAAAAAAAAAACATTCAGAAGAAATATAGCAAAGCATGATTACCATTGATTAAAAGGTAATATATTAACATTTTATGCTAGAAGAATCGAATCGACGAATGTTTCCCATTCTGTTTATAAATAAGTTATTGGTTTCGCTTATAAATAAAATACCGTAATTGTTTGCATACACTAATATAATAATTATTATTATGATTGAAGTGAATAGTTTATCAAAATAAAAATAAATATATCGTGCCCCAACTGTTAGTATAAGTGGGCCGTTCCTTCTTGACCGGTAGACTACATATTACGTGCGCAGTGTTGTATCCACGCACAGTGAGCCTTCACACCTTTGTGATCAATGCAAATAAAGTGTACAATGTGTCCTCGGCAGTGCATGTACATATTCAGTGGTCTAAGTGTTCTACTCAGGTTTTAGGAAGAATTCTCACGCGCTTATGACCGGCTACAAATGACCGGCCCATCTATAGTAATGATTTACTTAACTCACAGTTATATGTATTTTTATTAAAAATATAAATAGATTTAATTGCAGCCAATGGCCATTAGTAAAAATGAAAAGTACATCATTCACTACAAATTTCTGTTAGGGACTTAAGCCTCAGTTTGCCATGCAGTACGTGATACCGTTCACAGATATCACCACACAACTTACACACACTTGGTGCATGGAAGACTTTCACGACACACACTAGGAAGTGAAAACCGTGAACAGCAAAACGAGTCACTGAGTGGCGCAGGTCGTATCCTGCCCTTATCCATTCTTGGTTGTACATTGCTTCCGTCCCATAAAATCTTCCAATATTTCTCTCTTCTTGGATTATAACTCCAACAACAAGGCCTGGTAGGATCCAGTCAATGGGAGCAGCATCGCCCTGTTTAATTGATTTATAAAGAAATGTTCTCTAGCCAATTCGTACGTGAGCCTAGACGGAGTGTATTTAGACACACACACCAGCTTATTTATGAAGGGGGATTTAGCCTGCTCGATCACTTTGAGGTACTTTTTGCCAGATAGGGCCATATGATTTCCAGTCCGTCATTGGTACAACTTTCGATTTAAACAGCTTCATTTCAGTCTGCACGGATAGTCTGCGCAGGAACTGTATTTCATTCATGGCTATGACTGCAGCACTCGCTCTTCTATTCACATGAAGGGTGAACGATGTACCAGATGTCTGAAAAGTCACTCCGAGGTAGTTCAAGGAATTAACTTTCAAACTAGGCGTGTTTCTCTCCTTGTAGAAAAGTCGGTCCCCGATTGCTGTCCAACTTGAGGAAGGGTAGCCCTCCACACATTCGGACAGTCTTCCGGACCTCTTCTTCATCATCTTTATATTGAGTTGTGAGCCCAACTTCCTGGTTTTCCTACCATACTGGGAGCTGACACAATTAGTCAACATTCCGCCGCTAACGGGAAACTCAGTACTATAGGAATTTATAGCTCGTCGCAAATGGGAGTCGTCGCAAACGGGAAGACATCACTGACGGGAGGGACACTGACAGCTATTCTTGTTTATTAGTCGTTCAGCGCGACGCTGGAGGTCAGCAGCGGTAGTGGTGTGCCAGGCACCCAGCACCCTGGCAGCTTGGCATCTTGTTTCCTCAGATGTTACTGAATATGGACTATGAAGGTACACCTCACTAAATCTCTTGTAATTTTCATTTTATTTCTTCCTTTCATGATTGTCACACGCGATCTGGATCTATAATTACCATGTCTCTAAATCATACATCTCTTCAGTAAATCTTTCCTCGTGTCGGGAACTTGAATGTGGAATAAAATTGTCTTTGGGACGTTAGAAATTGTACATCCCTAACCACTTTCGAACGTGCATGTAAAGATTTCCTCTTGTATTCGTAGGACAACTAAAACAATTGTGTATGAGTGTGTGTGAGTGAATGACCATAGTAAAACTTAGTTTAACCTTCATAAATTGTTATTTACGTTTGTGAATTTTATGAGTTAATATCACATAGTAGCCACTTCAAATCTAGTATTTACGTTTGCTTAGTATTCAAGTTTGCTAGGTTAAGAATGGCATATGTGAGAATTTATTTGTAATACATTGCATTGTGTGTGGTTTAGTGTAAGAGAGGGCCAAGAGCCCTAACTTTGCCACAATAATCGCATCAGTAATAATAATAACTGCTTTTTAATTCGACAAATCTTTTGAAAAATAACCATCTTTTTCATACATTGGCCTATTATTGAGTAAAATATTGACACTTTTCAAAAACTATATTATGATTTGTATTGTTAATTATAGTAAAAAAAGATTTCCAACACTAATGTTTTAGCCTATTTTCATTTATGACAAAATAGGCTTATGAGATCACCTTTTGTCCGTATGTGTGTGTCCCCCCTAATAAAATCTAAACGGCTGCAGTGATTTCAATGAAACTCGGTAGGGTCGTCCGAATCTCTGAAACTATTACTGATATCATCCTGAAATTCTGTACGAAGGTAAAGAGCGCTACTAAAAGTTCACTTATGTGACTTTCGAAAACCTGTTAAGTATAAGACGAACATGGCGGCCAAGCGAAGTTGAAACATTTAAATGGACTTTTCTCGCGATTTAACCATCTGAGCGGAGTGAAACATGGTACAGCAAATGTTTACACACCATGTAATGCACTAACATCTAATTTAGTTCAATTGTTTATATAACCTCAAGATGGTGGCTGTGTGAAATTTTAAAATCTCGTCTTTGTTTCTTGTGCCCTAATCATGCTATTGAAGTTTGAATAATAAACCTATGCAATAATCCTCATCTAATAGTACATAACTCTATGACCTACTATATAAAATCCAACATGGCGACCATCCGAAATATTTAGACGGTTCACAATATCTACGGATCTATTACATCAATCAAACTGAAATTGTGTACTGTATGTTGATAGAGGCAATTAACGTAAGTAGGATATATGAAAATAGGCTATTGAGTTCTTCACAGAACTACTTGTTTTATCTGCGATTGAAAAAACAAAACACCTCCTTTTTCATAATAATCAACAAATTTAACAAAAATAAAACTATTTTCTGAACCTAGAAATGCTACTTCAGAATAGATTTTATTTATTTTATTTTATACTAGGACAATAGTAGTGGCGACGTTAGGGCTCATGACCCTTAACCACTATCACGAAGGGGAGAACGGGGTGGTCATCGTTATTTTATTAATACAGCCAATGGCCATTTCTTGGTCGGGTCGGAAGGAAATCAACCGTGGACCTATTGAAAGGAACCGTCCCGTCATTTGCCTGGTGGTAAAGATGGGAAACCACGAAAACCATTTTCTGGACGGCCGAGGTGGAATTCGAACCCACACTCTCGTGATGCCAGCGAGGCACGAGTGCGTTGGTGCGCGCTCTCTGCCACCGTAGCCGGTAAAGGTGTAGGGGGTAGGAACAGACTCTAGATTTGACTTGAAGAAAGACTTCGCTGGGCAGTGGGTCTACACGAGCCAGAACGCACAAAACCTCCCATTAATATTGCTCTTCATAAATTCGTCATCACACTGTACGTTTACAGTGGTCGTAGTTTCCGATATCACGAATGAGAGCTTCAAAATGAGACCAAGTCTCCTGATGTACGTTAATCCTAGGCTGAGAAAACGTTACTTCAGAAAAAGTATAATAACTTTTTATTGGGTAGTTGAAAAATGTTTAAACTTGATATTTACACTACCAATACTTGTGCCTATCTTATTATATAATACGCTAAGGTGTATGTTTCACAAAACTCAAGCACCTAAACCAGAGGGAGTTAGAAGGGGTGGTTTGTACCAAAATCTTCCAAATCGTCTAAATAGAACAGGAAAAATCTTGCATTTCTTGAAAAGTCAACCGAAATATATTTATTTGTTTATAAAATGCTTTTGAACAAATAAACAAGACGATAGCCCCTGCCAGAATTGTTGTGCGTACAGCCCGCATAGTACTAAAGCCAGGCGGGTAGTCTATACACATGGGGCGCACACAATCCATTATGCGAGAGTTCTCGCACGGGTCCGGTTGTAACATATAAAAATTTCATTACCCTCAGCCGAGTAGTTTTCCCTGTATATAGTTTTAAGTTAGCGGTTCCTAGAAAAGGCGTCAAAAATCCAGACATTTTTCATACAACCACTAATAATAAAAAAATTAGTAAACTTGAGAATAATTGGCTAACGCAAAATTAAACGAGGAAAATATTGGTATAACTCATTTTTCAATAGATCTGTTTGTTTGTAATTAAGGACTAAACTTGAGTATCCATAATAAAAAAAAAATCCGATAGTAGTTAACGGACTGTGGGGTGTATTGGTAACCCACTTCAAAGGTTGGTTGGTACCTCTGCTATAATTAAGAATGAATATAAAACTTAAATAGGGCTTCCGCTGCTATTTTACCATTCGTGTGTTATCTGGTTGATCTGTTGTCATGCTGACTGCTCACGAACAATGCCTCGGTTACATATCTCAGGGCCGAGCATTGGAGAGATGTGGCACTTGTTTGATGTTCTCTACTTTGAATATTCTCTGTGGCCTTCTCTCGAGCAGCTGTAGACGGGTTCAGATGAGTCCTGCCTGACAGATACGCAAGGATGTGGTGGCCGTGACGAGTGGCAGTGGCGTAACTGTATTTTCCGACACCATGGTAACAATGTTCATTCGTTCAATTTATTTGCAATTGGGGGTGTATCCCCCGGTGGCAAATTGGGTATACATAACAAATAAACAATTACACATAACAGTTCAATAACAAAAACTGGAGTATTTACACAAATCGTCAGTCTTTTTGTAAACACATCTACTGTATGTTTAGGGGAAATACTCTTAAGACTGCGCCCCTCAGGGTCTCACATCTAGTGGGGCGTGGGTTGGCGACAGCGGGACCCCAGCTGAATCCGGTATTGCTTCCACTTACTTGTGCTGGGCTCCTCTCCGTCTTGTTTCCTGTCAACCTCTCTTGGTCAACTCTTGTTCTATTCCAACCCCGACGGTATTAGGGTGTCAGAGGCCTAGGGTGTCTCTTCCTTTCCCGCCTTAATTGGCCCTTGTCTCATCTTTCCTGATACCCTCCGTCTGCGAAGGGTAGGCCTTCTTTTTATTTTCATATAGCCTGCCTTCTGCTCAAGGCCCTCAAGGAGGCAAGGTGTAAGTAGCCCCACCACTTCTAGTGCACCCTGGATATTGCTACACACTCAGGGGCTCACAGCTGGTGAGTTTGAGAGTTGGCGATCCCGAGGGATTCCTGAGCTGGGTACGTTTTTTTTTTTTTTTTTTTTTTTTTTCTTTTACCAATGACTTAGGGGCGGGCCCCCTCCTCTTTCCCTTTCCTATCTGCCTTTTATGGCTCTCCTTCCTTCCCTCAATTCTCATTATTCGAGGTTTGAGGGCATTTCTTTTCTTCCTTTCCTTTATTTGCCTTATCCTTCAATTGTTTACCATTTCTTCTTCTAGTATGTAAGTTAGTAGTTAGTATTAGTTATAGTTTTCATTCTCATCTCATCTTTCACTATCACCCAAACCATTAGGGGCCGATAACCTAGATGTTAGGCCACTTAAAACAACAATCATCATCATCATCATCATTTCAGGAGAAGTGTCATCCTCAACCCATTGGCGAGTACTGATGGGATTGTCTGGGTATGACACACTAACGCAACTTAACCTATCCCGGATACGGAACTAATAATCTTGGCAGCACTCGATAACTAATGCCGTGTGAAGTATTCCTAATTGTCGATTCATGGGCTGGGAGTTATATGGACCGTCCCGTCAGCTGGTTATACAAGGACACGCGGGGCCGACATTGACAACAGTGTGGGAGGGGAATGGAGAGGCGTACTTCCGCATAGCTTGCGCTCGACACGCCGGAACGTGTCATCTTTAATAGCTCTACATTTTACCAACTTTCGTCTTGTCTCTCAAAATAACGATACAAAATTGTGCGTGGACAATCTAATTTTATTTGGTGGCGTTGTTGATTTATTTAGGGGTTTTCCGACATCGTGGTCATGTATCACCGTGTACTTGGGTATGTGTGGAATTTGCCTGATAACCTGTCTTATTGTGATGGCTGTATTAGTGTACTGTATGTTTTTGTAAATTGAGGATAGGATCGGGAAGGAGGTGGCTGTGGCCTTAAGTTAGGAACAATCCCGGCATTTGCATGAAGTTTTAATTGGAGAACTACAGAAACCCACTTCCAGGATGGCCGTGATGACAATCGAACCCTTCTCTTCTCAGTGTTGCCTCACGAGGCTGTGTGAACTCCGTTCCTATCCTCAGACCAGAACGTAAGTTTCTTGGTAGAGCCGGGAATAAACCCCAGACCTCAGGGGTGATAGCCAAGAATGCTAGACACTGCACCACGAGGCGGACTGGAAACTAGTGTTAATAAATAGTTAGACTTACTCGCATTACGTCTCTTTTTACTGTGACCTTTAGAGATTTTCTCCTGAAAGGTATCTTTAACGTGCCAGTGAATCTATTGACTCGGCTCCCTCGCATTTGCGCATCCTCAAATGCCAAAAGACTGCGTTAGGATTCGATCCTGCAACCCTGGGGACAGCAGGCGAGAACGTTACCACTGCGCCACGCAGGCAGTCAGGGAAACTAATGTGAACTAACATTCATAGGCCTACCACGAGTAAGCTTAGTTTTTTTAATATGTTCATGTTGGCAGCCCCATTTTGTTTCATCACAAGAAAATAAAAATCCACAGTCTGCTTCCAGTCGACCGACCGGGTCAGGGATGGAATGAAGCCACCATCTGTGCCGGCTGCTTAAGCCTGTCGCACTCCTCTGAGGCAATAATTAAATGAAGGACAGATGAAATAAAAATGATTGGAGAGAGTGTTGCTGGATTTAATTTTTGACAGGGAAAACCAGAGTACCCGGAGAAACACCTGTCTGCCTCCGTTTTGTCCAGCACAGATCTCACATGTAGTGACCGGGACTTGAACTACGGACCCAGCTGCCGCCTAAGCCAGGGAGGCTTCTATTCATCACAAGACATATCATAATTAAGGGTGTCTCGTGGCGCCACCTATCTTGTCTACCTCGCGATGGCTCTGCCTCCTGGACTAATTTGCGACTCTCCAGCGTCTCCAAAACCACACATGTTAAAAGGGACGCTGAATAACGCATAACATTATTATGCTTGGTACCTGGTCGATATTCGACAGAGGACTATGCTGGTGTGTGCTAATAGCCACTCTTACGCTGTCAGAAGCTCCACTTCCGACCACACCCGCAATGCAATTACCATTACCACCCGGTATTGGGGACGAGCTAATTAATTTCTACTGCCTACAATTATTTCATCTGCATCTCCGCTCCATTTTTAGCCTATTTTCATTTGCATACAAACAGCAGGATTAACGCCTTCAGTCGAACTCACGCCTAGTTTTATATCGCATTATAGAAACATTTCTTGCCGTGTGGAAGAGATATTATGTTGGTTCCTGCTCTATCAGCTCTGTTTCCATAGCTCCTTAAACTAGGACTGAGTTTTTCAACACTTCAACTGAATTGCACAAAGTGCTGCACTGAATATTATCAATAAATTGTCGATTGATTGATCATCGCATTCATCTCTTTATTCGAGATAATTATGCATTTAGTTAATTAGTTATTAAAAGTCATGAATAAAAGCATGTTTGCTCAATTCCTCATTGACACATTTTAATAGAACCTTAAGTCAATATCGTACTTATAATTAGAGAAGTACGGCCACATTTTGACCTTCCTCATCATATTAAATCTCAGATAAATCAGGTTCGGTAGCAAGTCTTACACATTCAATTTTTTTCTAAACAAATGTTATCAAATTTTTGTTACCGCGAAATTGAGAAAACGTCTAAACCGATTGACATCGTAATGCATTCTAACGAGAGCTCTTGGCATGTAGATTTGCAGTGTGTCTTTAAAAGGAAAATATATGTTAGGGTATATTTTTAAATCATTAAAGGAAATGTAATATTTGTCGCTCCCGCGCTTGTGCACAATGGCTCTATTCCACCAGAGAAATGTTGGATCTCGCCGCGTCTTACTGAGATCTTTATTTATGAGAATTTAAAAGAGGGGAAATATTGTTGTGGCTTTATGGCTCAAACTTTTAGAGTAAGTATATGTGGAGGCAAATCACTTAATGGGCAGAGAGCTAAAATATTTCGACTTGATTTAACATCTTCCGATAAAACACTTCAATTTTCCAATTTCCAATTCGCTTGGCGTACTTTATCACAATCAATAAAGCTCAAGGGGAAACTCTGGAACGTGTAGGTCTCTATTTGCCTCATCAAGGTTTCAGTCAAGGTCAGGTAATGCTCGGGTCTATGCTGCGTGAACCTGAGAGGAATGTGCATCGCGGGCTATGAGAAATGGTGTTGACGAGTGATGAGGTTTCTTGGTCCGTGCATAGTACAGAACCAGATACATTGGTCGGTGACTCACTCACTCTTTCGTAACACCACAGTGGTTTGAGCAACGGCCCTATGTTAGCACTGTTGGAATAGAAAGGAATACCAGATATCACGGCGGGCTGTTGACAGACCCTTCTCTTCTCGCCTGACCCTTCCCTGCTCTTTCCCCTCACCCCGCAAGTTCACAGAGCTTGGACTCGAGCAGTATATGTTGCGAAGTCGATCTTTCTACGCCCTTAAAGTTACAACAGTGTCAAAAAGTAATCGTTCAAAAAATGCATACTCTATAAGAGAATTCTTCAGTAAATATGTTCCCAATGACCGTCATGTTTTGAAGGGTATCAACTAGTATATCTAATGCATTAAAATTTTAAAGAAATCAGTTTTGTTGCAAATACTGTAGTCTATATATTAAATGTGAAAGACAAAACTCTTAAAAATGTCAGCTTGACGTTGAAATTGTGGATATTATAAAGTCACGCATAGAAATTTTGAGGTTAATATATGATCGTCTGTTCATGTAAGAATAAATTTCGCTATGATTATGTTGCTATAAAAATATAATGCCAACGGCCTGGACATGTTGAAACACCGGATCCCATGAGAACTCCGCAGTTAAGCAGCATTGGGCGTGGTTGGACCTTGGATGGAATGCCGGTTCGGTGGGACCATGCGCTGTTGGTAGGGAAAGGAGTAGCGGAAAGGCCCTGGCCACCCTACCGCAAGTAAACTCCGGCTGGGGGTAGCCTCTTCGGAGGCACGGACCTGCCTACGGACAGAATACCAATAATAATAATAAAAATATAATCCAGGCAAAAATGAATATTTAAATGTAATGATCAAAACCGAAAGCAAAAAGCAAAAACAAAAGCAAAAGAAGAAAACAAACACAAAACAGAAAGCAAAAGCAAAAACAGAAAACTACACAAAACCAAAAAACACAAAACAGAAAGCAAAAGCAAAAACAGAAAATTACTACAAAACCAAAAACACAAAACAGAAAGCAAAAGCAAAAATAGAAAATACAAAACCGAAAACAAAAACAGCAAGAAAAAAGCAAAAGCACAAACAGAAAACAAACACAAAACAGCAAGCAAAAGCAAAAACAGAAAACAAACACAAAACCAAAAATACAAGACAGCAAGCAAAAGCAAAAACAGAATACAAACACACAACCAAAAACACAAAACAGAAAGCAAAATTCATAAACAAATGTAAAAGCATAAAACAAACGAAAATCACAAAGCAAATGAAAGTACAAAACAACAAACACAAAACCAAAAACGCAATTAATTCAGATTTGGCTCCAATCATCCCCCTCTAGAAGCAAATCCTAGTTACGCCACTGGTTCTAAATGTTGCTCTATTGTGAATGATTTATTCATCAATACCAGTCTTGTCATTTTACCAGCAAATTGTTGTTGTTTGTCAAAGATGGTACATGCTCTTTGTTAGCTTATTGTCATCCATTCTGTAGCCTAATATTATGTGACCATAACATTTCAGTCTATTGCTATTATTAACACTCATTTCTCTTTGCTTTCAGGTTGACCCCTATCCTTCTCGAGCTGCAGTGTTATTACTAAGGTGAGATAGTTTTATTCCTTATTCCTTGTGTTATTTTTATGGCAGTTATAAGGCATGATCAAAAAGTTTCTGTTTGACGGCCTTACAGTCCTCATCCCACCGACTCACCAGGTTGAAGATCGCCGTGTAGTAAAACGCCATGTCTTGCTGTGTGAAGAAGTCCGTAACCGCCTGATGCACATCTTCGTCCGACAGGAATCGTCGACCCTTCAAGGCCTTTTCTACGGAACCTAAGGCGTCATATTCGCATAAGGAGAGGTCAGGACTATAGGGTGGATGTTCGACTGTCTCCCACTTGAGTTGGGATACCTTCTGCGTTACATCCTTTGCGGAATGGGGACGTGCGTTATGATGAAGCAGCACCCCTTGTCGCCCTTTTCCATGACGCTTCGCCTGAATCGCACGCCGTAATTTCTCCAGTGTTGTGCAGTACCGTTCCCCAGTGATGGAGACATCAGGTTCCTTGAAATCAATAAACAATGGGCCTTGGTAACCAAAGTGATGGGTGAGTATCACCTTTCCAGCGGATGGTTGGCTCTTGAACATCTTTGGGACGAGGGGACGATGGATGACACCACTGCATCGTCTGCGCTTTGAATTCCGGTTCCCAGTGGTGGCATCAGTCCCTTAGTATGCTGTATAGCCTTTCAGATCATGGTTGACTTGATTATGGTCTAATGCTCTAGGCACTTGTTAAGTTCAGATGGTATGGAGAGTAGAAGAAAGGGAATCATAAGAGGTCATAGTGGCTAGTTGTGTCGAGTTTTAAGGAAATAGAAAAATATTCAATTAAAATACGGGGTCGATCGTGGCAGCCCCGGTAGCTTGGCAATCACCCAACGTGTTCATGAAGGGATTTGTTCTAAAAATAGCACATTTATAGAATTTGTTTGCATTCTTTTTGATGGAGTCGTCAATGTAATCCATATTTGTGTCTTCATGGATTTGTATATTACTCAGGTACCACTCAGAGTTGGTAAACAAGCATAATGCTATATTCTGGACAACCTGCAGTTTCTTGATGGATCAGGGAGTTGCATATCCCCAAATGGAACTGGCATATTCCATTACCGGACGTACAATTGTACGATGCGCTAGGAGTTTGTTCTTGACGCTCAGTTTACTCTAGGCCTTTAATATAGGACAGAGTTGCGCTAGAGTCGCTTTCGCTTCGTTAACATGCTGTGTCACTTCCTGGGCGAAGGTTAGCCGGCGATCAGGTATTTAGTAGAGGGCTGCCATCTGTTCGCCTCGTCAAATATAGAAGGTCGTTAACGGCTGTGGGCTTGACTTTCGTGGTCAACAAAGTGGCTGAGCATTTATTTACATTTATTTTAATGCGCCTTTTTTCAGCCAATGTTCTATTGCTTTGAGGGCGCTTTGTAGGTTGGATTAAATTCTGTGTTTTCTGCAGGAAGTGGTGGAGATTGCGATGTCATCCGCATATAAATGGAGATTGGTGTTATTTTAGGAGCCACGTGAAATGGTAAACTGTCCCAATTCGAGCTCATAACAGCTACCTTGTAAGCGATTGTGAGCTCAGGATTGGATAACGCTCAACAGACATATCAAAGACACGTAACTTCACATTTGAGAACCACTGTTGTTAAACGACAAGGCCCTCAGTGGCCAGTCAAGCGTGTAATCAAATTCTTACTCTTCTTCAAATAGAGTCGCTTACTGGAGCGAGGTGGGAATAAACTCTGGACTCACGATTATATAATGGATTGTTACATTTTAAAGCGTTACTATAAGGTCATCTTGACTTTGTCTTCGTAAGTATACCTTTCAGTTGCCGTTTATCCCTATCTCTACATAATGTAAAACAAAGTCCCCGATCTTGGATGTAACGGGTAATCTCGAGAACCACTGGATGGATTTTGATGCGGTTTTCACCATTCTGTAAAGGATTTCTCGAGGTAGGTTTCTGTAAAAAAACATTAATTTATAACCAAAGGAAGTAACTATTTCAGTGAATCGAGTCGAAGGAAAACCTGGCGTCCGTGCGTCTTTTAAAGCTTACGCTGGGTAAACCGTTAAAAATATCAATATACTATGAGCGTAAGAAATGTTGAGCATGAAACTTCTAAAAAGAAGTCCATGACAGCATATCTCTATCTTTAATACATCGTCCACTATAAGTGTTATCACGTTTTCATTTCTTCCAACAATCTCCATTCAGTGGAAATGTAAATTACTAGCTTGGGAGCGAGTTACGAGGTAGCGAGGAAGTGAGTGGTTATCGTGTCGGACTACCAACCCCACGCTTGCAAGTTTGCTTCTGGCCATGGAAAGTGATATTTGAAAGGCGACATGCCATAGGTTGTTGGTATGTTAAAGAACCCATTTGAATTCAGTAGGTCGTGTTCATAATGGCAAAAATAATCTCGGGTTTCCGCCAATACAAAGTTCCCCCTTTCTCTACTAGAAAGCGCTCTAGTGTCAAGGACTTAGATATCTAACCTCCTTGACTTTCATAGCGCTCCAAGGAACGACACATTTGACATGTAATCTGCCCTCTGGGCGTCAAATAACAAAGCTTGCACCCGGCACCCGAGGCCATACGATATTATATTAGTTTTAGCAGTAGTAGTAGACCAACCGACGGTGGTAGCTACGCTCGCTAACACGCAGTGCTAGGCCATGGGACCAAGCTCTCTGCCGACTCAGTAGACGTGGGTTCGAGCCCCACCGTCAGCCGTCTTGGAAATGGTTTTCCGTGGTTTCCCCAATTTCAACTCTAGGAAAATGCTGGGACGGTACCTTCTGACAGACCACAGCTGCTTCTTTCTACATCCTTGCCCAATTTCATTCACCTTCATTCATTTCATCTCTCATTAACTCCTCTCATGAGATTGGCATCAGAAAAGGCATCCGGCCGTAAAAACCATCAGCTACATAGAATTTCATCACATCTCATCCCCGACCCCGTTGGAAACGGGAATAATTGGCGGTAGACATACATACATTATCAGTGGACCATTTGTAGGCACCAAAAGTCACTGTTTTAGCACCTAAAATAGGCCTTAAAAGGGGTAAATTAGGCTCCAACCTATTAATACAAAGCACCAAAAATTATATTAGGCTGAAACCTATTAATATTCGGTGTTCAAAATTTTTAAATTAATAAATATAACTGACGACATGAAAACAATTTATTTGTCACTAAATTAAAAACTAAACCTTTCAGGAACTAGGAGCAAGTCTAAATACAAAACCAATTAACTGTCTATTTATAGAGGTTGTTTTCGTATTGTGTTTAATCTCCACCACCATAATTGGCTGCACAGAGTATTACTAACATTTTATCCAAATCGTCAACGGTCAGACTATGCCTTTTGTCTGACAATCATTTTAAAAGCAGAAAAACACCTTTCAACTGAAACAGATGGGTGATACCGAGCTCCGCTGATGAGTTCTCTCCACGGGGGTCAATTAGGAAAATCCTAACAGGGGAAGTTGCCTGAGGCGTGTTTTACTGCCCCCCACTCCAAACTGGACGTGAAGGTAGTACTATTAACGGAATGTGTCAACCTGCGATGATCTTCACTATCTAGTCTTGTTATCTCAAACACGTAGTCCATACCACTAATTAGAAATTCTAGGCGTACTATACAAATCAATATGCACATTTTAATTTGTATGTTGTAGCTTTGGAAAAATGTTATCATATGAAAGTTATAAGCAGCAGTATGAGCATTACAACGATATTCTGCTACAAGGTGCAAAACTACAGACAAAAGCTTTACTTCCACTGACAGTTCGTGGAGTTAACATTAAAACTTTGACGGTATGAAAATAATTCATCTTCTTAGTATTTCCATTCAATCAAGACGAAGTACTGGTATAAGAACAAAATTGAATGTAGAAATTTTATGACACATCGTTTAAGTCTTAAGAGAATAAAAATAACCTTTACCACACGGTGATTTCTTAAAGTCTGCAAATGTTTAAATTGGGGGATCAAAGTGAAACGATCATGGTGGGGGGGATTGTGTTTAAATGTACCTCCTGTATTAGTCCAATAACTAACCAAAATACTCATTCTACTAATATTTAATATAACAACCACTATTCTTTTTTTAGTGGGGTGTGAAATTTGTCACCGCACTGGTAGCCCCACTAAACTACATTTAGTGGCAATATACCTAAACGAAACCTTGTTATTGTCACATTGCATTACATTTCATTTGCATATTCCTTGTTGGTGCACACTGTTTCTTGAAGATACTTAGTTGAGTTTATTCTCGACTTATCCATATATTTTGGCCCATCAATGTCCAAGTATTTCATTCAACCTATAAATATACTTGGCAAATTGAATTATGATATGAAATAAATCACCCGTTTGGACAGCTAGTTCTACAGAGCTAACCTACAAGTAGGATCCTCTGGTTTTATTCGAGGTTAGTTAGTTAATTAGATGGTTTTTTTTTTCATTTATAAAGCATATTTACGGTGTTCGACCATCTGGAAACAACATATTGTAACCACAAATATATTTCAACAGGACTCTTTATAAGGTTAGATGACTTCAAAAATCTTACGCATTGTTCCATATCAGTATGCCTGGCTGGAAACAATATCCCATAGCATCCATCAGCGACATCCGTTTCAATATAATAATAATAATAATAATAATAATAATAATAATAATAATAATAATAATAATAATAATAATATCATATGGCCTCGGGTGCCGGGTGCAAGCTTTGTTATTTGACACCCAGAGGGTAGCTTGCATGTCGAATTTTGTTGTTCCTTGATGAAAGCCAAGGAGGTTAAATATCTAAGCTTCTTGACACTATAGCGCTTTCTAGTAGAGAAATGAGGAACTTTGTGTTGGCGGAAAATCCCGAGATTAATTTTGTCATTATGAACACGGCCTACTGAATTCAAATGGGTTCTTTGACATGCCAACATCGTATGACATGTCGTAATTTCAAAAATCACTTACCCCGGCCAGGAGCGAACCTGCAAGCTTGGGGGTTAGTAATCCGACACTATAACCACTCACCCTCCGTGGCAAGCAATATATTATTATTTAGCCGTATTGAATAAATCCAGTCTAAAATAGGCCTAATATAGAAAGTTTGGGTTAAACTAGAACGTTTTTCAATGTTAGAGGACTTTATCAGTCAAAAATTGTTACGCATTTCACCAATTCTTTATACGTGGAAACAACACCTTTTTGCAATCAACAGGAGATCCGATTCATTATATTGAACCATAGTGAAGAAGTATAATGTAGACAATCTATTAAGGTAGATTCATATTAACTTTAGTCTTGTTTCGTTTATGTATTTTTCTTGTTTTTTGTGACCTTTCATTTTATTTAAATTTTAATGTGTACTTTGTAAAGATATCCATTTTCACTATGGCATTAATTGTTAACATAGTTTTTAAGATTGTTTTATTATTTCAATCTACGCTGACGATTATCATTGTATACCGAAGCATGTACGTATTAATTTAAATATTAAACGTCTTTTAAGTGTTTGACAAGGCGGCTATTATAATTTGAGATTAATATAATGAAAACCAAAATGTTAATGCATAGTCTATATCATTTTAAAGCTTATAAAACAGGTTACAATGTTAATACTGAGAGCTCTCCATTATTGTTTTTGACGGAGGTCCATGTTTTATTCCCGGCTCTGCCAAGAAATTTAATTCTGGTCTATGGGTTGGAACGGGGTACACTCAGCCTCGCGAGGAAACACTGAGAAGAGATGGGTTCAATTCCCACCTCAGCCATCCAGGAAGTTGTTTTCTGTGGTTTCCCCACTTCTACTCCAGGCAAATGCTGGAAGGTTCCTAACTTAAGGTCACGGCCACAGCCTTCCCAATCCTCCAGTCTAGTCTGCACGCCTCTGTTTGTGAACAAGTCACCTCCATGATCCCCTATTAGCAGTTAGCACCGCGGCCTCCTCTGCTTCTACACCTCTACATTGAAATCGTTCAACACTGAATCTAACCATCGCCTCCTAGGTCTACCTCTACTTCTCTTACGCTCTACAGCCGAACTCATTAACCTCTTAACCTCCTCCCCCTTTCTCTTCACATGACCCCACCATCTGAGTCGGCTCATACGAACATCTGGCGTGTTGATTTCAA
Source organism: Meconema thalassinum (assembly GCA_946902985.2). Taxonomy (NCBI): domain Eukaryota; kingdom Metazoa; phylum Arthropoda; class Insecta; order Orthoptera; family Tettigoniidae; genus Meconema; species Meconema thalassinum. The sequence goes on from OX336391.1 coordinate 164,374,522, forward strand.
ACTTATCCAGTTTCTCTTCATTTACATACAACAATACTTAAATGTTCCGTCTATAAAAATAGTTTCTCTTTTACACAAGTATTTCAAATTTGATGCAGAAGAAAACATAATAATGTTATTCTCTCTGTCTTTTACCATAAGCATATTTTATTTTAGTCGGCCCCGTGGTGTTGGGATAGCGCGTCTGCCTCTCACCCGGACGCCCCGGGTTCGATTCCCGGCTCCGTCAGGGATTTTAGAAACTGACGTTAGGGCTGGAACGGGGTTCACTCAGCCAATATTAACGGCCGAGGGGACCCGATGCGCTGATCACGCGTCACCCCAATGTCGGCAGGGCAGCGGTCTCTTCGTAAGCCTAGGCCCTTCACGGGCTGTAGTGCCAGGAGTTATTATTATATTTTCTTCTAAGTTCGATCGAATGTCCATAATGGCTAGAGTATCATGAACTTCTTGCTTATTTTGAGGCAGAGGTGGTAAGTTTCTCAGTCGCAATATTATTTTAAATCCTCTCTATGCCATTTGATAGTAAATTATCAGACAAGTGCTTATGGGTAGCAAGTATATCCTTTCTCATTAACTTCGATGGCCGTTCACATATATTGTCACGTACATTTCTTTTTACACAGTTTGAAATAAATTCTTGATTAATCGTCGTACATTGTTCGTGATTGTGAGACCCACATAACAGAAAGTTACCACCATTTGTAAATAAATGGGCAGAACATTCCTTGACACCTCCACTGTTGGCCCCATTTTGACAACTCACAGTTATGAAATTTATAGTTTCCTATAATTCGCAATTCTCCAACTCTTTGACTGTACATGTATAACATGTTCGCTGCACTGATTATATCTACAGAAACCCCAGGGGGTCCAGGTGTATGTAGCTGTCAGTCAACTCATGACTTACAAACATTTCAGGAGAGGTTGCCTACCCCCACTCTCTTCCCAAACCCATTAGCGTGAGCTGACAGGACTATTAGGGTTTAACCTAATCAGCGGAGTTCGACCATCCCGAAACAGATGTTACACTCTGCACCCTCTTGTCTATATTCCTGGACAACTTTCACTTCTGTCATCTCGCACCCTCTTCATTCTCTAGGAAAGTGACCTTCGGAGCGCAATAAACTGCAGTATAGTGGAAAGACTGGACTAGTAACTTAGTTATTGAGGTTTCAATGGGCGGAACTACGAGGTCATCTGCCCCAAAAGACTGGACTCAGTACTTGTTCCTCCTTTATGTATTCTAATCTTTATCAATTAGTTTCCATAGCATAGAGCATTACTTGCGTTACTAACTTAAAATCACTGTCAATTTACAACAAAGCTTCCCAGCAATACGCTGAAATTGCACTTTTAGGCCTTTTAGGCACTAAAAATATATAATAGACACCAACGGGTTGAATAGGCATTTTAGGGCACTAATTGATAACTTTTCATAAAACGCAAAGATATCCCATTGCCTACTTTCCATCCATAAAGGAACAAAATATGCATTTGTCCTAAAATCCGAGTTCTAGTTATCAGACACCCAAGTACATGGGTGTGATGACGATAGATGTTCCAAGCCCCTAATACAAATTAACAACAACAACAACCACCTTCGCAAGCCAATGGTTAAGCTGAAAGAGATAACTATTCCCCTTATACACTTGCTTGTTTAAACGGCATTACCCTAATCCTATGATGGAGTGGTGCTGCTGTATTATCGAGCTTACAGGGCAAAGCGCGCTCAAAGGACACCTGGGGCACGTGGATTATGGAGCGTCGTGTTTATTGGTTCTCAATACCATCATCAGCACACTCCGATAATCGCATAATACGATAATTGATCTGATCCTCTTTTACGCAGTGCCCTGAAGTAAACAAAAGCTGTGAACGTGTTTTATGCTAAGTAGAGATTTTGTCTTAAGAATAAATGCTAAGGTTTTTAAATAGGCGATGCAAAATGTGACCACTATGTTATTGGCAGTGTCCACAATCTTTTTAAACCAGAAGAGAGCAGTAAAGACATCTGGTGACCATAGGAAGGAAGCCGACACGAAACGCTCGTATTTTACTTGGGCGGGACTGAGGTGTTTGCCGTGTCTTTTGGAGGGTTTCACCAAGTGCACCAAGTCAGACTCTTCAGCAGGCTCTTGGTGACAATGCCCGGACCACCCCTAGGGTAGTCGACCAAGCACTACGTTCCTTATATGCGAAGCGCATCGCAATTCATTACTGCGAGAGCTTGAGGCTCTCAGCCTGGAAGTGATTTTCCGAGGTTTCCCACTTCTACTCCAGGCAAATGCCTGAATGGTTCCTAATTTAAAGCCACGGCCGCCCCCTTCTCAATCCTCACCTGAATTACAAATGCACACACAATCACAATAACACAGTTTCTCCCCCTACCTCGGCATCCAGCTGGTTTCCCTTCGGCATCGTGAAGTTGAAACACCTCGTACTACTGTATAAGGCATCCAACGTTTAGAATGAAGCACTGGTTAGATAGGGATATTCTTCTCTCTTTCTGTTGCACGTGAAACATGTATGATGCTGTCATTTTCTAGCAATCCACTGTTGCCATATCAGTCGAAAATGTTTCTTTGTCCAAAAACAGCATATTCGGGTAGAAATAGCCTATGTTGTGCCGATCTTTCTTGTCCTAGGCTATATTAGAACTACGTAAACTCGATAGAAATACTAGAAAAATTAGATATCCATAATTTTGAAAAACGATTAACTGTGTCCCCTTTTTAGTAAAATCGATCGTATATCATGTTGCATTGACTTTGAGGTGTCTATTTTCCACACAAGTGTAGCTAAATATGCCATCTTGATGATGCATTATTGACATATTTTATACTTAAATTTTTCATGTAGGTAAAACTTCTGAATATTCTCTCATAACCGCAAGCCTCCGTGGCTTAGGCGGCAGCACGCCGGCCTCCCACCGCTGGGTCCGTGGTTCAAATCCCGGTCACTCCATGTGAGATCTGTGCTGGACAGAACGGAGGCAGACAGGTTTTTCTCCGGGTACTCCGGGTACCCTGTCAAACTTTCATTCCAGCAACACTCTCCACTATCATTTCATTTCATCTGTCATTCATTTAATCATTGCCCCAGAGGAGTGCGTCAGGCCTCGGCAGTCGGCACAGTTCATATCCTCGCCGCTAGATGGGGGCTTCATTCATTCCATTCCTGACCCGGTCGGAGACTGGAAGCAGGCTGTGGATTTTCATTCTCTCATAACCGCATAGCAGCAATGAAAAAGTTCGTATGCTGCCAACTTTTATATTTTTAAAGTTATCCTATGTCATGTCAATTTGAGAGTTGTAGAGGTAAGTTGGAAGAAGTTTTCTAGGTTTAATTGTTTACACAGGCCGGGCTGTTCATTGACCGCGCATTACTGTATATGAATGAAGTTTAGAGGGACAGCGCTGGGTGCAGCTTACTACTCACAGCTTTATTATTGTGCCATCCGAGCAAGTATTTCGATTGTTTTGTGAAAAGAAAGACCATATGACTTCATAAATTCTTGGCAAAGGTGGGAATCGAACCCCGGACCTCTGGGGTGGCAGCCAACAACGCTATCCACTGACAAAACTTCCAGCCCGTGATGAGTGTGTGTAATTCAGACCAAGGGATAAAGGCGATAGCCCACAATGGTTGTTTGAGAGGAAGTGGTTGATGCCCGGGGCTGTGCTGTGGAGGCCTTTGAGCTGACGTGAGAAAGCAGTTCCATTTCATCTCGCTTTAGAGGGTTCAGCTCTTTGTAGGCTGCGCTGTATCCAGTCGAGCGCCCCAACACTTCACTGAACTGCTAATGTCTGCAGAGTGAACGGTTCTGAACAGCGTAGCCAAGCTCCACGTCTCTAATGGGGAGCTGCTGAAGCTTCAGAGTTACGAGGTTTGAATCCCGGCACAGGCAATGGCCAAATGTCGCGATAGTCCCAGGACACCTACCACATTTCTTAGCCCTAACAATCACGGTTCCACTCACTACAACTACTGCTACATATCGCCATTGATTGCCAGGGCCCTGGGTTCGATTCCCGGCCGGGTCGTGGGATTTTTATAGGGGTTGGTTACTTTCTCTGTGTGTCAGTGACGTCGCAATCATTTATTTTATCCCCATCCCTACGAACAGGATGGCTATGGGCATCAACCTAATTATTCGTACCTGCCTCAACGGAGTTAACACGCCATTCTTCTTCTTATTATTATTATTATTACTATTATTATTATTATTATTAGGGTAATAATAATACTGCATTAATAATAATAATAATAATAATACATTTTTTATTTTTTATTAGCGTATGGTTTTTAGTACCGGGAGTGTCCGAGGATATGTTCGGCTCGCCTGAGTTTGTAGCTACTTCTATGTGAGGGGTGAGCTACTTCTATGTGGGGGGTGAGCTACAATTACCGTCGCGTGTGGAGTGTTGTCTGGGAAGGAAAGTGTGAATGTAAGGACGAGGAATTGGAAGGTTGTGGCTGTGACCTATAGTTAGGAACCAACCCCGGCATATGCCTGGAAGGAAGATGGGAAACCATAGAAGACCATCTTCAAGGTTGCCGGCGGGGGGATTCGAACCTCCTCGCCTCTCGGATGTGAGCGACTGCCTGCAGCCATGCCAGAACGACCACGGCTAACTCACCCGGTATATTACAACTTATGTAGGATTTCACGGCAGGCGTTCATGGCCGAACTGCTGTCGACTGCTGACGAACGGAAAGAGTGGACCCTAGATAATGCCGAACGAATTCTTCGGTGAAACGTCGGGGGCAGACATCCTGCCTGGATCACGGCCTACAAGCCTGGGTAACTTGTACATAATGTTATTGGTTTGACGTCCCTTTTAACTACTGCAGCTTTTAGAAACGCCGGGGTGCCCGTGATTTGCTCTGAAGGTGCTTCAACGTGCCAGGAATTCTACTAACACGGCTCCCTCGCATTTGACCACCCTCAAATGCCAACTGACTGCGATGTTGGTCAATTCATCGCTCTGCTTCCATTTCAGGAGAGATAGCCTACCTACACTCCCTTCCCTAATCCATTAGCGAGAGCTGACTTGATTCGTTTGGTTTAATCCCATTAGTGCAGCTCGACATTTCCTAGTTGTATTGACTCAATTACCGCAACATAACCTGAAATAAAGTAAATGATACATAACCTGCCAAATCTACGAACATGATGCCGTGTGTGGGTGTGGAATTTGTCTGATAATGTGTTACTGTGGTGTGAAACTGTAGCCATGTAGGGCTAGGATTGTATTGGGACTTATATCTCCAATCGCGCAGATACCTCATCTAAAAGCTGGTTGATTCCTCAGTTTAGGGGCTGCGACAACGTGGTCATGCAGCCCCGTGTACTTTGGGTGTGGGTAGAATCTGTCTGATAACCGTTGCTATTCGTGATGGCTGTATTAGTGTGTGTTATCTGTAAATCAGGCAGGGACTGCAGACGATCAATTTCAAGTAGTTCCTACTTTTGCTATCAAATGCTACTGTCAACGATACCTAGGCTCAAACTTGGCTACTAGATGCCACCGTAACCGGCACCTAGCGGTGAACGTTGGAACTTATAGATCGTTAATCAAATCTAACCTACAAATTTAGGTTCACACAAGTCTAGTTAGTGGAGGGTTCTTTTACATGCCATAAATCTATGACATGGGCCCGCCGACTTTACTTTTCACGCTCTAATAACCTCCGACGACTACGGCTGGTTTTGAACCCGCGATCTTGGGCATAGAAGCTCGGCTTTCTACCAACTACCCCACCGAAGCCGCCTATATCTAAAACTGTGATAATGCAAAGCTTTGGCTTTAACGTTCCTTGTAGGCCTATCTGCTGTGGCTTGAAAGACGCTGAGGTGCCGTTATTTTTCCCTAGAAGGGAACCTTAAACGTTCCAGTGTTCTAAAAGAAAGGAAACTTGCAGCTTTACGTGACTATTAATCTCGAGATCAATGACCCATGAGACCTCCTTTTTTACGTGTAATCCGAATCACCGGATGTGACATGCATTAACCGGGGATCTTAGTGAGAGGTAGGCAGCTAACCACAGCGCCATCACGTCCTCATCTACTTGAATGTAAACTGTCATTCAATCCCGCCACTTTTGGTAGAAGAAAGCGATTCTCTGAGGCTGTGCGTGCCACTAGCGCCCGTATCTTCAAGGTTCAGAGGGCGATAAGCGCATCTCATAACTTCCGGTCCTCCAGCTTCCACTCATGGTGCATTATCTGCTCTGTAATTCCATCTCGTCACACGGAGGATCGTGTTATACTCGGCGATCGAATTTTTTCGTAAAACACTCCTCTTTTTCCTTTTCTTCTGTACAGTTGATGATTATGATAGTTGTTGTTTTAAGGGGCCTAACATCTAGGTTATCGGCCTCTGATGGTCTGGGTGTTAGCGAAATGACAATGAAATGGAAACCAGAACGAACATTGAGACTGAAAATACTTACAAAATGAAACTCAATTTCAAACGACTCACAAAATAGAGAGTGGTAATACTTACAAAAGGGACTTTAGAAGGAAAATACTCACAAAAGGAATGGAATGATAAATACGCACAAAATGTGGTTTAGGTTCAAAATACGTACAAAATGAAATGTATAGTCGAAATACTTACAAAATGCAAATGAGATTGAAAGTACGTACAAAATGCAATTGAGGTTCAAAATATTTACAAAATTCAATTGAAATTGAAAATACAAAATGCTATTTAGATTGAAAAACGCGCATTTCAGATCCAAAATACTCACAAAGTGCGATTGAAATTCAAAATGCTTACAAAATGCAATTGAAATTCAAAATGCTTACAAAATGTATGATAGATTCAAACTACTCACTTGGATGGACAATACTTACAAACTGTAATTTAGATTCCAAATACCTACAAATTGCAATTGACAATCAAAATACTTACAAAATGCCCACAATACAAAATCAAATTTAGATTGAAAATACTTGTAAAAAGCGGTTTAGGTTGAAAATACTTACAAAATGCAATTGAAATTCAAAATACTCACAAAAGTCCCAGCCCCTATATTAAAAAACTTACTAAAAGGCAATTTAGATTGTCAATCCTTACAAAATGCAATTGAGGTTGAAATTACTCGCAAAATGCAATTTAGATCGAAAAGACTTACAAAATGCAACGTAGATTGAAAATGCCTACAAAATGGAGTGTAGATACAAAAAATTCGCTAAATGGAATATACATACATGGGGAGCCAATTAACAAAAACAGTGCGGGAATCTTAAAGTGAAAAGGAAATACAATGAAGAGAAAACAAGAGGTCTGACCCCTCGAAGAAGGAGGGATCAGAAAAGATGAGACAGGGCCAATTAAGGCGGGAAAGTGAAAGACTCCCTAGGCCTCGGATACCCTAATACCATCGGGGTCGGAAAAGAACAAGAGTTGACCAAGGGAGGTCGACAGGAAAGAAGACGGAGAGGAGCCCGGCACAAATAAGTGGAAGCATTGCCGGACTCAGCTGGGGACCCGTGGTCGCCAACTCACGTCTCACTAGAGTATGGTTTATATAATCAGTGGTAGATACGAAATGTATTCAAAATTTGGCAATTAGGTTTTGTAACTTTTAAATGTGCAGCAGTTTGCTAATTTGACTCAAAATGATAATTTTTCCTTTCCAGACAAACAAATTTCTGGTTTTCTGAAGAATTTTTGTTTTCAAGTGGAGTACTGCATTTCCTTGTGAAATATGAGGAATGTTTAAAATATTTACTGCTTGGTAAAAAGAAACCATTTCTGTCTTGTTTTGACTAATGTATAGTCGAAGTTACATTGCTTTGAGGAGCATTTCTTGACCGCAGCTATGCTGTCAACATTGACTACCTTCGTAACCAGACCACCTCGTGGTGTAGTGACTAGCATTCTTAGCTGTCACTCTGGAGATCCGGCTTTGATTCCCGGATCTGCCAAGAAACTTATTCTTGTCTGAGGGCTGGAACGGAGTACACTCAGCCTCGTGAGGCAAAACTGAGGAGAGACAGGTCGATTCCTACCTCAGCCATCATCGAAGTGGATTTCCGTGGCTTCCCACTTCTACTCCAGGCAAATGCCGGGATGCTCCTTAACTTGAGGCCACGGCTGCTTCCTTTCCAATCCTCATCTGAATTTCGAATGCACACACGAGTAGTGATCACAATAACACAGGTTATCGGACAAGAAGTATGGACACACAAATACATGGGGTGGGGGTACCAAGCCCCGAATAGGAACAATAGTGGATAGAAGATAAACTTGTGCAGTGAGGAGAACGGAGACTTGCGGAGACCACGTCCTTCAATTTCTAGACAAACATTGCACCAACTTAGAGAGTTTTGGTACACTCGCTGTAATTGATCCTCACTGATATTTAGTAACAGTGCAGTTACTTCGTTCTCGAGAGCCTCCCGAGTACGCGGATTGTTTCCTATACCAAGCTTCACTGTGCTCGGTTGGTTAAATCGCGAGGAAAGTATATTTAAATGTTTCAACTCTGCTTGGCCGCCATGTTCGTGTTGTACTTAACAGATTTTTGAGTGTCACATATGGTTAACTTCTAGTAGCCTAGTGCCCTTTATCGCCTTACAAAATTTCAGGGTGATATCGGTAATAGTTTCGAAGATATAGAATGTCGGTGAAATATTGGTGAGATGTAATAAAAATTTGAAGGGCACGGTCGGGGTTGGAGAAAATAGTATTATGACATTTTCGAGTTCAATTGAAATCGCTCCAGCCGTTTACATTTTATTAGGGTGGGACACACAGACATACGCATACACACACTCACGGACAAAAGGTGATCTCATAAATGAAAATAGGCTAAAATTCGCACGGTGCTGAAACTTACGAATACATCTTCTTTTTGAGAAAATAAGTTTCCACTAGGAAAATGTGTTATTTTGTTCCATATCTAACAATGTTCACGAGATATGAGACAGCCTATAGTACTTCTCCACAAGTCCCGCGCTTATGTTATCGCTAAATGCTAGTCAAGTGACGGTGAATATCACTCTCCGCCCGCTACAAAGGCAAGCAAAGCAAAGGGAAGGCCCTCAGTGTAGTAATTGTAATGTATTAATAGCGAAGTGCAACTACCTTACAAAGTGTGCACGCTACCTGACGGGCTCTTGACCTGCACGCACGCCACAACCACGGCTTTCACAGTCAATCTCCTGGCGGTGTTGTGCGAACCGCAGCATCCTCCAGGTGTCTTCCGCATTGCCTCCGGGGTTAACCATCACTTTCCGGTGTCCTTTCCCTCCAGCTATCAATAATAATAATAACGTCATCAAGCCTGAAGCACAATATGCTTCTGAAACGCTGATTATTGGGGGAAGATCATTAACTAAAGATGTGGAAAAGCAAGAAAGGAAAATCCTAAGAATTTCTTTGGACCAGTCTGTACAGGGGGAATCTGTATGAAAAGAAAATCCCAAGACTTATACCAGCACTCGGAGAAAACCTCAGGCACATTTAGGAAAAGGCGATTGAAATTTTACGGGCATATCTTCAGGATGGGCAATCAGAGACTGACCAAAAGGATTCTTAACCTTGCCCTGTCAATGAAAGTTAAATGAATATGGAAAAGATCTTCAGGAAATAGGCATCACAGATGACAGAGCTAAGTTCAGAGAATTAGTCGATAACCACCGCTTTGCAGACCATCCAAGCACCATCACCAACAAAATGTGGTCAGAAGATCGCAAGAGAAGCCACAGCGAGAAGATGAAGAGATTTTGGGAGAAGAGAAAGGCAATGGCATCAACTAAATAAATTCAATCGCGCTCCTTAGTCGGGCATGACGAAGAAAGAAAGAAAGAAAGAAAGAAAGAAAGAAAGAAAGATAACGCCATCACGATTAACCAACAGCATTTTCACTTTTCTCCAAGAGTAAAAGACAAAGGGAGCCGGGCTCAGTGAGATACAAAATGATCTGCACGAGATTGGGATCTCATGTGAAGATATCCAGGAGCGTGACCATCTTAAGAGAAAACGGACGGCAGGGTTTTCTTCGACTCGATCACTGAAATCGTTACTTCTCGGCTTCCTTTGGCTAGCATTCTTGGCTGTCACACCGATGACCCGGGATCAATTCCTGGCTCTGCAAATAAATTTCATTCTGGTGCGAGGACTGAGAAGAGGAGGGTGCGATTCCTACACAAGCCATTTTGGGAGTGGTTTTCCGTGATTTCCCACTTCTAATCCAGGCAAATGCTGGGATGGTTCCTAACTTTAAGGTCACGGCCGCCTCCTTCCCAATCCTCATCTGAATCACAAATATACACACTAATACACCCATCACATAACACAGGTTATCGGACAAAATAATAAATACATACATACAGGGAGTCCGGGAATGTTCTCCGCAGTGGCTACGTACATCTGCGAGTGGTTGCGTCATCAGTTTAGTTGGCAGCACAGTGTCCTTGATAGGGTGAAGACCACATGTGAGGGCTGTGGAAATCGTCAGTGCGTATTGTTAGATTATTGGAAGAGTGCAACAGTATGTTATGAATGGCTGTGGTGAGTATAAAGTTTACTGTTTCTTTGTTATGATACAAGCGACAGCCAGTGCTGCCAACGTAACTGGTGACGTAATCTCTCGCAGCAGCTTGTAGGCACTGCGGAGAACATTCCCGGACTCCCTGTACATACACTCCCAAGTACACTGGGCTACAATGCCAGTAAATCAATCAACAATAACAACAAACATCAAAGCCTGAAGAATGAGACAGTCGGAATGACGAAGTTCATAGATGGCCGATTGGAATTGAATGAAATGAATGAAATGAATGAATGAAAGATAGAATGAATGAATGAATAATACAGTACAATAAAGGTTTTGTTGAAAACTCGGGATGTGATTGTTTTATTATTAGATCAGTCAATTCAGCTGTTACAGTAAGTTGAATAGGATATATTTTAGTTTCTTAATCGAGGATTTCAGGGTGGAATGAGAAACAGGTCGGGAGATCGTGGCGGTTTGTAGTTCATACTTACAGGGTGAAAGCTGGAAGCCATCTCAATATCTTACTGGTCTGCCTCGTTGTTAGCACTCTTGGCTGTCACCGTGGAGGCCCGGGTTCGATTCCCGGCTCTACCAAGAAATTTACTTCTGGTCTGAGAGCTGGAACGGGCTACACTCAGCCTCGTGAGGTAAAACTGAGGCGGGTTCAATTACTACCTCAGACATCCTGAAGTGGTTTCCCACTTCTATGAATTTATACCCTGCGATATCGTGGCCATGTAGCCCCGTGTAGTTGGGTGTGTGTTGACTGAAAACTATAAATTGATAATTTGTATAGGCAGCACTGATAAAATGGCTTCAAAACTTCACATATTCCCCACCTCTATTCCAGGAAAATGTAGGGATGGTACCTAACTGAGACCACGGCCGCTTCCTACCCACATCCTACCTCGATTGCAAGTACACGCACTAGTTCAGATATAACAGTAACACAGATTATCAGACACCATCTATACACACCCAAGTACACGATGTCACAAAGCCCTTAAAGAGTCAACAACACCTCCATTCTCGTAGTGGGAGGAATTATTTATTTACTTATTTATTTATTTAATGTTTTATTTCTTTATTTGTTTGTTTGTGTATTTATTGATTGATTTCCACGGCGTAGTTGGTAGCATGCTGAGCTTCTATGCCCAAGATCGCGGGTTCAAACCCGACCGAAGTCGTCGGATTTTTTAAGAACTTTAAAAATCCCTCAGTATGTCTTCCTTCGGAGGGGAAGTAAAGCCGGCGGCCCCATGTCATAGATTTATGGAATGTTAAAGAACCTTCCACTAATTACACCTGTGTGAAGCTAAATTAATATAGGTTAAATATTTGACTAACGTTCTTGGGTTCCTACATTCGTCGTCAGGAGCCGACTGCGGTGGCATCTGGTAACTAATTTCTGAACTACTTGGTCGTTGACGGTGGCGTTTGGCGGCAAAAGTAGAAACTACTTGAAAATTATCGTCTGCAGTCCTTACTTGAATTAAAACAGATACACACACTAATACAGTCATCACGATTAACACCGGTTATCAGGCAGATTCTACACATACCCAAAGTACACGGGGCTACATGACCGCATTGTCGCAGCCCCTAAACTGAGGAACCAACCAACTAACCGATTTCCACGGCTACACTTAAAGCTCCTTTACAGCAGCACCCTACATACAATAAGATTAGAGCTTATAAACATTTATTTATTTATTTATTTATCGTATGGCTTTTAGTGCCGGGAGTGTCCGAGGACATGTTCGGCTCGCCTGAGTCTGTAGCTGCTTCCAGCGGACACCCTAAAGGGCGAGCTACAAGTTCCGTTCAATTTCAAGTAGTTCCAACTTTCGCCACCAGATATCAATGATACCTAGTGGTGAACGTTGGAACTTTGATAGAGCGTTCTGACGAAATCTAACCTAACAAATTTTGCTTTACACAAGTTTAGTCTGTGAAAGGATCTTTAACATGCCATAAATCTATGACATGGGACCGCCGGCTTTACTTCCCCTCCGAAGGAAGGCATACTGAAGGATTTTTAACCCTCTTAAAAAATCCGACGACTTCGGCCGGGTTTGAACCCGCTATCTTGGGCATAGCAGTTCAGTATGCTACCGACTACATTTCGCTAACATTGAGCATATAAATAATAATAGTTTAACAATGATTGTAACAATAAGACAGTAGTAATACAATATTATTATTAATATTAATAATAATAATAATAATAATAATAATAATAATAATAATAATAATAATAATAATGGAAAAACTATAGGCTATACAAAAGAGTTCATACAGACACAGTATCAGACCGAAAAACAAGCACCATATAGGCCTACAAGAAAGGATAATAACGTATGTAGGCTGTCAGCTATTAATTGTCCCGAGATAGAGCAGCTGAAGTGCACCCCCAAATCATTTTATTTGGCATTAACACTAGCAATGGCTAATCCTTCGCAATATCAATAGCTAATTTGCCAGTCACGCGTAGGTGAAATTGGTCCCTGGTCCGGGATGATTGCTGGGTTGTCACCATGATTCAAACACGCGCTGTAATCGGAACACCGCTTTAACCCCGCTTACGCTGCGGCCCCTGGTAATGATTTGTGTCGTCGCTCACTGCCAGCAAAGTGGCACAGGCTATGTACAGCAGCGAGATTACACGATGTGCTCTTAGTGTCATTTATAAAACAAGTCTCATTTCTAGACATTATGCATGGGTGTGAAAGTCCTATTATACAGACTTCATATATGGTTCTAAAAAATGCATAATTAAAACTTTGTTTTAGCATTTTGGGTGATTTTGTGACGGTAAGAACTAAATAATCAAATTCGGATCGCGCACGTTTCTAAAATAAATCGCTTTCTTATTTCTCTCTGTCTAGAGACAGATGACCTCGCTGCTTCACCCCTTAAAGCAACAATAATAAATATAGCTAACTGTATATCTCTCTATATAAGCTGTCCGGTATATTACTTTTAGTTTCCAGGATATAACTGATAGCAGTTCGGGAAATCAAGTCACTCTTGTACTTGTGTTAATATTAGATCACACCATGATTCATATTACAATTGAATCTGTCGGAGCTGAATAGCATTAAGTCAAAAATGGTCATTTAAAGAATTATAAGGTGCGTTCAAAAAGTAACGAGCCGGAGGCATAATTACAGAAACCAGTACCTGTATGTTAGAAGTATTGGCCCTGGCTGTTAAGGCACTTGTCCCACTGTGACACGAGGCGGTGAATGGCTGTCTCATAAAATTCCCTGGGCTGCGATGTGAACCAGTTCCGCACGTACAGCTGAAAGTCGGCGTCCGAGGTGAATCGTTGGGCCCGCAGAGCCCTTTACAGGGGACCAAACATGGCGTAATCACAGGGAGAGAGGTCTGAACTGTATGGAGGGTGACCGAGAACCTCCCATTTGAATTTCTGCAGGAGTGCCGCGACTGTGTTGGCCGTATGAGGTCGTGCATTGTCGTGGAGCGACCACGGCGGCTATGGCGTTCACTGTCACTCGGCGGTCCTGGGTAATGAGTGCATCAACCAGCTGGACGTTGTCATCGGCAATGCAGGAGGGTGCCCCAGACCGGGCATCATCGGCTAACGACACCCCGCCCTTCCCTGAAGCGCTTGTGCCACTCCTTGACCCTTGCAAGGGACATGCAGTGTTCGCCGTACACATGTGACATTCGGCGATGAATGTCCGTTCCCTTGCTGTCAGAAACCAAACAACACCTCTTTGCTCTTCGGTTGACGCCTCCATGTCACTGTTTGCAGTGCGACTGGCAGCGTTGGACGATTGATGCATGCTGCTGCTGCTCGCTTTGTATCGTCACGTGACGTGCACGCGTGCCCTCTAGCGACGGGCTGTGACGTTCCACGCTCTGGTCGGAACCACACCTCGTTACACACGCCACGATTAGCTGATGTAGTCACCGGTTTCCGTATTCCAGCCTCCAGCTCGTTACTTTTTTGAACGCACCTTATAGTATTCTGAAGTATTGACCCAAGGGCCTTGGAACGGCATAGGATACAATTAATTTAGCTTTCTGTTTAAGCCAGAAACCACTGCTGCATGTAGTGCGAACAGAGGAGAAAAGCTTTAAATCAATGACTTGCTGCCTTTCAGTACCGTATTCCGTACTTAATGTTGGCCGCACTGCACGATTCCCGCGTCATACAGTGCTATTGTAAATTACATTTGTACAGGGTTTAGGTGGTACTTATGTTACAATCCATTTTTAAATAAAATAGCATGTGAAATATTCATTCTGGATGGCTTTATACCACACTAAACTGACCACGGAGTTGAAAGGCATTAAGTCACGTTCCCAAAATTGATTTGAAAAATATGTTTGTTAAATTAAAATTGATATCCGCTAACTAATGCTAACTGTTCTGTCAATGACGTTTTATCTGTCTCCCGAAAAGTAGTGAAAACTGACTTAATACTCCTGCCGATTCAATTGTAGTCTCTTAATGTTGAAAACACTTGTTAGCAGACAGACAGTTTGTGTGCTGTATGTATATAATTTTATTTTATTTTATCGCCCTTTAAATGGAGAGAGCTGCATAAAGAGGCTCTTTGCCTTAGTGGCCTGTACATGAGCCACAATAAGTTTAATTATCTCTTTGTTCTGTGGCTTGCAGCTTATGTCTGTCTGAATGGAGAGCGAGGAATGCACATACCGTGCACGATATAACGCTCATTCGTTACAATATACTGGGAGGTCTTGGAATCAGGGTTGGCAGTAATTACACCTATTATTGCTCTGTATCTGTTAGTATTTCACTCACGTTCTAGTTGAAGGTAGCAAGGGTCCATAATTCTAGTCCAGTGTGAGCCGTCTTGCTAATTTAGCCACTTGGCCGCTAGATCTAGCTACTTTTAAAATATATTTCATCGCAAAACATTGCAGCGTTTCTCTTCTTCGTGTCATTTTGTTTCGGAACTTCGTGATCAGCAATCCCGTGTACTTGGCTGTGTGTGAAATTTGTCTGACAACCTTTGTTATTGTGGTGATTCTGCAAGTATCAGTAACTCAATTTATCAGCGTCTAATGTTTGGGTAGGTGCCCCTAGGTATTAAATAAGGGATCGAGTTAGTAAACGACGAACAAACCATCGCATCGATAACAATGTACGCGAAAACGACGCAAGTTCGTACTTCTGCTCTCACCGACTCACAAAAGGGCGTGCAGTAAATTGTATTTTGATTTTCAAATACAGTAACTTCAAGTAACATTAAATTATAGTACCATCCATGCTAAGTATCGTCTACAATAAAACTTCCAACTCAAATTTTCCCCGTTGTGACGTTTTGTGGCATCTTGAAAATTCCCCTGTCACTAATTAGAAACAAAATGACTTAATTGGGGATATATAGCCTTCACACACACACAAAAAAAAAAAAAAAAACAAAAAAAAAAAAAAACTCGTCGACATTTGATCGGATACGCACCAATACTTTATACCCCTTACGTCGTGTCAGTGTATTGCTATCGCACCCGATATCATTGCTGATCGATAACCCGCCTTTTAAGTTGTTAGTAAAAACACTAGCAGCTGTCTGTTGTCCAACCCCCCCAGGGGCTCACATCTAGTGGGACGTGGGTTGGCGACCACGGGACCCCAGCTGAGTCCGGTATTGCTTCCACTTACTTGTGCCGGGCTCCTCTCTGTTATATTTCCTTTCGGCCTCCCTTGGTCAACTCTTGTTCTCTTCCGACCCCGACGGTATTAGTGTATCCGAGGCCTAGGGAGTCTCTTCCTTTCCCGCCTTAATTGGCCCTTCTCTCATCTTTCCTGATGCCCAATTCTTCTAGGAATCAGCCTTCTTGTTTTCTTTTCATTATAGTTCCTTTCCTCTTTAAGATTCCCTTCTTGTTTTTGTGAATTGGATCCCCGTGTCTCTAAATTACATTTTGTTAGTATTTTGAATCTCAACCACATTTTGTAAGTTTTTTCAATCTACATTGCATTTTGTAAGTATTTTCGATCTAAACTCCATTTTGTAAGTATTTTTAATCAAAATTGCATTTTGTCAGTAGGCTACAGTATTTTGAATCGCGGGCTTCCACATTTTGTCAGTAGGCTACAGTGTTTTGAATCGCGGGCTTCCACATTTTGTGAGTGTTTTGAATCTCCTGTACATTTTGTAAGCATTTTAAATTTAAATTGCATTTTTAAGTATTTTGAATTTCAAGTGCACTTTGTGAGTATTTTGAATTTGAACCGGCCTTTTTCAATCTCACTTGCATTGTGTATTTTCAATTTCAGTTGCATTTTGTAAGTATTTTGAACCTCAACTTCAATTTGTACGTAATTTCAATTTCAATTGCATTTAGTAAATATTTTGAATTTCAATTGCATTTTGTTGAGTATTTCGAATCTACATTGCATTTTGTAAGTAATTTGAACCTAAACTACATTTTATGAGTATTTTTCAATCTAAATTCCTTTGATGAGTATTTTCCTTCTTAATTACCTTTACCTTTGATAAGTATTTCCACTCTACATTTTGTGAGCCATTTCAATCTGAGTTCCATTTTGTAAGTATTTTCAGTCCAGCTTGATTTTCATTATGGCTACCATTTCATTGCCATTTTCACTATCACCCAGACCATTAGGGGCCGATAACCCAGATGTTAGGCCCCTTAAAACAACAATTATCATCATTAATTTCGAATTATTGGTCTGTGATGCGCTGCATTACGTTACATCTGGAAAGTGACAAGGTATATTGGTTTGATTACAGATACAGTATGTCGCGAAGGTAGCAAATCATGGCTGGCAGTCTCATATCGTCGTATTACTCTTCTATTTACCTTGCTGTCGTCCATTGTTTTCTTGACTCGTCACGGCACGGTCACAAGTCGTCATCCAGCTTGTTTTACCCAATCGTTGATCCCGTGTAAAGATAATCCCACTACGTTCTTCAGTTGGTATTATTTCATCTCGAACCCTCCAAGTGACGGCTTGTAAATCGTGCAGATGTTATCGTAGTATTTTACGTTGAATTGAATTCGCGTCTTCAATTTATGCTCGTGTAGACGATAATTAATATGTGAGTTAGGTTTGGTATCTCCGACATTATCATGAAACTTGATTAGACTGTGGGCGTGCTAGAACGTGGTATGAACTAGTGTTTTATGGTTACCCACTGGAGGCTTCGTGAAAATTAAAACTCACTTGATGAGGGCGTTTCCGTTGGAGCATGATTTTACATAAGCTACGGCACACCTACAGAGTGCAAAATGCGTGAAGGATACACGGATCTGTGTGTTCCTTCTTTGGTGATCAACAGGCAACAGGCTTTAAATTATCACTGTCAGTGTTGAATCCTGTCGCTCTCCTTGGAGGGTGTCATAGGCTTCAGATTTTTGAATAAAACCGGTCCCAATATATTTATTATTTTAAAATCAACCAGCCGCTACACCAAGAGGAGGCCACGCTAATATATTCTTCACAATAACACAGGTTGTCAGACTAAACATTACGCACACACACCCGAGCACACGGGGCTTAATAACCACGATGTCGGAGCCCCTCAAATGAAACAACAACAACAACAATTACAGTGAATGTTTGTTACATTACACCACCTCTGGCGCTCTACGATGTCATTTGTTTATTTTCAAATTGAATATTGTTGTACATTGCAAGCTAACAGTTATCAAAAGGGACGATTATTTGAATTCTTTTATGATAATAATACTCGTATTAAATAGCCTATCTTTACAAATAGATTTATTTTTTATTTTTTAGGAGAGCAAGATCTTAGTAATTTCTGGGGGATTTTCCCCCGGGTCACCCCCTCGATTCATCACTGATCATTGTTATACCAAGCAGCGTTGCCTAGCGCGAGGACTCACGCCCTATGACTGCAAAGCGTTCAAGTCCTTCAGTATGCCTTCCTTGGGAGGGGAAGTAAAGCCGGTGGGCCGATGTCATGCTATAGATTTATGGCACGTAAAATAACCTACCACTGCAATTGGTAGTGTGTTATATTTGGCTAGTTAGAAACGCCCTATCAAGTTACTTCCCGAGGGGCTCACATCTTGTAGGACGAGGGTTGGCGACCACGGGACCCCAGCTGAGTCCGTCATTGCTTCCACTTACTTGTGCCGGGCTCCTCTCCGTCTTCTTTCCTGCCGATCTCCCTTGGTCAACTCTTGTCCTTTTCCGACCCCGACGGTATTAGGTATCCGAGGCCTAGGGAGTTTTTCACTTTGCGCCTTAATTGGCCCTAGTCTCATCTTTCCTGATCCCTCCTTCTTCGAGGGGTCAGACCTCTTGTTTATCTTTTCCTGATATCTCCTTTTCTCTTTCAAGTTCCCGCACTGTTTTTGTTACTTGGCTCCCCATGTATCTAAATTCCCTTTAGCGATTTTTAGCCTATTATCAATTTTGAAAAAATAGGCTTATGAGATCACCTTTTGTCCGTGTGTGTGTGTGCGTGTGTGTGTGTGTGTGTGTGTGTGTGGTGTGTGTGTGTGTGTGTCCCTAATAAATTCTAAACGGCTGGAGCGATTTCAATAAAACTCGGTAAGTTCATAGCACTATTCCGGGCGACCCCGACCGTGCCCTTCAAATTTTGTTACGTCTCACCAATCCAACATGTCGGCTGTGCGAAATATTACACCAGCATTCAATATCTCCGAAACTATTATCGATATCACCCTGGAATTTTTTACGGTGATAAAGGGAACTAGACTACTAGAAGTTCACATATGTGACTATTGAAAAACTGGTAACTACAAAACCAACATGGCGGCCAAGCAAAGTTGCGACGTTTAAATAGACGTTTCTCGCGATTTAACCAAACAAACGCTATAAAACTTGGTACAGTATATGTTTATACACATTGTAATGCACCGACATCTAACTTCGTTCAATTGTTTACATAACCACAAGATGGCGGCTGTGCGGAATATTTCAACGGCATTCTATATCTCTGAAACTATTAGCGGTATCACCCTGAAATTTTGTACGGAGATAAAGGGCACTACTGGAAGTTCATCTATAAGATTTTCAAAAACCGGTAAACTACAAAACGAACATGGCGGCCAAGCGAATTTGAAAATTTAAATAGACCTTTCTCGCGATTTAATGTTCCAAACGCAATGAAACTTGGTACAGGAAATGTTTATACACATTGTAATGCACTGGTATCTAATTTATTTTAATTGTTTACATAACCTCAAGATGGCGGCTGTGTGAATTTTAAAATTACGTTTTTATTTCTTGTGTCGTAATCATGCGATCGAAGTGAAAAATTGAATAATGAACCTACGCAATAATTTTCCTTTATTGGTACATGACTCTATGGCCTATACATTTAACAATCCAAAATGGCGACCATCCGAAATATTTAGACGGCTCTGAATATCTGCGAATCTATTATAGCAATCAAGCTGAATATTTTTGTGTTCATAGGGGCTATGAACATAAGTTCACCTATAGGACTTTAAATAACCTGGTGATCACACATCCAACATGGCGGCGACGCGAAGTATAAATATTCACATGGGCGTTTCTCGCAATTTAACCATCCGAGTGTAGTGAAACTTGGTACAATAAATCCTTATACGAATGTTAATCCACTGGCATCTAATTTTTTCAATTGTTTCCATAACCACAAAATGGCAGCTGTGCGAAATTTTAAAATCTCGTTGTTACTTCTTGTGTCCTAATCATGCGATTGAAGTTTGAATGCTACACGTACACAATAGTCTTAATGTAACAGTACATAACTCTAGGACCTACATATATAAAGTCCAACATGGCGACCATCCGAAATATTTAGTCTTGTTCTCAATATCTACGAATCTATTACAGCAAACAAACTGAAATTTTGTATGTTGATAGTGGCAATTAACATAAGTAGCATATATGAAAATAGGCTGTATAGTTCTTTACGGAACTACTTGTTTTTCATCTACACTACATGTTGTGGGTATTTTTAATCTACGTTGCATTTTGTAAGTTTTTTCGATCTAAATTGCTTTTCGCGATTGTTTTCAACCTCAATTGCATATTGTAAAGATTGACAATCTAAATTGCTTTTTAGTAAGTCTTTCAAAGTAGGAGCCGGGCAGTTTAGTGAGTATTTTGAATTTCAATTGCATTTTGTAAGTATTTTCAACCAAAACCGCATTTCGCAAGAATTTTAAATCTAAATTTCAGTTTGTTTGGTGGGCATTTTGCAAGTATTTTGATTCTCAATTGCATTTTGTGGGTATTTTGAATCTAAATTACATTTTGTCAAGTATTTTCAATCTAAATTGCAATTTGTAATATTGTCAATCCAAATGGGTAGTTTGAATCCACCGTACATTTTGTAAGCATTTTCAATTTCAATTGCATTTTGTAAGTATTTTGAATTTCAATGGCACTTTCTGAATATTTTGGATTGGAAATGGGATCTTTCAATCTGAATTGCATTGTGTAAAATTGTCAATCCAAATGGGTAGTTAGAATCCACCGTACATTTTGTAAGCATTTTCAATTTCAATTACATTTTGTAAGTATTTTGAACCTCAATTGCATTTTGTACGTATTTTCGATCTCATTTGCATTTTGTAAGTATTTTGAATTTCAGTTGCATTTTGTAAGTATTTCGACTCTACATTGCATTCTGTACGTATTTTGAACCTAGCCTACATTTTGTGCGTATTTTTCTATCTATTCCTTTTGTGAATCTTTTCGTTCTAAATTCCCTTTTGTAAGAACATTTTGTGAGTTGTTTCAATCTGAGTTCCTTTTTGTACGTATTTTCCGTCTCACTTCATTTTCGTTCTGGTTTCCATTTCATTTTCATTTTCGCTATCACCCAGATCATTAGGGGCCGATAACCTAGATGTTACGCCCCTTAAAACAACAATTATCATCATCATCATCATCATCATCTATCAAGTTCCAACGTTCGCCGGTAGTGTTAGTGATAGTAGCATCTGGTGGCCAAAGTTGGAACTACTTGAAATTGAACTTGTTGGGAGCCCACGGGCGCTCAATTAAAATACCCTGCTATGGCCATTGCCTGCAATTCATATATAATAATAAAATGTTAAACAGGTATTCATTAGTCTATCTCTCAAACAAACACACCACACGGCAGAGTCGGGGATTAATTGCTGTTGGAACTTATTGGATCTTACAAGTACTGTAATGCAAGCAGCAGTATTGCAACATCCTGCCGGAAAGACCTGTGCATATGAAGCCCCAGAAGGCTTCTGTCCCACTTCCCTTCATCACATAACAGACCTTAATGATCTGAACTTTGGGTGCTTCTAATCGCAGTCACTAAATTAGGATTCATATAAGTTAGCCTATTACTACAAAATGAAATTAGCGGGATTGTCTGGTATATATACTCTGAAATGTTCTCGTGTTGTTCAATGTCGAAGAAATAATGGTGGGCTTAGTGTTGAAATGTTCCTTTCTAAAAGTAATAACCCCTCGCACAATAGCCCATGAAGGGCCTAGGCCTACCAAGCGACCGCTGCCCAGCCATTTGGCCTGCAGATATTGGGGTGACGCGTAGTCAGCGCGTCGGGTCCCCTCGGCCGTAATCTTGGTTGTCGAGACCGGGGCGCTGCCTCACTGTCAGGCAGCTACTCAATTGTCCTCACGAGGCTGAGTGCACCCCGTTTCCTTTCTAAAAGTGCTAGAAGATATTCTGCTGCAATAACTTTAGGACGAGGAACCTTACTGTATTACAACTCTTGAATTTGCTGATGATATTGCTGTTCACCAAAGGATTTGAATGAGTATCGACAACATTCTTGAGTAAATAAATCCTAATAAAAATCAATAAATAAAACAAAAGATAATGGAATCTTGCCGGAAGACACCAAATTGGCAGGTGAATTCTGCATCATGGAAAGCAGAATACGGACGAAGTAAAGAGGGTATAAATATAGGTCAGCACAGGCAAGGGAAGCTTTTCTGCAGAAAATAAATCTGTTGACATCAAGGTCGCGGATTCGAACCCGGCCGAATTAGTAGGTTTAAGAGCGTTAAAAATCCCTCAGTATGCCTTCCTTCGGAGGTAAAGTAAAGATGGCAGGCGCATGTCATAGATTCATGGCATGTAAAAGATCCTTCCACTATAAAAATAATAATATCGTATGGCCTCGAGTGCCGGGTGCAAGCTTTGTAATTTGACACCCAAAGGGTAGCTTGCATGTCGAATTTCGTTGTTCCTTGAATCACTATGAAAGTCAAGGAGATTAGATGTCTATGCTCCTTGAAATGAGGAACTTTGTATTGGTGGAAACTCCCGAGATTAATTTTGCCATTATGAACACGACCTACTGAATTCAAATGGGTTATTTGACATGCCAACATCGTATGACATGCGTGTCGTATTTTTGCTGCCTTTCAAAAATCACTTCACACGGCTAGGAGCGAACCTGCGATCTTGGGGTTAGTAGACCGACACGCTATCCACTCACTCACCGTGGCAAGCTGATCCTTCCACTAACTAAACTTGTGTGAAGCAAAATTTGTAGGTTAGGTTTGATTAATGCTCTTACGTCCCAACGTTCGTCACCGAGCGCTGGTTTCGATGGCAAGTTCACAGATAGGTGTCGTGGACGGTAGCATTTGGTAGCGAAAGTAGAAACTACTTGAAATTATCGTCTGCAGTTCTTACTTGAATTAAAAACAGATAACACACACTAATACAGTCATCTTATTAACACCGATTATTAGACAAATTCAACACACACCCAAAGTACATGGGGCTACATGTCCGCGTTGTCGCAGCTCCTAAACTAAGGAACCAACCATTAAATATAGATTTAGGTGTTAGAAAGTTATTTACGAAATTGTGGCGTTCTGTGGTAGTGAAACTTGGATCGTTGGTGCAGCAGAATACAAGTATGGAATAGAAGAGGGGTTTCTAATGAGTGCTATTGAAGAGAAGAGATAGGTTGACAGTGAAAACACTAAGGTGCCCACGAATAAATACACTTACTGTCGACCAAAGTATTATGTGTACTCGAGTTTGAAGGTTGTTTGTGAAGTAACCAATAGACCTACATAAAATCCAATAACATCATCATTTTCGTCGTTCTATTTTACGTTAGTTCATGTAGGTTTGGAATTTTTAATTTATATTTTTATATTTTTTATCGTAGTTGGAACACAAAAAGTTCACGTTTTTAAGCGTGTTTCAACCATGCGTCACATTTACGAATTATTATCTCAAAAACCCGTCATCAGATCGAATCCAAATTTTAACACAATATACATTGGAATGTTGTATAACTGGTTTATTAATTTCAAAATTGTGTGTGTCCAAGAAACAAAGTTGTTATCATTTTTGTAAGGTAACTTTTTCTCGGCTCGGGGTGGTTGGAAAATGTAGTTCTTGGTTGCATTGCAATCCTTATACATCGAAAAGTTATGCTGTATGACTGTGAAATACTTAAATTAATTCACTTATTTTATATCGGTTTGTATTTCTACGGGGAAATAACACATGTTTCACCTGCTAGCCGCTCCGGCAAAAGCTGTACAGCGTTGCCGAAATGGTGCCCACACACATCATGGCGCGTCGTCTCGCTCGGAAGTGATGGGCTCCATCTCAGCAACGCTGTACAGCTTTTGCCGGAGCGGCTAGCAGGTGAAACATGTGTTATTTCCTCGTACAAATACAAACCGATACAAAATAAGTGAATTAATTTACGTATTTCACAGTCATACAGCATAACTTTTTGATGTATAACAATTACAACGCAACCAAGAACTACATTTTCCAACCACCCCGAGCCGAGAAAAAGTTACCTTACAACAATGATAACAACTTTGTTTCTTGGACACACAAAATTGTGAAATTAATAAACCAGTTATACAACATTCCATTGTATATTGTGTTAAAATTTGGATTCGATCTGATGACGGGTTTTTGAGATAATAATTCTTAAATGTGACGCATGGTTGAAACACGCTTAAAAACGTGCACTTTTTGTGTTCCAACTGTGATAAAAAATATTAAAATATAAATTAAAAAATCCAAACCTACATGAATTAACGTAGAATAGAACGACGAAAATGTTGATGGTATTGGATTTTATGTAGGTCTATTGGTTACTTCACAAACAACCTTCAAACTCGAGTACACATAATACTTTGGTCGACAGTAGTTATACTGGGTGATACTTTTGCTGGAGGGGGACCAGCGGCCTTCCGCCTTCCACCAGCCAACCAAACTCGGGCCGAAGATTGCGCGCAGGTAGAACCCGTAACAGAGTAGTCTATATTAATTAATGATAAATTCACCAACAAATCATGATTAAAGAACTTACGTTTCACAGAAGATGCTGAGTGTGTTCTCCTTCAGCTGACAGACAGGCGTTGCACCGTGTAAATAAATTAGGGTTTACACGTTGCCTTATATTGTTCTCCAGCTCCACTCGAGTACGGGTAATTGATCTGTACACTTTGTATTTTAAATTACCCCACAATTAAACATAAAGCGGACTTAGGTCCGTACTTCAATTAATTGCAGTAAACACGCAGGGTGGTGCAGGACTAGCTACATAGGCTACAGTAATGTAACGATGTAACTTACAAAGTTACTGTCTGTCAGCTAAAAGAGAACATGTTCAGCATCTTCTGTGAAAAAGCAAGTTCTAACATTTAACTGGTGACGTGAGGTCATCCAGACCCCCCCCCTCCCCCCCCTCCCCCCCCCCAAAAAAAATAATAATAATAAGAAGAAGAAAGAAAAATCTGTGCTTCTTTAATTAAATCTTGTAGGAAGCTGTTTATGTTGCCTTCTTGTCTGTATGCTGACGCTTCACACCCTCGTTGATGAACGTTTAGTGACCCTGGTTAGCTCGCCTCGTTAGGTTGAAGTTAATGTTTCTATCTGCGGCCCGACTTCGGTTGGCTGGCGGAAGGCCCCGTTCCAGCAAAAGAATCTCACTGTAGAAGAGGGTCGAGGACAAGCACTGTAGGTGAAGGCCAACGTTAGTGCCTCAAATGTAGGGTGTGGTAGCTATAAACTTAAGACGGGAAGCCACGGAGAGCTGCATCAAACCAGTCAAAAGACTGAAGAGTCCAACTCACCTGTGTTATGTTTATGTTAATGTTTGTGTTCACTATCGATTAAGTTGGTTATACAACAGAGTAACATAATCACTGGAAGATATGAATTAGAGATCAACCATTTGATGTGGATCAACTGTCCGTGTAGTATTTTATGAAATCTGCTAGGTTTGGCGAAAAGTGAAAGTATTTGGGTGATCTGTTCATCACATCATGCTTCAAACGTGAACAGATTTGTTTCATGAACGAATATGACCAACACATGTCCCAGGTAGATATTAGCAAGTTATTTTGTAGCGTGACGCTCTATGGAAGTGAAACTTGGACTGTTGGTGCAGCAGAAAAGAGGAGAATTGAAGCATTTGAAATGTGGTGTTTCAGGAGAATTACGAAGATCAGATGGGTGGATAAAGTAACAAAGAAAGAGTTATTAAGACGAGTGGGAGAGGAGAGATGTTTATGGCGACTGTTAATGGAGAGAAAGGTTGGTCGGTTACATACTAAGACATCCAGGAATAGCAAACTTACAGTAGTTATGGAAAGAAGGGTCGAAGACTAGAATTGTAGAGGTAGACCAGATCTGTTTAACAGATTGCCCCGGAGGTAACTATTAGCCATCAAACTATTAGCTGAGGACAGGGAGGCATGGAGCGCTGCATCAAACCAGTCAAACACTGAAGAATCAAACACACTCTTACTGGTGTGTATAATAGAATTATGTATTTAATGATTTAAGCCTCCGTGGCTTAGACGGCAGCACGCTGGCCTCTCACCGCTGGGTCCGTGGTTCAAACCCCGGTCACTCCATGTGGGATCTGTGCTGGACAAAACGGAGGCAGACAGGTTTTTCTCCGGGTACTCCGGTTTTCCCTGTCAACATTTCATTCCAGCAACACTCTCCACTATCATTTCATTTCATCCGTCATTCATTTAATCATTGCCCCAGAGGAGTGCGTCAGGCCTCGGCAGCCGGCACAGTTCATATCCTCGCCGCTAGATAGGGGTTTCATTCATTCCATTCCTGACCCGGTCGGAGACTGGAAGCAGGCTGTGGATTTTCATTTTTTTCATTTAATGATTTATTCATGTATTTATTTATTATCTACAGTTTTTATCTATGAATCTATATAACCTACATGTTGTTGCTGTTGTTAAAGCAATACAAATCAGTATGCCTTCCTTCGTAGGGGAGGTAAAGCAGGCTGGCCCATGTCAAAGATTTATGGCAACCGACCAACCAAAGCTACGCAAAACCTTGATGCCCGCCACACATTTTTGACACAAAACGTAAACTGTACATTTCACTCGAGAAATAATAAAAATAATGTTGCCAATTTGTTGAGCGTTGTAGGTTTAGTCTATAATTGATCACTGTGAAAACTAAAATATCACTAATACTATTAACAATAATAAATTATAATATTTATGTAGTAATGATAATTACGGTAAATGCTAGTGGAGCATTTCATTTTTTGGCTTGGAAATCCTCGATTGTTTGTAGATAGGTCTAGACAGTTGGCTGTGGCAGTATTCACGTAATCACACACACACGCCCATTATTCCCACAAGTCACGCGTGTCCCTGGAAACAGCCAGTTCAGGGAATAAAAAGGCGTGGTCTTGGTTTAAACATCATGACATTTTCACCTCTTTGGGAATAGTTTTGACCTTGAACAGCTAGTGTCTTCAGTAATAAGAAAGAAAGAAATCAAGGTGTAAAAAAGCAATGCTCCTGCTACTAACCATTGTACACACCTCAACAAAAGTTTGAAATACTGTTATGAAGCTGACTGGCTGCGTGATGCAGCGGTTACGTTCTCGCCTGATGTTCCCAAGGTTCCAGGATCGAATCCTGGCGCAGTTAGTTGGCATTTGAGGTTGCGGAAATGCAGAGGGAGCCGTGTTAGTAGATTTACTGCCACGTTGATGATCCCCTTCTACTGTCGACCAAAATATTATGTGCACTCGAGTTTGAAGGTTGTTTGTGAAGTAACCAATAGACCTACATAAAATCCAATAACATCATAATTTTCTTCGTTCTATGATACGTTAGTTCATGTAGGTTTGGAATTTTTAATGTATATTTTAATATTTTTTATCGCAATTGAAACACAAAAAGTGCCCGTTTTTAAGCGTGTTTCAACCATGCGTCACATTTAAGAATTATTATCTCACAAACCCGTCATCACGTCGAATCCAAATTTTAACACAATATACATTGGAATGTTGTATAACTAGTTCATTAATTTCAAAATTTTGTATGATCAAGAACGAAAGTTATCATTTTTGTAAGATAACTTTTTCTTGCAATCCTTGTACATCAAAAGGTTATGCTGTATGACTGTGAAATACGTAAATTAATTCACTTATTTTATATCGGTTTGTTTTTGTACGGGGAATTAAGACATGGTTCACCAGCTAGCCACTCCGGGAAATGCTGTACAGCGTTGCTGATATGGAGCCCATCACCTATATAAACCTACATGAACTAACGTAAAATAGAACGACGAATATGATGTTATTGGATTTTATGTAGGTCTATTGGTTACTTCACAAACAAACTTCAAACTCGAGTACACATAATATTTTGGTCGACAGTAGGCAACATTCCGCCATCCCGGCTCTCTAAAAGCCTCACGTAGTTAAAAGGGTCACAAAACCAATAACAATATTATTATTATTATTATTATTATTATTATTTTGTTCCATACATTTCCTGTAGTTTTAGCCTATTTTCACTTATGAAAAATAGGCTTATGAGATCGCCTTTTTGCTCGCGCGCGCGTGTGTGTGTGTGTGTGTGTGTGCGTGGCGCGCGCGTCCGTGTGTTCCCCCTAATAACTTCTAAACGGCTGGAGTGATTCCAGGTCATAGTACTGTTTAGGCCGACCCCGACCATGCCCTTCAAAATGTATTACGTCTCACTAATCCAATATGGCGGCTGTGCGAAATATTTCACTGGCATTCTATATCTCCGAAACTACTAACCATATCACCCTGAATTTTTGTATGGTGATAAAAGGCACTACTAGAAGTTCAAATATGTGTCTTTCAAAAACCTGTTAATTACAAAACGAACATGAACGAATATTTCGCACAGCCGCCATGTTGGATTGGTGAGACGTAAAAAAATTGAAGTCACGGTCGGGGTCGACCAAACTGGTGCTATGACCTTACCGGGTTTCATTGAAATACTTCCAGCCGTTTAGAAGTTGTTAGAGGGGGGGGGGGGGGGACGACGACGACGACCTAACACACACACATACGCACACACACGGACAAAAGGTGATCTCATAAGCCTATTTTTTCATAATATGAAAATAGGCTTAAAATAATAAAATCAGTTCTGTTACAAATTTTGTTTAATTAATGTGAAAATTCTTTCTCCAAGAGTATCTCGACGTGAAGTAGGATCTTATCTTTATACGTAGAACAATGGCAATCCTGGGGGAGGGACTTTCGTAACTAAGGACTTGATTGCCAAGTGCTGTAGTTTGGACAGGTGTATGTGACGGACGGGTTGTAGTGGTTTAGATCTCACGAGCGCTTAGGGTGTGGTGACAGTGCCTTGTGTGGGATGTGGTTGTCGGCGCGGCGGCTGCTGCTGATGGACAGCACTGGCCAGGTCTGATTGTGTTCCCTCTGACCCAGTGGTGCCTTTTACTCCCCTCACAGTCAGCCAACCAATCAATAGCCCAGACAGCGGTGCCTGTTACCATATTCGACTTGCCGAACCTACTTTTCATCATGATATATTTTTCACAATTCTGAACGATTATAAACCGCGTGACTTGTTTCGATTTGTGAAAATCTTTTTGTTGAGTTAACCAGCGTTAATAAGGGGATAATCATCTGTGTCAAATTCTATAGCATTATATCTAAAACTCAGGGAGTTAAAATAATTTTGCATACGTCCCCCTTAATTTGCATTTTGTGACTATTTTGAATCAAAATTACATTTTGTAAGTATTTTCTATCTAAATTGCATTTTGTAAATATTGTCAATTCAAATAACAGTACAGTAAGTATGTAGTTAGTTTTAGTTGTAAGTAGGTAGTTAGTTTGTCTATTAGATATATGTCATTGTTCTATTAGACTGTGGTGTGTGAGTGTGTCTGGTAGCAGTTGCATTGTTTATTAGTTATAGTTCATTGTTTCAGTAGACTGTGATGTGTGAGGGTGCATGTGCCTGGTGACGGACTGTTTTAGTGGTAGTATTTGTTGTTGGTGGAACTTAAGTATTTTTTTAAAGTAGAATTTTGGTATTGAATTGTTAGTACGGTAGAAGGTTAGTATTTTTGTTAGTAGAATTGCTCTCTACTTATTCTGAAAGGGAGTAGCAGCCTTTCAGAATAAATCAATTCTTTACTAGTCTTATAGACGGTTATGATATTGATAATATAAGCCAAATAATGGCTACACTGCGTCCTGCTGCACGGCTGAAAGCAACGGGAAACTACAGCCGTATGCTATTCCCGAGGATATGCACCTCTCTATGCATAATTACATGTGATGATGGCCTCCTCTCTTGTAAAATTTTAATCCGGAGGTAGACTAGTCCCCCGTTCGGATCTCCGGGTGGGGACTACTCGAGAGGGGGTTAACATCACAGAAGTGACAAAGAGGAAATCTGACATTCTACGGATCGGAGCGTGGAATGTTAGAAGTCTGCTAGGAAGTGGAAGGTTAGAAAACTTAGAAAGGGAAATGGATAGGTTGAGGTTGGATTTGGTTGGGATTAGTGAAATGCGCTGGCAGGAAGATCAGGACTTTTGGTCAGGAGACTATAGGGTCATTAGCACTAAATCAAACAATGGCCAAGCAGGGGTTGGCCTCATATTGAGTAGGAAACTTGGACAGCGGGTGGAATATTATGAGCAATATAGTGAACGGATTATTGTAGCAAAAATCAATACTAAACCTACCTGCACCACAGTGGTACAAGTCTATATGCCTACCAGTCAAGCTGATGATGAGGATGTTGAAAAGGTCTACGAAGAAATAGACGAAATTCTGAGGTATATCAAGGGTGATGTAAATGTTATAGTAATGGGAGATTGGAATGCTGTGGTAGGAAAAGGGAGAGAAGGGAAGATAGTAGGAGATTTCGGATTAGGTGAAAGGAATGATCGAGGAAGCAGGCTGGTAGAATTCTGCACCGAGCATGAATTGGTCATAGCTAACACCTTATTCAATAACCACAATAGAAGAATATAGACATGGATGAGACCAGGAGATACAGGGCGTTACCAAATCGACTTCATTATGGTCAAGCAGAGGTTTCGAAACCAGATTTTGGATTGTAAAACATATCCTGGTGCTGACATAAACTCTGACCACAATCTGGTTGTAATGAATTGCAGATTAAAGTTGAGGAAACTTAAGAAAAGTCAAAAGCCAAAGAGGTGGGCAATAGACAGACTGAAAGAGAAGGATGTAAACGAAAGATTCAAGAAGAGTATAGAGGAAGGACTAATGAAAAACCCTAAACAAACTTCAATTGCAGACGAATGGGCACTTTGGAAGAATGAAATAACAAAATCCTCAGAAGAAAACATTGGTAGGAAAGAAAGAATAGGGAGAAAACCGTGGATCACTCAGGATATACTAGAATTGATGGATGAAAGGCGGAAACACAAGAATGTAAGAGATGAAGAGGGGAAAGCAGAATACAGACGTCTGAGAAATGAGGTTAACTAGAAGTGCAAGGAAGCGAAAGAAGAATGGTTGAAAGAGAAATGTGCAGGTATAGAAAATTGTCTGAAATTAGGAAAAGTAGACACAGCTTATCGAAGGATTAAGAATAGTTTTGGGGAAAAGAAGACCAACTGCTGTAATATTAAGGACACAAATGGAAAGCCTCTAACAGATAGGGAAGAAAAGGTTGAGAGATGGAAAGATTACATCGAGAGTTTGTATAAGGGAAAGGAGATTGAGAATCATGTAATGGAAAGGGAGGAGGAAATTGATGAGGATGCGAAAGGAGATTTAATATTGAGATCAGAATTTGATAGAGCTTTGGAAGACTTAAGCAGGAACAAAGCACCAGGCATAGATGGTATACCGATTGAGTTGCTACGCTGCATAGGAGATGAAGGTCTGATCAGGTTATTTCACTTGGTGTGTAGGATTTATGAGACAGGTGAGGTACCCCCTGATTTCAAGAAGAATGTAATCATCCCTATACCAAAGAAAGTGGGAGCTGACAGATGTGAAGATTACCGTACAATCAGCTTGATTACTCATGCATCAAAGATCCTGTCTAGAATAATTTACAAGAGGATTGAAAGCCAGATAGAAACGGAGTTGGGTGAAGACCAGTTTGGTTTCAGGAGAAATGTAGGAACAAGGGAAGCTGTACTAATTCTTAGGCTGATTTTGGAAGGTAGAATAAGAAAAGATAAGAGAACGTTCATGGCAATTGGAGACTTAGAAAAGGCTTTTGATAACGTTGATTGGTCTAAATTGTTTGAAATTTTGAAAATGATTGGAATAAAGTATAGGGATAGGAGGGTGATCTACAATCTGTACAGAAACCAGACAGCAGTCATTCGAGTTGAAGGACATGAGAGAGAAGCTGGTATTCAGAAAGGTGTAAGGCAAGGCTGCAACTTATCACCCATACTTTTCAATCTTTACATTGAACAAGCAATGAAGGAAATTAGAGAAAAATTTAAAGTGGGAGTGACGATTCAAGGAGAAATAATTTCAACTCTGAGATTTGCTGATGACATCGTCATCTTGGCCGACAATCCTGAGGATTTGAATGAGTTTTTGAATGGTATCGACTCCGTCTTACGGAAAGAATTCATGATGAAAATTAATAAATGTAAAACAAAAATACTGGAATGCAGCCGAAATAAATCAGAAACCTCTATGGACATCAAATTGGCAGGTGAAAAGCTGAAGGAAGTAGGAGACTTATGTTACTTAGGAAGCAGATTAACCAGTGATGGACGAAGCAAAGAGGATATAAAAAGTAGGTTGGCTCAGGCAAAGAAAGCAATTCTCCAAAAAAGGAATCTGCTGACATCGAATATAGATTTAGGTATTTGGAAGTCATTTTTGAAAGCCTTTGTCTGGAGCGTGGCGCTCTATGGAAGTGAAACTTGGATATTGGTGCAGCAGAAAAGAGGAGAATTGAAGCATTTGAAATGTGGTGTTACAGGAGAATGATGAAGATCAGATGGGTAGATAGGGTTTCAAACAAAGAGGTATTAAGACGAGTGGGAGAGGAGAGATGTTTCTGGCGACTGTTAATGAAGAGAAGAGATAGGTTGGTAGGACACATACTAAGACACCCAGGAATAGCAAGCTTAGTTATGGAAGGAAGGGTCGAGGACAAAAACTGTAGGGGTAGACCAAGGTTAGAATATGTTAAGCAGATTGCCTCGGATGTAGGATGTCGGAGCTATGTAGAGATGAAACGATTAGCTCAGGACAGGGAGGCATGGAGGGCTGCATCAAACCAGTCAAAAGACTGAAGTCTCAAACAACAACCAGTGACTTTGGGAAGCTTTGTGTAGAGCAGGGGTGCACACCCGCGGCCGTCAAAGTCAGTTTATGCGGCCCGCAGATAAATATCTTATACTATTGAAGACGTGAGAGTTTCCCATTATTGTAGGCCCCAGTTCAAATAAGAAAATTATAAAAATAAAAATGTTTCGTTAAAAATAAATTAAGAATTAAAAAATCAACAATACCAAGCATCACATTAAGAGCATTAGGATACTACTCAGTCGGTAGAGCACGATACTCTTAATCTTGGGGCCGTGAGTTCGACCCCCACGTTGGGCGCCATTTTAATATTAATAAAACTTGCCACCTCAGAGTGGTGGGGCGATATACTCACTAAAAATGAATTCACTAAGACCAGGACACCAACTTCACAAAATTCACTATTTATTAATAAAGGCAAGCTTCCATTACCTGCATCTGTTGTGCAATATTAACAACAATTATTATGAAGAAAAAGGGGCTCTTCACAATATTTTAGTATTCTTCTGCTCTTTTTATTTTACTAGACGTTCTCCATGCAATCAGAACTATTAATACAGCTTTACCAACATGTAAACAGGCCTCCATTATCCATGCCTTGGCATCCCACACACTAAGAGTCCCTTCATTCCCATGGCAACCATGCCATGCCAAGGAACCTATGCCATCTGCCAAGGCCACCTGGTCCACACACTGGCTGACCACCATCAAAGAATCTCAAGACAGAGCACACAAGATTCTCCATGGCGGCCTGCCAACAAGTGGCCATGGCTGGCAACCCGATAAAACAAAACAAACTAAAATACCAACAAAACAAAAACAACTAAAAGCAATGTCTGTAACCTACTACAAAAGTTCGGTTACAGATGATCAGTTTGACGATATATTGATTTTCATTTTTATTTACTTTTTTATAAACGTTGATGTTAAGAATTCTGTTTTTTGTAAAAATAAAAACTTTACGGCCTTGTGATAGTATTACTTTATGTTATATACCCCTAAACCTTTACGAATTAGGAGTGAGTTGATTGTAAATCAGTAATTTGATAACTTAATAACGCAATTTGCTAAAAGAAACTTCCAAAATGGATTTAAACCATTTAGAGGACACACAAATGGTATTGAAACACATTTTTTGTCTGCTGGTAAAATAGGTTATTCAGATAATAGTAAAATTATCTTTAGCGGTATCTTTGGCAAGTGCCTATGTGGAAAGGTAACTTGCAGTCCGCCACTTATTCTCTAAAAGTGAACTTGGCCCCCACTTATAAATAGGTTGTGCACCCCTGGTTTAGAGAGACTCTTTGTCTCCCAACCTGGTGCTCGCGAGCACCAAGAGCCCAATGACTCAAAATAATTAATTAAAATATTAGTGTAAAATGACCTATCATGGTTGTATCTAATAATTATTAAATAAATAAATAAAAATAAATAAAGTGCAATTAGTTTAAAAGAATGAAATTTTCGTTTTACGTGACCGTTAATCATGCGATCATGAGCCACGGGACCTCCTTCTTACGTGAAATCCGAAGTACAGGACATGGCATTTCACTTCGAAAATCTCACATGCATTGACCGATAATCGAACCTGGTAAACCTCGTGAGAGGCCAACAGCTTGACTGCTGCGCCACCACGCCCCCTTTCAATTAGTTTGTACACCTATTTAAGTGGCGGCTTCGGTGGAGTAGTTGGTAGCATGCTGAGCTTCTATGCCCAAGGTCGCGGGTTCAAACCCGGCCGAAGTCGTCGGATTTTTTAAGAAGTTTAAAAATCCCTCATTATGCCTTCCTTCGGAGGGGAATTAAAGCCGGCGGTCCCATGTCATAGATGTATGGCATGATAAAGAACCTTCCCACTAATTACTCTTGTGTGAAGCTAAATTATAGGTTATATTTGACTAACGCTCTTACGTTCCAACGTTCGTCACCAGTAGCCGACTGCGGTAGCATCTAGTAACAAAGTTCAGAACTAGTTGGTCGTTGACGGTGGCAAAAGTTGGAACTACTTGAAAATCGAATGTCTGTAGTCATTATTAAATTAAAAAAAAGGATAACACACACTAATACAGCCATCACAATTAACACTGGTTATCAGACAGATTCTACACACACCCAAAGTACACGGGGCTACATGACCGCGTTGTCGCAGCCCCTAAACTGAGGAACCAACCATCCACGATTTAAGTAGATGTCACAAGAACAGATTGAAAAATCTTACATTATGTTTGTCATATTTTCTGAAGTTTTCAGTAAAATAGCTTGAGATCGTGCCCTTAAGTTAGGAACCATTCTGGCATTTGACTAGAGTAGAAGTGGGGAAACCACAGAAAATCACTTCCAGGATGGCTGAGTGTTCCTGTCCCACTCCTTGGACCACAGTTAAAGTCTTGGCTGAGCCCTGAATGATACCCGGCACGAGCCTCAGGGGTGACACCATGAGAACTGACGGTTTCATATCAAGCACGAGCAGAAATTGTTTCTCATCCTCGTTGCGTTACGATACAGAACATCGCCTCTCGTGCAGCAATCATTGTACGGGGGTGGATAGTAAAGACTTTGCCCCTATCCTTTCAAGCACGCTGATGAGCCATCTTGGTGTTCCTAGGTGAAACCCCACACAACACACGGCATAAACCTAGAAAAAATGCTGAGTTTTAATTCCTTGGCCATGAAAGCCAATATATCCTACCATCTTTTGGGAATAATACAGGTAATTATAAATATTCGTAGGCTACTGGTCTACGTACCTTATTAATCTATTTTTCCACATACTCCACATTTGTTCAGGCATTTGTCCACTCGGAGTATTACATTTGATATGCCCCTATGGTAGAATTCAGCCGGCTGACTCTGGAACCATCGTCAGACTGCTTGCTTGGCGTCATCGTTGACCGTGAATCACTGTCCTGCCAGGAATTTCTTCAGTGGACAATGACAATGTGAGAACACATGTGCCAACCAAAACCGCCAACAAGCTCCGGTCATTTCACTGGGAGAGTCTGGACCTCGCCCCGCGTTTTTGGTCCGAGTGACTGTCTTATAAAATATGGGTAGTGTTATGTCGTATCTGTGGTGTATATCTCCTTTTGAACCGGCCACAATGGCCGAGAGTGCTAACGCGCTATCTCGTGCGTCCTGAAAAGAAAAGAAGAGGCAATTGACTGCATTAATAATAAATATATCTCCCTTTGGTTGGTTGGTTGGTTGGTTGGTTGGCTGGCTGGTCGGTTTAGGAGCTGCGACAACGCGTCATGTAGTCCCGTGTACTTTGGGTGTGTGTAGAATCTGTCTGATAACCGGTGTTAATTGTGATGGCTGTATTAGTGTGTGTTATTTGTTTTAATTCAAATAACGACTACAGACGGTAATTTCAAGTACGGTAGTTCCTACTTTAACTATAAAAGTGCTACCGTCCACGACACCTAGTTTGTCGACTCGGCTACTAGATGAAATCACAGTCAGCACCTGGCGGCGAACGTTGGAACTAATAGAGCGTTATCAATTCTATTCTACAAATTTTGGCTTCCCACAGGTGTAGTTAGTGGAAGGTTCATTTTCATGCCATAAATCGATGACGTCGGCCCGCCGGCTTTACTTCCCCTCCGAAGGAAGGCATATTGAGGGATTTTTAACGCTCTTAAAAATCCGACGACTTCGTCCGGGTTTGAACCCACGACCTTGGGCATAGAGGCTCAGCATGCTACTAACTACGCCACCGAAGCTGCCATATCTCATTTTGAGTGACTTGTTTCTTATTTGCATCGGGAAGTCCCCAGACTGGCGTGCATATGAGGAGTATCCGGCTCGCAACAATAGCGATGTTAACAGGAGATTTCCTCACTTAGTGCTGGGTCTGTGTCGGCTTCATCTCCAATTGAGATGAGCTGTTTCCTCCCCTGCGTGGTCCTTCTCAGCACACTGATCACTAGTGCGGTATCATGTGCCCACATTAACTTCCCTACAGTTACCGCTACTGGCCAAAAATAGTACGATTATGAAGTTACCATACAGCCACTTAATGGTATGAAGTTAATCATATATTAGAAGGTTTCCTTATTGAAGTTATAATCAGAAGTAAAATACCATAAGGAGTCAATTTTTTTAATTTATACACCTTAGTCCATGTAGATGAGAATGGAAGAATATAGAGTACCAAAAAGCATATTTATGGAGAAAATACCAGGAAGAAGACCACGAGGAAGGCCCAGAAAGAGGTGGATAGATACGGCGAAGGAACGCATAGAGAAAAGAGGAGTAAAAGAAAAAGAAGTATTGAAAGAAGGAAATGAATGGTGGAGGGATAGACAATTGTGGAGGTCCTTGATTCGCAACCCGACCCAGGGAACTTGAAGCAGAAGAAGAAGAAGAAGAAGAAGACGTTATTCTTATACTAGTTTCGGCCACATTGTTACCCTCTTCAGTAACTGTCTTCTAAAATTAATTAAAACAAGCAGTTCCGTGAAGAACTACAGTATATAGCCTATTTTACTTATGTTTGTAGCCTCTATCAACAAACAAAATTTCAGTTTGATTGCTGTAATAGAGTCGTAGATATTGAGAACCGTCTAAATATTTCGGATGGTCGCCATGTTGGATTTGTATATTTGTAGGCCTTAAGAGTTATGTACTCTTACTGCACATGAAGATTATTGTGTATGTGTATTATTCAAACTTCAATCGCATGATTAGGACATAAGAAATAAAAACGAGATGTTAAAATTTCGCACAGCCGCCATCTTTTGGTTATGAAAACAATACAAATAATTTAGATGCCAGTAGATTAAAATTTGTATAAGCATATACCGTAGCAAGTTTCACTGCGTTTGGATGGTTAAATCGCGAGAAATGTCAATTTAAAAATTTAAATTTCGCGGTCACCGCCATGTTGGATTTGTGATCACCAGGTTATTGAATGTCCCATAGGTGAA
Source organism: Meconema thalassinum (assembly GCA_946902985.2). Classification (NCBI taxonomy): domain Eukaryota; kingdom Metazoa; phylum Arthropoda; class Insecta; order Orthoptera; family Tettigoniidae; genus Meconema; species Meconema thalassinum. Next base: position 164,412,528 of record OX336391.1, read on the forward strand.
CTTATGTTTCTAGCTTCTATCAACATACAAAATTTCAGTTTGATTGCTGTCATAGATTAATAGATATTGAGAAGCGTCTAAATATTTAGGATGGTCGCCATGTTGAATTTTAATATATATTATGTACTATTAGATGACGATTATTGCATAGGTTCATTATTCAAATTCACGCAGCCGCCATTTCGAGGTTATGTAAGCAATTGACCTAAGTTATATCTCGGTGGATTACAATGTGTATAAACATTTGCTGTACCTAGTTTCACTGCGTTCGGATGGTTAAATCGCGAGAAAAGTCTATTTAAATGTTTCAACTTCCCTTGGCCGCCATGTTCGTTTTGTAGTTAACAGACTTTTGAAAGCAATATGGGTGAACGTCTAGAAGTGCCCCTTATCACCGTACAAAATTTCAGGGTGTTATCAGTAATAGTTTCTGAGATATAGAATGCCGGTGGAATATTTCGCACAGCCGCCATGTTGGATTGGTGAGACGTAATAAAATTTGAAGGGCACGGTCGGGGTCGACCAAAATAGTACTATGACCTTACTCTGAGTTTCATTGAAATTGCTCCAATCGTTTAGATTTTATTACGGGGTATTCACACACGGATGCACACACACACACGGACAAATAGTGATCTGAAAAAATCCACAGCCTGCTTCCAGTCGACTGACCGGGTCAGGGAATGGAATGAATGAAGCCCCCAGCTAGCGGCGAGGATATGAACTGTGCCAGCTGCCGAAGCCTGTCGCACTCCTCTGGGGAAATGTTTAAATGAATGACAAATGAAATGAAATGATAGGGGGGAGAGTGTTGCTGGTATGAAATTGTGACAGGGAAAACCGGAGTACCCGGAGAAAAACCAGTCTGCCTCCGCTTTGTCCAGCACAAATCTCACATGGAGTGACCGGGATTTGAACTACGGATCCAGCGGTGAGAGGCCGGCGTGCTGCCGCCTAAGCCACGGAGGCTTCACAAATAGTGATCTCATAAGCCTATTTTGTTCATAAATGAAAATGTGCTAAAAATAGGTTCGGAGCCATTCTTGTTAATGATTACTCTAGAATGAAGCTTGGGTGAAGGATTCCCTCCAACGTGCCACATAATAACTACATCAGTGATGTTGACTGTCTTCGACGTCATTATTTCGCCACTCCTTGCCAACACTCATTGTCCTCGACCATTTGTTGGCTGGGGTATTACTGTAACGGTATGGTCGATAAGGTTGTCATGAATTATGCATCGAGGAGCTTTAGCTTAACTGGATGTACAAAACATACATATTGTGTACCCACTTATATCATAGCCGAACTGAGAGTCGTCACGTTGCCTAGCAACCAGAGCAAGTCTTTGTCATCAAAATTTGAATTGCAAATTGCTCGCATTTTAACGTGCAATATTATGCAAAGCTTAGTAATAATATTGCATTATGCGTGTGGGAAGTGGGAAGGGGGGCAGGAGACAACGGTAACATTTTGCATATTATCTTTATCTATCACTTCCTTGTGACTGTGTACGTGTGTGTAAAAAAGCTGGCGTAATTTATATAATTTGTAAAGGATAATTTAAATATTATCAACTACAGTTAGCTGGAAATATGTATTTCAGTTTCAAGTTCATGTTATTTTCTCAGAATAGGGCAGTTTATGAATTATATTACCATAAATAGGGTTTGAGATTTCTTGAGGCCTGTTTTATGTTTGCTGACCTCTACTTGTATGCTGCAGTGTCTATATTCTATTCCAGTTTATTTCCTTCAATTTAAATTTTTTAAGGGGTTTTACTGAGTAAATCGAGTGTGTAGCCGTGATTACTATGGATTTCCTGCTTGAATCACTGCAGCTTGCTCTGGCCACTAAGGATGAAATCATCAAAATTTAGGTTTGGAACTGGAAAGCGTTAGGTGTGAAATAAGAGATCATCGCCAAAGCCCAAATCAAAACGAGCCTTCGTCAGAGCAAAGTCACAGGGTTTGATGTCCAGTAATTCCTTTCCTGCGTCAGATAGTTGTCAGAACATTTATGTTGTATGCAGATGATGCTGCATCGCCAACTCTCACACCAGAAGGGCTGCAAGAGTTAGTTAATTGTTACAAAAGTGCATGTGATCGCTTTGGTCTTACCATAAATGTCAATAAGACTAAAGTCTTGGCACAACCTTCACCAGGCACACCTCTTCCTCAGTTCAATATCTCCATCTCAAATTTGCCATTAGAACAGGTAGACCACTTCTCGTACCTGGGCAGTACCATTTCTGTGAGCTGTACCTGTGAGCAGGATGTGGATAAGAGAATTGGCGTAGCCAATGCAGCATATGGACGATTAGCGCACCGGGTCTTCATGCATAAAGATCTGTCCGTGAGTACAAAGCTTATGGTGTACAAAGCAGTAGTCATTTCTACATTGTTTTATGGCTGTGAAACGTGGACCCTTTACCGACGTGATCTTAGGAAGCTTGAGCGCTTACACCTACAAAAACTTCGATCAATCCTGAGGTATAAATGGAAAAACCGCATCACCGATATTGCCGTTCTTGAAAAGGCTCAAATAAACAGCATAGAATCATCCATAATAGGTCACCAATTTAGATGGATTGGTCATGTCCATCGGATGGATGATGTGAGATTACCTCGTCAAATGCTATATGGTGAGCTATGCTATGGCACCGGACCTCATGGTGGTCCTAAGAGGCGCTACAAGGGCCAGTTTAAGCAGACCCTGGAATTGACAGCTCGTGATTCACAAACCTGGGACATGCTGGCTGAAGACCGCTCAACTTGGCGCCGTACCATCTCGGATACTGTAAAAACGTTTGAAAGGGATCGACGCATACATGAAGAGGCCAAGCGTCAAGCTAGGAAACTTCGAGCAACCCAACCACGTCCTCCTCCAGCAATACTATGTGACTTGTGTGGTCGCTTGTTCCATGCCAGGATTGGACTCTTTAGTCACCGTAAACACATCCACACACTGGACTGAAGGAAGAAGATTTATACTCGGATTCGAGTTAAAGCCGATAATGATGATGAGTTGTCAGAGAGATGCAGGAGCAGCAGCGTGGAAGTGAGAGAGTGCTCCAGTAGTATAGGTCCATTGTCCATTCTCGTGTTGTGGTTCTGGGAGACCCTATAGAGTTAGGAATCCGGAGGTGAGGGTGATTCATGCGAAACAAATGAGAGAGGAACACATGGAGTATGATTATTGCATTTCACCCCTCCCTTCCCTAACGTTGGTTCTTAAAAGTTCCCGCGCTGTAATTTCATGCCCATAAAAATCTTGCATGTTGCGGCAATCCGGTACCTACTTGTTACAGTAAGCTAGAAGTCTCGTACCGGCACGTATTAAATCCTTGTTTCCTGTTAATATGCACAAATCATTCCGTGCCTAGCAGGTGAGCTTTCGCAACAACTAGAACACACTTAGGGGAATCCCAAACAGTCTTACAGATTATTAACTCGTCTTTGTTTCAGAGAAAATAGTTGCGCGGAGCCCACGTGGCGGTACTTGTACTTCTAGCAACGTGGAGATCATGTTACCCTACCGCAGACTTTGTTTACCGTCTGGAAATTATCTCCATAGCACAGCTGTTTACTTATTGAGTCAGCCCCTGTGCTGGATACCCGACGATGACTCAAAGAGCCAGCGCGGGACACCTGTTTAATAAGTTATTCGCCATGGAAGCCAGGGAATTAGGAACTTTCATATTTGAAATATTGAATGATTTATGTCAACCTGTATTTTAGACTTGTTACAGGCAAACTACCCTTAGTGTGCATGGCAATGTGAAACACATTGCAGTTGTTTCTACCATTTGTATTGGCCGTCATTAATAGAGTAAGATTCCGTCCCTGTGGTTAAGTGCATAGTAGTGCTAGGCTTTGGTCTGTGGGATGCCAAGTCGATTCCCGGCCGGACCCGTGAGTATAGAAATCTCATATGGTCGGCGACTGGCTGTTAATGATGTGCCCATCACTCCATCCTCCCCAATACGGAAGAGCAACTCTAAGGCTTCTCTGAGACATCACACCATTCTACGCAGCGTTGCTTGGATTATGAATTTAAATTAAGGCCATGCAAAGTTGAAATATTAAAATGGAATTTTCTCGCGACTTAATCATCCAAGCGCAATGAAACTTAGCACGGCAAGTCTTTATACAAAGTTTAATACAGTATACTTATCAGACAGATTCTACACACACCCAGAGTACACGGGGCTACATGACTGGGTTGTCGCAGCCCCTAAACTGAGGAACCAACCAACCACTGGTGTCTAATTTAATTCAATTTTATGATAAATTCAAGATGACGGCTGTGCGAATTTAGAAATCACGTTCTCATTGTCCTATTCAAATGATCGAAGTGAATGTGTGCATAATGAACTACCGTACCATAATAACCTCCATCTGCTGGTATATAATTCTATGGCCAACATATAAAACAATCGAACGTGCCATTGATTAGAAATATTTCATCATTTCTTAACATCTCCGAAACCACTACAGCAATCAAACTGAATTTTTGTATGGTGATAGATGACTCGTAACTAAGGACACACATGTAACTTTACGGGTGATGACCTCGCTGTTCCGCCCCTTAAACAACAATAACTAAGTATGTAACTTTCAAAAACCTACTAAACACAAAAAAGAAATATGGTGGCCATGCAATATTCAAATACATAATAACATTATTAATATTATACATATTTTAGGGATTATGCCATGTGAAATAATAAAACAAAATGCAAATACGATTCGTGAGGGACCTTGCCTCATTTCTCAATAGAAGAAATAAAAATTTGACGAGCCTTACAGTAGTCGCATATGATGTTGTAACCTCACGTGAAATTGTTGATACACAGGTATTTTATAATATTATTGGCACAAATATCAATCTATTGTAAAAGGGAGTGTTTTACAGATATTGTAGTTTATAATACGGAGTTCATTTTATTAGATGATTTGTAGCTTCCACCAGCACTAGCTTAAATAAAGAATACGATATGGATCAACAAGATTAATAGACGCTACACCGCCCATAACCTTAAATTCCTTATAAATAGGCCAACTTGCGAGTAAATGCAGTGTGCACAGCAGTAGATCATGAAAGGCTTGCCCAGTTCCCGGACCTCTTGATTCACAGACCAAAACGTAATTTCATATGGATTCAGTTAAAATGAGTCATATTGATATGATAAATATCGTTTAAAACGATAATTTGGTAGCAAAAATATCTATCCCGTCCGGGATTCGAACCCAAGATCGTTAGATTCACCATCAAAGACGCTAACACCACGGCTATTTCGACCACGCAAATATAGAGCACCAGATGGTGACTTATTTTCACGTACCAATAATACTGCGTTGCGGAATTACGTTCCATTTTGGTTTTGCTTGTTTCGATGATGTTCCTGCGTGAAATTGAGTTTAAAATGCCTTATGAATAGGCCCTCTTGTGAGAAAAGAGAATGTGTTCAGCAATAGTACATGAAGGCTTGCCTAGTTCCCGTATGCACACAACGATATATATTATATTGGTGACTGCATTACAGTTATGTGGGTTAATATTTAAATAGCCATTGTGCAGAAACATAATACCGGCATTGCCGACTACTTACAATGTTCCATATTAAAGCATATCATCATTTAAATACTGATACGAAGACTTCGACCATGTGCCATGTGCTTTGTGTTTCAATCAGTTGACACCATATTTCACATGAGCGTTTACCGTCAGAATGACAGTGTTGAGTAAAGTTACTCGGGGAGAGGATGTCGATCACTTTTATCCAGAGATTGAAAAACAGACTCTTAATAAATCATAATTGTTTTCAGCAAATATGATATAATGAATATTTTTACACCAAAGAACGACAACTTGAAGATGATTTATTGTAGGAATATTTGTAATTGCGCCTCCAAACCTTGAAGTAATCCGTATGAGATATACATTCCACAGCAGCCAGGAGGGATACAATCCAGCTGGCAGTGCGTCTCACACACTTCCGTCCGATCCATTTCCGTCCCATTTTTCAAAATTGCCCCAACAAAAATATCCAGCAACCGAGTGGATAATTGTTACACATCAAAAACAACGTGGCCAAAAAATATGTGCCAATGGAGTTGAGAAGTAGATTATTTATTTTCCTTATTTGAAAGTTTAGTACAGGGGTGCCCAATCTTTTTTAACTAAGGGCCACATTGTATATAGCTGGGGGACCTTGCGGGCCAATGACACTCCGGGTTTTTTGCTTTTGTTTTTAATATAGGTGCAATGTGGTGAGTTTTGTGGCTGTCTGAGCTTAGTTTTCTTAGTATTGTTGCCACGCTCTATATTGATTTATAGTGGATAAAAAATAAAACACTAAAATAAATTTAAATATTTTTAATAAATCCCTTTAAATTGAAGTAAGTTGCGATGATATTCAATACACTCATACAGCATGAATGACAAAGAGTGAGTATTTATGTTCATTTGACACAGTAATTAATAATCAAATTATGAAATAAAGTTCATGATAATTTAGTTTAGTGCGACGACTGGAACTTGTTTCAAAGTTTTGGCGGCTCGGCGCGAGCCGGACAAAATACTGTAGTCTCGCGGGCCATATGTGCTCCATATTCTCAGTCATTAAAATAAATATAGTCCATATTTCGGCTGGAAAGAATTAAATTATAGTAAATTAGCAGTCCTGTCAATAATGGTGAAAGAATTTAACGATTATATTTAAATGGTACCGGTAAAGTTGCAGATGTGCAAAAATAAAAATGGACACTATACTTTCAAAGATCCCTGGATATGAAGCAATGGGAATGGTTGCTGCAATTTTGTGTGGCGATTTAAGTGTAAAGCTAGATGTAACTGATATGAGGGTAGCACGAATGATTGCTGGGACAAATAGATGGGAGCAATGACAAGAAGGTACTCATAATGAAGAAATAAAGGCTGAGTTAGGAATGAACAAGCGTTTAGAAAAGACTGTGGGTCTTATGGGCTTTTACTTTTAACGGAAAACCCCCCTACACTGGTTTTGTTACCTCAACTTTTATCATGAAGGAACTCTGAACATATATATTTTTCGTCATAATAGCTTCCTACAATAATCTGCCAATTGATTACCTTTATTATTGCATACAAGTATCGTTTATATTACGTCTCAGTGATTTAAACATTTTCGAGGTTAGCACGCTGGAAAGAAGAGCCTCGTTCAGTGCTGCATGCTCGCCCGGAGTGGAGCACGTGCTCAGTTCCGCCGGCAACACAAGTTCTGAAGCACTATCCGTCATTGGCGTTTCTGTTGTGTGTCTGTTTTATTTTATGTTCGATCGAATCAGGGCTGCCGACAGTTGGGTTCGAACCTACTATCTCCGGAAGGCAAGCTCACAGCTGCGCGTCCCTAATCGCATGGCTAACTCACTACAATATTACAAATATTAATCTAAACATAACAACAAGAATAGAATTGAAAGAAACTAAATTATAGCCTAACTAATAACAAAAAAAAAGGTGATGATCAACAGCATTGCTGACGTAAAAATTAACATCGTCAGCATACAGCACATCCGAGAAGGAAGGAAGGAAGGGTTGTGCTCTCGACATTTGTCAATCAGTAATTCGTCATATCACAACGAAATGAATGTCGTTATTGGTTCTCTTCGCGTACTGGTCCATTCCGTTAACACCTGCAAAACTGCTCCTTCCGAGGGCGTGTGTTACTTCAGGTAGCTGCTGGGGTTGTGTTGTCTCGCTAACTTATGAAAGGACAGTACTCGAAGCGGGTGAACATAACGTATGACGTCAGCGCTATCTCTGCCTAGAGTTAGCAACACTGTCGCCATAACGCTCCACAGTCTTTTCTAAACGCTGGATGCTCTATAGATAAAGCTGTTGGTATGCCTCAACTCAGATGGTGGGGTCGTGAAGATAAAGGGGGAGGAGAGATTACCTAAGAGCTTATTGAGGGTAAGAGAAGTAGAGGTTGATCTAGGAGGCGATGACTAGATTCAGTGTTAAACGATTTCAAAGTGAGAGGTGTAATGTAGAAGCAGAGGATGCCTTATTGCTAACTGCTAATAGGGCATCATCGAGGCGACTTGTTCGCAAACAGAGGCTTTCAGACTAGACTGGACGCTGAAAGGCAAATTAGTCTAAAATGAAAATGTATGCAGAGTATGTGATTGGTTTTTTAAATAACTTACGAGTATTTTCTCTGTTGTGTGGTGGCGTCTGATCGGCATTCAACTCCATTACGTGTGTGAGTGAGTGTCCTGTTGAATACGCAGGTTCACGTTTTTGAGCTGTATTCATTATGAAACTTGATGTTGAAAGTATGTTGCTAGCAGCTAGATTGAGTTTAGTCATGGATAAGAAGTTCCAAGAACAGCTTAAATAAATTAAGGTTGAGAGGAGGAGAATAAGAGTTCATTCACATAACCACTTAGTGATTGGTGCAGACAAGATGAAGGGAGAGCCCAGCAGCACTCACCAGCCGAATTGAGTCGGGCTGGAGTGGACAGCTGGTATTCGGAGACAAATCCCGGCACTGCTGGCGGCTATCCTGACAAGGGAGTTATGGTTCTCCCCTGTGATTTTCCGCACTCACTGTAGGGAAATGCTGCGTTACTGTCTTATTTCAAGTCCTGGAGCACGTGTCTTGAAACAACTTGTAGTGTGTATCGGTGTTGTTTTACATTTGAACTTCAATTGACTAATACTTAGAAGGCGGGAGTCCAGCACTCAAGGAGTACACGGGAACAAATCTTTTCAGTCGGTCAACACGATTGTACCCAAATGAGATGGGTTATCCCCTAATCCTGAAAAAAAAACAAGTAGTTCCTTGAAGAACTATACAGCCTATTTTCATATATCCTATTTATGTAAATTGCCACTATCAACATACTAAATTTCAGTTTGATTGCTGTAATAGATTCGTAGATATTGAGAACCGACTAAATATTTCGGAGGGTCGCCATGTTGGATTTTATATATGTAGGTCCTAGAGTTATGTACTGTTACATGAAGATTATTGTGTACGTGTAGCATTCAAACTTCAATCGCATGATTAGGACACAAGAAGTAACAAGGAGATTTTAAAATTTCGCACAGCTGCCATCTTGTGGTTATGGAAACAATTGAAATAAATTTGATGCCAGTGGATTAACATTCGTATAAGGATTTGCTGTACCAAGTTTCACTGCACTCGGATGGTTAAGTTGCGAGAAACGTCCATGTGAATATTTATACTTCGCGTCGCCGCCATGTTGGATTTGTGATCACCAGGTTATTTAAAGTCCTATAGGTGAACTTAAGTTCATAGCACCTATGAACATTAAAAAATTCAGTTTGATTGCTATAATAGATTCGTAGATATTCAGAGCCGTCTAAATATTTCGGATGGTCGCCATGTTGGTTTGTTAAATGTATTGGCCATAGAGTCATGTACCATTAAATGAGAATTATTTCGTAGGTTCATTATTCAAACTTTCACTTCGATCGCATGATTACGACACAAGAAACAAAAACTTAATTTTAAAATTCGCACAGCCGCCATCTTGAGGTTATGAAAACAATTGTACTAAATTAGATACCAGTGCATTGCAATGTGTATAAACATTTCCTGTACCAGATTTCATTGCGTTTGGAACATTAAACATCGAGAAAGGAGTATTTGAAATTTTCAAATTCGCTTGGCCACCATGTTCGTTTTGTAGTTAACCGGTTTTTGAAAGTCTTATGGGTGAACTTCAGTAGTGACCTTTATCTCCGTAAAAAATTTCAAGGTGATACCGCTAATAATTTCAGAGATATAGTATGCCGGTGAAATATTTCGCACAGCCGCCATTTTGTGGTTATGTAAACAATTGAACGAAGTTATATGTCGGTGCATTACAATGTGTATAAATATATACTGTACCATGTTTTCTTGCGTTTGGTTGGTTAAATCGCGAGAAACGTCTATTTAAAAGTCACAAATTCGCGTGGCGGCCATGTTTGTTTTGTAGTTACCAGTTTTTCAAAAGTCACATGGGTGAACTTATAGTAATTCCCTTTATCACAGTAATAAATTCCAGGGTGATATCGGGAATAGTTTCGGAGATATTGAATGCTGGTGAAATATTTCGCACAGCCGCCATGTTGGATCGGTGAGACGTAACAACATTTGAAGGGCACGGTCGAGGTCGCCCGGAATAGTGCTATGAACTTACAGAGTTTCATTGAAATCGATCCAGCAGTTTAGATTTTATTAGGGGGACACACACACACCTCACACACACACACACACACACACACACGCACACACACGGACAAAAGGTGATCTCATAAGCCTATTTTTTCAAAATTGAAAATAGGCTAAAAAATCATCATCATCATCTTCCTTCCAAGTATTGGGCCAAATGTCCCGTTACGGTCTTGCACTTTCCCTCCATCTCTTCATCGGACGTCCTATCGATCTATTTCCCCGTGGCTGGTAGCGAAGGATCTCCTTTGGTAATCTTCCAGGTTCCATCCTTTGGACATGATGCTTCCAATTCTCTTGGTAGTCACAAATGTATGTAGTTGTTGGTTTCACTTTTAGTTCCTTCAGCACATCCTCGATTCTCTTATGATCCCATTTAGTATATCCTGCTGTTCGGCGCATAAAGGTCATTTCGCGTGCTGTGAGTCTGGAGATGTCCTGAGATCTTATTGTCCATGCCTCGCTGCCATAGCACAGGGTTGGTCTGGCTAATGTGTTATACAAACATGAGATTAATAAATACACTAGGATGACCAGTTTCGATCGTCAAGCAATCATCATCAGATCCATTCCACTCAGGCTATAAAATCTATGTCTGAAAATATATATACACTAGCATTACCCGTCGCGGCATCGCCCGCGAATATTCTAGTTGGGAAGAGTACACTTAGCAAAATCTCAATCATGAATGCTATGACTGATTTATCCTTGGTATGAATAATCAGACTTTGTCAATTCAGCTACTGGTGCAGTGGTTAGGGTTTTGTCATTCCTTCATAGGTGTATCAGAGCGAAGTTAGTTTTCTGGGAATATCACAGACACTCTTAATTTAAGGGCCTTTAAATGTGGTTTTCGGAGACCCTTTATAGTCGAGTGTAAAAGACCTTTCGTACCACTCTCACCCGTGAAAATTGTGTGAAAAAAATCTAGAGTACTCCTTGACCCCCTTAAGCGCATTATACTGTATGTATTGATGAATTTTACAGCTTAATTTGGTTCAGTGATAACCTTATAACCGTCTGGAAACTTTCACAGTAATGTAATAATTGGAATTGCATTGCGTCTTACAGAAATAGATGGACCTGTGAGATTCTGTTACTATGGTTACCGTGTAGCATTCTTTCATCATTTCATTGTAAATATACATGTTTTAAGGTATTTATTTAATTGTGAGGCATTTAAAGAGTAAGCAAGTGCATTTCGCTTACGCATTGGGTTATGCTGAACCTGTAGGTACCCCATATGTGTAGGTTGGTGTTAATGGGACCTTAGCAGAATAATATAGGGAGAGATTATACATATACATAGATCTTATAGCCAAAGTGTAATGGATCTGATGATGATCGCTTGACGATCAAAACTGGTCATCCAAATGTATTTATTAATCTCATTTTTTTTTCAGGATTAGGGAATAACCCATCTCATTTGGGTACAATCGTGTAGACCGACTGAAAAGCATCGAACTTTTGTTTGCTAAGGCAACACTGAAAGAATGGCTTCAAACACCATCAAGTACACGGGAATTTGCTCCTGGTTATTGCTTGTCCGGTGAGGTCAATAACTGTTATTAAGCTGAGTTATAGCCGATAATTACCGTACTGTATTAGCCTTAATCGTTATTGCGACATACATTGGCGTCTCTGTCTCGCCATTACTGTTTCTATTTCGAGGTCAAATATTATATACTCTGGTATATTGGCTTTCATGGCCAGTGAATTAAAACTCGGCAATTTTTCTAGGTTTGTGCCGTGTCTTGTGTGGGGTTTCGTCTAGGACACCAAGCTGGCTCATCAGCGGGCTCTTGGTGTCCCCGCCCGCCTTGATAGCGAGGTTATGGCTGCTTGCACTTTTAGTTCTCGCATTAAAGAGGCGCAGGTGCGCTTCATAAAAAGGGAGGCAGTGCTCAGTTCGCTACCCCTGTGGGGGTTCGGGCGGGGACACCAAGAGCCCGCTGATGAGCGAGCTTGGTGTCCTAGGTGAAACCCCACACAAGACACGGCACAAACCTAGAAGAATTGCTGAGTTTTAATTCACTGGCCGTGAAAGCCCATATACCATCTTTCTTGAAAGCCTTCATAGGCTGCCTGAGCGTTTAGTGTTCGCTGAATTTTATTATATACTCTGTTTTGCCTTTCCCTAGTTGTTTGTAATTTTCGTTAACGGACTCATTATTGAACAGCCTCTATGGGTTCAAAACAAAATCTGCATAGCCTTTCGAGTTAATATCATTTTAAAAGACAATTTTACGAATATGAGAGTTCGTATTCGACCACCAAGGACAAGCTTCTTTTTATTTTCCCCCCATACCAGGGGCGTATCTAAGGGTTAACATGTTTTACCCAATTATAATGGGTGTTTCCCTAATCCCAAAAAATGTACACGAGATCAATAAGTACACTAGACTATGGGTGTATCACAAGTCATCCCGAGATTCTTAGGTGTAAAGGAGAATGGGCAATAACAATGTAGTCTGCTGTAGTCAAAAGAAGGTAAAGTTGCAAAAGAGCAGTTAAGACCTAAAAAGAGCTAAAATTAAAGGACCAATAAGCTGAAAAATGCTGTAAAAGAGAAATACAAGTAGTTCCGTGACGAACTGAAGAGTCTACTTTTCATCAAATTATAGAGACCATATATCAACAGTTGGCAGTGACTCTAAATATATTCTTAGTTCCATCTCTTATGGTACACAATGCACATGCAAAATTCGGTGAGGTGCAATATATAGAATGTGCGTTATATATATTCAAACATTGAGTTTTATCAGCATGCGTAAAATCAGGTTGGCGACACTGCCATAAATTGGATGCTCAAACTTAAATTGAAATATTATGATCAATGTATGTGCCAATTTTGAAAGAACTTCTTTAATTAGTATGGAAGTTACATGTGATTCAACATTAAACCTATCAGCATGCATAGAATCATGTTGGCAGTACTGTCGTATATCGGTTACTGAAAATTAACCTACATTTGCAGGTACTATATGTATGCAAAATTTAGAACTGTTGGCCTGCATAGTTTCTGATATATTGAGATTAGGATAAAAATATATAGTGCATTTTTCAACTGTTGGCAGCCCTGTTGACACAAAAACATGCATATTCATATCTGCTCCGATGCGCAAAATCACATACCAAACTTGATTGAAATCCAATGGATAGAATGGATCGTACATGCATTTAAAGATTGGACCTATCAGCAGGCATAGAATCATGTTGGCAACACTCGCATGTATGGGCTCCTGTAAATTAGACTCGTGTAATATTATCTATATGTGTGTCAATTTTGGAACAATTCCCTTGCATATCTTCCGAGATATCCAATATAGACCTCAATTGTCAATTTTGAGTTTTCAGCAGTTGGTAGCACTGACGTCAGTTTCAAATTGGCATTGCGATATTCAGGCATAGCTCTTTACTCATACCAAATTTGGTTTCGATAGCTGCAGCCGTTTAGCAGTTGACAGACAGACAGACAGACAGACAGACAGACAGACAGACAGACAGACAGACAGACACAGACATACATTTGCCCGGATTGATCTCATAAGTCTACTTTTTCCTCATTTTTACACAATGTGAAATGTAGGCCAAAAATCTACTATTCTCTGGCCTACGGTGGCCCAAAATGAACATATATTATGTTGGGCCTCGTCGTCAGGCTCTAAGAATGTAGCATGCGCCGGTACACTTGGACTGACCCGAGTGAACGTACGTATTCACTGTCACGGCCGACCCTTTTCTCGGGTCTTCCACAGACAGTTTTTCGCATTAATCTCTGCAAATAATGATTTTGGTTCCTGCTGTAACTGCGTCTTGTACCTCCGCGTCGGAGAGAAAACTCTTGTCCCTTCAGGGATTTATTCAATGGTCCAAATCTATAGTTTCCACATTTTTAGCCTACTTTTCACATTTTGCAAAAATGAGGAAAAAGTAGACTTACGAGATCGATCCGGGAAAATGTGGGTCTGTCTGTCTGTCTGGCTGGCTGGCTGTCTGACTGGCTGTGTGTGTGTGTCTATCAACTCCTAAACGGCAGCAGCTATCGAAACCCAATTTGGTAAGAATAAAGATCTATATCTGAATATCTCACAGCCATATTTGAAATTTACGTCAGTGCTACCAACTGCTGAAAAATCACAATTGAAATTTGAGCTCTATGTTGGATATCTCTGAAGTTATTCATGCGAACTATTCCAAAATTGGCACACATATAGATAATAGCGTTCCAGATTAATTTTCTGAAGTCCATACAAGTCAGTGTTGCCAACATGATTCTAAGCCTGCCGTTAAGTCCAATTTCCAAATGCATGTAACTTCTATATTATCGATTGGATTTCAACCAAATTTCGAATGTACTATGTGTACTACAAAACATATGACTGTGCGTATTCTAAAGAGCCACCAGGGCTGCCAACTGTTATTAATTGCTCTCACTATGTTTTAACCCTAATGTCAATATATCAGAAAGTATGCAAGCCAACAGCTGTAAACTTTGCACACGTATAGTACCTGACATTCTACCTTAGTTCGGTGTAACTCATATATACATCAGTGCTGCCAACACGATTCTAAGCCTGCTGATAGGTCAAGTTTTAAATGCATATAACTTCTATACTAAGAAATGGATTTCAACCAAATTTCGTATGTGCTTTGTGTACCAAAACAGTTATGACGATGCGTATTCGCAAGAAATAGCAGGGCTGCCAACTGTTAATGAATGCTCTCTCTATTTGTTTAATCCTAATATCAATATATCAGAAATGTATGCAAGCCATCATCTCTAAACTTTGCACACGTATAGTACCTGACTTTCTAGATTAATTTGGAGTATCTAATATACATCAGTGCTTCCAACATGATTCGAAGCGTTTGGATAGTTTCAATTTTTAATTACATGTAACTTCTATGCTAACAATTATTACCAATTGGCACTATAATATATCGTAATATATCAGATTAATTCTGAGCATCACATACATGCCATTGTTCCCAACCTGATTTTACGTGCACTGATAAATCCAATATGAAACAGCATGTAACCTCCGTACTATCCATTAGACTTCAACCAAATTTTGTATGTGCATTCTATACCGTAAGAGTTGGAACAAAGAATAAATTCAGAGTCACCAGGGCTGCCAGCTGTAGTAAGTTACTCTATTAGGCTACACTATTTCGGGTGTATTTCAAACTGCAGTATTCAGAAATGTTGGTATTACCAACTTGATTGGATGTGAGATTTTCGATGTGAAATGCCATGTCCTGTGGTTCGGATTCCACGTAAAACGGAGGTCCCGTGGCTTATGATCGCGAGATTAACGGTCACGTTAAACTACAAGCTTCCTTTTTCCAACTTGATATCGTCATTATTGTAGATAGGTCTATATAGATTGGCATGAATCTTAAATTTTAAGAAAAGTAGGCTCTTTAGTTCGTCACGGAACTACTTGTTCCTTACGAGATAGAAGAGTGTATCTGTTCCAAACCTCAGTAAGAATTTCTTGCCTGAAGGGGAACTCGAAACGAGAATTTTCTGGAAGGAAGTCTCTTAGAATGCCAAGGCGGCATGAATGAAGTTCTTCCGAGAATTCGCTCTCTAATCGGATCAAATCTGTGGAGATGCAAAGTGCTTATCTCCCATTTGAAGTCGAGCACGACAGTGGGCAGCTTTCACTCGGAAGGCCGGTAGGACGACCTTCTAGCCATGTAGCGTGTTCTCCGGTTCGGTTGGCAACCTGCGCACGGGTCAACGCCCGCCCGCCCGCCCGCCCGGCTCGCTGCATCCAGATTGCAACAGTGGGCCAGCCGAAGACTGATGTAACAGCAGTCTCTTCCTCCAGAGCGGCGCTGTCAGTACGAGGAAATACTGTCTTGCAGGACATGTGCGAAACGCCATATGCCACAACACTGTTTCTTTTAAAAAGATGGTATATTGGCTTTCACGGCCGGTGAATTAAAACTCAGCAATTCTTCTAGGTTTGTGCCGTGTCATGTGTGGGGTTTCGCCTAGGACACAAAGCTGGCTCATCGGCGGGCTCTTGGTGTCCCTGCCCGGACCCCCACAGGAGTAACGAACTGCGCGTTACCTCCCTTTATATAGAGTGCAACTGCTCTCCTTGACTGCGAGAACTAAAAGCTCAAGCAGCCATAACCTCCCTATGAAGGCTTCCAAAAAGATGGTATATTGGCTTTCACGGCCGGTGAATTAAAACTCAGCAATTCTTCTAGGTTTGTGCCGTGTCATGTGTGGGGTTTCGCCTAGGACACCAAGCTGGCTCATCGGCGGGCTCTTGGTGTCCCTGCCCGGACCCCCACATGAGTAACGAATTGCGCGTTACCTCCCTTTATATAGAGTGCAACTGCTCTCCTTGACTGCGAGAACTAAAAGCTCAATCCGCACGTTTGTTATCCGAATCCACTGACATTACGGTTGGTTGGTTCCTAAGTTTAGGGGCTGCGACAACGTGGTCATGTAGCCCCGTGCACTTTGGGAGTGTGTAGAATCTGTCTGATAACCAGAGTTAATTATAGCTGTATTAGTGTGTGGTATCTGTTTTTTAATTCAAGTAAGGACTGCAGACTTTTGAATTTTTCAAATAGTTCCTACTTTGCCGCCAAACGCCACAGTCAACGACTACTAGTTCAGAACTTAGCTACCAGACGCCACCGCAGTCGGCTCTTGGCAACGAACGTAGGAACCTAAGAGCGTTGTTTACATTCTTAACACATACAATTTAGCTTCACACAGGTGTAATTAGTGGAAGGTTCTTTAACGTGCCATAAATCTATGACATGGGACCGCCGGCTTTACTTCCCCTCCTAAGGAAGGCATACTGAGGGATTTTAACGCTTTTAAAATTCCGACGACTTCGGCCGGGTTTGAACCCGCAATCTTGGGCAGAGAAGCTCAGCATGCTACCAACTTGTCTACATAAAGTTCCTTCAACCCATGCAGTAGACTCCATGTCAGCCAGTATTTGGGGGCAAGATTTTAGCCACTGCGTCATGCCTTCGTCTTTATTCTGTACCTGTCCGGCTCGTAGCGTAGTGGCTAGCATTCTTGGCTGTCACCGCGGAGGCCCCGGTTAGATTGCCGGCTCTGCCATGAAATTTAATTCTGGTTTGAGGGCTGGACCGGGGTACACTCCGCCTCGTGAGGCAAAACTGAGAATAGGTGGGTTCGATTCCCATCTCAGCCATTCTGGAAGTGATTTTCCGTGGTTTCCCACTTTCACTCCAGGCAAATGCCTATTTTAAGGCCATGGTCGCCTCCTTCCCAATCCTTGCATGAATTACAAATACACACACTAGTACATATACCACGATTACACAGGATATCAGACAAATTGAAAACACACACACCTAGTACACGGGGCTAAATAATCACGATGTTCAAGCCCTTCAAATGAGACGACAACAACAGCAACGTATTCTGTGCCCAATAACATTGTACATGCAGACGTAATATGGTGGATAGTCTCCGACACTGGACACCTTTAGCGACACCTATCATCTTGAAAAGTGCCATCTTTTACAATGAACTTCGAATAATTGCTTGCTGTTATTATTATTAATATTATTATTAATATTATTATTATGATTATTATCATCTCTCAAGACGAACGGCAAGAGTACAAACCTTTCATAATTTGCAGATTAAATGGGAGCAAGGAGACCGAAGCCAGTGAACTATGAGAATGATCTCCCAGGTGCAGGTTTGGACAGAGAGGAAACATTGTGAGGTTGGTTATTATCTCACTCAGTTCTTGACTGGCCATGGTTACTTCTGTTCTTATCTTAAGAAGGTGGGGAAAGTGGAATCATCAAATTGCATCTACTGTATTAATGAACTAGATAATTCTAATCACACCTTCTTCTCTTGTGGACGGTGGGTCCAAAATACACAGTCTCTTCAAGAGCACATTGAGATAGAGATATCTCCTGACAGTATTGTTGCGGTAATGCTACAAAATTAAGAACATTGGAAGCTGATAGAATGTTTTGTTGAAAATATGCTCCGAACAAAGAAGACGGATCTGGATCACCATTGAAGATACTTCACTACGGAAGTGTGTCCTACGGGCAAAGATAAAATGGGTCTAGCCTGAAGTAATGTGATAAACTGTTCCAGGTTAGTGTTCAGAAGTAATGGGAGGAGTTTTAGTTGGCAGTCTGCCACTTAGGAGCCCGACACTAGGTGCGAAAATGCATTTCTTCCCAAAAGAAAGAAAAAAGAGCATAACAAATAATCTAGTTGCGATTACTCGAACGTACCCTAGTCTGGCCATAACATTAGTGACATTGTGATTGCAAACGTTCCTTTTACGGTTGAGTTTTCGTTGTGACTAGAACACTGCCCTCAGAGTCTTCCTGGACTTGCTTCTGAATTGCAAGCAGTAAAATTTGCACTTTAACGATCGTTTTCTCCGTGGTATTTCAGCTCCCGCATTGACTCGACGCCCTCGGCGGATGGCTATCTCCACAGATCTTCTTTTGTGATGAAAAAAACTTTAGATATTTAACCTTAAAATTTTAAAAAGTCGTTGATAGTTAACGGAAGATTCGTCAAAAGATTTTAACGACATTTGTATTTCAACGAAGATAGCCAGAATGCCCAGTATGCTCTCACAAGAACTTTGAAAGCAAGCTGAATGATACGATAGAATAAAATACACATTTAAAGGTATAATTTATTACGATTTTACAGTTATATTATATAAAGAGTTTCAGTCGGTCAACATAAATTGTGCCAAATACTTGATGTGGGAAAACAAGTATTTAAACGCCCTAATCTGAAAGAAATCTGTCGTACATGAGATATTTATTACGCTTTTATTATTATTAACTTGATTGGCCACATTGGACCACTTGAGTCTTCCATGTACACTTTTTCTTTGAAGGTTGTGTTGTTTGATTCTTCTTATCTGCCCAGTACTTCTTCATTCGTTCTGATCGCAGTGTTGTTAATTCGTCTGAAATCTCTGCAGGTCGTCTGTGCATCATTTCTGCTGAAAATTTGTGATTCTTAAGAAGGGTGGTAATTTTATTCTTGTTCTCTGCATCTGTAATTTCGAGTCCAACTGTTTTGAGATCCTCTTGAATTTCTTTGATCCAATGCCCTCCAGTCTTCTTTCCCAGATTTCTCATCATTAGTTGTCGTAAAATCCTGTTTTCTGGTAATCGTAGGATGAGAAAGAAATAAGAGATTCTTTTCTTCTTCATCGTGCTGGTAACTGGGTCAATCTCTCGGTAGACTGTTTCATTGGAGAGGATTGTCCAGACTCCTTCAACCTGATACTTTTTATTTATGCAGGTTCTGATAATTCTTCTTTCAGTTTTGAGCAGCTGATCAGTTCTTCTATCATTTTTAATTTGGAACAAGGTTTCGCAAGCATAAGTGGCTTCGGGCAAAGTTACAGTTTTGTAGTGTTGGATCGTAGTGCACACAAAAGCATTTTATTTTGTGATAAATATCTTCCGTAATATTTCTCATGTTAGGGCAAATACATACTCGTTTTCCCGCCTAATGTAATTGGGTACAATTTGTGTTGACTGACTGGAAAGCTTTCTTTAATAGAACTAGGCAACATTGAAATATGGCTTGTTCTAATACTTTAATATGTAATGTAGCAGTTATGTATGCCCTAAATGATGGTCTTAATTAGGCGAGACTTTTTCACAGAATTCACAATACTATCGCTCATGCTGCAGGGCTTCCCAAGACTTCTCAAAGAATTCGTGGACATAAAACAAACAATGTTTACCTTTGATTGGTCCGTGTTGATTTATCAAATTAAGAACTTTATTTAATTAACACTTAAATCAATAATCTCTTAATATCGGTACATTTCTGATATTAATTATATACTTGATCGGCCGTTACAGTTTTCGTTTATCAAACACAAACCATGTATAGGGCGGAATATTGAAGATATTTTATTTTGATTAATTTCAATTTAATTTTAATTCTTTTAGCGTAATACATTATTATTATTATTAATTTTCTTAAAGTATTTAATGTTCTTATTTATTCCTATAATTTTTATTTTTATCATCTTTTTATAATCTTAAATTTAAGAATATAACATTGTTATAATTCTAATTTTTATAAGCTTAGTTATTTTTAATTCCTTACTAGCATAGCCTATTTGTTTTTAATTCTACTTTCTTATCAAATTGTATATTTTACTTTTTATTTTAAACTGTATTTAAAAAAATAATGATCACCTTAAGTCAAAGAGATAAATAAATAATATTTGTTTTTTAGCAAAATTATCACTTCCAGGAGAAATTGCATTGAAATATCGCTGCAAGATTCAACCATAAGCATATTTGTCAATATATTAGTTGATTAATATACAGACCACCGGTGGCGTTACTACGGGGGATGATCAATGGGTTCAATCCCCCCCGAACCAAATAACAATAATATGAAATTTGTTGAAATTTTAAATATTGAGTAAAACCTATCTTCGGTTTGATGGCACATGATTGGACTATGTAAGTTTATACTTACTAATGTGTAAGCATTACTTTCTCTCGTGTAAATTCTTGAGCGTCCCCCTAACTCAACACTTATTGAATGAGCAGAATGGTCAGCTAGCCAGACACCACTTGTCAGTTGCCATTCTGTTACAGCCATTATGGACAGTGAATACTATTTTGTTGTATTGATTTTTAAAGTTAAATTTTATGTGGGAACTGTAGTTTATTAATATTTACACAATGCCGGGGAATACAAAGGGACAGAAAAATAGATTTTATAATTTAATATCAACAAAATCGTTAATTTTCGAGCATTTGCACATTGATAAGTGCAAATACAATGTATCAAATGCTAATGAAATTAAAATACGAAAGAAAAAGATAGGTGGCTTTGAAACCTCGGGATCGTATAATTTGCTTTCATTTATTATGTCTCATTATGTCTGACTCGGCTCATCCCCCTCCAGAAATTAAACCTCATTACGCCACTGCAGACCACTAATCTATAAAGGGTTAAACCAGGGCTGAATAAGTTACAAGTAACAGCGTTACAGACTGTACCAATAGTTAGTAAAATAATAACGAAGTTATCGTTATTTTGTGGTAAAACAACTGCGTTACATTTACAATGGTCAACATAATAATAATATAATATAATATCGTATGGCCTCGGGTGCCGGGTGCAAGCTTTGTTATTTGACACCCAGAGGGTAGCTTGCATGTCGAATTTCGTTGTTCCTTGACTATGAAAGTCAAGGAGGTTAGATGTTAGACATCTAACCTCCTTGAACACTATAGCGCTTTCTAGTAGAGAAATGAGGAACTTTGTGTGGGCGGAAACTCCCGAGATTAATTTTGCCATTATGAACTCGGCCTACTGAATTCAAATGGGTTCTTTGACATGCCAACATCGTATGACATGCGTATCGCATTTTTGCCGCCTTTCAAAAATCACTTACCACGGTCAGGGGCGAACCTGCAATCTTGGGGTTAGTAGACCGACACGCTATCCACTCACCAACATAACGTGTCGTTACAATTGTATAACATTGTTGCTTAACAATATTTATGTTCGACCCTGGCGAAATGTAAATATTATATGTCAGAAAACTGTACTATAATGACACTCATTATAGTACAAGTCTTCATTATGATACAGTTTCTCGCACCAATCAGAGCTCACTTCGCTCGTTTTATAAACATACTCGTATCTTCATCATTGCCATTATAGGCTCGTTGCATAATGTACTAAGTTATTTCCCTGCAGTTATATAAGGTGCGTTCAAAAAGTAACGAGCCGGAGGCTGTAATGCTCAAACTGGTGACGACATCGGCTAATCGTTTCGTGTGTAACGAGGTGTGGTTCCGACCAGAGCGTGGAAGGTCACAGCCCGTCGCTAGAGGGCACGCGTGCACGTCACGTGACGATACAAAGCGAGCAGCAGCATGCATCAATCGTCCAACGCTGCCAGTCGCATTGCAAACAGTGACATGGAGGCGTCAAACGAAGAGCAAAGAGGTGTTGTTCGGTTTCTGACAGCGAAAGGAGTAGGGGGAACGGACATTCATCACCGAATGTCACAAGTGTACGGCGGACACTGCATGTCCCTTGCAAGGGTCAAGGCGTGGCACAAGCGCTTCAGAGAAGGACGGGTGTCGTTAGCCGATGATGCCCGGTCTGGGGCACCCCCCGTCATTACCGATGACAACGTCCAGCTGGTTGATGCACTCGTTACCCAGGACCGCCGAGTGACAGTGAACGCCATAGCCGCCGTGGTCGGATTGAGCGTCGGAAGTGTGCACACCATCATGAAGGAACGACTGCACTTGCGCAAAGTGTGTGTCCAATGGGTGCACCACAGTCTTCAACCACACCAGGAAGCATGTCGAATGGCCTACTGTCTTGGTCTTGGTTGGACGATTGATGTATGCTGCTGCTCGCTTTGTATCGTCACGTGACGTGCAGGCGTGCCCTCTAGCGACGGGCTGTGACCTTCCACGCTCTGGTCGGAACCACACCTCGTTACACACGTCACGATTAGCCGATGTCGTCACCGGTTTGCGCATTCCAGCCTCCGGCTCGTTACTTTTTGAACGTACCTTATAATTGAAATCATTTCAAAGGGACAGTGGATTCGAGTAATATCGAAAAACCAAATTATTTGGCAAAGTGTAAATCATATTTATTTACTAAATGATCATCGTGGCAGTCTCATCTCTGTAGACTTTCGATTGACTCGTAAATGAATCTCTGAGGGATAAAATTCGGAATTGTTATACCCTGAATTTCCTGATCATTCACGATCACTTTTTCTTTCTCAAATCCTAGTCTAACCTTATCTTAATTATTATATACTAGCATTACCCGTCGCGGATTCGCCCGCGAATATTCTAGTTATAAAGAGTACACCTAGCAAAATCTCAATCATGAATGCTATAACTGATTTATCAGCTACTGGTGCAGTGGTTACGGGGTTGTCATTCCTTCATAGGTATATCAGAGCGAAGTTAGTTTTCTGGGAATATCATAGACACTGTTAATTTAAGGGCCTTTAAATGTGGTTTTCGGAGACCCTTTATAGTCGAGTGAAAAAGACCTTTCGTACCACACTCACACGTGAAAATTGCTTGACAAAATTCTAGAGTGCCCCTTGACCCCCTTAAGCGCATTATACTGTATGTATTGATGAATTTTACAGCTTAATTTGGTTCAGTGATAACCTTATAACCGTCTGGAAACTTTCACAGTAATGTAATAATTGGAAATGCATTGCGTCTTACAGAAATAGATGGACCTGTGAGATTCTGTTACCATGGTTACCGTGTTGCATTCTTTCATTATTTCATTGTAAATATACATGTTTTAAGGTATTTATTTAATTGTGAGGCGTTTAAAAAGCAAGTGAGTGCGTTTCGCTTACGCATTGGGTTATGCTGAACATGTAGGTACAGTACCCCATATGTGTAGGTTGGTGTTAATGGGACCTCATTTTCGGTACAAAACTCTAATGGGACCTTAGCAGAATAATATAGGGAGGGATATGAATTGCAGCCTAATGGCCACTTTTAATTTTTAATTGAACGCCCGTGAGCCCCCAACAAGTTAAATGTCAAGTAGTTCAAACTTTGGCTACCAGATGCTACAGTCACTGACACCTAGTGGCGAACGTTGGAACTTGATAGGATTGTTTCTAACCAGCCAAATATAACCTACACATTTTGCTACACACTACCAATGGGCCCGCCGGCTTTACTTTCCCTCCAAAGGAGGGCATTCTGAAGGATTTTAACGGTGTTAAAAATCCGACGACTTCGGCCGGGTTTGAACTCGCGATCTTGGGCATAGCAGTTTAGCATGCTACTGACTACGCCTCCGAAGCCGCTAACCTTATCCTAATGAGAACCGGTCAGAGATCACCCGAGTCCAGGGGTCTAGTCATATAACATGCTATCTCAAAACAAATGTGTATAATATTCAGAACATTAGCGTATTGGAAGCCAATATTAGCCTATTTTCATTTATGAACAAGAAGTTCCGTGACGAACTTATGAGCCTACTTTCCTTAAAATTTAAGATTCATGCTAATTATTAATCTATATGGATCTATCTAGAATAATGACGAAATTAAGTTGCTCAAATCGAAATTTCTAATTAGTTTGAAATACTGTATACCTGGCATAATGTAGCCTAATAGAACACTACAGTTGGCAGCGCTGGTGACTGAATATATTCTTAGTTCCATCTCTTAAGGTACAGAATACAAAATTTGGTTGGAGTCCAAAGAATAGCATGGACGTTACATGCAGTTAAACGTTGGATCTAACAGCGCGCGTAAAATCATGTTGGCAACAATGTCATGCATGTATTGGTCAGAAATAATCTGAAATATGATCTATTGTTGTGCCAATTTTGAATGAAATCCATTAGTTAGTATAGAAGTTACATGCATTTGTAAATTGGACCTATCAGCAGGCTTAGAATAATGTTGGCAGCACTGACGTATATTACTTACTCCAAATTCATCTAGAATGCCAGGTACTATACGTGTGCAAAGTTTAGAGCTATTGGTTTGCATATTTTCTGATATATTGATATTAGGGTAACAAAAATAGAGACAGCACATATTAACAGTTGGCAGCCCTGATTGCTCTTAAGAATACGCATAGTCATATCTGTTATGGTACACATAGCACATACGAAATATGGTTGAAATCCAAATGATAGTATGGAAGTTACATGTATTTAAAATTGGACCTCTCAGCAGGCTTAGAATCATGTTGGTAGCACTGACGTATATAAGTTACTCCAAATTAATATAGAATGTCATGCACTATACGTGTGCAAAGTTTAAAGCTGTCGGCTTGCATACTTTCTGATATATTGGTATTTGGATAAAATAAATTAAGAGCATTTATTAACAGTTGGCAGCCCTGGTGGTTCTTAAGAATACGCTCAGTCATATCTGGTTATGTACACATACAACATACGAAATTTGATTGAATTCCAATTGATAGTGTAGAAGTTATATGCATTTAAAAATTGGACATATCAGCAGGCTTATAATCATTTTGGCAACATTGCCATGTATGGCCTCCTGAAAATTAAACTGCAATATTATTATCTATATGTGTGCCAATTTTGAAATAGCTCCCATTCATACCTTCCAAGATATCCAACATGTAGCTCAAATTTCAATTGCGATTTTTCAGCAGTTGGTAGCACTGACATCATTTTCAAATATGGCTGTGAGATATTCAGGTATAGATCTTTACTCCTACCAAATTTTGTTTTGATTGCTCCAGTCGTTTAGGAGTTGAAAGGGGGGGGGGGGGGCACACACACACAGCCAGCCAGACAGACAGACAGACACACATTTGCCCGATCTCATAAGTCTACTTTTTCCTCGTTTTTGCAAAATGTGAAAAGTAGGCTAAAAAATAGGCTTATGAGATCACCTTTTGTCCGTGTGTCTGTCTGTGTGTGCGTGTGTGTGTGAGAGAGGATTTTTGTGTGTTCACCCTAATAACTTCTAAACGGCTGGAGCGATTTCAATGAGACTCAGTAATATCATAGCACTATTCCGGGCGACCCCGACCGTGCCCTTCAAATTTTGTTACGTCTCACCAATCCAACATTGGCGGCTGTGCGAAATATTTCACCAGCATTCAATATCTCCGAAACTATTACCCGTATCACCCTGGAATTTCGAACGGTGATAAAGGGAACTACTAGAAGTTCACCTATGTGACTTTTGAAAACCTGGTAACTACAAAACCAACATGGCGGCCAAGTGAATTTGCGACTTTTAAACAGACGTTTCTGACGATTTAACCAACCAAACGCAATGAATCTTGGTACAGTATATGTTTATACACATTGTAATGCACCGACATCTAACTTCGATCAACTGTTTACATAACCTCAAGATGGCGGCTGTGCGAAATATTTCACCGGCATTCTATATCTCTGAAACAATTACCGGTATCACCATGAAATTTTGTACGGAGGGGCACTGCTGGAAGTCCATCTATGAAACTTTCAAAAACCTGTTATCTACAAAACGAACATGACGGCCAAACGAAGTTGAAAGTTTTAATTAGACTTTTCTCGCGATTTAATGATCCAAACGCAATGAATATTGGTAGAGGAAATGTTTATACGCATTGTAATGCACTGGTATCTAATTTAGTTCAATTGTTTACGTAACCTCAAGGTGGCGGCTGTGCGAATTTCGAAAATTAAGTTTTTATGTCTTGTGTTCTAATCATGCGATCGAATTCAACATTTGTATAATGAACGTACACAATAATCATAATCTAATAGTAGGGGAAAGTGGGGTAAAACCGGGTGGCTAGACTTGGACTGCTTCCTGAAGCTATGTTTATTTTCAGATAAGTATTAAATCCTGCATACATGATCATTGAATAGTTTTATTTCATAATATAGCCATCATCAATAAACGAGAGAGTCATTCTGTTTATTATTATAAAAAATAGAAAAAAAAAGTAAATTCATCCGGTTTTACCCCACTGGTGGGGTAGAACCGGGTACACATGTTGAGTATATGGAAAATGAGAAAACACATTTCTTTCTTCATTGTCTACCTTATATTTTTCTGGTCTCATGACTGTCTCTTTGATTTTCTCACGTATGTTCTCGGCATCTTACTGCAGTATAGAGATTCTAAAAAAAAGTCTTCTTGAAATTAGCAACACAACTATTTTTGTACAGATTGAAATCATAAAAGTCTGGGCCTACACATTGTTAAGTTGTATTTCAAATAATAGCATTTACCTCTCTCTCTCTCTCTCACTCACACACAAACACACACACACACACTCGCATACTCTTATTTTAAAAATCTATTCAATAGCTATTATTGTGGAGTGCTGAAGAGATGGGGTAAAATCGGGCACCACCCGATCCTGCCCCTTGCGTCATACCCGGTTTCACCCCACTGGTAGTTGTAGAGAGAAACATGGACTAGCCAAACAAAATCGATTTGAATCTTAAATACACCCATACCATTGTAAGCCTAAAGAAATAAGCTGCATACAATGCACTTACCTCTACTCTTACTGTTGTAGTACTTTGGTAGTAATCGATGCAGTTTAACAGAAAGTTGATACAAGAAATCACAAAAATACAAAATCATTCGTCACAACCGTACAAATCTCCACAGTGGAATGGCAAGCTCCCCGGAGCTTCACCTTGGCCTTGGGAGTTTTGTTTGGCTGTCGGCCGTCAGGAAGAAGCAATAACGGAGCCAGAATTGGGGTACGCGGTTTGAACCCGACTATCCGGTTATGCCCCACTTTCCCCTACATAACTCTATAGCCTACATATTGTTACGGCTGTGAGTTTGTGTCATCACTCGCCGCATGAGTCACAACTGCCCCAGGGCTGGGCTGTGCCCTGCCTCCTGTATTGCGTGCGCCTTATGCAACAGGGCTACTAGGACAAAGGGATAGTCCAGAATATTCGTGACTGGACCAGCGATGGAAACCTCGAGAAGCAGTGAACCCTGGATGGATCTAGAAGCATTTATTGAGTCACCGGCCTGCTATATAAGTGCGACCTGTCAAGCAGTTGTTGTTGTTATTGTTGTTGTGTTTTACGAGCTAGTGTGAGCGATTATCCTGAGCGACAGAAGTGTGGTGACTTGCGAAACCCCTAGTGGAGCGGGGAAGTGAGACTCCTACAGAGGAACTGTGTCTTGAGCGAGTGTGTTTATTTCCAGTGCGACAGAAGTGATTGTGCTACATTGTGAAACAGTGTGTAGTACGGTGACAGGCTGGGTGCAGCTACTTCCAGCTAGCGTACGGGACCGGACTCATAGCGAAGAGGATTAACTGTGGTCTGTTGACAAGTGAAAGGGGAAGTGTTCTCGCCGTAAGGAAACTGGAGTAAGGTAATAATTGCTTGTATTTACTGAAGAGTGCTGTATCCTTCTGGCCGCAATAAAGTTAATTATTTCTTTAAGCAGTAATTGGTGTTGTGCTTCCTACCCACCGTAATCCAGTTAACAAAGGTGCCACTAGGGGGTAGCACGTAACAACTGGTGTCAGAAGTGGGATTACGAACTCAAGCACAACACCTGACGGTCCTGGTTTCAAAACCCGAGCAGGTCATTTTCTCTAATTTTCCTGTGAGTGCATGCCCTTTACAAGACAAACAACTAAAATGGAGGAGAAATTGGCAGCATTGCTAGAAAAGTTAAATGGCATGGAAACCAAGATGGAGGACGGCCAGAAGAATTTAACCAAGGAGCTAACTGCCAAATTAGAAGACGGCCAGAAGAAGATGGAAGACGGTCAAAATAAGTTAGCGGAGGACCTGAAGAAGATGGAGGACGGCCGGAAGAAGATGGAGGACGGCCAGATGAAGTTAGCCGAGGACCTAACTGCCAAACTAGAAGACGGCCAGAAGAAGATGGAAGACGGTCAAAATAAGCTAGTGGAGGACCTGAAGAGGATAGAGGACGGCCAGAAGAAGATGGAAGACGGTCAGAATAAGTTGACACAGGACCTGAAGAAATTAGAACTGGGTCTGCATGAGGAAGTCACGGCTGTGGAAAAGAAGTTCGACGCCTTACAAGTGGAAGTTGCTGAGCTGCGCCAACGCCCGCTGATGGGGGTGGAGGAGAAATTCAACGTCTTACAAAAGGAAGTTGCCGAGGTGCGCCAACGCCCACTGACGGGGGTGGAGGAGAAATTCAACGCCTTGCAAGTGGAAGTTGCCGAGCTGTGCCAACGACCGCTGATGGGGGTGGAGGAGAAATTCAACGCCTTACAAGTGGAAGTTGCCGAGCTGTGCCAACGCCCGTTGATGGGGGTGGAGGAGAAATTCAACGCCTTACAAAAGGAAGTTGCCGAGCTGCGCCAACGCCCACTGACGGGGGTGGAGGAGAAATTCAACGCTCTACGAGAGGAAGTTGCCGAGCTGCGCCAACGCCCGCCCACCGTTACACCGGGAATATCAGGAACGGGACATAGCAGAGTGACGCCCCCAACCTTCGACGGAAAGGTCCCGTGGAGCACCTACTTACGTCAGTTCGAGGCGGCCTGTTCCATAAATAACTGGAACAACACAGAAAAGGCTACAGATCTCATTGTAGCGCTGAGAGGTGACGCCCTTAACGTCCTTCAGGCCATCCCGACTGGATCCCAGGACTACGCTTCCCTGATCGCCCATATGGAGTCCCGATATGGAGATAGCCATCTTCAGCAGGCCTATCAGATGCAGCTCCGGATCCGGGTACAGAAAAACGTGGAAACCCTGCAGGAGTTCGAGATGGACATCGCACGCCTCGTAAGGCTCGCCTACCCAACAGCGCCGGCCGACTTTCTGGAGCAGATAGCGACGCAGACTTTCACCGACGGGCTACGGGACTCGGACACTCAACAGGTGCTGCGTCTCGCGCGCAATAAGACCCTGGCAGATGCGCTGAGCCACGCACTTGAGTTCGAGACGGCAAAACAGGCATCCAGAATGCACGCGCGGGTGCGTCAAGTGGACGTCGACGAACCAGCAAAAACCAACAAGACCAAGCCCCTGGCCGATGAACTGATGGAGGCGCTAGGCCGGTTCTTCAAGAGTCGCAGTACCACCAACAAAAACGTAGCCGAAGAACATCCGGAGAGGCGGACCGGAAGAGGACTACCGACCTGCTGGACCTGCCGTAAGAGAGGCCACCTGAGCAAGGACTGCGGTGATCGCCACCGCCAAGGGTTTCCGTCGGGACAGTCAGTCGTAGGGAAACCGCGCGGCCCAGGAAAGCCAGTATCAGCCAGCCTTGGGGGGCAAAGGTTGGCTTGTGACAGTCGTCAAGCCCCGGCAGTCCAAGTTCGTGTGACGCAGTTACGGAGGGATAATAGCAGCCTGATGGTCGACGGAGTCGTCAACGGAGAGAGCTGGCCCATGCTAATCGACATGGGAGCATCGAGGACCATCGTCAGTCCCACCGTGATCCCGAAGTGGAGAGTGCAACCCACACAAAGGAACCTCCAGCTAATAACCGCGACCGGAGAGACCGCACCGGTACATGGCGAAGCATCACTGGAGTTCGTCATTGGTCGACGGGCGATAAAGCATCCAGTGCTTGTGGCTGACGTATCAAATGAAGTGCGGTCCGGGTTCGATTCCCGGTCAATGCATGTGAGATTTTCGCAGTGAAATGCCATGTCCTGTGGTTCGGATTCCACGTAAAAAGGAGGTCCCGTGGCTCATAATCACAAGATTCACGGTCACGTAAAACTACAATCTTCCTTCCTTCCTTCCTTCAAATGAAGTGATCATCGGACTGGACTTCCTGGACCAGAACAACATCATCTTGGATATGAGTACCAACACTCTGCATTTCGGAGGTGAGGAACTTGCTTTGCAACCTGCGCACGAGTCCATCACCGCATGACGAGTAAGGTTGAGAGAAGACGTCATCGTTCCCGCCAGGATGGAGGTCAGCGCTGCCGTAATTGTCGACGGAACTGCTGAGGGAGTGGCGGCTGTCATCGAGCCAAAATATGAGGACATCCAGACAAAAGGATTGCTAGTTGCCAAGACACTCATCAACACGACGTCTCGTCCGTACGTCCTCCTGTCCAACCTGAACGACTACGACATTACGGTTCACCGGGACACCAACCTAGGAGTCTGCGAGCCCGTTACCTGGATTGCCCGTATCACAGATACGACAGACGGACACCTCCTGCAGACGGACAATCGAAGAAGACGCACACTGCCAGAAGAACTACAGAAGCTGTACCAAGGATCCCAGGACCATTTAGACGAGGAACAATCACGCCAACTTCAGGACCTGCTACGCGAATTCCAGGATGTCTTCTCCGTGGGGAGCAGAGACTTCGGCAGGACAAGCTTGGTCCAGCACAGAATCGACGTTGGGGACAGCGCACCGATTAGGGCCCCATTCCGACGTGTCCCGCTCGCCAAGCAAGCCGAAGTCGACCGGATGGTAGAAGAGATGAAGGAGCAAGGGGTGATCGAGCCATCACATAGTCCTTGGAGTTCTCCGGTCGTGCTTGTGAAGAAGAAGGACGGTTCCACCAGGTTCTGCGTGGACTACAGGCGGGTGAACGACGCCACGAAGAAGGACAGCTACCCTCTACCCAGGATTGACGACACGCTGGATACCATATCAGGGTCAAGGTGGTTCTCCACCTTGGATTTGAAGAGTGGCTACTGGCAGGTGGAAGTCCGCCCTAAGGACCGCGAGAAAACTGCGTTCTCTGTGGGCAGTGGGCTCTGGCAGTTGACCGTCATGCCATTCGGTCTGTGCAACGCCCCTGCGACCTTCGAAAGGCTAATGGAGTCCATTCTGAGGGGACTACACTGGAAGACCTGCCTGGTCTACTTAGACGACGTCATCGTTCTGGGGAGGAGCTTCGAAGAGCACTACAGCAACCTGAAGGAGATCTTGTTGAAGCTACGGGCTGCCCAGCTGAAGTTGAGTCCCAAGAAGTGTCAGCTCTTCCAGAAGCGGGTCCAGTACCTTGGGCATATCGTCTCCGAGGAAGGGGTGCGCACCGACCCAGAGAAGACCGCAGCTGTGAGGGAGTGGCCAGTTCCGAAGGACAAGTCCCAACTACGAAGCTTCCTGGGACTCTGCACTTATTACCGTCGCTTCGTGAGAGGATTCGCCGACTTCGCCAAACCTTTACATCGACTGACTGAGAAGGATCAACTCTTCACGTGGACGGCAGAATGCCACAGTGCCTTCGAACAACTCAAGCAGGCTCTGTGCACCGCGCCTATTCTGGCCTACCCCAGACCTGGAACAAGGTTCATCGTCGATACCGATGCCAGCGACTTTGGCATAGGGGGAATCCTGTCGCAAGTAGTGGACGGCGAGGAGAGAGTAGTGGCCTACTTCAGCAAGGCCTTGTCAAAGCCAGAAAGGAACTACTGCGTCACCAGGAAGGAGCTGCTCGCCATCGTGAAGACCATTGAACACTTCCACAAGTACCTGTACGGGCAAGAATTTCTCATCAGGACCGACCATGCATCCCTGCGGTGGCTCCTGAACTTCAAGCAGCCCGAGGGTCAACTCGCACGGTGGTTAGAGAGGCTTCAACAGTACAACTTTGAGATTCAGCACAGGAAAGGCCAGCCGCATTCTAACGCCGACGCCCTGTCACGAAGACCGTGCCCCGAAGACTGCACCGTCTGTGCCCGAAGGGAGGAGAACACCGGGACACAGTGCCGGAGGACTACCGTGGACTTTCAAAAGAGCTGGAGCCGCGAATCTTTCATGCGGGCACAAACAGAAGATGATGACCTGGGACTGATAGCCGAATGGAAAGGGGCCTGTGTCCCCAGACCCGGGTGGAACATTGTGAGTGACTGCAGCCCAAAGTTTAAGTCCTACTGGGCGCAGTGGGACTCGCTGATTGTAAGGGATGGCCTCATCTGCCGCGCCTGGGAGAGCACCGACGGGAAGACATATCGGGAATAAGTCGTCGCTCCAAAGGCTATGACGGAGGAAGTCCTGAAGGAAGTTCATGGAGGATCATCTGGTGGACACCTAGGGATAAAGAAGACCCTGGAGAAGCTGAGAGAGCGGTTCTACTGGATCGGATGCCGAACAGACGTGGAGAACCACTGCGCGAGGTGCCACGATTGCGCAGCCAGCAAGGGCCAGGGACGAAGACGACGGGGTCCACTGAAGACCTACAACGTGGGCGGCCCCATGGAGAGAGTGGCCATCGATGTTGCTGGGCCATTCCCGTTAAGCGAGGCAGGGAACCGCTACATATTAGTCGTCAGCGACTACTTTACCAAATGGCCGGAGGCGTATGCGCTCCCTAACCAAGAAGCCGCGACGATCGCAGAGACCCTGGTGTAGAAATTCGTCAGCCGGTACGGAGTACCCCTGGAGCTGCACTCCGACCAAGGGAGGAACTTCGAGTCGCAGGTGTTCCAGAACCTATGCCAGCTGCTGGGAATCCGGAAGACAAGGACAACGCCGCTACACCCTCAGTCCGACGGGATGGTAGAGCGATTCAATCGCACCATCGAGAACCATCTCCGAATAGTTGTCAGCGAGCACCAGAGGGATTGGGACAAGCATCTTCCACTATTTCTCCTGGCCTACCGCGCCGTCGTGCATGAAGCCACCGGGTGCACACCAGCCCGGGCCATATTTGGGAGGGAGCTCCGTCTACCTGTCGATCTTGCCTCCGGCCGACCTGGGAATGATCCGATCCCGGTAAGCCAGTATTGTCAAGAACTGGTCGACCAACTGGAGGACGTGCACGCGTTCGCGAGGAGGAAACTGCGGATCGAGACCGACCGAATGAAGACCCGATACGACCAGCAGACGGATGCCGGAGGATTCCACGAGGACGACCTGGTCTGGCTCTTCAACCCATTACGGAAGAAAGGCCTGTCACCCAAACTGCAGAAGTCCTGGGAGGGCCCGTACCGAGTCGTGAAACGGATCAACGATGTCGTCTACAGGATCCAGCGGAGCCCGAGGGCGAAGATGAAGATCGTGCATCGAGATCGCCTGGCAGCCTACGGAGGGACACAGACGGACCAATGATTGATCGGGACGATCAGCCTTTTTAGGAAGGGGTGGTGTTACGGCTGTGAGTTTGTGTCATCACTCGCCGCATGAGTCACAACTGCCCCAGGGCTGGGCTGTACCCAGCCTCCTGTATTGCGTGCACCTTATGCAACAGGGCTACTAGGACAAAGGGACAGTCCAGAATATTCGTGACTGGACCAGCGATGGAAACCTCGAGAAGCCGTGAACCCTGGATGGATCTAGAAGCATTTATTGAGTCACCGGCCTGCTATATAAGTGCGACCTGTCAAGCAGTTGTTGTTGTTGTTGTTGTTGTTGTTGTTGTTGTTGTTGTGTTTTACGAGCTAGTGTGAACGATTATCCTGAGCAACAGAAGTGTGGTGACTTGCGAAACCCCTAGTGGAGCGGGGAAGTGAGACTCCTACAGAGGAACTGTGTCTTGAGCGAGTGTGTTTATTTCCAGTGCGACAGAAGTGATTGTGCTAGATTGTGAAACAGTGTGTAGTACGGTGACAGGCTGGGCGCAGCTATTTCCAGCTAGCGTACGGGACCGGACTCATAGCGAAGAGGATTAACTGTGGTCTGTTGACAAGTGAAAGGGGAAGTGTTCTCGCCGTAAGGAAACTGGAGTAAGGTAATAATTGCTCGTATTTACTGAAGAGTGCTGTATCCTTCTGGCCGCAATAAAGTTAATTATTTCTTTAAGCAGTAATTGGTGTTGTGCTTCCTACCCACCGTAATCCAGTTAACAAAGGTGCCACTAGGGGGTGGCACGTAACAATATATTAAAATCGAACATGGCGATCATCCGAAATATTTAGACGGTTCTCAATATCTACGAATCTATTACAGTAATCAAACTGACAATTTGTATGTTGATAGAGGCAATTGATATTAGTAGGATATATGAAAATAGGCTATTTAGTTCTTCACGGAACTACTTGTTCAGTGTTGCCTTAGTGATCGAAGTTGAACGATTTTCAGTCGGTCAACACGATTGTGCCCAATCATAATGGGTGGTTTCCTAATCATGAAAAATATCTCCATGATATTTATAAATGTACTTGTTCAAAGAAAAAGGTGTGGGGACGAATGTTGAGAATACGTTGGATGGTTGGTTGGTTCCTCAGTTTAGGGGCTGTGACAACGCGGTCATGTATCCCCGTGTACTTTGGGTGTGTGTAGAATCTGTCTGATAACCGTTGTTAATTGTGATGGCAGTATTAGTGTATGTTATCTGTTTTTAATTCAAGTAAGGACTGCAGACGATAATTTCAAGTAGTTCCTACTTTCGCTACCAAATGCTACCGTCCAGGACACCTAGCTGTGAATTTGGGTACTACTAGATGCCATCACAACCAGTGCCTGGTGACGAACGTTGTAACTTAAGAGCATTAATCAAACCTAACCTACAAATTTTGCTTCACACAAGTTTTGTTAGCGGAAGGTTCTTTTACATGTCATAAATCTATAACATGGGCCCACCGGCTTTACTTCTCCTCCGAAGGAAGGCATACTGAGGGATCGCTCTGAAAATATCTGGAACGGATAGAATAAGCGTCGAAATGATCTTCAAGAAATCGAGCGAGAGGCACGCTTAGGTTGAAAGACAGAAGAAAGGAACTGTTGCGTCGGTCAATAACTTCGTCATTTTGACTACAGTGACTCTATTGATAAAATATAGCCACTGTATTTCTGACTGGAACCATAAGTGTTCGACGGAAAACTGGAAGGAAGGAAGGAAGGAAGGAAGGAAGGAAGGAAGGAAGAGAAGTGGACTTGATGAATAGTACAGAGGTTAATAATGTGTATTCATACTATTTTACTAATGTACAGACGTGGTGACGCTGCGGTCAAGCTATTCGCCTCTCACCAAGGTGGACCGGGTTCGATTCCTGGTCAATGCATGTGAGATTTCCGCTGTGAAATGCCATGTCCTGTGGTTCGGATTCCACGTTAAAAGGAGGTCCCGTGGCTCATGATCACAAGATCAACGGTCACGGAAAACTACAATCTTCCTTTTCCTAATGTAGAATACATTTGAAGATGCAGTGAGAAAAGGATTGCCGTTTATTTGTTTTTTTTTGTTGTTTTTTGTTTGTTTTCTGTTTCTTGTTTTTTGTTTTTTTTTGGATTTGGTTTTGGTTTTATCACGCAGTGCACCGTGTGGTATTCACATCGTTGTCTTTTGTTCCAGGTGAGTGATCTCTCTCTGCGCCATGCATCTGGAAGGTAGGGGTTTCTCATTAGGAAGA
Source organism: Meconema thalassinum (assembly GCA_946902985.2). Lineage (NCBI taxonomy): Eukaryota > Metazoa > Arthropoda > Insecta > Orthoptera > Tettigoniidae > Meconema > Meconema thalassinum. Next base: position 164,448,548 of record OX336391.1, read on the forward strand.
TATTGTAAGCTTTTGAATTCAATTGCAGATGTTTAATATTTGTATTGAGTACTTTAATCGTACAAATTTGGTCAAATTGAAACCAATTTACCCTATTCAATGGTGTTCGGTGCACGAAGAAGGAAAAAAAGGCCCTATATACTTTTTTGATTTATTTTTGCATTTTTTAAAAATTAATATGTTGTTTCAGTCTTTAGTCTTTTGATGCCGTACTCCATAACCGCCTGTCCTGAGCTAATCGTTTCATCACTACACAGCTACCAAATATTTTAATTTACATTTAAAATTATTTTATTGTACGTCTCTGCAGTTCTCCCCGCGCTTCGTGAAGGGGATGGAATGATAATTTACAGCCCTGTTTTAATCCTAAATTCGACTTATCTCTGCCACAATTACATCCTCTTCAATTTTAATTGCAAATTTCACTTCCGAATACACATTCTCAATTACTCTTATTATCTTATGTGACACCCCGATCTTTCCCAATTTAGCAATGCCAGCTCCCCTGCTCACTGAATCGAACGCCTTCTCTAAATCAATAGCTGTGATGTACAGTTCACCTCTTTTCCTCCTTATGTATTTGTCCATCAACGTTTCCACCACCATTATATTGTCGCTGGTTCTCATCGCTTTTCCAAACCCTGTTCGGAGTCTCGAGAACACCGAACAACCCTCTGGCCACGCCATTAAACGCTTGGTTAAGACCCCGGTGTACATTTTGCTAAATTATCAAGCAAAGTTATGCCTCTATAACTGCCTGGGTGTTATGTATCTCCTCGTTTCTTATATTTTGGGCAAATTATCGAAGGGGATGGAATGAATTATGAAGATGTTACAATTACCTAGTCCCCGAACCAGCGATATTAGCCATATGAAGTTTATATTCTACGAGACTGACTCGGAATAGAACTCAGAAGTTTCTGGGCCATTATAGCGTGCTAATCAATTAGTCCTGGGCCACACAACATGATAGATAAAATCAACACTTGTTTCACAAATAAACTAATCCATGTTGTTAATAAATTGAGGTCACTTCTATATAATATGGTACAAAATCCCTTCATGAAGTTACAATTATGATGCAGTACAGTGGGCACTAATTACAATGTTTGGATGTGATGAACGTTTCAAATAGGATCTGGGGCAATGTCTGTATTCTCGGAAATGAATCTCGTTATATTAATTACGGTAACAGTCATTGTTATTTGGTAATGCTGGGTTGTGTGGAGTCGTGTGAGGAAGGAGGGATCCTCTCTCACAGATCCTGCGTGAACCCTGCTACAGTGCTACCTCATTTCTTAGCGGCCCACTGGTATTCTTGCCTTCTAATCCCAAAATTGCGGACGCAGTCGGTTGGCAATTGAGGGTAGTTAAATACGAGGGATCCGAGTCAGTAATTTACTGGCGATTTAAGATTCACTTCGGGGCAAAATTCTGGCGTCCCGGCGTCTCTGAAAGCCACAGTAGTTAAAACAGATGCAAAGCCATTACTATTATTATTATTATTATTATTATTATTATTATTACTAGCGGACCCGTGCGAGAACTCTTGCATAATGGTTTGTGTGCGCACCATGTGTATAGACTACCCGCCTGGCACAAGTGCTATGCGGCTGTACGCGACACAGCTCTAACAGGGGCTATCGTCTTTTTTCTTTGTTTAAAAGCACTTCATAAACAAATAAATATATTTCCGTTGGCTTTTCAAGAAATGCAAGATTTTTCCTGTACTATTGAGACGATTTGGAAGATTTTGGTACAAACCACACCTTCTAACTCCCTCTGGTTTAGGAGCTTGAGTTTTGTGAAACATACACCTTAGCGTATTATATAATAAGATTATTATTAATGTATTATTATACTATGGCTACCCCTTTTTAATCCCGTTTCCAACGTTTCATTTGTGAAAAAATAGGCTTATGAGATCACCTTTTGTCCGTGTGTGTGTGCATGTGTGTGTATGTGTGTGCGACCGTGTGTGTCCCCCTAATAACCTCTAAACGGCTGGAGCGATTTCAATGAAACTCGGTAACGTCTTGGTAGTATTTTGGCCGACCTCGACCGTGCCCTTCAAATTTTATTATGTCTCACCAATCCAACATGGCGGCTGTGCGAAATATTTCACCGGCATTCTATATCTCCGAAACTATTACTGATATCACCCTGAAATTTGGTACGGTAATAAAGGGTACTACTAAAAGTTCACCAATGAGACTTTCAAAAACCTGTTGTGTAGAGAACCAACATGGCGGCCTAGCGAAGTTGAAACTTTTAAATAGACTTTACTCACGACTTAACCATCCAAACGCAATGAAACTTGGTCCAGTAAATGTCTATACACATTGTAATACACTGCCATCTAATTTCTTTCAGTGATTTACATAACCTCAAGATGGCGGCTGTGCGAATTTTAAAATTAAGTTCTTATTTTTTGTGTATTAATCATGCGATCGAAGTGAACGTTTGAATTATGAACCTACGCAATAATCGTCATCTAATGGTACATAACTCTATGGCCTACATATATTAAAATCCATCATGGTGACCATCCAAAATATTTAGACGGTTCTCAATATCTATTAATCTATAACAGCAATCAAACTGAAATTTTGTATGTTGTTAGAGGCCATACATAAGTTCGCCTATGGAACTTTCAATAACCTGGTGAGCACAAATCCAACATGGCGGCGACGCGAAATATAAATATTTAAATGGTCCTTTCTCTCGATTCAACCATCCGAGCGCAGTAAACCATGGTACAGTAAATGCTTATACAAATGTTAATCCACTGGCATCTAATTTATTTCAGTCGTTTTCATAACCACATGATGGCAGCTGTGCGAAATTTTAAAATATAGTTTTCATTTCATGTGTCGTAAACGTGCGATTGAAGTTTGAATGCTACACCTACACAATAATCTTCATGTAAAAGAACATAACTCTAAGACCTACATATATAAATATCCAACATGGCGACCATCTGAAATATTTAGATAGTTCTCAATACCTATGAATCTATTACTGCAATCAAACTGAAATTTTGTATGTTGATAGTGGGAATTAACATATAAGTAGGATATATGTAAATAATTGTTTCATAAATGAAAATAGGCCAAAAAGTAAAAAGATCGATCGAGGTAAATTTGTGTCTGTCTGTGTGTCCACCCTATCAACTCCAAACAGCCGCAGTTATCGAAACTAAAATTTGGTATGAGTAATGATCTGTACCTGAATATCTCACGGCTATATTTGTAAATGACGTCAGTGCTACCAACTGCTGAAAAATCACAATTGAAATTTGAGCTGTATGTTGGATATCTCGGAAGGTATGCATGGGAATTGCTGCAAAATTGACCCACATATGAATAATATTACATCAGATTAATTTACAGCAGCCCTTTTATGACAGTGTTGCCAATATGATTCTATGCCTGCTTATAAGTCCAATATTTAAATGCAAGTAACTTCCATATTATCAATTGGATTTCAACCAAATTTGGTATGTGATTTGCACAGCCTAGCAGATTTGAATATCCGTTTTCTGTAATGTTAACAGGGCTGCCAACGGTTTAAAAGATTTACTCAATACATTTGATCCTAATTTCAATATATCAGAAACTATGCAGATCAACAGTTCTAAATATTGAGAACATATTCTGTAGTACAGTACCTGCAAATGTAGATTAATTTTCAGTTACCGAAATAGGACAGTGCTGCCAACATGATTCTACGCGTGCTGATAGGTTTAATGTTTAATCACATGTAACTTCCATACTAATAAATGAAGTTCTTTCAAAATTGGCACATATATAGATCATATTATTTCAATTTACGTTTGAGCATCCCATAAATGGCATTGTCGCCAACCTGATTTTACGCATGCTGATAAACTCAATGTTTAAATACATGTTACGTGCATACTATCTATTGTACCTCAACCGAATTTCGTATGTGCATTGGGTACCTTAGGAGATGGTTGGTTGGTTCCTCAGTTTAGGGGCTGCGACAACGCGGTCATGTAGCCCCGTGTACTTTGGGTGTGTGTAGAATCTGTCTGATAACCGGTGTTAAATGTGATGGCTGTATTAGTGTGTGTATCAGTTTTTTAATTCAAGTAAGGACTGCAACTTTAAATTTTTCAAATAGTTCCTACTTTTGCCGCCAAGCGCCACCGTCAACGATTACTAGACCTATTTCAGAGCTTAGCTACTAGACGCCACCGCAGTCGGCTCTTGGCAACGAACATAGGAACCTAAGAGCTTTGTTTACATTCTTAACCTATACAATTTAGCTTCACACAGGTGTAATTAGTGGAAGGTTCTTTAACATGCCATAAATCTATGACATGGGACCGCCGGCTTTACTTCCCCTCCGAAGGAAGGCATACTGAGGGTTTTGTAACGCTCTTAAAAATCCGACGGCCTTAGAAGATGGAACTAAGATATATTCAGAGTCACCAGGTCGGCCAATGTTGATATATGATCTCTATAATTTTAAGAAATTTTAGTTCATCACGGAACTACTTGTTCCTTATGAAAGGGGTTGAATGTTAATATTATTTTGTTAGCTCCTTGCTCTCGGCAGAGAGGAGAGCAAGCCACCAAGTTATTGTTCACATAACCACGTAGCTTTCCAGAGTTCCGAGATAATGCGTCCTAGTTTCCGACTGAGAACTTTCTTGTTATCTGTCATCTCTCAGTAGACAGAGAGAGAGCAGCTTAAGGCTGTGCGATCTCCACCGCCGTCAATCGCATGGCAAGAGATGGCAGCACTACTGTATTACCGATAGCAGCCGCTGCATTTGTGTTAGTGACGTGTCTACCCTTCAATTATCACCTCCTTCCGCCCTACTCCCACCGCTTCTCCTCGTCACTCAATGTCTTCTCTCTCTCACACACACTGATAGCGTTGCTTTGCATCTGAAAAACAAACCAGACTTGCTTTCCGAGCCGTATTGCCAATTTGTGGACTACTGTCGACCAAAGTATTATGTGTACTCGAGTTTGAAGGTTGTTTGTGACGTAACCAATAGACATACATAAAATCCAATAACATCATTATTTTCGTCGTTCTATTTTACGTGAGTCCACGTAGGTTTGGAATTTTTAGTTTATATTTTAATATTTTTTATCGCAGTTGGAACACAAAAAGTGCCAGTTTTTAAGCGTGTTTCAACCATGCGTCACATTTAAGAATTATTATCTCACAAACCCTTCATTGTATCGAATCCAAATTTTAACACAATATACATTGGAATGTTGTATAACTGGTTTATTAATTTCAAAATTTTTCGTGTCCAAGAAACAATGTTGTTATCTATTGTCTAAGGTAACGTTTTCTCGGCTTGGGGTGGTTGGAATATGTAGTTCTTGGTCGCGTTATATTCCTTATACATCAAAAAGTTATGTTGAATGACTTTAAAATACGTAAATTAATTCACTTATTTTATATCGGTTTATATTTGAACGGGGAAATACGACCTCGCCTCGCTCGGCAGTGATGGGCTCCATCTCAGCAACGCTGTACAGCCTACCCCGGAGCGGCTGGCAGGTGAATCATGCCTTATTTCCACGAACAAATACAAACCGATATAAAATAAGTGAATTAATTTACGTATTTCACAGTCATACAGCATAACTTCTTGATGTATAAGGATTACAACGCGACCAAGAGCTATATTTTCCAACCACCCCGAACCGAGAAAAAGTTACCTTACAAAAATGATAACAACTTTGTTTCTTGGACACACAAAATTTTGAAATTAATAAACCAGTTATACAACATTCCAATGTATATTGTGTTAAAATTTGCATTTGATCTGATGACGGGTTTTTGAGATAATAATTCTTAAATGTGACGCATGGTTGAAACACGCTTAAAAATGGGCACATTTTGTGTTCTAACTGCGATAAAAAATATTAAAATATAAATTAAAAATTCCAAACCTACATGAACTAACGTAAAATAGAACGGCGAAAATGATGATGGTATTGGAATTTATGTAGGTCTATTGGTTACTTCACAAACACCCTTCAAACTCGAGTGCACATAATACTTTGGTCGACAGTAGGTATTCTCCCTCCGTCCAGCCCAATAAAAAAGAATGTATTATGATATAGGCCTATTATGATTATATTTTGATATAGTATGATATGATTCACGGAGTGAGGTTGTGGTTAGGGTTGTGCAGCTGTGAGCTTTCATTTCGGAAATGTGGGTTCGAACCCCCCTGTCGGTAGCCCTGGAGATGGTTGTCCCTGGTTTCTCATTTTCACACCAGGCAAATGGGCGCTGTACCGTAATAAAGGCCACAGCCGCTTCCTTCTCACTGCTAGTCTTTCCTATCCCATCGTCGCCATAAGACCTACAGTCTCTGTGTCGGTGCGACGTAAGGCAAATTGTAATATATATATTATTTTGATATATATTGAAGATTACAACTCGCATAATAGGCCAGGCGACAGGTAGTTCAATAAGGAAATAATTAGTGGAAAGCTGGAAATTGCTTATGTTATGTAGGTTATGTAAACAATTGAATTAAATTAGATGGCAGTGCATTACAATCTGCAAAATCATTTACTGTACCACATTTCACTGCGCTCAGAGAGTTAAATCACGAGAAAAGTCTATTAAAATATTTCAAATTCGCTTGTTCGCCATGTTCGTTTTGTACTTTACAGGTTTATGAAATATACATAGGTAAACTTGTATCAGTACCCTTTATTACCATACAAGATTGCAGGGTGATATCTGTAATAGTTTCGGAGATCTAGAATGTCAGTGAAATATTTCGCACAGCCGCCATTTTGAGGTTATGTAAACAATTGAACTAAATTAGACTCCAGTGCTTTACAATGTGTATAAACAATTGCTTTACCCAGTTTCATTACGTTTGGGTAGTTAAAGCGCGAGAAAAGTCTATTTAAAAGTCTCAACTTCGCTTGGCCGCCATGTTGGTTTTGTAGTCACCAGGTTTATGAAAGTCTCATAGGTGAACTTCTAGTAGTGCCCTTTATCACCGTACACAATTTCAGGGCGATATCGGTAATATTTTCGGAGATATCGAATGCTAGTGAAATATTTCGCACAGCCGCCATTTTGAGGTTATGTAAACAATTGAACTAAATTAGACTCCAGTGCTTTACAATGTGTATAAACAATTGCTTTACCCAGTTTCATTACGTTTGGGTAGTTAAAGCGCGAGAAAAGTCTATTTAAAAGTCTCAACTTCGCTTGGCCGCCATGTTGGTTTTGTAGTCACCAGGTTTTTGAAAGTCTCATAGGTGAACTTCTAGTAGTGCCCTTTATCACCGTACACAATTTCAGGGCGATATCGGTAATAGTTTCGGAGATATCGAATGCTAGTGAAATATTTCGCACAGCCGCCATGTTGGATTGCTGAGACGTAACAAAATTTGAAGGGCACGGTCGAGGTCGCCGGGAATAGCGCCATGAACTTACAGAGTTTCATTGAAATCGCTCCAGCCGTTTAGATTTTATTAGGGGGACACACACACACACCTCACACACACACACACACGCACACACACACGGACAAAAGGTGATTTCATAAGCCTATTTTTTCAAAATTGAAAATAGGCTAAAAATCCGCAACACGGATATTCCTGGTGATCCTCTTGTGCTTTTCCAATGCATTTGCCTTGCAAAGAAATCCGATGCAGAATTGAAACAATATTTCCAGTTTGGACTAGCTCCGTATCCGGTTGCGATCTTTGATAAAGCGGGAATGCGTAGACGCAAAAGTCTGTGTTCTATAAATTATTCGATCCTGTTACCGATGAGCCCATATTTGAGGACCTACATCATGTTCTCGACGGAGGATATCTTCTGCACCGTGTAATTTGGCACCAAACCGATACTTTTGTCGACATTAGTACCAAATATGCGAGTTACGTTAAAAGATACTTTAAAAACAGTGTCATTATTTTCGATGGGTATCCTGACGACCCAGCAGCTCGCAGTACAAAGTCCGTTGAACGTCTTCGACGATCGCACAAGCATGATGCTGCTATTGTTTTTTTTTTTTTATGAGTCCATGACGTCACCTATGCCACAAGCAAACTTTTTGTCTAATGTCACAAACAAACGAAGATTGATCGACTTGTTGCGCGTCAAATTCGAAAGCGAAGGAATCGAAACCAGACAAGCTCCACATGCCGATGTGCTCATCGTTACCACCCCACTCGAGTTATCTCGGCCCGACAATTCAGTCATTATAGTGGCTGAAGATATAGATATCCTGGTCATCTTGGCGGCTTGTGTGCCACCCTCCACGAAAATGTATTTTATGAAACCCGGCCAAGGTTCAACCAAACAACAACTATTTTGCACAACAAGTTTCAATCTCCCAACATGTGTGCAAGAAAACTTCCTCTTTTTGCATGCGTTTAGTGGGTGCGATATAACGTCTTCGTTTCACAGGCAGTGCAAAATGAAATTCGTAACACTGCTGAAGAGTAATGAGGAACTGCAGACAGCTGTTAGGGTTTTCCGAGACGTGAACGCAAACCCCTATGAAATTGACAAAGCGGGCCAGTTGGTTTTGGCTGGACTTTATGACAACAAAACCACGGGAAATACCCTGAATGAGCTGCGGTTCCAACTGTTTGAAAAATCTCTAAGCAAACATCGATTTAATCTCGCAAGCTTACCTCCCACCGAATCAGCGGCACGTGAGCACTCTTTAAGAACATATCATCAAACCCAAACATGGTATGGAAATGATACAAATCCACTGGTTTGGGGCTGGAAAAATTCTCAATGTGGTTTGGCTCCCATACCTACGAGGGATCCGGTGCCACAAACGCTTCTAAACACAGTGTCCAGCAAATGTTCGGAAGGATGTAACGCAGCTTGTGGTTGCAGGAAAACGGGCCTCCGAAGCTCCAGAATCTGCATGAATTGTATGGGACGGTCATGTACAAATGCTGCCGAGGAATATGATATGGATGATTGTAACGGAGACATCGATGTTAATCTTGAGCGCCCTGTGACGTCGGACAAATGTACCGATACAGACGATGAAAGCGATGACGGAGAAATTGAGGCCACAGCTGTTTACATTGAAAATCTGTTATACTTGTAACAAGTTAACAGCTTGTGCACCTGGAATGCTGACAAATATTTTATAATATGTAGAAACTTTGATACGGCATATCATTTCCATAGCTTTTCCGCAAGAATCTAAAAGAGCTCCAATTTGAATGGTCGTAGCATCGTAACAGTTCACATTAGAGACAAAAGGTAGAGAGCATTTTTGTAGAAAATGTACTCTAGATTATTTTTATAATAGGCATTTTGTTGATAAAGTTGATGGTTTGGGAGATATTAGCAAAAAAAAATGGAAAAATGGTACCTTCTTAGGGCCAGAAGGGCCAACGCCGACTTCGCTTGAGGGGAAAACTTGGGAGAGTAATATCTGGGTCAAAATAAAGCGATTAAAGCAATTTCCAGCTTTCCACTAATTATTTCCTTATTGAGGCTTTTGTTTTTCGACCTGTCGCCTGGCCTATAAAGTTCTATTGATCTTAAACATGATTTATTCTGCGAATATAACTTACAGAATTTTATAAAGTAACTCATAAATAATTTTTAACATTCTGTAAACGAAACACACACATATTTTATTATGAGCAAATATTCTCATGAAAATAAATTTTATTATTTCAGATTTTGAAAAATCATTTACATATCATATTGTTCTATATTGAAACATCTTTTTTTAGTAATAATCTGATACAGGTACGAAGTACACCATTTTATACTGACTGTATAACAATATAAAGTATTGACAGTAAGAAAACAAACAATAAAATTTAACAAAAAAAAAGGGACTTAATAATAACAAATTCATTGGAAATTAAATAACAAATAAAATAAATAACAGAGGTTATAAAGATATGTATGTGAGTCGTCCAATTCCAGAACTACCTAAGTCAATTTCATGAAATTTGTGAGAAAGGGCAAAAAAACTGTCTTGAGTTATCCGTGCGCGTTTAAATAGAAACAGTTTGTATAATAGTTACAAAATACGATTAGTTTTCATTTTATGTATGTTTTAAAAATACAGTAAAAGCAGTTTTTACGTAATAATAGAAAATATATTGCACTTAAGCAGTTTTGATACAGGATCTAGCACTTAAGTAGTTTTGGATTAGTTTCATTAAGTCAGTAATTATGGTTTCTATGTGAAAGTGAAATTATTGCTATATTTTAAAGTTCTCTAAGAAACTACCCAGTATACAATAAAAGTAACCTTTCAACCTTAAATTTCCATTCACAATATGCTCACAGCTTTTCAAACTAGGCGAAATAGAGTCCATTGGACTGCACAGCAACGTCATTCCATGGGGTCTTCTTCTTCTTCTACTTCAGATACATTTTGTCGAGCTATGTCTTCGCCACATAGTAGCAAGTCTCGGTAGAAGCCTAGATCCTCTCTGTAGTGCCACTCAGGGCCGAAATGCTTTGACAAAAGCTGTTTCACATCAGTCACTTACATATATATAAATATATAAAAGTGTACCCGTTCCTACGCCACTTTAACATGTTTTCTTGGCGTTGATTACAGTAGCAGTGTTTAGCTATTGACAAGTTCATTGTTAAATGTAAACGCCTGGAGAGTGAAAGTGAGCAGTCGGCTCCTACTCCCGAACCGTCGAATTCAACATAAAGAAGACAAACGAAAGAACAGAACATACCAGGACAGTTACGTAGTGTATGGATTTACGTGGAATAAGAACGAGGAAAACCCTATCCCTGTGTGTTTAGTTTGTGGCGAAACACGAGGCCATGGTACCTAGCAAACTGAAGTGGCATCTCACAATTAAGCATCCTAGTGGGTCAGGGAAGAGTGAGATGTATTTTTCACGTGTACTAGAAGGGGAGAAAAAAACCAGCTGTGCGAATGGTAAAGAGAATGACCATAAGTGATACTGCTCTTGAAGCCTCGTTTAAAGTAGCAGAACTGATAGGAAAAAAAAATCACACACACACCTCATACTCTTGGAGAGGAAATCATAGGTCCTGCATGGAAAATTATAGTTTCAACAATACTTGGTGAAGGAGCAGCTAATCAAATTTCGAAATTTCCTCTTTCCAACAACACAATCAGTCGCAGGATATCTGAAATGTTTGCAATATCAACGAACAAATCGTGGGGAAAATAAAAACTGATAGAGCATTTGCTTTGCAAGTAGATGAGAGTATCGATAGTGGTGACAAACTGCAACTCCTTGGTCTTACCAGATATATTGATGATAAAGATATTAATGAGCAGTTTCTGTTCTGTAGACCGCTGGAGACTACAACCTCAGGCCATGATATTTTTGTTTCTATTAATTCCTTTCTCAATGACCAAGATCTTTCATGGAAAGACTGGTTGGTTGGTTCTTAAGTTTAGGGGCTGCGACAACGCGGTCATGTAGCCCCGTGTACTTTGGTGTGTGTAGAATCTGTCTGATAACCGGTGTTAATTGTGATGACTGTATTAGTGCGTGTTATCTTTTTTTAATTCAAGTAAGGACTGCAGTCTCTTGAATTTTTCAAATAGTTCCGACTTTTGCTGCCAAACGCCACCGTCAATGACTACTAGTTCAGAACTTAGCTACCAGACGCCACCGCAGTCGGCTCTTGACGACGAACGTAGGAACCTAAGAACGCTAGTCAAATGTTTAACCTATATATAATTTAGCTTCACACAGGTGTAATTAGTGGAAGGTTCTTTAACATGCCATAAATCTATGACATGGGACCGCCGGATTTACTTCCCCTCCGAAGGAAGGCATACTGAGGGATTTTTAACTCTCTTAAAAAATCCGACGACTTCGGCCGGCATGGAAAGACTGTTGTGGTATATGTACAGATGGTGCACAATCTATGTCTGGGAAATTTAAAGGTTTTCACTGCAAGAGCTCAAGATTTTGCTGCAGTGTTTAACGAAGTTGTGAAAATGGTGAACTACATCAAGTCTCGACCTTTAATGTGCAGGATTTTTAAACAGTTATGTCTCGCAACGGATGCACCTCATACCTCTTTGTTACTTCATACAGAGTAAGGTAGTTGTCGCGGGGTCGTGTATTGAAGCAGTTTCTTGAACTTAGAGAACAGGTGAAAACTCTTTTTAAGGATGAAAATCAAGATACATTTTATGAGCTGTTACTAACTGATTCTTGGTGCTTGGAACTGTCGTATCTGGCAGATATTTCTCATAAACTGAATTAACTGAATGTTTCAATGCAGGGTAGACAGGAAACAATAATTTCCTCAACCAATAAAATGAAAGATTTCAAAAGAAAACTTAGTTCTTGGACGTCTGCAGTTCAGAAAGGAGATCTTTCAAACTTTCTTCATCTGGCAGTAGATAACGATCTGGGTAAGCTGAAAGACCGCATTTGTGATCACTTATCAAGATTGCAAGAATCAATAGATACATACTTTCCATCTATTTCCACTATGAATGTCAACTGGGTTGTCTCACCATTTGATTTCATAGATAGTGCGATGAAATAGATTTCACTGGTTGCGAACGAGATGAATTTATTGATATTTGTGCCGATTCCACACTCAAAGGTAAGTCCACCAAGAGTGAGGCGTCGGTGGCTACTTTTGGGCTTCAGCGGAGAGAGTAGTATCCTAACCTAATGAAGAAAGCAATTAACACACTTTCGCCCTTTCCAAAATCCTATCTATGCGAGCAAGCCTTCTCTGCTCTGGTGACAATAAAATCCAAAGCAAGAACTAGACTGAATAACCTTGAGGATGATTTGCGTGTTTCATTGTCAACTGCAAGGCCCGATATCACGTAGCTGTGCTCTAAGCATCAATCACAAGTTTCATATTAACGATTTATCGAACAAAATTTTGATGTATTTTTACTCACTGACTGTAGTAAAGTTGACTGTATTATGTTATGGTGTACGTTACTTATTATAAAATATTTCAAAAAATTTACATATGAAACATATTTTTTTTTATTAAAGGAAGGGTGCCCCTAGTGTTTAATGTTATTCCCAAGGGTGCCGTGAACTTCAAAAGGTTGGTAAACTCTGCTCTAGTCTGTGGTCGTGTGGACTGGCATGATGAGTCAGGGCGGGAGGGAGGCGGAAGCTGCGATAGCAAAGGTGTTGAAGGAGAGGGTAAGGCAGGTGCCCGAGCGCGCTCTTGCCCAAGACCTTGTCTTACCGCTGTGTGTGTGCGCGCGTGTGTGTATGTGTGTGTGACTGATTCAACCTGCGTTTTGTAGAGTCTGAAAGGTACAATCACCACGGGTATATCGCTGAACCAATTTTCTTTATCGAACTTTTCTACTGCTCAGAATAAGAGCCACATCAAATTAATAAAACTTTGAAGTTAATATAACAATTTTTTCTCACTAAAAATGGTATTCAAATCTGAAGAGGTTAATACAAAATTTGAATTTCGTAATAAGAATTGTTCCTATTGCAGGTACTACTACAGGGGTTGTTGTACATAAATTTCGGTGTCTTCCGATTATTAGTTTCGTCGTGGAGATTGTACCTTTAACGCTCAAAATAGCCACTTTGAAGCCATGTCCTCAGCAAACGAGCCGTCGTTATTTTCTTCAAAACGCATATAATATCTCACAAAGACCTACATTAGAGATTAAGAGTAAAAATAAAAATAAAAATAAAATTTCAATTTTTGACCGCACAGCCTTAATTCTCCTGCTCGCGTTGCATTATCGGACTCAACTTACTTTAACCACTAAAAGACAAAGTAAATTATTCTTTGAAGACAATGCTGCCAACCTAGACATTAGGTTGAGGCGTTTCATACCACCTAATATTACATTTACGTACGTAAACCTTTCTGTGTTGACTAAGGCAGACCATTTTTTGCTTGTTTAAGGTTTATTATTAACTAGCAACCCGCCCCGGCTTCGCCCGGTACCTTTAAAAATTTACCCAGTGTACACTTAAAGGCTCACGGATTGCAGGTCCCAAACGCAAGTCAGAAAAGCCGAGGTGAACAGCGAAACTCCAAACACATATACTCTTCTCTGAAGTCTTCACTGGAAATAACTCGACAGTTTGATGTTGGTAATAGGTTCGCTCGCTAGCTCGTAAACTCGCTCCGAAGCTAGTAATTTAAATTTCCACTGCATGGAGATTGTTTATTAGTACTTTTAATGCTGAACAATTCTTACACTCATAGTATATACTGTAGATATTTTTAATGGTTTGCCCAGCGTAAGCTTAGTCGACTAGGCGCACGGACGACAGGTTCTTCTTCGACTCGATTCACTGAAATCGATACTTTTGTCATAAATGAATATTTTGTTTTGGTTTTATACTATGTAGAGATTTATTTCGCATTAGCTTCGGTCGCGAAAGTTCAAGAAACAAGAACCAGAGTCCAGAGGACGACTGTCACCCTGCTTACAACCTGCGGATCATGGTGAAGGCATGGTCAGTTCAAAGATACTCTCAGCCGCATTACCTTGGTTTTAGGTCATGAAACACAACTTCTCATATCAGGCAGCTGCTCGGTTTTCTTCACGAAACTGAGTGCATTTCTTCTAGGGTTTTACCGTGTCTTTTGCGAGGTTTCGCCTTGTTGCACCAAGTCACGCTCTTCAGCGTGCGACTGAGTGCGTGGCTCAGCGGTAACGTTCTCGCTTGCTGATCCCAAGATGGCGAGATCGAATCTCGGCGCAGTCAGTTGGCATTTGAGGGTGCTTAAATGTGAGGGAGCCGTGTGAGAAGATTTACTGGCACGTTAAAGATCCCCTTCGGGACAAAATTCCGGCACCCCGACGACTCTAAAAGCCGCAGTAGTTAAAACGGACGTAAAATCAATAACATACATCTCTGTGAATTATTACAGACTTGATGACGTTATACTGTTCCGAAATAAAAATCTTCGGTTCAATTCCCCTCTCTGCCAAGAGATTTAATTCTGATACTGAAGTTTAAAACTGTGTACACAGCCTCGTGAGCCAAAAACTGAGAAAGGGTAGGCTTGATTCCCGCCACAGTCATCCTAGAAGTGGCTTTCCGTGGTTCTTCACTTCTACTCCAGGCGAATGCCGGAAAGTTGTAACCTAAGGCTGTGGCCGCCTCCTAGGCTAAACTGACAAGGGGACCTTACGGCAATCGGATTTTTGTAATTTTTCCCGCTTTGTGTACGTAAAGTTCAGACCTCGAACAATAATTTTCCATAGCCGTTCGATGCCATATTCATAAATTCTCAAGAAAATCGACTTCGAAGTTTTCCGAGTGCTTCATATCCAGTAATGATGTTACCGAGTTCGAGCAGGACGCGTGGCTCACCCGGTAACGTTCAGGCCGAGTGATCACTGGGACGCTAGTTCGAGTCTCACTTCGGGTGCTTTATTTTTTTCTTTCAATTCATATACTACTAATGTGATTGAAATATATAAATCATCATCAGGCGGATTGTCGTCCTCCACGCCCGACATTATGATATTCTTGATCTATGTTAGAAAAAATCACCCACCACGCCAAGAAAAAATATCTGCTTCTCTGGAAACCAATCGGTGGGGCGTGGTGGCTCAGCGGTCTAGCTGTATGCCTCTCACCAAGGCGGGCCGGGTTCGATTCCCGGTCAATGCATGTGAGATTTTCGAAGTGAAATGCCATGTCCTGTGGTTCGGATTCCACGTAAAAATGAGGTCCCGTGGCTAATGATCTCGAGATTAACGGTCACGTTAAACCACAAGCTTCCTTCCTTCCTGGAAACCAACGGTCAAATGCTACTTCGAACATGCATCCCTTGCGAATGACGTGGTATGTATCCCTTCCACCCATCCTGGAATACCCACAATTCCTTTGTGCTAGAGCATATGTGCCCACTTCACAGGTAGAAAAACGTGACAAAGGCAAACAATGCACGCGGACTGTTATTCGAAATAATGACAGATCTCGAAGAAACCGCCATATTCAAGTATTTCATCACATTCAATTTTACTCATTCCATTGTTTAAATTAATTTAATCTTCTATTTATATTTTTATTTATCTACAAGGTGTGAATATTATTGCTGGATATTATTTTCGTCGCTTATTCGCAATTTCAAATAGGATATAATTAGAAATGAGATGTGCGTTTTTCCATTGGAAATTATAATTACATATCTGTGAATTATTACAGACTTGATGATTTTTATATTTCAATCACATTAGTGGTATATGAATTGAAAGAAAGAAAAAAAATATAGCACCCGAAGCGAGACTCGAACTAGCGTCCCAGCGATTACTGGGCCCGAACCTTCCCGGGTGAGCCACGCGTCCTGGTCAAACTCTGTAATATCTTTACTGGATATGAAGCGCTCGGACGACTTCGAAGTCGATTTTCTCGAGAATTTATGAATATGGCATCGAACGGCTTTGGGAAATTAATGTTCGAGGTCTGAACTTTACGTACCCGAAGCGGGAAAAATTACGGAAATCCGATTGCCGTAGGGTCCCCTTGTGAGTGGCCAAAAGTCCCATGAGAAAATGTGCTATGTATGAGTCCTGAGCGTTGCGGCTAGAGCAGTCTGTCACAGACACGAGTGTAGTGAAGATGGCAACACGTCGCGAGTTAAGCGGCTTTGAACGTGGGATGATCATTGGCGCACGGTGTTTCGGAGATTACACGTGAGTTGGGGATTCCGAGGTCAACAGTGTCGAGGGTGAATCTGAAATATCGCAGAGATAATGTTACCATCCACGTAAACCGCCGCACGGGATGACCACAGGTGTTAAACAAACGGACATCACGTTACCTCAGCAGAACCATACGGGGCGATGACCACCCAGTTGAATGTTGGGAGTCAGGAACCCATTTCTTGTCGAGTCGATGCCTCGCCGTATTGCTGCCGTTTTGAGGGCTCATATTCCGTGCCTTCCCTTGAGTTTGGCCACTCAGTGTAAGTACATCCACTTTTACAGCCAACACAAGACAGATTCCGCACATACGCATACACATACAAGTACACGGGGCTACATGACACGGATGTCCCAAAGCTCCTAAATGAAACGACGACAACAACAACAACCACTAAACTATCAGTTCTTCAGAAGAACCCTTCTATGTTACATTAATCTGATGGCATGCCGTCATCCCATGCATCAATGCTCTGCAGTGCCCACAGGTAAAATATTTGTATTCAAAGTATCTCATCAACTGTGCAATTTTGAATTGACGTCATCGTTGTCAATGGAGTTGGTTTCTTTCTTCAGTTTTTGTCATTATTATCCCCGATAATCGTTAACGAGTAACTTCATCGTTCTGCAATAAAATCAATAGACATTCTCTTTTGGTTCTCGCACGTAATTAAAATGTATTCAAACTGAATGAAGCTGAAATTCTTTCTCGTTCGCTGCAAACTGTATTTCCAGTTATTAGATTTTTAATTAGAACAAATATGCGCTGGTAGTAATGAAATTGTTATATGAACTGAACATTCACTGGAGGAAGATGTCAGCACAGGTCCAGTAACCAAAACAGTTCCAGAAATACACGCTAATCAAAACATAAACATAATAATCACTCCCCCCTCAGTCCGTGGTTTTGATTAGTACAGACAACTCATTGACACCATCCGCCAATAAACTCCATGGCGTCATGATTGGGTTTAATTATTAATGTGCTAACAAAAGGAGGCATTCCCTGTTATCAAGACCAACTCTCGGCGTAGTTGGGTCACCTACAGTAAACAAGTGCGCAACTCTCACTGTTATTACTGCCATGTTGCGTGTGACTAAAGGACCCGCTTTGCATGTCATTTGCTATTAATCACGCCAAGACTAATGATAGCTCTCCAGAGGAATCTTGTTGCCTTCAGCTCGCTCATTTCCGTGGGACTAGAGCTCGTGAGACGATGACCAGGACGTGAGGTCATTCCTTAGGCTGTACACCTTCTGGATCAGTGTCCCAGCAGTAGTTGGATCATGGTTTAGAGTTCAGACCACCTGTTCACCTTATGAGCCTGTGTTCCTAGCAGTAGTTGGATCGTGGTTTAGAGTTCAGACCTCCTGTACACCTTCTGGATCAGTGTTCTCAGCAGTAGTTGGATCGTGGTTTAGAGTTCAGACCACCTGTTCACCTTATGAGCGTGTTCCTAGCAGTAGTTGGAACGTGGTTTAGAGTTCAGACCTCCTGTACACCTTCTGGATCAGTGTTCTCAGCAGTAGTTGGATCGTGGTTTAGAGTTCAGACCTCCTGTACACCTTCTGGATCAGTGTCCCAGCAGTAGTTGGATCGTGGTTTAGAGTTCAGACCTCCTGATCACCTTATGAGCCTGTTTTCCTAGCAGTAGTTGGATCGTGGTTTAGAGTTCAGACCTCCTGTACACCTTCTGGATCAGTGTCCCAGCAGTAGTTGGATCGTGGTTTAGAGTTCAGACCACCTGTTCACCTTGTGAGCCTGTGTTCCTAGC
This sequence comes from Meconema thalassinum, assembly GCA_946902985.2. Taxonomy (NCBI): domain Eukaryota; kingdom Metazoa; phylum Arthropoda; class Insecta; order Orthoptera; family Tettigoniidae; genus Meconema; species Meconema thalassinum. The sequence goes on from OX336391.1 coordinate 164,466,974, forward strand.
AGTAGTTGGATCGTGGTTTAGAGTTCAGACCTCCTGTACACCTTCTGGATCAGTGTTCTCAGCAGTAGTTGGATCGTGGTTTAGAGTTCAGGCCTCCTGTACACCTTCTGGATCAGTGTTCTCAGCAGTAGTTGGATCGTGGTTTGGAGTTCAGACCTCCTGTTCACCTTATGAACCTGTGTTCTCAGCAGTAGTTGGATCGTGGTTTAGAGTTCAGACCTCCTGTACACCTTCTGGATCAGTGTCTCAGCAGTAGTTGGATCGTGGTTTAGAGTTCAGACCTCCTGTACACCTTCTGGATCAGTGTTCTCAGCAGTAGTTGGATCGTGGTTTAGAGTTCAGACCTCCTGTTCACCTTATGAACCTGTGTTCTCAGCAGTAGTTGGATCGTGGTTTAGAGTTCAGACCTCCTGTACACCTTCTAGATCAGTGTTCTCAGCAGTAGTTGGATCGTGGTTTAGAGTTCAGACCTCCTGTAAACCTTCTGGATCAGTGATCCCAGCAGTTGGATCGTGGTTTAGAGTTCAGACCTCCTGTAAACCTTCTGGATCAGTGTCCCAGCAGTAGTTGGATCGTGGTTTAGAGTTCAGACCTCCTGTAAACCTTCTGGATCAGTGTCTCAGCAGTAGTTGGATCGTGGTTTAGAGTTCAGACCTCCTGTACACCTTCTGGATCAGTGTTCTCAGCAGTAGTTGGATCGTGGTTTAGAGTTCAGACCTCCTGTACACCTTCTGGATCAGTGTTCTCAGCAGTAGTTGGATCGTGGTTTAGAGTTCAGACCTCCTGTTCACCTTATGAACCTGTGTTCTCAGCAGTAGTTGGATCGTGGTTTAGAGTTCAGACCTCCTGTACACCTTCTGGATCAGTGTTCTCAGGAGTAGTTGGATCGTGGTTCAGAGTTCAGACCTCCTGTACACCTTCTGGTTCAGTGATCCCAGCAGTAGTTGGATCGTGGTTCAGAGTTCAGATCTCTTGGACAACTTCTAGACCTGTGTTAGCAGTAGCTAATATTCTTATGTAGTATGGTAATTGTGTACCTACAGTTTAATACACAACTGGACTGGGTAGACGCGAAGATCAGCGCTTTTAATACAAGGTAGTTCTATAAAATGCTCAAGTATTTTCATGATATTAAAATGATTAGCTTATGATCTAGATCAGAGGTCTCCAAACTACAGCCCCCTAGCACCACCAATCCGTCCCGCCATATTTTATTTAGACAATGTAAGTAAATCGAACTAAATAATAATCAGATGTTTTTATTTTTACTTAACAACCAATTAAGAAACACATAACTGGACATTTTAACGGTAATTGATGAAATGAGATTTATCCTAACAACTTACAGCAAGTGACTTACTGTACATAGGTTATTCACATAATGAAATTGAACATTATAATTATGATTAATTGGTTGGTTGTTCACAGACCATGGAAAGATTCGAAGAGTCAAGAAGTTTAAATACCTAGAATGCATCCAACGTTTAGAATGAAGCACTGGTTGGATAGGGATATTCTTCTCTCTTTCTGTTGCACGCGAGACATGTATGACGCTGTCATTTTCTAGCACTCCACTGTTGCCATATCAGTCGAAAACTTTTCATTGTCGAAAAAATAGCATATTCGGGTAGAACTATGGTTTGCCGATCTTTTTTGTCCTCTATTAGAACAACGTAAACTTGATAGAAATGCTAGAAAATTTAGATATCCATATTTTTTAAAAAACTATAAACTGAGTCCCCTTTTTAGTAAAATCGATCTTATATCATGTTGCATTGACTTCGTGATGCCTATTTTTCACACACGTGTAGCTAAATGTGCCGTCTTGATGATGGATTATTGAAATATTTTATACTGGCAATATTACAATTTTCATGTAGGTAAAACTTCTGAATATTCTCTCATAACCGCATAGCAGCATTGAAAAAGTTCGTATGCTGCCAACTTTTCTATTTTTAAAGATAACCATGTCATGCCAGTTTGAGAGTTGTAGAGGAATGTTGGAAGAAGTTTTCTACCTGCTCACCTAGAGTGTAGGTTTAATTGTTTACACAGGCCGGGCTGTTCATTGACCGTGGATTATAAAAATGAAGTTTCGAAGGACTTCGGGGTGCAGCTTGCTACTCACAGCTTTATTACTGTGCCCTTCGAGCATGTATTTCAGTAGTTCGGCTGTCTCTATCTTGAGTGTGTGTGCAGCAGTTCTGTTAGATTTAACGTGTTGTATTTTACGTATTTCACGTACAACAATAGATAGTTTTGTGAAAAGAAAGCGTGGTTAAGTGCTCAGAAGGAGGGAAAAACAGGTCGTAATTAATGTGTTCAGTTATTTTAAGAACCTTAAACCCAACGAAAGTATAAATCATGAAAGGTAAGCCAATGAGGAGTATTTTCTTTAATAAAGTACTTGAACTTTAACTGCAGTCGAAACTTCACACATTTCCTTGGGCTTGTACTTTATTTATTTTATTTTGTTTGTTTTCTTTATGTCACATTCAGCATACGTTATAGTTAATTTAATTTAATTTCGTTGTATGTGTTATGTTGGCCTACTATTAGTATTATTATACAGTACTTAATTCACGTCTTCGTCACAGCACAATCGCTGAATGTGCGGAAAGTGTACGCGAAGCGCTTTGTACAGCCTCCTCTCATGGAGTGGCAACCCTGCTGTAATGCGCCATAAGACCAATGCTTCATTCTAAACGTTGGATGCCTTATAGGTGAAGTAATCCAAGAGAATGTGCTAGAACAAGAAGCGACCAATATCCGCATCCTGAAATTAGAGCGAGCGTTCCAACTGACTAAAACATCTACAATAAGAAGGTGCTGAGTATAGGAGCCAAACTAAGGCATTACAGCACTGTTGTCAGACCAGAAGGTTTATAAGCTTCGGAGACCCTGTGTATGAATAGAACAGGACAAATCAATCAGCTACTTAAAAGAGAACGCAGACTACTACGGAATATATTGGGCAACAGATGGGTTGACGGACAGGTTCGACTGATATGAAATAAAGAAGTATACAGCGAGATGGAACCGATAACAACAATCAGAAAGCGAAGATTGCTGTTTTATGGGCACATCTTCCGTATGAATAATGACCGGCTCACAAAGAAAATCTGGAATTGTCTTAAACCGAAGATCTCCAAGTTGAAATGGTTCCAAGAGTGTGAGAAAGATATGAGACAGGTGGGCATTACGGAGGATGAAATCAAAGACAGGAATAGTTTCAGATGGTGAAATGTTACCAGGGTTTTATGGTGGAGGCAGAACCCAGAAGACGGAGAGGCCCTTTAACAGAGGAGCGGAAGAACAAGCTGATAGATGGGCTCAAGAGATACTGGCAAGATGTCAAAGCCGGCAAACGAACAAGACGCAGACACTGAAATGAGAGTGGCTGTTAACACACAGTCCTTAGAGGCTCAAGTCGACGGTTAAAAGAAAAACATGGGATTTATGTAGCCACTTTCCTCTGACTATTGTTTACGGTTGAGGATCAAGTTCACTAGTGGAAATTACCAGCAACGACTTCAAATAATAATTTGGATCTGTAAATGCTTTTTCTGTTTTTCATTTTGGTGATTGTTTTTTCACACAGATTAGTGTCGAAAGTGGGGGGTGGGGGGTGGGGGGGGGGGGTGGAGACTCGAGCAAACGGAGCTGAGTCTACCCCCGCGCCCTGCGCCAAAGATATCTCATTCGCCGGCTAGTCCCGAAACCAAAATTTGCGCATAATCGCAAATGCAATATGTTGTTTTAAGCTTTGGCCCTTGGGACTTGGTGGAGGAGTCTGTGTAGCCTTTAGACTAAAAGGTTTGGAGACCCCTGGTCTAGATCATTGTGTAATTTCCTGATGAAGAACAAGGACGATGTTGGTAATTGTTGATTTAATGGGCGTAACTTGTGCTTCGTATGTACAGAAGAAGGAGAAGCAGATGACCATGATGATTGTTACTACAAGGTCTTCTATTTTGCTTGGCAAGGACATTCTCGTTCACGCGCTCCACCAGTGACTGCTCAGTTGCCGGCTGCCGCGCGCGCGTATGTTTGCCAGAGTAAGGGTGCTTAAAATCACTATCACGCATTTTTACTCACCATGTTTACAGTAGATGCTGAAAATGTTCCCCATCCGCTGCCAAGCATAATCGGTATCTTCTATGAAGTTTCCGGTTACTCTGGTTAATTTAGCTTCAGTAAGGAAATAACGATCTTTACCTCTATTTTTATTGTTTACTGAACCTGTTCGTTTGAATCTCTTAGCCAGTTGTTTTAATGTGATTTTGTGTAGTGCTGTATTGCCTTATGTGAAATATTCGTTACGTGAACGTGTATATCTGTACAATACGTACAGAAAGTGCAGGAAATCGTGCGCTAGAACAAGACAAAAGTTTTGAGTGAAATTTCCAGGCAGACCCATACCTATAAATCAGACTAAAACAACTGGCTAAAAATTCAAACGTTCAGGTTTAGTAAACAATAAAAATAGACGTAAAGCTCGTTATTTCCTTACTGAAGCTAAATTAACCGGTCTAACCGAAAACTTCATAAGGAGATCCGATTATGTTTGGCAGCGGATGGAGAACATTTTCAGCATCTACTGTTAACATGGTGAATAAAAATGCAAGATAATGATTTTAAGCACCGTACTCTGCCGTACATATGCGCGCGCGGCAGCCGGCAACTGAGCCGTCACTGGTGGACCTCGTGAGCGAGAATGTCCTTGCCAAGCAAATATGAAGACCCTGTAGTATTAATATAAAATAAACCACTTTGAACGAATGTTTGCTTGTCTAAAGGTTTGCTTGTCTAAAGATAAGGATGTTCTAGCTTTAAATAAAGCAACAGCAATGACTGGATCTTCAAATCCAAATCCCAAAATAGCATCCCAACACATGATGGAAACGACTCCAGATTCTAATGGTTTCTGAGGATTACTCGTTTGCGATTGAAACGAGTGTGTAGTTTCTCGTCTGAATCTTATGCCAGCATCTTCATCTCATGTCTCAAGTGAGGGTGTTTTCGTGGTTGACGTGCACTGGTTTATTAGCCTTGCCACTAGGAGTTCGCCTACTCACAGACCCTCCAGGAGGGGAAGTAGAGGAAATGAAACAACATGCCGTCCAGAAATAGTCGAAACGTGCGTTTAGACGGAGTCGACTGTCCAATGCGTGTCTGATTTACAGTGGTGATAGTTTTTGCGGTAACTTAGCCCTAAGGCTTTACTTCGCACCGTAACTTACGAGTTTAGTCTGGAGGTAAGGTATCACATGCGGTATTTATTCACCAAGTTCGAATCCTGGATATCTGGGGTAACTCTCGCTAGCGCGTCTCCCCCGGTGGTTTCTTGTCCTAGTTGTTCAAGTTAAATGCAATAAATACTTGGCATCTAGTATCGGCGTCTCATCGATAAGTGAGCTTCATGCTCCGTTTTTCTTTTTCTTGTTTACTTGTTCGGAATATCTCCAGCACGTCTCATCTTTGCTAAGTAGTCATTACATTTATTTAAGTGGACGATACCATGGATATTCATAGGCTACAGAATAATCTTTAACATACAATACATGATCTTGACAGGAAGTTTCCTCCAGCGTAATGGTTCTGTTGAGATTAATCAATTCACGACCCAACCTTAATTAATACCAAAATGAGTTGGCAACAGTTCTAATCAAATCTCATAGTTTTATTTTCTTGGGTTGGCAAGTCACTTGATCAAACTCACTCTCTCAGAAAGAATTTCTGACATGGCGGATGCAAAATTTGTGCTCCAATTTGTATCCGAATATTAGCAAGTCATTATCAACAATCTACAGGCTGAGGATTGGACATGGTTGCTGCAATTACTTTAGGTACAAGTGGGGCTGGATGAGCTCACCAATGTGTGAGTGTAACCTGGAAGAACAAACGATCGAACATCTGGTCCAATGCTGTCCTCTTTATTCGTACCCTGGCATACCTGACGATTTGTTCGCTCTCACATCCGATTTAACCGAATGGTTGAGAAGGATGGACTTTCAAGTTTGAATATTACCTTGTTATGTATAATTGTATAATGTATAAATTACCATACGATTAAATAAATAAATAAATAAATAAATAATCAACAATCTGCGCATTGTAAATTGAAAGTTTAGTTGAGCATAAGAAGAAAGATTGAACGAATCAAGAGGTATGTCTCAGAAACCTGTCTTTCTACAGAGAGTTTGTTTTATATGCGACGGGGACCCTCGCTTGCCCGCTTGTCTGCGTTGCGCGCCTGTCTCCCCCCAGGCACTTTGCCGTTATGCGGCGCCCGCGCGGCACTGAGTCATTGAGTATAGGAATTTGTACTACAATGTGATTCTTGGCCATTTTTTTGACGAACTGACCTACGGAGAGCGATTGTCAACTTTTCAACAAGATTCTGCCACTGCTCACACTGCCGAAAATTCCATGACATAATTGCGTCGCATTTTCGGTATTAGGATTATAAGTCGGAACGTGTGGCCCCCGCGAATCCCAGACTTATCACCATATGACTTTTATCAGTGGGGGGCGCTTAAAAATGGAGTGTATGCGAGAAACCCTCACACTATAAATGACCTTAAAGGCTATATTACCGCAGAAATACAGTCATTGTGCTGAGGATCTTCAGAAAGTAAATGACAATTTCATAAAGAGGTGCCAGCGATGTGTAGCAGTGAATGGCGAACATTTTCAGCACCAGCTGTGAACTAGGTAACTACACATTCCTATACTCAATGATTTAGTGCTGCGCGAGCGCCTCATAACGGCAAAGTGCCTGGCGGGAGACAGACGCGCAACGCGGGCTAGCGGGCAAGCAAGGGTCCCCGTCGCATATAAACAAACTCCCTGTACTATACTTTTTGTAAGGTCAAGTACACGTTGTCAGCCAACATTCCTTTTTGCTATTTACATTATTATTAAGGTTATTAAATAAACTGATTAATATTCAAAATTGTATGAAAAACAAACTGAACCTTTTTGTTAAAACTTTTGTATGAATATTGTACTAATTCTCATCGATTATTGACAAGTACCTTCTTTTGATATACGTCCGAAAATAAACAACCATTATTGTCAATTGTAGTTTTTATTCACCTAATTCACACCTGGACTCGAGTAAAAATCAACAGGTTTGCTTGTTTTCTATCCAGTGGCGTAAGTAGGGTATGCTTCTGGAGAGGGATGAGCTGAATCAGAATCACATTTGGGTTGGGGCTCGGATATAATGAGACACAATAAATGAAAGCAAATACGAGTAAATGGTCCCGAAGTTTCAAAACCTCCTGTCTATATTTTATTTGTATTTGATACCGCACGTTATATTTGCATTTCTTTCGGCTACATTCCAATATTTTAGACGTGAGAAAGTCAAATAAATTCTTGGAATGCAGTGAAACGTGATGATATCGTTTTATCTCCCTTCTGCTGTAACGCTCTCTCTCTCTCTCTCTCTCTCTCTCTCTTGTGTTGCTACGCTCGAGTGTCGCTACTGTCGTTTTTTGATGTCACGGGTTTGATGCGGTTATCACCATTCTGTAAAGGATATCTTGAGAAAGATTTCTGTCGAAGATTATTTATGATCAAAGGAAGCCGAGCAGTAACGATTTCAGTGAAAAAGTAGAAAAGAACACATGGCATCCGTGCGCTGGGCAAATATCTATATACTATGAGTGTAAGAATTGTTTAGCATGAAAAGTTCTACAAAAAAGTCTGCGAGAGCATATCTCTATCTTCAATATATCGCCCACTTTAAGTGTTTTTACGTTTTCATTTCTTCCAACAATCTCCATTCAAATACTGAGGCGACAGTTTAGGAGCTGTCTAGGGGCGAGTCTATCACCCCTGTTACAACCTGGCCTGCATACTTTCTGATATATTAAGATTAGGATAAAAATGTGTTGAGTGCATTTATCAACCGTTGGCAGCCCTGTTGACATGAAAGAAAACGCATATTCATATATGCTCCAGTGCGCAAATCATATACCAAATTTGGTCGAAATCTAATCGAAAATATGGAAGTTACATGCATTTAAAGATTGGACTTAGAAGCAGGTATCGAATTCATATGTGGGTCAATTTTGCACCGAGATATCCAACATGAGCTCAAATTTCAATTGTGATTTTTCAGCAGTTGGTAGCACTGACGTCATTTTCAAATATGGCCGTGAGATATTCTGGTATAGATCTTTACTAATTCCGAATTTTAGTTTCGATAGATGCAGCCATTGAGGAGTTGATAGGGTGGACACACACACAGACAGACACAAATTTAACTCGATCGATTTCAAAAGTCTACTTTTCCCTCATTTTTACAGAATGTGAAAAGTAGGCTAAAAAACTAACCTAACTACGTATTTGGCTATACTATGTTGGCTGCGCGTCAACTAGCGTTTCTAACAGTTCATGTGAGATTTTCGAAGTCAAATGCCATGTCCTGTGGTTTGGATTCCACGTAAAAAGGAGGTTCCGTAGCACATGATGCTATCCGATGCTACCCTCAACCATCCTGGAAGTGGGTTTCCGTGGTTCCAACTTCTACTCCAGGCGAATGACGGGATCGTTCCTAACTCGAGGCCACGGCCGTTTCCTTCCCAATTCTTGCCTTAATTACAAATACAGACACTAATACCGCTATCACAATAACACAGGTCATCAGGCAACATTTCACACAAATCCAAATACACGGTGCAAAATGAGCACGATGTCCAATGCCCCTCAAATGAAACAAGAACAAGATATAGGCTATACAGTATTTAACAGTTCAGCCAACAAAGCGTATAGGAACGTGGTGCGCAGCGGTCAAGCTGTTGGCCTCTCACCATGGCAGACCGGGTCCGATTCCCGGTCAGTTCATGTGAGATTTTCGAAGTCAAATGCCATGTCCTGTGGTTTGGATTCCACTTAAAAAGGAGGTTCCGTAGCACATGATCGCACGATTAACGGTCACGAAAAACTTCAGCCTTCCTTCCTTTCAACAAAGCGTGTAGCTTGAAGTCCGCCTCGTTGCGTAGTGACTAGCATTCTTGGCTGTCATTGGGGAGGCCTGGTTTTGATTCCCGGCTCAGCCGATAAATTTAATTCTCGTCTGAGGGCTGGAACGGAGTACACTCAGTCTTGTGAGGCAAAATTGAGAAGAGGCGAGTTTGATTCCTACCTCAGCCATCCTGGAAGTGGTTTTCCGTGGTTTCCCCGCTTTTACTCCAGGCAAATGGTAGGATGGTTCCTGACTTAAGGCCACGGCTGCTTCCTACCCGATCCTACATCAATTACAAATACACACACTAGTACAGTGACTTCGGTGACGTAGTTGGTAGCATGCTGAGAGTCTATGCCCAAGATCGCGGGTTCAAACCCGGCCGAAGTCGTCGGATTTTTAAGAGCGTTAAAAATCCCTCAGTATGCCTTCCTTTGGAGGGGACGTAAAGCCGGTGGTCCCATGTCATATATTTATGGCGTGTAAAAGTACCTTCCACTATACTTGTGAAGCTAACCGTCAGTAGTGGCTACGCTGGCTAAAGCCCAGCATTAGTTCATGGGGCCAAGCTCTATGCTGACTCGGTAGACGCGTGGGTTCGAGCCCCACCGTCAGACGTCCTTGAAATGGTTTTTCGTGGTTTCCCATTTTCAACACGAGGCAAATGCTGGGACGGTACCTTCTGACAGGCCACGGCCGCTTCTTTCCACATCCTTGCCCAGTTTCATTCACCATCATTCATTTCATCTCTCATTAAATCCTCTCATGAGGTTGGCGTCAGGAAGGGCATCCGGCCGTAAAAACCATCGCCACAAAGACTTCCATCGCATCTCATCCCCGACCCCGTTGGAAAAACGGGAAAATAAGGGGTAGACATACATATATACATACATACATACATACATACATACACTTGTGAAGCTAAATTATAGGTTATATTTGACTAACGCTCTTAGGTTCCAATTTTTGTCGCCAGGAGCCGACTGCGATGGCATCTAGTGACAAAGTTCAGAACTAGTTGTCGTTGACGGTGGCGTTTGGTAGCAGAAGTAGGAACTACTTGAAAATTGAATGTCTGCAGTTCTTACCTGAATAACAGATAACACACACTAATACAGCCATCACAAATAACACCGGTTATCAGACAAATTCTACACACACTCAAAGTATACAGGGCTACATGACCGGCTGTAAAATATTGTAATGTATTTGTCACTCGTACACTGTCTTCAGGCTGGCACTTATTACATTTCTACGAATTTTGGGACCTTCATCGAAGGTTATGTGTGTCACTTGGGATCTTATCTTAGGAGATTTAGACACACACACTGGGCACCTGTCCGCGTTCAACTCAGTGTGGAGGCGTTTCCTCGCTTGGTATCTTGCTCCGCACGTGAAACTATGACTCAGCGGCTTATCTGCCATGTGGTGTACACTTGGCGTAAACATGGGCTTTTGATATCATCTTTGTGAATTCTCTTTTAATTTAGCTCTTATTGTCTGAACTGTAATTACAATGGTTTATTGAAACCAAACGTTTTATTAAGTCATGCCAAACGACTGCAATGATTTCGAATCCTGAAGTTGACATTTTTCTACACTCACTCCCCCCCATCTATCGGCTCTACAACGAGTGCCTTAAAGCACAGAGTAAATTTGGTAGCACTCTCCCTCCACGGTTCGTTCTCCAAAGGGACAACGATTTTTCAGCTAATTAAACAAGGGGCTGTTTTTAGCCTACTTTCGATTTTTGCAAAAAATGAAAGTAGACTTATGAGATCAACACAGGGCGAAAAAAGTGTGTCTGTCTGTGTGTGTGTATGTGTGTGTGTGTGTGTATGTGTGTGTGTGTGTGTGTGTGTGTGTGTCTGTGTGTGTGTGAGTGTGTGTACTCTGAATGTCTGTCCCCCCCTATCAATTCGAACACGGTGAAACCGAATTGAACGAAATTTGGTACAGAGGTAGCACTAGTAAAGGACACCTCATTGTCATACTTTATATCGCCGCCATCTTTACCAAAACAGAATGGCGGCCACTCAAATGTTCAAAACGTAAAATCAAATTACGGCTAAACTAATCATCCGATCTCTACCAAATTTGGTGACAACATACCTTTATATAGGACGCGTCTTTCACCCAAAATTCAAGGTCCTCGGCCATGCCATTTCAGGATGGCGACCGTGTGAATTATGCAACCATTTTAATAAATAGCTTAAGACCCACCAATTCCGATTATCGAGCCTAGGGGGGTTTAAGCTATCCTGAAGGTCGTGATCCGTTATTTATTATAATTTAATATTATAATATTATACAGTATGAGTGGCTTAAAAGAGCTGAGCCGTTTGTGTCACACGACAAGATGGCAGCTGTCCTCATGTGCCTGTCTTATATTTCAGTAGTTTTAGTATGTTGTATGTGATATACCGTACTGATACAATAATATAAACTTTGTATGAAATGATCTTTAATGAAGATGTACTGCAGTGAAGAAATCGTTTATTTAAAGTCATTATTTGCCAACAGTTTGTATCTAATATGTCAGTTAAGAACACCTGACGTCATGGATACGGTTAGCTCTGGGCTAGCATGTTAGTCTGACACGCAGTTGACTGGGGATCGAATACTGCTACAGTTAGTTTTTTTTTTCTTGAATTCTTTTACAAATGATGTGCACGAGCTTTTCCCACAGATACTGAATAAAATGTCATTTAGCTCAAAGGAGAGGATAAAGTATACACTCGTATATTAATAAAATCACAGTCCCAGCATCGCACATAAACAGAAGACATTAGAAAAAGGAGAATAGAAGAACTAGATACACGTTGTCATTAACCACAGCCTTCTTAATGCCTCTGTACGGTGCTGTCCTCTTGTGGGTTATGTGGGTAATATTGTTCCAAACATAACGCTGTGTAAATGCCTGAGCTGGCCTCCTGAAGTATGGCAATTTTGTAATACTGGTAGTTCAACTATTAGCCACGATCGCGCTCCGAATACCTTTAAACACTGCCAGCTGTATCGCCTCCCTCTTGGCTACTTTAAACTGCCTACTCATTCAACACCCATAGAACACTGCCATCGTAGTACATTACGATGGCAGTGCATAGGCGTACAAGATAAAGATTAATTCACTGATAGGTCGCAGCACAACCTACTGTGATTGGGGCGGAAGATGATTGGGGCGGAAGATTCTTAATTTTGCAGGCTGGCTTAATATAGAGATTAACGGACGTGAATGCATTACAATAAGTTAGTAGTTTTGTTATTCAATCATCATAAAGTATATAATATTGATCTTGACACTTACTGGCTTATTATCAATATAAAAGAAAACAAACAATACATTGTGGTTGGGGTGATTGTTTTAGGGATGAGGACAAAGAGTCATAAAGATACCCATACATTTAGGAGAAAGTAGGCTATATGTTCTTTGCTGAACATCTTGTTTTTTTTAAGCGTATGGGTTTTAGTGCCAGGAGTGTCCAAGGACATGTTCGGGTCGCCAGTTTTGTAGCTGCTTCGAGACGGACACCCAATGGGTGAGCTACAAGTACCGTTGGGGAGGAAAGTTGGAATGGAAGGTCGAGGAGTTGGAAGGTAGCGGCTGTGGCCTATAGTTAGGGACCAACCCCGGCATTTGCCTGGAAGGAAGCTGGGAAACCACAGAAGACCATTTTCAAGGTTTCCGGCGGTGGGATTCGAACCTCCTCCTCTCCTGGATGTGAGTGACTGCCAGCAGTCTTGCCGTAACGACCACGGCTAACTCACCCGGTAAGAGGCTGATGATATTGCTGATACTCGTCAGTCTCATCCTCCCTCCCTTTATAGCGCACTTTTCACATTTTGTAAAGATGAGGGAAAAGTAGACTTAAGGGATCGATCCGGGCAAATGTGCGTCTGTCAGTCCGTCCTTCTGTCTGTATGTGTCCTAAACGGCTGCAGCTATCGAAACCAAATTTGGTATGATTAAATATCTATACCTAAATATCTCACGGCCAGATTTGAAAATGATATCAGTGCTAGCAACTGCTGAAAAATCAGAATTGAAATTTGAGCTCTATGTTGGATATCTCGGAAGGTATGCATGGGAACTGCTCCGAAATTGATTCACAAATTGATAATATTACATCAGAATCATTTTCAATAACTGATATACGACAGTGCTACCAACATGAATCTACGCGTACTGATAGGTTTAATGTTTAATCACATGTAATTTCCATACTCGTAAATGAATTTCTTTCAAAATTTGCACATACTGTTACTAGTTCATAATATTTCAATTTAAGTTTGAGCATCGCATATATGGCAGTGTTGCCATTCTGATTTTACGCATGGTGATAAATCAATGTTTGAATACATGCAACGTGCATACTATCTATTGGATCTCAACCAAATTTTGCATGTGCATTGTGTATCTTAAGAGATGGAACTAAAAATGTATTCAGAGTCACCAGGTCTGCCAACTGTTATTATATGGTCTCTATAATTTTAAGAAACGTAGGCTCTTCAGTTCGTCACGGAAATACTTTTTTCTTCTACTGGCGTGTGTTCTTGGAGAACAAGTGGGCCTATTATACGCGGATTTTGAAATATTGTATTCCCTTTCTTGTTAATAAGTATTATACACTATAATTACTAGGGCTCGGATTTTTAGGTGCTAAAAATCTGGAAATTATTTATTTTTTATGTAATAAAAATACCTGAAATATCTGACAAAAAAGTAAAAATATGTAATTACAATTTAGTTTATTAATGTGAATATAAACAATATTTAGTACTCACGAATGCAATTTATGCTATGTCTCACTGACTGCAGAAGAATTACAATACACAACGAGATAAATCTTCGGTTTGTCCATCACAAATGACCGACGATTATCGCAAAACACTTATTCTGAAGGCGCGAAACTGCGGCAATAATGTTTCTTCCCCTTGAGGTGTTGTGTAACTTGAGATCGCTGTTCATCCTTGATTGCTTTCCCACATAGTTGGCAGAACAGAACGACCCCATCAGAAGTAAAATTATCTTTAAATTCTGCAGCAGACGATAACTTGTAGTTGTTTTTACTTTAGGCATCGTAGAACTGCCTTTCACTGAAATGAAGTGCATGAGAGTGACACTGGTTCTAGTTAGCTTGGTGACGGTGGGAGGGATGGGGAATGGGAGAGGGGGGGGAGGGGAGAGGAGGTCTAGCACATGGTGCAATATGGCTATGGACAAGGAAATCCCCGGCGCCACAGTGAGTGGCACGGGGCGACAAGTTAAAAATAACACAGTTAAAAGATGACTTACGCTCTGCATGAAGATTAGATAGCTCACAGGTTCTTCTCCGTTGAAGTAACACAGCACAACAATGTAATAAACTGAAAGATCTAGTATACTAATTTAAAAACAAGAATCTAAATATTATGTCTTTTTATGTGCTAATAAGTGAAAAACAGAAATTTATATATTTATAGAAAAAATGCTTAAAATATGTATTTACATAAAAAAATATTTATTTACATAAAAATCCGAGTTCTAATAATTACATATCAAGTCATGGGAAGCACTTTGGTGACTGTGCTGTCAATTATCATTAGGATGATGACTCTGATAATCATGAAATCAAGTGGAAATAGTGGCCATCTGTTGTAGGACAATTATGGAAATTGTATAGCGATGTTAAGGATCTTATAAAATTACATTCTTAAGTGCATTAATTTTGAAAAATTACTCTCGAGAAAGTAAAAAAAAACTAAATAAGCTTTCAAGCTTCTCGTTTGTAAGATTGATATTAAAGGCCGGAAATGACGAGCACAGATTGTTATTGCCTACACATCATTTGAATAATGTATTCCTCAGCTGGGTTTAAGCTGTGTTCAAACTCAATTAGTAGTCCATCCCATTAAACTTATGGGCTCTCATTTCCTATTCGAGGCTCCGTCATGAGGTTCGTGCACTCTGATAATGAATATATCTTCTTGTGAGGAACACAAACAAGGACAGCTAGTGCTGTGCTCATGAAGTACAACCTGTCAAGATCTTAACCAGAGAGACGCGACAAGAAAATTGATGATGATGATGATAATTGTTGTTTTAAGGGGCCTAACATCCAGGTTATCGGCCCCTAATGGTCTGTGTGAAAGCGAAAATGTCAATGAAGTGGAAACCAGAACGAAAATTAAGTGAGCAGGAAAATACCTACAAAAGGGAACTCAGACTGAAACACTCACAAAATGGAGAGCGGTAATACTTACAAAAGGGAACTTCGAACGAAAATACTCACAAAAGGAATAGGGTGAAAAATACGCACTAAATGCAACGTATAGTCGAAATACTTACAAAATGCAAGTGATATCAAAATACTTCCAAAATGCAAATGAGATTTAAAATACATACAAAATGTAATCTAGATTCAAAATACCCACAAAATGCAATTGAGAATTAACTACTTGCAAAAAGCGGTTTAGGTTGAAAATACAAAATGCAATTGAAATTGCTTACAAAATGTATGGTAGATTCAAGAAAGTAACAGGAAGATAGCTTTGAGGCCATTTTTCAGTGTTGCCATATTAACAATGACTGTAATATTGTAACTTTCAGTCGGTAAACACAAAATAATTTCAATTACTGGAATATGTGAAAAATAACCTGAAATAAATTACATGTGATTGAGATGCATATACAGGGTGTCATTTATGTACTTGATTACCCTTTAGGGGCGTGTAAGGGATGGGTATAGGATCAATTTGAGAAAGGGAACCTGGGGTCGGAATGGCCTCCTAACCCCAGAAAACAGGTTTGTTTCAGGCCCTCCGCCCATGTAAAGTAGGGAAGCGAGCCATGTGTTACTCTGAGGTCAGGCGCTCTTTCGCTGTCAACGGTCTTGGCGCGATCACCGATCAACGCTGCGTTAGCCGAGAGCTGCATTCCTCTTGCCAATTGATAGTTCCGTCGTCTTTAACTACTACAGAAACACACGTAACTCGTTGATACTAATAATCAAAATACAATTAATTTACAGAATCATCGATAGTTTTTAAAAAATCACCACAGAATAAACACGCTCTGTGACTACGCCCCCTCCTTCCCCCTCTAAAAAATAAAGAAAAAGGAAAAAAGGAAGGCATGCACCCCAGGAGAAACGAACTCGGGACCACCGTGGCACCGCACCTCGCTGCTATCCTCTCGGCTAACGAAGCGTTGAGCATTGGTAGCGCCAAGACCGTTGACAGCGAAAGAGCGCCTGACCTCAGGGGAACACATGGCGTGCTTCCCTACTTAACAGTGTCGGAAGACCTGAAACAAACCTGTTTTATGGGGTTAGGAGGCCATTCCGACCCCAGGTTCCCTTTCTCAAATTGATCCTATACCCATCCCTTACACGCCCCTTAAGGGTAATCAAGTACATAAATGACACCCTGTATACTAGCGGACCTGTGCGAGTACTCTCGCATAATGGATTGAATACGCCCCATGTGTACAGACTACCCACCCGGCGCTAGTGCTATGGGGGCTGTACGCGACACAGTTCTGCCAGAGGCTATCGTCTTGTTTATTTGTTTAAAATCACTTTATAAACAAATAAATATAGCCTATTTTCGTTGACTTATCAAGAAATGCAAGATTTTTCCTGTACAATTGAGACGATGTGAAAGATTTTGGTACAAACCACACCTTCTAACTCCCTCTGGTTTAGGAGCTTGAGTTGTGTGAAACATACACCTTAGCGTATTATATAATAAGATTGTTATGGACTGTTGAAGATGAAAGGAGAAGGAGCTAGGGTTCACAATGACAAAACGTATTTCTTCCAGAGAATTTCCTTAGACGGAGGTTGATCGATACGTGTTTTTGTAGTAGCATAACACTGCATAATGTATTTTAGTTCATCAAAATTAATGCATTGGCTAAATAAATTACAATAGTGAAAATAAATGGAAAACAAATAACAATTTGAATTGGGATTTAAAGAGGCCTCAAAGGCCAGGTTTGAATTATTGGCTAGCCTTAGGATTCACTAATCATCATGAGGACTGTTTCTGTTGCTGTAATTAAAATAAAATTAGATACTGATGAAATAGTGACGAGGAACTTGAGATTTTGATTATTATTGTTTTGAATAAATTCTTTTGTTTCTTCTTCTTCTTGCGTTTTGGTCAACCAAGGACCACGTTATTTCAACTGTTTCTGCGTCGAGCTTTAATATTCGCTCAGTACTGCTGCATTAATTCTTGGTGTTGTTGCTTCCTTTCTTCCGTCCACTTCATGCCTGTTTTAAGCTTAGGCTTTTCCAGCAAACTCCGATGAGCTGTCTGTTTCATCTTAAGTAACACACTTTCCTGCACATCGTCACATCAAATCCCAATTTCTTGTAAATCTCTGCCTACCTCATTTGTTAGTTTATTATTATTAGTCTATTATTATTATTATTATTATTATTATTATTATTATTATTAGCTAACACGCACGTAGAAATAAATGTAGAGACAATCAATTAGCAGATGAATAATTGTTTTGCTTTTAACTTTATGTTTTGGGGGTTTAGCTTCATCTAGGACTTTTTTAAATAATTTATTTCGATTATTGAATATCAGATTTATAAAACTGAAGTGTGGATTCATTTAAATAATATCTACGAGTTTTCAGAAACCAATCGTGTATTGTTAGGAATCTGAGAGGAAAGTATTTAAGACAGTATCATTGGATGTTTTAATTTCTCGGAGTGTAAAATAGCTATTTTGTGTTTATCATTAATTTTCCACCAGAATAGACTAGGAATTTTATGAATAAAAATGTTTTTTTTTTTTAAATTGACTATGTTATGTCATTGTATTTCGTACTGCAAGTATATATAAGTTTTGGACTGTTTCCCGATACCCATCTTCACACTCGGGGACCTTGACCAAATGACCATTATAACGACTGGTAATTTTCCTTGACTCTCTTGAGTAGGCTTGCCATACGTCCCGGTTTGACCGGGACAGTCCCGGTATTTTGCTCTTGTCACGGTGTCCCACCCGGTTTTATCAATGTCCCGGAAAACGGCTGTAAGATGTAAAAAGGGAAAGGGTGTTTTCTCTAATGAACAATGCCTGAGCATTAATGAAAGAGTCCACTGCAAGAACATTGATTGTTTGTAAAACCAACTTTGCCCTTTTTTGCTATGATTTTTATGAAAAGGTCAAGCTTAAGAAAGACATTTTGAAAAAAGTACATTCAAGTCAAAAATATGAGTGGTTTGAAAACAAGGATTAATATTGTTAACTCATTAATTGATTGTTTTTGTAGTTAGACAACAAGTTGTAGTTTTTCCAAAAATATATAAAACTTAGTAATTGTTAAATTAAACAATTTTAGTATTTTAAATTGTATTTTATTAACACTTCTTTCTAGATGGTAGACCAGAAAAAAATATCATTAAAAAGGAAAAATTATATATATTTATGTAGCAAAATTTCCTTTTTATTTTTAAAAGGTGTGTAGAATTATCAATTTAGGTTGCCCCCTCCCGTCACTTGCAAGGCTTAAAAAAAGGCTTAAAACTCACCATTTTGCTTCTAATTTTTAAAGAAATTCCCGGAGGGGGACCCTCGGACCGCCCCAGACCCCCCGGTAAGGCCATCCCCTATTAATGTGTCCCGGTTTCACTCACCAAAAATATGGCAAGCCTACTCATGAGCATCCAAAGCTTTCCCTCCGGTGGGCCGGATTCAGTATTGTCCAAAGCCTGGCAATTCTTTCTATTTTTCCGGTCTTGATCAGCTCTTGTGTAGTATCGAACCCTGAGCAGAGTTCTCAGTTGAGGCCACTGTTTCCTGGAACATTCGTGTTCCATGTTGGGGAAGATACGGAGCTCTCAGTGCCAGATGTTCCACACCGCAGCAGTGAGGGAACGAATTGGCGAATGTAAACACGAGGCTGTGTTTTGGTGGAACCCAGGGTCATACAAAGCAAGGTCAACCGGCCCGGCGGCAAGTGATTCTGGGAAGCATGGCATCACATCGCATGCAAATATGTGCGCAACCACGCAGAACAGATAGCACAGCGCTGCTCTTCACCGGGTCATTAGCTACTGCCAAGAATTGTGAAATCTATATTCCTTCATGAAATGAAATATTATGATGTGTACCGAGAAATTCTCCACGAAGTGATGATGATGTAGAGTGAGAGATAAGAATGAACGACAGATACAAAACAAGAGTTATTTTGCGTCAGTGCCGCTTGCGACTTTGGAAGAGGAGCATAGTGTGTGTTTGTGTGCTTGTTCAGTGTCCTTTGGAGGAGTGAGGTGAGTCAGAAATTTTTTACTACAACGCGTATTCCATAAATGTCTGTTTGCTTTTATAAGTTCACTATAGAGCGTCTCTACCTTAAAAGACAGTACGCATTAAATGGAGCGCGCTGATGCCAGATCTGCTGCATATACAAAGTTCTGCAAGGCCAGGCACATGATGTAACATAACTCGTATACAGGCGTGCTTTTACGCAAAACTCGGGAAATTTCCAAAATATTTGTTTATTTTATGTAACTGTACCTCATGCCTTGAAGCGAAAGACGGTGCACTATTTAGATATGATACACCGAAGCTCAGAGCGCAATTTTAATGCACACATTATAATAATTTATAATTTCCAATTATTCAATTATTCATGAATATGATAATATTATAACATGTTATAATATGACATTTTCTCGAATATCATAGGTTATAATAAATTATAATATGACATTTAATAATAATAATTATAATAATAAAATAATAATACATTTCCAAAATATTTCCTTTCAAAAGACAGAAGTAATGTCGAACATCAAGGATGATACAGCACAACTAAACACCAAATATGGAACGATAAACGGTGTTAATACATTTAAATATCTTGGGGAATGGATCCAGCAAAATGGCCTTGACAAGGAAGCCATAGAAGCAAGAATCAAGAAAATGGAAGTCGCTTTCCAAACCACTCGCAACATATAGTCTATAACAAAAAAGTGATTTTCTATTAACACAAAAATTCGTCACTACAACACTGCCATTAAACTAGTACCGCTATATGCATCTGAATGCCTTATCCTATCCGAGTAATGATTGCTCGCGAAGTTAGAGAAAAAATAAAGAAAGATCTTGCACATCATACTTGGCCCAGACTACAAAAATGGCATCTACATCAGAAAATCCAGGCAAGAAATATACTCGAGGATAGAGAAGATCACAGACACAATGCGAAAACGCAGAGTTTGTTTCAACGGTCATATACGACGGAAGATCGACTCCCGATGGACGAAACGTATCTTCAATATATTCGACTCCAAACCAAAAACTAAGATGCCATGGTATGTTAACGTCCAGAAAGATCTGAAAGAAATGGGGTTACGAGCAGACCGACAAGACCGAAATCTTTATAGAGCAGCCATTAAGACGTTTGGGACTTTCTGGGACGAAAAACGGACAACTGGTGCGAAATGGACAGAAGAACGTCGTGCTAAACACAGTGAGCTCATAACGACGATGTGGATCAAGCGAAAAATGAACAAATGCCAGAATGTAAAATGAGGCTTATCGTGGTCCCTAGTTGGCCGATTAGCGAAATTGAATGAATGAATAATAATATATATTGTGGTCCACGTAATGTACCCAATTTTGTGTGGTCAAGTGGTGGTATGCAGCCAAAATTAAATGATTCATTTCTTGTTTCTTGAACGAGACGTTGTTCAATTTTATATAGTTCTTCACTTGCGCCCATACCATTTCCATGGGATTAAGTTCACTGTGGTATGGTAGTGTGGTGTGGTGACAAGCAAGGAATATATTTCACTGCTGTGATAGTCTACATTGTCTATTACTAGGCTAGATCTTTCGGGAACATTGAGCAACAAATGCTCGGCGAACCACTTTTCATATACTTCACCTGTCATTTTATCGTGGGTGTCTACCATGTTCTTTTGGCACAGAAACGTTAACTCTGCACCATTAACGAACCCTTGCTAATTCCCGGGACGAACAAAGGCAAACTACGGAAACCACTTCGAGGATGGCTGAGGTAGGAATCGAACCCGCCTCTTCTCAACTTTGTCTCATGAAGTTGATTACACCCCGTTCCAGCCCTCAGACCAGAATTACATTTCTTGGCAGAGCCGGGATTCAAACCCGGGCCTCCACGGTGACAGCACAGTGACAGCCAAGAATGCTAGCCACTACGCAACGAGATGGACAATTTATAAAGAACACAAGCTCCACTTTATTTCACAGTTTAACTTAACACCATCACCTACCCTCCTTCAAACGCTGTCGGGGAGATAGCCTGCGGGTCACATTAGTAAACAAACTTTCGGTGCGTCAGCGCTGGGCGGGAGGATACGGCAAGTGCTATAACTTATGAATGCTATCTGATATCGAGCTCTGGTTTGTTTTAAAAACCATTTCATACATTAATGAACATTTCTTCTCGCTTAGTCACCAACGTAAAGTCAACAGCAAAAAACTTTCTCGCTAGCTAACTTTTCTGTGACACCATCCCATCCCATAGCTGTACCCGGCATGCGTTGCATTGCCAAACATATAAAGTGTTGGCGTTGTAACTTTGTTTGTAGAAGAGCTTTTGGATACACAATATTCTTTTTCTTTTCCCGTTAACTGCCTCTAAACTTTTGTAAAATGAATTTCCTAATTCAGAAACATTCATGGGAGCGTGCACAACAATTCACCAACGTTTCATCGCAATCAAATGAATGGTATATTAACGCATACAGGACTTTGTTGAAACGATTCGCGTGCCATCACCCATTTGTTGAATCTACTCGTGCGCCACCTATTGAAAATTGGATTTACTAATTCATAAACCTTCGCAGGAGTGTACACAACTTACCAAAGTTTCATCGCAATCGGATGAATGGTATATGAATGCATACGGGACTTTGTTCAAACGATTCACGCGCTGTCGCTCATTAGTTGAATCTACCAATAATTGTAAAGTGGATTTACTAAGTTAGAAACCTTCGCGGGAGTATACGTAATCGGATGAATGGTACGGTATAAGAACGTATGTGGGCCTTTGTTGAAACGAATCGCGCGAACACTCATTTTTTAATACTACTCACGCGTTATCTATTGTAAATTCGATTTGCTATGCCTATAACCATCCCGGAAGTGTGCACAGCAACTCACCAAAATTTGATCGCAATCGGATGAATGGTGTATGAATGCATAAAAGACAAACAAACAAACAAACCGTTATTCTTTTATATATAATAGGATTAAAGACCATGTCCTGTTTTTGCCACATATTGTGCGCACACATTGTTCATTTGTTCGATGATATTTTGTATCTCTCGTTTAGACACATTTTATGGTGAAATCCATGAATCCCTAGTCCTATGATTGCGTACCTTTGTGGTGCCTTGTTGGCATCAGGAGAGCGAGGGTTTGAATCCCACCTCGGCCGTCCTGAAAATGATTTTCGTGGTTTCCCATTTTCACCACCAGACAAATGCCGGGACGGTTACTTTCAATAGGTCCACGGCCGATTTCCTTCCAATATCCCTTCCCTGACCAGTTCTGAAAAGAAAAGTACATGGCCATTGGCTGCATTAATAAAATTATTACTGTTGGTCCATTGCCTATTTATCATGGCATCCATTCCGAAGAAGTCTGTATCTATCTCTTTCTCCTCCTGT
The DNA here is from genome assembly GCA_946902985.2 of Meconema thalassinum. Classification (NCBI taxonomy): domain Eukaryota; kingdom Metazoa; phylum Arthropoda; class Insecta; order Orthoptera; family Tettigoniidae; genus Meconema; species Meconema thalassinum. The sequence continues at coordinate 164,489,618 of OX336391.1, forward strand.
TTCCTTTTTTCTATTACTTCTTAGTAAGACCCTGTATTTGGTAGCGATTCCTAGAGCCTTACGTCTTCAGGGAACTCCCCCAGGGGCTCACTTCTAGTGGAACGTGGGCTAGCGACCACGGGACCCCAGCTGAGTTCGCATTGCTTCCTCACTTTCACTTTTCCTGTCGACCTCCCTTGGTCAACCCTTGTTCTTTTCCGACCACGATGGTATTAGGGTATCCGAGGCCTAAGGAGTATTTTACTTTCCCGCCTTCATTGCCCTTATCTCATCTTTCCTGATAGCTCATTCTTAGAGGGGTCAGACCTCTTCTGTTCTCTTCATGGTATCTCCTGCCTTCTCCTCAATGCCCTCAAGGAGGCAGGATTTGTGTAGCGGACCTTCTCGTCTTTCCCTTTCCTCCCTGCCTTCCATGGCTCTCCTTCCTTCCAAGTCCCTCAATTCTCATTCTTCGAGGGTTGAGGGCATTTCCTTTGATCCTGTCTTTTATTTACATGCTTCTTTTTGTTTCCAATTTCCTCTTCTAGTTTGTAAGTTAGTAGTTAGGTTTAGTTGTAAGTTTAATTTGATCATCATGCATTTTCACTATCACCGAATCCATTAGGGCCCGACATCCTAGATATTAGGCCCCTTCATCATCATCATCACCGTCTTCCACGAAAAACGTTTTTCATGCTAGGATATTTGGTGAATACTTGCTTCCTCCTGTGGCTCTTTGGACATGTTTAGTGAAAATTAGGGACATTATACATCTGTTCATTATGATAATTTTAGGATATAGATTTGCTCAGGTTTTTTTTGTTTTTGTTTTTCACTTACGCTGGAGGTACGCAGCGGTACCGGACACCACAAGGATCAGTTCTAAAAACCGGATAAGTTGACATAATTCCATTACTTCCAGAGCATTTGTGTATTATTAGCCTATTTTCATTTATGAAAAAAAAAAATAGACTTATGAGATCACCTTTTGTCCGTGTGTCTGTCTGTGTGTGCGATGGTGTGTGTGTGTCAGTGTCTCGCCCCCCCCCCCCTCCCCAATAACTTCTAAACGGCCGGAGAGATTTAATTGAAACTCGGTAAGTTCATAGCACTATTCCGGACGATCCCCACCCGTGCCTTTCAAATTTTGTTACGTCTCGCCAATCCAACATGGCGGCTGTGCGAAATATTTCACCAGCATTCAATATCTCCGAAACTATTACCGATATCACCCTGGAATATTTTACGGTAATACAAGGAACTACTAGAAGTTCACCTATGTGACTTTTGAAAACCTGGTAACTATAAAACCAACATGGCGGCCAAGCGAAGTTGAGACTTTTAAATAGACGTTTCTCGCGATTTAACCAACCAAACGCATTAAAACTTGGTACAGTATATTTTTTTTACACATTGTAATACACCGACATCTAACTTCGTTCAATTGTTTACATAACCTCAAGATGGCGGCTGTGCGATTTTGTTTTGTTTTTTATATCTTGTGTCGTGATCATGCGATCGAAGTGAAAGTTTGAATAATGAACCTACGCAATAATTTTCCTTTAATGGTAGATGGATCTCAATATCTACGAATCTATTACAGCAATCAAACTGAATGGAAGTGTATTATACTGTCTGTAAATAGTTGACACGTTACACAAGTTTTTACAAACTTACGTAATAATATGCATATTATGTATATTTATTTGTGTTTAAGTGTAATTCATAAACATAGTTGACTAGTTAAGCCAGGGCACGCGAGCACTGTAGGAGAGGAACGTGTAGTGGCAGCGCTTAGCGAGGCGTGAGTCTTGTTGTTGCTGTTGTTGTTTGGAGAACGGGGCTGGGTGGCGTACCGGTATGAAAACTAATTATTATAATAATAATGCTAATTTTGTGAACAGACAGAAATGATAGTTTTAATGCGATCCTGACATTGCACTAATTTTTAACATTCTTTGATTATTGTTGGCATCGCTTTGAAGCCACTAATTTTCCGATATCTGGAACAAACGTTTTGACAGTTGCAATCTGAAGTAGGCTATAACTTCAAAGGTAGGATCAGCAAACTTGACCTTAAGACTCAGCAATTTTTCTAGGTTTATGCCGTGTCTTGTGTGGGGTTTCGCCTAGGAACACCAAGTTGGCTCATCAGTGTGTTCTTGATGTTCCACGCCCGGATTCCCACAGGAGTAGCGAACTGTGCATTACCTCCCTGCTTATGAAGTGCATGTGCCCCTCTAACTGTGAGAGTTAAAAGCTCAAGCAGCCTTTCACCTCCATTTAAAGGCTACCAAACATATGGTATATTGGCTTTCACGTGGTATGTATCCTTTCCACCCGACCTGGAATACCCACAAATCCTTTGTGCTAGAGCAGCTGTGCCCACTTCGCAAGTAGAAAAACCTGACAAATGCAAACGATACACGTAGAACTGTTATTCGAAATAACGACAGATCTCGAAGAAACCGCCATATTCAAATATTTCATCACATTCAATTTTACTCTTCCATTGTTTACAATAATTTATTCTTCTATTTATATTTTTATTAATCTACAAGATGTGAATATTATTGATGGATATTATTTTTGTCGCTTATTCGCAATTTCAAATAGGAGATAATTAGAAATGAGACGTGCGTTTTTCATTGGAAATTATAATTGCATATCTGTGAATTATTACAGACTTGATGAGTTTTATATTTCAACCACATTAGTAGTATATGAATTGAAAGAAAGAAAAAAATATAGCACCCGAAGCGAGACTCGAACTAGCGTCCCAGCGATTACTGGGCCCGAATCTTACCGGGTGAGCCACGCGTTCTGCTCTAGCTCGGTAACATCTTTACTGGATATGAAGCGTTCGGAAAACTTCGAAGTCGATTTTCTCGAGGATTTATGAATATGGCATCGAACGGCTTTGGGAAATTATTGTTCGAGGTCTGAACTTTACGTACCAGAAGCGGGAAAAATTAGAAAAATCAGATTGCCGTAGGGTCCCCTTGTGAGTGAACAGGATCTGAGGATGAACGCGTGACGTACGAAACATGCCATCAAATTCAGTAGGTATTTGTACATAGAGGCGTGTTAGTTTGTAGGGTATGTAAATACTTGTTTCCCGTCGAATGTAATTGGGCACAATTTGTGTTGACCGACTGAAAAGCTTTCTTTATTATAATTAGGCAACACTAAAAAATTGCTTCCATCAGTTCAATTTAAAAACGAAAACTCATGTCCGGTGTTTTGGATTCAACGTAAGAGAAAAATTGTTCCGTGTCTTAGGATAGCAAGGTTAATAGCCACGCCAAGTTACAAGCATCCTTTTTATAAGAATATTCGCGAGCTTCAGGTCGAGTATGGCATTGGATATCTCTTTTTCAAGATAATGATATTACACTGCTAGTTAACCTTTTGGGTTTACGCTGTTGATGAATGCATTCCGCGGAAACAAGTGCCACATCCTGGTTGGGTAATGAGGTGCTAAACTTTCTCGTTCTTGGCATCGTTCCACATCACCTGAGGGTGTGGGCCTACTATCCTGCTTCTTCCTGCCTGTCTGGACACTTCATTGCATTCTATTTAGAAACACACTAAATTCAAGTAAATATGCCCAATGCGGCTTATAGCAAAAGTAGGTGTTGATACAACTTTTGATACTGTACAGTGCGACGGGTTGCATATTTCTCAGGTGAAAGCGTATCCTACGTTTGGCATTCTGGTTTGCGGTTAGTCTCGCCGAGTCGTTACTATTACTCAATTTAGGAGCTCGGGGCATGTTTCTCATCCTCCCAGTGTAGGCTAATTGTATGTGTATACAGGTCATATCCTGTCATAAGTACTTATAGTTAAATATACAGAGTTAAACTACCGAAATAAGTTATAAATGAAAATGAAATCCACAGCCTGCTTCCAGTCTCCGACCGGGTCAGGAATGGAATGAATGAAGCCCCCATCCAGCGGCGAGGATATGAAATGTGCCGGCTGCCGAAGCCTGTCACACTTCTCTGGGGCAATGATTAAATAAATTACAGATGAAATGAAATGATAGTGGAGAGTGTTGCTGGAATGAAATCTTGACAGGGAAAACCGGAGTACCCGGAGAAAAACCCGTCTGCTTCCGTTTTGTCCTGCACAGATCTCACATGGAGTGACCGGGATTTGAACCACGGACCCAGCGGTGAGAGGCCGGCGGGCTGCCGCCTAAGCCACGGAGGCTACCGAAATAGATTATCATACTAATATATAACAATATGTTCAGTAAAGAACATATAGCCTACTTTCTCCTAAATGCATGGGTATTGTTATAACTCTTTGTCCTTTTCAAGGAGTATGATTGAATGTTCATTGTAGTAGCTTGTTGAAATACAACGTGCTATAGGGATATTAAACATGAATATGAGGTGCCCTTTGCTAGTGCTACCTCTGTACCAAATTTCGTTCAATTCGGTTCCACCGTGTTTGAATTGATAGGGGGAATCGATTTGCACACATACTTGGCCACCATCTGCAAACTATTGGGCTGATGTTCTTGCAGTTTGGTCAGAATATGTTTCCCACATAAAGATATGGTGTTGCAAAATTTGGTAGAGACTAGATTATTAGGTTGGTCGTAATTACATTTTAGCTTTTAACATATGGGTGGCCGCGATTACGTTTCCGTCAAGATAGCGGTGATATAAAACATGACACTGAGGTGCCCTTTGCTAGTGCTACCTCTGTACCAAATTTCGTTCATTCGGTTCCACCGTGTTCGAATTAATAGGGGGAATCAATTTTGACATAAAGATGGCCGCCATCCGCAAACTATTAAGCTAATGACCTATTAGATTGGTCAAAGGATGCTCCCTCCATAAAGGTATGTTGTTGCAAAGTTTGGTAGAGATCGGATGGTTATGTTAGTCGTAATTTGATTTAAGCTTTAAACATTTGTGTGGCCGCCATTACGTTTCTGTCAATATGGCGGCGATACTAATCATGACACTGAGATGCTATCTCTGCAGAGGTGCTATCTCTGTACCAAATTTCGTTCCATTCGGTTTCACCGTGTTTGAATTAATAGGGGGAATCCATGCTGACACAAAGATGGCCGCCATCCGCAAACTATTAGGCGAATGACCTATTAGATTGGTCAAAGGATGCACCCTCCATAAAGGTATGTAGTTGCAAAATTTGGTAGAGATCGGATGATTAGGTTAATCGTTATTTGATTTAAGCTTTGAACATTCGTGTGGCCGCCATTACGTTTCAGTCAAGATGGCGGCGATATAAAACATGACACTGAGGTGCCCTTTGCTAGTGCTACCTCTGTACCAAATTTCGTTCCATTCGGTTCCACCGTGTTCGAATTAATAGGGGGAATCAATTTTGACATAAAGATGGCCGCCATCCGCAAACTATTAGGCGAATGACCTATTAGATTGGTCAAAGGATGCTCCCTCCATAAAGGTATGTAGTTGCAAAATTTGGTAGAGATCGGATGATTAGGTTAGTCGTAATTTCATTTAAGCTTTGAACATTTGTGTGGCCGCCATTACGTTTCCGTCAAGATGGCGGCGATATAAAACATGACACTGAGGTGCCTTTTGTTAGTACTACCTCTGTACCAAATTTCGTTCTATTCGGTTGCACCGTGTTAGAATTAATAGGGGGAATCGATTTTCACACAAAGATGGCCGCCATCCGCAAACTATTAAGCTGATGACCTTTTGGTTTGGTCAAAGGATGTTCCCCCCATTAAGGTATGTTGATGCAAAATCTGGTAGAGATCGGATGATTAGGTTAGTCGTAATTTGATTTAAGCTTTGAACATTCGTGTGGCCGCCATTACGTTTCAGTCAAGATGGCGGCGATATAAAACATGACACTGAGGTGTCCTTTGCTAGTGCTACCTTTGTACCAAATTTCGTTCAATTCGCATTCACCGTGTTCGAATTGATAGGGGGGGGGGGGCAGACATTCAGAGTACACACACTCACACACACACACACACACAGACACACACACACACACAGACTCACACACACACACACATACACACACAGACAGACACATTTTTTTCGCCCTGTGTTGATCTCATAAGTCTACTTTCATTTTTTGCAAAAATCGAAAGTAGGCTAAAAATGAGATGGTGTGTGTCTGTCTTTCTGTCTGTCTGTCTGTCTGTCTGTCTGTTACTCAATAACTCAAGAACCACTGGTCCGATTTAAATGAAATTTTGCATGGATGTAGCTGATTTACCAGGTTTACATATAGGATACTTTTGATTTCGAAATTTTGCACTATTAAAAAATGGCGACTATTTTAGTGACGTCATTAGACCCTTTGGTTTCAAAATTTCATATTTCCATTTCAAATAAAAAGAGAACGGTAGGAAATAGCAAACTTTCGATGGCACATACGAGCTTTGAAATTTAATTTCCTATCCGAAAGGTCCTTATAACTTTTCGTGTACCTCCAACAGTTAGCGAGTAAAGCCGACATTTGTGACGTCACTACACCCTTTGGTTTCAAAATTTCATATTTCCTTTTCAAATAAAAAGAGAACGCTAAGAAATAGCAAACTTTTGATGGTATACATGAGCTTTAACATTTAATTTTCTATCCGAAAGGTCCTTATCAATTTTCGTATATCTCCAACGGTTAGCGAGTAAAACCAGAATCTGTGCAATAAAACACGGTCAACACCGGGCGGTGCAGTATATCTCTCTATATATAAAAATGAAAATGTGTGTGTTTATCTCTGAATTTCTACGGAAATTTGAGATGTTTACACGTTTCAGACTGTTTTATGATGGATGCGCGCGAAAATAATTTGTTTGTTTGTCTGTCTGTTTGTTTGTCTGTGGACAAATTTGTTCCCTTATAACTCGAGAACGGCTGGGTGTATCAACGTAAAATTTGGTACAGATATACATCAGAGGCACGACACCAATCATTGATGTAACTCTTCTCCGTACCTCTCATAAAAGGGGGCCTACCCCCTTAAAATACATGCTGAAATAGGCGTAGAAGGACGAGACAAAACTCATTTTCAGCCCCTCAATGTGAGAGACAAAACTCGGGTCCCCGAAAACCACATTTTAAGGACCGAAGACCAACCGTTTTTTAGATATTCCCAGAAAACTAATTTAATTTAATAAACTAATGAACGAATGCAAGCCAGTAACCATGCCAACGGATTCTCAGAGGTCCCATCTATTGCTGTAAGACGCAATGCAATTCCATTAATTACATTAGTGTGAAAGTTTGCAAACGGCTAGAAGGTTATCACGGAACCAAAGCCGTAAAATTCATCAATACGTTTAACGCGCTTAAGGGGATCAAGATGTACTCTAGAATTTTTTCACGCGATTTACACCTGCGGGTGTGGTACGGCAGGTCTATTATATTCCTATCTCCATATTATTCATTCATTCATTCATTTCGTATAGGCCATCTATGGACCGCGTCATTCCAACCGTCTCCTACTGGCTTTGATGTTTGCCCTGTACGCCCGCATTCGTTCTCGGTGGACTTCCTTCCGTTCCTGGGTCCAAATCTTTCCCGTTTTCAGCTTCGGTTTTTCTTGAAAACCTTTACAAGCTTGAAGTTTCCCTTTGAGTGGGACGCACTCCTGAATGTCTGTTGGTGTAATCCCCACTTCTTTCAGATCTTTATCCAGTTCAATGAACCAGGCCCATTTTGTTTTCCTCTCCTGAAAGTAAGTTATGTTGCGGTTGGTCAGTCTCGCTGGGCTCATTCGTTTCACATGCCCAACAAATGGTAACCTTCTCTTCCGGATGACGTTGCTTATCTTCTCCACATGAGTATATAGGTTATGGTTATGCCGTTTTCTGTATTCCCCATTATCTTTGATGGAACCCAATATCTTTCTCAAAATTTTTCTTTCTTTGGCCTCCAGTTTCTCGACCAAGCCTTTTTTGTTCATCGTGAGGCATTCAGAAGCATGCAAGACTTCCGGACGGATGACACTGCAGTAATGTTTTAGTTTTGCGTTGAAGGATATTGACCTTTTCATATAGATGTCCTTAGTTAAATGGTAGGCCATTTCCATTTTGCTCAAGTGCGATGTGAATGCTTCTTTCTCTGATAATATCCCTTCCCTGACCCGTCCTGAAAAGAAAAGTGCATGGCCATTGGCTGAATAAAAAATAATAAAAAATCGGTGTTATAATTTCTCCCTATATTATATTATTATTAGTATTATATTATGGCGTACAACGACGAGACAAAGCCCCTCGGTGCCAGCAACAAAACTCGGGGGCCCTAAAGGGTCCTCGAAAACTACATTATAAGGCTCTAAATCCAACAGTTTGTGAAATATTCCCAGAAAACTAATTTAATTTAATTTAACAAACTAATGAAGGAATGCAAATCGGTAACCATGAGAACATTATCTCATGGGGTGGCATACAACTTTCCATCTATTTCTGTAAGAAGCAATGACACTCCATTTATTACATTTCTGTGAAAGTTTGCAAATGGCTATAAGGTTATCACGGAACTAACGTAGACCGTGTAATTCATCAATGCAATTAAGTGGGTGAAGAGGTAACCTAGAATTTTTTCATGCAATTTTCACGTTCGACATATAGTACAGAAGGTCTATTATATCTCCAAACAGCAACATAATTTTCAAAAATTCTTGAATTGAACTAGCAATTTTTGCGGCTTTTAGGAATTTGGGCAATTTGAGTCTAGAGAACCTGAATTTTCATGCACCACAAGCCTTTATAATTTATGAAAGGGGTCTTCCTGTGTATGGGCATCTAGCACAACGTAGAGGGTCAGTTTTTATGTGACGTGTATTGCGTTTCGTCTACAAGACTTTCAATTGTATTTCACGTCAGGAAGTACACGTTAGGTAAATTTAGTCTGAGAGCACATTTTAACTTTTTTTTTTGTCGACATACGGGTTCATCATAAGGATGATTTTATTTGATACTGTGTGGTAGATATACCCATATTTGGATATCTGGGTAATATGTTGTAGACAATAGAATTGTCTGTCTGTCTTTCTGTGTATCTTTATGTACGCCTATACCTCGTGTTCGGATGCTTGGTGCATCTTAAAATTAGGTATGGTAACCATGAGAGTCAATACACCAATCATTTATAAAACTCTTCACCGTACTTTTCATACAGTAGAAGGGTGGATATAGAGAAAAACTTCTCAATATATGCTAAAATATGCGAAATATAAAAATTATCCTACTAGGACGACCAAAGCATATGTTGCGCTTCTCAATGTGAGACAGATAATTCGGGAATCTATAAAGGGTCTCCGAAAACTACATTTTAAGGGCCTTAAATTAACAGTGTGTGTGATATTCCCAATAAACTAACTTCGTTCTGATAAACTTGATGGAATGACATACCGCTAACCATTGCACAGTAGCTCAATTGATAATGTCTGGTGTTAACTACGAACACCGTTCGAAGAACGGGTACTTCTGCTAGTAAATAATAAGTAAAAAAAGTACAGATATTTATGTACAACCAAGCGGCAAAGTCCAGTAAATAAATGTTCTTAGCGCAGTAGCGGACGATATCCGCAGCATTAGGGGAGGGTAAGATTGAATCTTCCATCTTCCTTGAACGCAAGGTACTGTACAGATCCCGGCGACTAGGTCTGCACTTGACCTTGAGAGCTCAGCGGTTGGAGAAGGGCGGGCATCGTGCCGAATACTTCCCCGTCTGAGAATATTGACGCGCTCCCACGGACATGTGCCAGTGCCGTTAGGGTGGCAAATGTTTTACACTGCAGTAGTATGCAGGAGAAAGGGGATGGGCAAGTGCAGAGCTAGTTGCCGGTAGCTGTACTCTGGCTGTACTGTCGGCTGCTCTCCACAATCATATAGAGATGAATCAGTTGTTTAATTAATTAATTAATTAATTAATTAATTAATTAATATAGTATGGCCTCGGGTGCCGGGTGGAAGCTTTGTTATTTGACACCCTGAGGGCAGCTTGCATGTCAAATTTAGTAGTTCCTTGGAACGCTATGAAAGTCAATGAGGTTAGATATTTAAGATCCTTGACACTATAGCGCTTTCTAGTAGTGAACGGAGGAACTTTTATTGTTGGCGGAAAATCCCGAGATTAATTTTTCCATTATGAACACGGCCTACTGAATACAAATGGGTTCTTTAACAAGCCAACAACGTATGACATGCATGCCGCGATTTTTTTCGCCTTTCAAAAATCACTTACCACGGCCATGAGCGAACCTGCTAGCTTGAGGTCCGACACGATAGCCACTCACCCACCGTTGTAAAACCCTATTTCTGTTATTGTAATCTCTTAAACACAGTGTGTAATTGTAATTATTTGAAGTATAGGATTGTAGTTCGTTTGTTGTAAGATCATTTTTTTGTTATTGATTCATTGAGGGCTTTGCGACATCGTGGTCATGTAGCCCCGTGTAGTTGGGTGTGTGTTTAATTTGCCTGATAACGTGTATTTCTGTAATGACTGTAGTAGTGTGTGTAATTGTATCAGGGACAGGGATGGGGTAGGTGCCCCAGGACTTAAAGTAAGGTACCATTTGCCAGGAGGGAATGTGGATAAACCTGAAGGAAATACTTATGATGGCCACTCTCAGCAACGGGATTCGAACCTCGTATCTCCGAGCGTCAGTCGAATCTTGGAGCGTTGGGATCGTTTATTGAGAAGGTTTCAAAGGCTCTGATGTCAGATACCACCACTCCTTCCCTTGTGACTGACATCCTCCAGCCACTGCCTCTTTCCTAATGTAACAATGAAGAATGGCGAGACATTAATAGCACTTAGTGTGAGCCTGACATGATATGTTTTACTGCCTCATGCTCTCTCACATTACTTTTAATTAGCACGCTCCCTCGCTAATCACATTACCTTTTTAATTTAACTCCTTTGTATCCCTGAATTTTACTTGTATTTCTCAGTAACATTGACAAATGAACTTCAGTTGTTTGCAGTAGCAGTCGTACATGACGTTGTTCGAAGAGATTTCGGATTTTAGGACAGATGCCTATTTTGTTTCTTTAAGGCTGCAAAGTAGGCGATAAGATATCTTTGCATTTAATGGAAAGTTATCAATTCCTATGAAGTTAATTAGTGCCCTAAAATGCTTACTTGACCTGTTGGTGCCTATTGTATATTTGTAGTGCCTAAAAGGCTTAAAAGTGCATTTTCAGTGTATTGCTGGGAAGGTTTGTTGTAAATTGACGGTGTTTTTAAATTAGCAACGCAGATAAGGTGCTGTGCTATGGAAACTGTATTTGATAAAGATTAGAATACATAAAGGAGGAACAAGTACAGAGTCCAGTCTTTTGGGGAAGATGACCTCGTAGTTCCGCCCCTTGAAACCTCAATAACTAAGTTACTAGTCCAGTCTTTCGACTATACTGCAGTTTATTGCATGCCTCGTGCTCCGAAGATCACTTTCCTAGAGAATGAAGAGGGTGGCGAGATGACACAAGTGAGTGTTGTCGGGAATGCAGATAAGAGGGTACAGGGTGCAACATCTGTTTCAGTTGAAAGGTGTTTTCTGCTTTTAAAATGATGAGTATAAACAGGTTAAAGGTTCCGCCTGATCAATACTTTTATTAATTATGATCACTGTGTTGTCATTAGTGGGACATGTTTCGAGGCCTAATTAATAGTTTTGGCACCTTCATCAGCCGATATGACAGAACAATACAAGATTATTTTGCGTAACACTTAAAATTTCCTTAAAATTGAATCTTGTATGGTGCACCATAAAGAGAGATTGAAACATTTTACGCCCAATATGAGTGATGTCAAAAGTCTTATGAACTAGGCCTATAAACACTTTCAATAGACGCCTCACTGTGGTCTTTAGATGCTATTGAAAACACAAATGTACTGGTTCAGCACCATGAAAACATGTTGGAATCAGCAGTAATTATGGAACACTTAATTCCTCATACTTCACCAGTAATGTAGAAATATAAAAGGTAATAAAACCTATGAAGTCACTGCGCTGAAATTATATCTAGCCAAATATAAAGCTTATGAAGTGCATAAATTCAACACTTGCAATGGCAGAGATTGGCCTCTAATCCGTCTGGTTTGAGCAACGATTAATAACATAACTTATTAAATTGACAAATTGCAAGAGGTTAAATTGTATGTATGTCGGCATAGGTCTATTGAAAGTGTTTATAGGACTAGTTCATAAGACTTTTGTCATCACTCATATTGGGCGTAAAATGTTTCAATCTCTCTTTATGGTGCACCATATAAGATTCAATTTTAAGGGAATTTTAAGTGTTACGTCAAATAATCTTGTATCGTTCTCTGTCATATCGGCTGATGAAGGGGCCAAAAACTATTAATTAGGCCTCGAAACATGTCCCACTAATGACCACACAGTGATCATATTTAATAAAAGTATTAATCAGGCGGAACCTTTAACCTGTTTATACTAATTAGTTATCATTAGGGCTCGGATATTTAGGCAAATCAGTATTTCTTTATGAAAATACATATTTTATGCATATTTCTATAAATACATCAATTCCTGCTTTTCAGTTATTAGCACATAAAAAGAGATAATATTTACATATTTTAAAATCAGTGTGCCTAGATCTTACAGTTTATTGCATTTTAGTTCTGCGTTACTTCAACGGGGAAGAAACCGTGAGCTATCTAATCTTCATGCAGAGCGTATGTCAGCCTGCAACTGTGTTATCCTTAACTTGACGCCCCGTGCCACTTACTGTGGAAGCCAGGGATTTCCTTGTCCATAGCCATATTGCACCACGTGCTAGACCTCCCCCCCCCCCCAGCTTCCTGGAACCAGTGTTACTCACATGCAGTTCATTTTTTTGGCACTGTGAAGTGTAAAGCAGTTCTACGATGCCTAAAGTGAAAACAACTACAAGTTATCGTCTGTTGCAGAACTTAAAACGATAATTTTACTTCTGATGGGGGAGGGGTTCTGTTCTGTCAACCATGTGGGAATGGAATCAAGGCTGAACAGCGATCTCAAGTTACACAACACCTCAAGGGCAAGAAACATATTGCCGCAGTTTCACGCCTTCAGAAGAAGTGTTTCGCGATAATCGTCGGTCATTTGTGCTGGACAACCTGAAGATGTATCTCGTCGTGTATTGCAATGCTTCAGCAGTCAGTAAAATCGCATTCGTGAGCACTGCATATCGTTTATATTCAAATTAAAAAACTAAATTATAATTAAATTTTTACTTTTTGTCACATATTTCAGGTATTTTTAATACATAAAAAATAAATATTTTCCCGATTTTTAGCACCTAAAAATCCGAGCCCTAGTTATCAATACGGAACCAGAATGAACCTTTTACGATCTAAAATTTTAAATGATTGTCGGACAAAAGGCAAAGTCTGACCGTTGACGATTTGGAGAAAATGTTAGTAATACACTGTGCAGCCAATGGACATTAACCGCAATGTGGAAACAAGCTCCATTAACAGACAGTTAAATGGTTTTGTATTTAGACTTGCTCCTATTTCCTGAAAATTTGTGTACTGTTTAATTTAATGACAAATTGTTTTCTTGTCGTCAGTTATATTTATGCATTAACTGATCATTCATTTTTAAAAATTTTTACTGCCACGGTTGGTGAGTGGTTATCGTGTCGGGCTACCAACCCCAAACTTGCAGGTTCGCTCCTGGCTGTGGTAAGTGATTTTTGAAACGCGGCAAAAATCACGACACGCGTGTCATACGATGCTGGCATCTTAAAGAACCCATTTGAATTCAGTAGGCCGTGTTCATAATGGCAAAATTAATCTCGAGATTTTCCGCCAACACAAAGTTTCTCATTTCTCTACTAGAAAGCGCTATAGTATCAAGGAGCTTTGATATCTAACCTCCTTGACTTTCATAGTGCTTCAAAGAACAACAAACTTCGACATGCAAGCTGCCCTCTGGGTGTCAAATAACAAAGCTTGCACCAGGCACCGGAGGCCATACGATATTATTATTATTATTGTTATTATTATTATTATTATTATTATTATTATTATTACCGAATATTAATTGGTTGCAGCCTAATATAAATTTTCCTGTGCCTAATATTAATAGATTAGAGTAAGGCATATTGTAGGTGCCTAGAACAGTACTTTCTGGTGCCTAAAACTCCGAGGTCTATTAATATACCTCGTAGAATGGACCAAAATCCATAAATAATATTTATTTCGAGTTCCGCTCTCACATTTAAAACATAACGTACAATTATGTGGGATGGAAAATAATGTTGTTATTCATATTTCATATGAGGGGCTTGGACATCGTGCTCTTTTAGCCCCGTGTTCTTGGGTGTGTGTAAAATTTAGCTGATAACCTGTGTTTAATTCTGGTGAGAGGGCTGGAACGGGGTACAGTCAGCCCCGTGAGGCTGAGTCAGCCATCTTGAAAGCCGTTCTCCGTGGTTTCCCACTTCTACTCCAGGCAAATGCCGGGATGGTTCCTAGACTAAAGGCTACGGCAGCCTCCTTCCTAATCCTTACCGAAGTTACAAATACACACACTAATACAGCCATCACAATAGCACAGGTTATCAGACAAATTTCATATACACCCAAGTGCACGGGTTTACATGACCACGATGTCGCAAAGCCTCTAAATCAAACAACAACAACAACAAGGTAATCCCATACTCAAACCATATGGCGACACGTGAAGCGCCAATACCTTTCTTGGAACATACAAAGTGTAAGCGCATATTCGTACGATAATAGTGCGCTGTGTTCTCTACCAATTATTTCAAGTATAATCTGTGAAATTCATGAATTATGTTTCTATACCGTTAATTTTACCAACCAGGCTAACTCAACGTAATGAATTTGTGAGGTACTGTGAAGGAAGCTTTGGTCTATTGGAAAGGTAACTAGAGATGGAGAAACTGTGCGATGGTCGATGGTTGGGCTTGGATGGAACATGCTCAAACATTAATTCATAACTACTTAATTTTCTTGGATTAACAATTTTCACAGCAACATCATCATAAGGCTTATTATTATCTTCGCGTAAACATATGAACACAACATTAAGGTCATCCCAACCTCAAATTTTCAATGGCCACATAATTATCGTTGTGTTGGTGGTGGAAGGATCTGCCACTAGGATAACTCCTAACATTGCCTAGGGTACGCCCGATCGTCTGTAATGGGATAGCACCCCTGGATATTAGACGAAGAACAGTGACCGAGGTTGAGAGGAAAAACAGGAAAATGATCCTAGGCATCACGTCCCAGGCTGAAGTCAAGAAAGAGCTTTCTTTAAACAACTGTAGCAATTGCAACAACATATTCCGCTCGCTGTATAGAACTATGGCGAAACAGGAAACCTGGAAGTATTGGCCAAAACCCAAAGGTTTTCAACTACCTTACCAGACGTGGAAGACTTTGAACAGACTGCGAACTGGAGTGAGGCGTTGCAAACAAAATTTGAAGCGGCGGGGCTACATTACTGAAGATGCAACCTGCGAATGTGGAGAAATTCAAGATGTTGAACACCTCTTGGTCTGCCCGAAATTGCCTGAAGCCTGCACGCTGGATGACCTGGTTTCAGCAAATGCTCCTGCAATTAAGACTGCCGAATTCTGGGCCCCAAAATCAATTTGATATTTACAAAATCTGTGTGTATATTGTAAATATGTTTTAAATTTGTAAATAACTGTATTGTACTGTCCTGGATACGAATATAGATATATACATATGTGTGTGTCTGTCCACAACATTGATATTTCCTACATCGAGCTGTTTTTCTTTTAAGAGATATATCTTTCCACATTAATCAAAAATTGTAACAGATCTGGATAGATAATATTTTTAGAAATAGTTTTGAATCAGTCATTTTATAAAATTTTAGTATCACACTTGCAACTTAATTTCCTATTAATTACTTTTTGCTGACTAAGGTCATAATGTGACTGAAACCGTTACATTAGGTATTTTAAGAATAATAATTTATAGACTTAAGGTATTGTTTTCCTAATTTATTGTGTACATTAAGTGTGTTTGATATTATCGTTGTTAATTTTTGTAATTACACAATTTGCCACCGGGGAATTACCCCAATGGCAATTTTTTAATATTTATTTCTCGTGTCGTAAACATACAAATGTACAGTTCCTATACAGTACATGTAACAAGACAGGTGCCTCCCCAAGGAATTATGAAGCAATCGGACGTTCCCCGGGCAACGGCGAGGTGTCGTGCCGGATGCGACCCGTACCGCAAGCGACCCACTAGCGATCCAAACACTGATGTATCGGTGGAATCTGCGAATTTCTAACACATCTTTCTGGGGGAAACGCGAATACCCTGTCATGTAGACTGATCGAAAGACACCATGAGCCCTCATTTATCTTCCGACTTGCAACCACTCAACATCTGTGTTAAGGTTGCTTTGCAAGTGGTTTGCGCGATGGACGAATCCTATGTTATTACAACTAAAAAGAAAGCCTTCTTTAGTGTTGGATTGTATTCATACAGAGTTCATAAGACTGCTCAGAAAAAAAACACAAAAAAACATACCTTGGCTGAGTATAAAAGAGAAGAAAAGTAAGTGTCGCGGAAGAGTCAAGACAACATTGCAGCATGTAATAATAGCGAGCACTACTACGAAGCATTCCTGTGTACCAAATAAAGTGGAGTTGGGTGTCAGCAGAGCAAGGCTTAACTGTAGGGAAGGAGCAAGAGAGGAAGTGTTAGTGCCGGTAAACGTGATATATAATGAAGAATTTTTGGGTCTCTATTCTCAAGGGTTTGAACTCGTGACTGAAGTGCCGAAGCATGACTCCATGAAAAGTGTTTTATGTCAAGACAGAAGGGGAGCAATTGGGACCTATCCAAATCCTAAATCAAGTAATGAAATTGTGCTTCCTGATGATATATTAACGTTGACAGATGGAAGAAGTTTTTTATAGTCTGATAAAACCATAAAGGACAAGGGAATGATCGTTTTCGTAGGTGAAACCCCTTTGCAACTGTTTGAGAAGCAGGACGTGACTCATTTTTTCGACGGTATATTTAAAAGTTGCCCCAAGCAGTTTTGTCAGCTGTATTCCATTCAAGCGGACATTGGTAGTTCTGCCACAGAAACAAACGTCTGCCCTCCTCCCCGACAAAACTGAGGACACGTATTTCCACATGCATCTGGCTATAAAATATTTTCCTTCATGGAAGCCTTCCACAGTCAAACTTTATTTTGAAGTAGCAATGATTTCTGCAATTGAAAGTGTCCTACCTCACACACAAATCTCAGGATGTTCATTTCATTTCAGCCAAAGTATATGGCGGAAAATCCAAACAATAGGCCTTACATCGGAATATAAAGAAAATCAAGAAGTTGCAAAGACATGCAGAAGATATGCTGCGTTGGCGCATATTCCTCCTCAACATATTGATGATGCCTGGCTAACTATTAGTCTATGGAGGACGCTCCAGGAGGCAATAACAATCAAAATTCTTGGACTTCATGGAGCAGTGGGTAGAAAACCCTACCATAACACGGAGTATTTGGAGTTTTCATGAGCAGCGACATCGCACAAACAACGCAATGGAGGGGTGGAACTCCAAGTTAAATGCCGTAGTCGGAAGAAAGACACCCAACATATTTTTCTGATAGAGAAAGTGAAAATAATAACTACGGAGGTCTCATTCATTTTGAAATCGAAGGAACTTGAAGAAAGTGGAACAAAAAGGAGAAACATATTCCAAACCCTCGACCAGAGAGTTCAAAAAGGGGAAGACTTGAAGAAATGTTTGAGCACATTAAGCTATGTAAATAAGTTGGAATAAACAACCAAGTCACGACAAGGCTAGAAACAGATTCTATATAATTATACAGTAGATATTCTAAGTTATGACGAATCCATACAGCTGATACTATTTAAGTAAAAAATAAATAAACATAAATATAAAAAATAAGAAAGTACTTTATGGGATGGTCAAAAGTAAGAGAAGAGGTCTGCGAGAGGATGTGGTAATGATGGACAAAAACGGAAATGAGGTACACAACAAAGAGACACTCAAGACAGTGTGGAAAGAGTACTTTGAGGATTTGCTGAATCCAAATGGTCATAGGGAGGAAGATAATGTATTGGAAGATGGAGAAGACAACACAGGAATGGAAAAGGACCTGACTTGGAGAGAACTGGAAATGGCTATAGACAAGATGAAAGGAGGAAGGGCACCAGGTGTGGATGAAGTGAGTGTTGAAATGGTGAAGGCAGCAGGAGAGGTTGGGAAACAGTGGCTGTACCGTGTGATGAGGGTGATATGGAAGGAGAAAAAGACCCCAGAAGATTGGAAGAAAGGATTAATTGTCCCAATATTTAAGAAAGGAAGCAGAAAGGAGTGCAGAAATTACAGGGGAGTTACACTCATACCTCACTGTGCCAAGATATATGAAAAGATATTAGAAAGTAGAATACGAGCCAAAGTGGAGAGAAAATTGAGAGAGGAGCAGTATGGATTCAGACCTGGGAGATCAACAGTGGATCTCATATTTTCAGTGAGACAGCTCCAGGAACACCACTACGAATTTGGAGAGGATCTGCTGATGGCCTTCCTGGACATCGAAAAGGCCTATGATAGTGTGTGTAGGGAGAAGGTTTGGAAAGCAATGGAAAACATGGGAGTGGAAAAAGAGACTGTAGGCAGAGTGAAGGAGATGTATTGTGGAAGTGTGAGTTGTGTGAAAGTTGGAGGGGAAAGAACAGACTGGTTCAGACAAATGAGTGGCCTGAAACAGGGTAGTGCGCTGTCACCCCTTCTCTTTATTGTGGTTATGGACGAGGTAATGACACGGGGAGCAGGAAAGATAGGAGAAGATAAGATGAAAGCAATGGTGTTTGCAGATGATCTCATGGTCTGGGGAAACAAGGAGGAGGAAATTCATGAGCAACTGAAGGCTTGGGAAGAAACAGTGGGAGAGTACGGATGGAAGTTCAACATCAGTAAATGTGAGATCCTGTTAACGACCAGGAAAAAGGACAGACCAATGAGTGGGATAACACTTGGAGGCGGACAGCTGAAGAAGGTGGAAAGTCTCAAGTACTTGGGAAGTATAGTGGAGGAAAATGGGAGAAATGACAAAGAGATTACGGAACGTGGCAGACAGGCAGAAGCATTTCTGAGAAGCATTAGGAGCTTAGTGTGGAATAAAGATGTCCCACAAAAAAGCAAGGAAGTGTTATACAGAAGCTACTATATCCCGATACTGACCTATGCTTCAGAAACGTGGACAATGAAGAAACGAGACATAAGCAGAATACAGGCAGGTGAAATGAAGTTCCTGCGAAGTAGGATCGGAGTAACAAGAAGAGACAGGGTGAGGAATGAAAAGGTCAGGGAAATGGTGAAAGAGGAGCCCTTGCAAGGTAGGATTGAGACATCAAGACTGAGGTGGTATGGACACTTAAAGAGAATGGATGAGAAGAAGATTCCCAAGAGGATACATGAGATGCAGATGCAGAAGAAACGACCAAGGGGAAGACCAAGAGATAGATGGCTGAAAGGAGTGGAGGAATGTGTCAAGAAGAGAGGCGAGGACTGGACCAGAGTGACAGCGGAGAGGTGGTGGGAAGAAAGGACTAAGTGGCGAGGCTTATGTTCCAAACAGACCCAGCCTGGGGCTGGAAACTGTACAAGATGATGATGATGATAAAAAAGTTGCTTTAAGTTCGACCCCAACCCTCCCCGTGGTAGCAACTGGAAACTAGAGATATGCTAATAGATAGATCTCTAGGCTAGTATGAGGCGCTGGCAGACTGTACATGTTTCTTAAACCGGCCTTGGGTTTAGAAACTAGGAGTAAATTAAGTTAAAACGGCGCACCGTAAAAATTCTTCTCTCGAACTATGGGTCGCATGGGGCACTGTAAGCTACTAGCAGGGTCGCTGCTGGCACGATTTTTGCTGGGTCGCTTCCGGCACGGTCGCACTCGGCACGTAATCAACGGCGAAAACGCTGGCTAATCCTTTCACACCGGAAACATCATCTAGGTCCTCTTCAGGACCACAGTTGACCATCATATCAGTGAATTGGCAAATAAAGCAAACGAATGAATGAATTTGTTTCCTCCAGTACCCGAGTGTCGTTTTGGGAAACATACAGAGATATACCCAGTGTTCGCTGGCAATGCAACAAAGAATGTCTTAGTGATGTAGAATGTGATCTGTTATGTGAACTGCTACAGCGCTTCTAATATCCTGTTGGATGTGCGGTCGATAATTTGCCTAATGGCTGCAAGGAAGCAATATCCGTGACAGTAGGGAAGATGTGAATGACAGAGATTGAAGTGAGCCCATTCCTCTGGGAGCCGGAGGGCGTAATGTTATTCAGCAAGGGTGAGAGACAGATAGACTGCTTCTCATTGAATTAGCGTGCGATACTGTCCACGTTTATCTTTATCAGTGATTCCTTTCTTTCTTTTAATGGTTATTGTCGACGCGTGCTACCGCCTTACGGTTGAGTTGCACTCGTTAACCAGGAACTATACTGTATACGGGGTGTTTGAAAAAGAACTCCCTAGTTTTAATGTGTCCTAGAATCAGTACAAAGTGGCATACACTATTCTAGTGTGTGGTGTGTGATTCATCAACTCTCCAAGTTTGGCTCCCCTGCAGTTGGCACATAGAGGAACGAACGGAAGGAGATGACTTCGCTGCGCTGCCTAGTGCAAGCTGCTGAAGCCAAACGGCTCGCCCACTTTGGGTAGCAAGAAAATGGCTGTTCCTATGCTTAAAGCCGTAAACCACTCCAACTAGTCTTGGATTTTAGTGACATAAAACTACAATGACAAGTCAAGATTTTTTCTTGGATAGGCAGAATACACTCTGTACATCACGGTACTTGGCACAAATAAGCTGCGTTATCGTTTTAAAAGCCAATTTAAATAGAAGTATGAGAGCACCTTTCAAGGCCAGTTTTGTAAGAAAGACGTGACAAAACGTAATAATACGCTGCAACACTGATTAAATTGAATACAGGTGTCCGAAGGTGCGAGTTATACCAAAGAAGGAACATCTTGGGAACTAATGATGCCGAACTAATTACGGCATTTACACCAAATTGATTTGCAAGTTCTTATTGGTGTTGAGGCATTCCATCAGTTTTTAAGCCTATTTTCGAGCACAGCCACTTACACTCATTGTTCGTACACATTTGACATTCAAGAATGCGAACCGTAAAATTAATAAACAGAGCACTTTTTCGATTCGCACAACCATATGCAAGTCACGGAACACAAGTTTAACACAATACAGACATTTCTGTTCACGAACATCTTCAGAAGTTCTCGGTCTACCTGGTGATTTTGCTTTTTAAAACACCACTTGTTTCCTTGAAAGACTTTAGCCAATGACGGATAGTTTTTGCTGTTGTTGGTTCACCACCATACTGACGTATAAAATTACGTTGCTCTGTTATAACTGACTCAGTTTTCACAAGCCAAATAACACACTGCGCTTTCTGTTGCGGAGTACACATTGCTACTGAGTTGCTCTGCACTGCACTGAACTGAGGGAGCAGAGGAAACAAACACTGGGACCGTCTCAAGGTCAAGCAGACCAGCCAACTGCAGGGGAGCCAAACATGGTGAGTTGATGAATCACACACCACCAGTGTATGCCACTTTGAACAGATTCTAGGACACAATAAAACTAACGAGTATACCTACGGTCGGCTCCTGGCCTCGATGCCCCCTACTTGTGGTAGTGTTGAGTCTTTCCTCGTCGAATGTTCGAGAATTTTCTAGTCGACTATTGAGTCGCAGCGCGAGGAGGGACCTAGCCTGTTCAGTCCTGACCAGATTGACTGTGTAGCGTTTTAACGACCACCGGCCGTCAAGATGGAACCTCTCCGAAAGTGATGAACAGTGGAACTCACCGAGCGTATTACCATCAATCAAATAGGCCATGTGGCTCAGTACGGTGGTAACAAATTAAATAATAATAATAATAATAGTCAATGTAAATATATGTATTTGTTTATAAAGTTCGTTTAAACAAATAAACAAGACGACAGCCCCTGCTAGAACTGTGTCGCGTCGATCCCACATAACAGCAAAGCCGGGCGGGTGGTTTATACACATGAGGGATTTCTCAAACAGGCCCGATTGGCGTGTCTTCACAATATCAAATTACAGTGGTTATGTCGTCTCTATATTTGGAAGAAATCTCTGCGAGAATAAATTGACGTTGTCGTTAATTAGTGTCCCTTTTATTCGAAATAAAGTGGAACGGCAGACATTTTAATAGCAGTTAGAATTAAGACACTCATTTTCAGTTAGGGGTGTAGCAACAGACTATTATTACAATTAGGGCACTCCATGTTTCATTGTACCATCGCCTAGTGTGCGATGTACATTATTATGCAAAGTACGTTCAAGACTTTCTCCGACGTGGCTAATCGATTATTGTTGGCCTGTTAACTGAGAGGCATGGCATTGCTTTATCTTCACACCCATCTCTGTTTTCTGGATAATTATTATTAAATCCTTCCTCAATTCCAATGCAGGTAATGACATCATCATGGAACACGTATTTCTCATTACCTTGGAGTAGTGCAATACTGTTTCCCAACTGCTGCAGGTGAGGAGTGTACGTATACCTGGACGTCAAGGATTGAAATCTCTTCTAAAGGAGGTTGCCGATTGTCATGATATTCTTAATTCTGGAGACTAGAACGTGAATCTTGGACGTTGTAGTTTGCTGGAACCAGTGAAATGTTTTAGGTATACCTGATCCCAGTGACGATTTCTCCATGTAGGACGTGAGGATCATCCTAGAGTCAGCTCTCAGGTGTAACTGTTTTAAACAATTAAATTGATTGTTTTGTAAAATAGTATTTGGGGCCCCTCTCGATAATCTCTGTCTCACTGTCACTGTCAGTACTTGTAACTACTGTAGTTCTACATTTCGCCCCTAGATAGGTGAAATGTGACCTTTACCGCCCGGGGTAGAAAGCTGAGGAAGGAAGTCTTGCATCCTCAAAGCACGTGTTTATAGCTTTAGAAATTTATGGGAGCCCTTGGGGAGGAAGGGGCAGGTTTGGTCAGTTTAATGGCGCTCTGAGGACGTCGACTGAGATCCTCAAGTCTCGCTATTGGTTGAATTTAAACCAACACAACGGGCTTATTGGTTACGATTTCGCGCGGTCAGAATGGATAGTCTGTTTTCAGCATGTGCACATCTTTGGAGTGGTATTCGATTGTATTGTATTGTGTAATGTGTTCGTAATAATGCTGTGCGACTGAATAATTAATATTAGACTGAGTCTAATAATTCATAGCCCAGCTATAATAATCATCTAAGTTAAGCCTATCAAATTACGTCCTACACATTACCAGGTCCTCGTTGTTCTGTAATACTAACTGTACGTCTCTGTATTGGCATCCAACTTATCATGACCGAAATAATCAGCCTTCCATTTCTTCTTTGTGTCCCCCCAGGGGCTCACGACCCCAGCTGAGTCCCGCATTGCTTCCACTTACTGTACTTGTGGCGGGCTTCTCTCTGTCACCTTTTCTTTTGGCCTCCCTTGGTCAACTCTTGTTCTCTTCTGACCCCGACGGTATTAGGTTATCCGAGGCCTAGGGAGTCTTCCACTTTCCCACCTTCATTGGCCCTTGTCACATCTTTCTTCGAGTGGTCAGACCTCTTGTTTATCTATTCCTGATATCTCCTGCCTTCTGCTGAAGGCCCTCAATGAGACAGGGTGTATGTAGCCCCCATCACTTCTGGTGCACTCTGGATAGTGCTACACCCTCAAGGGCTCTCTCGGCTGGTGAGCTCGGGTTTGGCGACCCCGAGGGATTCCTGAGCTGGGTCCAGTTCCCCCCTTTTTTCCATTGCCTTTGGGGTGGACCCTCTCCTCTCTCCATTTCCTCTCTGCCTTTCTTGGCTTTTCTTCCTTCGGAGTCCCTCAATTCTCATTCTTCGTGGGTTGAGGGCATTTCCTTTCCTCCTGTCTTTTATCTACATTCTTCTCCTTTTTGTGACCCATTTCCTCTTCTAGTTTGTAATTCAGTAGTTAGTTGTATCATTTGATCATCTTTCATTTTCACTATCCCTCAACCCATTAAGAGCCGATAACCTAGCTGTTAGGCCCCTTAAATCAACAATTATCATCATCATCATCATCATCATCATCATCATCAACATCTTACTTGTGTGATAACCTGTGTTATTGTGAAGGCTGTACAGATAGACCGGTCGTAAGCGCGTGAAATTCTTTTTATGTTCGACGATGTCGAAATGCAAATATTATACGTCAGAAAACTGTATCATAATTATGGTCATTATAGTACTGTTTTTCATTATGGGACAGTTTCTCCAGCCAATCAGAGCTCATTCATTGACCAATTAGGTAAGGATACCTTCGTGCATGCGCGCAAAATCCAACATGTCTATATACATTACCGGCATGGAAGGTGCGTCCATATGTTCGCGAATATGAGACAAGAAATAGCACTGTACCTTAATATCCCCAACTCCAATTTTTACACAGCGCATTGCTTTCAAACGACTTCGATGACAATATTAGTGAATGCTAGTTCTGATCGGCACTAGATATCATGCAGGCTGTAAACAATAGCATTGCCAAGCAAAGTAAATGGTCTCTGCTTTCCATATTCTTTGACCCACGCATGCGCTCTGTTCAGTCAGCAAACCACCCAGCGCGCTCTGTTCACTAACTGAAGTTACTGAATCCCACAGATATTTATGAATATGTATGTTAAAACATATAATAAAGTTATAATTATCGTCGAACATAAACAGTCGTATGCAACTCGCTTATAATGGTAATTAAGACACTCGTATGGAAATTATAAAACTCGCTACGCTCGGTTTATAAACATACTCGTGTCCTAATTATTGCCATTATAGGCTCGTTGCATAATGTACTATTAAAGCCCAAGGAGAACATTGAGACCACTGAATATACACATGCACTGCCGAGGACACGTTGCACACTTTATTTACATTGATCACAAAGGTATGAACGCTCACTGTGCGTGGAGACACCACTGTGCATGTAAAATGTAGTCTACCGGTCAAGAAGGAATGGCCCACTTATACTAGTGTGTATATTAGTAAATTGGAGATAGGACTGGGAAGGAGGCAGCTTTGGCCTTCAGTTAGGAACCATCCCAGCATTTGCCGGGAATAGGGAAACTACGGAAAATCGCTTTCTGGGTGTCTGAGGTGGGATTCGAACCGACCTCTTCTCAGCTTTGCCTCACGAGGATGAGTATACCGGTGGTCCAGGTTCGATTTCCGGCTCCGCCAAGGAATTTCATTCTGATCCGAGGGCAGGAACAGGGTACACTCAGCCTAGTGAGGCACACTGGGAAGAGGTCGGTTTGATTCCTACCTCAGTCATCCTGGAGGTGGTTTTCCGTGGTTTACCTACTCCCGGCAAATGCTGGGATGGTTCCTAACTTAAGGCCACAGCTGCCTCCCTCTCCCTACCACAATTACAAGCATACCGGACACACACTAGTACAGACATCGCAGTGACAGATTATCAGAAAAAATTCTACACACACCCAAATATGACCACTATGTCACAAATCCCCTAAAATAATCACCAACAACATAACGTTTAATAAAACGTCGCGTTATTTAAGTGATACGGGTTCGTTTCCGGCTCAGTCTAATGGCATTTAAGGGTATTTCAATGTGACAGCCTCTGTTGGTAGACTTATTTGCCGTTAAAGATTCTCTCCAAGAGCCCACCGTCTGTGAAGCCACAGCAATTTAAATAGGACGTTTTACACAAAACATTATATATATTTTAAATTACAGTAATCTCTTTTACGAGAATTGATGATGTAAGTCTCTATGGACATCAAATTGACAGGTGAAAAGCTAAATGAAGTAGGATATTTCTGTTACTTAGGAAGCGAAATAACCAGTGATGGACGAAGGAAAGAGGATATAAAAAGTAGGTTGGCTCAGGCAAGGAAAGCCTTTCTACAAAAAAGGAATCTGTTGACAACGAATATAGATTTAGGTATTGGGAAGTCATTTTTGAAAGCCTTTGTCTGGAGCGTGGCACTCTATGGAAGTGAAACTTGGACTATTGGTGTAGCAGAAAAGAGGAGAATTGAAGCGTTTGAAATGTGTTGTTACAGGAGAATGATGAATATCAGATAGGGTTACAAACGAAGAGATATTAAGATGAGTAGGTGGGGAGAGATGTTTCTGGCGACTGCTAATGAAGATCAAGAGATAGGTTCGTAGGACACATACTAAGACACACAGGAATAGCAAGCTTAGTTATGGAAGGAAGGGTCGAGGACAAGAACTGTAGGGGTAGACCAAGGTTAGATTATGTTAAACCCATTGCCCCGGATGTAGGGCGTGGTAGCTATGTAGAGATGAAACGATTAGCTCAGGACAGGGAGGCATGGAGGACTGCATCAAAGTAGTCAAAAGATTGAAGACTCAAACAACAACAACAACAACAACAAACAAGTACTTACTATTTCTATTGGTGCTCCGTGATCGAAATCTAGAAGCTTTGCCAGGAATGAAAATTAGGCATTTTTAGTTCTTTGTGGACCTACTGGAGCGTGGCGTTGTGGTCTGTAAGCAATGCGGCCGGTTTCCGCTCTCACTTCATTGATATTCGCACCGCGCGGGGCTGGGTCGTGGTAATTGCGCTCCCTGGTCGCTGATTGCGACATCGCGCTGTATAATTACCCTTGGGAGATCATCCTTCCTGCATAGTAAGAGACAGCCTACCCTATTAACCTACGTCACCAATATTGTATTTCCACCCGTGGAGGACTAGACAAACCAGCTCTTACTGGATGTGTCAGGCAGAGAGTTAGATCTCTTCAGGGTATTCTTCGTTGTTTCAATATTTCCTAAAATGTCGTAAGGAAAAACTACTCATATCAAAGCAAGTTTGCATATTGCTGGCCAAGAGCCATAGTGGTCTCAAACCCATTAGTCGTTCTTGCGTGTGTGCGTATCGACCGTGTACACTCGCCTGTGTCAATGAGGATATATCTGTGCGAGTGTGAAGACGACCTGGTCAACGTTTGCACGACCAATACATCCGAGACCGATACCAACAGGGAGGTGGTGCAATGTATGTTCGTCGAACCCCTCTTGTGTACATCCCTGGGCGTATGACAAGCATACGTTACAGAGATACTATTCTGGCACCTGTAGTGAAAGGCTGTGCTGACAATTTCGGCCCAAATTTCACTTTGGTGGACGATAACGCTCGCCGGCACAGAGCTGGCCCAGCCAATGCCTTTCTTCAGGAGAATGTCATTCACAGAATGGAATGGCCTGCCTATACTCCTGATATCAATTGTGTAGAGCAGGCGTGGGCACTGCTTAATAAATAATCCGTCCACATTGTGCTCTGGTGACTTCGGTGGCGCATTTGGTAGAATGCTGAGTTTCTATGCCCGAGGTTGCGGATTCAAACCAGGTCGAAGTCTTCGGATTTTTAAGAGCGTTAAAATCCCTCCGTATGCATTCCTTCGGAGGGGAAGTAAAGCCGGCGGCTCCATGTCATAGATTTATGGCATGTTAAAGAACCTTCCACTAACTACCCTAAGTGTAAAGGCAAAATTTGTAGGTTAAAATTGATAACGCTATATTAGTTCCAATTAATAAAGGAGCCGTTGATGGCTGGTTTTACTCCATTACGTATGTACATAAAAATATTTGTTTGCCGAAAATACAATTCCTAATATTCTGCTAATAATATGCTTTCAACGTCCCTATTAACTGCTGTGGATTTCCCCCAGGACCTCACAATTAGTGGGACGTGGGTTGGCGACCACGGGACCCTACCTGAGTCCGGCATTACTTCCACTTACTTGTGCCGGACTCCTCTCCAAAATTCTTTCCTGTCGACCTCCCTTGGTCAAGGCGGCTTCGGTGGCGTAGTTGGTAGCATGCTGAGCTTCTATGCCCAAGATCGCGGGTTCAAACCCGGCCGAAGTCGTCGGATTTTTTAAGAGCGTTAAAAATCCCTCAGTATGCCTTCCTTCGGAGGGGAAGTAAAGCCGCGGTCTCATGTCATAGATTTATGGCATGTTAAAGAACCTTCCACTAATTACACCTGTGTGAAGCTAAATTATATAGGTTAAGAATGTAAACAACGCTCTTAGGTTGCCAAGAGCCGACTGCAGTGGCGTCTAGTAGCTAAGTTCTGAACTAGTAATCGTTGACGGTGGCGTTTGGCGGCAAAAGTAGGAACTACTTGAAAATTTCAAAGTCTGCAGTCCTTACTTGAATTAAAAAAACAGATAACTCACACTAATACAGTCATCACAAATAACACCGGTTATCAGACAGATTCTACACAACCCAAAGTACACGGGGCTACATGACCGCGTTGTCGCAGCTCCTAAACTGAGGAACCAACCAACCATCCCTTGGTCAACTCTTGTTCTTATCCGACCTCGACGGTATTAGGGTATCCGAGGCCTAGGGAGTCTTTCACTTTCCTGCCTTAATTGGCCCTTGTCTCATCTTTCCTGATCCTTCCTTCTTCGAGGGGTCAGATTTTGTAGGTATTTTCAATCTACGTTGCATTTTGTAAGTTTTTTCAATCTAAATTGCATTTCGCGAGTGTTTTCAACCTCAATTGCATTTTGTAAAGATTGACAATCTAAATTGCTTTTTATTAAGTCTTTCAATGTAAGAGCAGGACATTTTAGTGAGTATTTTGAATTTCAATTGCATTTTGTAAGTATTTTCAAACTAAACCGCATTTCGCAAGCATTTTAAATCTAAATTGCATTTTGTATGGTGGGCATTTTGCATTTTGATTCTAAATTGCATTTTATGGGTATTTTGAGACTTAATTACATTTTGTAAGTATTTTCAATCTAAATTGCATTGTGTAAGTATTGTCAATCCATATGAGTAGCTTGAATCTACCGTATATTTTGTAAGCATTTTCAATTGCAATTGCATTGTGTAAGCATTTTTAATTTCAATTGCACATTGTGAGTATTTTGGATCTGAAATGGGATTTTTTCAATCTGAATTGCATTGTGTATTTTCAATTTCAATTGCATTTTGTAAGTATTTCGACTCTACATTGCATTTAGTACGTATTTTGAACCTAGCCTACATTTTGTGCGTGTTTTTCAATATATTTCCTTTGTGAGTATTTTCGTTCTAAATTCCCTTTTGTAAGTATTACCGCTCTCTATTTGTGAGTAGTTTCTATCCTCAGTTCCCTTTTGTAAGTATTTTCCGTCTCACTTAATTTTCGTTCTGGTTTCCATTTCATTGTTATTTCCGCTATTTCCCAGATCATAGGGGCCGATAAACTAGATGTTAGGCCCCTTAAAACAACAATTATCATCATAACTGCTGTGGTTATAGAACTGCCATTCTCCCCTGAGGAGAGCTCAGAATGAGAGACTGTCCCGCCATCTTTCATTTGTGATGGCAGTCACTTTTATCTCGAGTCTCCGTAGCTCGTTCGTCAAACTATTTTAAAACCGTGCATATAAAGTCTTCATTTACTCTCCTCCAACCTCCACTGCGAATTCCCTTACAAAGCCTTGGAAATCCCTTAGAGCTTAAAGCTTTCGTAAAATAATATGGGACTCAACCAAAAAACAAACAAAAAGAATTGCTAACGCTACCTTTCACCGTGTAACTTATGAACCATATCGTAATCCCCGATGCTGCTACAAACTTTACGGAGAGAAAATGAAATGCTTGCCTTTTACTCATAGCCCACGTTTGGTCCATTAATGCTGCTTTAATCACCTGCTCCGCGGTGCTAAAGTATGATTAGATTGGAACGTAGGAAGAATATAACGGCCCACAGACCGTAATCCGTTCCTCGTTCCATTTGCTCACCGCCGTGAATCCTCGAGAGGATTACCAAATTAATTCCTGCTCCAAGCCGCGAATTAGACCTGCTGGGTATTAGGCTTTGACAAATCCCGGCTTATATTTCCCATTGCGGTCACTGTAACCTAAGACATGAGCTGCTCAGCACAGTAAATGGATAATGTCGTATGACGGAGGACAGGGACGAGGGGTGCCATCACTCTCAAGAGTTAAACATATGGAAATAATTTTACTACCGGAAACTTGTTTGTAATGTTTCATTCTTAAAGTTTTCATGTTGGAAGCCATTTTCAGTGTTACCTTATAAAGAAGCATCCACAGAATGAGATATATAAGCATTTTATGAAAGACTAAGAAGAAGGAAGATTGTAGTTTTACGTGACCGTGAATCTTGTGATTATGAGCCACGGGTTATGAAAGACTACAAGAGCCTCCGAGGTTTAGGCGGCAGCTCGCCAGCCTCTCACCGCTGGGTCCATGCTTCAAATCCCGGTCACTCCATGTGAGATATGTACTGGACAAAGCGGAGGCAGACAGGTTTTTCTCCGGGTACTCCAGTTTTCCCTGTCACAAATTTCATTCCAGCAACACTCGCCACTTTCATTTCATTTCATCTGCCATTCATTTAATCATTGCCCCAGAGGTGTGCGGCACGCCTCGGCAGAAGGGACAGTTCATATCCTCGCCGCTAGATGGGGGCTTCATTCATTCCATTCCTGACCCGGTCGGTCCACTGGAAGCAGGCTGTGGATTTTTCATGAAAGACTACAACGAGAATAGACCGGCAATTGTGGCGTTAAATTTGGTAGATGTCGAGAGTAAAAGTCTCAATTCCATCTGTCAGTTTTTTCAACTTTGTTGACGGCTCCATTGAACAGTTTTTGAAAATGCATCTCCAGAGTGTTTTAAAAATTATATTTAAATATTTAGAACCTTTTTTTTTTTTTTTTTTTTTTTTTCATTTTTCAAGCGAATTGACCCTTTAGGATCACGCAACATCTTGATTTCTTTTTCTTCTCCTTTGCCTGGAGTTTCCTCTGTCTCCAATATTCCTCCATGCGGTCACTGGTTTGTTTCCATTGATCTTCTGTCCAGGTTCGTCCACTTCTGATAGGCCTTCCTTCATCTTGAAACCCGCCCAGATTTCTCACTTTACTCTTAAATTCTGGCGTAGTTGGTAGCATGCTGAGCTTCTATGCCCAAGATTGCGGGTTCTAACCCGGCCGAAGTCATGGGATTTTTAACGCTTTTAAAAATCCTTTAGTATGCCTTCCTTCGGAGGGGAAGTAAAGCCGGCGGTCCCATATCATAGATTTATGGCATGTTAAAGAACCTACCACTAATTACACTTGTGTGAAGCTAAATTATAGGTTACATTTGACCAACTCTCTAAGGTTCCGACATTCGTCGCCATGAGTCGACTGCAGTGGCATCTAGTAACCAAGTTCTGAATTAGTAGTCGTTGACGGTGGTGTTTGGCGGTCAAAGTAGGAGCTAATAAAATGCAATGTCCACAGTCCTTACTTGAATTAAACAGATAACACACACTAATACAGCCATCACAATTATCACCGGTTATCATACAGATTCTACACACACCCAAAGTTCACGGGGCTACATGACTGCGTTGTCGCAGCCCCTAAACTGAGGAACCAACCAACCAACTCTTAAATTCACTTCTTTGAGACTCTGTGATGTTCAACTTTTCTAAATCTTTCGTAACTTCTTTAGTCCACGTTGTAGTGGTCTTCTTCTTCCAGAGATATTCGAATATTTGTTTCGTTAATCTATATTCGTGGTCTATAGATGTCCGAGGAATGCCAGCCTCCTCGCTGAGATTCCTTCCACGTTCTGGTGGACTTCTCTGTTACTTTCATCAAATTATTTGTAAGAATATCCATTTTATTTTATTTCAAATTGATTCCATTATCATACATATTATTTCAGTAGTATAGATCCCTCCTGTGGCGCTCACAAGCGACCGATCATGACAAACGAGCATTCAAATGGAAGAGAATGTACATTACCAGTGACGCATTGCACTCTAATTTCATAAATATCTATAATTTCTTTAAAAAAAATGCATTTTAAAAAACTGTACGAAGTGTGCGATTTGCAGATACTGTTGCTGCAGGAATATACGCTCCATAATTGCTGTCCATTTCACATTTTGGCCGCTGTGACGCCTGTTTCATGTCATTTTAACATTCTGAGGTCTTTCCTTTATCATTTTGCATGGATTTCAGAAACAGTAATTTAAAGCAATGAGTACTCAAATCGTATAATTTCATAAATATCAAATAACCGGTGAGTGTTACGGCTAAGCTGTCAATCAATGGACTCAGCACACAAATGACATTAGCAGTGACGAATTGCATTCTACTTTCATAAATATCAATTTTTGTAAGAAGTGTGCGATTTTCAAATACTGTTGCTGTAGGAAAATACACGACGTCATTGCTGTTCAGTTAGCATTTTGGTCGTAGGGACGCCTGAAACGTAAATAGTGTTCTATAATCATTTGGTTCAAATAAAAACATAACAACTTTTCCCCTAAGTCTCTTATTATAAACCTATTGGGGAAAGTGTGGCTTATGAACAAGCGAGATTTCTCACAAGGGTCCGCTAGTTTTACATAATAAACAACCCCTGGCACTACAGCCCTTGACGGGTCTAGGCTTACCAAGCGACCACTGCCCAGCCATTTGGCCTGGAGATATGGGGGTGATGCGTGTTCAGTGCATCGGGTCCCCTCGGCCGTTAATCTTGGTTTTCGTGACTGGGGCGCTGACTCAGTGTCCTCATGAGGCTGAGTGCACCCTGTTCCAGGCTTCACGTCAGTTTATAATATCCCTGACGGAGCCGAGAATCGACCCGGGGCTTTCGGGTGAGAGGCAAGCGCGCTGCTCCAATACCACGAGGCCGGCACTTTTTTCATATTACAGAAATACTTATCCATTAGATTTAAAATATTGATTGTTGTAATTTCTTTAGTTAATATTTTCATTGTTTTCCAGTTTCTTCATTTCATTCTTTATATTTTAATTAATTTCAAGCGGCTTCGGTGGCGTAGTTGGTAGCATCCTGAACTGCTGTGCCCAAGATCGCGGGTTCAAACCCGGCCGAAGTCGTCGGATTTTTAAGAGCGTTAAAATCCCTCAGTATGCCTTCCTTCGGAGGGAAAGTTAAGGCGACGTTCCCATGTCATAGATTTATGGCATGTTAAAGAACCTTCCACTAATTACACCTGTGTGAAGCTAAATTAGGCTAAAAATGTAAACAATGCTCAGGTTCCTACGTTCGTCGCCAGGAGCCGACTGTGGTGTCGTCTAGTAGCCAAGTTCTGAATTAGTAGTTGTTGACGGTGGAGTTTGGCGGTAAAAGTAGGTACTACTTGAAAAATTCAAAGTATGCAGTCCTTACTTGAAGGAAGAAACAAAAACACACACTAATACAGTCATCAAAATTATTAACACCGGATATCAGACAGATTCTACACACACCCAAAGTACACGGGGCTACATGGCCGCATTGTCGCAGCCCCTAAACTGAGGAACGAACCAACCAACCAACCAATTAGTTTTATTTCTCAACACTTAGTTTTATTAGAATTGAAAACCCCACGGAAAGACGGGGTAGGTCCATTTTGTTTTCTGAAATTAGTTTATGGCGCATTCTGGTGGCCAGCCCTCGTCACTACAGATAAGTTGAAATTACTGTAATTTCAAATAAAGCGGTAAGTCACCGAGATACAGAGATTTTTATATTTTGTGGACACTGAAAGAACGTCCCATATCCTCTCACTTTTTCATAATTTAACTTTAGTTGTTATTTGAATTACATGTACTTCCTTTATAAGATATACATTTGACACAAAAAAAAAATTGCTTACCCTCAATTGGGGTGTTTTAAGTATTTCATTTTAGTGTTGAAAGTTTAAATTATAATCTCCTGAAAAATGTACAGAATGTGACTTACCCCGTTTTCCGTCGAGTCTTCAATTGCTTCTTGGAGTGTGTAGACCTGGCCGATCTGCAAAGAACTCTCGTGTATTGATAGGAAATTCATCAATTTCATCTAATTTGTCCGAATTGACATATGAATTAAAATCTATACCTATGATCCAACTTATTGTCAATAATATATTGAAACTGATTATAATATAATACAGGGAGATTCTTTTGTTGGAGCGGGCCGGCGACCGGCTGCCGGGAGCGCGCGCCTTCCGCCAGCCAACCGAGCTCGGACCGCGGATAGTGCGCAGATTGAAACCGTAACAAAGTACATTAATTAATTGTAAATTCACCAACAAGTCATGATTAAAGAACTTACCTTTTCACAGAAGGTGCTAAATATGTTTTCCTTCAGCTGACAGACAGGCGTTGTTCCGTGTAAATAAATTAGCGTTTACACGTTGTAATTCTCTTTTGTTGTGAGGGATATCTGCTGCCGTATATTTTTCTCCAGCTCCACTAGGGTACGGGTAATTGATCTGTACACGGGGTTAGTAAGTTCTAACCTTTAATAATTAGTGACGTAAGGTCATCCAGATTCCCAAGAAATAAGAAAAAAATGTGCTTCTTTAATTAAATCTTGCAAGAAGCTGTTGTTTATGTTTCGTTCTTATCAGTGCGCTGACACTACACACCCTCGTTGATGAAAGTTTAGTGACTTAATGACTTTAATGACCCTGGTTATCTCGCCAGTGTGCTATTCGCGGTCCCGATCCCAGCTCGGTTGGCTGGCACCGCTCCTGCAAAAGAATCTAACTGTACAAGTTTCGATTATCTTGTAACCTTCTACAGTTATAACAAAAATAAAAATATTAATCCAGAGCATCAATCTAATATTAACATTCAATGAAACAAAGATGAGCATTAGAAATAAAATGTTCCCTATTTTAAAAAAAATCTCCAGTAATCGTAGACTAATCTTCCAAAATAATAACAATTCTTATAAATTATTCCTTATAAATTATTTTTTGAGGTTCCAAAATAGAGAAATCTGCTTCTATGAAGTATGAAAACGGTAGTGAAAAGACGTTCCTTACGTTTTCAAATGTTAGTATCATCAAATAAATTGGTCGTTATGATTTGCACCTTCCTTGGAGAAAGATCAAAATGATGTGGCTGTGGATGTAGAATCTTATTTAAATGGGGGCCATTTAAATAAGATTCTAATAATAAAATGATCGTTTTGCTATTGATGATTTGTACCGAAACTGGTATTACATTATAATTAGTTTCAATATATTATTGACTGTAAGGTGGATCGTCATATTTATTTACCAATTCATAGGTATAAAACTCTCGTACTGCCTAACACCCTCCCCCCCCCCCCCCCCCCCCAGGTGCTTACATCTAGTGGGACGTAGGTTGGCGACCACGGGGCCCCAGCTGAGTCCGGCATTACTTCCTCTTACATGTGCCAGGCTCCTCTCCGCCCTGTCGACCTCTCTTGGTCAACTCTTGTTCTCTTCCGACCCCGACGGTATTAGGGTATCCAAGGCCTAGGGAGTATCTTCCTTTCCCGCCTTAATTGGCCCTTGTCTCATCTTTTCTGATACCCTCCTTCTGCGAGGGGTCAGCCTTATTAGCCTATTTTCAATTTTGAAAAAATAGGCTTATGAGATCACCTTTTGTCCGTGTGTGTGTGCGTGTGTGTGTGTGATTTGTGTGTGTTCCCCCCCCACCCCCCTAATAAAATCTAAACGGCAGGAGCGATTTCAATGAAACTCGGAAACTTCATAGCACTATTCCCGGCGACCTCGACCGTGCCCTTCAAATTTTGTTACGACTCACCAATCCAACATGGCGGCTGTGCGAAATATTTCACCAGCATTCAATATCTCCGAAACTATTGCCGATATTACCCTGACATTTTCTATGGTGATAGAGGGAACTACTATAAGTTCACTTATGTGACTTTTGAAAACCTGGTAACTACAAAACCAACATGGAGGCCAAGCGAATTTGCGACTGTTAAATAGACGTTTTTCGCGATTTAACCAACCAAACGCAATGAAACTTGGTACAGTATATGCTTATATACATTGTAATGCACCGATATCTAACTTCGTTCAATTGTTTACATAATCACAAGATGGCGGATGTGCGAAATATTTCACCGGCATTCTATATCTCTGAAACTATTAGCGGTATCTCCCTAAAATTTTGTACGGAGATAAAGGGCACTACTGGAAGTCCATCTATAAGAATTTCAAAAACCGGTTAACTACAAATCGAACATGGCGGCCAAGCGAATTAGAAAATTTTAAATAGACCTTTCTCGCGATTTAATGTTCCAAGCTCACTGAAACCTGGTAAAGGAAATATTTATACACATTGTAATCCACTGGTATCTAATTTAGTTCAATTGTTTACATAACCTCAAGATGGCGGCAGTGCGAATTTTAAAATTAAGTTTTTATTTCTTGTGATGTAGTCATGCGATCGAAGTGAAAGTTTGAATAATGAACCTACGCAATAATTTTCCTTTAATGGTACATGACTCTATGGCCTATACATTTAACAATCCAACATGGCGACCATCCGAAATATTTAGACGATACTGAATATCTACGAATCTATTTTAGCAATCAAACTGCATTTTTTAATGTTCATAGGGGCTATGAACTTAAATTCACCTATAGGACTTTAAATAACCTGGTGAT
The DNA here is from genome assembly GCA_946902985.2 of Meconema thalassinum. NCBI lineage: Eukaryota > Metazoa > Arthropoda > Insecta > Orthoptera > Tettigoniidae > Meconema > Meconema thalassinum. Next base: position 164,526,119 of record OX336391.1, read on the forward strand.
CACACATCCAACATGGCAGTGACGCGAATTATAAATATTCACATGGACGTTTCTCGCAATTTAACCATCCGAGTGCAGTGAAACTTGGTACAGTAAATCCTTATACGATTGTTAATCCACTGGCATCTAATTTATTTCAATTGTTTCCATAACCTCAAGATGGCAGCTGTGAAAATTTTTAAAATCTCCTTGTTTTTTCTTGTGTCCTAATTATGCGATTGAAGTTTGAATACTACACGTTCACAATAATCTGCATGTAACTGTACATAACTCTAGGACCTACATATATAAAATCCAACATGGCGACCATCCGAAATATTTAGTCGGTTCTTAATATCTACGAATCTATTACAGCAATCAAACAGAAATTGTGTATGTTGATAGTGGCAATTAACATAAGTAGGATATATGAAAATAGGCTGTATAGTTCTTCACGGAACTACTTGTTTTTCTTTTCATGTTATCTCCTGCCTTCTGCTCAAGGCCCTCAAGGAGGAATGGTGTATGTAGCCCCACCACTTCTGGTGCACCCTGAATATTGCAACACCCTCAGGGGCTCATGGCTGGTGAGTTCGGGAGTTGGCGACCCCGAGGGATTCCTTAGCTGGGTCCTGTTTTACTCCTTTTATCCATTACTTCTGGGTCGGACACTCTCCTCTATCACTTTCCTATCTGCCTTCCATGGCTCTCCTTCCTTCCAAGTCCCTCAATCCACTTTCTTCGAGAGTTGAGGGCATTTCTTTTCCTCCTGTCCTTTATTTGCCTTATTCTCCTTTTGTTTTCCATTTCTTCTTCTAGTATATAAGTTAGTAGTTAGTTTTAGTTATAGTTTACATTTCATTATCATCTTCACGATCACCCAAACCATTAGGAGCCGATAACCTAGATGTTAGGCCCCTTAAAAAGCAATCATCCGCTTCATGAGGGAGAGTGGATACTTTTTAAAGTTTTCATATACACTGGTCAAAAAAGAGATATGCATATTGCATGGTGTCGTATTTTCATTGCTGCAACTTATCACCCATACTTTTCAATCTTTACATTGAACAAGCAATGACGGAAATTGTAGAAAAAATTAAAGTGGCAGTGAAGATTCAAGGAGAAATAATTTCAACTCTGAGATTTGCCGATGACATAGTCATCAAGGCCGACACGCCTCAGGATTTGAATGAGTTTTTGAATGGTATGGACTCCGTCTTGAGGAAAGAATTCATGATGAAAATTAATAAATGTAAAACAAAAATATTGGAATGTAGCCGAAATAAATCAGAATCTTCTATGGACATCAAATTGGCAGGTCAAAAACTAAAGGAAGTAGGGGACTTCTGTTACTTAGGATGCAAAATAACCAGTGATGGACGAAGCAAAGAGGATATAAAAAGTAGGTTAGCTCAGGCAAGGAAAGCATTTCTACAGAAAAGGAATCTGTTGACATCTAATATAGATTCAGGTGTTGGAAGTTATTTTTGAGGGCCTTTGTCTGGAGCGTGGCGCTCTATGGTAGTGAAACTTGGACTATTGGTGCAGCAGAAAAGAGGAGAATTGAAGTGATTGAAATGTGGTGTTACAGGAGAATGATGATGATCAGATGGGTAGATAGGGTTACAAACGAAGAGGTATTAAGATTAGTGGGAGAGGAGAGATGTTTCTGGCGACTGCTAATGAAGAGAAGAGAGAGGTTGGTAGGACGCATACTAAGACACCCAGGAATAGCATGCTTAGTTATGGAAGGAAGGGTCGAGGACAAGAACTGTAGGGGTAGACCAAGGTTAGAATATGTTAAACAGATTGCCTCGGACGTAGGGTGTGGTAGCTATGTAGAGATGAAACGATTAGCTCAGGACGGGGAGGATGGAGGGCTGCATCAAACCAGTCAAAAGACTGAAGACTCAAATAACAAGAACATGACGACATTGGCTCATGTGTTAACTCTAAATAACACGTTGGATTGTTTGCAGACATGGAGTTTGTTCATACAACCTGCACAAATGGGGGAGCGGCCAAGCCCCTGGTGTGATGTGGTCCATCGAACCAGACCATCAGGCACATTGTCGAAGATTGCAAACTAAGAGCGTACTTAAGTGACCCTAACAACGTTTTCACTGCTACACCATCAAGCCTGGACCGGAGAAAATAGAAAATGAGGTTGATATCTGTTCTAGTATATGAAAAAATCCACAACCTGCTTCCAGTCTCCGACCGGGTCAGGAATGGAATGAACGAAGCCCCCATCTAGCGGCGAGGATATGAACTGTGCCGCCTGCCGAGGCCTGACGCACTCCTCTGGGGCAATGATTAAATGAATGACAGATGAAATGAAATGATTGTGGAGAGTGTTGCTGGAATGAAATTTTGACAGGGAAAACCGGAGTACCCGGAGAAAAACCTGTCTGCCTCCGTTTTGTCCAGCACAGATCTCACATGGAGTGACCGGGATTTGAACCACGGACCCAGCGGTGAGAGGCCGGCGTGCTGCCGCCTAAGCCACGGAGGCTTCTGTTCTAGTATATACTTATTATTATTATATACTGTACATACATAATTTGTTGAGGCCGTCTAGGTCCACGTTAAGTCTTGCTACACTTGGCAATTGTTTCGCTTTCCTCTGAGCCCAGAATTCCCTCATTCTCTGTGAGTGAGCCATCTTGCACTCCGCTGTCCAGGCCTATTTTCATTTATGAAAAAAAAAAGGCTTATGAGATCACCTTTTGTCCGTGTGTGTGTCTGTGTCTGCGTGTGTGATTCGTGTGCGTGTGTCCCCCTAATAAAATCAAAACGGGTGAAGCGATTTCAATGAGACTCGGTACGTTCATAGCACTATTTCGGTCGACCCCAACCGTGCCCTTCAAATTTTGTTACATCTCACCAATCCTACATGGCGGCTGTGCGAAATATTTCACCAGCATTCAATATCTCCGAAACTATTACAGATATCACCCTGGAATTTTGTACGGTGATAAAAGGAACTACTAGAAGTTCACCAATGTGACTTTTGAAAACCTGGAAACTAGAAAACCAACATAGCAACCAAGCCAAGTTGCGACTTTTAAATAGACGTTTCTCGCGATTTAACCTACCAAACGCAATGAAACTTGGTAAAAAATATGTCTATACACATTGTAATGCACCGACATCTAACTTCGTTCAATTGTTTACATAACCTCAATATGGCGGCTGTGCGAAATATTTCACTGGCATTCTATATCTCTGAAACTATTACCGGTGTCACCCTGAAATTTTGTACGGAGATAAAGGGCACTACTGGAAGTTCATCTATGAGACTTTCAAAAACCGGTTAACTAGGCTACAAAACGAACATGGCGGCCAAGCGAAGTTGAAAGTTTTAAATTGACTTTTCTCGCGATTGAATGATCCAAACGCAATGACACTTGGTACAGCAAATGTTTATACTCATTGTAATGCACTGGTATTTAATTTAGTTAAATTGTTCACATAACCTCAAGATGGCGGCTGTGCGAATTTTTAAATTAAGTTTTTATTTCTTGTGCCGTAATCATGCGATCGAAGTGAAAGTTTGAATAATGAATCTACGCAATAACTTTCCTTGGTGCATGCCTCTATGGCCCATACATATAACATTCCAACATGGCGACCATCCGAAATATGACGGTTCTCAATATCTACGGATCTATTACAGCAATCAAACTGTTTTTTTTATGTTCATAGGGGCTATGAACATAAGTTCACCTATATGACTTTCAATAACCTGGGCATCACAAATCCAACATGGTGGTGACGCGAAGTATAAATATTCACATGGACGTTTCTCGCAATTTAAACATCCTTGCAGTGAAACTTGATGTTAATCCACTGGCATCTAATTAATTTCAATTGTTTCCATAACCATAAGATGGCAGCTGTGCGAAATTTTAAAATCTAGTTTTTACTTCTTGTGTCCTAATCATGCGATTGAATTTTGAATACTACACGTACACAATAATATTCATGTAACAGTACATAACTCTAAGACCTACATACATAAAAATCCACCATGGCGACCATCCGAAATATTTAGTCGGTTCTCAACATCTACGAATGTGTTATAGCAATCAAACTGAAATTGTGTATGTTGATAGTGGCAATTAACATAGGTAGGATATATATGAAAATAGGCTTTAGTTCTTCACGGAACTAGGGGTCGTGGTGGCTCAGCGGTCTAGCTGAATGCCTCTCACCAAGGCGGTCCGGGTTCGATTCCCAGTCAATGCATGTGAGATTTTCGAAGTGAAATGCCATGTCCTGTGGTTCGGATTCCACGTAGAAAGGAGGTCCCGTGGCTCATGATCTCGAGATTAACGGTCACGTTAAACTACAAGCTTCCTTCCCTTTCTTCACGGAACTACTTGTCTTCTTTTCGGGTTCGGTGTCTCGTCTCGGGTTAGCCCATTAGTCAGTATCTTTTTGGGGAAGAGATCTCTATTGAAGGCGTCGTTGGGTTTTAGATGCAACATTTAGATGTCGTCTTTGGTATTCATAAACCAGGGCATTGTTATTTTGGGTTTGAAGTCAAAGAAATGAAAAATCTGTTTAGTCAGCCTGTTTCCGTTCATTCGTTTGAGATAACTGTAATACCGTGCCCGCCTCTTACGGATCGTTTCTGAAATTTTCTCTATTTCACTGTAGACTTCTTTGTTGTTGTTTTTTTTTTATAGTGGATGCCATTTTTGTAATTTTATCCCATTATACCTCTGACGATTTTGAGCTCTTTTTTCTCCAGTTCTTCAAGGAGTCCTTTATTAGCATTTAGGGATAGGGTTTCGGCTGCATACATAACTACTGGCTTCAGAACAGTTTCATAATGACGTAGTTTAGTATTTTTGGACAGGCATTTTTTGTTCTATATTGAGCGCGATGTTTGATAGGCTATTTCGATTTTGCGAACTCGTTCCTTGAGTGCGTCTTTGTCCAGTCCACTTTTCATGATGATCTCTCCCAAGTGTTATTATTATGATTACATTTTTAGTTCCGTTTTGGCCGGCTGTGGACCACGTGGTTCTTATCTCTGGCAGCTTTCCTCCTAGCCCAGTATTACATTACATTATTATTATTATTATTATTATTATTATTATTATTATGTTTCATGTGTAATGCCATACGCTACATAAATAAATAAAAACAGTTATCGGATAAAGCACGTGTATTATATTTGGTCCACAAATACATACGCTTGCAATATGCAAAACTTTTTTTGACCAGTGTAGTTAAATACTTTTGGTTTAGGTTTAGTCTGTTTTGTGATTTAATTGTGTACGTATCTATTGTTTATTGTTCAAAATGCCTTATTTACTTTATTGTTTTTTATCATCCACGTGTTTTACTTCTTTTATTCAAATGAGGCATAATTGTTAGGGCCCATTGTCTATTTTATACAAACCATTTTCGTCTTCATCCCCAGCAGTGGGCTGTTTTTAACTTGATCATTTCATTCCATATCATTTCAATACGGGACGATAAACCTAGATGTTAGGCCCCTGAACACAATTATCATCGTCATCATGACTCGGAGAACGAAAATCCATGCATTGGTACTCCTACGTACCCAAGAATACAACTGAGAAATTTGGAATATCTTCATTCAAAGCGCGTGCTCATGCAGATCAATGTCAAGTTATTGGAATATAAATCATTGTACTTAATCGGAGTTTCTTGGAGAGTGTGTGTTGCTTTATGTGTTATTGCTAATGTCCTTGTATTGTTAAATGGTACTATATTATCATCATTGCTGTACTCAACTTGGGAATTGCAACATCAAGTAGAGTTGCAATTGAAAAACTGCAGTTTCGCTCGCAAGACGAGGTGACCGAAATGAGTTGCATTTCGTTACTGAATTCTCGTAGCAAGGAGCCAGTACGACGCTAGATCATTTCTTGTGGAACTTACTACACAGGTCTGGGAGGCTGAGGAGAGTCGTTAAACTGTCTTCTCATCTTCTCATCTTCTCACTGTGATCTGTGGACCTAACTGTCCATTGTAAAGTAGTTATGTCATGGAGAACTCCCCCCGTAGATGTGTGCAGTGTGGACGCAAGCACTGTCCTCTTGCAACATTGCCATCAATGGTATAACCGCTGGGTTTAGTACCCTGTTAGCCTACTGTCTTTAAGTTATATTGCCTTCAACAGTCACCAGTTGTTACTTCACAGTAAAACCAATAACTCCCCAGATCATAATACATATGCTAGTTCCTTGTACTTCTGCACAATAAGCCGTCTCGGCTCCTTTCTCCGTCGACAACAATTTTATTGTGTTCAAGAAAACTAAAACGATATTATGCATTCATCACCTGGCGTGAAGTACTCCGACACAAGACCTGTCAACTTATCGCTGCTGCTTCTAAGCCAATTGCTCACTATTACCTATTGTGGGATGCCGCTGTCACTTAAATGTGTACTGATGTTCTTCGGTGGTTTCTGAAGAACATTCCCATGATGTACTGAGTCTCGAGCACTCGGGATTGTCCTGTGCCAGGCTTAAGAGAATGTGTGCGCTCGTATGCTTACTGCACATTCATATCGGCCAACTCATGCACTTAGCAGCTACAGTACTGGGAGATAGGCCTACCCTATCTCACAGCGACCAACTGCTCTGAGGTGCTTCTTCAGCAGTCTTTCGCTTGTAGAGTGCCGTATAAAGAATCCAACTGGTCTGAAACCGATACTTTACGTATCTTTTAACACTACTCCAAATATCCAAACCCAGCACAAATGACCCACCCGTATGTTATTGTTGTTACAATTTCCATTTCGAGAGTGTATTTTCCCAGAACTGCAGGCTCGACGTGCTTTCTTTTAAATAACTGTCAAGAGCTCTGAGAAGCGAATGTATTTTGATTCTTTTGGAGGATACTGCTTTATTGAAGTTTCGTGAGCTTCTGACAGCGAACCACGAAATACAGTGCCCATGTAGGACTGGATGTATTAGATGTGTCTGGCAGGGAGTTGCAGCTCTTCATGGAATTTTTCGTTCTTTCAATACTGCCTGAAATATCGTAAGTCAGTAGAAGTCATTAGAATTGTTACTTGCTTGTGTTATGGAATATGTCTAATGCCTGTGGTTCTCTGTAATTGAGATAAATGGGGTTTATGACTTGCGCAGGTATCTTCAATGACTGCCGATTAACTCGCAGAGAATGGTTGGGTCCAGAATCCAACTGTTTAAGTTTGGTTTCAGTGTAGTTTTACTGCGCCCATGAAAGTGGTTAAAATTGGAATAGAAGCTATTTTGTTTTGATGTGTATGTTAGGGTCAAGGCTAGTAAACTACAGAGGTTGCCTCAATATGGAGCTCTTAGGCGAGGGGATCGCGGAGGGAAGGGAAAGGACGTGACGTCACACGTTTCCTCGTAGCGCGCGAGGTGCGAGATATGCAAGGAAAGTCAACTTATGTTGTATGGATTGCAGTGGTTTAAACACGTGTTTTAAGCCCTTTTGTTTATAATCATGCCAGGCCAAAGATGTGCTGTGGCAGTTTGTCACAGTTATTATAAAGTTGGAAATGACTTGTCGTTTTTCACGATGCCTAAAGACGCATGCCTTAGCAATCAGTGGATTGCTGCATGTAAGCGAAAAGATCATTGCAACCCTCAAACAAGTAGGATATGTTCCCTGCACTTTACGAGTGGAGACTTCGAATTAGACAACAGGGCCGAATTGCTTAATATAAAGCCAAGATTTCCAAGGAATCTAAAACCAAATGGTAAGTGAGCCTAGCTGGCCTACTCTTAAGTTTTGATGACCTGCTAGGATGATTTTAAAGCTGTTAATATTTTTGACATATTTCGTACATGGTATCAGGGGCGTGCATACAAATTTTAGAGGGGGGGGGGGGGGGAGGGAGGGGCTGACTATCGTGGAAAATTGTGAGTACTTAATGAATTTTCTATTATAGCCTATGGAGTATGAATGGAAAATGTCTAAATGGGCTAACTTACTTGTCAATTTATAAAGCAGAAAGGTAAACACTCATTTCCTTTTACAAATTGATAATTATTTCTTAAAAGTAGACTACTGTGAAATAGATTGTATGTTGTACCCAAGTTGGCTTTTTTCGGGTAGGATCTGGAGCCCCCTCAGTCCCCTCCCCCCCCCCCCCTTATATACACCCAGGCATGGTATTTTGTTTTTGGACAAGATGGAAAATTTCATGAGTAATTCTCTTTGTATTGGTAAAAATTATTTGCAAATATTACAGAAAGCAGTCATCCTTTCAATAAAATCCCTTCGACTTCTGTTCCAAGATATGGCCCGTAGGCATAATACAAAGTACATTCTCACACATAGGCTAAATCAAGATGTACTGGAAAACCTCTTTTCACAATTGCAAACTCGTGGTGGCTCCCCTTGACTGCATTTATAGACTGCGGATGATTATTTTAGGGGGAAAATCCAGGAGTTGTTCAAAAGCAAACCAACACTGCTGATCCAGATTCAGATGAATATATAGTTGCTAAAGCACTAAACAAAGCTGGCATAGTGTCTGAATCAAGTAACGTGCTTCCAGAACCAACCTTAGGGAGCAATGTTCAACCTGCGTCCTTCATTGCCAATATCATGGAACAAAGTGAGGAAGATGGCAAGGCTTATGTTGCAGGTTATGTAGCCCACAAGTTCCAAGGTAAATTTCCACAACTTGGGAACTTAACCTATGGAATGCAAACTTAACACGATTATGCATTACCAACCTGATTTTTTTTTCGTGTAGCCTCCTGAGAGGCCGAGTGCAGGTCTTTATATTCGACGCCCGTGGGCGACCTGCGCGTCGGGATGAGAGATGAGATGAATGAAAGTGGGCAAGGATGTGGAAGGAAGCGGCCGTGGCCTGTCAGAAGGTACTGTCCCAGCATTTGCCTGGTGTTGAAAATGGGAAACCACGGAAAACCATTTCAAGGACAACCGACGGTGGGGCTCGAACCCACGCGTCTACCGAGTCAGCAGAGAGCTTGGCCCCATGACCTAACGCCGCACTTTAGCCAGCGTAGCCACTACTGTCGGTACCAACCTGAATTAAACACTTGTCATACGGTGGTATGACCGATCCCTCAGAAACTTGGCTAAACCAGTTCCGGCACATTTCAGCAAAATTCGTCACATTTCACGGAAAATACGGATTTCAACGAGGCAAGAACGTTCTAAGAAGAACGACAGATTTTGTGTCGAGAGAAGTTCCTGACGTACCGTCTGGTGGGGTTGAGGCAGCTGTGATAACAATTTTCTTCATCAGATTGAAACATTCCAATTCTATCTTGCATAAGAAGTGGTTATTGGAAGTCACTAACACCCACGATACTGCTACCGAGTCTAGGCGAATTTCCAAGAAATTCAAGAAGATCACAACATAAAATGTAAGTAGGCTACATTCAGTTATTTTATCACCCATTTACCAATAATTTCATGAGAATAAACTGTTCTTTGCGTACTCAACAGCTGATGTTGACAGTTTCGTTACGTTCCCCACATGGCGCGTTTGGTATCTTGTGACGTCATCCGCCTTGTGAGCGCTGATTGGTGAGTGAAAATTGAGGCAACCTCTGTAGTTTATAAGCCTTGTGTTAGGGTAATGTCTTATGTTATATTTGTTTCGTTTCAGGTAAGGAATCCGCTATCGGTAGACGACAGGAATATCTCACCTCTCTGGAAGGTAGGACCTTTTACTTTCATTTCATTAAATCGCTCACCACGACTGCGATGGAGAACTGCAGTGTTGCAGTGGTACGAATCCTGGCGCTGACAGTGGCTATCCTGAATGTGGTTTCTCCACATTCTCTCCAGGCAAATGCCGGGATAGTGCCTTAGTTCAAGTGCCGGAGTGCACACCTCATCCTTGTCCCTAATCCAGTTACACACAAAACACTAGGCTACTACATTTATCACTTAGGCCCGTGGTGGCGCGGCGGTCAAGCTGTTGGCCTCTCACCACGGCGGACCGAGTTCGATTCCCGGTCAATGCATGTGAGATTTTCAAAGTGAAATGCCATGTCCTGTGGTTCGGATTCCACGTTAAAAGGAGGTCCCGTGGCTTATGATCTCGAGATTAACGGTCACGTAAAACTACAATCTTCCTTCTTCCTTCCGGATAGTTGTGTGTTTAAATATTTTCTATTTAACTAAATATTTTCTATTTATTTACATATTTTTGCCGTTTTTATAAATACAGTAAATACATAGTCTGTCATATTTATTATATTTATTCTATGTTATGCTTTTTCCATGACAAATGTAGGATAATTTAAGCTGATCTCAAAAATGTCATTAAGCACAATTAAGACTCCAAACTGGAAAAACTTGCAATTCTGGCTGTGTAACATTAATTTTAAACAAAGCACCTGGCATACATAGCCAAGGAGATAGACTTTCTCCTTAAATGTCTAAATGTGTTGGTTTAATAGACTACTTCATGCTTTACTGATAAATTAAAAATGTTATTGTAATGTCAGCGGATTCGGATAAAACTCGTGCGGATGCAGGACGGATGAATTTGAATTTATTGATAGAGAACTGCCACTGAGGCTAAAGAGCCCCTTTATGTAGCCTATACATTGTTCTGCCTTGAAGTATTCTTATAAGAAACTAAACCTAGCTTAAGAACTAATAAAAGAAAATATAGATGACACTTATAACTAAACAAGCCAATTAGCAAACATTTCGTATACAAGACGAATGATACAAATTAGAATATAATAATTAAATATATGACTTACCCAATGTATTATTAAATCTGTTGAAAAAAAGAAACAAATTACAGAATGTTAAAAAGGACTACATTTTTTATGTGAATTATAATATGATCTATTATTAAAACAAGTTAATGAGTTACATGACTACTTGAACTACTAACAATTCCATGAAAGTTGTATCTTGGATACTACAAATATTATAAAAAGCTGGATGGCAAGGATATATTTCAAAAAATTTGTATGAACTATTTATATTTTTGAATGTAAGCATATTCGTGGTTTACGAATTCAACAACTAAGATGTTTCGTATTCCTTTAGGAACCTTGACATTGGGTATTTCTTGAGTTGTGTAGTTCGGATAACAGTCGTGCGGATGCGGATAAGGCTCGGTTTATCCGCACAGGGCTCTAGCTGTAACTGGGAAAGTGACTAATATCTCTCTTAAGGTGAAACCAAATATGGGTCACCTGCAATGAAATCTATAGTCACGGTCATATTTACGCCTGGGTCAGCTGAGACATGCCCTGAGGCGCTGTTCTTTCTGTCTCAATGCGAGCTTGAGAAGTTGTGTTACGATAAGATGCACTTCAAGCATCGATGTAGAAAGCGAATGTTAACATTTAATATGCGTGTCTCCGTCTTGAGAAGGGACTTTTAACACTGGTGCAATTATCAGAAGATTACAAGAAGCGGGGAAAACGTTTTCAGTTTTGCTTTGGCAATGTCAGTGAAAGTATGAACCTTTCAATTCAGTTGATCATAATCAGCGGGAGATGGAACGCATTCGATCGAATCTCTATCAGGCTAGGCTGCTCTGGGCTCAATAGATGATTGACTGGCTGCGTGGCTCAGCGGTAACGTTCTTGCCTGCTGTGTCCAAGGTTACAGGATCGAATCCTGGCACAGTCATTTGGCATTTAAGGTTGTGCAAATGCGATGGATGGTTGGTTGGTTCCTCAGTTTAGGGGCTGCGACAACGCGGTCATGTAGCCCCGTGTACTTTGGGTGTGTGTAGAATCTGTCTGATAACCGGAGTCGTGTCAGTAGATTTACTAGCACGTTTAAGACCCCCTCCGGGGCCAAATTCCGACATCCCGGCGTCTCTGAAAGCCGCAGTAGTTAAAAGGGACGTAAAACCAGTACTATTATTCAATGGATGATAAAGTTTGAACCCCATCGTCTGTCGTCCTTGAAATGCTTCTCCATGATTTCCCATTTTCAGCTCCAGGTAAATGCCGGGGTTACCTTCTAATAGGCCACGGCCGCTCTCTTCCCAAGCCTCACTTGGCTTACAAATACACACACTAATACAGACACCACAATAACACTCGCTATCAAACAAATAAATGTAAAACAAAAATATTGGACTGCAGTCAAAAGAAATCAGAAAACCCTACGGACGTCGAATTGGCAGGCGAAAAGCTAAAGGAAGTAGGAGACTTCTGTTGGTTAGCAAGAAAAATAACCAGTGATGGACGAAGGAAAGAGGGTATAAAAAGTAGGTTAGCACAGGCAAGGAAAGCATTTCTACTGAAAAGGAATCTGTTGTCATCTAATATAGTTTTAGGTATTAGGTCATTTTTGAAAGCCTTGTCTGCAGCGTGGCACTCTAAGGAAGTGAAACTTGGACTGTTGGAGCAGCAAAAAAGAGGAGAATTGAAGCGTTTGAAATGTGGTGTTACAGGAGGATGAATATCATATGGGTATATATGGTTACAAATGAAGAGGTATTAAGACGATTGGGAGAGGAGAGATGCTTGAGGTGACTGCTAATGAAGAGAAGAGATAGGCTGATAGGACACATACTGTACCCATGTGAGTAATCTCGGTGGATAATATGCATCTGCCTCCAACTAGCATCAGCTCTCAGGCGTGTACGGTAACCTCAATTTAGCAGTGCATATTTTGGATTTGAGGCAAAAAGGTATCAACTCTACAATGATAAGGCACAACTCTATTCTAAAACTTTAATTCAGTAAAATAAATCATGGCTTCAAGCACAAAACAATACCCAAAAAAAACATAAAATAAAGCAAACAAAATTTTTACTTCCACAATCCACAAATAAACAAATATAAAATCACAACAAAGTCATACCTAGCCATAAGGCTTTACCCTTCTGTGAACTTCACAAGGATATACTAGTGCGCTGATGCACCTACGACTTCGAAACAAACTGTACATTAACATAACAGTCATACAATGTGACTTCTTTACTATTACAACAAGGATTATTCCTTAAACCTCTTTATGTTAAACAATTATGTGTGCCGTGCGTGTTTTGATATTTTTCTTCTCACCAATGAAATGCTTTGCATGCATTTACCTATTTGGACGTTGCACCAAAATCAACGTGCAACTCCATAATTATGTAAGCTACCCCCTACACATCCTCCAATTATATGGTTTCACCGCATGCTGTCTGTGATTCCTAGATAAAACGTTACGTTATAGCTTATGTCGGATTGTACGATAGACTACCTCGCGCTCATGGCGATTGGCATCTAGTCACCAACTACATGACTTGGCTCCAGTGACAGTACAAATATATCATGTAACTATTCGTCAGATAGCTAAAATAATGAACCATCAGGATGAACTATAATTATCCATGTGTTCACAAACCACATGGCTCTAATACTCAACATAACAATCTTGCATTATATGTCATTTCAACAAGGTCTAGACTCTTCCCTCTATAACTTGCCTGAGCGGCTCGGGTGGTTAGCTCCGACCCTCGGCTAAGGAAGTCGCTACACAATAGAAAGTGGAATGGGTCGTTTCACCAATTATCTCGACCTTTCTAAAAGTTTGAAAGCCTCCCTCTCTAAGCAGTGACGATTTACAAGACAAATACTGTGGCCTGACCGACACACATGTTCCCAAAGGATCTTAATTGACTATTATGCCAACAGGTATTGAATGAGCTTTTGTAATTATTCCTACGTCGAGGATAACGATTAATTAATGGCCTCACATGGGTCCATTCAACATGAAGGTTCGGGGTTCGCAATGCATGAGCCTGGCGGTTTGACCGATGTCTCAAGTATAATATAGGCGCACAAAACCACTGTCGCCATGAGTTTTCGCTGCCAACGAGCGTAAATAACTCATCAATAAGTTCTCGGGAAATCATAGAGCTGCGAGGTGTCCTTGTTTCCTCGACTCTATCAAGATTCCAGTCCGGAACACATTTCAATCCTTTCTTCAGAGTTAGGGTCCAACACTAAAACTCTGGAATAAATAATATCTCCAACAATGTCCACGACATAGGAGAATTCATACGTAGAATAGACTATCTGGCCCCAATGCTCCATGCTACGACACTCCGACCTATAATATTAAGAGAAATCTAACATTTACTCTATAAGCTTCTCAATTAAGCTGCAAATTCAATTCACTAAAAGCTCTTTCATTACTGGTATCATTACTGAATATCTGCAATATTCTGATATAAAACTTCTTTCCATAATTACTGTAATGTAATCTCACTGTAACATCTTCCTGCTTAGATTGATAAGTCTTGCAATTAGCGTTAATAATTCTCGCTTACAACATTTATTTGTTTCCTGATGTGTTCATTCATACTCTTAATAACCATTATTATTATTATCATCATTTCTCACTGACATAAATGACCAAAATCATCCTTTATTATTATTCTCACATAAATTACCAAAATTTCCGACATAGCTAGACGTTTTAAACTCGAACAATCGCGTTCGTTGCATTTACATAACTGATTGCCATTCTTAATTCATAGTGGGAATAATTACTCCACTTAATGATGCAAATTAACATCTCAACTCTATAAAAATCAACTCAATACTGATTAAACATGGAGGATCAGCCTCCTAACTGATTTTTACTGGCATCTATAAGGAATTCACAATATTGTCATTTAGACTTTCACGGCCCGTGTTATAACACATTCATAATGTTGAATTTTGGGCTTATGCCGTGTTTTATTATATTGCAGACATCAGTCGGAAAATATCCTCCCCATAGAGGTTTCTAATATTGTCATTTAGACTTTCACGGCCCGTGTTATAACACATTCATAATGTTGAATTTTGGGCTTATGCCGTGTTTTATTATATTGCAGACATCAGTCGGAAAATATCCTCCCCATAGAGGTTTCTAATATTGTCATTTAGACTTTCACGGCCCGTGTTATAACACATTCATAATGTTGAATTTTGGGCTTATGCCGTGTTTTATTATATTGCAGACATCAGTCGGAAAATATCCTCCCCATAGAGGTTTCTAATATTGTCATTTAGACTTTCACGGCCCGTGTTATAACACATTCATAATGTTGAATTTTGGGCTTATGCCGTGTTTTATTATATTGCAGACATCAGTCGGAAAATATCCTCCCCATAGAGGTTTCTAATATTGTCATTTAGACTTTCACGGCCCGTGTTATAACACATTCATAATGCTGAATTTTGGGCTTATGCCGTGTTTTATTATATTGCAGACATCAGTCGGAAAATATCCTCCCCATAGAGGTTTCTAATATTGTCATTTAGACTTTCACGGCCCGTGTTATAACACATTCATAATGTTGAATTTTGGGCTTATGCCGTGTTTTATTATATTGCAGACATCAGTCGGAAAATATCCTCCCCATAGAGGTTTCTAATATTGTCATTTAGACTTTCACGGCCCGTGTTATAACACATTCATAATGTTGAATTTTGGGCTTATGCCGTGTTTTATTATATTGCAGACATCAGTCGGAAAATATCCTCCCCATAGAGGTTTCTAATATTGTCATTTAGACTTTCACGGCCCGTGTTATAACACATTCATAATGTTGAATTTTGGGCTTATGCCGTGTTTTATTATATTGCAGACATCAGTCGGAAAATATCCTCCCCATAGAGGTTTCTAATATTGTCATTTAGACTTTCACGGCCCGTGTTATAACACATTCATAATGTTGAATTTTGGGCTTATGCCGTGTTTTATTATATTGCAGACATCAGTCGGAAAATATCCTCCCCATAGAGGTTTCTAATATTGTCATTTAGACTTTCACGGCCCGTGTTATAACACATTCATAATGTTGAATTTTGGGCTTATGCCGTGTTTTATTATATTGCAGACATCAGTCGGAAAATATCCTCCCCATAGAGGTTTCTAATATTGTCATTTAGACTTTCACGGCCCGTGTTATAACACATTCATAATGTTGAATTTTGGGCTTATGCCGTGTTTTATTATATTGCAGACATCAGTCGGAAAATATCCTCCCCATAGAGGTTTCTAATATTGTCATTTAGACTTTCACGGCCCGTGTTATAACACATTCATAATGTTGACTGATGTCTGCAATATAATAAAACACGGCATAAGCCCAAAATTCAACATTATGAATGTGTTATAACACGGGCCGTGAAAGTCTAAATGACAATATTAGAAACCTCTATGGGGAGGATATTTTCCGACTGATGTCTGCAATATAATAAAACACGGCATAAGCCCAAAATTCAACATTATGAATGTGTTATAACACGGGCCGTGAAAGTCTAAATGACAATATTAGAAACCTCTATGGGGAGGATATTTTCCGACTGATGTCTGCAATATAATAAAACACGGCATAAGCCCAAAATTCAACATTATGAATGTGTTATAACACGGGCCGTGAAAGTCTAAATGACAATATTAGAAACCTCTATGGGGAGGATATTTTCCGACTGATGTCTGCAATATAATAAAACACGGCATAAGCCCAAAATTCAACATTATGAATGTGTTATAACACGGGCCGTGAAAGTCTAAATGACAATATTAGAAACCTCTATGGGGAGGATATTTTCCGACTGATGTCTGCAATATAATAAAACACGGCATAAGCCCAAAATTCAACATTATGAATGTGTTATAACACGGGCCGTGAAAGTCTAAATGACAATATTAGAAACCTCTATGGGGAGGATATTTTCCGACTGATGTCTGCAATATAATAAAACACGGCATAAGCCCAAAATTCAACATTATGAATGTGTTATAACACGGGCCGTGAAAGTCTAAATGACAATATTAGAAACCTCTATGGGGAGGATATTTTCCGACTGATGTCTGCAATATAATAAAACACGGCATAAGCCCAAAATTCAACATTATGAATGTGTTATAACACGGGCCGTGAAAGTCTAAATGACAATATTAGAAACCTCTATGGGGAGGATATTTTCCGACTGATGTCTGCAATATAATAAAACACGGCATAAGCCCAAAATTCAACATTATGAATGTGTTATAACACGGGCCGTGAAAGTCTAAATGACAATATTAGAAACCTCTATGGGGAGGATATTTTCCGACTGATGTCTGCAATATAATAAAACACGGCATAAGCCCAAAATTCAACATTATGAATGTGTTATAACACGGGCCGTGAAAGTCTAAATGACAATATTAGAAACCTCTATGGGGAGGATATTTTCCGACTGATGTCTGCAATATAATAAAACACGGCATAAGCCCAAAATTCAACATTATGAATGTGTTATAACACGGGCCGTGAAAGTCTAAATGACAATATTAGAAACCTCTATGGGGAGGATATTTTCCGACTGATGTCTGCAATATAATAAAACACGGCATAAGCCCAAAATTCAACATTATGAATGTGTTATAACACGGGCCGTGAAAGTCTAAATGACAATATTAGAAACCTCTATGGGGAGGATATTTTCCGACTGATGTCTGCAATATAATAAAACACGGCATAAGCCCAAAATTCAACATTATGAATGTGTTAATTCACAATATCTTTACGGAATCACAGACATGCAGCGGTCCATACTTCTACATAATCATAACCATAATTTGTGGGGTACTTACATCTCTATAGGCATCTAAGGTGGCTCCGACCAATCATATTCTTCCATGTCGCCCGCCATAATGGGTTTAACGCGACATATTTCTTTTGTTTACACACATTTGATTACACATAATTTCTATCACCAACACGACACGTTGCATACCTTTCAGGAAGTTATCACTCCCCAAACATGTGAAACACTTCATCAAACACTACTTTAAATGATATTTTTACATATGCATTACACTGAACACTCGTCACTTTATACACTTCAATGCTGAAATTCCCTAGCAGAGATCGAAATTGCAGGTGTCGACGGCATCTTACGTTACCAACTCCTGATTGAAAGTCTGGTTATCTGCTCTCGGAACTCTCCAACAGTTTTTATGAATATCATTACTCCTACAGTAAGCGTCCTGCGTTACATCAATATGCTGGCTCCCAAACATGAGCGTTAACATCTGGTACTCTCATGGCAATACCAAACACTTAGTAGAGTTTCTTTCGCGCATTCTATCGTAGTTACACATATACGATTAGTTAATACTATACACATTGCGCTTAATAAAGTTGAACACTTTCACAAATAATTATGTACAATAGTTCTACCGTTAGTCTATACGGTGCTTCGTAACTGAACACGTCATAGTTCGTGCTGCTGATTATGCCTGTATCACGACTATTATTCATACAAGCATATTTACTGTTTCTTTTACACATACCAGTCTTTGTTCGGCGTCTTGATGAATAGATCCGTCATGCGTTTTGCCTTGACGAACTTGCTTCAACCTGGCTGTAGCTGACTGAAGTTTCACTCGAAGACTGCACGTAACTTATTTGAAGACTTCTGTATGCGGCTTACACGCTGTCTCGTACTGCTGCATATTTGCTGCATACTGATTGCAACTTATTGCCATTGTGCTACAATTGACAATTGAGTAAGACCGTAACTGGCTGTAACTGCGCTTGGCGGCATGTAGACTGAGCTTGGCTGCGTTACCACTTCGACTGACTTACAACTGAGTAGGACTGAGAGCTCCTCCTGGGGTCTACTCCCTTATATCGGATTTCCACAGAAAGTAGAGCAACATCTTCCCGCGTAATCTTGGCTCCTCTCACAGCATGATTCAGGTCTTCAAACCATGATCATTGTGTTCCTCTCTCTTCACAGGTCCCAAAACTATCTGTGTGCAAAGGAATCGCTCGTTCAATTAATTAATATTAATTCCTTTCTCCATGGCGTGGGACGCTACCTAACGGGAAACCCCCGGCAACATCTTCACATCCATCCGCGAACAATGGTCGTTTTACAGTCCTTACGCACATCATTAAATATGCACCAATTTCGCAGGTAAAAGACTCTAAAATTATCTTCTTGCCAAGATATTCACCTGTGTGCAACTCTCATCTCGATTCGTTACTCCAATCACGAGTAATCAATGATTTTTCTGGGCATTTCTCCGCCCCTACTCTAAATCTATTCTCCGTCGGGGAATAACTATGTCATTATTCAGGCCTCACCCCTGCTCCAGACGACATAATGGGGTCGCAGAGATGGACGTGGCTCCACTGGGACCAACCCACAATTCTGGGCCAATTAGTAAATGTCAGCTCTGCCCTCCTCTGTGCTTCAAGCCTCCAATAGCTTACACCAAATCGTCTTATAATGATATAATCTGCTCATTATTTCCTACATTATTTTAATAAATAATGCCATTTCATCAAAAATCACACCCGTGATTAAATATACATTTCTTTCGAGGGGTTTTTACCAAGAAACTCCCTGTACAGATCTCTGGTTCGCTTCCTGGTGGAACCTTTATACTGAGACCACAGTCTCTGAGAACCATGTTCGATTCCAGTCAGCATAACCCCATCGGGTTCATGTTCCCCTTGCAAAACTTATAAAAGTCCAATGCAAGTGGCTTATATAAGTAACCAGCTGACTGTCGACCACCGTCTGTGTTTACGTCTGGGGTCCTTCACCTTGTCTGGCTGCGAGTGGGTTAGTAGTGTTCCCCCTTCCACACTCGGCCTTGTTTCTGAGCTGTCTATTCTCCCTGCGAAGGGTCGCGTTTACAGCCTCAACCTCTCTGGCCACTCTGACCATTTCTTCATAGAATTCTCGCAAACACTGGCATTCTTTCTGCTCTCCGCTTACACTGGGTAAACTGTCTGCTTCTCGTCCCGTCTCGCCGTTCCAACATTCAGGTCTGCCTGCTTGGGTGCTTCCGCTCTCCACGTTGAGTTGGGTGTGCGTTACTAATTCTTCTTCTGGTTCGTCGAATTCTTCTGGCGAGAAATACACTTTTAAGTTGGCTATGTTCATAACGACCTCGTTTCCATTCTCTAAATGCCTTAACCTGTATGCATTGTTCTGGAGGTCTCTTATCACCTCGAACGGGCCGTGGTAAGCAAAAATAAACTTTTTATACTTCCGTGCCTCTGGATCTGAACTGGCGGGTTTCTTAATTAAAACTTTCTGTCCCACGAGAAGCGGTTTATGATACCTCTTCGCACGATTCCTTCTCTGACGTCTCTCCGCCTGTGCTTTGAGATATTCAAAGGTTCGTTGGATTCTCAATTCTCTACCGGGCTGTGCGTCTACAGGTAATGGAATAACACCATTCCACGGTCTCTCTGGTCTCTGATCCAGATGTAGAGTCACGGGAACCTGACCTGTCGCCTCATGTACAGTATTATTTATACAGTATTCAATGACTTCTAGAAATTCAATCCAACGCCAATTCGCTTCAGAACAGTAGATCTTCATGTATTTCTGGACCTCTCTCATTACTCTTTCAACGGGACTTGCCTCAGGATGGCGAATGGTAGATAAAATCTGCCTAATTCCTAGAGTTTCCAGTTCTCGACGAAATTCTGCACTAGTAAAGCAACTTCCGTGGTCCGAGAGAATGTTATCCGGCTTCCCAAGAATCGGAATAACTCTCTCTTTCAGGCGCTTCAAGACCTGTTTTGAACTTGTCTTTTGAATGGGGCACAACACCACCATTTTCGAAAATACATCCATGGCTACAAAAATGTGTCTATTGCCTCTACGTGCTCTAGGCAATGGTCCAAAGTTGTCGATACTCAATAGCTGCCTTGGCTTCTCTGGCAACAACGGGATAGGTCGTTGCCTCATTAAAAAGGGATTCGGCTTTACCCTTTGGCAAAGATCACATGTTCTAATAGCATTTCTCACCGTTTCTCTCAATTTTGGCCAAGTAAATGCTTCCTTCAACAGAGCACAAATTTTATCTATTCCAGGATGTCCAAATGCTCTGTGGGCTAGCCATACTAATCTCCTCTGCAAAGATGCAGGAATTACAATCCTTTGACGTGTGTGATCCACATCGTCCCACTTGTGTAATATCTGATTATACCATACATAATCTGTTGCCAATGCCTCCGCCTCTCTGTATATCGCAGTTCCCCTTGCTAAGCGTCCCTCGAAGTAATCGATTATCATCTTCAACCATGGGTCTTCGCGTTGTAGGTTGGTAATGTTCCTTAAGTCATCCAACGTCTTCTGATCTCGATTCTCAATCTGGACCGCCAGCACTTCTTCTTCTCTAGGGTAACGACTTAATATGTCCGGTATTACATTCTCTTTCCCTGGACAGTATTCTATTTCCACATTAAATTGCTGGATATACAGGGACCATCTTGTCAATCTCTGACTAGACAAATCTGTCTTTAACAAAAATGTTAAAGCTTTATGGTCTGTTCTCAGAACTATTCGGAAGCCGTACACGAGTTTATGCCACGATTGCAACGCGTACAAAATTGCGAGCAATTCTATCTCTGTGATCGTGTAGTTTTTCTCATGGGCTCTCAGTCTTCTGCTTATAAAGGCGATAAAAACTTTCTTCTCAGGCTGGTCAACATTTTCCTGGAATAGCATCGCTCCAATCCCAATAAGTGATGCATCCGTCTGTATGATGAACTTCTGGGTATAATCTGGGTATCCCAGTTTCACATATTCCAAAAGCATTTGTTTTGACCTCACGAATGCTTCCTGACATGGCTCCGTCCAATTCCATCTGCCGCCTTTCTTCAATAGGTCCTGCAGTGGTGCTACTGTCGCAGTATAGTTTGGGCAGTGGTTCGAAAAGAATCCAATTACTCCCAAATACTGTCGGACGTGCTTTACTTTCGTGGGTCGAGGGAAATTCCGAATTACCTCCAATTTATCTGGATTAGGCTTCACTCCATTTGCATCAATAACATGCCCTAGGAATTTAACTTCCCTCTGACAGAAGTGCGATTTCTTGATATTGACCTTAAAGTTCGCCTCTCGAAGGTCATCTAGCAACTTCTTCAGGTCTCTCATGTGCTCCTCCAGAGATTCTGATGTGAGTAGAATGTCGTCTACATATCTGATGGTACTCTCTTTAACCTCATCTGATAGATTGCGATCTAACGCTCTTATCAGGGCTGAACCAGCTGTTTTCAACCCAAAGGGTAGCCTTAAAAATGTGAATGTATGTTGATCAAACATAAATCCTGTCAACAGACTAGTTTTCTTCTCTAATTCAAGATGGTGGAAACTGGATGTGATATCCAAATTTGAGAATATAGTTTTCCCCCTAAACTTCCTGAGGATCTCTTTAATAGGTGGCACTTGGTCAAATTCCGGAATAACTCTCAAATTTAAGCGTCTCAGGTCCAAGCAGACTCTGACAGATCCGTCTGACTTTGGTACAATTACCAATGGACTTACATAAGGCGTAGGTGTTTTCTCAATAACGCCGGCCTCCAACATCTCCTGAATTGCCTCTTTCACTTTAGCACAATGCTTTTCAGCTATAGGGTAGGGTTTCTGCCTAAATGGTGTCCAATCACTGACTTGAAAAGCATAAGTGAAGTTCTTTATCCGACCAGGTCTCGAATCAAAGACTTCCTTCTGTTCCAGCAATAACTGCTTTAAATTTTCCTTCTCTTTTAGCCCAATTTTCGCTTCTTCTAGCTTCTCCGAAATGTATTCTTCCAATTTGGGTTCCAGATCTTTTTCCAAGTCTGTGGCTAGTGTTTTGAGCTCCGCTTCTAACTGCTCAATAGCTAACGCTTCTTCATCAGCCACATCTCTGTATGTATGCCATACTTGTTCACTGGATCCTGGTTCAATTTCATTGAGTGCGACCTCTAAGCCTTCAGCTTCTTCATTCACATGGAACATAACCCTGTCCTGTGCTAGGTCAATTATCACTCTGTATTCCCTTATAAACTCTGCCCCAATAAGTAGGTTATAAGGTAGTTTGTTTACTAACAGGAAACTCTGTGAGAAAATCGAGCCTCCTATCTGTAAATCTAGGAATACCTGGTATTTACATATCATTGTTCTGTCTGGAATTACCCCTTTAATTTTGACACTGGAGATCGGTATCTTCAAAATGTTCTCTCTCCGGGCTATTTCATTATATAGAGCTTGTGTCATCAGGCTCACTGTTGATCCCGTATCTAACAGACTTCTGACTTTTAATCCTGCCACTCTCACAATTATAATAGGCAATTCTCTCTTGACCATGACCTGTGGTCCTCCTGTATCCTCAATCAATTCTTCTGGTTTGGCTATCCAATTGATGATGTTAATAGACTTCCATCCATCAGTCTCGAGCTCTTCTAATTTTGGCGTTTTTTTTTTCTCTTCAGCGCCCGCCCCTTTGGAGTTCCTTCTCTCCTGTTCGCTGCGCTGTAGTTCCAAACTCTTAGCTCCATCTCCATATCTGTCTGGCGATGTCCTGTTCTGCATGACTTCTTGCCAGCGGGCTTGTGGTTTCTGGGGCTCATCTCCCCTTTCTTCGAGGTATCGCAAAGAAGCATGATATCGCTCTTCTGCCTCGTCATCGAAGTTACTTCTTCTCTCTTGGGGTCTCCAATTTCTATTATTGCCTTCCTGGCCATTATTACCTCCATTGTTATGGTACGGTTTGCCCCTGTTATTGTGTTTATTCCACGAACTTCGACCTCTTCCTGCTTTATTAGCATTTCCTTTGTACCTTGACTGCCATTTTCTGGGTTCCTGTTCCCATTGCCGTCCATAGGAATCTAAAGTTTCTGTGCTCGTGGCTTTGTTGTTCCTTGGAGCTTGCTGTTGGTCAGTCTGTGTGTTGGTCACGTGGACTTGTTCCACGGTTCGACTCTGACGCATAGTATTTGCTGTGGTGAGGTCCAGTTGCCTTAGAACTGTCTCCATTTCCATAGCAGTTTTCGCATTAGCCGAGATTAGTAGCCTTTGGATCTCGTATGGAAGCTGTTTGGCGATAGCAATGCATAGCTCCAGTTCACTAGGTTTTTGATCCAGCTCTTTAAAACGACACATCTGCGATATGAAGAATTCTGCGTACTTCGTCGGGTTGTTCGTGCTGTACTTTTTGGCATACAAATCCAGCCGTAAATTCTGCTGAGTCGCGGCGTCCCAATATCTCTTCAAGAATGCCTCGCGGAATTCCTCAACAGTATCAAAAGTGTAACGGAAGCTGCGAAACCATAATGCGCACTCCCCCTCTGTTAACTTCTCTATAGCACGTAGCCTACGCTCCTGCGGTATTCGTGCATCATTGAGATATTCAGTCACTTCCTTTAACCAATATTTTGGTGTCATACTACAGTGACTACCTGAAAATTTCCTAGGTTTTTCTTCGCTTGCCCTAATGACGTTTATCACCTGGGTGTGCATCGCGTTTTCATGTGGCGTCGATGCCGCAATTGGTACACCTGGCGTCATGTAAGGACTTTCTCCTGCGCCTGCAGCATTCCTGCTTATAGGTTGGGTTTCTAGGTCTGCCCACCTTGTTTTTCTCATATCCTCTATGCTGCCTTCACTTGACTTAGGATCTTTCAGAAGTGTCTCCTCCTGTGCTATTATCCTAGTCTCCATTTGGTTATGGCGCATTTCTGCTCTTTCTAGGCGAGTAATGACTTCTTTTTCTATTCTTGTAAGCCTATCTCGGTTTTCCTCGGCTACTTGCAAAATTTTCACCTTGTCTTCTTTCAGACTTTGTTTGATATGGGATATTTCATCCTCTACGTCCTCTTTAATTTGAGCAAGGGTCTTGTCGCTTGCCTCTGTTTTCTGGCCTTCTCTTATTTCGAGTTCTTCTCTCAGACCTTTAATTTCATCTTGAATGTGTCCATTGACTTTAGACAATTCATTCCGGACCTTGGTGATCTCGCCTCTATTTTCCTCTTGTCTTTTATTGACTATGACAATATCGCTTTGCACTTGGTCCAGTTCTTTATGAACTTGACCCATCTGACTTTTCACGTTGCCTACCAGCTCCTTACTTTCATGAGCGATAGCCTTAATTTCGCCTATTTCCTGGCATTGACCTAATATATTCTGGTCCTGTTTCTTGAGGTCACCGTTAATTGCTCTAGCGTAGCTTTTCAATTTCTGGTCCCATTTGGAGTCGTTCTCCTCTAACCTCTGGTCTACTGTTTTCGTAAACTCTGCGAACTGTTTCGCTTGGCGTTCGAGATTCGCCTCATTTTGGATCTGAATATCCTTAATATCGTTAGACAACGCCTCTAATTTACTGTTGGTTTGCTCCTGAGCATGCCTACACGCTTGCAAATTACCCTCAAGTTTGGCTTCTATAGCCTCGAAACGTTTATCAGTATTTACCTGCATTTCCGATACAATGCTTACAACAGTATCTGTTACTTCGGTCTTAATAACCTCTTGCATTTGACCTAACTTATTGTTTAATTCATCTTTATATTCAACTTTATTTGCCTCTAAACGGTTGTTTAATTCAATCTGGTTATTATCCATTGCAACCTGATTTGCATTAATTGCCTCCTGATTGGCATCTAACCTGTTATTTAACTCTCTCTGGTTCTCATCTAACCGAGTGTTTATACTATCCTGGAACGCCTTGGTTTCCAGTTTACTCTGCTCGTGAGCAGCATCAAAATGCTGTTTCAGTCCTGAAATAACTTGCAAGATCTCCTGCGTACCTGACATTTTCCAATAACACACTTAAATATGCAGGCAGGCTTCCTGGAAAAATATGTGGATACGTTTCGAAGAGAAACATCAAACACTGCACACATATTGTGAAGTCGTACAAAACCTGATAATATTATGGTAGATTGTGGATTGGGTAAGTAACGCTAGTACCCTTAGGCCATTCTCTTCTCAATAGAGAGATTCTGCGTTACCTCAAAAGCCTACTGAATTCAAAAATCACTCAAACACAGTTTGAGGCAAAACAATTACTATGGTTTTCCCCATGAAATACCATAAAAAATCTATGGGTTTTCCCTAAATCCCATAAGCTCCACGTATTTTGGGCGCCATGATAAATGAGATCAGAGGGTGCTATTAGTAGGACATCGGCCATATTCTAATTTACTATAAAAACTGTTCAGGGAGTGGTTTTTACTGCCGAAAGCCCCACTTGGGCCACGCCATGATAAATAAATGGTATCTATCAAAATTTATATATACGTATCGGAACTTAGCTATGGATTAGGAGCGGTCACACCCTACTTCGTTAATTCTTACTTTAATAGAGTTGTGTGCACTAAATCTGACCGACTTTAGTTGTACCTTTAGCTCAAATCACAGTATAGGACATCAATTTCCATGTACCCATGTGAGTAATCTCGGTGGATAATATGCATCTGCCTCCAACTAGCATCAGCTCTCAGGCGTGTACGGTAACCCCAATTTAGCAGTGCATATTTTGGATTTGAGGCAAAAAGGTATCAACTCTACAATGATAAGGCACAACTCTATTCTAAAACTTTAATTCAGTAAAATAAATCATGGCTTCAAGCACAAAACAATACCCAAAAAAAACATAAAATAAAGCAAACAAAATTTTTACTTCCACAATCCACAAGTAAACAAATATAAAATCACAACAAAGTCATACCTAGCCATAAGGCTTTACCCTTCTGTGAACTTCACAAGGATATACTAGTGCGCTGATGCACCTACGACTTCGAAACAAACTGTACATTAACATAACAGTCATACAATGTGACTTCTTTACTATTACAACAAGGATTATTCCTTAAACCTCTTTATGTTAAACAATTATGTGTGCCGTGCGTGTTTTGATATTTTTCTTCTCACCAATGAAATGCTTTGCATGCATTTACCTATTTGGACGTTGCACCAAAATCAACGTGCAACTCCATAATTATGTAAGCTACCCCCTACACATCCTCCAATTATATGGTTTCACCGCATGCTGTCTGTGATTCCTAGATAAAACGTTACGTTATAGCTTATGTCGGATTGTACGATAGACTACCTCGCGCTCATGGCGATTGGCATCTAGTCACCAACTACATGACTTGGCTCCAGTGACAGTACAAATATATCATGTAAC
The DNA here is from genome assembly GCA_946902985.2 of Meconema thalassinum. Taxonomy (NCBI): domain Eukaryota; kingdom Metazoa; phylum Arthropoda; class Insecta; order Orthoptera; family Tettigoniidae; genus Meconema; species Meconema thalassinum. The sequence continues at coordinate 164,553,002 of OX336391.1, forward strand.
TATTCGTCAGATAGCTAAAATAATGAACCATCAGGATGAACTATAATTATCCATGTGTTCACAAACCACATGGCTCTAATACTCAACATAACAATCTTGCATTATATGTCATTTCAACAAGGTCTAGACTCTTCCCTCTATAACTTGCCTGAGCGGCTCGGGTGGTTAGCTCCGACCCTCGGCTAAGGAAGTCGCTACACAATAGAAAGTGGAATGGGTCGTTTCACCAATTATCTCGACCTTTCTAAAAGTTTGAAAGCCTCCCTCTCTAAGCAGTGACGATTTACAAGACAAATACTGTGGCCTGACCGACACACATGTTCCCAAAGGATCTTAATTGACTATTATGCCAACAGGTATTGAATGAGCTTTTGTAATTATTCCTACGTCGAGGATAACGATTAATTAATGGCCTCACATGGGTCCATTCAACATGAAGGTTCGGGGTTCGCAATGCATGAGCCTGGCGGTTTGACCGATGTCTCAAGTATAATATAGGCGCACAAAACCACTGTCGCCATGAGTTTTCGCTGCCAACGAGCGTAAATAACTCATCAATAAGTTCTCGGGAAATCATAGAGCTGCGAGGTGTCCTTGTTTCCTCGACTCTATCAAGATTCCAGTCCGGAACACATTTCAATCCTTTCTTCAGAGTTAGGGTCCAACACTAAAACTCTGGAATAAATAATATCTCCAACAATGTCCACGACATAGGAGAATTCATACGTAGAATAGACTATCTGGCCCCAATGCTCCATGCTACGACACTCCGACCTATAATATTAAGAGAAATCTAACATTTACTCTATAAGCTTCTCAATTAAGCTGCAAATTCAATTCACTAAAAGCTCTTTCATTACTGGTATCATTACTGAATATCTGCAATATTCTGATATAAAACTTCTTTCCATAATTACTGTAATGTAATCTCACTGTAACATCTTCCTGCTTAGATTGATAAGTCTTGCAATTAGCGTTAATAATTCTCGCTTACAACATTTATTTGTTTCCTGATGTGTTCATTCATACTCTTAATAACCATTATTATTATTATCATCATTTCTCACTGACATAAATGACCAAAATCATCCTTTATTATTATTCTCACATAAATTACCAAAATTTCCGACATAGCTAGACGTTTTAAACTCGAACAATCGCGTTCGTTGCATTTACATAACTGATTGCCATTCTTAATTCATAGTGGGAATAATTACTCCACTTAATGATGCAAATTAACATCTCAACTCTATAAAAATCAACTCAATACTGATTAAACATGGAGGATCAGCCTCCTAACTGATTTTTACTGGCATCTATAAGGAATTCACAATATCTTTACGGAATCACAGACATGCAGCGGTCCATACTTCTACATAATCATAACCATAATTTGTGGGGTACTTACATCTCTATAGGCATCTAAGGTGGCTCCGACCAATCATATTCTTCCATGTCGCCCGCCATAATGGGTTTAACGCGACATATTTCTTTTGTTTACACACATTTGATTACACATAATTTCTATCACCAACACGACACGTTGCATACCTTTCAGGAAGTTATCACTCCCCAAACATGTGAAACACTTCATCAAACACTACTTTAAATGATATTTTTACATATGCATTACACTGAACACTCGTCACTTTATACACTTCAATGCTGAAATTCCCTAGCAGAGATCGAAATTGCAGGTGTCGACGGCATCTTACGTTACCAACTCCTGATTGAAAGTCTGGTTATCTGCTCTCGGAACTCTCCAACAGTTTTTATGAATATCATTACTCCTACAGTAAGCGTCCTGCGTTACATCAATATGCTGGCTCCCAAACATGAGCGTTAACATCTGGTACTCTCATGGCAATACCAAACACTTAGTAGAGTTTCTTTCGCGCATTCTATCGTAGTTACACATATACGATTAGTTAATACTATACACATTGCGCTTAATAAAGTTGAACACTTTCACAAATAATTATGTACAATAGTTCTACCGTTAGTCTATACGGTGCTTCGTAACTGAACACGTCATAGTTCGTGCTGCTGATTATGCCTGTATCACGACTATTATTCATACAAGCATATTTACTGTTTCTTTTACACATACCAGTCTTTGTTCGGCGTCTTGATGAATAGATCCGTCATGCGTTTTGCCTTGACGAACTTGCTTCAACCTGGCTGTAGCTGACTGAAGTTTCACTCGAAGACTGCACGTAACTTATTTGAAGACTTCTGTATGCGGCTTACACGCTGTCTCGTACTGCTGCATATTTGCTGCATACTGATTGCAACTTATTGCCATTGTGCTACAATTGACAATTGAGTAAGACCGTAACTGGCTGTAACTGCGCTTGGCGGCATGTAGACTGAGCTTGGCTGCGTTACCACTTCGACTGACTTACAACTGAGTAGGACTGAGAGCTCCTCCTGGGGTCTACTCCCTTATATCGGATTTCCACAGAAAGTAGAGCAACATCTTCCCGCGTAATCTTGGCTCCTCTCACAGCATGATTCAGGTCTTCAAACCATGATCATTGTGTTCCTCTCTCTTCACAGGTCCCAAAACTATCTGTGTGCAAAGGAATCGCTCGTTCAATTAATTAATATTAATTCCTTTCTCCATGGCGTGGGACGCTACCTAACGGGAAACCCCCGGCAACATCTTCACATCCATCCGCGAACAATGGTCGTTTTACAGTCCTTACGCACATCATTAAATATGCACCAATTTCGCAGGTAAAAGACTCTAAAATTATCTTCTTGCCAAGATATTCACCTGTGTGCAACTCTCATCTCGATTCGTTACTCCAATCACGAGTAATCAATGATTTTTCTGGGCATTTCTCCGCCCCTACTCTAAATCTATTCTCCGTCGGGGAATAACTATGTCATTATTCAGGCCTCACCCCTGCTCCAGACGACATAATGGGGTCGCAGAGATGGACGTGGCTCCACTGGGACCAACCCACAATTCTGGGCCAATTAGTAAATGTCAGCTCTGCCCTCCTCTGTGCTTCAAGCCTCCAATAGCTTACACCAAATCGTCTTATAATGATATAATCTGCTCATTATTTCCTACATTATTTTAATAAATAATGCCATTTCATCAAAAATCACACCCGTGATTAAATATACATTTCTTTCGAGGGGTTTTTACCAAGAAACTCCCTGTACAGATCTCTGGTTCGCTTCCTGGTGGAACCTTTATACTGAGACCACAGTCTCTGAGAACCATGTTCGATTCCAGTCAGCATAACCCCATCGGGTTCAATACTAAGACAACCAGGAATGGCAAAGTTGGTTATGGAAGGAAGGGTCGAGGACGAGGGGTAGACCAAATTTAGAATATGTTAAAACAGATTGCCTCGGATGTAGGGTGAGGTAGCTATGTAGAGATGAAACGATTAATCAGGACAGGGAAGCTTGGAGCGTTGCATCAAACCAGTCAAAAGACTGAAGACTCAAACAACATCAGACAAATTCTACACACACACACTCAAGTTCACAGGGCTAAATGACCACGATGTCCAAGCCCCTCAACAAATTTAAATTGAATAACAGCTAAGAACTCTTGCACTCCTCATCACGATAGGGAGTTTGTGACACTGAGCAGGTTCGTAGATAAACCGTGTTCACAGTTGGTGATTAGCACACCAATACAGGAAGTTAAAAGGCACGCTCGTTTGAACTGGGTATCAGTGTTCGTGTAGCCCAGGGGTTCTCAAACGTGTTCCTTTTCTGAAGCATGAAAATATCTAGCCCCCCACCCCTTTCACCCCCTCCCTTCTTTCCTTTCTTACTTCTAACAAAGGAAGTATCAAGTAAGACTGGTCGAAACCTATCTTGAAACTTTGTGGACGCAATCGTTGTACTTATTATTTATGTATTTATTTAGTTTTTCTTCTTCTTTGTTCGATTTTGGACCACGGGAAACAATTGACATGCTGATTAGTCCTTTTTTCTGCTCCCAGAAACTCTTCATCCTTTCACTGTGGATTCTCTTCCTTTCTTCCGACCAGATGTTCTTGGCTCTTCTCCTTTGCTTTTCCTGGAACCCCTTGTATGCATCAATCGTACCTCGAAACACCTCTCTATTCCAGATCTCATTTGGACTGACCCCAACTTCCTCCATATCCTTTCTTATTTCATCTACCCATTTTGTAGTCGCTTTTATCTTGGTGATGTAATTCTTCGTTAGTCGACTATCGCTCATTCTCGTAAGGTGTCCATATAACTTCAATCTTCTCTTCCGTATGGTATCTATGATTTTTTCTGCTAGTCCGTAAAGATCTTTGTTTCGCTTCTTCCGCCATGTACCATCGTTTCTATTTTCGGGTACTAAGATCTTCCTCAAGATTTTTCTTTCTTTCTTCTCCAGTTCCTCTAATTCACCTTTCTTGTTCAGTGTCTAATATTCTGAACTATACAATCCCTCAGGCTTGACAAACGTGTTATAGTGTCTTATCTTCGCTCTGTAAGATATTGTTCTTTTGTTGTACCTATTCTGTACTAACTTATATGCTAATTCCATGTTTCTGATCCTCCCTTTGTTTGCTGCATTATCCAGTCCATTAGTCTGGATCCATTCACCAAGATATTTAAATTTATCCGACCTCTTGATCTTCCCATATTTTGTTTCTAAGTGCTTTTCGTTATCATGTTTGTATTCCATGTATTCTGTTTTTTCATACGAGATCCTGAGACCCGTTTTACCTGCAATTTCGTGTAATTTTTCAAGCATTATTTTAATTTCTTCTTTATATTCAGCTAGCAATACCATGTCATCCGCAAACGCTAAGCAATCAACCTTCACACCTTGCTTCTTCGTACCTAAACATATTCCTTCTATCCCTTCTTCTCTCATGGCATTCCTCCATGTTCTCATTATTTTTTCTACATAATCCTTCTATCCCTTCTTCTCTCATGGCATTCCTCCATGTTCTCATTATTTTTTCTAGGACAACGTTAAACAGAATCGGTGAAAGCCCATCTCCTTGACTGACTCCTGTCCGAATTTTAAAGGGCTCCGAGATTTCCCCCTGAAATTTCATTTTGGAATCAGTTTCTGTTAATGTTTGAATTATAATCGCCCTTGTTTTGCTTTCAATTCCAAATACATCCAAAACATTGAATAGGGTTTTCCGGTCTATGGAGTCGTAGGCTTTTTTGAAGTCAACAAACGCAACTACCGTATTTCTACTTCGTAAAGCTCCTACTCTCAAGATGCTTTTCAAACTAAAGATCTGCTCCACACAAGATTTGCCCTTTCTAAAGCCTCCTTGATATTCGCCTATTTGATGGTCTACCTGAACTTCAACTATGTGTAATAGTGCCTTAGATAGTACTTTGTACTTTTTATTTATTTATTTATATATTTATTTATTTATTTATTTATATATTTATTTATGTATTTATCGTATGGCTTTTAGTGCCGGGAGTGTCCGAGGGCATGTTCGGCTCGCCAGGGGCTGTAGCTACTTCAATATCATTTAAATTAGTTTTTATAGAATTTCGTAATTATCTCAATCAATAAATTTCCCCTCGGTCCCTTTTATTATGGTCTTTGTGTTTCCATTGCTTCTTTTTAGGTTATGCTTCGAGATAACCTCATTGCCAAGTGAAGTTTTTCCTACCACGTTCGTGTTCTTTTGCATGCTGCCGTTTGATTTGGCTTATGGACGTGTTAAGCATAAGGCTTCTTCATTGATTATGTACGGATGGTGAAGTATTGTGATCCCACTTATGTCATTTCAACCTATTGACCTCTGCTTGGAGCGAAAATGTGAATGAACTGTCCACTGGTTATCTTCGTATAATTTCGTTTATATTCGGTGGCTGAATACTATCAGTCACAAACTTTTTAATTTTGCTCTATACTTGAAAATATTTTTCTAGAACCTAATTATACGGTGCACCATATTAAGTCTAATAACCATTTATTTTTAAGTGCCGCGCTACTTCATAATTTTCTTCATGTTTTACTATTGGCTGATGAAGGGGATAAAAAATGTTGTTAATTAATCCCTGAAACATGTACCAGGAGCAACTCTAATAATAATTATTTTCGTTTATGTATTGATTAAGGCGGTTGAATAATTATTGTTAAAAACTACCCATAGGGTGAGCTACAAGTTCCGTTCAATTTTAAGTAGTTCCAACTTTCGCTACCAGATGTCACTGATACCTAGTGGTGAACGTTGGAACTTTGATAGAGCGTTCCAACGAAATCTAACCTAGAAATTTAGCTTCACACACGTTTAGTCTGTGGAAGGATCTTTTACATGCCATAAATCTATGACATGGCACCGCCGGCTTTACTTCCCCTCCGAAGGAAGGCATACTGAAGGATTTTAACGCTGTTAAAAGATCCGACGACTTCGGCCGGGTTTGAACCCGCTATCTTGGGCACAGGAGTTCAGCATGCTACCAACTACGCCACCGAAGCCCCTATCGTTGTACTATAAGAGGACAACGTGCGGAAAATCAGCCGCCAGATTCAACTGCAAGGCTCTGGAATCGCACCTGACATCCTGGTACGCAGGCATGACGGCTGAAGGAGCTGGACATCCCTGTGGCACTCGGAGTAGAAGCGAGGCCGGGCGTATATGCTGACTGGAGCGTGCGGCTCCTTCCCACCGCCCTTAAGTGATTGGGTGATCGGGGCTGTCCATTCCAACATGTACGGTACTCGCTACCTCCCATTCATTTATATGAGAGATTCCCCACATGATTCCGGAGCCTTGCAGTTCAATCTGGCAGGTGATTCACCACACGTTATCCTCTTATAGTACAACCATTGCGTCCACAACGTTTCAAGATAGGTTTCAATCTGTCTTACCTGACACTTCCCTTGTTAGCACATCTCATAGGCTACTTCGCACAATAAAACTGATCACAGGATCTACAGTATTTGCCTCTGTCTACTGCGACTACCAGTTGCAATAATAATAATAACACACATAATAATAATATCGTATGTCCTCGGGTGTCGGGTGCAAGCTTTATTGGTTATTTGACGCCCAAAGGGCAGCTTGCATGTCGAATTTTGTTGTTCCTTGGAACGCTATGAAAGTCAAGGAGGTTAGATATCTAAGCCCATTGACACTGTAGCGCTTTCTAGTAGAGATTGGAGGAACTTATTGTGTTGGCGGAAAATCTCGAGATTAATTTTGACATATTGAACACGGCCTACTGAATTCAAATGGGTTCTTTAACATGCCAACAACGTATGCCATGTGTGTCGTGATTTTTGTCACCTTTCAAAAATCACTTACCATGGCCAGGAGCGAACCTGCAAGCTTGGGGGTTAGCAGACCGACACGTTATCCACTCACCCACCGTGGCAAGCATAATAACACACAATTTACTATTCTTACAACTTCAACAACTTTTTGAAAAAAAAAAGAATCATGCATTTGTATTACTAGAATTTACCTCTTCACACTCTGTCTTTGAAATGACTGCAAAGGTTTGGCTGAATTCGAGTAAACAATGGAGGAAATAGAAGAATCTTTTATTGTAAGGAAGTGGTACTCACATTGTCAAGCGGCTTTATTGTCATTGTTGTTGTTGTTGTTGTTGTTGTTGTTTGAGTCTTCAGTCTTTCGACTGGTTTGATGCAACTCTCCATGCTTCCCTGTCCTGAGTTAATCGTTTCATCTCTACATAGCTACCACACCCTACATCTGAGGAAATCTGTTTAACATTGTTCTAACCTTGGTCTACCCCTACAGTTCTTACTCTCGACTGTTCCTTTCATAACTAACTTTGCTATTCCTGGGTTTCTTATAAAGTGTCCAAATAACCTACCTCTTCTCTCCCAATTGTCATTAGTGGTTGTTAAGTGTTTGGTAAGGAGATATCACTACGGGTTACCATGGTAAAATTTTAACAATTATCCTTTTCTTTCTTTCCTTCAAAACCACAAAAGTTACAGCAATGATATTTGTGCACATGAAAACTGGCATTATTTTATATGAAAAACAGCATTACATTCATGTAAAAAAAATGGGTATTTTTTCAAAATGGTGGTTGTTCATAATACAAGGCTGCAGCGTTTTAGTGATAACTCCTGTAATTTTCAAAATATTTAGGTTCTGTTAATTTTTTTTTTTTTGCAAAGATATTCCTCTAGAAATGGATGTACTTTCAGCAACATATCTTAACAAAAAATAGTTTTACTTTTGTATTAAAAAGAAAATGTCAAAATTTTGCAATATTTTTGCTACAATTGTTCTTTCTAAAGAAAATATCTTAGAAAGGGGCATGAACACATCATTTTGTTGATATAGTAAGCAGAAATTTCATTAGTGTATGTCAATTAGTTTTTGAGTTATCATTAAAACTGGTGTCAAAAACACAACTCTGAGAAAATGAACTATAAACATTTATGCATAAATCTTACATACCATTAACTAGGACAAACATTGGGTGCAGGGCTTTGCCTTTTAAATCATAACTCAAAACCTCTGGTGCGTAATGACATATTTCTTACACCAAATTGTTCCTAAAGGATAGGAGCACAAAATAAAAATATATTTTGAAATATTAATTTTCTCAAGCTGTACCTGACCGCTTAGTAAAACTGTTCATTGTCGAGCTTTTTCTCATTGTTACGTGCTAATAGAACGTATCAAATGCTATCGAGATCAAACACGAAAACTTGTAGTTTTGCTTTCATTGTTTATGAATCATTATTCCCAAGACCCCCTCCCGCATAACTCAAAAACAAAAAATCAAAAACGAAAGAAATAGACAAACACAAAACTAAAAATACAAAGCAGAAAACAAAAATAAAAAACAAAAGCCAAAGCCGAAAACAACATGAAACCAAAAGCAAAATTTAAAGCAAACAAGTAGTTCCGTGATGAACTAAATAGCCTACTTTTCTTAAAATTTCAGATTGATGCCAATCTATATAGACCTATCTAGAATAATGACGAAGTCAAGTAATAGAGTAACTTACTACAATTGGCAGCCCTGGTGACTCAGAATATATACTTAGTTCCATCTCTTAAGGTATAGAATGCACATACAAAATTTGCCTGAAGTCTAATGGATAGTATGGACGTTACATGCTGTTTGATATTGGATTTATCAGTGCGCGTAAAATCATGTTGGGAACAATGTCATGTATGTGATGCTCAGAATTAATCTGAAATATTCCGATCTATTATAGTGCCAATTTTGGATAAAATCCATTTGTTAGTAAAGAAGTTACATGTAATTAAAAAGTGAAACTATCAGAAAGCTTAGAATCATGTTGGCAGCACTGAGGTAAATTAGTTACTCCAAATTTTGGGAACAATGTCATGTATGTGATGCTCAGAATTAATCTGAAATATTCCGATCTATTATAGTGCCAATTTTGGATAAAATACATTTGTTAGTAAAGAAGTTACATGTAATTAAAAAGTGAAACTATCAGAAAGCTTAGAATCATGTTGGCAGCACTGAGGTAAATTAGTTACTCCAGATTAATCTAGAATGGCAGGTACTATACGTGTGCAAAGTATAGACATGATGACTTGCATACTTTCTGATATATTGATATTAGGATTAAACAAATAGAGAGAGCATTTATTAACAGTTGGCAGCCATGCTTGTTCTTACGAATACGCATAGTCATAACTGTTATGGTACACAAAGCACATACGAAATTTGGTTGAAATCCATTTGTTAGTATAGATGTTATATGCATTTAAAAACTGAACCTATCAGGAGACTTAGAATCGTGTTGGCAGCACTGATGTACATAAGTTACTCCAAACTAAAATAGAATGTCAGGTACTATACGTGTGCAAAGTTTAGAGCTGTTGGCTTGCATACTTTCTGATATAGTGATATTAGGGTTAAAATATAGAGAGAACATTTTTTTTAACAGTTGGCGGCCCTGGTGTTTCATTAGAATACTCAGTCATATCTGCTGCAGTACACATAGTACATACGAAATTTGGTTGAAATCCAATCGATAGTATAGAAGTTACATGCATTTAGAAATTGGTCCTATCGGCAGGCTTAGAATCATGTTGGCAATAGTGGCATGTATAATCTTCTGAAAATTAATCTGGAATGCTATTGTCTAAATGTGTGCCAATTTTGGAATAGTTCGCATGCTTAACTTCTGAGATATCTAACATAGAGTTCAAATTACAATTGCGATTTTTCAGCAGTTGGTAGCACTGACGTCAATTTAATATATGGCCGTGAAATATTCAGGTATAGATCATTGCTCTTACCAAATTTGTATTTGATGGATGCAGCCGTTTAGGAGTTGATAGGGGGTCACACACACACAGCCAGCCAGCCAGACAGACAGACAGACAGAAGGACAGACGGACAGACAGACACGCACACATTTTCCCGGATCGATCTCATAAGTCTATTAGGTAGATTTCATTAGAAAGCTAACTATTGCAATGGGTCCCATGTTTCGACTTCCGGAAAATTTCGACATATCTTCGCGTTTCACATCCCCCAGACCCCAAAACCACCGTCAGTTCAAAAGTTTATATATAATTTATGTATATATATATGTATATATATATGTATATCAGTTTCTTGTGGACACGATAACTGCCGTAATTTTGCACCAATTACTTCGAATTTTTTACCGAAGATGTATACCTATAAAATCTCGGTCGAGTTCGTTACTGGGCTAAATCGGTCGAAGGGGGTGAAAATGGGGGGCTTTTTTCGAAAAAGTGAAATTTCGCTATAACTCTCTTAATACGTGCAATATCGAATCCATTCAAAGTTCATAATATGTGTCGGATAAGTGCCAAAAATTTATGTCAAATAAGATTTTTGATAGCACCAACCATTGACCAAAGGGGTGGAAAAAAGTGGGTTTTTCGGGAAACATTAATCATATCTCTCTTAATAGGCACAATATCAAAACCGTACAAAATGGACAATATTCCCCTAATAATTACCTAAAACATTTGTCTGAAAGAATTTTTGATATGACCCACCATTACGCCAAGGGACGAGAAAAATGATTTCGGAATTATAAGAAAATGCCAAGAGCTATCAGTGGTTGCCATGGCAACACTACTAAATTGATGAGGCATGGACCATCAGACGTTGCCATGACAACGCACTTGCACGAGATCAGATTCAGTATTTCCATCTGATTAAGTGGTTGGTTGGTTGGTTCTTAAGTTTAGGGGCTGCGACAACGCGGTCATGTAGCCCCGTGTACTTTGGGTGTGTGTAGAATCTGTCTGATAACCGGTGTTAATTGTGATGACTGTATTAGTGTGTGTTATCTGTTTGTTAATTTAAGTACTGCAACTAACAATTTTTCAGATAGTTCCTACTTTTGCCGCCAAGCGCCACTGTCAACGACTACGAGGCCAAGTTCAGAACTGAGCTACTAGACGCCGCCGCAGTCGGCTCTTGGCAACGAACATAGAAACCTAAGAGCGTTGTATACATTCTTAACCTATCCAATTTAGCTTCACACAGGTGCAATTAGTGGAAGGATCTTTAACATGCCATAAATCTATGACATGGGACCGCCGGCTTTACTTCCCCTCCGAAGGAAGGCATACTGAGGGATATTTAACGCTCTTAAAAAATCCGACGGCTTCGGCCGGGTTTGAACCCGGTATCTTGGGCATAGAAGCTCAGCATGTTACCGACTACGCCACCAAAGCCGCCTGATAAAGTGGGAAGCGGCTTCGGTGACGTAACTGGTAGCATGCTGAATGTCTATGCCCAATGTCGCGGTTTCAAAGCCGGCCGAAGTCGTCGGATTTTCTAAGAGCACTAGAATCCCTCAGTATGCTTTCCTTTGGAGGGGAAGTTCCAACGTTCGTTGCGAGTTGATGGTTGGGGTGGCATGTAGTAGCCAAGTTCACAGCTAGGTGTCGTTGTCGGTTGTACCTGGTAGCAACATTAGGAACTACTGCTTGAAATTGACCGTCTGCAGTACTTACATGAATTAAGACTAATACAGCCATTACAATTCACACCGTGTATCAGACAGATTCTACACTCACCCAAAGTACACGGGGTTAGATGACCGCGTTGTCGCAGCCCCTAAACTGAGGAACCAACCAGAGGTAGATTTCGTTAGAAAGCTAACTATTGCAATGGGTACCATGTTTCGACTTCCGAAAAATTTCGACATATCTTCGCGTTTCACATCCCCAGGCCCCAAAACCACCGTCAGTTCAAAAGTTATATATAATTTATGTATGTATATGTATATCAGTTTATTGTGGACACGATAACTGCCGTAATTTTGTACCAATCACTTTGAATTTTTTACCGAATACGTATACCTATAAAATCTCGGTCGAGTTCGTTACTGGGCTAAATCGGTCGTTGGGGGGTGAAAATGGGGGGCTTTTTTTTCGAAAAAGTGAAATATTGCTATAACTCTCTTAATATGTGAAATATCGAATCCGTTCAACATTCATACCATGTGTCGGATAAAGCCCAAAAATGTATGTTTGAAGAGTTTTTTTATAGCACCAACCATTGACCAAAGGGGTGGGAAAAAGTGGGTTTTTCGGGAAACATTAATCATATCTCTCTTAATAGGCACAATATCAAAACCGTACAAAATGGACAATATTCCCATAATAATTACCTAAAACTTTTGTCTGAAAGAATTTTTGATATAACCCACCATTATGCCAAGGGATGAGAAAAATAATTTCGGAATTATAAGAAAATGCCAAGACCTATCAGTGGTTGCCATGGCAACACTACTAAATTGATGAGGGATGAGCCATCAGACGTTGCCAAGATAACGCACTTGCACGAGATCAGATTCAGATTTCCATCTAAGTGTGAAGCGGCTTCGGTGACGTAACTGGTAGCATGCTGAATGTTTATGCCCAAGGTCGCGAGTTCAAAGCCGGCCGAAGTCGTCGGATTTTCTAAGAGCGCCAAAAATCCCTCAGTATGCTTTCCTTTGGAGGGGAAGTTCCAACGTTCGTTGCGAGTTGCTGGTTGCGGTGGCATCTAGTAGCCAAGTTCACAGCTAGGTGTCGTTGACGGTAGTACCTGGTAGCAACATTAGTAACTACTGCTTGAAATTGACCGTCTGCAGTCCTTACCTGAATTACAGACTAATACAGCCATCCCAAAGTACACGGGGTTACATGACCGCGTTGTCGCAGCCCCTAAACTGAGGAACCAACCAAAATCTCTGCGGTAGATATAATTTTGCGTGAAGAAGTAACAGACCGTTACATAGTTGCACATCAGTGTCGAAACCTAGCATAAGGACAGTGTGACCACAAGTATAAAAATGGACCCCAAATGACAAGAAGGTTACCGTTCCCATAAGACAATAAAATGTTTAAAATAAGCATAAAATGACGAAAAACAAAGTTAATTAAGCTCCAATTATAAAATACCTTCTCGCATTAAATGAGGTCTGATCCTTCTACGAAAATCTGCATATTCTGCCTATTTTCGCCTATCCCCAAGTTTGTCCGGTGAAATCTACCTCCGCCTTCCGGCGTGCCGAGAGGACTTTTTTTCCTTACTTTTGTAAAATGAGAAAAGTAGGCTAAACCGACAAAACCTAACACGAAAGCTAAACAGAAGAGAGAGAAAAAGCCTCGATTACATTGCGTGTCAAAGCCGGGAACCAGAGGAGAAAGGAATCGATTGTATGTAGGTAGCTTATTTTAAGACCTTCTTCTTGTCGGATGACGTATGAGATGTGAATCTGCCATTTCGCCCTTTTGTCCCGCGAGCTTCTAGAGCAGGGGCAGATGAATCTCCATAGTCGTAAAAGTTTAATTCCCATCACTTGTAATTGATGGCTGCTGGCTCCTCTATGCTTTCCTCCCCCGAGCAATTCCCTAACCACTTTGGAAGATAGATGCCCTTGGGCAATCCACACACCTGCACCGTTATAATAGACGTCTCGTCCCATACTTCACACCTCATGAGTTCTGAATGTTAATGGCACACAAACAGTCCGTGACGAATTTTCATGTAGCATAATTTTGTGGGTCTTGACCAAAAGAATTGAGGGTATGGATGCAAGCAAATTGTCTTATAATAATGTTCTATCATTTTCTATCTATACTGTATTTAATCATTCATTCATTCATTCATTCATTCATTCATTCATTCATTCATTCAATTTTATTTCATTTTATTTTATTTTATTTTTTGATGTGTAACATATTTCCGCTCGGTTGCTGCATAGTTTTGTGGGAGTGATTTTGAAAATTGGGGACGGAAGTGGATCGGAACGAGCGAGCTGGCAGTGGTGGATCAAACGGAAGTATGCACTGCCCGCTCGATCGATCAAACGGAAGTGTACTAGCTGGCAGTGGTGGACAACGGAAGTATGCACTGCCCGCTCGATCGATCAAACGGAAGTGTACTAGCTGGCAGTGGTGGACAACGGAAGTATGCACTGCCCGCTCGATCGATCGAATGGATGTGTGCCCTAGCTGGCAGTGGTGGATCGAACGGAAGTATAAGACGCACTGCCAACTCGATCGATCGATCCAGCTGGCACTGGTAAGAGAAACAATCAGCGCGCGGTGTCGAAAATTGATACCATGACGCACTCTCGGCCATGTGGAATGTATATGACATACTGAACGGAAAACACCCATGCGAACTCTGGTGTCAAGTGATTTAAACAAATGACATGGTACATGTTCGAAGTCTTCGTATCAGTATTTAAATGGTAAAATGCCTTAATCTCAAACATTGTAAGTACCGTAGTCGGCATTGCATTGGCATAAGGCATTTTAAACTCAATTTCACGCAGGAACATTATCGAAACAAGCAAAACATAAATGAAACTTAATTCCGTAATGCAGTATTATTGGAACTTGGAAATAAGTCACCATCTTGTGCACAATATTTGCGTAGTCGAAATAGCCGTGAGGTTATTGCGTATGACTGTGAATCTAGAGATCTTGGGTTCGAATCCCGGACTGGGTAGATATTATTGCTACCAGATTATCATTTTAAACGATATTCATCATATCAATATGACTCATTTTAAGAGAATCCATATGAAATTACTTGTTGGTCTGTGAATCAAGAGGTCCTGTTTATAAGGAATCTAAGGTTATGAGCGGTGTCGCGTCTATTAATTTAGTTGATCCATATCGTATTCTTTATTTAGGCTAGTGCTGGTGGAAGCTACAAATCATCTAATAAAATGAGTTCCGTATTATAAACTACAATATCTGTAAAACACTCCCTTTTACAATAGATTAATATTTGTGCCAATAATAGTATAAAATACCGGTGTATCAACAATTTCACGTGAGGTTCCTTCTATGTCAGATGTTACACATCATATGCGACTACTGTACTGTAAGGCTCGTCAAGTTATTATTTCATTTCACTTTTACTTTTAATTTTAATTTTAATTTTTAATTTTTAATTTTTAATTTTTAATTTTTTAATTTTTTAATTTTTTAATTTTTTAATTTTTTAATTTTTTAATTTTTTAATTTTTTAGTTTTTTAGTTTTTTAGTTTTTTAGTTTTTCAGTTTTTCAGTTTTTTAGTTTTTTAGTTTAATTTTAATTTTAATTTTTTTATTTTTATTTTTTTAATTTTTTTTTATTTTTTTATTTTTTTATTTTTTATTTTTTTATTTTTTATTTTTTATTTTTAATTTTAATTTTAATTTTATTTTTTAATTTTATGTCATTTTATCTTATTATTCGGTCGTTTGGGCCACCTATGGACCACGGTGCTTGTGCTTTAGCTGTTATCTGCCACTTCTGGTGTTTATGGTGGATTGTTTGGCTGCTACTCTTTTGCTGAAATGTTGAGCCTTTCTATTGGACAAGTAATCTTTCATTTCCTTGCTGAACTCTATCTTACGTTCTTATCTTAATTTATTTTATTGATGGTACACAACAGGGCTTAGTGTGAGCCACAATAACAGTGCACCCACACAGTAAAACACAGTTGCGGGTATTTCTAAATAATAATAATAATGTTATTGGTTTAACGTCCCTTTTAACTACACTGGCTTTTAGAGACGCCGGGGTGACGGAATTTTGCCCCGAAGGGAATCTTTAACGTGCCAGTAAATCTACTGACACGGCTCCCTCGCATTTGCGCACCCTCAAATGCCAGCTGACTGCGCCAGGTTTCGAACCTGCAACCTTGGGCTCAGCAAGCGAGAACGTTACCCCTGAGCCACGCAGCCAGACTACGCGGGTATTTCTATATTATTATGTAGTAATATCTAAGTGTAATTCTTATCACTAGGAAGTTCATACAGGTGTCTAAATGCATCGTAGTAAAAAGCTAAAGCTAAATTTGATCCAATATCAAAAAATAAACATATGTTTCGAAATTAATTATTACATAGAAAACTAAAAATACCTAAGTACAAGTTTAATAACATGGGAACAGGTGATAGATACATTTATTTCAAATTTGAATTCAGTGACTGGATTATAATTTCCAAAAACGGTCTAATTGAGGGACAGAAATATAATTCCCGGTTTACACGAACGGCGTCGTTGTAAATACCGCAAAGCCTCCAAACAGGTGAATTATTTTGTGGTGTAGTTTTTGTTATATAATTTATGAATGTTATGGTTGATCTTGTAGTTGAGCGAGGGATATTGAAATTTAGGAGCGATAGGAAGAATATACAGGATGTCCAATATTTTAAGAGGTGATGAAACAACTGTCTAATAAACATGGCTCCTACATCACATACTACGGTATCTGAGAGAAAACAGATTGTAATGTACCATACAAACATCGCAATTACATAACTTAAACACAAAATTCAATCTATTAGAAGTAAGACAACCCAGCGACGCTCACTAACACAACTGGAACCACACAACTGACCCTGACGCGGTGTCGCGTCTATTAATTTAGTTGATCCATATCGTATTCTTTATTTAGGCTAGTGCTGGTGGAAGCTACAAATCATCTAATACACACTAGCACACTAGCACATACATCACAGTGACACAAGTTATCAGATAAATTCTACACACCCAAGTGCACAGGGCTGCATGACCGCGGTGTCGCAAAGCCCCTAAAATAATAACAACAGAATGCTAGGATTAAGATTCGATTTAGGGGTATATGACCTCGTAGTTCCGCCCCTTAAAACAACAATAACTAGCAATCTATCTTTATATATATAAAGCTCAATGTTTGTCTGTCTGTCTGTCTGTCTGTCTGTATGTATACAAATCCACACTGTTTCACCGATCTGAACCAAAATTTGTATACTTACCCTTCGGAACCCTGCGGGTAACCCTGTCCACTTGAAATTTCCGACAGACCACCCCATTCCCTGCATTTAGGCCATTTGGCCCAAATCTACACCGTTGCACCGATCTCAACCAAAATTTGTATACTAACCCTATGTAACCCTGTGAATAACACTGTCCACTTAAAATTTCGGACAGACCACCCTATTTCCTGCATTTAGGCCCTTTGGCAAACATCTACACCGTTTGACCGATCCGAACCAAAATTTGTATACTTACCCTTTGCAACCCTGCGGGTAACCCTGTCCACTTGAAATTTCGGACAGACCACCCCATTCTCTGCATTTAGGCCCTTTGACCCAAATCTACACCGTTTCACCGATCAGAACCTAAATTTGTATACTTACCCTTTGGTACCCTGCGAGTAACACTGTTTGCTTGAAATTGCGGACAGACCACTCCATTCCCTGCATTTAAGCCCCTTGGCTAAAATCTACACCGTTTCACCGATCTGAACCAAAATGTGTATACTTACCCTTTGTAACTCTGTGAATATCACTGTCCACCTAGAATTTCGGACAGACCACCCCATTTCCTGCATTTAGGCCCTTTGGCAAAAATCTATATCGTTTCACCGATCCGGACCAAAATTTGTATACTTACCCTTTCGAACCCTGCGGGTAACCCTGTCCACTTGAAATTGCGGACAGATCACCCCATTCCCTGCATTTAGGCCCTTTGGCACAAATCTACACCGTTTCACCGTTCAGAACCAAAATTTGTATACTTACCCTTTGGTACCCTGCGAGTAACATTGTCTGCTTGAAATTGCGGACAGACCACTCCATTCCCGGAAAGAGGACAGGGTCCGTCCCAAAGGCAATGGAAAAAAGGGGTAAAACCGGACCCGCTCAGGAAACCCTCAGGGTTGCCATCTCCCGAACTCGCCAGCCATGAGCCCTTGAGGATGTAGCACTATCCAGGGTGCACCAGAAGTGGTGGGGCTACACACACCCTGCCTCCTTGAGGGTCTTGAGCAGAAGACATGAGATATTAAGAAAAGAAAAAGAAGGCTGACACCTCGAAGAATGAGACTATCAGGAATGATTAAACAAGGGCCAATTAAGGCGGGAAAGTGAAAGAGTCGCTAGGCCTCGGATACCCTGATACCATCGGGTCGGAAGAGAACAAGAGTTTGACCAAGGGAGGCTGACAGGAAAGAGAACTGAAAGGAGCCCGGCACCAGTAAGTAGAAGCAATGCCGGACTCAGTTGGGGTCCCGTGGTCGCAAACCCACGTCCCACAATTTGAGAGACCCTGGTGGGTAGAGGGGGGGAGGAGGGGGCCAGGTGTGAGAATAGCTTGCTGATTCATCGCGAGTTGACATGAGAGAAATGTCCAGACCCCACCGTGTTACCTGGTATTGCTGACTATGCTGATGTTCATACAGGGTCTTTGCTCAAACCACTGTAGTGTTACGAAAGAATGAGTGATTCACCGGTCAATGTGAATAGGACCGGGAACCCCCCCGAACGTCTGTCATCATATATCGTCATCATCTGCGATTCGTGCAGCTTGGACCCGGGCAGTACTCGATAAGCTATTTCACTACACGCATCGAGTATAGGCCTAAGCCAGAAAATAACGTTCAGACTTTGGAAGACATCGAAGGTAGAAATCTAAATTGCCTATATCAGATTTAAAATTACACCATGTTCGTTTAGTAGTCATTTTTCATTACCTTATTATTATCATAAGGGCAAATGACCTAGATGTTACGCCCATTATACCACTAATCACCACACACAATAAGTCTTCATCGCCTGTGAATTTTGAAATTTTTCTTTCTATCACGGTAGTTTGTAAGTTTGTCGTGTCAATTCAACAGTAGTTTTCATTATCATCCTCATCAAAAGGGCAAATGGCCTAAATGTTACGTCCATTATACTACTAAGTAACACCACAGTCTTCATGGCCTGTGATTTTAACATGTGTATTTCCATTAGTTTGTAAGTTTGATATACCCGTTCAGTAGTAGTCGTCTTCATTATCATCCTCATCAAAAGGGCAAATGACCTAGATGTTACGTCCATTATACTACTAAACAACACCAGAGTCTACCTAGCCTGTGATTTTAAAAATATGTATTTGCATTAATTTGTAAGGTTGATATACCCGTTCAGTAGTAGTCGTCTTCATTATCATCCTCATCAAAAGGGCAAATGACCTAGATGTTACGTCCATTATACACTACTACTAAGCAACACCACAGTCTTCATTGCCTGTGATTTATAAAATGTGTATTTCCATTAGTTTGTAAGTTTAATATACCCGTTCAGTAGTAGTAGTCTTCATTGTCATCCTCATCAAAAGGGAAAATGACCTAGATGTTACGCCCATTTTACTACTAGGCAACACCACAGTCTTACTCGCCGGTAATTTAAAAACATGTATTTCTATTAGAGTGTAAGTTTATTATACCCGTTCAATAGCAGTCGTCGTCAGTATCATCTTCATCAATGACGTTGAGTGTTAAGGAGACTGAAATATTATCATCATTCCACCGGGCGAAGCCGGGTACTACTGCTAGTAGCTAATAAGATTCAAATTGCTGCGCTTTTGAATTTACCAAAAACTTGAGATGATTCGTCTCAGATGTCATCGTGACATTTAAGCGTAGCTCTTCGTCAGCGGCAATATGCACGAATTGTAGTCCGTTATCATGTTTGACTTTGGTTCGAAAGACCCGGGTTCGATTTCTTCAAAGCTCTCAATCCCCAGGTCCTTCATGTTCATAATTATTTGCCTTTATTATCACTCATATGTTCACCATATCGTTAGGAAAAGTTCACCATTTCATCGGCATTTGTTGCAAGATGGAGTGGAGTTCTCTATACTGTTAGGTTGGGGAACGAACGAACTATGGAGCAGGTCTTTAAAATAACTACTTTCTGCATACTGGTTTGCAGATTATGGCGAAGCCCCAATTTATCGAGGTTGGCCTTCAGCGACTTCGGTATGATCCCTGTGGAAGAGATTATGATAGGCAATAAAGTGACAAATTCCTGTCGCCACATCTGTCGGATCTCTTCAGCCAAAGGCATGTATTTCGTCACTTTCTCAGCATAACTGTGTTGGATATTATGCGAGTTAGTGACTGCGATGTCTATTAGAAGAGTTTTCTCTTGCACTTTACCAATAAGAATAATGTCTGGCCTGTTTGCTGATATACTGTAGGTCTATTTGTGATCACTGACCTGTCCCAGAGTAGATTGTGTGTATCGATCTACAGAACAGCATCAGGAATGTATTCATAGTAAGGCAGAACATTATTACTTAAGGAGTGCTTCTTTGCCAAGTTCAGGTGGATTATATTGGCTACTTGGTCATGCCTCTTAAAATAGTACGTAGATGAAATTGTTGTACAGCCCCCTGTGATATGCTGGATGGTGTCCGATTCGCGATGGCATCTCCTACATTTGTCATCTGGCATGTCTGCCTTAATGATGTATTTTAGGTAGTTCTTTGTTGCCACTACTTGATCCTGTATCGCGATCATGGACCCCTCAGTCTCAGGAAATAGATCCGCACGGGTCAGCGAGCTGTTCGACGCATATATGTCGACATAATCTTGACTGAGATCATACGAATGACGGCCGTGCAGGGTTTTCCGAGTCCACTGTTGAAGCTTGTTGGTTATGTGCTCTTCTTACGTAGCTAGCTGCACATCCCTGGCATGGAGAAGGTCTAATGACGTGTACTTGTCATCCACCTTAATAACAGCCTGATGCAGGGGAGAGTTCGTCTTGCTCAAAAAGTAGACCTGAAGATCCTTCACTTGCTTGGCATGTAGGTGTATAATATCAGTCAGCGCGCGTCCACCTCTCTGGCGTGGCAAAGTCAGTCGTTCAACTGATGACTCCGGGCGCAGACATCTGTGTTTCGTTAAGGTGGTGCGCGTCTTGATAAGAATATTTTTTAGGTCTGTCTGTGTTCATTTTACTATACCAAACGTGTAAGCCAGAAGCCTACTGGAATGGCATAGATGGCCTTGAAGATGTTCCTTCCATCCAACTTGGATTTCAAAATCATCTTGAGACGTTGATTGTATGTCGCTACTGTTGCATCCTTAATGATTTTGTGATCAATTCTCTTTGACTGTGGGAAACCAAGATATGTGTAACTCTCAGTTCCTTCCATGGGCTGAATGAGACATCGGTTTTCGATTACAAATCCTCGGGCTTCTAACTTTCCCTGTCGGAGAGTAAAATTACGACATTTATCCAACCCAAATGACATACCGATGTCTGTAGAAAAGGAAGCTGTGATAACAATCAGATTATCTACATGCTTTCCAGAGGGTGCATATAGTTTTATGTCATCCATGTACATCAAATGGGAGAGATGATGGATTACTGTGCCAGAGTGTTTAATCAGAAAGCCACTTCGTGTCGCATTCAATAACGATGATAACGGGTTCGAAGCAAGGCAGAACCACAAAGGACTCAGACTGACACCTTGAAAAATGTCTCTCTTGATTGGAATGAATCTTGACTCACTCGAAATACCACCATGTTGTGTATACAATTTGTATTATTATTATTATTATTATTATTAGTATTATTATTATTAATGATTCTATTATTCACGTTGTTTATATGATATGTTAAGTACTCGTGTTTCTGTAGACGCCGAACCGCGTTGAGAAGTTTTACCCTGCTTTGGACTACACGAGAAAATTATTCTAATGAGTTTTAAGTACTGAGTCTTCATATTTGCTTGGCAAGGACATTCTCGCTCACGCGCTCCGCCAGTGACAGCTCAGTTACCGGCTGCCGCGCGCGCGTATGGACGGCAGAATACGGTGCTGAAAATCAGTATCATGCATTTTTACTCACCATGCCTACAGTAGATGCTGAAAATGTTCCCCATCCGCTGCCAAACATTACCAGTTACTCTGGTTAATTTAGCTTCAGTAAGGAAATAACGACATTTACGTCTATTTGTATTGTTTACTGAACCTGTAGCCTACATTTGAATCTCTAAGCCAGTTGTCTTATTGTCCGATTTGTAGGAATGGGTCCCCCCTGGAAATCTCACTCGAAACTTTTGTCTTGTTCTAGCGCACGATTTCCTGCACTTCATGTAGGCATTACAGAACTACACACAATCACAATAAAACACTATATAATAAGATATACAGTACCGGTACACAGAAGCTTTATAAAACACTGAAAGACTGAAACACCCAATTAGCTCAGAGCTGGGACTCTACAAAAGAGCGAGTGAATACGGCTGGTGACCACGCGCCAACCTGGCCCGGGACTGGCGGCCAAGGTCGAGCGAAGGTTTGCACAATAGCCTACGTGCCGCTCATAACGTGCGCTAAAACAAGACAAACGCTTCGAATGACATTTCCAGGGAGACGCATTCCTATAAATCGGACAATAAATCAACTGGCTAAGAGATTAAAATGTACAGGTTTAGTAAACAATAAAAATAGACGTAAATGTCGTTATTTCCTTACTGAAGCTAAATTAACCAGAGTAACCGGAAACTTCATAAGGAGTTGCTGGTAATGTTTGGCAGCGGATGGGGAACATTTTCAGCGTCTACTGTAAGCATGGTGAGTAAAAATGCATGATACTGATTTTCAGCACCGTATTTTGCCGTCTATATACGCCCGCGGCAGCCGGGAACTGAGCTGTTACTGGCGGAGCACGTGAGCGAGAATGTCCTTGCCAAGCAAAAATAAAGACCCTGTATTTGTGAAGTTACAACAGCTACATATGCAGAATTTGTATTTGCTGAATACTGGCATAGTCTTTTATTTTACTAGTGTACATGTTAGTGACTGCGGTATGTTTTCTCATGAATCCATGCTCTTTAGTTGATGTGCACCGTGTTAGGTAGAACACAGTCAAGAATAAGCGAGGTGGGATGATAGCAAGCGTTTCGTATTCGGGTCGCATTCACAGCGCACTTATGCAGCGAGACTCGAACTCCATACATCTTAGTAAACGGTGCTCTACGCTCGATGGAAAAACTGCTGGGAGAAATGGTTCATGAATAAAGAAAGAACAGAGAAAGAATTCGTGCCGCTGCCCTCTTCCTGTCTTTTAATGTTATTTCTGCAACCCACCTCATACAAGCCTGAACTACCTGTTCCAAGCCACCTCATACAAGCCGCAAGCCGGGACTACCTGTTCCAAGCCACCTCATACAAGCCGCAAGCCGGGACTACCTGTTCCAAGCCACCTCATACAAGCTGCAAGCCGCATTACCTGTTCCAAGCCACCACATACAAGCTGCAAGCCGGGACTACCTGTTCCAAGCCACCTCATACAAGCAGCAAGCCGGGACTACCTGTTCCAAGCCACCTCATACAAGCTGCAAGCCAGGACTACCTGTTCCAAGCCACCTCATACAAGCCGCAAGCCGGGACTACCTGTTCCAAGCCACCTCATACAAGCCGCAAGCCGGGACTACCTGTTCCAAGCCACCTCATACAAGCCGCAAGCCGGGACTACCTGTTCCAAGCCACCTCATACAAGCAGCAAGCCGGGACTGCCTGTTCCAAGCCACCTCATACAAGCTGAAAGCCGGGACTACCTGTTCCTAGCCACCTCATACAAGCTGCAAGCCGGGACTACCTGTTCCAAGCCACCTCATACAAGCTGCAAGCCGGTATTACCTGTTCCAAGCCACCTCATACAAGCTGCAAGCCGGTATTACCTGTTCCAAGCCGCCTCATACAAGCTGCAAGCCGGGGCTACCTGTTCCTAGCCACCTCATACAAGCAGCAAGCCGGGACTGCCTGTTCCAAGCCACCTCATACAAGCTGAAAGCCGGGACTACCTGTTCCTAGCCCCCTCATACAAGCTGCAAGCCGGGACTACCTGTTCCAAGCCACCTCATACAAGCTGCAAGCCGGTATTACCTGTTCCAAGCCGCCTCATACAAGCTGCAAGCCGGGACTACCTGTTCCTAGCCACCTCATACAAGCTGCAAGCCGGGACTACCTGTTCCTAGCCACCTCATACAAGCAGCAAGCCGGGACTACCTGTTCCTAGCCACCTCATACAAGCTGCAAGCCGGTATTACCTGTTCCTAGCCACCTCATACAAGCTGCAAGCCGGGACTACCTGTTCCTAGCCACCTCATACAAGCAGCAAGCCGGGACTACCTGTTCCTAGCCACCTCATACAAGCTGAAAGCCGGGACTACCTGTTCCTAGCCACCTCATACAAGCTGCAAGCCGGGACTACCTGTTCCAAGCCACCTCATACAAGCTGAAAGCCGGGGCTACCTGTTCCAAGCCACCTCATACAAGCTGCAAGCCGGTATTACCTGTTCCAAGCCGCCTCATACAAGCTGCAAGCCGGGACTACCTGTTCCTAGCCACCTCATACAAGCTGCAAGCCGGGACTACCTGTTCCTAGCCACCTCATACAAGCAGCAAGCCGGGACTACCTGTTCCTAGCCACCTCATACAAGCAGCAAGCCGGGACTACCTGTTCCAAGCCACCTCATACAAGCAGCAAGCCGGGACTACCTGTTCCAAGCCACCTCATACAAGCAGCAAGCCGGGAATACCTGTTCCTAGCCACCTCATACAAGCTGCAAGCCGGGACTACCTGTTCCAAGCCACCTCATACAAGCTGCAAGCCGGTATTACCTGTTCCAAGCCGCCTCATACAAGCTGCAAGCCGGGACTACCTGTTCCAAGCCACCTCATACAAGCAGCAAGCCGGGACTACCTGTTCCAAGCCACCTCATACAAGCAGCAAGCCGGGACTACCTGTTCCTAGCCACCTCATACAAGCTGCAAGCCAGGACTACCTGTTCCAAGCCACCTCATACAAGCTGCAAGCCGGTATTACCTGTTCTAAGCCACCTCATACAAGCTGCAAGCCGGGACTACCTGTTCCGAGCCACCTCATACAAGCTGAAAGCCGGGACTACTTGTTCCAAGCCACCTCATACAAGCTGCAAGCCGGGACTACTTGTTCCAAGCCACCTCATACAAGCTGCAAGCCTGTATTACCTGTTCCAAGCCGCCTCATACAAGCTGCAAGCCGGGGTTGTGTCCTGATTGCGGTCATTCCGGATTGCGTTCCCCTCATTAGCAGTCCAGATTGCGGTCACTTTATTTTAGGGAAGAACTATAAACATTCCAGCGTCCAGATTGCGGTCACTTTTCTTGGGAGACCGGTCCTTGGTTCTTGGTTCTTCCCGACTGACTCATACCTTCCGTAAGTTTTGTGGATAACAAGGGGAAACTGATATTTCACTACCTAACCAAAGAATACAGTTCAGTGTTCAGCTGAGCACACCCCATGAAACTTCGCTAAAAAAAAAATCAATTCCCCTCCCAATCTGACGGCACTTCGTAAAGCAATGATTATTTTCAGTTTTCAGGATCGGAATGAACGACCTTCACTTTCAACAAAATTGTTGTAACGGGAAATTTTCTACTTACAGGGTATAATTTATAATTTCTGCCCCTCCTCTCCCATTTGAGGCGCAATATATCTATTTTTATAATAGGTACTGTATATCGTGAAAAACATTCTTGTCATTACCGCGAAAAATTCGTCTCGTTAAAGTAATGTGTTCTGCGTTTGATTCTAAATCCCCTTTGTAATCAATTTTTGTCCCCGCCCCCTCCTACACACAAAATCAAACATTTGAAGTTTTAGGTTTAATAACATCCCAGATTTGAAATCTGTGACTTTTGATAAGTCAAAATCAATAAGTTCACTGTCAAAACTACTCAAATAATAAGATGGTATTTTTGAGGGAAGCTTTCCCCCTACCTTGCCCTCAATGATATGGTCAAGGTAGGGTACTCCTGCAAGTGCGTAGGGCCCGGACCGGTCTCCCAAGAAAAGTGATCGCAATCTGGACAATGGAATGTTTATAGCTCTTCCCTAAAATGAAACGGACGGCAATCTGGACTGCTAATGAGGTGAACATTATATGGAATGACCGCAATCAGGAAGACACCGCAAGCCGGGACTACCTTATGAAGTTATTAATCTTGAACTAAACAAATCTTCGGATTGATGACCAATGATTGGATTGTGATTGTAATCATTTATTTTTACTTGTGTAGAAACTATCTTTTCTCATCCCTTTTCAAAAATACACCACTTGTCTGTTGCCATTCTGTTGCTATCAGAGTGGGAGTGTCATTGTGGAAGTGACTAATATTGTGTTTACTTGTATTCCTGGCGGCTTCGGTGGCGTAGTTGGTAGTATGCTGAGCTTCTGTGCCAATGGTCACGGGTTCAACCCCAGACAAATTCGTCGGATTATTTAAGAGCGCTAAAAATCCCTCAGTATGTCTTCCTTCGGAGGGGAAGTAAAGCCGGCATGTAAAAGAACCTTCCACTAATTACACTTGTGTGAAGCTAAATTATAGGTTAGATTTCACTAACGCTCTTAGGTTCCAACATTCGTCGCGAGGAGCCGACTGAGGTGGCATCTAGTAACCAAGTTCTGAACTAGTTGTCGTTGACGGTGGCGTTTGGCAGCAAAAGTAGGAACTACTTGTAAATTGAATGTCTGCAGTCCTTACTTGAATTAACAGATAACACACACTAATACAGCCATCACAATTAAACCGGTTATCAGACCGATTCTACACGTACACAAAGTACACGGGGCTACATGACCGCGTTGTCGCAGCCCCTTAACTGAGGAACCAACCAACCAACCAACCTTGTATTGCTGGTTTACGTTAAACTTTAGTTATAAACTGTAGTTGGGGAATGCCAAGATCCAGGTGATTACGCGAAGAAAACTGGACTTGAACAAAATTATTGTTTGAGGATTTGCACATTGATAAGAGCAAACACAATGTATCAAATGATAATGAAATCAAACACGGACAAATATAGATAGGAGGTGTTGAAACTTCGGCTCCCCTCTAATGTAATTTTGACTCTGCTCATACCCTTTCAGAAGCAAGCCAGATACAGAGGATATGCCTTAAAATATGCAAGATTTTAAAAACGAGAATAGCGGAGGAGGAATGTTTTAGTGCGTCGATTTCTAATTCCCACAAATCTAGCCGTGACGAGATGAGGGAGTAAAACGTCCCGACGGTGCATAATCTACATAAATTGTGGAATAACTGAGTCTGTGATAAACCGTGATGAATAGCGCTCAGTTCACGACATTTAAGGGGAGGAGACTATTCATCTCGCAGGGAGACTACTGAAAGTAATACATTACAATTGTGAATTGAAGCAGATTTGTAATATTTTAGCAACAGTATCTCACTGAAATTGCTCATTCTAAGGCAAACAGGAGCCAAAAATATAAGGTGCGTTCAAAAAGTAACGAGCCGAAGGCTGCAATGCGCAAACCGGCGACGACATCGGCTAATCGTGGCGTGTGTAACGAGGTGTGGTTCCGACCAGAGCATGAAAGGTCACAGCCCGTCGCTAGAGGGCACGCGGAAACGCGTGCACGTCACGTTACGATACAAAGCGAGCGCGCAGCATGCATCAATCGTCCAACCAAGACAGTAGGCCATTCGACATGCTTCTTGGTATGGTTGAAGACTGTGGGGCACCCATTGGGCACACACTTTCCGCAAGTGCAGTCGTTCCTTCACGATGGTGTGCACACTTCCGACGCTCAATCCGACCACGGCGGCTATGGCGTTCACTGTCACTCGGCGGTCCTGGGTAATGAGTGCATCAACCAGCTGGACGTTGTCATCGGTAATGCAAGGGGGTGCCCCAGACCAGGCATCATCGGCTAACGACACCCGTCCTTCCCTGAAGCGCTTGTGCCACGCCTTGACCCTTGCAAGGGACATGCAGTGTTCGCCGTACACTTGTGACATTCGGCGATGAATGTCCGTTCCCCCTACTCCTTTCGCTGTCAGAAACCGAACAACACCTCTTTGCTCTTCGTTTGACGCCGCCATGTCACTGTTTGCAATGCAACTGGCAGCGTTGGACGATTGATGCATGCCGCTGCTCGCTTTGTATCGTCACGTGACGTGCACGCGTGCCCTCTAGCGACGGGCTGTGACCTTCCACGCTCTGGTCGGAACCACACCTCGTTACACACGCCACGATTAGCCGATGTCGGCACCGGTTTGCGCATTCCAGCCCCCGGATCGTTACTTTTTGAACGCACCTTACAATATCAAAATTTGGTAATTCTAACACAAATGGAACACAATGAGATTTCAATAATCATGCTCGTTCACAAGTCAATAAATATAATTATCGGTGGAAGGCCTCAATAAACTAATCATCTCTACAGAAGGCGTGACAGACAGGAAAAATATACAGAAAAAAATATATCAGAAAACAGAAATTTGAGCAAAGGCCCAAAGGGAAAGAAAATAAAACAGGAATAAAGTGGACAGAAGAGAGAAAGAGGAAGCATACTGAATATAATTATGAGAGGTTTTTGGGAAGAAAGAAGAAAGGGACAGACAAAAGAACATGAAAATTGATTGTGTTCTAACGCTCTCCTTAAGGGGGAATTAACGAAAATAATAATAATAAATATCGGTATAAATGACATTAAAATGTTTTTCAGTCGGTCAAAACGATTATACCCAAGTTGTAATAAGTGTCGTTCCCTAAACCTGGAAGAAATTACAGGAGCTTAATTATTATACTTCGATAACCAGATTCGATCATCAAGTGATCTTCATCGGACCTTTACACTCAGGCTACTAATCAGGTTGGTTGGTTCGTAAGTTTAGGGGCTGTGACAACGTGGTCATGTAGCCCCGTGTACTTTGGGTGTGTGTAGAATCTGTCTGATAACCGGTGTTAATTGTGATGACTGTATTAGTGTGTGTTATCTGTTTTTTAATTTAAGTACTGCAACTTAGAATTTTTCAAATACTTCCTACTTTTGCCGCCAAGCGCCACCGTCAACGACTACTAGGCCAAGTTTAGAACTTAGCTACTAGACGCCACCCAGTCGGCTCTTGGCAACGAACGTAAAAACCTAAGAGCGTTGTTTACATTCCTAACCTATCCAATTTAGCTTCACACAGGTGCAATTAGTGGAAGGTTCTTTAACATGCCATAAATCTATGACATGGGACCGCCGGCTTTACTTCCTCTCCGAAGGAAGGCATACTGAGGGATTTTTAACGCTCTTAAAAAATCCGACGGCTTCGGCCGGGTTTGAACCCGCTATCTTGGGCATAGAAGCTCAGCATGCTACCGACTACGCCACCGAAGCCGCTTGCTATTAACCAGTGGCTACGAATATGTAGGTTAATACGCTGTGTTAGTAAATTCCGTTCACGTCGTTGCGTAGTGGTTAGCATTCTTGGCTGTCACCGCGGAGGTCAGGGTTCGATTACCGGCTCTGCCAAGAAATGTAATTCTGTACTGAGGGCTATAATAATATCGTATGGCCTCGATGCCGGGTGCAAGCTTTGTTATTTGTCGACCAGTTGCATGTCGAATTTAGTCGTTCCTTGGAACGCTATGAAAGTCAAGGAGGTTAGATATCTAAGCTACTTGACGCTTTCTAGTAGGGAAATGAGGAACTTTTGTGTTGGCGGAAAATCCCGAGAATAATTTTGCCTTTATGAACACAGCCTACTGAATTCAAATGGGTCCTTTAATATGCCAACGACGTATGGCATGCGTGCCGTGATTTTTGTCGCCTTTCAAAAAGCACTTACCACGGCCAGGAGCGAACCTGCAAGCTTGGGGTTGGAAGTCCTACACGATAACCACTCACCCACCGTGGCAAGCGTCTGAGGGCTGGAACGGTGCCTCTTGCGGCAAAACTGAGAGGAGGTGGGTTCGATTCCTATCTCCGCCATCCTGGAAGTGGTTTACCGTGGTTTCCTACTTTTACTCCAGGCAAATGCTTGGATGGTATCTAAAGGTTACAGCCACCTCCATCCCGGATCATTTTCTCAATTACAAATGCACACACTAGTACAGCCATACAGTAACTCATGTATTCCACACACACCCAAGTACACGGTGGTTGTTTGTATATTGATGTTTTGTTTGAGGGACTTCGGCATTGTGATCATTCAGCCACGTGTAATTGGGTGTGTGTCCAATATTCGATAATCTGTGTTATTGTGATGGCTGTTTTCGTGTGTGTATTTGTAATTCAAGTTAAAATTGGGATTGGGGCGGCCGAGGCTGTGTACCCCGTTCAAGTCCTCAGACCAGAATTAAATGTCTTGGCAGAACCGGTGATCAAACCCGGACCTCCAGGGTGTCAGCCGAGAATGCTAGCCGCTGCAACACAAGGTGGTTCAAGTACACGGGGTTACATGGTCCTTCAAATGAATCAACAAAGTATTTACTCCGAAAGAAGTGAACATTTACATTTTACCTACCTGTACATACTAACAGGCAATTCAGTAAGCATTAGGCCTATAGTTGACTACGAGGGGCATCTTTCATGATCAGTAAGGTTCGGATGTTAAGGAAAAGTCATATTTTTTCCCTGAGCTCATTTTACCCGAAATCTGAAAAATAAGTTTGAATTACGGGTCCTTGACCACGTTTAAAGCAATTTGATGTTGCCTATAGATGTATATTTCGGCCATTTTTATAGTTTTGGTCTTATTTTAGCGATATAAGGTCATATTTGGTTATAATTTCAGCATTTTCGTTTAATTGAGGTGTCGTTAACAAGGTACGTGTTATCTGCGTCGAGTTTCAAACACAGGAATTCCGAATAGTGTAGTAGATATATTTTTCTTTCTTTCTTTCTTTTCCCGGAACAGGCAGATAGCAGGTTTAGAAGATCTGGTTCCAAGAAGGCGCTCCTCTACGGACGTCTTTCTGGACAAGTTGGATTGCGACACTGTACGCATGTGGTTACGGAACATGACGATATTGTGCTTCCGCCCTTCAATAGGATGTCATAGTTTTTAGGTCATATTTAATAGTTTTTAGGTCATATTTAGCTAGTTTTTAGGTCATATTTAATAGTTTTTAGGTCATATTTAGCTAGTTTTAGGTCATATTTAATAGTTTTTAGGTCATATTTAGCTAGTTTTTAGGTCATATTTAGCTAGTTTTTAGGTCATATTTAGCTAGTTTTTAGGTCATATTTTATAGTTTTTAAGTCATATTTTATAGTTTTTAGGACATATTTGCTTGCATATTTACTTCTTTAGGTCTTAAACTTCCGAACCC
Source organism: Meconema thalassinum (assembly GCA_946902985.2). Classification (NCBI taxonomy): domain Eukaryota; kingdom Metazoa; phylum Arthropoda; class Insecta; order Orthoptera; family Tettigoniidae; genus Meconema; species Meconema thalassinum. Next base: position 164,584,370 of record OX336391.1, read on the forward strand.
TACTGATCAGAATAAATATTGAGAACAGATTCATTTATTTTAATTTTAAATGAAGTTGCGTTTCATAAAACCAAGAGATGAAATACGATATTCGTATATTCAAATTATAAGTAAATTTCACATTTCATATTACATCACTAATGCTAAACGCCACGAACTACATTACACTATGACGAATCCTTTCCGGTGGTGGATGCATGAACCACGAGTTGTCAACAGTGTGCTGCAAATTGTTTTCCTGGAGATAGCGAGATGATTATTGGGGCATTTTAAGTCTAGGTTAAGTTAATATATTTGAGGCATGCATGCGCCTAACTGAAGAACAGTGTGTTTGTATTTTTACAGTAGTACTAGTAATATTAGCACAGTCAGCTGGCATTTGATGGTGCACAAATGCGTGGGAGCGATGTCAGTAGATTTACTGGCACGTTAAAGATCCCCTTCGGGGCCAAATTCCGGCATCCGGGCATCTCTAAAAGCCGCAGTAGTTAAAAGGGACGTAAAACAAATAACATTACTATTAATATTAGCACAAACAGAAGATCTACTAATAATTTCCTAGTGACAGTAACGCTTGATGCGGAGTGCACATGTCTTCCCTCTTGCTTCACTCTCGCCCTGACGCACCTAAAGATAGATACACAGTTGACAACGCACGGCAGAGACTCATCAGACGGGTAATACCTTGATGGTGATGGGTCCGGGCTCTGTCTTGCCGTAGGTTTTTTTTTTTTTTTTTGCATAGGAAAGAATATTTTAGTTTTACATGACCGTTAATCTCGCGATCATGAGCCACGGGGCTTCATTTTAACGTGGAATCCGAACCACAGAACGTCATATTACACTTCGCAAATCTCACACGCAGTAACCGGGAATCAACTGCTAAAGGTAGACCAACGAATTATAACTTGGTGTTCGCAATGATTGGAAACTCGGTGTAGTTTATGCTCTCAATCGTCCTTCATATCTCTGGAAAAATAGGAGGAAAAAAGCGTATCTCTTTTTTAAAAAAATGGGCGATAAATGTTGCAGCTAACGGCTCTGGGGATTACAAGTGATAATTGGAACTGTGGAACCATTTAGATGTCAGTTATATCTGTTGGAGCGCGCTGTTACTGATTATTATCATCTGTCGAGGTCTGTGTGCTAAGTGAGTGTTTCATTTTCATTTGCGACACATCTCGTTTCCACCAGCGCTCTTCAATTGAATATAGATCTTATCTCTGTTTAATATTCTGAATATGGGGCAGTGGCGTAGCTAGGATTTGCTGCCGGAGGAGGATGAGCGGAGTCAAATCTCAAATAATGGCGTTTATGATTTTGTGTTTGTTGTTTTTCTACCTATACTTTTTTTTATTTATGCGTAGCATTTTTTGTTTTTGTGTTTGTTTTCTGCTTTTTTAAATTTCGCTTCTTTATTTGTTTTTTTTTGCTTTTTCTTCTTCTTTTATTAAATTTTGCTTTCTGCTTTGTGCTTCATGTTTGTTTTTTGCTTTTGTTTTTGAATGTCGCTTTTTGCTTTGTGCTCTTTGTTTTTGGTTTTGTGTTTGTTTTATGCTATTGTTTTTGAATTTTGTTTTTTACTTTGTGTTTTGTGTTTATTTTCTGATTTTGTTTTCAAATTTTGCCTTTTGAATTGTGTTTTTGGTTTTTGGTTTTGTGTTTGTTTTCTGGTTTTGATTTTGATTTTTGCTTTGTGTTTTTGGTTTTTGGTTTGTTTTCTGCTTTTGCTTCGCTTATGACAGCATGAAGAGACTAGCAGAAATCAGTAGAACCTGGCTGTAGCCACAAGGTTTTGCCTTTAACATCGCTGGAACTGTTCACTTTTGCATTTGAAAGATGGCTATGCACTATTTTTCTGTTATTGAATTGGAACTGTCATTGGTATGTTCGAACAAAGACAGTAATTTTTCTGAAAAGCATTATTAAAGATGTTCTCTTACCCGTGATATGTCACCTTTCTTTTATTTAATGTAGCGACTGTAGAGAGCGTCGCTTGAAAGAGAAAGTGAGAACGCTGGACGATTTGACAGGGAATTCAATTGGATCTGGAAGAATATTCAGTTTTTATTTAATTTCCTCTGAAAGTTTCTCTCGATTGATTCTGAGCGACAGTGAGGCAACTCTTCTCATCACACAGCACATTTTACATGAACGCCTGCCATTGAATCTGAAAGACGTATTTACTTTCGTGATTTATTTACTAGTAGCCTATCTACCGGAAATTGTAGTTTGTTTCTTTGTAACTAACTTAAGTTGAAATTGTAGCCACGCTATGTGTTCAATGAATAAACGTTCCTTTCCTTGCTTCCTTGTTTACATGTGCTTTGTTGTTATTGCAGACGTGGTCAAATATTTATAATAATGCGTGCTGTTAATCGAAAGTCATTCTAGGGATGAGTAAATATACTCCCAAGTATTCTAGTAATGACTTAGTTCTTTAAACAAATACAGTACGGTATATATCCAGTAAATATTTGATGCAATTTTGGCCATTAAACACCGGAAAGGTTAGCACAATCCAAAACTATAATTGCGTTTAGAAATAAGGCGTTCTTCACATAGGATTATTCATTGATTCGTTCATTAATCATTTCATTCATTCATTTATTTAATTGCAATTAGGGGTGTACCCCCGGTAGCAAATTTGGTATACAAGGCAAGTAAACAATTATACACAACAATTAAATAACAATTAAACCGGAGTATTTACACAAATTGTTAGTCCTTTCTTAAACACACCTAGGCTATATGTTTGGGGAAAGGCTCTAAGACTGCGGCAGGTAGAGAGTTCGAATTATCAATGGCACGGTATATGAAAGAATTTGTACTGTGAGGTCAGCCCATATTAACTCTGAAAGAATGATCACTCTTACTCATGTAAGTGGGCTTTCCCTTACGTTTGGTTCGCCTCGTTGCGTAGTGGCTTGGACGCGTCGCTGTCACCAAAGAGGCCCGGGTGCGATTCCTGGCTCTGCCAAGAAATTCAATTCCGGTCTAAGGGCTGGAAGGGGTACATTCAACCTCCTGAAGCAAAACTGAGTAGAGGTGGGTTCCATTCCTACCTCAGCCATCCTGGAAGTGGTTTTCCGTGGTTTCCCACTTCTACTCCAGGCGAATGCCGCGATGATACCTAACTTAAGGCCACGGCTGCTTCCTACCCAAATCTTACCTCGATTTCAAATACCCATGGGGGAGAATTTGCTAATTTTGCAGTACTTGAAATAAATGCAAGAGACGAGTTCATCTCACCAACTGTGGTTTATTCCGAAACTACAAATGTAGCCGCCTAGTGGTGAAATCGTGGAACCTTGTGTTTTTCTTTTATGGATTTAGACCTGATACCATTTGTAGCAATCAAAAAACCCTAAACGAATGCTCAATTCAAATTTATTCGAAAGTATTATTTTAGATGCCATGCCAGATTAAATTTTGAAAACTCAATTTATGTCAAAAATATGTGGTGATTTAATTTCATTGTTAATATTTCGAAGCCCTTTTCCTTTATTTATCATGTTTATCGTCAATTCCTCAATATTGCGCATTTATCTGAGTCTCCTTTGCTATTAGATACATCACACAGGTTTAACAAGTACTGTTTTAGGCACCTAAAATAGGCCTTAAAATTGGTGAATAAGCCTCCAACCTATTAATATTGGGCACAATAAAATTAATGTTAGGCTGCAACGTATTAATATTCGGTAGTACAAATTTTAAAAATGAGTGATCTGTTAATGAATAAATATAAGTAACGACAAGAAAACAATTTGTCACTAAGTTAAACACTACACGATTTTTCAGGAACTAGGAGCAAGTCTAAATACAAAACCAATTAACTGTCTCTTAACTAATGGAGCTTGCTTTCATATTGTGGTTAATGTCCACCACCATACTTGGCTGCACATTATAGTAGAACTCCAAATATCCGAACTCCGACTATCCCAATCGCTGATTATCCGAATGGCTTTCAGAAAGAAAGAAAAAAAAAAGACGAAAACGTACTGCGATTCGCAAAATAATGATTCTGTCTACGCGCGCTATTGTCCTTCCCTTCACGAAACTAGTGTAGGCGCAGCGCGAACATTACTGGGATGATGAGCTTATTTTGACCGAGATGTTCAGCAAACAATGACTTTCATTTACTACTATTATACAGCACTTTTAAGTTTGTACGCTATATAACAGGTAAAAGTGTTGCCTTTTCATTTAATCACATAATTAAAAATTCATACAGAACTGATAATAAGCTTTTTTAAAATACATAGGCTACAGTATGTATGTATACCATGTATGTAAATCCAATTATTCAAATTTTTGATTATCCGAATGAAGTCCGGTCCCAATTGATTCGGATAATTAGAGTTCTCCTGTATGTTACTAACATATTTTCCAAATCGTCAACGGTCAGACTATGCCTTATGTCTGACAATCATTTCAAAAGCAGAAAAGCACCTTTCATCTGAAACAGATGTTGCATCCTGCACCCTCTTGTCTGCATTCCTGACAACTTTCACTTCTGTCATCTCGCCACCCTCTTCATTCTCTAGGAAAGTGACCTTCGGAGTGCAATAAACTGCAGTATAGTCGAAAGACTGGACTAGTAACTTAGTTATTGAGGTTTCAAGGGGCGGAACTACGAGGTCATCTGCCCCAAAAGACTGGACTCAGTACTTGTTCCTCCTTTATGTATTCTAATCTTTATCAATTACAGTTCCCATTGCACAGAACCTTATTTGCGATGCTAAATTAAAAACACCGTCAATTTAAAACAAACCTTCCCAACAATACGTTTAACATGCACTTTTAGACCTTTTAGGCACTACAAATATACAATAGGCACCAACAGGTCAAGTAAGCATTTTAGGGCACTAATTAACGTCATAGGAATTGATAACTTTCCATGAAACGCAGAGATATATAATTCATTGCCTTCTTTGCATCCTTAAAGCATACCTGCCAACTCTCCCAATTTAGGCGGGATACTTCCGATTTTACACCATGTAACCTAACCTCCTGTTTAACATATTAATTCACCCGATTTTTTTCAAATCCCATGCGTAATTTCGGACGAAGAGTGCCAGGTGACAAACTCAAATCAACAGATCGATTTTACGTGAAGTGTGTTTCGATACCGCAATTTCGCTTCATATTGCTAATTTATAGATAATTGTCCATTATTACGTGTCCCGCTTAGTTGGATTTGAGTATATCTTTGTTTGAAATAGTCGGTGGGTAATTCAGCGCGTGTTCCTAGAAGTTAGTAGTTAGAGGTAGTTGTAGGCTGCGGAATATTGTATCTGTTTAACACTTGAAATTACGTGTGTGTAACTTAGATGCTGTCGGCATTAATATGCCGGTAGACTATTGCTATTTTTCGATCTGAGTCATATTCTCGGTTGCTCGGTAATATGGCGAAGAAACATGATTAGACATCGATTGTCTTCAAAATCTCCCGATTTCTCAGATTGGCAGGTCTGCATGTATGCTTAAAGGAACAAAATAGGTATTTGCCATAAAATTCTAGGTCTAGTTATCAGACAGCTTCTACACACACCCAAGTACACGGGGCTACATGACCACGATGTCGCAAAGCTCCTAAAGAATCAACAACAATAATAAATTACGTGTGTTGTGAGAATGCAACAGTTCGTGTATAATGTTACTGTGATGGTCGAACAAGAGTTTGAATCAGAAGCAGATGCAGCTAAATGCTGTTAAGAGGAAGAATAATTGAAATTAGACTGTTAAAAGTTGCCCCTTGTAGATAGTCTACCACTCTTGCTAATGAGAACGGGCTCGGGGAACTTTAATTCAATGTCTCGTGAACTCATTTCCGGAGAGTTGATTCTTTTCTTTATGTTGGCCTTTTTTTCTTGTTCTTCTTGTCTTCTTCAAAAGTTTCTTTCACCAGCAATTCTGCCTGGAATTTAGTGAATCAAGTCCATGAGAGAAAATATGAATAGCGCTCTCTAGATAAAAGTGAAAGAGTAGTAGAAATCGAATGGTTCTGACTTCGAAACCTTCGTAATTTACCAAGACGAGTGACATTACTATGACCAATTAATATCCAGAGTAACAGCCACGGAAAAACAGTTTGACTGGAGTGACTCATCAAAGTGCTTAAATTCAGGTTTGTCAGGCAAAAAAAAACCACCAACAACACATTAAATTGATTGGGAGGTGTTTCCTCCTTAATCCTCCTTTAATGAGTGGGACGGTGAGAAATTATGGTAATGATTGACGCCATACCTGAGATGGCTAGATACCAAACGTTACGTTGACCCACCCAGCAGTTCTCGAGTTTCAAGCGTACAGACAGACAGACCAAACTTTTATTTTTGCGTGCATTCGACACGAAACTGTCTGAAACACTTAAATAATGCAGTAATCCGAGGAAATTCCCAAGAAATAGACAATTTTGTACGGCAAGACAAGGCAAAAAGCAAATGGCAAGGCAAAAGGCAGCCAAGGCAAAAGGCAAGATAAGGCAAACCAAAGGGCAAGGCAAAAGGCAGGTAAGGCAAGAGGCATGACCAGGAAAAAGCAAAAGTCAATGCAAAAGGCAAAGCAAGACAAGTCAATACAAGACAAAAAGAAAAATGCAAGACAAAAGAAAAACGAAGGCAAGGAAGAAAACAAACGGCAGGTGAGGCAAGGCAAGAGGTAAAAGGCAGGCCGTATAGGTGTACGTGAACGTTAATATCGCAATCATAAGCCACGAACATCGTTTTCGTGGAATTCCTAAATAACACCTCGCCTCCAAGATCCCACATGTATTAACTGGGAGTCGAACTCGATCAACTTGCTAGAAGGCAAGGAGCTTGACCACTCTGCCATCACGCCCCGCTGATATTTTATATTATAAGAATGATGTGGAATATTTATCTGAAGAAGGGCATGACGCCCACGTGGTATCTTAAGAAAATCGGCGATGCACATCTTTCTTGCGATTTACCCCTCGTAATCACAGCATTGTTCTTCATATTTTCGCACAGGACTTTTGTAAAATGTTACATCCGGAGGAGTAATTCTGGAAAAATTAGTTAATGACTTTCAGTTGGTCAAAACGCATTTAAACCTACTTAACTAGGCGGGAAATATAAGACTCTGTCGGAAATATTTTTTACATATTTCAGAGAGGGAGTTGTTACAAGGGTGGCAAGTTTCGTTCGCCAATGATGACAGTGATGGTTAAAGGCTTGTAATTATTGCGTGTTTCTAAATATTTTGAGCTTCAGACTCTTTTCTTAAACTACAGAGCTTGATTTTTCACCTCGTTAATTGCATATACATGTAGGGGAACTCCGTGTAATTTGGACCAATTAACTTTAAAACGTCTATAACTTCATTGACCGTAATGAAAGTTTTTCAAATTTTACGGACAATACTAAGTACGTTGTTTCAAATGATGTGGTGAAAATAAATGTTAATATTACCACAATTAATTACCTGTACTTAAAAATAATGTGTGTACTAAAATGTAATGTCGTGTACAGATAGCGTGAAATTTGGACTGGTAAATATGAACGTAAGTTATTTACGCCATTTCTTAGGCAATACTAAACAATATCACATTCGATATTAATTAATAAATTAAGTTCTCAGCTATTGGCCTGATATTATAATTGAATCTAATGGCATAAAAATAGCATCTTAACATAATGCATTATTTGCAAGTAAGAGGCATACACTACCCAAGAGAGAGAAAGAGGCGATCAGGCGACATCCCAGTGAGTGGTACTGTCTCACTTTTGCGCAGAACGCTCTCTCTCTGTTACACGTTCTCCACTCTGGTCTGTAATTACAAGAGATATTAAAATTTGAATACAGTATTCATAAATGATTGTTTCTGCGATGCGCAAAGGCCTTCTGGAAACAAGACTGCTTGTCACATAGGCTCTATAATATAAACGTAATTTGGCAAGGTTGTTGACTTTTTTCGTTATCCCTGTAATGTGTTCAGCATGTTCTCCCAGATTTTCAGCAGTGGCAACTGTTTTTTTTAAGTTGGTTTTTATATGTCTTAGTGATTAACGCCGCCTCCAGTGGTCTAGAGCTACGAATTCATCCGAGGTAGAGCAATTAGGCTCCTGGACACCGTGGCTCGGTGATGTATAACGTAATAATTTCTCGTTTAATGCACAGCTATTAGAGACAGTGGGCTTAATCTGCTCACTAAACAACTGCTTTATCTCCTGCTCTCTACATCACAGTAACTGGAAGCACTAATATCGAAAAAGGAAGCTTGTAGTTTAACGTGACCGTTAATCTTGAGATCATGAGCCACGGGACCTCCTTTTTACGTGGAATCCGAACCACAGGACATGGCATTTCACTTCGAAAATCTCACATGCATTGACCGGGAATCGAACCCGGACCGCCTTGGTGAGAGGCATACAGCTAGACCGCTGAGCCACCACGCCCCCAAACTAATATCAATTACTGTAGCACGTAGGGCTCAACTCACCTCTACATAGCGGAGCGAGCTAGGAAGCGCCAGTTGAGCCTCTCGATCTCTGAAACACGTATTATTTCGTTGCTTCTTAGCACATTCATTCCAACCAAATGTTGGGATTATTTAATTGTACCCCCCAGAGGCTCACATCTATTGGGACGTGGGTTGACGACCATGGGACCCAAGTTGAGTCCGACATCACTTACTCATACTTGTGCCAAGCTCCTATCAGTCTTCTTTCCTGTCGCGCCCTCCCTTGGTCAACTCTTGTTCTTTCCGGACCCTGACAGTATTAGGGTATCCGAGGCCTAGGGAATATTTCACTTTCCCGCCTTAATTGGCCCTTGTCTCATCTTTCCTGATCCCTCATTCTTCGAGGGGTCAGATACTTGTTTACTTTTCATTCTATTTCATTTTCTCTTTAAGATTCCCGCGCTGTTTTCTTTATGAATCTACCCATACACTACATTTTGTAGGTAGTTTCAATCTAAGTTGCATTTTGTAAGTATTTTCGCTCTAAATTGCATTTTGCGAGTATTTTCAACCTCAATTAAATTTTGTAAGGATTGAATGTAGGTGGAAGCACTTTCGTGAGTATTTTGAATTTCAATTGCATTTTGTGAGTATTTTGAATCTGAAATGGTCTTTTTGAATCTAAATTGCATTGTGTATTTTAATTTCAATTGCATTTTGTACGTATTTTCCATCTCAATTGCATTTTGTAAATATTTTGAATTGCAATTGCATTTTGTATGTACTTTGCATCTACATTGCAACCGGGTGAGTTAGTCGTGGTGGTTACGGCATGACTGATGGCAGTCGCTCACATCCGGGAGGCGAGGAGGATCGAATCCCCCCGCCGGCAACCTTGAAGATGGTCTTCTGTGGTTTCCCATCTTCCTTCCAGGCAAATGCCGGGGTTGGTCCCTAACTATAGGCCACAGCCGCTACCTTCCAACTCCTCGTCTTTACATTCCAACTTCCCTCCTTCCCTCCCCAACGGTACTTGTAGCTCACCCATTGGGTGTCCGTCTCGAAGCAGCTACAAAAACTGGCGAGGCGAACATGTCCTCGGACACTCCCGGCACTAAAAAGCCATACGCAAAAAAAAACAAAAAACAAAAAACAACTACATTGCATTTGTACGTATTTTGAATCTAAACTACATTTTGTGTATATTTTTTAATCTATTCCTTTTGTGAGTATTTTCCTTCTAAATTACCTATTGCAAGTTTCAATCTGAGTTCCATTTTGTAAGTATTTTCAGTCTGACTTAATTTTCGGTATGGTTTCCATTTCATTGACATTTTCTCTCTCACCCAGGCCATTAGGGGCCGATAACCTAGATGTTAGTCCCCTTAAAACAACAATCATCATCATATTTAATTGCATGGTGATTACTTACAATATGCAAAAGACATAAGACACATTTACACTTTTAAGTCCATGCTTTTCAGCCAACTTATTGTATTTGGAGTGAGACTGAACAAGTCGTCAAGAAGTCCAAGAGTACGAATGAAGAGGGCAGCGTTGCACTAGATGTTCAATTGTTTGTTCTGGATTACACTCGCACATTGGTGAGCTGTTCCATCTCCACTTGTACCTAAACAAGTTCGGTCCTCAGCCTTTTGGGATTGTACTTTATTTCAAATGCACTCTGTGAACACCGCGGTGACAAATGTTCGAGCAGGTGTTGCACACTCAATTACGCCAGACTTATGACCTAGATGTTACTAGCCTCTAAGTGAAGCAACAGTGACAATGATATATAAATATTGGAGGAAATACGGCAAATGTGGAGACAGGAAAGTGTAGTCGTTTTGCCCATAGTGACCTCCTTCTATCGGCATCATCCCTAAATCATTAGCTCGCAACCTATTATTGAGAATACAATAGAGATCTGTTCCAAAGTTCGCTCGTTTCTCAATGTGCCACCCTAAAAGAGGTAGTCATACAGTCTTGCAAATAAGCCTACCATACGTTGATTTGCACCCACTGATGTGGTGAAATAAATGCCATAGCAAATATAATAATAATAATAATAATATAATAATAATAATAATAATAATAATAATAATAATAATATCGTATGGCCTCGGGTGCAGGTGCAAGCTTTGTTAATTGAACCCCAGAAGGCAGCTTGCATGTCGAATTTTATCGCTCCTTGGAGCGCTATGAAAGTCGAGGAGGTTAGATATCTAAGCTCCTTGACACTGTAGCGCTTTCTAGCAGAGAATAGAGGAACTTTTGTGTTGGCGGAAAATCCCGAGAATAATTTTGCCATTATGAACTCGGCCTACTGAATTCAAATGGGTTCTTTTACTGCCAACAACGTATGGCATGCATGTCGAGATATTTGTCGCCTTTCAAAAATCACTTATTATGGCCAGGAGCGAACCTGCACACTTGGGGTTGGTAGCCCGACACGATAACCACTCACCCACCTTGGCAAGCATAATAATAATAATAATAATGCTATGGGTTTGACGTCCTTTAGAACTGGTGTCAATTTAAAGCCACTGGGGTGCCACAATTTCCTATTTTCGTGCCATTAAATCTACTGAGTATTGTGTGTCGCATTGTAGCTCCCTCAAATACCAACCGACTGAGTTGGAATTTGGTCCCACAACCTTGTCCTGTGTTTGTGTTGCTGGTATTGTAGTTACGCCTCCTTCTGAGCTGAGATTAACGCCACCCAACCATTGGAGGTGGCACATAATGAATGTAAGAGTTTTTTTACTTTCTCTCTGTTCGGGATGTCGTTCCTCGTTCCCACATTTTCATTCTTCCCTCACAACATCACTTGACGTCTTCTCTCCCACGTTTTCTCTTCTTCGCTGTCAAGTTTCACAGGGTCTTCAGTCGTCATAAAAATAATACATCAGTTCAAGCTCTCTCATTGTCAGATAACTTCTCGCAGTAATTCGCCTCTATAAGACACCTCGTTCGACATAACGCTACAAAATAATCAAACAAATTAAAACATAGAAGAAACTTAACAATAGTTCCATTCGGAACAATCTGGATTCTTAGAATTATTTATAACTAGCAACCCGCCCAGATATCTTGAACGCTTTACCCAGCATAAGCTTAAAAGGCGCACGGACGGCAGGTCCCAGACGCAATTCAGAAAAGCCGAGGTGAACAGCGAAACTCCAAGCACACGACTCGACAGTTTGATGCTGAACAATTCGTACACTCATAAAGGTTTACCCAGCGTAAGCTTAAACGGCGCACGGACGGCAGGTTTTTCTTCGACTAGATTCACAGAAATCGTTACTGCTCGGCTTCCTTTGATCATACATGAATGATTTTCTACAGAAACCTTCCTCGAGAAATCCTTTACAGAATGGTGAAACCCGCATCAAAATCCATCCTGTGGTTCTCGACATTACCCGTTATATCCAACAATCGGAGACTTTGTTTTATACTATGCAGAGATTTTGAACCTAGATATAGTTTTTTTTAATAGCTTTTTTTGCCTTAAAAAGAGCTGAAGTAGACTTTATTGAAAGGGCGAAACATGTACTTTAATTCAATGTAACTTATGTTTCATAAATTGTATTGATTGGAGTACTATTTTTAAGAGGAATCAATATACAGGGTCTTTATCTTTGCTTGGCAAGGCGATTCCGGTCGACCTTGGCCGCCGGTCCCCGGCCAGTAGCCGGCTGTTACAGGTTGGCGCGCGCGGTCTGCGGCCGTATTCACACGCTCTTGTTGCGGTAGACGTGTGAGTTCCGAGCTAATTGGGTGTTTTATAAAGCTACTGTGTACTGTATATCGTATTGTATAGTGTTTTATTGAGATTGTGTATAGTGATGTACGGTAATGCCTTATGTGAAATATTCGTTACCTGAACGTGTATATCTGCACAATACGTACATAAAGTGCAGGAAATCGTGCACTAGAATAAGACAAATGTTTCGAGTGAAATTTCCAGGAAGGCCCATTCCTATCAATCGGACAATAAAACAACTCGCTAAAACAGATTCAAACGTACAGGTTCAGTAAACAATAAAATAGACATAAATGTCGTTATTTCCTTACTGAAGCTAAATTAACCGGAAGTAAACGGAAACTTCACAGGGAGATGCCGATTATGTTTGGGAGAGGGTGGAGAAATTTTTCAGCATCTACTGTAAACATGGTGAGTAAAAAATGCATGATACTGATTTTAAGTACCGTATTCTGCCGTAAATATGCGCGCGCGGTCGCTGGCAACTGAGCTGTCACTGGTGGAGCGCCTGAGTGAGAATGTCCCTGCCAAGCAAATATGAAGACCCTGTATCAATACGGAAATATATCTTGCATTACCTATCCTGACAAGTTATTGCTTTTTACGCTGTAGGGCTAACAAGATGTGCCCCTTAAAGCAGTGGCATAACCAGGGTGTGTTACTGGGGGGTTAGAACCCCGCCCATTTTTGTGTGGACTTTTTGCCAAATAAAACATGAACTGATAATAATTAATGGGCTAAATAAACATTTCTCAACTGTATAATGACGCTTGCAGATGATTCTATAACTCATGCTTTGTGGGAAATTGGTGTGGTTGTGTTTTCTGTCTGCATCACTGCTTGGTGATTTATTGTTGTTGCCCCTTTCAGCCCGGCTTCCCATTGACGCTACACACGTCGTCACGACAACATTCTTGAAGCTTTCTTTCATCTTTTTAGCGGGAGGGATGTTATCTACAAATTAATCTAGTTTTAAATAATAGAAGAAGAAGAAGAAGAAGAACTTAGAAAATTCGGTGGGTGCATTAATACTAATACATAGTATAAAACAGTCTCCGATTCTTGGTTGTGACGGGTAATCTCGAGAACCACTGGATTTTGATGAGGTTTTCTCCAGAAAGGTTCCTGTAGAAAATCTTTCATTTATAACCAAAGGAAGCCAAACAGTAACGATTTCAGTGAATCGAGTCGAAAAAAAAACTGCCGTCCGTGCGCCTTTTAAGCTTATGCTGGGTAAATCGTTAGAGAGACCAAGTTGTTTCATATGTCATGCAATTCCCCGAAATACGGTTATCCTCCAGTTACTATAACCCCTCCCATCGGTCCATCTTGGCTACGCTACTACCTTCTTCATTTGTGTATTAGATTCAGCGTGCCTCATTTGCTAATAGACGCGTGTAAACCAAGTGAGCAATGCGCTCGCTGCCTGATGTATGTTTCGTGTCGTCCCTTGGGACTTATTCATTGTAATGTGCAGTGTTATAATTCATCCAGAGCACGTGTAAGAGCAGCGTTGCATGAAACATGACGTGGAAGACACCAGGGAAACAAAACAGAACACATGTAAAGAGAACGAAGAGCTACCGAGCCTCAACACTGGTGATTTCCACCCGGTACTAGCATAGCGTCACGGATTTCTGGTTTTAACGATTTCCGCGAATGTTTTCAGCAAAGATACAGTATGTTATCACAATGATCAGGTATTTACCCCAAATGTGCCATTTATTTCGATATCAAAGTCGCGAAATATCGCGAAAAAACTTATTTTGGGAAATGTTTTACTTTCATCCTAAAACGCGAAATACCAACGAAATGCTGCTAATACGATTTTTGTTTTAAATATTTACTTTTAATTAATTTAAATAGTTCCACCATCTGCCGTTTGGTAGAAAATAAGACATCATAAATATAAATGTTTTATAAGATAAGACAGCAAAAGAGGCTTTTCTGCCTACTCAGATAGGCGTACATACTGCGTCCTGAAATCATGAAATCACTGCTTTTCGGCATACTCAGATAGGCGTACAATTCTGCGACCTGAAATCATGGAATCACTGCTTTTCTGAAGCTTTGAGGACAACATAAGTTTTAAGAGTTAGCGAGAAAAGGACTATGTTAGTCATGGAGATTATTTGTTGAAATAAATGTTAGATTAGCTCTTAAACACAGAAACTATTGTTTGTTATTCCTCCAAATGTTTGTAAATTGTTCATAATTTAACCAAATCAGTGCACCGTACACACTCAATCCTCATATTTTTATTTCACTGCGAAATAGCGCGTTGACGGTGGCGTTTGGCGGCAAAATTAGGAACTACTTGAAAAATCCAATGTCTGCAGTTCGTATTTGAATTAAGAAACAGAAACACACACTAATACAGTCATCACAATTAACACCGGTTATCAGACAGATTCTACACACACGCAAAGTACACGGGGCTACATGACCACGTTGTCGCAGCCCCTAAACTGAGGAACCAACCAACCAGACTAAAAATCAGATCTGTTACAATTTTTAGATTAACGATGAAAGATAAATCTCTTGAAAATACATCTCCAAGTGGAAATGTCATTGGTTTGGGACTGATGTAATGGTTTATTGAAATTGTTGAGGTTGCGATGATTTGTAATTATAAGTATCTTAGTAACTCTCAACAAGTTATTCCATGCTCATACATTTATAACTACTCTATTTAATTCGACAAACTATTTTCACAGTAACATATCATAAAGCTTTTTATTTCAATGTAAAAATAAATCACAACAACAAACCATCCCAACCCCAACAAGAAGTTCCGTGACGAACTGAAGAGCCTACTTTTCATGCCAATGATTAATCTACAGTATATGAACCTATCTAGAATAATGACGAAATTAAGTTGGTAATATCGAAATGTCTAATTAGTTCGAAATATTCCTGGTATAATGTAGCCTAATAGAGCACTACAGTTGGCAGCCCTGAATATATTCTTCGTTCCATCTCTTAAGGTACAGAATAAAAAATGTGGTTGAAGCCCAATGGACGTTACATGCAGTTAGACATTGGATCTATCAGCACACGTAAAAGCATGTTGGCAACAATGTCATGCGTGTGCTGGTTAGAAATAATCTGAAATATTATGATATCCTGTTGTGCCATTTTTGGATGAAATCCATTTGTTAGTATAGAAGTTACATGTATTTTAAACTTGGACCTATCAGCAAGCATAGAATCATGTTGGCAGCACTGACTTATATTAATTACTCCAAATTAATCTAGAATGTCAGGTGCTATACGTGTGCAAAGTATAGATCTGTTGGCTTGCATACTCTCTGATATATTGATATTAGGGTAAAAATATATAGACAGCATTTATTAACAGTTGGCAGCCCTGATTGCTCTTAACAATACTTATAGTCATATATGTTATGTTACACATAGCGCATACGAAATTTGGTTCAAATCCAACTGATAGTATAGAAGTTACATGTATTTAAAAATTTGTTCTATCAGCAAGCTTATTATCATGTTGGTAGAACTGACGTATATAAGTTACTCCAAATTAATCTAAAATGTCAGGTACTATACATGTGAATAGTTTGGTTGGTTCCTTAGTTTAGGGGCTGCGACAACGCGGTCATGTAGCCCCGTGTACTTTGGGTGTGTGTAGAATCTGTCTGATAACCGGTGTTAATTGTGATGACTGTATTAGTGTGTGTATCTGTTTTTTTTTAAATTCAAGAAGGGACAGCAACTTTGAATTTTCAAATAGTTCCTACTTTTGCCGCCAAGCGCCACCGTCAACGACTACTAGGCCTAGTTCAGAACTAGCTACTAGACGCCACCGCAGTCGGCTCTTGGCAACGAACGTAGCAACCTAAGAGCGTTGTTTACATTCTTAACCTATCCAATTTAGTTTCACACAGGTGTAATTAGTGGAAAGATCTTTAACATGCCATTGTGAATAGTTTAAAAGCTGTCGGCTTGCATACTTTCTGATATATTGGTATTTGGATTTTAAAAAAATATAGAGAGAGCAATTATTAACAGTTGGCAGCCCTGGTGACTCTTACGAATACGCTCAGTCATATCTGTTTATGTGCTCATATTACATACAAAATTTGGTTGAAATCCAATTGATAGTGTAGAAGTTATATGCATTTAAAAATTGGACCTATCAAAAGGCTTAAAATTATTTTGGCAACACTGTCATGTATGGCCTCCTGGAAATTGAACTGAAAAAGTATTATCTATATGTGTGCCAATT
Source organism: Meconema thalassinum (assembly GCA_946902985.2). NCBI lineage: Eukaryota > Metazoa > Arthropoda > Insecta > Orthoptera > Tettigoniidae > Meconema > Meconema thalassinum. Next base: position 164,600,810 of record OX336391.1, read on the forward strand.
TTGGAATAGCTGCCATACATACCTTCCAAGATATCCAACATGGAGCTCAAATTTCTAGTGCTTTTTTCGGCAGTTGGTAGCACTGACATCATTTTCAAATATTGACTGAGATATTCCGGTATACATCTTTACTCATACTAAATTTGGTTTCGATTGCTGGAGCCGTTTAGGAGTTGATAGGGGGGGGGGGGGGGACACACACACAGCCAGACAGACAGACAGAAGGACAGACAGACACACATTTTCCCGGATCGATCTCATAAGTCTACATTTTCCTCATTTTTGCAAAATGTGATAAGTAGGCTAAAAATTTTCAATGAACCATTACATCATTCCCACACCATTGACATTTCCACTTCAAGCTGTCTTTTCAAGAGATTTATCTTTCATCGTTAATCTAAACAAGATGTTCAGTAAAGAACATATAGCCTACTTTCTCCTAAATGTATGAGTATAGTTATAACTCGTTGTTATTATCAAAGAGTATAATAGAACTATTCTTTGTTGAAGACCTTAGAAACGATTTACCTCTACCAAACGCCACAACCTAGATAAAAACTGCTACCATCATTGAAGAAAGAAAGAAAGAAAGAAAGAAAGAAAGATAAGAAGTATATCAAGAATGTTATGGATCTGGAGACATAATCGACCGGACTGGCTGCGTGGCTCAGCGGTAACGTTCTCGCTTGCTGGGCCCTAGGTTGCAGGTTCGTATCCTGGCGCAGTCAGCTGGCATTTGAGGGTGCACAAATGCGAGGGAGCCGTGTCAGTAAATTTACTGGCACGTTAAAGATCCCCTTCGGGCCAAAATTCCGGCGCAGTCAGCTGGCATTTGAGGGTGCACAAATGCGAGGGAGCCGTGTCAGTACATTTACTGGCACGTTAAAGATCCCCTTCGGGCCAAAATTCTGGCACCCCGGTGTCTCTAAAAGCAGCAGTAGTTAAAAGGGATGTAAAACCAATAACATTATTATTATTATTATTATTATTATTATTATTATTACATATACGACCTGCCGTGGGCAACATCCAACTTTGAGTTGAGGCATGTCTTTACACGTCTGGTTGTGCATGGCTTTCACAACCCTAATTGAATTAACAAATCTTTCCATGACCCTACAGAGACGTGTGTATACAAACTATGTGGATATTTTCGATTGCTATTTGCCTGAAAGCTGAAATAAAACTAACACCAACGGCTTCAATTCAGTTACTATGTGAAATCGTTTTGTTCTTTACTTCAAATAACATTTTCAAGTAACGCAAAATAGGCTGTTACAAACCCTTTAAAATAAAAAGTAAAAATGTATCGTAGTATCATCTTGTCATTCTTCAAATTCGAAGCGCATAGAATGCCAATGGTAATCAATGGAGCCCCACGTAGACTAGTCGTGACATCTAGTGATGAAATATCGAACAATATAATCCTAACAGAGCGAGTGCATTCTAGCGGCCAGAAGAAGAAACTTTTCAATAAAATCTGGAAGTTAATAAGTACCTTTTTGGCAGCTAGATGTCTCGAGTAAATCTGCTGGCGAATTATGTTTTAATTAAATATATATTTTACACCATAATATGCACAATATAACGCTTAATTTTAAAACATCTGAGTCATTACAAAACAATAAACATATAACATTTCAAGCAAAAAACCTAGCTCCGATCGGGTTTGAACCATAGGCATTTGAGCGATAGGCTAACGCTCTACCACTGAGCTAATTGTGTCAACGAATATCGTTCTATATAAAATGACTTACATAGAACTTGTTAGCAAATAATGATTTATACTAAACGATTTCATCACTGGAGTATATTATTTATATATAAAGCATTTCATACAAAGTTTATTTATTTTGTATCAGTACGCTATATTGCATGCAATACTCAAATTAGTGAAATATAAGTCAGGCACAAGATATCCGCTGCCATCTTGTCTTATTACTGAATCAGCTCAGCTTTTTAAAATCACGTCTGCACTATAGTATTACAAAATAAACTTTTAATTTTGAACGTGCCTCTTCCTTTAGAACAGTTAAAACGATTCTCGGCTCGATAATCGTAACTGGTGGGTCCCATGATATGGATTATAAAGTTTGCATAATTCGCACGGCCGCCATCCTGAAATGGTATGGCGGACGACCTTGTAGTTTGGTCACAAGACGCATCCTATACGAAGGTATGTTGTTACCAAATTTGGTAGAGATCGGATGATTTGGTTAGTCGTTATTTGATTTTACGTTTTGAACGTTTGAGTGGCCGCCATTCAGTTTTAGTAACGATGGCGGCGATATAAAACATGACACTGAGGTGTCCTTTGCCAGTGCTACCTTTGTACCAAATTTCGTTCAATTCGCATTCACCGTGTTCGAATTGATAGGGGGGGACAGACATTCAGAGTACACACACTCACACACACACACACACACACACAGACTCACACACACACACACACACACAGACTCACACACACACATACACACACACAGACAGACACACTTTTTTCGCCCTGTGTTGATCTCATAAGTCTACTTTCATTTTTTGCAAAAATCGAAAGTAGGCTAAAAATTGTAACAGATCTGATTATTAGTCTTTTAGAGTATTTTTAATCATTTTAGTTAGTATTTTGGAAATACAATAGTTTTAAAATCAGTCTTTTTATAAAATGTTGTGTCAATCTTGCAACTTCATTTGTATCAACTACTGTTTGCTGAAGAATGTTTTAATGTATAACTGCCTCAGAACTAATTGACCCTTGTGAAAATCTAGAAGGAAGCTGAAGAGAGAGTCTTCTTTTCGCAGCCTCTGGGTGTTGTCCGCTGCATCACCCGTCAGTCGTCAGTTCCCGCAGCAACTCTCACACGATAACAACCATTATTTATTTCACTTGTTACAAACTGTATTAGAGTTGATTAGAACAATTAAATGACACTAATACGTGTAATGGAATAATATAGTATCGAAAATATTATGACTATATAGTTCAGTACTGCACTATAAATAATCAACAATTATTAATAATTATAACTAATTAACCAAACAAATCGTAATGCATTTTCAATCTTCACTTCAAAATCAATCACCGGGTAGTCATTAATCATCTAATGGTTCGATTCCAGACATTTCACTATCACCATCACTTTTATGTGACTGGTAAATAAGTAGCACGTTGGGAACAACTGGCTGACTGTACCTCCCTGTTATAAATCTGTCACAAGAAGCAGCCTTTCTTCCTTCGCCCCCTCTCGCCCCTTCCCAACCCCCTTCCGCATTGCAAGCTGTCATTGAACTTGAGGTAGGCTCGGTGGCCAGCTTCAGTTTCTCACTCACGGGCCAATTTGTTCCGAGGGACTAACAGACACCGCTACACAGTACTCAAGAATTACAATTTATTTGACTTGCGGTATTATTTTCCTATTTCCTTAAACTTAGTCAATAAGGATTTTGGGCAGACATGGCCTTTTTCATGTCTTTTCATACACTAATTAATGAAATGAACCAGTTTCGGCTGAATGATGGCCTTCTTCAGCGATGTTGTTAAAAAGAAAATAAACTAATGTTATTACGAACAAAGCTTTGTTAATAATATTTTACTTGGGTTTTCTATGAAAAAATAAATATTTTACTTGGGTTGTCTATGAAATGTTTTATTTTTTATTTCGTATCACTGCAAAACTTCCATCGTGTAGCAGTTTGACCCTCACGTTGAGCGACAAATGTAGCGTTATTCACTTTGCTCCACGTTGAGCGTACACGTGTAACGGTTTGACTGCCCCTAACTGTTGGGTGATAAATGTATCTGTTTTCCTTTGCCTAAGCTATGTTGTTTTAAAGGGCGCCAAGACCTCAACGCAATGTTGAAATCTAAATTTGTATTTAACAACGTCTAGCTCTGGTAGAACACCTTCAAGAATCTATTCACTCAGATCGTGGTATGATTTGATCATTAACCCAACAAACAATTGTATCAGGAGAAGGAATTGGTCTATATCTAATGCTACCTACTGAAAGCAAAGATTGCATTGTAAAAGAAATGTATTTATTATATAAAACAAGTATTGCAAAATTAATAATAATAATAAGTTTAAAATTTAAATTGGAGCGTTGCGATTTTAACATTACCGATAGAAAATTACGTGAAAACGGAGTCTGATAAATTATTGATTTTACTCTTATTCCCAAGCTATGAAGTTACTGAAATACTGAATTTAAATCAAAGAGAAACGAGAGATTGCGTACTTCTGTGTCATTCGCGCTTACCACTGGAAATTGCCAAAGCATTTCCCTCGTACTGTATGATGCTGTGAGCTTCCCACAGTCTCCTGGACGTCGTCATCTTCGTCGATATTTGATGATATACTTGTAGATTTGGTGACTTTATGGTCCTAACATTGGAGCCATACCCTCGTACAACCACACTGGTTAAGTTTTAAACAGATAGTTCTCCACTCCACGGAACATCGGAGCGACAAACACTTGCAACCGAACTAGTCAAGTCTTTCACAGATTGTCCTCGCTCCACGGCGCGCCGAACGATATATGCACCCGTCGGCTCCCCACCCCAGTCCCGACTTCCAGCTTACGTGGTCTCCACTGATTGGCTGCTCCCCACGCGCTACTTCCCCTTCTCTGGCTCATTACACACGGCGCGCGGATGATGAAGTCGATTTCCGTTCCAACTATCCGCCTTTTCTTGACGCTGCTACCCAAGCTTGAGTAATACTTCTTGACAAGAATCAGCCTGTATCTGAATTTCCAGTGAGTCATGTCTCTCATAATATCCTAACTGACGAAACTCCGTAAAATTCCGTAATCACATAATTTTCTATGATATTGTCGTTCGTAATAATTTGCTTGATAGCGTTTTCTAAGACATAGCTGTATGCTTATAATTTTTTATAAAATGTTCCGAAAATACCTTAATAATAATTATAATAAACTAATAATAATAATAAATTAACATGAAAACTTCTCATGGCTGAACAATTTGCCGCGTAAATAAATATAGAATGGCTACCTACTGACTTATGCCAGTGGCATAAAAAACCCTCGAAAAACACGTTACAGTCGGAGCAAGATCATAAATACATATTCCAACATATGCTCCATTCCACAAAGAGCTTTAATCCATCACATATAAAGCACAATTCACACCCTGCTGACGATCACAAGATATTTTTAAAGAACAATTTTTAGACTGATTTATAGGATTATACAGAGGAGTGCATATTATTAGACTCGATGCTAGTATTCCAACATTTCATCTTTTGTGTGTATGACGTAATGCAGTAAAAATGTTTGCGTGGCTTTTATTTCAAACAAGCTGTACCCGGCATGCGTTGCAATGCCAATCAAAGAAAGTGTTGGCGTTGAAATTCTGTTTCTTGAAGTGCTTTTGGATACACAACATGTTTTTCAATTTCCGTTAACTGCCTCTAAGCTATCGTAAAATGGATTTTCTAATTTAGAACCATTCGTGGGAGCGTGCACAACAACTTTCAAAAGTTTCATCGCAATCGGATGAATGGCATATGAACAATACGGGATTTTGTTTGAACGATTCGTGCGCTGTCACTCATTAGTTGAATCTACTCGTACGCTATCTATTGAGAAATGGATTTACTAAGTCGAAACCCTACCCTGGCGTGTACACAATAACTCATCAAGGTTTCATCACAATCGAAGAAGGTTATTTGAACGCATAGGGGATTTTGTTAAAACGCTTCGCGCGTCGTCTCCCATTTGTTGCATATACTCGTGCGCTACCTATTGTGAAATGGATTTACTAAGTCGAAACCCTTCCCTGGCGTGTACACAATAACTCATCAATGATTCATCGCAATCGGGTGAATGGTATATGCACGTATATGGGGTTTTGTTTAAACGATTCGTGCGCTGTCACTCATTTGTTGAATCTACTCGTGCGCCACCTATTGATAAATGTATTACTAAGTCGAAGCCCTTCCCTGGCGTGTACACAATAACTCATCAAGGTTTCATCACAATCGAAGAAGGTTATTTGAACGCATAGGGGATTTTGTTAAAACGCTTCGCGCGTCGTCTCCCATTTGTTGCATCTACTCTTGCGCTACTTATTGTGAAATGGATTTACTAAGTCCCCTTCCCTGGCTGGTACACAATAACTGATCAGTGTTTCATCGCAATCTGATGAATAGTATATGAACGCATACCTGATTTTGTTTAAACGATTCGCACTCTGTCACTCATTTGTTGAATCTACTCGTGCGCTACCTACTGTAAAATGGATTTACTAAGTAAGTGTCCACTACATCTCACCCAAGTTTCATCGCTATCGGACTAATGGGATATGAAGACATAGGGGACTGTATTGAAACGCTCCGCGTGTCGTCGTCCATTTGTCGAATCTACTCGTGTGCTACCTACTGTGAAATGTATTTACTAAGCCAGAAACCTTCCTTGGAGTGTCCACCATATTTCACCCAAGTTTCACCGCTAACGGCAGAATGGTATATGACCTTATACGGGACTTTGTTGAAACGTTTCGCGCGTCGTCCCTCATTTGTTGAATCAACTTGTGCGCTGCATATTGTATAGTGGATTTACTAAGCCAGAAATTTTCCATGACGTGTAAACAACATCTCACCCAAGTTCCATAGCTACGGACGAATGGTACATGAATGCATACGGGACTTGGTTGAAACGCTTCGCGTGTCGTCGCTCATTTGTTGCTTCTACTCTTGCGCTACATATTGTAATATGGATGTACTCAGCCAGAAACCTTCCCTGGAGTGTACACAACATCTCACCCAAGTTTCATCGCAATCGGATGAATGGTATGTGAACGTATACGGGACGTTGTCGAAACACTTCACGCGTAGTCACTCATTTGTTGAATCTAAACGTGCGCTTCGAATTGTAAAATGGATTTACTTAGCCAGAAACCTTTCCTGGAGTGTACACAACAATTCACCAAACATTTATCACTATCAGACGAATGGTATATGACTTTATATGGGACTTTGTTGAAACGCTTCGCGTGTCATCGCTCATTTGTTGAATCTACTGGTGCGCTACCTATTGTAAAATGTATGTACTAAGCCAGAAACCTTCCCTGGAGTGTACACAACATCTCACCCAAGTTTCATCGCTATCGGATGAATGGTATATGAAATTATATGGGACTTTGTTGAAACGCTTCGCGCGTCATCGCTCATTTGTTGATTCTACTCGTGCTCTACCTATTTTTAAAGGGATTTACTAAGCTAGAAACCTTCCCTGGAGTGCACACAAAATCTCAACCTAGTTTCATCGCTATCGGACGAATGGTATATGAACGCAAACGTGACTTTGTTGAAATGCTTCGCGCGTCGTAGCTCATTTGTTGAATCTACTCGTGCGCTGCCTTTTGTAAAGTGGATGTACTAAGCCAGAAAATTTCCCTGCAGTGTACACAACATTTTACGCAAGTTTCATAGCTATCGGACGAATGGTATATGAATGCATACGGGACTTTGTTGAAACGCTTTGCGTGTCGTCGCTCATTTGTTGAATCTACTCGTGCGCTATCTACTGTGAAATGTATTCACTAATTTTGAAACCTTCACGTAAGTGTACACAACATCTCACCCAAGTTTCATCGCTATCGGACGAATGGTATATGAACACATACGGGACTTGGTTGAAATGCTTCGCGCATCGTCGCTCATTTGTTGAATCTACGCGTGCGCTACCTATTGTAAAATGGATTTACTAAGTCAGGAACCTTCCTTGGAGTGTACTCAACATCTCACCCAAGTTTCATCGCAATCGGACGAATGGTATATAATAATAATAATATCGTATGGCCTCGGGTGCCTGGTGCAAGCTTTGTTAATTGACACCCAGAGGGTAGCTTGCATGTCGAATTTCGTCGTTCCTTTGAACGCTGTGAAAGTCAAGGAGGTTAGATATCTAAACTCCTTGACACTACAGCGCTTTCAAGTAGAGAATGGAGGAACTTTGTGTTGGCGGAAAATCCCGAGATTAATTTTGCCATTGAACACGGCCTACTGAATTCAAATGGGTTCTTTAACATGCCAACAACGTATGACATGAGTATCGTTGATTTTGTCGCCTTCAAAAATCACTTACCATGGCTAGGGGCGAACCTGCAATCTTGGGGTTGGTAGTCCGACACTATAACCACTCACCCACCGTGGCAAGCGAATGGTATATGAACGCATAGGAGACATACCCACAGACAGACAGAGAAACTATCACGTAACATTGATTTATATATATATAGATGATTAACCAATAGTATTAATTACATTTTATTTTAGGAAACCGACAGTAAAATTGTTTTTCCAGAATTTCCACTGGTAGAGGAGCCTTGCTAATTCAAAATGTCTCACGTTTTGTTGGTTTTTCATCACGTTATTCTAGTTTTCTTGCGAATTTAGTGCAGAAAGATTCAAAGTCTTTAATTACTGGTGGTCCGCTCTTGAACTATTCAAAGATTCGTGGGCCATGGATTGAAATCACCTGATTTAGAGGATACATGCGAAAGTCAATGACTGACTCAACTCAGGTATCCCTCAGAATCTCAAATTTCCAAAATGTCTCCACGCAATTCCTTACAAGAAAAGTTGTAAGTCTTTTGGGGAGAAAAAGTACTAACTAGGATAATAAAAATTAAAATAAAATGATTTTGAATGAAAAATTGTGACTGTTTTAAACCCATTAATTTAATCTAATAATGTGCACACCTCTTTACAATACCAAATTTAAAAATATAGTTTAATTGTTGTTTGGGTGTAAGGGTATTAAATTGCAGATTATATCCCTTCGAAAATGGTGGTGTCGGTGAAGAAAAGACTGCGGGCAAAAATGGGATATGACCTTGGTGGTCTAATAACGTCACGATCGTAAAAGTGCGAGAGTTGGGGAGATTGGCCAAGAATAATGTCAAACTTGGGCCTAACACAGATAAACAAACGCAAAGCAAGACAGTTAGGAGGTCGATCATCATCAACCAGTCTTCATCGAATGTAATCTCCTTGGGGGAGTAACTATAGAGCTCTGCGCCGATAAACAAAATGTTATCCTCATTCGCACGTTTGTTATCTACTTGTATTACAATAATAGTTTTAATTAGATAAAGCATAAAGCATGAGTATGACATTCGAGGAGAAGTCGTTCCCCTACGTCATGTGCTATGTTTAAAATGAATGTTATACAACCAGTACTGCAACCCTTTCGGTATCTTAATTGTACTTAATGTCGTCATTTGAATGAGATTAGCTTAAATCATTATCTTACATTTCTCATGAAGAAAAAAAAACATAACGGAAAAGTTACAATCAGTCTGAAAGACTAGACTTTATATCATTTCAAATGACGCATGCTACAAGTGCCTTCTCGCTTCGTTCGAAGCCCCAGGTCGCTCGACGCCCCAGGACTCTTTCAACAGACTCCATTACCCATTAACTTAGGCTTCCCGCGCGGCTGCATGACGTCACGCGGTCGCTGTCTCCGTAACGCATAACGTTAGACTCAGGTCCCAGTAATGATATTCAACAGGTGTGTGTTTCGCAAAACTCAAGCTCCTAAACCAGAGGGAGTTAGAAGATGTGGTTTGTACCAAAATCTTCCAAATCGTCTCAATAGTACAGGAAAAATCTTCAATTTCTTGATAAGTTAACGGAAATATATTTATTTGTTTATAAAGTGCTTTTAAACAATTAAACAAGATAGCCCCTGACAAAACTGTGTCGCGTACAGCCCTCATAGCAATAGAGCTGGGCGGGTAGTCTGTACACATGGGGCGCACACAACCCATTATGCGATAGTTCTCGCACGGGTCCGCTGGTTGTATTCTAAAAACCATCTGCAAATTTACTCCAAAGATTATCCGCAGCTTATCCATTATCCGCACAGCCATGTGCACATGGCGAAAATTTTTGAGGATATCCGCATCCTCGCGGGGCTTTAACTATAGAGTACAATGTTTACACATTTTGAACCATGGCAATAAGGAAGTGTTGAATGTCACGAAGAACTGGGGATTGATGACGACATCGTGGGAGACTGTCTGCTTTAAGCAGATCGATGATGGGCGGGGGGGATGAGGAGGGAAGAGACAAGCAGGGTCCAGTGGGTTGCTAGGCAACGTGCTCATGAGCGACCAGACGTACACATCAAGGATTATAGAAACTATACCGTACTGCTGCACCCCACTGCATCCTGGGTTAAAAGCAAGCAGACGCCATTAGTGACGTCATCAGCCTATGACGTCACGTTATTGCCAAAAGACTGATAATATAGATATACATGATAAGAGCGTGTCCAGTGGACTGTAGCGGAGTTTAGCCAATACGCATGATCAGAGAGCGTCTCGTTTTCATGGATACGGCCGACTTCCGTGTTTCAGCGACGAATCATCGATGCCACCAAATAAGTTATGAATTTCAACTGTGACGTCATCAATGTCTCAGTGCTGTTCCGTTGAATTCATCAGCTATGAATGAAAGGAAACAGTCTTCACCAAGACCACAGTTGACTATGTGAACATCTCCTATTAAAGAATAACGCATATGGATTACAACGAAAGAAGACCGAAAATTGTAGGCATGTGTCTTTTAGTTGAAAAGCGCTATCGCCAATACGGTAGTGCCATGTTTTAAGAAGCATGGTGCAGTATATCGGCGCTTTTTACATCATTCACGGAGGACAGTAATAACTAGAGACGGGAATTTGCCTATTTGCCTATTTTATTCCTGTGTTTAGAAACGTAGGCTTTCAAGATATAAATCCGTTTTAGGTTCTTTTAGGCTGGATTTCGTTGGTTTTATTGTGCCTATAAATGCCTATTTCAAGGGTTTGTGCCTATTTGGAGCATAATTGCCTATTTGATGCCTTTAGTCTGTATTTAAAGTGCATTATATTGCAGCTGGTGTGCTCGACAGAATTATATTCTCATTTCTCAATATGTGTTTACCTCACGAACAAGAATGGGAATTCTCGGAAGTCACCAGAAATAGCGCCTGGGATCTCGATATTAAGCCTCCAAACTTAACAACCCTTCGTTTTGTATTTCGCTTTTCTTTATATTGAAAATTTACCCGTTAGTAAGTGTGTGAATTAATATCATAAACTTTATGCTGATTGAATAAGTGCCATGTTTTCGCGTTTTTTTTTCAATCTCGATATTAAGCCTCCAAAGTTAAAAACCCTTCGTTTCAGGTATTGTCCCCTTCAAAAGCCGCGTTAGGTTGGCACTGCAACCTAACGGTCAATTAATATACAGTATATCCTGTACGCGTCGGAGTGTTGAATGGGCAGGCAGTTTAAAGCAGCCAGAAGGGATGCGATCCAGCTGGCAGTTAAAATGCCGCGGCGATCACAGTGGGTTGGTGATGTAACCTATCTTGTGTTGAATGGGCAGGCAGTTTAAAGCAGCTTGGAGGGATGCGATCTAACTGGCAGTGGGTGTAGCATGGCCTCTTACCGAGATAGATGGAAACTTTAGGTGTATTTTCCAGAGTTGGAATCTGACAGTTCGGTGGAGAACCGTTGAACTAAAGGCAGCGTTGCCACATATGCTGCTAGCCACCACGTGCGTACTACCATCCTCCCGTTCTTTTCATCATGCTCGTAATATCATTAGCACCATTATTACATTTATTACATTTTTACTCAGATGGTTTTCAAAAATCTTAAACAAAGCAATGCTTAAAACTGTTCGGTGCATACTGTAAAATATAATACTAGCCCGTCAAATTGAGGTGAGGCCTAAAATATTGTAATGAATAGCAATAGCAATATTACGAATAGCCTACTATCATAAAGCAAAAATGTTCAAAGCGAAACGACAACACGTGATAGTTTCCGTGTTATTTAGCAATTTATATCTCCCGTAGAATAAGTTCCAAGGCACAACAAACACATAAATGCATTACAAAATATACGTTCATAGTACCGTATAGGCTATTGACTCACTCTTTAGAAGACAGAAGCTAATCACTGGGAAGAGGCATCATCATCATCCCCGTCCTCTCCGTCACTGGATTCCGAACTGGTGGATGAGGAATCGCCGAGGGAAATTATGAGGTTGTCCACAGCTGTGTCAATAACACCTTCAAGTTCCCGCGCTTCGCTTACCGTAATACTCTTTCCACATGCGACTCCATCTTCGCCCAGTTTTCAGCTGTCAACACCCTCATCCTAATCGCAACCTATGCTGCCAAGACCTGTACCATGGAAAAAGTTGTCCAACCCCTCGCTTCGTTACTCGCAAACAAAAATAAAGCTAACCTTAATCTAATTCACACGAACCTAAGCTTAAACTTACACTAACACTATATAAATAAATAACGGACACTAATGAATTATAAATACAAGTATTAAGTATAAATAAGTATAAATCCTACACGAAAAAGTAATTAACTAATTAATTCAAAACAATTATAACACAGCAAGGTCAGTGTGCACTCTGGAGGCAACCAAACAAGCGACTGGTCAAGCGACAAGCACGTGGCAAAATAGCGTCATACAAATTGGCAGCGCTGTATGGTTTCCATGGCAACAAGCCTTGCGTGCGATCTAGTCGTCAATTGTTTTTGCCCAGTGGCGCTGAAATGTCAGATTCCAACTCTGGATAATACAACTGTTGGTGGTCCCGTCTTGAGCTACTGTTGCCATGCAGCCAGGAGGGATGCGATCCAGCTGGCAGTGAAAATGCCGCGGCAATCACAGTGCGTTGGTGCTGTAACCTATCTTGTGTTGAATGGTCAGGCAGTTTAAAGCAGCCAGGAGGGATGTGATCCAGCTGGGAGTAAAAATGCAGCGGCGATCAGTGCGTTGGTGCTGTAACCTATCTTGTGTTGAATGGACAGGCAGTTCAAAGCAGCTTGGAGGGATGCGATATAGCTGGCAGTGGGTGTAGCATGGCCTCTTACCAAGATAGATGGAAACTTGGTGGTCCCGTCTCGAGCTACTGATGCTATGGAGATGGCCGGCCTTGCTATTACTTCATCAGTTTATTTTCTGCTTTTATTAGCCTTTGCTTGAGTGCAAAGAGGCCGAAATCAGAAGAATGAGAAAGACTATCGAAAATTCATGTAGCCAGCCGTTCCTTCTGGGTCCTAAACTATGTGTATGCAAAATTTGGTTGAGATTGGTGGAACGGTGTAGATTTGTATACGGAACAAATCCACCCACCCATCCACATACATACATACATACATACATACATACATACATACAGACTTTCACTTTTATATATACATGGTGGCCACTACTCCTGGAAAACCTGGAAATCCTGGAAAAATCCTAGATTTTTATTAGGTCTGGATAACTCCTGGAAAATGACAAAAAAATTGAAAACTTCTGGAAAATAACCAATGTTAATTAATTATAAAAATCTTTCCATCTTAAATCATACTCCCGCTGCGGTTTTGGGTGAGCACTCTATCGTTAACGAACGAAATTTCCTCAGGCTACCTGTTTCTGTGTGGGAGAACACGCGATAGATTTTTGTAAAACTACTTCACCGCAATAAAATTGCAGGCGGCATTCTTTTTTAAGTAGATATTTGAGTCACAAAGGCTCTTTTTAAAACAACAATTAAACCATTAGTGTGTAGGCTTGCGTATCAATAAAGCAATCACCAATGGGCAACTGATAAAGCCCGACCCCACGCCCGACTCGCGCCTATTTTTAAGTCCTGGAAAACTCCTGGAAAATCGTTGAGCAATTTGACTGGCCACTATGTATATAAGATAAGTATGTTATTAAATTATAAGTTGCTTACTGTTAATTCTTTTTGTAGTAATTAAATATGTTATTAAATTACAAGAATTTTTTTCATGCCTATTTTGTTGTCTATTTTACACGTTAGTGCCTATTTACATGCCTATTTTGGCTATTTTAAGAGCCTATATGCCTGCCTATTTTAACTGTTTTTAGTGCCTATAATTCTCGTCTCTAGTAATAACTAATAACTAGGGCACGGTTTTTTAGGTGCTAAAAATCGGGAAAATATTTATTTTTTATGTATTAAATATTTCTGAAATATGTGACAAAAAGTGAAAATATTTAATTATAATTTAGTTTATTAATGACAATATAAACAATATGCGGTATTCACGAATGCAATTTATGCTATGCCTCACTGACTGCTGAAGAATTACAAGACACAACGAAATATATCTTCAGGTTGTCCGTCACAAATGACCGACAATTATCGCGAAACACTTCTTCTGAAAGCGCCAAACTGCGGCAATATGTTTCTTGCCCTCGAGGTGCGGTGTAAGTTGAGATCGCTGTTCAGCCTTGGTTGCTTTCCCACATGGTTGGCAGAACACAACGCTCCCATCAGAAGTAAAATTATCTTTAAATTCTGCAACATACTGCTGCTGTCGATAACTTGTAGTTGCCTTTACTTTAGGCATCCCCGGCTTCCACAGTGAGTGGCACGGGGCGACAAATTAAGAATAACACAGTTGCAAGCTGGCATACGCTCTGCATGAAGATTAGATAGCTCACAGGTTCTTCCCAGTTGAAGTAACACAGAACTAAAATGCAATAAACTGATATAAAAATGTAAATATTATGTATTTTTTGTGCTGATAAGTGAAAAGCAGGAATTTATGTATTTATCGACAAAATGTTTAAAATATGTATTTACATAAAAAAGTGTTTATTTACCTAAAAATCCGAGCCCTACTAATAACCAACTACGTCAAAATATCAAGAACATAGGATGTATGTTTCTTTCCTTCGTTTACGGGTTGAGTTAACATGGTCATAAACCCGGAACACCTACATATATCATGCGTGAAATTTGAGCCATAACCTGTGTTATTTTGGTGTCTTTCCTGGCGTGTAAATTTATCGGGCTAAGGATTGGAAGGTAGCGGTCGTAGCCATTTGAAATGAACCATCCCAACATTTACTTGGTGTTAAATCGGATGAACGCCAACAAAAAATATTGTGTGTGTTCAGCTGCGATGCGCGACGATATTTGAGCGTGACAGCGTATTCTCGGACTGGTTTGTTTAAACTGTCGCTCTTGCGTAGATTTAACGATTAGGAAGTCATTTTTGAAAGCCTTTGTCTGGAGCGAGGCGCTCTATGGAAGTGAAACTTGGACTGTTGGTGCAGCAGAAAAGAGGAGAACTGAAGCATTTGAAATGTGGTGTTACAGGAGAATGATGAAGATCAGATGGGTAGATAGAGTTACAAACCAAGAGGTATTAAGACGAGTGGGAGGGGAGAGATGTTTCTGGCGACTGCTAATGAAGAGAAGAGATAGGTTAGTAGGACACATACTAAGACACCCAGGAATAGCAAGCTTAGTTATGGAAGGGAGGGTCGAGGACAAGAACTGTAGGGTTAGACCAAGGTTAGAATATGTTAAACAGATTGCTTCGGGTGTAGGGTGTGGTAGCTATGTAGAGATGAAACGATTAGCTCAGGACAGGGAGGCATAGAGAGCTGCATCAAACCAGTCAAAAGACTGACGACTCAAACAACTTGCAAAATTTCAGCTTCGTATATTTTTTAATTATGTATTTTGCGGAATGGAAAGCTGATAGGCGAAATGAAGAAAAGCCTAGTTGCACTTCCAGGGAAACTCCAAACACAACCACTCTTCTCTGAAGTTTTAACTCACCACGACTCGACAGTTTGCTGCTGGCTGTATCTGGGGTAATATGTTCGCCCACTAGCTGGGCTGTAACTGGGGTGATAAACTCGCCCTAAACTGTCGCCTCGGTATTTGAATGGAGGTTGTTGGAAGAAATGAAAACGTAAAAACACTTGTATTGAAGATAGAGATATGCTCTCGGGAACTTTTTTGATGCTGAAAAATTCTTATACTCATTTTATGTTGATATTTTTAACGGTTTGCCCAGATTAAGCTTAAAAACCGCACGGACGCCATGTGTTGTGTTTTTTTTTTCGACTTTTTCACTGAAATCGTTACTGCTCGGCTTCCTTTGATTATAAATAAATTATTTTCTATAGAAATCTTCGTCGAGATATCCTTTACAGAATGGTGAAAACCGCATCAAAATCCATCTAGAGGTTCACCCGTGACATCCAAAAATGACAGTAGCGATACTCGAGCGCAGCGTTGCTGCAGAAGGGAGATAAAACGATATCATCACCTTTCACTGTAACACTTTTTTCACCAACGTCACTGTATTCTAACAATTGATTTGACGTTATCACGTCAAAACTTGTTCGAAGGATGGCCACCAAATGCACTCCTCTTTCGTCTAGTTCTAGCTCACACGCATCTCCCCTGAAGAGGTAATAAACTCCCCTCGCTTTGCCTATTTGCATCGATTAAGCATTAAACGTAATTAAACAATTTGAATTGAGCTCCCGAGAAGCGAGGTCATCCTGCTCCAGGCCATATCGCTTGTAATTCCGCCGAGTTTGGTATTCATGTTGATACCCTCGATTAACTAATTGAATGCAATGGCTTGAGGTCTGGTTGAAAGGTTAAACGGTGAACTGAGAGGCGCTATTAGAGATGAATTAGCCTTTCCTTCCACTCTGTTGTCACGGACTCGGGCCAGACTACTGAGGATCTACCCCTAGACTTAATTACCGTCCATACTTCACCCGTATTCTGTGCGAGTTTTGAACCGCGAACTGACTTTGATCTTACCATTCACTTCACCTCCCGCCCTCAACTACACATGTCTATCTCGTTGATAGCACGTACATTGTTTGAGGTTTGGTCCCAACGACTTTATACTAATACCCCACAGGGGCTCACATCTAGTGGGACGTGGGTTGGTGACCACGGGACCCCAGCTGAATCCGGCATTGCTTCCACTTACTTGTGGCAGGCTCCTCGCCGTCTTCTTTCCTGTCGACCTCTCTTGGTCAACTCTTGTTCTCTTCCGACCCCGACGGTAATAGGGTATCCGAGGCCTAGGGAGGAGTATTTTCCTTTCCCGCCTTAATTGGCCCTTGTCTCATCTTTCCTGATCCCTCCTTCTTCGAGGGGTCAGACCTCTTGTTTTCTTTTCATTATATTTCCCTTTCTCTTTAAGATTCCCGCACTGTATTTGTTAATTGGCTCCCCGTGTATCTAAATTCAATTTTTTACCCTCCATTTTGTAGGTGTTTTCAATCTCCGTTGCATTTTGTAAGCTTTTTGGTTTTTATTGCATTTTGTGAGTGTTTTCAACCTCAATTGCATTTTGTAAGGATTGACAATCTAAATTGTTTTTTAGTACGTCTTTCAATATAGTGGCTGGGACTTTGTGAGTATTTTGAATTTCAATTGCATTTTGTATTTTCAACCTAAACCGCTTTTTGCAAGTATCTTCAATCTAAATTGCATTTTGTAGGGTGAGCATTTTTCAAGTATTTTGATTCTCAATTGCATTTTGTGGGTATTTTCAATTTAAATTACATTTTGTAAGTATTTTCAATCTAAATTGCATTTTGTATGTAAGTATTTTGAATATCAATTGCACATTGTGAGTATTTTGGATCTGAAATGCAATTTTTAGCCTACTTTCGATTTTTGCAAAAAATGAAAGTAGACTTATGAGATCAACACAGGGCGAAAAAAGTGTGTCTTGTCTGTGTGTGTGTATGTGCGTGTGTGAGTCTGTGTGTGTGTGTGTCTGTGTGTCTGTGTGTGTGTGAGTGTGTGTACTCTGAATGTCTGTCCCCCCTATCAATTCGAACACGGTAAATGCGAATTGAACGAAATTTGGTACAAAGGTAGCACTAGCAAAGGACACCTCAGTGTCATGTTTTATATCGCCGCCATCTTGACGGAAACGTAATGGCGGCCACACAAATGTTCAAAGCTTAAATCAAATTACGACTAACCTAATCATCCGATCTCTACCAAATTTTGCAACAACATACCTTTATGGGGGGAGCATCCTTTGACCACACTAATAAGTCATCAGCGTAATAGTTTGCGGATGGCGGCCATCTTTGTGTGAAAATCGATTCCCCCTATTAATTCGAACACGGTGCAACCGAATAGAACGAAATTTGGTACAGAGGTAGTACTAACAAAAGGCACCTCAGTGTCATGTTTTATATCGCCGCCATCTTGACGGAAACGTAATGGCGGCCACACAAATGTTCAAAGCTTAAATCAAATTACGATTAACCTAATCATCCGATCTCTACCAAATTTTGCAACAACATACCTTTATAGAGGAAGCATCCTTTGACCAAATAACTAGGTCATTAGCCTAATAGTTTGCGGATGGCGGCCATCTTTGTGTGAAAATCAATTCCCCCTATTAATTCAAACACGGTGAAACCAAATGGAACGAAATTTGGTACAGAGGTAGCACTAGCAAAGGGCACCTCAGTGTCGTGTTTTATATCGCCGCCATCTTGACAGAAACGTAATGGCGGCCACACGAATGTTCAAAGCTTAAATCAAATTACGATTAACCTAATCATCCGATCTCTACCAAATTTTGCAACTACATACCTTTATGGAGGGAGCATCCTTTGACCAATCTAATAGGTCATTCACCTAATAGTTTGCGGATGGCGGCCATCTTTGTGTCAAAATCGATTCTCCCTATTAATTCAAACACGGTGAAACCGAATGGAACGAAATTTGGTACAGAGATAGCACTAGCAAAGGGCATCTCAGTGTCATGATTTATATCGCCGCCATATTGACAGAAACGTAATGGCGGCCACACAAATGTTCAAAGCTTAAATCAAATTACGATTAGCCTAATCATCCGATCTCTAGCAAATTTAGCAACAACATACCTTTATGGAGGGAGCATCCTTTGACCAAACTAATAGGTCATCAGCCTAATATTTTGCGGATGGCAGCCATCTTTGTGTGAAAATTGATTCCCCTTATCAATTCGAACACGGTGAAACCGAATGGAACGAAATTTGGTACAGAGGTAGCACTAGCAAAGGGCACCTCATATTCATGTTTAATATCCCTATAGCACGTTGTATTTCAACAAGCTACTACAACCAACATTCAATCATACTCCTTGAAAAGGACAAAGAGTTATAACAATACCCATGCATTTAGGAGAAAGTAGGCTACATGTTCTTTACTGAACATCTTGTTTCAATCTGAATTGCATTGTGTATTTTCAATTTCAATTGCATTTTGTAGGTATTTTGAACCTCACTTGCATTTTGTACGTATTTTCAATCTTATTTTTATTTTGTAAGTATTTTGGATTTCACTTGCATTGTGTAAGTATTTAGACTGTGCATTGCATTTTGTACGTATTTTGAACTTAACCTAAATTTTGTGCGTATTTTTCAATCTATTCCTTTTGTGAGATTTTTAGTTCTAAATTCCCTTTTCTAAGTATTACCGCTCTCCATTTTGTGAGTAGTTTCAGTCTGAGATCCTTTTTGTAAGTCTTATCCTTCTCACTTAATTTTCGTTCTGGTTTCCACTTCGTTGACATTTTCGCTATCACCCAGACCATTAGGGGCCGATAACCTAGATGTTAGGCCCCTTAAAACAACAATTATCATCATCATCATTCACTCCTACACGTGCTCTGTGCGATTCATGTCAGATGAGTTCGGGGGCCAGTCAACATGGTGGGAATCAGGACACCTTTGCCAACTAAAATATCGTCTACGGCACGGATAGCCACGCTGTGCAAGATTTGACGCGGACGTATTGTGTTGCTCGCATGTGAAATACACGCAGTAAGCCTGATACAGCTCGGCACCGCTTGTCAGGTGGTCTCTGCTAAACTGCTCGTTTCTGGCTCATTCCTTCACTGAGTTGGAGTGTAAACACCTTGGCTAACGAGTTAAGAGGATGAAGTGTATGGTAGCCACGTGCACGTGCACGAGTGCAAATTCCCTGATCTACAGGTAACATGATGAGGCTATTACAGTAATGGTTGCTTAGGAACTTTAAAGCATGCCAAGGTGTATTAAGGCAGAAGGTGGCATAACACAATGACAAGTGCATTGTAAACTTGTTAGAAGCAATTTTAATATCATGCATAAAATGAAATGGGCTATTACAATCATGAAGACGATGGAGAAGGAAAATATGAATGCTATGGAATAAGAACTGTTTAAAGTATAAGGTGCGTTCTAAAAGTAACGAGCCAGAGGCATAATTACAGAAACCAGTACCTGTATGTTAGAAGAATCGGCCCTGGCTGTTGAGGCACTTGTCCCACTGTGACACGAGGCGGTGATTGGCTGTCTCATAAAATTCTCTGGGCTGCGATGTGAACCAGTTCCGCACGTACAGCTGGACGTCAGTGTCCGAGGTGAATCGTTGGCCCCGCAGAGCCCTTTTCAGGGGACCAAACATGGCGTAATCACAAGGAGAGAGATCCGGACTGTATAGAGGGTGGCCGAGAACCTCCCATTTGAATTTCTGCAGGATTGCGGCGACTGTGTTGGGCATATGAGGTCGTGCATTGTCGTGGAGCGACCACGGCGGCTATGGCGTTCATTGTCACTCGGCGGTCCTGGGTAATGAGTGCATCAACCAGCTGGACGCTGTCATCGGTAATGCAGGGGGGGGTGCCCCAGACCAGGCATCATCGGCTAACGACACCCGTCCTTCCCTGAAGCGCGTGTGCCACGCCTTGACCCTTGCAAGGGACATGCAGTGTTCGCCGTACACTTGTGACATTCGGCGATGGATGTCCGTTCCCCCTACTCCTTCCGCTATCAGAAACCGAACAACACCTCTTTGCTCTTCTGTTGACGCCTCCATGTCACTGTTTGCAATGCGACTGGCAGCGTTGGACAATTGATGCATGCTGCTGCTCGCTTTGTATCGTCACGTCACGTGAGGTGCACTCGTGCCCTCTAGCGACGGGCTGTGACCTTCCACGCTCTGGTCGGAACCACACCTCGTTACACACGCCACGATTAACCGATGTCGTCACCGGTTTGCGCATTCCAGCCTCCGGCTCGTTACTCTTTGAACGCACCTTATAAAATTAAAAGAAATTTTATGTGCAACATTTCTAAACGAAATGCCAATTGGAGCCTCTCGTGTCTGAGACGGGCAAATATTGAAGATACGCGATACTACACGTTTCCACACGTCTCATATTAATTGGGGTTTCAGTAAACTGTTCGAATACATTGCCGTGTTGCATTGGGTGTATCTCTAAAAGATTATGCATATTAGCTGTAAGAATATTAGCTCTCCGGAGTTCGATTCCCGGCTCTGTCAATAAATTCAATTTTCGGCTGATGGTTGGAACGGGGTCTACACTCAGCTTCGTGAGCCAAAACTGAGATAATATAGGTTCGATTCCCAGCTCAGCCATCCTGGAAGTGATTTTCTGTGGTTTCCAGGCAAATGCCGGGATGGTTCCTGACATACCGCCATGGCCGCCTCCTACCCAATCCCGCTTCTATTACAAATGCACACACTAATTTAGCCATCACAATAACACAAGTTATCATACAAATTCCACACATTTCCACGTACACGGTGTCACAAAGCCTTTTTAAATGAATCAACAACAAACTGGCTCTGTCAAGGAGAATTCGAATATAGTCTACTCGGCTTCGTGATGACAACTGATGAGACAGATGGGTTCGAATACTGTTCTCAGCTATGGCACAGTTGTGGTCTCGTACTTCAACTCAGGGTAGTTTTCAGTGGGTGAACTAATGCCTCATACAAATCAATTGGGCGCTTTCGGTGGCGTAGTTGGTAGCATGCTGAGCTTCTATGCCCAAGATCGCGGGTTCAAACCCGGCCTAAGTCGTCGGATTTTCTAAAGAGCGTTAAAAATCCCTCAGTATGCCTTCGGAGGGGAAGTAAAGCGGGCGGTCCCATGTCATAGATTTATGGCATGATAAAGAATCTTCCACTAATTACACTTGTGTGAAGCTATATTATAGGTAAAATTTGAATAACGCTCTTAGGTTCCGACGTTCGTCGCCAGGAGCCGATTGCGGTGGCACCTAGTAACCAAGTTCAGAACTAGCTGGTCGTTTGGTAGCGAAAGTAGGAACTACTTGAAAATTCAATGCCTGCAGTCCTTACTTGAATTAAAAACAGATAACACACACGAATACAGCCATTGCAATTAACACCGGTTATCAGACAGATTCTACACACGCCCAAAGTACACGGGGCTACTTGATCGCGTTGTCCTAGCCCCTAAACTGAGGAACCGACCAACCAAATCAATTGGAGCAACTGAAAATGCTATGTCCAACGACACTTGAGTACATCTTCCATTCGAAATGCGAGAGACAAAAGGACTTAACTTGCAGTAAAGGCTGGGCTGTGAGTGTCATGCTGGTCCTATAGCCAAATCAAACGTGGCCCAAATTCCAAGTCTCCATGATTTACCAACATTAGCATAGTCCTAGTATTTATTTATTTATCGTATGGCTTTCATTGCCGGGAGTGTCCGAGGACATGTTCGGTTCGCCAGAGGCTGTAGCTGCTTCAAGCGAACACACCTAGGGTGAGCTACAAGTTCCGTTCAATTTCAAGTAGTTCCAACTTTCGCTACCAGATGTCAATGATACCTATTGGTGAACGTTGGAACTATAATAGAGCGTTACAACGAAATCTAACCTAGAAATTTAGCTCCACACAAGTTTAGTCTGTGGGAGGATCTTTTACATGCCATACATATATGGCATGGGACTGCCGGCTTTACCTCCTCTCCGATGGAAGGTATACTGAAGGATTTCAACGCTCTTAAAAAATCCGATGACTTCGGCCGGGTTTGAACCCGCTATCTTGGGAACAGCAGTTCAGCATGCTACCGACTATGCCACCGAAGCCGCTATAGTCCTAGTAAACAGCCATATATCATTGGGATGTAGGTTTCTGGGACTAAGGTACTTCAGTCAGATACTAAATTATCCAACGTAATTCGGTGTTATTCATACTAGTGTTACACAACATCATCATTTATATTATTTCAGTAGTATGCATCCCTCCTATGGCGCTCACAAGTGACCGATCGTGGCAAATGAACATTCAAATGAAAGAGAATAGACATTAGCAGTGACTTATTGCACTATAATTTCATAAATATCTATAATTTCTTAAAAAAATTACTTTAAAAAAATTGAACGAAGTGTGTGGTTTGCAAACACCGTTGATGTAGGAAAATACGCTCCATTTGCTGTCCACGAGCCGCTGTGACGCCTGTTTCATGTCATATTAACAGTCTGAGGTCTTTCCTTTATCCTGAAATGTAAATAAAAAAAGGAAGGAAGCTTGTAGTTTAACGTGACCATTAATCTTGAGATCATGAGCCACGGGACCTCCTTTTTACGTGGAATCCGAACCACGGGACATGGCATTTCACTTCGAAAATCTCACATGCATTGACCGGGAATCGAACCCAGACCGCCTTGGTGAGAGGCATACAGCTAGACCGCTGAGCCACCACGCCCCCGTTGAAATGTAAATAGTGTTCTATAATCATTTGGTTGAAATAAAAACATAACAACCTTTCTCCTTAAGTGTCTCATTATAAACCTATTGGGGAAAGTGTGGTTTATGAACAAGCGAGATTTCTCGCACGGGCCCGCTAGTTAGTTGAAATTACGATACATCCTGGAGACAGAATTAGCATCATATATATTGGTCCACAGTTTTATTCAACAGCTCACAGTCATCGGCAGAGATAAATTCAAACCATTCTCGTTCAACGCACATCGCTTTCAAAATCCCATTTATTGGCAACTTTTTCTTATATTTGCTGCCAGACCCTTCTATCCCGCGGACCATCGGTTGGGAACTAGTGGCGGAGAGGATGACAAAAAGCTGCTGTATACGCATATGTTGTGACGTCAGTATGAACGTTTTGCTGTACTATCTGAGCGAGCAAAACACAGTGATAACGTGCAGCAGTGGAGGAAGTGTTTGTTTGTGAACTGAGCAATTAACAAGAAGCCATGCACATCGTCCACCACTCACCATGTACAGTCTCCCAGACAAAAAATGAGCACTGTCTTGGTATGGTGTAAGAGTTAA
Source organism: Meconema thalassinum (assembly GCA_946902985.2). NCBI lineage: Eukaryota > Metazoa > Arthropoda > Insecta > Orthoptera > Tettigoniidae > Meconema > Meconema thalassinum. Next base: position 164,624,760 of record OX336391.1, read on the forward strand.
TGTGAACTCGAATTTATTACATTCCACGGAGCGTGATGGCGAAGTGGTCAAGCTACTTTGCCTTACAACAAGACAGACTGGGTTCGATTCCTGGTTCATGAATGTGACAATTTTGCCTGCCCGGCAACCAACTTTTCACCGGTGACCTCTTTACGTCGGCAATTTTCCTCGGCGGCCACCAAGGATATAATAATAATAATAATAATAATAATAATGTATGTCTAGGCTACCCCTTATTATTCCCGTTAACAACAAGGTCGGGGCTGAGATGCGATGAAATTCTATGTGGCGGATGTATTTTACGTGCGGATGCCCTTCCGGACGTCAACCACAAGAGAGGAGTTAATGAGAGATGTAATGAATGAAGATGAATGAAACTGGGTAAGGATCTGGAAGAAAGCGGCCGTGGCCTGTCAGAAGGTATCGTCCAAGCATTTGCCTGGAGTTGATAATGGGAAACCATGGAAAACCATTTCAAGGATGGCCGACGTTGGGGCTCGAACCCACATCTACAGAGTCCACAGGGAGCTAGCCCCCATGGCCTAACGCTACACTTTAGCTAGCTTAGCTACCGCTGTTGGTCAATAATAATAATAATAATAATAATAAGAAGAAGAAGAATCGTTACAGAGGAGATCTCTAGAACAACAGGACGGCTGAGATAAAAATCATCCGAAAAATATTGGGCCCTAAACTCACAGATGATGTGTTTCGTCTGCAATCACACACGGTCACAGAGAGATACTCCAACATCACCGAGTCAGTTAGCCGCGGTCGTTACGGCATGACAGCTGGCAGTCGCTCACATCTGGGAGAGGAGATTCGAATCCCCCCGCCGGCAACCTTGAAGATGGTCTTCTGTGGTTTCTCACCTTCCTTCCAGGCAAATGCCGGGGTTGGTCCCTAACTATCGGCCCCAGCCGCTACCTTCCAACTCCTCGTCCTTACATCCAAACTTTCCTCCCCAACGGTACTTGTAGCTCACCCATTGGGTGTCCGTCTCGAGGCAGCTACAAAACTGGCGAGCCGAACATGTCCTCGGACACTCCCGGCACTAAAAGCCATACGCAAAAAAAAAAAAAAAAACTCCAAAATAGAGTCAAATTTCCGCAAGCGACGGCTGAGATTCTACGGCCACATTATGAGACTGAATGACGGCCAACTAACAAAAATCATTTTGACGTAAACTTCAAGTGACAACAGTCTGGGTTACCCAAGTCCAAATTGAGATCAAAAGTGCCAACATCACACCAATAGACATAGACGATCGAATGATATTGCGACATAAGATCCACAGTTGGGAAGTCTCTCACATGAAGATCGACCAAGGAGACCAGGGAAAGGATGGACGGAGGAACGTCGAGTTCGACACAGTGAGATGATGAGTTCTGGAAGAACAAGAAGAACAGTAACAGATAATAATTTGCACATTTCTGTACGCTCTCAGAGGTGCACCAGCGGAAAAACCTTGATGCTCCATTGGTGGGATCAGGGTTGCCTTCATCGATGTTACGGTTTCAGCTTCATCCAACGCACGGCTGGATGTTGGTGTGTCAGGCGAGAAGAAACAGCCTGTAACCATTGCTGGAAGAATCCCTTGTTGGAGATTCAGTACAATAATACTTCACTGGGGCGGGACAGGATGGTATCTTAATCGCGAACAGGATAGGCCTACTCATATTGCCAGTGTCTTCGGCTTCTTGATGGCGTCGATACTTTTCTCCGAGGGCTGTAATCTTTGACAATTTCGCTGCGGAATGATTCCACGAAAATGTGATACCCAGGCATTGAGTGCCAAATTTATATTACATTTTGTTTTGTTATGGTCTTTGAAGCAATTTTCAGTGTTGCCTTAGTAATCGAAATTTGATATTTTTCAGTTGGTCAACACGACTGTACCCAATTGTGATGGATTATTGCCTAATCCTGATTATTTCTTACATGAGATTATTGTATTCATTTCAGGATTAGGCAATAATCCATCACAATTGGGTACAGTCGTGTTGACTGACTGAAAAACATCAAATTTCGTTTTTTTTTTCTTCACGAATTATGTTTATATACCAGGTGAATCCACTGCCCCTAATAATATTGTTTTATGCAGCCCAACTAACGTGTGTAGTCACGAAGGTCGATATTTCTCTGCTTGCATCCCGTATGGTACTAATGCACTGCAAGCATATCCTGCAAACGATACTGAACACTAATATTCTTTCCTCGTATTAGTCGGTAGTCACATCGATGGAAAACAATAGTTTTCAGTTTCATTTGCGGGATATGCCTGCAGTGTATTAGCACCATACAGCAGTGTTTCCCAAACTTTTTTGTGTGTGTACCACTTTAAGAGATGAGAATCTCTCGCGTACCACCTAATGGTTGGGAGATATAGTAACTTTAACCCCCATCACACCAAAAGATGGATTGTAAATTGTGTTTGTTAGAGTTAAAGTGCAAACAATAAAAACTGTGTCCAGTTGTTTTATTATTTATTACAATAAGTATTCAGTACAAACATTCAGAAATGACACTGTACAAATAATATTAATAAAAGAACTCTTACCAAAGTTCAACCTACGAATTCAATGTGAAGGGTGAGCTTGAAGATTAGAACCCAACTTAGGAATGTGTGGTTTAAGATTGCTGAGTCTCAAACGAAGATCGTTTTCCACTGCAAGGAGCCTATTCCGGTATTTATTCTTGAGATAAACAAGCGAAGAAAATGCAGTCTCACACAAGGGCGAGGTAGTGAAAGCAGTAAAAGTCTAACTGCTTTGTCAGCTATGTCTGCTTCTCTACCCTAAAGTTCACAAGAACCATTTTTGAAAATGTTTGCCTTAGTTCTGAATCACAATTCAATTCATAAAACTGCTGCTTATATTTGGCCTTAAAGTCCTCCGGCAACATATCAATGTTTTTATATTTCTAAATTGTATATTTTTATATTGTTCGTAACATCACCGCGTACCACCAGTGGTACGCGTACCACAGTTTGAGAAACACTGCCATACCGGATACAAGCAGAGAAAAAACGACCTTCCTGATAACAACGCTAGCTGGGCTGCATAAAACAATATTATTAGGGGCGGCTGATTAACATGGTATGGTTCCAAATCTCTTATTACAGGAGGAAGCATCGGAAAACCATTATATGTTCCACCCATCTGCACAGACTACAAATAAAGCACAGCATTATGCTCGTCAGCTACATTGTGTGTTGATATTACAAATACTATTTCTTGTTATTCATTCATGATATCGGCGTTTATGTAAATGTTTAAGGTGAGAAAACTGCATTTAGCCTATATTATTAACAGTGTCTTGATGTTTTATGCCATAAACCGATGCCTGTAAAATAATGTACTTACAGAATTATGATCAGTAAACTACTCAGTACCGTATGAATTGTATAATTTCAGATATGTCTGGTTAATCAGCTACAAACCAATTTTTAGCCTATTTCATTTATGAAAAAAAAAATGGCTTATGAGATCACCTTTTGTCTGTGCGTGTGTATATATGTGTGTGTGTGTCTAATATAATCTAAACGGCTGGAGCGATTGCAATGAAACTCCGTAAGATCATAGTACTATATCGTCCGACCCCGACCGTGCCCTTTCAATGTTATTACGTCTCACCAATCCAACATGGTGGCTGTGTGAAATATTTCACCGGCATTCTATATCTCCGAAACTATTACTGATATCACCCTGACATTTTGTACGGTGGTAACGGGCACTACTAGTGGTTCACCTATGTGACATTTAAAAACTTGTTAAGTACAGAACGAACATGGCGGTCATGCGAAGTTGGAACGTTTAGATAGACTTTTCTTGCGATTTAACCAACCGAACGCAGTGAAACTTGGTACATCAAATGTTTATACACATTTTAATGCACTGGCGTCTAATTTAGTTCAATTGTTTACATAACCTCAAGATTGCACCTGTGCAAAATTTTAAAATTAAGTTTTTATTTCTTGTGTCGTAATCATGCGATCGAAGTGAAAGTTTGAATAATGAGCCTACGCAATAATTTTCCTTTAATGGTATATAACTCTATGGCCAATACATATAACAATCTAACATGGCGACCATCCATAATATTTAGACGGTTCTTAATACCTACGCATATTTTACAGCAATCAAATTGAAATTATTTATGTTCATAGAGGCAATGCACATAAGTTCACCTACAGGGCTTTCAATAATCTGGTGAGGACAAATCCAACATAGCAGCGACGCGAAATATAAATATTTAAATGGACTTTTTTCACGATTCAACTATCCGAGCGCAGTAAAACTTGGTACGGTAAATGCTTATACAAATTTTAATCCACTGACGTGTAATTTATTTAAATTGTTTTTATAACCACAAGATGGCGGCTGTGCGAAATTTTAAAATCTTGTTTCTATTTCTTGTGATCTAATCATCCGATTGAAGTTTGAATGATACACCTAAGTAATAATCTTCAAAAATCTATTGCCTACATATATAAAAATCCAGCATGGCGACCATCCGATATATTTAGAAGGTTCTCAATATCTACAAATCTATTACAGCAATCAAACTGAAATTTTGAATGTTTGGAGAGGCATTGATCATATGTAGGACTATTTATGAAAATGGGCTATTTAGTTCTTCGTGGAACTGCTGTACTTGGAGGCAGTGTTCTTTTTCTGATGGGGCACCTTAAACTTTCCTCTCCAAAACAACATTTTGGAAAACGGTATTCACAATTAACTTACATAGAAATGGTATACAAGGAAACACGTTCACGCGAATATAGAGTTGGCATTTATGTCAGTCAGTCACGGCAACTTTGGAACCAAGTATAATTTTTATTTTCAAGCCTTGTTTTATATGTCATTGTAATTGCCCAGTGTCCCTGTATTTTACCATGCTATTAATAGTTTCAATTTATCCCCACCGCTTTTCTATGCCCAAGATCGAGGGTTGAATCCCGGCCGAAGTCGTCGGATTTTTTAAGAGCGTGTACCTTACTTCGGAGGGGAAGTAAAGCCGGCGGTCCCATGTCATAGTTTTATGGCATGTTAAAGAATCTCCCACGAAATACACTTGTGGAAGCTAAAATGTGTAGGTTGGTTTGATAACGCTATATTAGTTCAAACGTTCCCTGCCAGGTGCTGGCTGTAATGGCATCTAGTAGCCAAGTCCTCAACTAGGTGTCGTGAACGGTAGCATTTCGTAGCATAAGTAGAAACTACTTGAAATTGATCGTCTGCAGTCCTTACCTGAAGGAGAGATAACACACAGCCATCACAATTACCACCAGTTATCAGACAGATTCTACACACACCCAAAGTACACGGGGCTACATGACCGCGTAGTCGTAACCCCTAATCTGAGGAACCATCGAACACCCATCACAACATCCATATAGACATTTTCATACTGAGGTGTATTGTAAATATGTCAGCCACATATGGAATGTTCTTCTCGTGCCCAAACATCTTAGGCTATATACGTTTCACACACATCTAGTGAAATATGTTCACATATTTTGGTGTAAGTGAACAAATGAATCTCGTGAGCAATTACTGTCTCCCATGCACGTAATTTGTTTCCCACCAGAGTGAATCTGGGATGGTTGTGTAGCAACACGCAGGCTGAGCCGCCCACATTAGCTGACAAGCACTCAGCAACTTGCTAACACAACCCTCGTGCTTCAGTTCACGGGCTGTCTACATGATGCTCAACAGTGGCGTAGCCAGGGATGGATTACTGGGGGTTAGAACTCCCCCTTGGAATTTAAAGGTGCTTGTTTCATGTGTTCAAGGTAAACTTCCTGAAATGTACTGCTCGCTGAGTGTTGGTTCCTCAGTTTAGGGGCTGCGACAACGTGGTTATGTAGCTCCGTGTACTTTGGGTGTGTGTTGAATCAGTCTGATGACCGGTGTTAATTGTGATGGCTGTATTAGTGTGTGTTATCTGTAATTCAGGTAAGGACAGCAGACGATCAATTTCAATTAGTTCCAAATTTTGCTACCAAATGCTACCGTCAACGACACCTAGCCGTGAACTTGGCTACTAGATGCCACCGCAACTGGCAACTGGCGGCGAACGTTGGAATTAATAGAGCGTTAATCAAATCTAACCTACAAAGTGAGCTTCACACTATTGTAGTTAGTGAACGGCTCTTTTACAAGCCACAAATCTATGGCATGGGCCCACCGGCTTTACTTCCCCTCCGAAGGAAGGCACACTCAGGGATTTTTAACGCGCTTAAAAAAATCCGACGACGTCGGCCGGGTTTGCCACTTTTATTGTCACCATTGCAACTAGTTAAGACGTTTGACAATCTACCTCAGAAATACCACAAGTGAAACTCGACTCAATGGGTCGACTATTTTGAACAAAAACAGAGACATAGTTGTAAAACCAACACATCTGTTGGATCTATTTTTTAAAAAGCATCGAAAGTTGGATTTTAGTTTGTAATCTTCGCACACCAATCGCTGTAAAACTATTGATCTATCTAGATAGTCATATTGCTCTTCGTCTGTATTTTATGTTTTTGTTTGTTTGTTTACCATGCCCGCCTCCTTCCCAATTTACAAATACACACAGTAGTACAGCCATCACAATAACACAGGTTATCACATAAATTCTCCCCCCACACACCCAAATAAACGGGGCTATATGCCCGCTAGGTCATTGCCCCTAAAGTAACAACTTATTTGTTTCGATGGAATTACTTTGTATCTTTAGCCTGTAGCGTTTCATTTGAGGGGCTTGGACATCTTGGCCCTTTAGCCCCGAGTACTTGGATGTGTGTGTAGAATTTATGTGATAACCTGTGTTATTGTGGTAGTCTATAGCAGTGTGTGTATTTGTAATTCAGCTGAGTATTGGGAAGGAGGTGGCCGTGGCCCTACGATAGGAACAATCCGGGCATTCTCCTGGAATAGAAGTGGAAGAACCATGGAAAACCACTTCCAGGATGACTGAGATAAGAATTGAACCCACCTCTTCTCAGTTTGCCTCAGGAGGATGAGTGTACCCCGTTCCAGCCCTCAGACCAGAATTAAATTTCTTGGCAGAGCTGAGAATCGAACCCGGACCTCCGGGGTGACAGCAGGTGCGTATATAGAAAAATATCGGGGGGGGGGGGGGCTGACTACCCTGCAAAATTGTGAGTATTCTCAGGGGATTGTCACCGCAAAATACCCAGAAATATCAACCAATACCTTAGAGCATATAACTTTGTGTAATTATTTTAGATAAGATTCAAAGTGTATATAGCCTACAATTATTACTGGCAATACAAAAAAGTTGTAAAATACAACACAACACACAAATAACTTTTTATACTTAATGGATTTTCTATTATGGCCTGTGGAGTATGAATGGCAAATATCTAAATATTTGTCAATTTACTAAGCAGAAAGATAAACAAGTTCTTTTTACATGTATTTCTCAAAAAATATACTGTGGAATTCACAGCTTTACCTCACAAGGCTGAGTGCACCCCGTTCCAGCCCTCAGACTAGAATTGAAATTTCTTGGCAGAGCCGGGAATCGAATTCGGATCTCCTGAGCGGCAGCGAAGAATGCTACCCACTACACCACGAGTTAGTATAATTTCAATTTTAATATTGTTTATAACTTAGCTGATAAGTTAAGATTAGTGTACAACCATATTTACAATTATTTTATGCTCTTACCAAAGCAGCACTTTCTTAATTTTTATTGGCTTTTTCGAGGAGCCCCCTCAGCACCCCCCTTTTATACGCCCCTGCGGTGACAGCCAAGATTGCTAGCCGCTACACCATGAGGTGATTTTATCTTAAACCTATATTTGGGGATACAACACACGTGGAAATTGTCAATATAATTGAGGTATTTGTCAGCGTAAATATTGAGAAAACCTTTGAGCCTCTGTTTTGCGGTGAGCGATTGTTGCTCAGGCCATTGATGTTGGGAATGTTACCTAAGCAGACTCACTTGGTCGGCTAAACAGTTATCTGATCATGGTATTTTGACATCCACTTGTTTGTGGTCCGTCCCCTCACACTATCACAACACCGCTAGTTTTAATCAGGTGCATAATTGATTTTGAGCTCACCAATGTGGTTCGACTGGAAGGGTGTCCAATAGAGTGGAAAGATGCAGCAGTGCACGTGAGATCAGTGTTTGAAACACGTTAAATCTAGACTAGCGTATGAACTTGCCAAGTAGCCCTTCTCCATTGAGGACCTCGACCATCCACTGACGCCTGGGAAATACTTTTTTAATTTTTTAATTTATTTTTCAGAATTTAGAATTTGTATAGATTAATCAATAATACATCCAGCAATACAAGAAAATAAATACGTACACAGCTTTTTAAGTATTAGAACATACCCGTACTGTGACCGATCCAGTCAGGGTCAATTACCGGCCCCGGATGATAGGAGATCGAGAGGGGCCGGGGGCGAATACCTCTACCAGTACGCTGGGAGACCACATCGCGGAGACGCTGGAGGAACGACGCCGCCCAAATGCCGCAGACGACGCCGACGCCAAGGGTTTCCGAGGACGCCGGATCTAAAGTAAGACGTTTCATTTCCATCCTTGTTCATCAGGAAGAAGAGAACTTCTACCTCGGATAGCCGTGCCATGAGATGACCTGAGATCGTGTAACTTAACGCCATTCATAATCATTTATTCCAGATTGAGCAGGAGCATCATTTTCTCATAGGGTTGTGCAGATATTTTTTCCCCTTTCTTTTCGGGTCGTTTTGACTTACATAAATTAACAGTATCAATGGTAGGAGTAAGACATACATTTATTCTCTGAGACCTGATAATAATAATAATAATAATAATAATAATAATAATAATAATAATAAGTTGAAATTGGGTAACGATAATATGAGATGCCCATTTTTCTGGGAGATTCTAGCATTTTGATTTCCGAGGTCATTATATGAATTTAATTCTGAAAGGTTTGTCATGTATTGCATAGATTTTAATAGCAAAAGGATAGCAAAATGAATATGGTTGGAGATTGTCGAGTAAGGTTCCTTGGATAGGATGCCATATTATCATACGACCTCGTGGTCCCGATAAAGGTGATACGCTCTGTTAAGTGTGGATTCTTGAGACATGCTAATAATGCATGATTTTTGTAATGATGTTGTGTAAAGCTAATGTGATAATTAAATATGGTATTATTCCGTCATATGTGACGAGGTTATTCACGGGGCGACGTATGACCGTTGAATTGAATTTGTGAGGAGAGGGTCCTTTACTCTCGACGAACGTGTTATGTTTATCGATGAGTTGCATATTGAATAGCGCAGGGGTGTAATTGATAGTGCGCTCTACAGTCAGATTGTTCGGATCCTCACACAGAGTGTTCGACGGTAGGGTTGCGATTAAATGTTCGTTGTGAGAATGAAATACACTAGGGTGCCTTATTACGAGGTTCTTAACCTTTCCTAAACGTTAGACAATGCTATAATTTAATTACAATAACAAATATGACAGTGTGGATCAAGGTTGTTGAAACGGCGAATATAAATCAGTAATAATAATAAGAATTAGTAGTGTAAATATGTGAGCACAATCTGGGTGTGTTAATAATTTATGATATGTTATAATTAATTGTTGAAATGCCATATTATGTGAAGCTGAGTTGATGTTTCAGTGTTATTTGATGTGATATGATGCTCTTTAGTTATTAATTTGCAGTTCGATAGAGGAGATCTGTCCATTGCTGTATAAGGGTAGACAATTGTGATATACACAGATATTCGATATTTTCTTCGAGTTTTTGCCGCAGGTGAACTTTGTGATAAGTGGCCAGTGATGTTTACATGCGTGTGCACCGATAAATTAAGGGTTAATTTAGTTTTTGAAAGGCGATCTCCTTGTCGGAACTTTAAGAGAGGACACCCACGAGTTTGAATAAGTTTAATTTTTTTTTGTTTGTTTAGGGACTATGAACTTTATTTTTTTTATTTTCGGACTTTGTCCCACCCTAACTCTATACTCGTGCGTGGTAGGCAGGTTGCATGTTTATTTATCCTTTGGCCAATAAAGGAGCAGATGTGATTTTACGAGGGCTTTTCTTTTCTTATCTGTTTGTTAATTCAAATTAGGGAGTTTGCTTTTGAATCCTGGTTCAGTTTATTTGCCATCCCAACCCGTAAACGACCCGAGACCCTTTGTCTCTGGCTCGCTGGAGCATTTCTGTTATTCTTGTCTGTATGAACCAAGACTCACGCCCTAATCTTTTTTCACCCACTCCCTTGGCCGTTTCTTCTGATGGGCCGGGATGTTGGCCGGGTGATTGCCTGTCCCATTGGAGAAACGGGCACAGTACATTGTTCAAGCAATCTCGTGTGCTATATAGACATTGCCCTTGTCACTACAACACTGTATAATTCACTTCTTTTCTTGATCATTGGAGTCCCGTTATATTAAATATGTACAATCTTCATCATACCGTAACTTTAGTCCATTTCTGGCTATTATCTAAGTAAACGTATTAGTCTAAAAATGCACATTCTTAGATCCAAGTGTTGAATATCAAATTCAGCCTAGTAAGGGAAGAATAACTGTGAGCTAAACCACATAAGGCAAGGCCTTGTGGGTGGCATATTACATTACATAATATATTAAGATAAGAGTTGTGACATAGCTAAGTAGCAATGGTAATGCTAATTTATAGATTAAGCTACTTTAATGGCATTGTTATTCTCTGGAACAAAGGGAGGGAAGAAATGTGGATCGTGTTTTACTCGAGAGAGGCCATGATGAACAGGAAATGGACAGACACTAACCAAGACCTGCGACACTTTAACTCGCTGGGTACCACCATAAACTGTGTAACACAGAGTACTTCCATGACCCACCGACTCCAGTCTATGTAAATTGTGCTGTATTCAAAGCTGTCGGTAACACGTGACCCTACGTAAAAGTCGGGGATCATCCATTGTGATCTTTTGTGCAAGTGAAAGGTAACAGTACGCGTGGTTATTCAAGTTTATAATCAACATTATGCACAATTTGCGCTCTGTATCTTGATAATACCGGCTTTGGTGATTGGCGGTGTCCTTGTGTTTCGGGAGTGACGGAAGTAGACTATCTCATTACTTCTAGTCGTGCGTAGTACAGTCAAACACATGTATGTATGTCTACCTTTTATTATCCCCGTTTTCAACGGGATCGAGGATGAGATGCGATGAAAATCCGTGTGGCGTAAGGTTTTTTTACGGCCGAATCCCCTTCCTGATGATAACCTCATGAAAGGAGTTAATGTGAGATGAATAAAACACGGCAAGGATATGGAAGGAAGTGGGCGTGGCCTATCTGAAGGTACCGTCGCAGCAATTGCCTGGACTTGAAAATGGGGAAACCACGGGAAACCATTTCAAGGATGGCCGACGGTGGATCCCGAACCCACGTCTACGGAGTCGCCATGGCCCAACGCTGCGCATTACTTAGTGTAATGTATTAATGCAGTATAGTCACTCCATATTATGTGACTGACATTTACATTACACCTCAGCAAGAGAATGTCTATATTGTTACGTGCCACCCCCTAGTGGCACTTTTGTTAACTGGATTACGGTGGGGGTACAAAGCACAACACCAATTACTGCTTAAAGAAATAATTAACTTTATTGTGGCCAGAAAATTACACTAGTCAGCAAATACAAGCAATTAGGAGCCTTATTCCAGTTTCCTCAAGTCTCTTCCTTGAGCGCTCTTGGCCCTTCCACTTGTCAACAGATCACAGAAGTTAATCCGTCCTAATGAGTACGGTGGCCTTGACAGAAACTACCAGCTCCTCTCCTTTATGTTCACCGACCACAATTACTTACGATCACTTGCTGCAGGCTATTTCGCTGTCCACAAGCTGGAGAAACAATGTCACTGGATTTCGTAACTCGCACAGCACTTCGTCACCACACTTCTGTCGCACAAGATAATCGCTCGCACTAGCTCGTAAAACACAACAACGACAACTGCTAGACAGGTCGCACTTATATAGCAGGCCGGTGACTCAATAAATGCTTCTAGATCCATCCAGGGTTCACGGCTTCTCGAGGTTTCCATCGCTGGTCCAGTCACGAATATTCTGGACTATCCCTTTGTCTTAGTAGCCCTGTTGCATAAGGCGCGCGCAATACAGGAGGCAGGACACAACCCAGCCCTGGGGCAGTTGTGACTCATGCGGCGAGTGATGACACAAACTCACAGCCGTAACACCACCCCCTTCCTAAAAGGCTGATCGTCCCGATCAATCATTGGTCCATCTGTGCCCCTCCGTAGGCTGCCAGGCGATCTCGATGCACGATCTTCATCTTCGCCCTCGGGCTCCGCTGGATCCTGTAGACGACATCGTTGATCCGTTTCACGACTCGGTACGGGCCCTCCCAGGACTTCTGCAGTTTGGGTGACAGGCCTTTCTTCCGTAATGGGTTGAAGAGCCAGACCAGGTCGTCCTCGTGGAATCCGCCGGCATCCGTCTGCTGGTCGTATCGGGTCTTCATTCGGTCGGTCTCGATCCGTAGTTTCCTCCTCGTGAACGCGTGTACGTCCTCCAGTTGGTCGACCAGTTCTTGACAATACTGGCTTACCGGGATCGGATCATTCCCAGGTCGGCCGAAGGCAAGATCGACAGGTAGACGGAGCTCCCTCCCAAACATGGCCCGGGCTGGTGTGCACCCGGTGGCTTCATGCACGGCGGCGCGGTAGGCCAGGAGAAATAGTGGAAGGATGTTTGTCCCAATCCCTCTGGTGCTCGCTGACGACTATTCGGAGATGGTTCTCGATGGTGCGATTGAATCGCTCTACCATCCCGTCGGACTGAGGGTGTAGCGGCGTTGTCCTTGTCTTCCGGATTCCCAGCAGCTGGCATAGGTTCTGGAACACCTGCGACTCGAAGTTCCTCCCTTGGTCGGAGTGCAGCTCCAGGGGTACTCCGTACCTGCTGACGAATTCCTTCACCAGGGTCTCTGCAATCGTCGCGGCTTCTTGGTTAGGGAGCGCACACGCCTCCGGCCATTTGGTAAAGTAGTCGCTGACGACTAATATGTAGCGGTTCCCTGCCTCGCTTAACGGGAATGGCCCAGCAACATCGCTGGCCACTCTCTCCATGGGGCCGCCCACGTTGTAGGTCTTCAGTGGACCCCGTCGTCTTCGTCCTGGGCCCTTGCTGGCTGCGCAATCGTGGCACCTCGCGCAGTAGTTCTCCACGTCTGTTCGGCATCCGATCCAGTAGAACCGCCCTCTCAGCTTCTCCAGGGTCTTCTTTATCCCTAGGTGTCCACCAGATGATCCTCCATGAACTTCCTTCAGGACTTCCTCCGTCATAGCCTTTGGAACGACGACTTGTTCCCGAGATGTCTTCCCGTCGGTGCTCTCCCAGGTACGGCAGATGAGGCCATCCCTTACAATCAGCGAGTCCCACTGTGCCCAGTAGGACTTAAACTTTGGGCTGCAGTCACTCACAATGTTCCACCCGGGTCTGGGGACACAGGCCCTTTTCCATTCGGCTATCAGTCCCAGGTCATCATCATCTGCTTGTGCCCGCGTGAAAGATTCGCGGCTCCAGTTCCCTTGAAGTTCCACAGTAGTCCGTCGGCACAGTATCCCGGTGTTCTCCTCCCTTCGGGCACAGAAGGTGCAGTCTTCGGGGCACGGTCTTCGTGACAGGGCGTCGGCGTTAGAATGCAGTTGGCCTTTCCTGTGCTGAATCTCAAAGTTGTACTGTTGAAGCCTCTCTAACCACCGCGCGAGTTGACCCTCGGGCTGCTTGAAGTTCAGGAGCCACCGCAGGGATGCATGGTCGGTCCTGATGAGAAATTCTTGCCCGTACAGTGCGCCGATCAAGGTCTGGGTAATAATAATAATAATACGCGTCAGAGTAGCAGAGGAAGATAAAATCAACAAGGTCGCAAATGGATGGGGGAAAAGACGTCTTGCTCGACCCGGTGCTGGGCCCAAGGTTTTCGGAGCGAGCAAAAGATGATTTCCAAAAAACCAAATGCAAACAAATAATTGCTTAATGGAATAATCAAAAGTGCAAAAACGAGATTCCCATAAAATTAATTAAAGAAATCCCAGAGGCGTGTTAATCGTGCCTTTGTTACGTCACAAAGACAAGATTGACGAAATCGAGATAAGGATAAGGATAAGGAAGGGGAACTTTAATATAAGAAATGAAAAGACAAGGGAGCTATATTACTTAAAATATAAAAATGTATTGAGGATAAAAGAAAGAGCGTGTACACGAAATAAACAAATTATTTAAAACAAAGAAAAAAGGCAAGCTAAGACAAGATCAATAATACAAAAGAAACCCAATACCAAGAATAAAGAATTCAAAAACTAAAAAAAAACTAAAAAGCACGACAGAACCTGAGTACCGCTCAACAACATGAATCTAACGAAAAGATACAAACTTGAAAGAAAATAAAACGAAACTTACAAAAGTTAGAGAGAAACGACAAACTTGCAAAAAGTCAAAATTCGAACTGCTAAGACGCGAAGCTTTTCATGATGTTATTGTAAACATACCTGAGGGATGGGGGAGGAGTGAGGGGAGTAAAACAAAGGGAAGAGAGATTTCACGGAGGTAGGAAGAAGGGGAAGAAAAGGGGGAATATCATTAAGTTATGTAATACGGCGGAAATCGAAAGAGAAAGAACAAAACAAAAGGAAAAAGAGATATACGGAGATACATTACATTACAATTGACTTGGGACGAAAGAGACCGGTAAAAATCGAAAGCACGCTATAAAAAAAACAGGCTTATACTCCAACATAATGCCGCAACAACACGACATATAAAAAAAAGAATAATATGACATCGGAGCTGGAGAAAATCCCAGTTAACCACCGTCACATATATTCTATAAACAAAGGGGACACGTATTAGTGGGACGTTGGACATAAGTCCCGTTACCTCACACATACTGTCCGCAAACAAAGGTCCAATTGCTACCAATCAAATGAAACATTTGTGGTACAAAAGAGACACCGACGCAAAAGACGAGCACCAAGGCCCGACAGGAAAATATACATAAGCCAAGACGCAGAAACGCAATACTTTCGAATCTTACAGGTATTAACCAAAATAATAAAACTGTGAGGAGGGCACATAACAAAAGCAACAAAAAGAACTCCGCCGTATGACATTACGCAAGGTCCCGGAGATCTGGTTCAAGGATTAAAATACTAACAGTAACATCTTGAAAAGGAAAGAGAATTAAGCAAAAGAAGGAACGTTTAACAAAAACAATTACATTGCGTTAGATAGAAATACATTGAGCCGTACTCACATTCCGCTGCGCCATGAGGGTGGGCCTCTGCCCGAATACACACGTTCGCCTTACATCTCGGCGCGTCTAAGACTGACTAAGCTTCTGTCCCCCAGAGAGGGGAGAAGCCTCTCAGAAATATCAAATGCGTAGTTTGGGAGTGCCCCCAAACTCGCGTCAAATATTGTCAGAGCCAATGGCAGAACGAATTGCACAACAAAATGCAAGGTAGCAACAACACTAGCCAATACGAGAGAACAAGGCAGTATGTAGCCAGGGGTTGCACAACGTTAGACAGAGAGATACATACACACAAACTGCGCACTTTTAAACTCTCGAGGCGTAATATAGAGATGTCACAACACATGACAATAATAATAATAATCATGATGATAATAATAATAATTACAATAAATTCTGAAAAGTGGTTCAAATTCCACCGCTTTCTCCAAAAAAAATTCTTTTACATAACAAAGGCATAAAAGAATTTTTTTCTTTTTCATAACAAAATTATATAAAATAACATTCTTCGATTAGATACATTTGAACAGGGTGAAGGAAAGAAAATTACATCATGTACACTAGATACATACATGAAAATAAAGACATAATAAAATGTTCTCACATTTCTCTTATTCATATGACGCAGCTTAATTAAAAGTTCTTTAAACGTCATAACTTCCATAAAAGGCTTGACGAAACGCAAGTCTCTTTTCTCAAACACACATATATTTTCATACACACGTATTCACGAAGATGTTCACTGATGAGGAAAATTATTCCTTTTTGGTACGAAAGAAAAAAAACTTTAAGATGAAATTAAAACAACAAAAATTCAAATTATATAAGGATCAGTACAGGCGTGAAATAAAGGCGGATCCTACCTCTACTGCACGTCAATACGTCACACATATTAAAAATGGATGTACCAAAAAGAAAATAATGATAATAAAACGGTCAATCTTGAGCTAGACTCTGCCAGATGACGTGGAGAAAGCGAAGTCTTCTTAATGGCGACCTTCTGGAAATCAGCCAATTTTCTAATAATAAAAGAAAGAAAAAGGTTAAATCATGATCACAAAAAAAATATAAAGGGGAGCACCCTGTATACAAAATAAGGCTTGCGTCAGGGGAAATATTTGGGGTTACATAAGCTGCGTAAGAGGGAAAGTAGATTCATTCTGCCAGCTGGAAAGTAAAAGTATGAATAGGCAGGGTCGTCAGACCAAATGAAAGAAGAGAAAACGAGCCGTGAACGGGGTCTAAAGGATACACCGGCCACTTCTCAGGTACTTGGAGACTAGCTATCGCTACCGGAAACACTCTCCAAATATATGACAGATACAGGAAAATAATACACATTATCTTAGAGAAAACATTAGATTGAAATGATTTATAAAAACATGATATCACAAAAACGTAAAACAGAAGTTACGATAAATAGTAAACAACTATATCAATAAACAAATCACTGTCACTACAAGAAAAGAATGTAAGTCAACAGACCATCTCAGGCGTTGTCGAACAATAGCAAGTCGTGTCTGCAGCTCGGACAATGGGCCGGCCGGCTCCCTACAACAAAAGCAGGCAGGTACCGGAAATTGCCTTAGGCAGAAGTATAGTTCAACACATCTTTCGAAATCCTCCGTGTAACTCAGGCGGCCACGGGTGTCTCCTGCCTAACTAGATACATAGTAGGAGTAAAGGGGAAAAATGTACTAATAACATTCATCAAAAGACATTAGATACTAACAAATGAAAAGGAATAATAACTCAAAGTAGCTGTCGAAACAAAAAATACCATTCCGGACAGAGAACGAAAATCCAAATAATTACGTTACAAAATACCTTCCAAATAAAAGGAACAGACTGGAACCTCGCATAAAACCAATCAAGACCAGACATACAATCAATCAAACTCGAAACCCAATAATAAATATTACCAACCCACAAAAATAAAATGGTTACAGCGTCAATATACGGGCCGTAGACCTCAGAGGTACCGCATAAAAAAAATTAAAGACAGAGAGGGTATGGCCTATCCCATACAAATATAAGAAAATTGGGTAATGCACGCCAGAGTAGTTCACACGAACATCAATGTCCCATACCAAGGATGCCGTAGACCTAAAATGGTTGGTATCTCTGAGTAATACTTATCGTATATTTGGTTTGCCAATAAAAACGAATAAATAGTTCGTACGTAATATATATATAGTTTAAATTGAATAGGGTATAAAATCAAAATTGAACTAAATTTGAAACCACCCACAAATAACTGTTGATAAAAATTCATTAAACTCATTGACACACACATTCATCTCAAAATACAACCAACAACAACAACACTACATACATACTCCTTCCCATAAACAAATCGAAATTTCCCCATTACATCAGAATGCTAATATGAGTCGTTGGAACACCATGGAAACTCAAATAACGGACTACAGGTCATCGTGACAAACTTCATCCCATACTAAAGATTGACGAATCGTGTGGAATCTATGTACATCCTAAGTGGGCGTCGAAGCCGTGGGACAGGTCCCAAACCCTAATTCCGACGGAGACCTCACCTAGCAGGTTTCCCAACGAAATACACACTGCCATACTGAACATATAGTAACATCAAGCTTACCGTATATAAACAATTTTAAATGAAAACCTACATTGAAATCCCCTGACAAAAATAAAACAATCACCCTCCCTAATTATGAAACAAACTTAACTCCCAATCATAACACACATAATAGCTCAACAGACCATTCATTCATAACTGAAACAACAAACACTATACTAACATCAAACGTTAGTATAATTACGCGAGGCTCAAGGTGGGTCGGGGCGACCGTAGGATTTAAAGAGACGGTTCCCATAAGTGGGCCTACCTTCATTGGGGAAAATTTCGGAGAAAGAGGGGCGGGGGTTTTTAGGCTGCACGGTAATGACAAGAAACCTGTCAGCAGCTGTTCCAGACCGAGACATATGAAGGGGTGAGGCGAGTTCTGAGAAATATCACAGTCAACTAAGCGACTATTTACAACAAAGGTAAGGACTCAAACCCTTGAGAGAAATGCATTTTCTACTTCACAGAAAGTAAAATAAAAACGTCCACAACACTGACGAAATGAAAAGGAAGAGAAAGCAAACAAAATTTCCTGTCGCCTTAAAATCACCGTTAACTAAACAAATGTCTACTAGAGGAAGCAAATACATAAAAGTAGGTTACAATACCGTGACGTGTCGTGTTCCAGCGATGCGATGTACTCACTGATATGTTGCCACTGTTCACCTCGAAGCTGGGTCTTTTGGATGTCTTGTTTACTTGAGGGACAAAACCACCTTTCCTTGGAGATGGGTTTCCTGGATGCCCGTAGTTCACACAGAAAGTAACTTCACCCTTTCTTCAGGGGTGGGGAAAAACAATTCACTGAATTCCTTAAACTCAAAGAAAAACAAATTTTAATACAATGTAAATGAAGAGAAAAATAATAAAAGGTTAATAACTTGAGAGAGGTGAGGAGGGAACGATTTCGCACGCAACCACGCGATCTGCTACCATTGCGCCGATCAAGGTCTGGGTAATAATAATAATAATACGCGTCAGAGTAGCAGAGGAAGATAAAATCAACAAGGTCGCAAATGGATGGGGGAAAAGACGTCTTGCTCGACCCGGTGCTGGGCCCAAGGTTTTCGGAGCGAGCAAAAGATGATTTCCAAAAAACCAAATGCAAACAAATAATTGCTTAATGGAATAATCAAAAGTGCAAAAACGAGATTCCCATAAAATTAATTAAAGAAATCCCAGAGGCGTGTTAATCGTGCCTTTGTTACGTCACAAAGACAAGATTGACGAAATCGAGATAAGGATAAGGATAAGGAAGGGGAACTTAAATATAAGAAATGAAAAGACAAGGGAGCTATATTACTTAAAATATAAAAATGTATTGAGGATAAAAGAAAGAGCGTGTACACGAAATAAACAAATTATTTAAAACAAAGAAAAAAGGCAAGCTAAGACAAGATCAATAATACAAAAGAAACCCAATACCAAGAATAAAGAATTCAAAAACTAAAAAAAAACTAAAAAGCACGACAGAACCTGAGTACCGCTCAACAACATGAATCTAACGAAAAGATACAAACTTGAAAGAAAATAAAACGAAACTTACAAAAGTTAGAGAGAAACGACAAACTTGCAAAAAGTCAAAATTCGAACTGCTAAGACGCGAAGCTTTTCATGATGTTATTGTAAACATACCTGAGGGATGGGGGAGGAGTGAGGGGAGTAAAACAAAGGGAAGAGAGATTTCACGGAGGTAGGAAGAAGGGGAAGAAAAGGGGGAATATCATTAAGTTATGTAATACGGCGGAAATCGAAAGAGAAAGAACAAAACAAAAGGAAAAAGAGATATACGGAGATACATTACATTACAATTGACTTGGGACGAAAGAGACCGGTAAAAATCGAAAGCACGCTATAAAAAAACAGGCTTATACTCCAACATAATGCCGCAACAACACGACATATAAAAAAAAGAATAATATGACATCGGAGCTGGAGAAAATCCCAGTTAACCACCGTCACATATATTCTATAAACAAAGGGGACACGTATTAGTGGGACGTTGGACATAAGTCCCGTTACCTCACACATACTGTCCGCAAACAAAGGTCCAATTGCTACCAATCAAATGAAACATTTGTGGTACAAAAGAGACACCGACGCAAAAGACGAGCACCAAGGCCCGACAGGAAAATATACATAAGCCAAGACGCAGAAACGCAATACTTTCGAATCTTACAGGTATTAACCAAAATAATAAAACTGTGAGGAGGGCACATAACAAAAGCAACAAAAAGAACTCCGCCGTATGACATTACGCAAGGTCCCGGAGATCTGGTTCAAGGATTAAAATACTAACAGTAACATCTTGAAAAGGAAAGAGAATTAAGCAAAAGAAGGAACGTTTAACAAAAACAATTACATTGCGTTAGATAGAAATACATTGAGCCGTACTCACATTCCGCTGCGCCATGAGGGTGGGCCTCTGCCCGAATACACACGTTCGCCTTACATCTCGGCGCGTCTAAGACTGACTAAGCTTCTGTCCCCCAGAGAGGGGAGAAGCCTCTCAGAAATATCAAATGCGTAGTTTGGGAGTGCCCCCAAACTCGCGTCAAATATTGTCAGAGCCAATGGCAGAACGAATTGCACAACAAAATGCAAGGTAGCAACAACACTAGCCAATACGAGAGAACAAGGCAGTATGTAGCCAGGGGTTGCACAACGTTAGACAGAGAGATACATACACACAAACTGCGCACTTTTAAACTCTCGAGGCGTAATATAGAGATGTCACAACACATGACAATAATAATAATAATCATGATGATAATAATAATAATTACAATAAATTCTGAAAAGTGGTTCAACAGGTACTTGTGGAAGTGTTCAACGGTCTTCACGATGGCGAGCAGCTCCTTCCTGGTGACACAATAGTTCCTTTCTGGCTTTGACAAGGCCTTGCTGAAGTAGGCCACTACTCTCTCCTCGCCGTCCACTACTTGCGACAGGATTCCCCCTATGCCAAAGTCGCTGGCATCGGTATCGACGATGAACCTTGTTCCAGGTCTGGGGTAGGCCAGAATAGGTGCGGTGCACAGAGCCTGCTTGAGTTGTTCGAAGGCACCGTGGCATTCTGCTGTCCACGTGAAGAGTTGGTCCTTCTCAGTCAGTCGATGCAGTGGTTTAGCGATGTCGGCAAATCCTCTCACGAAGCGACGGTAATAGGTGCAGAGTCCCAGGAAGCTTCGTAGTTGGGATTTGTCCTTCGGAACTGGCCACTCCCTCACAGCTGCGGTCTTCTCTGGGTCGGTGCGCACCCCTTCCTCGGAGACGATATGCCCAAGGTACTGAACCTGCTTCTGGAAGAGCTGACACTTCTTGGGGCTCAACTTCAGCTGGGCAGCCCGTAGCTTCATCAAGATCTCCTTCAGGTTGCTGTAGTGCTCCTCGAAGCTTTTTCCCAGAACGATGATGTCGTCTAGGTAGACCAGGCAGGTCTTCCAGTGTAGTCCCCTCAGAATGGACTCCATTAGCCTTTCGAAGGTCGCAGGGGCGTTGCACAGACCAAATGGCATGACGGTGAACTGCCAGAGCCCGCTGCCTACAGAGAACGCCGTTTTCTCGCGGTCCTTAGGGTGGACCTCCACCTGCCAGTAGCCACTCTTCAAATCCAAGGTGGAGAACCAACTCGACCCAGATATGGTGTCCAGGGTGTCGTCGATCCGGGGTAGAGGGTAGCTGTCCTTCTTCGTGACGTCATTCACCCGCCTGTAATCCACGCAGAACCTGGTGGAACTGTCCTTCTTCTTCACTAGCACGACCGGAGAACTCCAAGGACTATGTGATGGCTCGATCACCCCTTGCTCCTTCATCTCTTCTACCATCCGGTCGACTCCGGCTTGCTTGGCGAGCGGGACACGTCGGAATGGGGCCCTAATCGGTGCGCTGTCCCCAACGTCGATTCTGTGCTGGACCAAGCTTGTCCTGCCGAAGTCTTTGCTCCCCACGGAGAAGACATCCTGGAATTCGCGTAGCAGGTCCTGAAGTTGGCGTGATTGTTCTTCGTCTAAATGGTCCTGGGATCCTTGGTACAGCTTCTGTAGTTCATCTGGCAGGGCGCGTCTTCTTCGGTTGTCCGTCTGCAGGTGTCCGTCCGTCGTATCTGTGATGCGGGCAATCCAGGTAACGGGCTCGCAGACTCCTAGGTTGGTGTCCCGGTGAACCGTAATGTCGTAGTCGTTCAGGTTGGACAGGCGGACGTACGGCCGAGACGTCGTGTTGATGAGAGTCTTGGCAACTAGCAATCCTTTTGTCTGGATGTCCTCATATTTTGGCTCGATGACAGCCGCCACTCCCTCAGCAGTTCCGTCGACAATTACGGCAGCGCTGACCTCCGTCCTGGCGGGAACGATGACGTCTTCTCTCAGCCTTACTCGTCGTGCGGTGATGGACTCGTGCGCAGGTTGCAAAGCAAGTTCCTCACCTCCGAAGTGCAGAGTGTTGGTACTCAGATCCAAGATGATGTTGTTCTGGTCCAGGAAGTCCAGTCCGATGATCACTTCATTTGATACGTCAGCCACAAGCACTGGATGCTTTATCGCCCGTCGACCAATGACGAACTCCAGTGATGCTTCGCCATGTACCGGTGCGGTCTCTCCGGTCGCGGTTATTAGCTGGAGGTTCCTTTGTGTGGGTTGCACTCTCCACTTCGGGATCACGGTGGGACTGACGATGGTCCTCGATGCTCCCGTGTCGATTAGCATGGGCCAGCTCTCTCCGTTGACGACTCCGTCGACCATCAGGCTGCTATTGTCCCTCCGTAACTTCGTCACACGAACCTGGACTGCCGGGGCCTGACGACTGTCACAAGCCAACCTTTGCCCCCCAAGGCTGGCTAATACTCGTTTCCCTGGGTCGCGCGGTTTTCAGACGACTGATTTCCCGTCGGATACCCTCGGCGGCGGCGATCACCGCAGTCCTTGCTCAGGTGGCCTTTCTTACCGCAGGTCCAGCAGGTCGGTAGTCCTCTTCCGGGCCGCCTCTCCGGTTGCCTTCCGGCTGTGTCGTTGCTGGTGGTGCCGCGACTATCGAAGAAACGGCTTAGCGCCTCCATTAATTCGTCGGCCAGGGGCTTGGTCTCGTTGGTTTTTACTGGTTCGTCGACCTCCACTTGACGCACCCGCGCGTGCATTCTGGATGCCTGTTTTGCCGTCTCGAACTCAAGTGCGTGGCTCAGCGCATCTGCCAGGGTCTTATTGCGCGCGAGTCGCAGCGCCTGTTGAGTGTCCGAGTCCCGAAGCCCGTCGGTGAAGGTCTGCGTCGCAATCTGTTCCAGGAAGTCGGCCTGCGCTGTTGGATAGGCGAGCCTTACGAGGCGTGCGATGTCCATCTCGAACTCCTGCAGGGTTTCCGCGTTCTTCTGTACCCGGGTCCGGAGCTGCATCTGGTAGGCCTGCTGAAGATGGCTATCTCCATATCGGGACTCCATATGGGCGATCAGTGAAGCGTAGTCCTGGGATCCAGTCGGGATGGCCTGAAGGACGTTAAGGGCGTCACCTCTCAGCGCTACAATGAGAGCTGTAGTCTTTTCTGTGTTGTTCCAGTTATTTATGGAACATGCCGCCTCGAACTGACGTAAGTAGGTGCTCCACGGGACCTATCCGTCGAAGGTTGGGGGCGTCACTCTGCTATGTCCCGTTCCTGATATTACCGGTGTAACGGTGGGCGGGCGTTGGCGCAGCTCGGCAACTTCCTCTTGTAGAGCGTTGAATTTCTCTTCCACCCCCGTCAGTGGGCGTTGGCTCAGCTCGGCAACTTCCTTTTGTAAGGCGTTGAATTTCTTCTCCACCCCCATCAGCGGGCGTTGGCACAGCTCGGCAACTTCCACTTGTAAGGCGTTGAATTTCTCCTCCACCCCCATCAGCGGTCGTTGGCACAGCTCGGCAACTTCCACTTACAAGGCGTTGAATTTCTCCTCCACCCCCATCAGCGGGCGTTGGCGCAGCTCGGCAACTTCCACTTGTAAGGCGTTGAATTTCTCCTCCACCCCCATCAGCGGGCGTTGGCGCAGCTCGGCAACTTCCACTTGTAAGGCGTCAAACTTCTTTTCCACTGCTGCGACTTCCTCACGTAGGCCCTGTTCTAATTTCCTTTGGCTCTCCTCTAATTTCGTCAGCAGACACTCTTCCAGATTTTTCTGGCCATCCAGAAATTTGGCGGTTAGGTCCTCTGCTAACTTATTCTGGCTCTCTTCCATCTTCTTCTGGCCGTCTTCTAGTTTGGCAGTTAGGTCCTCGGATAACTTCTTCTGGCCGTCTTCTAGTTTGGCAGTTAGGTACTCGGCTAACTTCTTCTGGCCGTCCTCCATCTTCTTCTGGCCGTCTTCCATCTTCTTCAGGTCATCCTTCAGGTCCTTGGCTAATTTCTTCTGGCCAACTTCCATCTTGGTTTCCATGCCATTTAACTTTTCTAGCAATGCTGCGAATTGCTCTTCCATTTTAGCTGTTTGTCTTGTAAAGGGCATGCGCTCACAGGAAAATTTTAAAAAATTGACCTGCTCGGGTTTTGAAACCAGGACCGTCAGGTGTTGTGTTTGAGTTCGTAATCCGGCTTCTGACACCAGTTGTTACGTGCCACCCCCTAGTGGCACTTTTGTTAACTGGATTACGGTGGGGGTACAAAGCACAACACCAATTACTGCTTAAAGAAATAATTAACTTTATTGTGGCCAGAAAATTACACTAGTCAGCAAATACAAGCAATTAGGAGCCTTATTCCAGTTTCCTCAAGTCTCTTCCTTGAGCGTTCTTGGCCCTTCCACTTGTCAACAGATCACAGAAGTTAATCCGTCCTAATGAGTACGGTGGCCTTGACAGAAACTACCTGCTCCTCTCCTTTATGTTCACCGACCACAATTACTTACGATCACTTGCCGCAGGCTATTTCGCTGTCCACAAGCTGGAGAAACAATGTCACTGGATTTCGTAACTCGCACAGCACTTCGTCACCACACTTCTGTCGCACAAGATAATCGCTCGCACTAGCTCGTAAAACACAACAACGACAACTGCTAGACAGGTCGCACTTATATAGCAGGCCGGTGACTCAATAAATGCTTCTAGATCCATCCAGGGTTCACGGCTTCTCGAGGTTTCCATCGCTGGTCCAGTCACGAATATTCTGGACTATCCCTTTGTCTTAGTAGCCCTGTTGCATAAGGCGCGCGCAATACAGGAGGCAGGACACAGCCCAGCCCTGGGGCAGTTGTGACTCATGCGGCGAGTGATGACACAAACTCACAGCCGTAACAATGTAAACGTTGAAACCATTAACACGATAGTATACAGAAACACTGTGCGATTACAAGGACATATGCATGGCTTGTAAATGAAACTTAGACTATACTAAATACTTAGTTCCAAAGTTGCCGTGACTGACTGACATAAATGTCAACTCTCAATTCGCGTGATCATATTCCCTTGTATATTTTTCTAAAAGTTTATTCCGAATACTGTTTTCCAAAATGTTGTTTGGAGAGGAAGGTTTAAGGTGCTCCTTCAGAAAAAAAACACACATAACTTATCTGAGACTCAATTTCCAACATGATAAAGAACATTCCACCAATTACACTTTTGTGAAGGTAAATTATAGGTTAGATTTGACTGAAGCTCTTGGGTTGCAACCATCGTCACCAGGAGGTGACTGTGGTGGCATCTAGTAACCAAGTTCACAACTAGTTGGTCGTTGACTGTGGCGTTTGGTAGCAAAAGTTGGAACTACTTGAAAATCGAATGTCTGCAGTCCTTATTTGAATTAAAAACAGATAACACACTCTAATACAGCCATCACAATTAACACCGGTTATCAGGCAGATTCTACACACACCTAAAGTACACGGGGCTACATGACTGCGTTGTCGCAGCCCCTAAACTAAGGAACCAACCAACCATCAATTTACAACGATGTTATAGGTAAAAATGTGGAGTGTGACTGATTGACCTCGTTACGTGACTGTCATCCCCAAAATTATACATTTCATACTGAGTTAGTTTTACTAATTATAATTCTGTATTCACACTATTTCACTAGCAAGTCGCTAGATCCAGGAACGATATCGCGAAATTCCTTATTCTGCTACTGATTGTATGTATCTAAGGTACTGTATTGACTACCTCCTGTACACTTCAGAGTATAGCTAAATTACTCGATTCCTTGTAGAATTGTAGCACACAACAAAATCAACCAATCACTGCCAAGCACACACCAATTCAGACCAAACAGGCAAACAGTACACTACTATCAACAATAACACAATTACACCTTCATTACATAGTTTGCCACGGTGGGTGAGTGGATAGCGTTTCGTGTACTAACCCCCAAGATTGCAGGTTCGCTCCTGGCCGAGGTAAGTGATTTTTGAAAGGCGGAAAAAATACGACACGCATGTCATAGGATGTTGGCATGTCAAAGAACCCATTTGATTTCAGTACGCCGTGTTCATAATGACAAAATTAATCTCGGGAGTTTCCTCATTTCTCTACTAGAAAGCACTCTAGTGTTCAAGGAGCTTAGATATCTAAACTCCTTGACTTTCATAGTGATTCAAGGAACAACGAAATTCGACATGCAAGCTACCCTCTGGGTGTCAAATTACAAAGCTTGCACCCGGCAACCGAGGCCATACGATATTATTATTATTATTTTACCTTCATTACATAAACCATACAATTAACCCAAAAATAATTAAACAAAAAGGTGGGAGCTGAGGCCTTCCAATTGCAAAATTATTTGCCGACCAACGCCAAACCTACTTCAGGTCTAAATCATCTTTCCACTCTCGCAACTCAAACTATAAAATCAACCCACTAGAGGTCGTTCTCCTTCAATTTTACATAATAATTTGATGCTGCTGCAAAATATAAGCCATACAAATTCAAATTCCATCACAAAAAGCCATGGCTGGCGAGAAAATTGATAACAACTAATGGTATCGGTGGAGATAACGAAGATCATCAGCCACGACTATGACCAGACATCATTACTCCACCACCGGGTGAGTTAGCCGTGGTCGTTACGGCTTGGCTGCAGGCAGTCGCTCACAGCCGGGAGGCGAGGAGGTACGAATCCCCCCGCCAGCAACCTTGAAGATGGTCGTCTGTGGTTTCCCATCTTCCTTCCAGGCAAATACCGGGGTTGGTCGCTAACTATAGGCCACAGCCGCTACCTTCCAATTCCTCGTCCTTACATTCACACTTTCCTCCCCAGACAACACTGCAGACTCCACACGCGACAGTACTGCTCGGGTCCAAGCTCTGTGAACTTGCGGGCTGAGGTGACGCTGGAGGCTGGAAGAGAAGGGCCTGTCAACAGCCCGCCGTGTTATCTGGTATTCCTGTCTATTCCAATACTGCTAACATAGGGGCGTTGCCTAAACCACTGTGGTGTTGCGAATGAGTGAGTCACCGACCAATGTAATTGATTCTGTTACTACGTACTGACTGGAAACCCTCCACATCTCTCCTTATCGTCCGCGATCCACATTCCTCTCAGGTTCACAGAGCTTGGACTCAAGCAGTATTTGTAGCTCACCCCAAGGGTGACCGCACAGAAGCAGCTAAAGTGAAAGCCATACAAAAAAACTCCATAGAACATAAACCATACAAGGTATACTAGTCTCAAATCCCCATTTTTTTTTCATGAAACCAAAGCATAACTTAAATTCCAAACAAAACATAAAACCTTACCACTAAAAATATTTGGCCTAAAGCGCCTTACCTACTGAAGCCAAATGAAAATGAAAATCCACAGCCTGCTTCCAGTCATCGACCGGGTCAGGAATGGAATGAATGAAGCCCCCATCTAGCGGCGAGGATATGGACTGTGCCGGCTGCTGAGGCCTGACACGCTCCTCTGGGGCAATGATTAAATGAATGACAGATGAAATGAAATGATAGTGGAGAGTGTTGCTGGAATGAAATGTTGACAGGGAAAACCGGAGTACCCGGAGAAAAACCTGTCTGCCTCCGTTTTGTCCAGCACAGATCTCACATGGAGTGGCCGGGATTTGAACCACGGACCCAGCGGTGAGAGGCCGGCGTGCTGCCGCCTAAGCCACGGAGGCTTCACTGAAGCCAAATAAAATTATAAAATCATTTTTAAACCTCAAATTAAAATAAAATATTCCTCATAACAGAGTAAAAGGAGCCTAGTCCATAGCACCAGACTCTTTCCCCCCTCCATGACTGGTAATACTTAGTAGTGGGGGGCGTGGTGGCGCCGCGGTCAAGCTGTTAGCCTCTCACCAAGGTGGACCTCGTTCGATTCCCGGTCAATGCATGTGATATTTTCGAAGTGAAATGCCATGTCCTGTGGTTCGGATTCCACGTGGCTCATGATCGCATGATTAACGGTCACGTAAAACTAAAAGCTTCCTTTCCAATACGTAGTAGTGGAATGGCTCGCCAAATTAACTTCTAATATTAGAGTGAAATGGGGTTATTGCTGCAAGAAGATACGTTTCTTGGAATCTCACTGTATTGTCAGTTGATGGCGGCTGCGAGCTGCCTAGCATGGCCCAGTGCCCACTTCCCCTGTCGTGTGGTCTATTTTTATAACGCCCTGTAGAAGTAGTTCGCAACACATTTACCAGTGGAGTGTCTTGGGGGCGTGTTCGTCAACAGGTGAGGTGCACCCAGTGTGTAGTGTTCGGTGTAGTTTTATTGTTCCATTTGGGAACTACGAACATCTTTCTCGCACGTGCATGTACTGCAATTGGTTTTACCTGCCTAGGGGTCACGTTCTCTAAATACAGTATGTTGATCCCGCGAAACTAATAATAATAATAATAATCGTTCCACGATGAACTACCTAAAGTTCATTGTCAAGGATGTGTGTGTGCGCAAGATGACCATTGCAGATACGGTTGCCCAACATCGGAGACAGTTCAGCATATCATTTCAGGTTGTCGTCATTTTGCAGCGACAGAATATAGGAAGATACATGCTTTTGTTGCCACGATAGTTGATCAAGAATTGGCTATACACCTTCAACTGCTGAGCCAAGAGAAAGTGCCGTACTCGTATGGAAATTATAAAACTCACTTCGCTCGTTTTATAAACATACTCGTGTCTTAATTACCATTATAGGCAAGTTGCATACGACTGTTTATGTTCGACGATAATTATTATAACTATTTTATTTTTGAACATAAATATTCATAAATATATGTCGAGATTTCGCCAGTTTTATGTACTGAACAGAGCGCATGGGACGCAGAGAATACCTGGTATTTGACCATGGCTTCCTCGATTGCCCCACTATGACACTAGGCCAAGCGGTGAAATTTAAATTAGAAGGCATTGGAACTCAGTGCAGGTGCGATGCTATCCTTACCCAATTGGTCAAACAACAGTTTCTTGTGCTCTGATTGGTGGGAGAAACTGTCCCATAATGAAACTTGTACTATAATGAGCCTCATTATAGTACAGTTTTCTGACATATAATATTTACATTTCGATATCGTCGAGTATAAAAGTAAATATACAACTGACAAATTCTCTTAGCATTCCCAAATCTTCGCAAAATTCTGATCCAGGGTAGTGTGCAAGGGACTAACAGTTGTCAAACTATTAGGGAAATGCGCTGAGGAAATGTCGATTGTGTACAGTCCGTATACTGTACTTAAAACAGTGTGGGACACCCTTGGATATCCCTGTACAGTTGTGGGGCTTCCTCGTTTCTTCTTTATCGATAAGGATGTTGCTTATTACGTTTCTCAGCGTACTGACAACAACGCAAAAATTCACCTCATAAATTTCTGCGCAGTAATATGAAAAGATACTAATATGGCATTGACTTAAAACAAAAGAAGGTGATTTATTCCTCACATAAGATTGCAATATTGATCCATATAAAGACAATTAGTTTTGGTTACAGTTTGGGGTAGCTGGAAATGACACAGTAAGGAAACTCTCTCCATCCAGAGTGAAATTCGAGCCTAAATGTCTGTCTGCACACATTGTGTTCCCTACTTACGCAGTGCGGTAGGTTCGAGGGAGATGAAGAAAGTGTTCCCACAGCCAGATGAGATTTCACACGCTCATTGTTTATGCCAAACCCGTACTAAGTGAAGGCGAAAGCAAATCCAAGTCCCTGCACTAATGTGCGGTAAAAAGCATACATTCCTACGTCAAAAATGTACTTCACATCAAACTGTTGAGGGGCGGCTTCGGTGGCGTAGTTGGTAGCATGCTGAGCTTCCATGCTCAAGGTCGCGGGTTCCAACTCGGCCGAAGTCTTCGGATTTTTTAAGAGCGTTAAAAATCCCTCAGTATGCCTTCCTTCGGAGGGGAAGTAAAGCCAACGGGCTCATGTCATACAGTAGAGTTATGGCATTTAAAAGAACCTTCCACTAACTACAACTATGTGCAGCTAAAATTTGTAGTTTAGATTTGATTAATGTTCTAAGTTCCAACGTTCGTCGCCAGGTGCTGAATGCGGTGGCATCTAGTAGCCAGGGTCACCGCTAGGTGTCGATGACGGTAACATTTGATAGGAAAAGTAGGAACTACTTGAAATTGATTGTCTGCAGTCCTTAGCGGAATTACAGATAACACACACTAATACAGCCATCACAATTAACTCCGGTTATCAGACAGATTCTACACACACCCAAAGTACACGGGGCTACATGACCGCGTTGTCGCAGCCCCTGAACTAAGGAACCAACCAACCATACAAAATGGATTTATGAACAAATCAATGTTACTCTTTTAAGATTCGAAAGAGGAAAATCGAGTTGAGAATATCTCGCAGCTTAGTATTTTAAATGATTTTACATAACATGTGCTCAATTCAATATATTCTTTGTCAACAGTAATTTATAACTTTGACACAACGACATCTTAATTAATATTCTTTATGTTCGGTATGTGTCAGAAAACTGTATCTTAATGAGGATCATTATAACACTATTTTTCATTATGAAACAGTTTCTCCCACGAATCAGAGCTCAAGAAACAGTTGTGTGACCAATTAGGTAAGGATACCTACGCGCATGCGCTCAAAATCCAACATATTTCTGTGTTGGCAAGCAAAGTGAATGGTCTCTGCTTTCGGAGTGCCTTGACCACGAATGCGCTCTGTTCAGTCAGCAAAGCCAGCGCGCCCTGCTCACTAACTGAATTAACTGAATCCCACAGATATTTATGAATATTTATGTTAAAACATATAATAAAGTTATAATTATCGTCGAACATAAACAGTCGGATGCAACTCGCCTATAATGGTAATTAAGACACTCGTATGGAAATTATAAAACTCGCTTACGCTCGTTTTATAAACATACTCGTGTCTTCATCATTGCCATTATAGGCTCGTTGCATAATATACTATAATTGAATTTTTAGCAGGAGAAGGTTTCATTGTCAAGCCAAAACATATAGGCCTATCTCTGTGTTATAATTGAAATTATGCGTTTCCATATAATCAGTATTGATTGGCATCTTTTTAACAGATTTTGTGAATTATTTACTACTAGTTGTTTTCACTGCTTCCAGACGATATAGCAGCAGGAAAACTCTCAATAATAATCTGCGTTTTTAGATAGAATTCATTAGAAAGCAACCTATTGCAATAGCTATCTTGTTGTGACATCCGGAAACATTCGACATATCTTTGCGTTTCACAAAACCACTGTCTTGTGGACACGATGTCAACTGTCATATTGCACCAATCACTTTCAAATATATACTGTACCTATAACATAACCATTCAAAATCTCGCTGGAGATTGTTAATGTGTAATTTCAGGCCAACGACGAGCCTTTTTCGAAAATTTGAAATATTGGTGTGACTTTCTTAGTACAGTAAAACCTGCCTAAACCGGTCCCTTTATATACCGGAAACCTGGACAAACGGAAAACAAAATTTGGTACGGATTTAAAATGGCACTGTAAACCGGAAAACTGCCTAAAGCGAAAACTAAAAGAAATTCCGGAACTGTAGACGTGACTAAGACGAATTATCTTATCCATAATACAACCTGTGACAATAAAGTTATGTGAATAGTCCTGTACTATCAACATAGATGAACAATGCACGACAGTGACCCTACTGTCCTTCGAAATAGTCCCCTCCCGTAACTATGAAATGCTGAGATCGGCGATGCATGTCCTGGAAACTTTGAAAGAAGGCATCCTTTGGGATGGTGTTCAAAAGCCTCGTCACGTTGCGTTCGGTGAATCAAGTCAGATCGGTCGACCTGGCAACATTGGCGACTCACAACGCAAAGTGTAAGACCTGTTTGACATTGTGCGTGTTTAGAAGGATGAATGTATGCAACGTACTATGCACAGTTGCACACCCTTTGGGATGGTGTTCAAAAGCCTTCCGTTGGGTCGTCACATTACGTTGGATGTCCGAAATGGCCAGAAAACATATGTCCCTTCAGGGTTTTTCAGTGACCCTAGACCTGGATCCCGCTACTCCATACTTGGACGCTTGTCTTCGGGGTCGTACCTTTGACACAAGGTCTCGTCGCCCGTGACGATGGTTTTCGAGCCATTCCTTTCCACAGAACATTCACCCTTTTCAGTGCCACACGCTGAACAGGTGCGCATGGTAGGTTGCATAAATTCATCCTTCTCAATGCCACCCGCCGAACGGGTGTGCATGATAAGTTGCATAAATTCATCCTTCTAAATACGCACAGTGTCAAACAGGTCTTACACGTTGCATTGTGTGTCGCCAATGTTGCCAGGTCGACCGTTCTGACTTTATTCACCGAACGCAACGTGACGAGGCTTTTCAACCCCATCCCAAAGGACGCCTTCTTGCAAAGTTTCCAGGACATGTATCGCCGATCTCAGCATTGCATAGTTACGGGAGGGGACTATTTCGAAGGACAGTAGGGTCACTGTCGTGCATTGCTTATCTATGTTGATAGCACAGGACTATTCACCGAACTTGATTGTCACAGGTTGTACAAAGCTATGTACTAAATTTCGAGTGCGACTGACCACCAAAATTCTAGGAAACATTTACTCTAATTTTTCCTCAAGGATTCAGCAGGTATGCTACATTTCACAACATAAGGTGCGTTCAAAACGTAACGAGCCAGAGGCTGGAATGCGCAAACCGGTGATGACATCGGCTAATCGTGGCGTGTGTAACGAGGTGTGGTTCCGACCAGAGCGTGGAAGGTCACAGCCCGTCGCTAGAGGGCACGAGTGCGCGTCACGTGACGATACAAATCGAGCAGCAGCATGCATCAATCGTCCAAGCAAGACCAAGACAGTAGGCCATTCGACATGTTTCCTGGTATGGTTGAAGACTGTGGGGCACCCATTGGGCACACACTTTCCGCAAGTGCAGTCGTTCCTTCATGATGGTGTGCACACTTCCGACGCTCAATCTGACCACGGCGGCTATGGCGTACACTGTCACTCGGCGGTCCTGGGTAATGAGTGTATCAACCAGCTGGACGTTGTCATCGGTAATGCAGGGGGGTGCCCCAGACCGGGCAACATCGGCTAACGATACCCGTCCTTCCCTGAAGCGCTTGTGCCACGCCTTGACCCTTGCAAGGGACATGCAGTGTTCACCTTACACTTGTGACATTCGGCGATGAATGTCCGTTCCCCCTACTCCTTCCGCTGTCAGAAAGCGAACAACACCTCTTTGCTCTTTGTTTGACGCCTCCATGCCACTGTTTGCAATGCGACTGGCAGCGTTGGACGATTGATGCTTGCTGCTGATCGCTTTATATCGTCACGTGACGTGCACGCGTGCCCTCCAGTGACGGGCTGTGACCTTCCACACTCTGGTTGGAACCTCACCTCGTTACACACGCCACGATTAGCAGATGTCGTCTCCGGTTTGCGCATTACAGCCTTCGGCTCGTTACTTTTTGAACGCACCTTATATGTAAGTGAATGGAATGTACCGTTACTTTCCCCAACGCTCTTGTGATACACACAGTTTTCTTCGGACAATGAGAGTACAAGAAAACAGTGAACTTTAGTGATATTTAAAGGTGTTCTTTTTACTGTGTACTGCATTTATTTGCGTACTGTAATTCAGTGACAATGACTTCTAAAGATAAGACACACTGGAGGAGAGTTATTGAAGAACACGAGAAAACAAAGCAAACGTCCGGCTAAAGAATTAATTGTGTTGTTTAAAGTGGGAAAAACTCAAATTATTTCATAGTAATCCCACGCGATGATACAGTATTTCTTAATGGTGTATTTTGTCTTATTAAAACTCAACCCTTTGAAAAACGAAAACCTGTGAAAACGGAAAAATGTATCAGGAACGAGTAAGTTGCGCTTTAGGAACGTTTGTACGGTGAAAAATTAGTTTCTGGTTGTTTCTGGTTGCAGTTCTCTTGTATTAATTCCCACGTGGCAATGTTATTGATATACTTTTATGTGATTATGGGATGCTCCTCTCCTGAAGAGGGTGGGGGGGGGGGGGGTGAATCGTGACGTTATTCAAGCTGGACGCCAGATATTGTTCGCATAGATTGTCCCCATTTTGCTATTGACATTTTGTGGGTACTTATTAATTTCAATTGTTCTCGGTACAGTCTGGCGTGGTAGTTCAATGTCCTAGAAATTATTTCTGTGTTTTCAAAACTGATAATGTGATACCTTTCCCAAGCTACAGCTGATTTATCAATGTGCACTTTTGTTGACCACATCCTTGACCTTGGGTGAAACGGAAGTCATAGTTTCTCTCGGCAAGAGCATTTCAATTAGAAAGTGGATGTATTATCTCCTCAAATTGCCTGTAGAACGTGACAAAGATACACGTGAACTTGTGTGCTGCTCCTATGTGTATTATGTTACTGACCACAAACAACGACTTCTACCGCAAAAACAAAAGTTCTTTTAAACCACAAACGAAGGTAAAGCGTACCATTCACCACTTTCTCTCGCATTCTCAAAAGTTAACTATGCAGTTGGTGAAGGAACTACCGACATCTTGGTTCCACAAATTTTAAGATGGAGCGCGAAAATAAATGAGTCTGATCTGGACTGTATAACTGGTATCAGAATCAAATACAGACAATTCTGTGTTAGCAAAAACCCAATCAATATTACGAGATTCTGAAACTGAATATTGTAGGCATAATCAGGGTTCTTCTTCTATCCGTTCCGGCTGTTGGCAACCATTTTGGCTGTGTTGCTCCTGTCGCCTTAGGCTCGGCATAACTCGACTGACGCTTTGGAGGCGCAAGCTCTGATATTTTTCACCAGAATATTCTTCTCTTACTAACACTTCTCTACTCAGATATCTTTCCTTGTAGAATATACTGTAGGAGATAGTATCTACTTTCATTCCTCAAGTTATTTATGTAAAGATGTGATGAATGCTATACGCAAAATACATAATTATTACAAGTCTGACGATTCCTTGCCGGCTGTAGGTAGCCTATGTAAACTACGAGTTGTCAGCGGTGTGATGCAAGCTAAGAGTATTTTACCCCTCAATTTTTTGCTCCCTTGGGTTTTTGTGGGTTTCAGCCCACATAACCTACGGTGGCGCTTTTTAAGGATCTGACCAGCTTTCGGACTGTTTACCTAACAAACAGCAGAACAGCACGCAATCTTCTAGTGTCAATAAAGCTTGATGCGGAGTGTACATGCATTCCCTCTAGTCCCACACTAGCCCTGGTGGCTGACGCACCGATGGCCAGATGGGCAGGGCACTCACTTGAGAATAGGGAAGACTCGTTAGATGGGTATACTAAAAAATACTGTCTAGTGTATATTGTACTTTCATAGACAACATGAGTGGGGTTTTCAACAACAACAAAATCTGGAAAATTCTGCAATGTTTAAACGTTCTTAATGAAGGAGACACTGTACTGGTATTCGCAGTAGCTACGCTCGCTTAAGCGCAACGCTAGGCCATGGGGCCAAGCTATCAGCGGACTCGTTAGACGTGGTTTCGAACCCCTGGGATGGTACCTTCTGACAGGCCACGGCCGCTTCTTTCCACATCCATGCCCAGTTTCATCTTCATTCATTTCATCTCTCATTAACTCCTCTCATGAAGTGGGCATCAGGAAGGGCATCCGGCCGTTAAAACCATCCTCC
Organism: Meconema thalassinum; assembly: GCA_946902985.2. Lineage (NCBI taxonomy): Eukaryota > Metazoa > Arthropoda > Insecta > Orthoptera > Tettigoniidae > Meconema > Meconema thalassinum. The sequence continues at coordinate 164,660,710 of OX336391.1, forward strand.
ACACAGACTTTCATCGCATCTCATCCCCGACCCCGTTGGAAAACGGGAATAATAAGGGGTAGACATACATATACTGTACTGGTATTCCCTACGCCTGAAGCTTTCAATACTGCGATAAGAAAAGTGAGTATGTTGGTATGAGTCAGTTAAACCCCTGAGTATAAGTGTGGTTGACTTAATAATTCGCTGATAAATAAGCTGTGCGGTAAGTGTCTCGATTAACAGCGTGACGGCATGCCATTGTGGCTGGCTCCGTGACATTTTCCTCGGGAAGTGTGACATTTATGACGCGCCTTTGTGTAACAGTATCTTCCGCTTGAAGTAGCTCCTAACAGCCCTTCAGACGTGCTGACAGCCCGAGGGGAACAGAGGTGTTTTCTCACAATCTCGGGATAACATAGATACAGTAACCTCTCACAGGTTGGTCGTAACTCTTCGTGCTTCTCAGCCGAAAGATTGTCGGAAGTTACTACTTTCAATAGTGCCAATCAATCTTCATGTTGTAAACATTCCAAACCAATCAATAAAATGCCTGGCGTTGGCTCTTACTATTACATTTTGACTAGCGGACCCGTGCGAGAAATCTCACAAGTTTATAAGTCATACATTCCCCAATAGGTTTATAATAAGTGACTTAAGGAGAAAGGTTGTTATGTTTTTATTTCAACCAAACGATTATAGAACACTATTTACATTTCAGTTAGGATTCCAAGCTCTACGTTCCCTAACTTAAGAAGGAAATCACTGAAAATTGGATCATCATAACTCTCACCAGTTATTCGATATTTATGAAAGCATCTTGGTCAAGATTTCCTGCTTGATCTTGTTGGCTGAGGAGCCTCTTTCCCCCTTATCAGGACAGCCCTCGTTGGAAAAAGTCTTCACGCCCCGCGTACAGTGAGGCTCCCTTGTTCTTAAGTGGAACGATCAGTGTTAAACGCCTTCACACACTGCCTGCAGGGCAGCTTTCCCGTTCCTGTGTTGGGCGCTCAGCGCTAAACCCCTTTTCACGTTACCTACAGGGATGCTATCGCTTTCTTGAGTGGAGCGTCAGCATGAGAGCGTGCAGTGGCTGGTATCTTTCTGTGAGCATAGTATACTGCTTCCTTGATCTAATGTTCCATGTTTTCCTGAAGTCGAGTTTTGAATATTAGCAATTAGATAAAGCATTAAAGCAACGCATTTATACGTTTGAGGAGAAAGTCGTTCCCCTAGGCCTTGTGTGCCATCTGCTATGTTTAAAATGAATGTTATACAACCGGAACTGCAACCCTTTTCAGTTCGGAATGTTAATTATGCTTACTGACATAATTTGAATGAGACTTGCGTAAATCATCTTACATTTGTCATGAAAGAAACATAACGGAAAAATATATGTCATAAAGATCCGGGTCCGAGTAATGATATTCATCAAGTTCGGATTGTATTCTTAAAACTATCCGCAAATTTTCTCGAAACATTATCAGCAGCTTATCCGCTATCCGCACTGTCACGTAAACTATATCCGCATGGCGAAAAATGTTGCGGATATCCGCATCCGCGCAGGTCTTAAGCAATAACCAATACAGCTCCATGCACCAAAGAACCAAAATGGCGGGTAAGCATGCCTAGTCTGCTATGCTACCTCGGAACATTTATCTGGCTCAGGGATCTGTTTCACTCTGCTCCTCTGTGGAATGAAGACGGACGGTGCTCGTGTCGACCTCTGCAGCTCCAGGTCATGGCCCATCACTGGTATTCAAGGAATTCCTGTTTATTGTGAAAGAGAGAGAGAGAGGAATTGGCAGCCACTCGGGAGGCACGCCCCCTCATATTTGGCAGCCATTGTTATGAACTGTGGGCTAATCAGGTGGCAGCTCATTGTTACATTTAATAGTGAGAAATAGCTTCATTGAACCTGTTGTAGTGACTTTTGGTACAGCACTGGGAAAGAAGCTACAGGCAAGAAAACGTATTCTAACATGCATGCAGGCCATGCTTCTCCACGGGAAGAACGGGGTAAGTCACATTACCGGTATGTAAATTTTTCAGGAGAGTCAATTTAAACTTAAATGAAGTACATATACGGCCTACTACAAATAACAACTAAAGTTAAATTATAAAAAAGTGAGAGGATATGGAACGTTCTCCCGTTTCTACTAAAAGGTTACAGTCAGTCTGAAAGACTAGACTTTATATCATTTCAAATGAGGCATGCTACAACTGCCTTCGCGCTTCGCTCGAAGCCCCAGGTCGCTCGACGCCCCAGGACTCTTTCAACAGACTCCATTACCCATTAACTTAGGCTTCACGCGCGGCTGCATGACGTCACGCACTCGCCTTCCATTACCCATTAACTTAGGCTTCCCGCGCGGCTGCATGACGTCACGCACTCGCCTTCCATTACCCATTAACTTAGGCTTCCCGCGTGGCTGCATGACGTCACGCACTCGCCGTCCATTACCCATTAACTTAGGCTTCCCGCGCGGCTGCATGACGTCACGCACTCGCCTTCCATTACCCATTAACTTAGGATTCCCACGTGGCTGCATGACGCCGTCTCCGTAACGCATAACGTTAGACTCAAGCATAACGATGCAGTCGACAAGATCATTTGAAATGATAAAACCTCTATATCTCGGTGACATTGCACTTATTTGAAATTAATTTCAACTGATCTGTAGTGACGATGGCTGGCCACCAGAATGCGCGCTAAACTCATTTCCGAAAAGAATGGACTCACCCCGTTCTTTCCGTGTGGTCTTCATTATTATGTTATCATTAAGTGGGTTGCAGATTATACCGGGTGGATCAGCAGCCCCTATTAATATTGTTTTATGCAGCCCAAATAACGTGTGCTATCAGGAAGGTCGATATTTCTCTGCTTGCCTCCCGTAGGTGCTTATGCACTGCAATCATATCCCGCAAACGATACTGAATGAAAAAATGCAAATCTATGCTAGGCCTAGCTGGTGAGGAACATGCATCCAGCACGCCTACTGCTCTAGACCTAAAACTTAATATTCACCAATAAAAACTCTCCTCCCGCATAAAATCTATCAAACTACAATAAAACTACACCCAAACAACAATTATTAATCATCAAATATCACATTTTCCAGCAACAACTATAATTAAACATCTCAAAACCATTAGCCAATCATTGCACACCTCCAACCAATCAGAGCACTGCGCCTTCAAAATCAAACTCTCCGCCCGAGAGACTCACCTTAAACATCAATTACACTATCCACTAACACATTTCATACTTTACATACGAAGGAGGATCAAAAAGTTAGTTGCACTAACGCGCTGCAGCAGCACGCTGTGTGTCGCAAACGTGGGCACAGCGGAGAAAGGGACAGACACTGCCCACACATCTGTTAGGCAGGTCGCTGTGGTGTCTCGTCTTGTATGGTGTGAATAGCGGCCAAAAGCAATGGCGCGTCGACTGGCCGTTCACTCCAAATATGAGGTGCGTGCGACAGTCCGATTCCTATGGGCCAAAAGGAAGAATTGCACGGACATTCATCGTGAAATTAGTGCTGTGTATGGGGAGCGGGCCATTTCCTGACAAGGGATCGTAAGGTGGTGTCAGCAATTCGAAGCCGGACGCGTATCGCGAGGGCAGGCCCGCAACGTCCAGGACCCATGCAAATGTCAACAGTGTGAATGCGATCATTAGACAGAACGGTGGTCGACATTCTCAGACCGATGAGGAGGTGAAGGCCGCTGTCTCCGTGTGGTTGCAGAACACTGGAGGAACTTTCTATGCGTCCGGCATCGACAAGTTGGTTGTGCGTTCGCAGAAATGTTTGGAGTCTCTTGTAAACTATGTGGAAAAGTGACGTTACATTGTATGTCGTTATAGGCGTGTTGCTGTTATATAGGTGGTGTAATAAATGGCCATAACTGGGAAGTGCAACTTATTTTTTGATCTGCCCTCGTACTTAAGCCATTAATCTACACCCTGAGGCTTATTATTACTATTAATTTCAAAACCCACAACCTACTACAGGTATATAAATTTTCATACTACCAAACCAATCTGCTAGAGGTCTTTCTTACTTCAAATAACTAACTACAATTTCAAACCATTTTCAAATACCACTTTTACTATTATTATTATCATCTGAAGAAGCCTCCGTGGCTTAGGCGACAGCACGCCGGCCTCTCACCGCTGAGTCCGTGGTTCAAATCCCGGTCACTCCATGTGAGATCTGTGCTGGACAAAACGGAGGCAGACAGGTTTTTCTCCGGGTACTCCGGTTTTTCCCTGTCAAAATGTCATTCCACCAACACTCTCCACTATTCATTTCATTTCATCTGTCATTCATTTAATCATTGCCCCAGAGGAGTGCGTCAGGCCTCGGCAGCCGGCACAGTTCATATCCTCGCCGCTAGATGGGGGATTCATTCATTCCATTCCTGACCCGGTCGGAGACTGGAAGCAGGCTGTGGATTTTCATTTCATTATCATCTGAAGCTGCTGCACCTAGGCTAAACAAGCGAACGAACAAATATCAACTAATGCCGCTACAAATCTGATGGTCAATGATGACCCAAAGTCAGTATTCGCAGCTCTACAGGCAAAACAAGTCAATTCAAGATCTAGCGTACTTAAAAATAATTCTACTTAAATAAACCAACTTAAAATTTCACCTACTTCAAAAGCATAAGCTCTATATCCCTCAATACCTCGGGGAGATGGAGTTTAAAATTAAATTCAACCAAAAACTAAATAATTCGCTTAACTATAAATACTATAAAAGGGTAAAAGGAGCACCATTAGGAGCACCAGTCCCCTTCACCATCCCACGGGCTTTAGGCCGCCCTTCGCGCTCCCAGCGCCCGCTGCCCTAGAACTTGACTTGACTCGATCATATTATTCAAACGGTCTGTAGTCACATCCAGGGAAAACAATAGTGTTCAGTATCGTTTGCGGGATATGCTGTAGAGCATTAATACCATACGGGATGCAAGCAGAGAAATATCGACCTTCCTGAAAGCACACGTTAGTTGGGCTGCATAAAACATTATTATTAGTGGCAGCTGATTCTCCTGGTAGAAGAAGCAAGAATTCATTGTGCGTATGTTATGGATATTCAGGGTGTTAATTCATGCACAGGTGTTTTTTTTATCTCTCATTTCGACATGGCGACGTGATAACTCAACAATTATTAATTTTATTATAGTGACAAGATTCGAACAACCTCAATTATGGATTGTATTGAATTTTGGAACAATTTACATGCGTCGTAAGAAAAATATTAATTTTGAAGTAACTTTATTTTAAAGTAACTGTGTTGTAGTTAATACATTTTTTGGGATATCTTGGCCATCAGCCCCGTGCAGTTCGGTGTATGTTGAACTTGTCTGATAACCTGTATTTATGTGATGACTGTAGTAGTGTGTGTAACTGTACTAGGGACAGGGAGGGAGCAGGTGCCACGGGACTTGAAGTAAGGTACTATCCTGGCATTTGCCTGGAGGGAGTGTGGAAAATTCCGGAGGATAACCACACTTAAGAGTAGCCGCTGTCAGCGCCGTGATTTGAATCTGTGAGCACTGCTACGCCGTGGGGTAAAGTAATTAAGCTCATGTAATTTTTCAGTGAACTTGAGGTTAATTTTCTTCTTTTTATAATCCTACATTTTGTTTTGTGCACTGTAGGCCTATCTTTTTTTAGGAAAGGAAGGTTGTAGTTTAACGTCACCGTTAATTTCATGATCATGAGCCATGGGATCTCCCTTTTACGTGAAATTTGAACCATAGGACGTGGCAATTCACTTCGAAAATCTATTATGTATTGACTTACTTTTTAAAGTTCTTACGGTTGTTAAACAGCAAGGACATAATATGTAGGAAATCCCGGAAACTTAACATTATCATTATTATTATTTATTTATTATTTAAAGTCGTTATGCCCAACTACGGAGCGCTCTTGAACTTATTTTGCACAATGTTCCTTCTTCTTTTCTTCCCAATATCTTTTCATTCGTTCACTGTGTTCCTTTCTGCGTGCTTCTGTCCAGCCTGTAGTTTTCCTTTTAGGTTTCTCTGCAAATTTATGTTTGTTTACTAGGTTTCTAAATTTTACTCTATCTGGAATGGTTTTCTCAGCAATACCGATTTCTTGTAGATCTTCATGTATTTTTGTTAACCAATTGTTGCGGATTTTCAGGGTTAGCGCTAGATTTAGAATTCTCTTTGTCAGCCTGTCGTTATCCATTCTGTGAAGGTGTCCGTAGAATTTTAATCGTCGTTTTCTAATAGTATCTGTGTTTTTTTGAAAAAATTCATGTGGTTTCTTTTTCATCCAAATTCCATTTTCGAACTTTGGTCCTAGGATTTTTCTGAGAATTTTCCTCTCTTGTTTCTCGATGCTTTTTATTTGTGACCTGCCCCCAATTATCAGTGTTTTGGATGCATACAGTGCCTCTGGTTTTATGACTGTGTTGTAGTGTCGGAATTTTGCATTCTTTGAGATACATCTTTTGTTGTATCTGTTCCATGTGATTTTGTAACAGATGGTAGCACTAGGTCTCAAGATGTTCAGACCAAGTCACTGAAGACACATACCCTTACGTACTTGCAGTACCAAGGAGGGCAGCCTTTTGCATTAACTGCCTATGGTTTCTCTTGAAGCCAAGGTTGTCCTTTGCATTTCCCAGTCCTTTGTAACGAAACCATTCTCAGAGACAACGACTGGGATGACGAAAAACTCATGTAAGCCGTAGATGTGACTGAGCTCAGCGGCAAGTGGCTGGTATTTGCGCCTTTTCGCAGCCACCGTATTAGGTAGGTTTTCATCGAGTAGAACAGCAACATCGACATTATTATATATAACTAACAACCCGCCCCGGCTTCGCCCGGGAACAGTTTTGAATGCATTACGTGATAATCGCTTTTTTATGCTAATGATCTACGACCTATATCCGTTTTACGTCTTGGCATGATGGGTTAAAATCACTGACTGGACTATTAATTATATTACCATGGAGATCCATGTGCAATGAATTCTTGTCAGCCGAAATTTAAGATTGGCGAAGTGCATGAAGCACAAATACCCCTTCCGTCCAATCTTAACTTGACTGTGAATTTTGCGGTATGATAAGTTCACAGGCGAAATTAAGAAAAGCCGAGTTGCACTTCCAGGAAAACTCCAACACAACCACACTTCTCTGAAGTCTTAACTCAACACGACTCGACAGTTTGCTGCTGGCTGTATCTGGGATAATAGGCTCGCCCGCTATCTAGGCTGTAACTGGGGTGATAGGTTCGCCCCCTATCTAGCTCGTTAACTGTCGCCTCAGTAATTGAATGGAGATTGTTCGAAGAAATGAAAACGTAAAAGCACTTAGGCCTATAGTGGACGATGTATTGAAGATATGGATATGCTCTCCAGGACTTTTTGTAGAACTTTTCATGCTGAACAATTCTTACACGCATAGTATATTGATATTTTAACGGCTAGCCCAGCGTAAGCCTAAAACGCGCATGGACGCTGGGTATTTTTCTACTTTTTCACTGAAATCGTTACTGCTTAGCTTCCTTCGATCATAAATAAATTATTTTCTACAGAAAGCTTCCTCGAGATATCCTTTATAGAATGGTGAAATCCGCATTAAAATCCATCCAGTGGTTCTTGAGAATACCCGTGTCATCCAAGAATCGGGGAATTTGTTTTATGTAAGTAGAGATGCGTTTGGCTCTCTAAGGAGCACGTAGAACCATTATTTAGCATTGGTCTTCTTATCTTCCCAAAACTCCCTTATCCTTCCGGTATGTGGCTGTCTTTTTCTTTTGTGTCCATGCAGCTTTGAGTTTCAAATTCCGTCCCGTAGGGAACTTGGGTGGAAACTTATGTGAATTTACTTTCTGTCTATTTGCAGTCCGTGTCGTTGTTAGTGGGTCAGTGTTGATCACAGGAGCTGTATTTATAGATCTTACTGCGGCTTATGACACAGTTAATCACAGACGGCTTCTTATGAAACTGTATGATGCCACCAAAGATTATCAACTAACCTGTTTCTTGAGGAATCTACTTAAAACAGAAGGTTCTTTGTTGAATTTCAGGGAAAAAGAAGCAGATGGAGATCGCAGAAAAATGGATTACCACAGGGAAGTGTGCTTGCTCCTGCATTGTTTAATATCTATACTAATGATCAGCCACTACCAGAGGGAACACATAGTTTCATCTACGCAGATGACTGTGCCATCACTGCCCAAGCTGATTGTTTTGATAATGTAGAACAGAAGTTGTCCAAGGCATTAATAGAATTGTCTGCTTACTATCGGGAGAACCAATTGAGACCAAATCCCAGTAAACACAGACTTGTGCTTTCCACCTTAAAAACAGACAGACAGCTAGAACCCTCAAAATTAACTGGGAAGGATCCTCCCTGGAGCATTGTTCGTCTCCAAAATATCTAGGAATTACCCTTGACCGCGCTCTCAGTTACAGGAAGCATTGTTTGAACACCAAGCAAAAAGTGGCAGCCAGAAACAACATATGGAAGTTAATAGGCACGACATGGGGAGCACATCCTAGTACTGTGAGAACCTCTCCTCTTGCGTTATGTCACTCCGCCGGGGAATACGCAAGCCCAGTATGGTACAAATCCAGTCATGCCAAAGGGGTAGATGTAGCACTAAACGATACTTGTATTATTACTGGGTGTCTTAAGCCCACTTCGCTGGACAAGCTGTACACTCTTGCTGGTATCGCACCCCCTGGCATCCGCCGAGATGTAGCGGTGGAAAAAAAAAAAAGGCAGAAACTTCTGAAGCCCATCCTCTGTTTGGACATCGACCTGCAAAACCCCGACTAAAATCTAGGAAAAGCTTCCTTAGAACAACAGAAGCTCTTGTCGGGACTTCACAACAATCCCGAACCAATTTGTGGCGTGCAAGGTTCTACAGCCCTGGACGATGGTTTCTACCCTCTGAAAAACTACCAGCCGGTTTCACAGAGAAATGGAGTACATGGAGATCACTGAACAGACTTCGGTCGGGTGTCACAAGATGCAAAAGCAACTTAATGAAATGGGGTTTCCAAGTGGAGTCACCGTTTTGTGAATGTGGAACAACGCAGACGTCCTACCATCTGCTTCAGTGTAGTCAGTGCCCAACAACATGTACGCTAGAAGACCGGTTACATGCAACACCTAATGCCATAGAGGTCGCCAACTTCTGGGCGGCTATGGTTTGAACAAATTGAAATTTGAAATTTTGTATATAATATTATGTATTTATTGTATAATCAATTTCACACTGTAAGTGTTTCTGACACGAATGAATGAATGAATGAATGAATGAATGAATGAAGTGTTGATCTCAGTGAGGTCCTTTAGGGTGTCTGATATCCAGCGTACTTTGGTGTGTCGGGTTCCGTTGACTATGAGGAAGTTTCTTTTGGTCAGTCAGGAGTTGTTCATTCGTGCTATATGTCCGGAGAATTTCATGCGTCTTTTTCGTGCAAGTGAGGCGAATCGTTCAGTCAGTGAATACTGTTCTTCTTCTCATTATTATTATTGTTATTATTATTATTATTATCCCGGAGAGACTATTTTCTTCGCTGTAATCAGCGGACAGGGAGTTCTATAAGGTATGTGACACATCATAGAGGTAACTTTCACTCCAGTGAAATGAAATGGGGAGAGTGAAGACTGGGCGTCTCACGGCAAGCTCCATTGTGGAGTAGGTTGGCGCTGAGAAGGTCGGAGGAGGAGCTATGGCCCCATATTCGTGGCCCAACAACACAATAACCCGGCAACCAGGACACTCAGTAGCTCAGTGCCAACAGTGGTGTAGTTCCTGCCTAATATTTCTAAACTCAACACCACACTATTAGATTTCCGTACCCAGTAACTGGTGGTGGGAGAAAAGTTCCATGTTTTCCTTAGATATTTGTTTACAAGCACAACGACCATAAAAATATAAGCTCCAATGTGATCGACTTCGTAACTCGAGAAGTCCGCCTACAAAGAACTCGACACGGTTTGAGCATTCGCTTACTGGGAAGATCCGTGGAGATTCAACAAGATAGTCCTGGAGGCCTTCATTTGGTGATCGTTGCGATTCTAGAAATCTTCATACAGTAGTCTAACACTTATGGAGTCTGTAAGACGTGCGTGAGTCGCATATTGCCTACACAGGCGTTCCGTAATCTCGATTCACGACCGATCGAGCAGTTGAGTAAGAACTTTTCTGTTGATGTACAGTAGGCTACATACAATACAATTCTCAGTTTTGCTGAAATGTTGATTTCCTGAAGATCTATTTCAATTTCAATTTCTTGGCTTTTAAGGAAAGGGCCAGGTTGAGAATTATTTTAGTTAGTCTGTTATTGTTCAATCTAATATGTGTCAATAAAATTTTAATGTCTTTTCCGAAAAGTGAGAGAGATTTTTTCACAATGACAATCTATTTCCTGTGATGATTTTTTCCTCCATATTCCCTCTATACAATTATTATTATTATTATTATTATTATTATTATTATTATTATTATTATTATTATTATTATTGTTATTATTATTATTGTTATTATTATTATTATTTTGCAAATGGTCTTTATCTTTTTTGTGTGTTAATTTCGAAGTATTTGAACCCGGAGTTCCAAATCGATCCCCTGGTCTTCTTCCCAATCCTCTTCTGAATTACAAATACTCACACTACCACAGACTCCACTATAACACAGATTAGTAGACACATTCTTTATACACACATATACACGCTCAAGTACACGGGGTTAAATGACCAAATGAAACAACAACAACAACAACAACGACAACAAACGTATTTGGAATATAACATTTTTTTCCCTCTTATCGTGAGGATAAGAAGCCTCGCCGGCAAGATTCAGTTATAAATCAGAAAGGAGCACGGAAATGTGATTAAGGAAACAGCTCAAACCTTATGACACCCGAAAGGCCGGCCCCATGGTGTTCGGGTAGCGCGCCTGCCTCGCACCGAAGGCCCCGGGTTCGAATGCTGCTCCGTCAGGGATTTTAGAAACTAACTTAGCTTCGTGAAGACAATTGAGTAGATGTCTGACAATGTGGCAGTCACCCCATAATCTGCAGGTGGGTGAGGGTTATCGTATCGGACTGCCCACCCCAAGCTTGCAGGTTCACTCCTGGCCATGGTAAGTGATTTTTGAAAGGCGACAAAAATTACGGCACGCATGTCATACGTTGTTGGCATATTAAAGAACCCATTTGAATTCAGTATGCCGTGTTCATAATGGCAAAAATAATCTCGGGAATTTCGACCAACACAAAGTTCCTCCATTCTCTACTAGAAAGCGCTATAGTGTCAAGGAGCTTAGATATCTAACCTCCTTGACTTTCATAGCCCTCCAAGGAACAACAAAATTTGGCATGCAAGCTGCCCTATGGGCGCAAATAACAAAGCTTGCACCCGGCACCCGGTATAATTAATATTATGCAGGCCAAATGGCTGGGCAGCGGACGCTTGGTAGGCCTAGGCCCTTGATGGGCTGTAGTGCTACGGGTTTTGTTTTAGTACACCTGTATTGTAGAGGAATTTTGACACTTTTTACAAGTATTGCTTTGTCTGTCCTGAAGAATGAATAAAGCACGAAAGTCTCTTCCAATAGCTCACATTTGGAAAACAAGAAACCAGCAGTGCTGTTTGATTTCCTCGGGGAAGCCACGTCCTCGTGCGCGGCCTTCCTCAATTTAATTTGAGCGTGATCTTCACTTCCCAGAGCGAGGGCGCTATTGACGTGTTGGAATAGAGTAACTTGAGTGTTGACTCAGAGCACGTGACTGGAGTGGACAAGGAGGCACAGGCTTGCTGTACGTGTCTTAGGCCGGTATTACACTATCAGAGAAATTTGCCAAAGATCGTTGATAAATATATAAAAGACAAGCTGTACCCGGCATGCATTGCAATGCCAATCAAAGAAAGTGTTGGCGTTGAAATTCTGTTTCTTGAAGTGCTTTTGGATACACAACATGTTTTTCAATTTCCGTTAACTGCCTCTAATCTATCGTAAAATGGATTTTCTAATTTAGAATCATTCGTGGGAGCGTGCACAACAACTTTCAAAAGTTTCATCGCAATCGGATGAATGGCATATGAACGTATACGGGATTTTGTTTGAACGATTCGTCCGCTGTCACTCATTTGTTGATTCTACTCGTACGCTACCTATTGAGAAATGGATTTACTAAGTCGAAACCCTGCCCTGGCGTGTACACAATAACTCATCAAGGTTTCATCACAATCGAAGAAGGTTATATGAACGCATAGGGGATTTTGTTGAAACGCTTCGCGCGTCGTCACACATTTCTTGCATATACTTGTGCGCTACCTGTTGTGAAATGGATTTACTAAGTCGAAACCCTTCCCTGGCGTGTACACAATAACTGATCAATGTTTCATCGCAATCGGATGAATAGTATATGAACGCATACCGGATTTTGTTTAAACGATTCGCGCCCCGTCACTCATTTGTTGAATCTACTCGTGCGCTACCTACTGTAAAATGTATCTACTAAGTTAGAAACCGTCACGTAAGTGTCCACAACATCTCACCCAAGTTTCATCGATTTCGGACTAATGGGATATGAAGACATAGGGGACTGTATTGAAACGCTCCGCGTGTCGTCGTTCATTTGTCGAATCTACTCGTGTGCTACCTACTGTGAAATGTATTTACTAAGCCAAAAACCTTCCCTGGAGTGTCCACCATATTTCACCCAATTTTCACCGCTAACGGCAGAATGGTATATGACCTTACACGGGACTTTGTTGAAACGCTTCGCGCGTCGTCCCTCATTTGTTGAATCTACAAGTGCGCTGCATATTGTATAGTGGATTTACTAAGCCAGAAACCTTCCATGAAGTGTGCACAACATCTCACCCAAGTTTCATAGCTATCGGGCGAATGGTATATGAATGCATACGGAACTTGGTTGAAACGCTTCGCGTGTCGTCGCTCATTTGTTGATTCTACTCTTGCGCTACGTATTGTAATATGGATGTACTCAGCCAGAAACCTTCCCTGGAGTGTACACAACATCTCACCCAAGTTTCATCGCAATGGGATGAATGGTATGTGAACGTATACGGAACGTTGTCGAAACGCTTCGCACGTAGTCACTCATTTGTTGAATCTAAACGTGCGCTTCGTATTGTAAAATGGATTCACTAAGCCATAAACCTTTCCTGGAGTGTACACAACAATTCACCAAACATTTATCACTATCAGACGAATGGTATATGACCTTATAAGGGACTTTGTTGAAACGCTTCGCGTGTCATCGCTCATTTGTTGAATCTACTGGTGCGCTACCTATTGTAAAATGGATGTACTAAGCCAGAAAGCTTCCCTGGAGTGTACACAACATCTCACCCAAGTTTCATCGCTATCGGATGAATGGTATATGAAATTATATGGGACTTTGTTGAAACGCTTCGCGCGTCGTCGCTCATTTGTTGAATCTACTCGTGCGCTACCTATTGTAAAATGGATTTACTAAGCCAGAAACCTTCCCTGGAGTGCACGCAACATCTCAGCCTAGTTTCATCGCTATCGGACGAATGGTATATGAACGCATACGTGACTTTGTTGAAATGCTTCGCGCGTCGTAGCTCATTTGTTGAATCTAATCGTGCGCTGCCTATTGTAAAGTGGATTTACTAAGCCAGAAAATTTCCCTGAAGTGTACACAACATTTTATGCAAGTTTCATAGCTATCGGACGAATGGTATATGAATGCCTACGGGGCTTTGTTGAAACGCTTTGCGTGTCGTCGCTCATTTGTTGAATCTACTCGTGCGCTATCTACTGTGAAATGTATTCACTAATTTTGAAACCTTCACGTAAGTGTATACAACATCTCACCCAAGTTTCATCGCTATCGGACGAATGGTATATGAACGCATAGGAGACATACAGACAGACAGACAGACAGACAGACAGACAGACAGACAGACAAACTATCACGTAAAATTGATTTTTATATATATAGATATGACAGTGTAATGGCGGAATTCTTTTATAAAAGATGGTTGTATAAAATTTATTTTATAAAATGTATGAGCACCTTGGTATCTTTGATAAAAGACTCAGACCAAAATGGCGGATCATAACAGCTGGAATGTTACCACAACAAAGATGCTCATACCAGAGTGTGAAATGCATGAAATTTTACATAATATGTTACATAATGATTGGTATACATTGCAAAACATAAATAACAGATATAAAGTGTAGGTAAAGATAGCCGAGGCTATGACGCATATTTCAGGATATAAAGAAGAATTAAGTAGGCTGAAATAAGCCATGAATAGTAGTGTGTTTTGTATTATTATATTTGTATTATAGGTAATTCGTCAATTGCACTTATGGTATTAGAAGCGCGTGTGTAAATAGGCATTTTATCTTCAGATAGACAATACATGTAACCAGCCGCGATAGGCGAGTGTCTAGTTGGCGGAATGGCTAGAGCGCTCGACTCCCGCGCGAAGCCCACTTATAACCTACTTTTTTTACTTCGTATGTTTCAATTGTATTGGCGCGGACAGTGGTTGTTTGAAACATATTCATCATTCATTTCTTCATACTTATTAATAATTAACTATTAATGTCATATTTCGAGTCCTCGTACTGCAGCTCGTTCGCCAAGATTTTACTGGTGCGAGCCCATAGACGTTCATTTTATCTTTCCTTTCTTTTATATACCGGGATTGCCACCACAGAATTTCAACTGTGAACAAGGAACTGTTGCTGAACTATGATAACATATATTATGTAGTGTAATGGCGTGATCATTGCTTTGTATAACTTTTATAAAAGTTCAGTTTTATAAAATATTTCATAAAATTTCTTTCATAGTTTAATACTGGCCTTAGCCAAAATCGTAAATTTGCAATCAATACATTTCTATCCATTGTCTTACCTATGTCCGCATTAAACCATATGACTCAACATTTGTTTTGCAAAATCAAATTAAAAACATTGCAATTGAAATTTAAATGCTTCACAGTCGATCAACACGCTTGTACCCAAGTTGTAATGGGTGTTGTTTCCTAAACCTTAAAGAAATTACATTTTCACAGGGGATCACGATATCTGGTGTGTAAGATGTTTAGGGGTAGTTCTTGGATCGTAGATACTGAAAATGGTGCATATCAGCTCTCCTTCTCACAATATGGCATATTAGGTTATTCAAGTAAGCCTCAAACATAGACAAATAAACACCAGTCCTTTATTAAGATTACAAAATATTTTTGGTTCAAAATTTTAAAATTTGAAGTTAGTTATCCATTTCTTGTTTACTAGCAGAACGAGAACAGCACATGTATGACACCCTCAACTTGACATATCACTGAATCTACGCTTCTGAGATTTTCTGCGATGGGATATTTCTTGACATTCTCGATGGAGGCTCCAACAACAGTCATGCAACATATGCGTATCCCAGGGGCGTATATACATTTTTTTCGGGGGTGGCTGACTATCCTGGAAAATTGTGAGTATTCTCAGGGGATTGTCACCGCAAAATAACCAGAAATATCAACCAATACCTTAGAGCATACAGGTCTCCGACAGGGAAGTGTATTGTCCCCCTTTCTATGCATCATAGTCATGGATGAAATTCACAAGAATGTTAAACAGAGATTGGGACAAGAGGCAACAAAGGCCATGCTGTTTGCAGATGATATAGTGATATGGGGCGAGGATGAAAAGGAAGTACAAAAACAATTAGATGTATGGAATCAAGAAATAGAGAAATATGGGATGAAAGTAAGCACAGAGAAGAGCAAGACAACGGTAATGTCAACAGGAAGGAAGGAAGGAAGGAAGGAAGGAAGGAAGGAAGAGGAAAGATAGAATTAAATGGGAAAATTCTAGAAGTGGTTAAAAGTTTCAAGTACTTGGGAAGTGTGATCACAGAAGATGGAAGGTTAACTGAGGAAATTGGAAAGAGAATACAACAAGCGAACAGTTTTTACCAGAGCATAAGGGGTATTCTGTGGAACCGAGATGTCCCAAAGAAATGTAAAAATGTATTATATTCAACCTACTACAGACCCATACTAGCATATGCAGCTGGAGCGTGGACTACTACAAAAAGAGAGGAGAGTAGAATACAAGCCGTGGAGATGAAATTCCTAAGAGGTATAGAGGGCAAGACCAGAAGAGATAGAGTTAGAAACGAAGAGATTAGAAAAAGGACAGGAATCTTGAAGCTGCAGGACAGGATAGAAACAACAAAGTTAAAGTGGTATGGACATATGATGAGAATGGGAGAAGAGAGAGTACCAAAGAAAACTTTCTGTGAAAAGATGACAGGGAAGAGACCACGAGGAAGGCCCCGAAAGAGATGGGCAGATACAGTGTGGGAGTGTGTAGAGAAGAGAGGAGGAAAACCTGAAGAAGTACTAAAAACAGGAGAGGAGTGGTGGAGAGACAGGAAACGTTGGAGGTCCTTAATTCACAACCCGACCCAGGAAGCTGGAAACGGGAAATGAAGATGATGATGATCTTAGAGCATATAATTTTGTGTAATTATTTTTGATAAGATTCAAAGTTTATATAGCCTACAATTACTGGTAATACAAAAAGAGTTGCAAAATACAACACAACACACAAATAAAATTGTATACTTAATGAATTTTCTATTATGATCTATGGAGTATGAATGGCAAATATCTAAATACTATATTTGTCAATTAACTAAGCAGAAAGGTAAACAGTTTTATTTTTTTACAAGTTGATAATTTATTTCTCAAAAGTACCGTACTGTGGAATTCACAGTTTTGTCTCACAAGGCTGAGTGTACCCCGTTCCAGTCCTCAGGATAGAATTCAAATTTCTTGGCAGAATTCGAACCTCCGGGGCGGCAGCCAAGAATGCTAGCCACTACACCACGAGTTAGTCTAATTTCAATCTTAATATTGTTTATAGCTTAGCCAATAAGTTAAGATTTGGGTACAACCTAATTTACAATTATTTTATGCTCTTACCAAAGCAACACTTTCTATATTGTATTGGCTTCTTTCGGGGGGAGGTGGGTGGAGCCCACCCAGCACCCCCCTTATATACGCCTCTGGCGTATCCCATGGTCCACAGTACTCTTTTCCATGATCCTACCTTCTAAATTACTATGATAAATTACCACAAAATCATCAATGTCTTTAAAAATCTAGATCTGCTACAGCATGGGTTAGAGGACGCACAAGGACGTAGTGTTTTGCTCGCGTTCGAGATATTAGCCATTCCAGAAATTGGTCATCCAAGTTTATTTATATATATTCGGTTGTTTGTGCCACCGATGGACCACGGTTCTTGTGCTTTAGCAGTTGTCTGCCATTTCTGGTGTTTATGGTGGATTGTTTGGCGACTGCTTTGTTTGCTGAAATCTTGAGCCTTTCTATTGGACCAGTAATCTTCCATTTTCTTGCTGAACGTTCCTCGGACCATTTCCTGCACGCGTTGTGGTAAACTTCTGTAATGCATGTGAGGAAAGGCCTGGTTTCAACTGTTAGACAGTAGTGACTCCTGTCATTTATTGTGTTTTGCTGAATAAAGTTCAGCAAGATCCTTCTCAACTTGTTTGATCCACAAGGACCCAGTGGCTTTACCCTTGAAGATCGTATAAGACAGTCTGTGGTGGTCCATTCTGTACAGGTGATCGTAGAAAGCCAGGCGTCTCCTTCTAATGGCATCGGTGAGGTTCTGCCTGGTGTTTGTAGAGTTCGCAATTTGGTTTGCACCATCGTATTCCATCTGGAAAGATCCTTGGTCCCACTATTTTCTGCGAGAATTTCCTTCCCTGTACCACGAGGGCCCTTATGGGGGTCTTCTTAGTTAGAAACAGGCACTCAGCTGATTTTTTTTTTCAGGATTAGTGAACCACCCACTACGATTGGATACAGTCTTGTTGACCGATTGAAAAACATTAAATTTCGTTTCTATAGTTTCATTAAAAGGAAAATGATGGCTGTTAGTTCCTATCATTAGAGTTTTGTCATAAATTGCCGGTATTGAGGAACCATGAGGTCCAATTGGTTATACAGTTTATAAAAATAAAAAACATATGACATGACGCTTTTTCAGAATAATATTTTATGGATGTTAGCGCTTTATTTTTAAAATCACTGAGTGGGAAAACATTCTGGAGTAGTCGGTGTGCCACATTGCTGAAGAGGGGCCGATAACCTCGATGTTAGGCCCATTAAAACACCAATGATCATCATCATCATCACATTATTGAGGCGTTGCGTGTCAATCTGTATCTGTACACTCTAATTTTACTGTGCAACACTCGCTTCACAGCTAATAGAGAACATTTCCAGCTTCTCCTTCACCAATCCAATGGAATCATTAAGTCACCGATTCAATTGCAGAGTATAATCTTGAAGTGTCCACTTTTCCATTTGTTTAGTCCCTCTTTCAGTTGACATTTCTATAAAATTGTTACCTAACGTACTAAGAGGTATTTTCTCATTAATTTCAGGTACGTAACAGGCCAATGGTCGTCTGCATTTTATCCCACTCCTGTTGCCTGTGATTGGTGGAGAAGTAAGTAGTTCAGTTGGTTAAGTGGTTGTTGTTGTACATTATTTGATCAACATCCCCGTGTACTTGTATGTGTGTTGAATTTGTATGATGACCTGTGTTACTGTGGTGAATTCAGTAGTGTGTGTCTCTGTAATTACTAGGGTCAGAGTTGAGGTAGGGGCTTCAGGACTTGAAATAAGGTACTATCCCGGCATTTGCTTGGAGGAATTAAGGCTACACTCAATATAGCCACTGTCAACGCTGGGATTCGAACCTCCAGCCTCCGGAGGCCGAGTAGAACCCGTTCCAGCCCTCAGACCAGAATTAAATGTCTTGCCAAAACCGGGATTCAAACCCGAACCTCCGGGGTGACAGTCAAGAGCCCTAGCCGCTACACTGGGAAGGGGACTATGGAATAATGGGTCGAGGACAAGAACTGTAGGGGTAGACCAAGATTAGAATATGTTACAGAGATGTATGGTGTAGCCTACTAGCGATGTAGAGAGAAACAACTATCTCAGGACAGGGAGGCGTGGAGAGCTGCATCAAACCAGTCAAAAGACTGGAGACTCCAACAACATCATCATGATATTATAGACATTTCAGGCAATAACAGCTGTGGCATAACATTATGTGCTTCATTAGTTCAGCAAAGGAAACACCGTAATTAGAAATTACAGGAGATTCGACAGCTTGTTCACAGTGCTCATTAGCGGTGCGATTGAGATACAAGATCCCCAGTTGTCCTGCTTGGGCAATGTATTAAAAAGCAAAGCCAACTCCGTACAGGCCATGTAGGCCCTGGGAGTAGTGGAAGGTAGAGGCTTCCACTTTTTGTGGCATCGGCACTAGATGGGATGGAGATGTCAGCTCCACGCCCGGCCGTCATTGCTCCCAGGAATTACTCTGGTACTCATTTCTGGTGTAGGCTGAGTGAACCTCAGGGCTATTTGCTTATTGGAAAGTGTTAGTTTTGTTTCTAAAATCCACTATATGGGTGGGGATCGATCCCAGTCCCTTTCAGTTAGAAGCTCAGTTGGGCAATGCATAGAGGTGTGCAAATGATTTGACTCGTGACTTAATATAGTAGAAATGTTTTGCAAGGCGCTGAAATTATTTCAAATGTTTAGTCGATAGTCCTAATAACATTTTTTTAAGAATCTGACAGTAAACTGGTTTTTTTTACACTAAAAGAGGAGCCTTGTTAACGCCTCACGTTTTGTTTTGGTTGTTTTATTCTAGTTCTCGTGTGAATGTAGGCCTGAGAGATTGGAAGTCCGTTATAACTGATTGTTCACTCTTGAACTATTCACAGATTCGTGGACAATGGATTGGTTGGTTGGTTCCTTAGTTTAGGGGCTGCGACAACGCGGTCATGTAGCCCCGTGTGTGAAGAATCTGTCTGATAACCGATGTTAATTGTAATGTCTGTATTAGTGTGTGTTATCTGTTTTTAATTCAAGTAAGGCCTGCCGACATTGAATTTTGAAGTAGTTCCTACTTTTGCCGTCAAACGGCACCGTCAACGACTAATAGTTCTTAACTTTGTTACTAGACGCCACTGCAGTCGGCTCCTGGCGACGAACGTTGGAACCTAAAAGCGTTGTTCAAATTTAACCTATAATTTAGCTTCACACAGGTGTAATTAGTGGAAGGTTCTTTTACATGCCATAAATCTATGACATGGGACCGCCGGCTTTACTTCCCCTACAAAGGAAGGCATACTGAGGGATTTTCAATGCTCTTAAAAAATCCGACGACTTCGGCCAGGTTTGAAGCCGCGCTCTTGGGCACAGCCGTTCAGCATGCTACCAACTACGCCACCGAAGCCAATACAATAGATTGAAATCAGTTAATTTAGAGGGCACATTCCAAAGTCAATGTAAAAAGGAAAAACGGACCCAGCTCAGGTGTCTCTCAGAATCACCAATTTCGAAACTTTCCAGATGCAATTCCTTATGGGAAAAGTAGTAAGTACGAAGGGGAGAAAACATTACTAAGTAGGTTAATAAAATAGTACATTATGCAACGAGCCTATAATGGCAATAATTAAGATACGAATATGTTTATAAAACGAGCGTATGCGAGTTTTATAATTTCCATAAGAGTGTCTTAATTACCATTATAGGCGAGTTGCATTCGACTGTTTATGTTCGACGATAATTATTATAACTATTTTATGTTCGAACATAAATATTCATAAATATCTGTCGAGATTTCGCCAGTTTTATGTACTGAACAGAGCGCATGAGACGCAGAGAATGCCTTGTATTTGACCATGGCCTCCTCGATTACCCAACTATGACACTAGGCCAGGCAGTGAAATTTAAATTGGCCGTGGAACTCAGCGCATCTAATTATCTAATTGGTCAATCAACTGTTTCTTGAGCTGTGATTGGTGGGAGAAACTGTTTCACAATGAAAAATAGTGTTATAATGAGCCTCATTATAGTACAGTTTTCTGACATATAATAGTCAAGGTCGAACATAAATTTTAAAAAAAGATACGAGCCTTACAGTAGTCGCATATGATGTGTAACATCCGACATGTTATCCTACTGGAATACTACACAGCTTGGACATTCTTAAAATGTTAATTTACACTCCATTTTCATACTGGTACTATGATGAATGTATAGATTGAATTGGAGATATGCTACTGTCACATTCGTGGCGCAGCGGTCAAGCTGTTAGTCTCTCACCAAGGTAGACCGGGTTTGATTCCTGGTCAATACATGTGAGATTTTCGAATTGAAATGCCATGTCCTGTGGTTCGCATTCCACGTAAAAGGGAGGTACCGTGGATCATGACCATGAGATTAACGGACACGCAAAACTACAAGCTTCCTTCCTTCCTTCCTTCCTTCCTTCCTTCCTTTTACATTAATAATTCATAATAACAAAGTGACACACAACGTCGACAGTACTCTCAAATACTGTGAGCACATTCCTCAGTAGGCCTAACTATAACATTCATTATTCTCAAGGCTCTCATACAGTTCGTCGTAAACAATCAAAACATGGCTTCGTACAATCATGAAATGACCTAGTCTCACATATGATGAAAATACAGCTTTTATTCCACTCATGTAACAACATTCTGTTATGCATTTAATATTTGACTACTCACCCACAGCTTGGCAATAATGCCGCTTACTTAAATGTCATTTGTCGTCTTTGTCCTACCCCATGTGATATTCAACCTTGAACGTGAAGCTTCATAAACTGCTCAATGAGAAATGAAAGTCGGTGAAACATTTGCCACTGTGCTCGTCAAACCAGTGCCTGCTAAATGCACTGCCTACTGTATTGCCATAACATTCTCGCGCTACAGAGCACACACTGCCTTGTTTCCAATACACTCATTTTCAATTGTACATCCAGCTGGCAGTGCGTCTTCACTTCCGTCCGATCCACTTCCGTTCGATCCTCTTCCACCCGATTCACCTCCGTCCCATTTTTCTGGCAGTGCGTCTTCACTTCCGTCCGATCCACTTCCGTTCGATCCACTTCCGCCCGATTCGCTTCCGTCCCCAATTTTCAAAATCACTCCCACAAAACTATCCAGCAACCGAGCGGAAAGATGTTACACATCAATAAAATGATTTCGAATAATAAATTGAGACTGATTTAAATTCTTTATTTCAGTGCAATACTCGTAATTAGCACACCTCTTTAGTGCTCTAGTCTCGCAAGCTCTATAGGAATAGGCTACATAAAAGTTTTCTCACTTCCCTCGTTAATGAGCGGTGACTCAAACCCTAGGCAGTAGCACGCGCCGACAATAACCACTGTTCGCTGCTGACCCAATAGAATGCTTCCTCTATCTCTCCACGTAGACGGTACTGGCGGTCTGCTCGCGTGTCAGGTCTCCAGAGTGGCAGAGCTGCACTTAGTTCTGACCAGCCTCGCTGCTTGCTCTCAATGGCTACGGTAGAGAGTTGTCAACACTGTGCGTCGAGCTGGGAAAGCCTTGGCTTACCGCAGGCTTTGAATGTGAACATATCCGCCCTGCTAGGTTTCAAAAGAGAGCCGTTCGAAAACGAGAAAAGTGAGAGAACTATACCCATAACTTAAAACAAGTAGTATCCTGCCGCCCCAGTTTTGTCCCAGTCTATTAACATTTAACCGCTTGCCACGGTGGGTGAGTGGTTATCGTGTCGGACTTCCAACCCCAAGCTTGCAGGTTAGCTCCTGGCCATGGTAAGTGATTTTTGAAAGCGACAAAAATCACGACACGCATGTCATACCTTGTTGGCATGTTAAAGAACCCATTTGAATTCAGGAAGCCGTGTTCATAATGGCAAAATTAATCTCGGGATTTACCTGCAACACAAAAGTTCCCCTTTCTCAACTAGAAAGCGCTATAGTGTCAAGGAGCTTAGATATCTAACCTCCTTGACTTTCATAGCGCTCCAAGGAACAACAAAATTCGACATGAAAGCTGCCCTCTGGGTGTCAAATAACAAAGCTTGCACCCGGCACCCGAGGCCATACGATATTAAAAGAAAATAACATTTAACCAAGCTCCAGAATTTCCAACATATAGGATACAAGCTGTATGATCATATTGAAATACAGTGAGGGACCTTCCTATAGAATGGAGCTTTCCTAAAGCCGTACAACGGACAGGTCTCAATGAATCACCGTCACATTTATAGCAAGTACCGATTACAACAGCGGCCCGTGAAGCCCTGGTTGCTGTCATAGCATTTATTACATACGCAGCTGGCAATATATAAGGTGCGTTCAAAACGTAACGAGCCGGAGGCTAGAATGAGCAAACCGGTGACGACATCGGCTAATCGTGGCGTGTGTAACGAGGTGTGGTTCCGACCAGAGCGTGGAAGGTCACAGCCCGTCGCTTGAGGGCATGCGTGCACGTCACGTGACGATACAAAGCGAGCAGCGGCATGCATCAATCGTCCAACGCTGCCAGTCGCATAGCAAACAGTGACATGGAGGCGTCAAACGAAGAGCAAAGAGGTGTTGTTCGGTTTCTGACAGCGGAAGGAGTAAGGTGGACGGACATTCATCGCCGATTGTCACAAGTGTACGGCGAACACTGCATGTCCCTTGCAAGGGTCAAGGCGTGGCACAAGCGCTTCAGGGAAGGACGGGTGCCGTTAGCCGATGATGCCCGGTCTGGGGCACCCCGCTGCATTACCGATGACAACGTCCAGCTGGTTGATGCACTCATTACCCAGGACCGGCGAGTGACAGTGAACGCCATAGCCACCGTGGTCGGATTGAGCGTTGGAAGTGTGCTCACCATCATGAGGGAACGACTGCACTTGCGCAAAGTGTGAGCCCAATGGGTGCCCCACATTCTTCAACCACACCAGGAAGCATGTCGAATGGCCCACTGTCTTGGTCATCTGCAGCGCTATGAGAGGGAAGGGAATGGGTTCCTTGCACGAGTGGTGGCTTGAGATGAGTCATGGTGTCATCACTTCGAACCAGCATCCAAACGACAAAGCCTCCAGTGGAATCATCCAGGATCACCACCACCCAAAAAAGGCAAGGCCATCCACACGAGTGCAGGAAAGGTATCCTTCGGCTCGTTACTTTTTGAACGCACCTTATACCTTAGTTGTGATAATTCAGCCTTGCTGTGAAGTACTGTGGCCTGCCTCGTATCTCGTGAGCATAGTTAGGTGTAGAACATCGAATTTGCATAGTGGAACCTTATCTTCTCAAGAAGAAGTTTGCAGTAAATGTGTTCGTAAGTTTCAGCGCCATGTGATTTTTACTTGTGGGGGAATCTCAAACAAACTGTATATCCGCGTACTCTGGAGGCTCTCGAGAACAAAATAACTGCACTGATATGAAATGTCAGTGTGGATGAATTACAGCGAGTGTACCAAAACTTCCTACGGTAATGCAACGTGTGTTCAGAAAATGAAGAACAGCATTTCCAGCAACTACTCTGAAATTCATGTAAATAAGTATGATTATTAAATACCTTGGTTGGTTTCTCAGTTTAGGGGCTGCGACAACGCAGTCATATAGCCCCGTGTACTTTGGGTGTGTGTAGAAGCTGTCTGATAACCGGTGTTAATTGTGATGGCTGTATTAGTGTGTGTTGTCTGTAATTCAGGTAGGGACTGCAAACGATCAATTTCAAGTAGTTCCTACTTTTGCTACCAATTGCTACCGTCAACGACACTTAGCCGCGAACTTGGCTACTAGATGCCACCGAAGCCGGCACGAACGTTGGAACTTTAATGAAGCGTTAATCAAATCTAACCTACAAATTTAGCTTCATGCAATTGTTGTTAGTGGAAGGTTCTTTTACATGCCATAAATCTATGACGTGGGTCCGCCGGCTTTACTTCCCCTCCGAAGTAAGGCATAGCCTACTGAAGGATTAAGCATGGCAACGACGTACGAGATTCTATATGACCGCACTACCTTCCGAACGATAGAGGAACCACAAACACACCATTGGTCCTCTGCATTGTTTATGTCCATCCCTTCACTCGCGCCCATGTCTGAATTCGAACCATACGTTGATCAGTTCCACAGCCACACATTCAGGCCATCAACTATGGCCATCGGATTTTCAACTGCCTCACTGAACGTTAAAGTGTAAATGTGTAAAACTAGTTGGGCGCTACGCTGCTGCTAGCCACAGCACCCCTGCCGCCACGCGGCCTCCGTGAGTCTCCGTTCTATAGGTAAAGCCCTGCGCGGATAAACAAAACGCATCCGCATCCGCCCCGCATCTGCACGCTTGGTATCCGAATCTACTGACATAAAAAAATACTTTTAATTTATTAGATAAAGCATAAAGTGAAGCCTCCGTGGCTTAGGCAGCAGCACGCCGGCCTCTCGCCGCTGGGCCCGTGGTTCAAATCCCGGTCACTCCATGTGAGATCTGTGCTATACAAAACGGAGGCAGACAGTTTTTTTTTTCGGGTACTCCGGTTTTCCCTGTCAAAAATGTCATTCCAGCAACACTCTCCACTATCATTTCATTTCATCTGTCATTCATTTAATCATTTTCCCAGAGGAGTGCGACAGGCTTCGGCAGCCGGCACAGTTCATATCCTCGCCACTAGATGGGGCCTTCATTCATTCCATCCCTCACCCGGTCGGTCGACTGGAAGCAGCCCGTGGATTTTTCAATTTTTTCATTAGATAAACATAAAGTAATATAGCAACAGATTTAGACATTTGAGGAGAAAGTCGTTCCCCTAGGCTGTGTGTGTCATGTGTATGTTTAAAATGAACCTACAACCCTTTTCAGTTCAGAGTGTTAATGACATAATTTGATTATTTTTTTAGCGTATGGCTTTTAGTGCCGGGAGTGTCCGAGAACATGTTCGGCTCGCCAGTTTTGTAGCTGCTTCGAGACGGACACCCAATGGGTGAGCTACAAGTACCGTTGGGGAGGAAAGTTGGGATGTAAGGACGAGGAGTTGGAAGGTAGCGGCTGTGGCCTATGGTTAGGGACCAACCCCGGCATTTGCCTGGAAGGAAGATGGGAAACCGCAGAAGACCATCTTCAAGGTTGCCGGCGGGGGGATTCGAACCTCCTCGCCTCCCGGATGTGAGCGACTGCCATCAGTCATGCCGTAACGACCACGGCTAACTCACCCGGTATAATTTGAATGAGATTAGCTTAAATCGTCATTTTACATTTTTGTCATAGAACATTACGGAAAAAATATGATAGGTCATAAACATCCGAGTCCTAGTAATAATATTCAGCAACTTCAGATGGTATTCTAAAAACTATCCGCAAATGTACTCCGAACATTATCCGCAGCTTATCCGCTATCCGCACAGCCATGCAAACTATATCCGCATGGCGAAAGGTTTTGCGGATATCCGCATCCGCGTAGTGCTTTATCTATAGGGAGGGTCCTCACTCGCTGTGACTCAGCTGGATGAGGCGGTCACCTCCTCAATTGTGTCGGGTATATTGGGACTGCTAACTTCCCGCGATGATTGACGTGCGACAGGTCAGTAACACTCCACTTGAACCTCGGTCACTGGTCAGCAATAAAAAAGGAGCCTAATGCTCGTGGTATATTGCCAATTGTGTTTTTCGTTTGGTCTATTAGCACCACGTTAAGTGTTTTATTTCTTGGACGTGACTGGGCCAACAAGAAGCCAGCGACTGTTTATGGTACTGGTTTGGCATCATTTTCTCTGCCAGTCCAAGAAACTTAACAAGAGATATTCTACTCCTCACCTAGCTTTATAGACCATTTTAATGCAATCATCATCCTTGGATGGCACTGCGTATTGAACATGGGATTTACTTTCGCACCTCATTATTTTAATGGCTCCAGCACCACCTCCTTGTGTACGGTAGTGGTTGTCTTCCCTGAGGGTTCGGTTAGATTGCCTGCTCTGCTTAATCATTATATTTGAATTTCAGCCAATGGCCATAGCAGGGCATTTCAATTGAACGCCTGTAGGCTCCCCAATAAGTTCAATTTCAAGTACCGTAGTTTCAACTTTGGCTACCAGACACCCAGCGGCGAACTTTGGAACTTGATAGAGCGTTTCTTACCAAATAGCGTACATATTTTGGCTACACACTCTCAATTATAGTGGTAGGTTCTTTTACATGGGCCCGCTGGCTTTATTTCCCCTCCGAAGGAAGGCATGCTGAAGGATTTTAACGCTATTAAAAATCCGCTTGATTTGAACTCGTGATCTTGGACATAGAAGGTCTGCATGCTACCGACTTCGCAACTGAGTCCGCTGTTCTTGGAGTAAATCTGAGACTTGTGCAAAACTGTCGCTTTCAGTGACATCGGTCAAAAGCGAAACCTTTCAAAGATAATCGCCACGTAAGTGGAAAAAGCAGCGCATCAATTCCGTTCTCATCCGGAGGAAAATCAAAGCATAATCACCACCTTAAAAAAAACTGTTTTTTCTACTCCATGAATTTTCTAACTAATCTGGTTGTCTCAATGATTGACTGTTTTTTTGCATTTACTTGCACAAATTGGTCTAAACATAAAGTTCTTTCAACCCGTGCAGCAGGCGCCTTGGTGCAACGCCAGTGCTTGAAATAACAATTGGTATGATCGTAACATTTGCAATCTGCCATTGCTTCCTGATAGGCTCCACTAGGTCTTTATACACTCACCGGCAAGAAATACGAAACACTACGAATTTCGGACTAAACTAAATGTTGAACTGTTCAAAACCTTGTACCGTATTAATCAAATATACTATGACCTTAAAACAATATGGCAATGTATCATAAGTTAATTCTCTAATTAGCACAATAATTAATAAAAAATATTGATCATGACAATCATATTTCACAAGAGTGCACAAACACGAATTTGGAATTGTCGAAACCTGGAATCTATCGTTCTGTCCTCCGACCTGTTGCACTGCATGATTACGAATGTTTCAGACAAACCGTAATATCCACAAAAATACACGGCACGAGAATTAACTGCAATAAACCTCAAGACGGTCCCAAAGGTGGGAAACGGTACTGTTGGTGTTATGATGGTCACGATCAACAATGCTTATCAATTATTGCGCTGAAGCTTCTCAAGTGAGCTAATTAAATCATTATTAAATCACGACACATTACCGTACCGCTGCAAAGTCACAACGTTGAATTTATACCAGGTATGAAACGGTCGAACATTTGAGTTTTTTCTGAAATTCGTAGTTTCGCTTTTTATGCCGGTGAGTGTATTTGGAGATCTTTCCGTCGTGCTTTGCCTCAATTCACTACTAGGAAACATGTTACGTATATTCCTACCCTGCGTCCCACGGACTCACTTCTTTTTAAATATCAAAATTAAGAAAAATAAATTAAAATGCACTTGACTTGATACGGACATTTAATGTTAATACGCTTAATTACTAATACAGTGAATTAGAATTATTTACAAATAATGAGATATTCTCACAATGATCTCAATAAACATCAAACAATCACATTTTTTCAAAATGATAAAAAATGTCAGAAACTATATAATTCACAAATGTCATCAGCATCATTTTAAAACCATTACTGTTGTAATCAACACTAAAACAAATATCACATGTATTGTATGACAGTCAAGATCCAGCAAGGGTCCTGTTACACAGGATCTGCATATCTTCTTCGAACATTTTTTAACTTTGGTTGTCTTCTTCTTGGAGCCATGAATTTACAACAGACTCTACATCAGGATCAGTGATACTTACTGAAGAACATCCAGCATGATTATGATCCATACTCAAATATAAAGTAAGCATGTATACTGCAAGCTCATGAATAGAAGTTGTAACATAAATATCTACCACGAGTCCCCGGGACTCATTCGAGCACTTTTGCCCACTTTCCAGTCACCGCTTGCACACGTCTCTTCCGCTACACATTCAACACTCAACTGAAGGAAGGTATACAGTGGCGGGAAAAAATTGGCGCAACATCACGAGATGCACAAAGATTGAAAAAATGATTGTGAGACCCGGGGACTCAGTGAATTGTTATCGTGAACTGCTACTGTACATCAACCAGGATTGCTGCCTTAACCTTCTTATTGATGAATACACTATCTGGTCTGTTATGGCAGACTATTCACGCGGTCAATATATTACGATCCCAATAGAGGCGATAGTTCATTCCATGATGCACTCTGGGAGGTACAGATACATATATTTGTATCCAGGACAGTACAATACAGTTATTTACAAATTTAAAACATATTTACAATATACACGCAGATTTTGTACGTCATATCAAATTGATTTTGAGGCCCAGAATTCGTAAGTCTTGATTGCAGGAACATTTTCTGGAACCAGGTCTTCCAGCGTGCAGGCTTCAGAGGTGTTAAACATCTTCAATTTCTCTGCATTCGCAGGTTGCATCTTCAGTAATGTAGCCCCACCGCTTCAAATTTTGTTTGCACCGCGTCACTCCAGTTCGCAGTCTGTTCAAAGTCTTCCTCGTCTGGTAAGGTAGTTGAAAACCAGCAGCCGGTTCTTCCTTTGGGTTTTGGCTATTGCTTCCAGGTGTCCTGTTTCGCCATAGTTCTATACGGTGAGCGGATAATGAGGAGGTACTGATAGTATGCACCTTTATGATGTTCCAAAAACTGAAATTTGTCAGCCAGTTCTTTTTGCAAGATTTTAGCCACTGCATCATTCCTTCGTCTGTATTCTGTACCCAATGCCATTGCACACCCAAAAGTAATATTATTATTATCACATGAATTTCACCACATAAGTGGGACGAATCAGCATATCGTCGGCTTGTTTGCAGGAGGGTATGACAACTTCTTTTAGTGTGGCACATGGAGAAACGAGCGAACAATGGAACAGGTCTCCAAGATGACGGCCTTCTGCATGGTGATATGTAGACCAGGATGTATTCCCAATATTTCAAAGATTGCGAGCCAATGATTTAGGGATGATGCCGGTAGAAGAAATGACAACGGGCAGAACCACTACACTTTCCTGTCTTCACATTTGCCGTATTTCCTCAGCCAAGGGCAGATATTTGGTGATCTTATCACAGCAGGTTTGTTGCAGATTATGGGAATTGGGCACTGCAATATCAAGGAGATGGGTTCTCTTCCGCACTTTGTCCACAAGAACGATATCTGGCCGGTTTGCTTGTATGGTTTGATCAGTAATAACTGATCGGTCCCATAACAACTTGTGAGTAGGATTTTTTTATTTGTTTTATTTTTATCGCTATGCCCAACTACGGAGCGCGCTTGAACTTATTTTGCACAATGTTCCTTCTTCTTTTCTTCCCAATATCTCTTCATTCGTTCACTGTGTTCCTTTCTGCGTGCTTCCGTCCAGCCTGTATTTATCCTTTTAGGCTTCTCTGCAAATTTATGTTTGTTTACTAGGCTTCTAAATTTTACTCTATCTGGAATGGTTTTCTCAGCAATACCCATTTCTTGTAGATCTTCATGTATTTCTGTTAACCAATTGTTGCGGATTTTCATTTTGCGCTAGATTCAGAATTCTCTTTGTCAGCCTGTCGTTATCCATTCTGTGAATGTGTCTGTAGGATTATTATTATTATTATTATTGTTGTTGTTGTTGTTATTATGTTGCTGATTAACCTGCAGTTGAGACCTGGACGTCTAACCGACTCCCGTGGATCGATTAAAGAAAATACAGTACATTACATGCCCTGAGAACAATGGCACATAAACACTACTGTAACCCTGTGTTTCCCCTGCTGAACCCTCGTAAAACAGTGCAGTTGATAGCATAGCGATAACGTTTTGTTCTTGGAGCATGACAATATCAAAATAACTGCATTTTTACGAGCACTTAGCTTTCGTATGCAAGTTCATTGACTTGTTATAATTGATTACCCTTTATCTCGGCAAAAGTATGTTACAGTCGAGTGTGCTTGTATTGCAATCATTGCTTACCAAGAAGTGGTGTGCCAATCATCTTACTTTCGTTCAGTGATCATGCTTGTATGGCAACTGTCACTCACCAAACTGTGATTTATTCTGACAGGATTGTGAATGAGGGATGGCATGTATTGTACAGGTGCTGGTGGCGATTGTTGTTTGAATCTTCAGTCTTTTGACTGGTTTAATGCAGCTCTCCATGCCTTCCTGTCCTGAGCTAATAGTTTCATCTCTATAGCTACCACACCTTACATTCGAAGCAATCTGTTTAACATATTCAAACCTTGGTCTACCCGTACAGTTCTTGTCGTTGACCATTCCTTCCATAACTAAGCTTGCTATCCCTGAGTGTCTTAGTATGAGTCCTACCAACCTATCTCTTATCTTAATCAGCAGTTGCCAGAAACATCTCTCCTCTCCCACTTGTCTTAATACCTCTTCATTTGTAACCCTATCTACCCATCTAATCTTCATCATTCTCCTGTAACACCACATTTTATTTATTTTTATTTATTTAATAATTATTAGATACAACCATGATAGGTCATTTTACACTAATATTTTAACAATTTCAAATAATATTAACAAAAACAAAAACAGGTAACAATTGGCAGTGATGGCAGCAAGGGACAAATCTCGGGAAAGACGCAGGGAATGATTGGGGTAGTGTGTGATTAGGAGGGTGAGGGGGTAGGAATTGAGGATGAAAGGGATCTTCTAATGTTATGATTAAATGTTCTATAGGGAGAGCATATGTCAATATTTGGAAGGGAGTTGCTAAGGGTAGGTAGACGGTGGAAGATAGAGCGCTTCTGTACTTAAGACGTGGGCGGGGTATATGGTGTAAATGGTTCTGACGTGTTGAGCGGGAGGGAACATGAAGTGGGAAGTAGCTTAAGAGCATGTTACATTTTGTGTAACCATTCATAACTTTATGTAAGAAGCACAGGTCAGTAAATTGTAAGCGGCTTCTCAGGTCGAGTACATTGAGCTGATTTAGAATGTCGGATTTGGCAAAGTGCCATAGTGAAGGATTGCGAGCTTTGACTATTGATATGAAGAAATTAAAGACACTGTTCAATTTTGAAATATTGGTTATAGCCGAAGTAAAATAAATTGGAGAAGAGACATCTAGGATAGGGAGAACATATGTGGTGAAGTATAATTTAAGTGCAGTGAGGTCTTTAATTTCTGTGAATCTGTATAGAATGCCGAGAGTGCGCATTGCACGAGATTTGATATGGTCAATGTGGGGAGAGAATGTCAGTTTATCACCTTTATGCTGCACCAACAGTCCAAGTTTCACTTCCATAGAGCGCCACGCTCCACACAAAGGATTTCAAAAAATGACTTCCTAATACCTAAAATCTATATTTGATGTCAACAGATTCTTTTTCTGTAGAAATGCTTTCTTTGCCTGAGCCAAAGCACTTTTTAAATCCTCTTTGCTTCGTCCATCACTGGTTATTTTGCTTCCTAAGCCTTTGGCGATTGCTTTATTAATTCTGGAGGAGACCAAATCCTGACTTTTACATTTCTACCTGGCTAATTATTGATAATATAAGATTTTCATACCTTTCTGGGAGCCATTAGCTATTGAAATTACTGTAAATTATCACTGCTGCACAGTATAAGTAGTTTTTTAGTCTATATAGAAATAATTAATATCTGTAACTTCATACATTTTCTAAAGAGAATTCTAGTATGTTGGAACGTGCAGAAATACGGTCTGATAGATTTTCTCAGCCGTAATGAGAAAGTCAGATATGAAATACACTGTCAGGTGATCTGTGAAGCTGAAGCTGAGCAGATGTCAGGTCCCCTCTTGAGGCGTCTAATTAGCCCGGAGATTAAACTCTGCCATCCATCTCCCTCCCGAATCTCTGGCAGGATTATTAAAAGCCCTCCTGCAGTCTCAGCATTACGAGATGAAATTAGAAAGACTCTGCCAACAATCTCGGGAAGATATTAACTGTGAAATAGCACAGTGTAAACCCAGAATATCTCACCAGCGCCTTCCCTAGACAATATACTGTTCTGTCAAACTCTAAAACCAAGTAAGGTCACTCCAGGTCAACGGCCACAACGAGCGGAAGTTGGTGTCAGGAAGGGAACCCAGTCTTAAAGCTCATCCACCACATAGAGAAGATTCATCTCACCTCATCCCCTTGCCCGTAGAAACAGCCATAATTAAGGGACAGAGACCACCTTCTATGATATCCTGAGTACGTCCCACTCCCAAATGTCCAGACGTCGATTCCCGGCTTCGCACGCAGTTTAAATGAGACGTTCCCGACCAGAAGGGCAAACTCGACATGTGAGGTATTTTTATTTTATCATTTTAAATGATTATGTTGACTTCGCTGGGGTCTGGCGTTACGTTACGGTGACGGGACGAAATGTACCGAGAATGCACTGAGGTGTGTGACGTCATAGTACTGCTTGAGCTTCCTCGTTTCCCTGCGTGCTCCAGTGAGCGTGACGTCATCCAGCCAGCTACTTCGTTTGACCTTGGTTTGCACTTGCTTTTTTCTAAAGGACTTT
Source organism: Meconema thalassinum (assembly GCA_946902985.2). Classification (NCBI taxonomy): domain Eukaryota; kingdom Metazoa; phylum Arthropoda; class Insecta; order Orthoptera; family Tettigoniidae; genus Meconema; species Meconema thalassinum. The sequence goes on from OX336391.1 coordinate 164,694,138, forward strand.
GAGTTCACGCAGCATTTGTAGCATTTAAAATAATATGAAGTCTAGTCTTTCAGACTGACTATCAGTGTTTTTATTTAAACGTTTGTCTCAATTGGTAACAGTGAATATTGTTGTAGATGATTGTAGTTGAGTTCGCCCTGATATACAGGGTCATTATATATGTGCGCCCCGATAAACACGGCAAGCTAAGCCGGCTGTCACTGTTGCAGAACGCGGGCGCGCGTACGCGATTCAGGCGGTGATTGGCGCGCTCCGCTCATATCGTTAGTTCACACGTGTTTTGTCATTCATATGAACGTGTATCTGCAAAGCTTAGACGTTAGTTTTTTTTGAAAGAATAATAGGATATCCGCCTTTTAATACTATTTATTATTACTACTTACAGGGACATGTTTCGAGGGCTATCGCTCCTCCTTCATCAGACTGTCCAACAAAACTTCAAAGATAACCTTCCTTATTCACAAGTACATGCAAATCACATGTACAGTTTCTGTAAGATAATAATAAATAGTATTGAAAGGCGGATATCCTATTATTCTTTCAAAAAATATAGTTACGTCAATACGGACCATAATAATCGACATTATGAATTAGACGTTAGTGTTGCACGTTTAGTGAGTATTGTGATTACTGTGATTGTTGGTCATACCCAGACACCAATTCACATTGCCCGAACATGTGTATATCCATAATTCGTATTTGAAAAGCAGAAAATCTTGTTCTGAAACGAGACGAAAATTTCGAATCAAGTTTTCAGGAAGACCTGCGCCTAATGCCAGTACAATTAGGAGGCTCGCTAATCGATTCAAGGAAACAGGATCCGTAAATAATAAAAGTTGACAGATATTCTTTCATCAGAACATGTACCGGGTGAGTTAGCCGTGGTCGTTACGGCGTGGCTGCTGGCAGTCGCTCACATCCGGGAGGCGAGGAGGTTCGAATCCCCCCCGCCGGCAACCTTGAAGATGGTCTTCTGTGGTTTCTCATCTTCCTTCCAGGCAAATGCCGGGGTTGGTCTCTAACTATATGCCACAGCCGCTACCTTCCAATTCCTCGTCCTTACATTAACACATTCCTCCTCAGACAACACTCCACACGCGACGGCACTTGTAGCTCACCCAATGAGTGCCCGTATAGAAGCAGCTACAAACTGGCGAGCCGAACATGTCCTCGGACACTCCCGGCACTAAAAACCATACGAAAAAAAACAGAAGATGTCAGGTGTGTGTTACAAGAGAGGGAGGGCATTTTCAGGATAGCCTATGAGCACTGTAACTACACATTATTGAACATGTTCGGTAAAAGTGTGAAAGTGCGCGCCAGCCACCGGCTGGACCGGGTGCGCGTGACCGCGATCTACGCTAGTCACAGCCAGCTTAGCTTGCCGTGTATATCGGGGCACACATAGATAATGACCCTATACTATGAAAAATGGGCAGATGCAAATCAGGGGAGTTCGGCTCGACCAGTAGCTGTGCAGAACAGAAGAGACCGTGGTGTCCCCACCCCAAACCCACTTTCCACCATATACTCCAAGGGTACACTCCTCCTCGTGAAGCAAAACTGAGAGGGAGAGGGTTCATTTCCCACCTCAACCATCCGTGGTTTCCCCACTTCTACGCCAGGCAAATGCCGGTTGGTTGGTTGGTTCCTTAGTTTAGGGGCTGCGACAACGCGGTCATGTAGCCCCGTGAACTTTGGGTGTGTGTAGAATTTGTCTGATAACCGGTGTTAATTGTGATGGCTGTATTAGTGTGTGTTATCTGTGATTCAGGTAAGGACTGCAGACGATCAATTTTTCAAGTAGTTCCAACTTTTTTCTACCAAATGCTACCGTCCACGACAACTAGCTGCGGACTTGGCTACTAGAGTCCATCGCAGCAAGCACCTGACGGTGAATGCTGGAACTAATATAACGTTGTCAAACTAACCTACAAATTTTAGCTTCCACAATTGTAGTTAGGGGAAGGTTCTTTTTCATGTCATAAATTTATGACATGAGACCGATGGTTTTACTTCCCCTCCGAAGGAAGGCATACTGAGGGATTTTAACGCTCTGAAAATATCCGACGACTTCGGCCGGGTTTGAACGCGCGACCTTGGGCATAGAAGCTCAGCACGCTACCAACTACGCCACCGAAGCCGCTCAGGAAAATGCCGGGATGGCTCCTAACTTAAAGCCATGGCCACCTCATAAACCAATCAATTGCAAACTGACACACTACTAAAGACACCACAGTGACACAATTTAATCAGATAAACACTTCACACACCCAAGTACTCGATGGTGACTAACCCGATGTCCAAGCACCTGAAACGTCATTTATATGCAAGTGGATCGCAGCAAACGGAATGGAACGGAAACTGGATCGTTCATTGGGGTTTCCAATGACGCGGTACAAGGCGCGTAAGTTGACAGCGGAATATACGGGAATTTAATAAACATAACTCTTCCTTAAACGAAAGGTGGCGGCTGTGCAAAGTTTTAAAATGTTATTTTATGTGTCCTAATCTTGCGATAGGAATAATAATCCTCTAATGGTACATAACTCTATGACCTACATATAGGACAATCCAACATGGCGATCATCCCAAATATTTAGATGGTTCTCAATATCTGCGAATCTATTACAGCAATAAAACTGAAATTTTGTATGTTGATATCGGCCATTACTATCAGTTCACCTATGGTGGGCCTTACAATAACCTGATGAACACAAATCTAACATGGTGGTGACGCGAAACTTAAAATATTCAAATCGCTTTTTCTCGCGACGTAATCATCCAAGCGCTGTGAAACTTGGTTTGGTATATCTTCATACAAGGCTTTATATACTAGCGTCTATTTTAATTCAATTTGTAGGAGAATTTCAAAATGACGGCTGTGCTAATTTCTTTTAAAACACTTTTCATTTCTTGTGTCCTAAACAAGCGATATATACTGTACCCGTTCGTCCTGGGGATGCGATGACCCATCTGCTATTACATCGCATTCCTGGATTTCCAGGACAGAGCGGAGTTAAATGAACACCTAGTCAAATAAGGAATGTGTCGGAAATCCAGTTGAAATATCTCAAAAGCAGAGGGTAACACGAGATAAAGTATCTCCATGGTCGTTACGGGTTTAAATTTAATTTAAAAAATACAAATATCAATGGGCGCCATCAACTGAATCCCTAGCAAACCACATCCTTCCTGGTTAAGCCTTAATTAAGACAAGGAAAGAAAAAGGAAAATCACATCATCATCAGATCACAACTAAGATAAAAACAAATTTATTCAACTTTGATAGTCAGACAGACATATTAAACACTCATCCTACCTAAGAGCATGGTCGAATGCCAACGTTAAATTGTCATTGTCCAGAAAATCGAACCATCTCCATTCTACTCAAAGTGTATTTAATCCGCATAAAATAGGAAAAATTTCTAAAGTTCTCTTGGGTTCTCAGGATCACCGTAGCACTATGTCTTTGCGTCACTGACATTCGTGATAACTGAGACCTAATTTCTCTTTAAATTAACATCATGAATGTGGATGTAAAAAATATTATTAATCTGTCTAAACACACATATTATAATCACATATTTTAAATATCACATAATTTATGGCTTGCATGGCATTATTCAAATGCTGAATATGTTAGTAAAATGCTCCTAAACATCGAATAACTAATTTACACTATTTACACTGTCATTAATCATTGCTTGTTTTGTGAATCACAGAAAATCCACTATTCATTGGTTATAATTATCATCATCATCAAAATTAAATATTTAATTCATCAACACAAGTTGCAATTCTTCAAATCATTTCTCAAATAAATTTATTTAAATTCATTTAAATCTATTAATCATCAGCTTCTTTAGTTAATTATCACCTTCTAATTCAGTTATTCATCATTTATTCAATCATCTATTAATTTATTTAAGTCAGCTTATTTATTCAATCTTTAATTCATCCATTTATTTAATTCATTGATTTATTCCAAAATTTAATTTATCAACTTATTTAAATTTTATTCATCTGGTTATTTAGATTTTTATTATTTCATCTGGTCATTCTGATTTTTATTTCATTAGGTCAGATCATTAATACGCTTAAATTTCAGATTATTATTTCATTAATTATTATTATCAGAAAATCTTGTATTATCAACATCATTTATTTGTTTAATTTCCTAACAAATTGTTTAATATGGGTTATAGAACGTTGTCTTACAGTTTTATCACTTCCAAGTTATATCTCGTATTTAATTATCATGCCAAAAAATATTATTGCCTTCACAAATTCACGTTGGATCTCACTATCCACAACTACATTATATATTTTCACTTTATCAAATATCACATTTGAACACCACAATTATTCCACAAACTCCATAAATATTCAGCGCACAGCATGAATCTCAAAATTATGCTAGACTGGGTTCGACAACCTCATGTCTGCTTCAAAATACATTAGCAATATTGCAACTTCCACTTGGCAACTTCCACAAAATGCCTATCACAAACTTCACTTAATCACGTTGCATGATCTACAAAAATACATAACTGGCTTCAAATTATCAACGCACACAATCTCCAATAACTGTAATTAATCTGATCACATCTAGACAACTTCTTAAACAATTAGGAAAAATATATTACCTCTGTAATCGTAATCAAATTCAAGATCTGCTTTCAAATAGCATAAATTCTCTTAAAATTCTCATAATTCACTTCACAGAAAAACACCAATGTGCTATAATCTCTCACATCGAAATATGCAATACTGATCTGCCTTAAAATAAATCTGACCATTAATGATTCATCTTATAAGATTCAATTACTTTAAATCCTTCTCAATGGTATCAAATTCAATCATAAAAATTATCAAAAGCATCAGCTGTATCAGCTGTTAAATTGAAAGTACTCTCAAAAGAGTATAGCAACAAAATATTGGATTGGCAAACAAGAATTACAAAATGTAACCCTGCTGACATGTATTTTTAATTTATTTAACCAAATTCGACTGATATGTGACTAGTAGTTCCTTGTTTGATCCTCTTACAATCTCAAGTACACTCGGATGATAAAAATGAGTTCCTCAATGGCAAGTAAGATGAGTAACCACCACACGATCGTATAAATACGAAAGGCCTTGCCCCGTCGTCTAACATGATAATGCCCTGAACGATGGGTAAAGATGTGTACCACCACGCAATCGTATAAATACGAAAGGCCCCATCTCGTCGTCTCATGAGTGAATGTACCAGATTGGAATCAATAAGTCTCTAGTTGTCACATAAAAGCGATATTCATTCACTTGAGTGAATAACATCTTAATATCTCCAAACAATCCAATGGAAAAAAATCCCTACTGATGAATAATACACACTCGCTAGTATGCAATGAACTGACGAAGTGATTTAAATAATCCAATTGCAGATCACGAGTTCGAAATACTCGCCACAAAAAAATTTAACTATCCAGGAAAACTATCCTTACTGGAAAATTGTCTAAAAGACTAAACATCTGCTTAATAAAGCCAACCAATGGTGAGAATGTCGTATAATGGTGCCTGCCATATCATATGGTAACGCCATATTCTAGCAAAACTTGGACAAATAATGTTTAAGCCATGTCTAAATAATTGTAGAACTCCTACTAGAAAAATATATACATGTATGCCCAGTGTTCATGAAAATATCATATTAGAAAGTCATAACTCTTACAGTACCTTCTCATATCAGCTGTTATTATATTTCAAAGATCGTCGATTATTCTCATGTGTAATAAATTTCTCGAAAGATCGACGTGAATATCGTTTCACCCACGCGATAACGATCGCCTTCATATCCCAAGTGAATCAGCTGTTAGACCTCCTCTTCTTCAGGAATCGAATCCATCGCTCCGTGGTGCCATCGCGTCTCTGTCTTCGTTTACTCCGACATGATGAACTGCATGTTATCCATAGCGGATACTGTCCAAAATCTTACGTAAATGTTCATAAAAGCAGCGTACCCATGTTCTTCTTCGAAGTTACGCCACTGTCCCATACAATGTTCGGTTTGCTTGTTAAAAGTTCAATCTCCACAGCGGTTAAGTCTCACTTGTAGAAAATAAATTTTATTTATGAGAGTGTATAAGTTTTTGAAACACCCTGTAGCTGTGTTCGTACTCGATATTTTATGATAATTCATGAAAAAAAGAATACTTATTAATGCACATGCCAATGTTCATAAGTGCATATTATTGTAACAGTTCGTTTGCTTAAAAGCGTTAATGTTGTTTGGACCCCATGGTCGCTCTACATATTCCGTTATGAAATGCATAGTCGTAATGTAATTTGAATGTCTAAATTCATAATTGCAGTATATTGTAACTATCTGCCTGCACAATTCTATTACTGAATACAAGTCCCAACTCAATGTTGTAACTGAATGTTGAAATGAACTTCAGCTTCTTTAATGTTGCCTGCGTATAAAAGTCGGAACTAGCCCGCTCTGATCTACTGCATTGTTCCAGAATGAACTATGCTTAAAGCCGGCCTCGCCATGCCGCTTTGCTATACTGTTCTGCGTTATAAAATGCAGCTCGAAACAAAGTTCTCAAACTCGTATTACAATGCTGTTCTGAACCCCGGCCTTTCTCCTCCGTACACGGCCTGCACAGCCTGCCGCTTAACCGGTCTTCTCGCCGTCTGCCCTGCGTTGCTCGCCTTGGCTGAATGACCTACTTCCTGCTCTCTGCTTGGTTAAGTAATACTGTCGCCTTCGCTTTACGTAACAAGTGATGTTCACCGCTCGACTTTACCGTACGCTCTGCGCATGTGTACCACTCAGCTCGCTGGCTGAACTCGACTGATGTCTCTAAACTGCATTGACCAGCTCCTACCTGACGCGGTCACGTGATGCTCTCCCCCACCATCTACGGTCGTGCGTCACAAAAATAATCTCGACCACCTTCATCTCGGCTTTTAAGTTATACAATAACTTAAGGGATTATCTGTCTTTCTTCAAGTTATTATCATATATAATGCTTGTTATTTCTTCTCTTCTGAGATGATTAAATATACTGTTCCATAAAGATCTTAATAAAACTTTAATATTCCTCCCATAATTCCATCTACTTGACTGGCAGTGCCTTCTTGATCCTTGGCATTGTACGTCATTTCCTAATATTCTCCTCGACTCGATTTGAGCGCTATCTTTACAACTTTTCCCATAAATCTCAACTACGGCTTAATGTCAGCTGGCGTAGCCGATAGCCTCAACTGGGTATCGGGTACAATACGTAAGTTGATATAATGAGTCACGATTTTAATAGCCTATTCGTCTGCTGACATATACACTAGAAACAGTAAATAGCATATTATATAAAACAATCCAACATGGCGTTCATACGATACATTTCACATGTTCTCAATATTCAGTGACTGCTGGCAGTCGCTCACATCCGGGAGGCGAGGAGGTTCGAATACCCCCGCCGGCAACCTTGAAGATGGTCTTCTATGGTTTCCCATCTTCCTTCCAGGCAAATGCCGGGGTTGGTCCCTAACTATAGGCCACAGCCGCTACCTTCCAACTCCTCGTCCTTACATTCAAAACTTTCCTCCCCAGACAACACTCCACACGTGACGGTACTTGTAGCTCACCCCATGGGTGTCCGCCTAGAAGCAGCAACAAACTGGCGAGCCGAACATGTCCTCGGACACTCCCGGCACTAAAAGAAAAAAAAAGAAAACTGTTCTTCATGGAACTACTTGTTTAGTGTTGTCTTATTTGACAGTTGATATTGTATCTTTTATTCGGCTAATAGAAAATAATTCCAATTACTGGAATATGTAAAAAAAACTGAAATACATTATGTACATGTGATTAAGATATATTGTAACCATTAACCAACTCAATCCTTTTAGAATATTGTTACGAATGCTAGATAGTTTCGTCGCCCGCGCGTGACTCAGGCCGCCCCAGGCTATTCCAGACTTGTGTGTCACCAGCGCCTTACGCAATGGGGCTGTAAGAACAAAAGGGCACGGTCTAGAACCTACGCAGCCCACCCAGAAATGGAACTCTCGTGAAACAGTGAACCCTGGTCCGATCTAGAAGCATCCATTGAGTCATCAGCTCCGATATATAACAGCGACCCTGGCCGGTGAGGACGGACGGTGTTTTTGAGGTGTGTGTGTGTTTAACTGTGCGACAGAAGTATTGAGGCGAAGAACCGAGGGAGTGTGTTTTCCAGTGCGACGGGGGTTATTGTGGTGGATTGCGAAACGCAGTGGACTGTTATCTAGCCTGCGGACGGCAAGACTGTGGCTTGTTTATAAGAGGAAGAGTGCAGTTATTTCTCTCCAGGAAACGGGTCTACCTCATTAGAGAGAGATTAACTTCTGTGAGTGAGTGAAAGGAGGTGAGTGAACTTCTTAAGGGAGGAACTTGGCTGAGACTGCTAATTGGTTTCCAAGTGCTTATTGTGTGGTGTAACTTTCTTGACCTGCAATAAAGCTATATTTCTTTAAAGGACCAAACTGTGTTGTGCTTCAACCACTGTAATCCAATCAACGAACGTGCTACTAGGGGTAACACTTAACAATATATTGTTATGGACTGTTGAAAGAGAAAACTAAGGGATAACATGTTTCGCTTGTCAAGCGAGTGTCAGCAAATTCAAATCTACAAGAAAAATAGTTCTACAAAACTCTACCAAACCTACAGTGACAAACACAGGCAGTCTCTGCCCTCCAAAATAGAAATAAAACAGATTACCCGTCAGAAAGCTACGAGGCTACAAGGCTGAACAATCATAAATCTACTCATAAACGGTCATCCACCCGCCTCCAGGCTAACCCACGAATGCTTGGCTTATACTGCTGAGAAACACTAAAAGCAATTAACCCCCAGAAACTTAGTAGGCTACCTGAGTTTTCTAAAGACACTCTGATTGATGATAGTGTACTGTGGCCTCAGTTCTCAAAGACCCAGAAACAGAGTCGATATTTCAGCTGTCTACAGCACCTACTGTAAATATTAAGTGTAGGACGTCGTTGGGAGAGTAAATCGCCTACATGGTTCTACATCAAAGAACGCTATGTAGCCTACGACAAGTAGCTGAGGTATTATGGTTATTATTATCAACGTGTTGAAGTACTTTGACTGGCTACTCGTTTCGTGCAAACAAACTTTGCTCTGTAATCGAATTCCTGTGTCGCACATTATTTCACAATTCGCTCGGTACCAGCTTGTGTGCCATTTAGGTACTAATTTGATTATTGATGTCCAATTGCAATTCATTTGTAACCTGTAAATGCAACGGAATTGAGTTTGTTCAATTCAGGATAACTGTGTTATCTGTACAGCGAGGATAGTAATTGCGCGCTTATGAACATCAGCATAAAATATTCAGGGACTACATATTCATGTTTGTTTTAACTACGAACGACGGCCGTGAGCAAGTTCGGAGATCGTAGGTTCCAATCCCGGCGATGACAGTTGTTACTATAGTAATGTGTGTAGCTGTGTTAGATACAGAGGTGAGGTAAGTGCCTCAATTACAAATACACACACTACTAGTGATGCCACAATAACATGGATTATCACATAAATTTTACACTCTCCCAAACTATACGAGGCTGAAAGAACCGCGATGGTCCAGATCAAGTAATAAAACATTTAGACTACTACAACAGTGTGGTACAAGTTCAAATTCCGGAAACGCAGTGATATATTTCAATAGCGTGTTCATGTCTCATAATTTACAAGATAACAAGCCAATCAGTTATTTCATTGCATTGTAAGGTAATTTGAAAAATGTAATTTTCAGTTTTGGTCATTGTGTGTTTGTTGTTGTTGTTCGAGTCTTCAGCCTTTTGACTGGTTTTGATGCAACTGTCCATGTCTCCCTGTCCTGAGCTAAACGTTTCATCTCTAAATAAATGGTTGGTTCCTCAGTTTAGGGGCTGCAACAACGCGGTCATGTAACCCCGTGTACTTCGGGTGTATGTAGAAGCTGTCTGATAACCGGTGTTAATTGTGTGTGTTATCTGTAATTCAGGTAAGGAGTGCAGACTATCAATTTGAAGTAGTTTCTACTTTTGCTACCTAATGCTACCGTCAACGATACCTAACTGTGAACTTGGCTACTAGATGCCACCGCAACCGGCACCTTGCAGCAAACGTTGGAATTTAATAGACCGTTAATCAAATCTAACCTACAAATTTAGCTTCACACAATTGCAGTTAGTGGAAGGTTCTTTTACATGCCATCTCTACATAGTTATAACATCCTACATCCGAGACGGTCTGTTTTACATATTCTAACCTTGGTCTACCCCTATAGTCGACTCTTCCTTCCATAACTAAGTTTGCTATTCCTGGGTTTAGTATGTGTCCTACCAACCTAACTCTTCTCTACATTAGCAATCGCCAGAAACATCTCTCTTTTACCACTTCGTTTGTAACCCTATCTACCCATCTGATCTTCATCATTCTCCTGTAACACCACATTTCAAACGCTTCTATTCTCCTCTTTTCTGCTGCACCAACAGTCCAAGTTTCACTTCCATAGAGCGCCACACTCCAGACAAAGGCTTTCGAAATTATTTTCTAATACCTAAATGTAGGCCTATATTTGATGTGAACAGATTTCTTTTCTGTGTAAATGCTTTCCTTGTCTGAGCCAACCTACTTTGTATATGCTCTTTACTTCGTCCATCACTGGTTATTTTACTTCCTAAGTAAGCGAAGTCTCCTACTTTGTTTAGATTTTCACCTGGCCATTCGACGGCCATGGGGGTTTCTGGTTTCTTTCAGCTGCATTCCATTTAATTTAATTTGTATTCGGCCCGAAGGTAGGTCCAAGACTCCAAAGAGGCTACCCCCAACCGGAGTTTATGTGCGGAAGGGTGGCCAGGGCCTTTCCGCTCCTCCTTATGTTGACCAACAGCGCGCATTGCCTAGAACCGGCATACCATCCAAGTTCTGACTGCGCCCAATGCTGCTTAACTGCGGAGTTCTCATGGGATCCGGGGTTTCAACACTGCTAGGCTGTTGGCCTGCATTCCATTATTTGTGTTTATAAAGGGGGAAACATTCTGAATGGACTTTGAGTTAAGATATTGAATTTGATGAAAAGTAGGTCATGTAGTTCTTCACAGATCTTCGCTTGTGATGCTAAGGACAAACATTATGGTAAATAAGTTATTAGATAAAGCTGCAATAGGAATATACGTGATGTTGGTAATTCACTAGCATGTCCATGAATATTATAATCGACACATAACTGTGGTGAAATTAACAGTTATTCAACGCACGTATTATTCGTACCGCCATGCCAATGTAGCGCACAGTATTTGTGGTTCGAAGGTATAAACTGGAAATTTATATTCAATACTATATATTTTTGAAATAAAGATTCACATCCAGTGGGTCTGATTCCCGTTAAAAAGAAGTTCCGTGGGCCATGATCGCAAGTTATACCGTAAAGCCTCCTTATATTGTGAGAGAAATTTCCATCTACAAATCTCCTCCGTAGCTAATGGGGATAAAATTAGGATTGAAAACTTGCATTACGTGTTACAGAGGATGTAATAAAATTCAGTAATTCAAAAGGAATACGAATTTTTTGAGAGATGGCGCTTAATTGGATGTCTGCAGACTAGGCAGTGGTAATGATTGTTGTTCTAAGAGGTGAAACATCGAGGTTATCTGCCTCATGGACAAATTAAATCTGGAAATTAATATGAAAACAGCTCTTCGAAGTGGAGGTAGAACTGTAAATTGTTGTTGTTTGGGTCTTCAGTATTTTGACTGGTTTGATGCAGCACTCCATGCCTCCCTGTCCTGAGCTAATCGTCTCATCTCTTCATAGCTACCATACCCTACGTCCGAGGCAATCTGTTTAACATATTCTAACCTTTTTCTACCCCAACAGTTCTTGTCCTTAACCCTTCCTTCCATAAGTAAGCTTGCTATTCCTGGGTGTCTTAGTATGTGTCTTACCAACCTATCTCTTCTCTTCATTAGCAGTCGCCAGAAAAATCTCTCCTCTCCCACTTGTCTTAATACCTCTTCGATTGTAACCCTATCTACCCATCTGATCTTCATCATTCTCTTGTAACACCACATTTCAAACTCTTCAATTTTTCTCTTTTCTGCTGCTCTAATAGTCCAAGTTTCACTTCCATAGAGTGCCACGCTCCAGTCAAAGGCTATCAACAATGATTTCCTAACACCTAAATCTATATTCGATGTCAACAGATTCCTTTTCTGTAGAAATGCTTTCCTTGCCTGAGCTAATCTACTTTTTATATCCTCTTTGCTTCCTCCATCACTGGTTATTTTGCTTCCTAAGTAATAGAAGTCTCGTACTTCCTATAGTTTTTCACCTGCCAATTTGATGTCCATATAGTATTCTGATTTATTTCGGCTGCATTCCAATATTAGAAATTGTAAGTAACTCATTATAATTATTTTATTATGACTATATACAATTTTATTATTTGTCCCAGCAATCATTCGTGCTACCCTCATACCAGTTATCTCTAGCTTATGTATCAGATACCCTGAATCTACGCAGCTCTCACTGCATGCAGCAATACTGGTGTAAATACTGAGCGATGTAGGAGTTTTGTCGCTACACTAACTTCTTTCTTGCAGAATACTGTAGATCGCATTGGCCTTTCTACACCACGACTCTATTTCCTTCCCTCTACTATCATTCTTAGAGAATACACAGCCCAAGTACTTAAAATGGTCTACCTGCTCTAATTTAGTTCTTCTTGTGTTTCTCCCCTACCGACATAACCTTCGTTTTTGAAATGCTGATTTGCATAGCACATTCCCTAGATTTCCGTTCAAGTTGGCTTCTAAGCTTACGACGGAGTCTGTCATCAGAACCAGGTCATCAGCATAATCCAGACTTATTTCCTGGTTTCCACCTAATTGAATTCCGCTTAGCCAGTTTATGTCCTTCAGCAAATGGTATATATATGAAATAAATAGTAATTGTGATATAATAAGAAGATTAAAACCTTAAGTCAATGAACTTCATTGAACTACGATTTTATAGACTACTAGAAAGAGAGAGGTAACTTGTACTTTTAATGTTGTACCGGTTTCGGGCACATTGTGACCTTCCTTAGCGCAAATTACAATAACAAAAGGTGCAAGAACTTACATTTAACAAATTTACCACAACAGAAGTTGTTATCGAAAATAATTCTAAAAATATTAATCTTCTAAAAGTTAAAAGCAACACATTAAAATAAAAATAAACAGATCTGTTACAAAAATATATTAAATAAGAAAGATGTAAATCTTGATACAAAACCAGTTTGAAGTAGGAGAGGTCTAAAAAGAAAATTAATATAGAAATGAGGAACGAATACTAGAAACTCAAACAGGAAAGAAATATATAAACCATAGAACACTTTCGTGGATTTAATACTGTATAATGTGGAATTTGTTAGGTTAGGATTGAGATAACTCCACCAATGGTATCCTTACCTTGACGCGGTGGTGGAGCTTGCGTGGTCAAATGATCCTGAGAGCTATGCCGGCGGTAGCTTAGCTACTGGTAGGGTCTCCCAAGCCGGACAGGTCGAAGGTGATGATCCAGACTAAACGGGATACTCTGGCCCTCCAGGTTGGGGGTTGGACGTGGGGATAACAACCCCACACCATAAAAAAGAACCTGTAACGAAACAAGGACAATTGCCTCGGAAGGACGGATTTAATAGAAGACAACCTCGGCCTGGATTACGGAAAAGAGATTTGTATATTGCGACGTGGAATATAAGAACGATGTTGAGACCAGGAAAGATGAATGAAATAGGAGAAGAGATAACTAAATTTAATTTAGACATTGTAGCGTTACAAGAGGTAAGCTGGCAAGGACAAGGAAGGATAGATAAAAGGGAATATTCACTATTTGGTCCAAATAGCAGAACAGGACAACATGGTACAGGATTTATGGTATCCAAGTCAGTAAGGAATAGTATTATGGAATATGAAGCCATACATGAAAGATTTTGTAAATTGCGCATCAAAGGAAGATTCAGGAACATATCCATATTGTCAGTGTATGCACCAACTGAAGAGAAAGATGAGGATGAGAAGGAAGAGTTCTATGAACAATTGGAACAGATATGCGGTGAGATACAGAGATACGATACATTGATAATAATGGGTGACTTTAACGCAAAGATTGGGAAGGATCTATTGATGAGATGTGCAGGGGAACATCACTACATGATGTTAGTAACCAGAATGGCACACTACTTGGGCATTTTGCCATCAGGAACAATATGGTGATCAAAAGCACATGTTTCCCACATAAACGAATACATCTAGGTGCTTGGAAGGCTCTTGATTCTACAACCGTGAATCAAATAGACCATGTGTTAATCAATGCAAGATACTCTTCGTCAATTATAGATGTGCGGAGTTGTAGAGGACCAAATTGTGACTCAGATCACTATCTAGTCAAAGCAGTACTTAGAGAAAAGCTGGCTAAAACGAAAGCAGAATCTGAAACCTGGAAGAACAGTATAAACGTTGAAAGACTAGGAGATGAGAGAATTAAGGAGGAATATCAGAGAGAAATACAAAAGAAACTAGAAGAAGAAAAAGAGAGAGACGATCTCAATGAAGAGTGTAAGAAAATAGAGGAAGTAGTTAAACTGGCTGCAGAAGAATTAATCGGAAAGAGACAGCAAACCCGGAATGAATGGTTTGATCAAGAGTGTAGGGAAGCAATAGAAGAGAAGAATAGAGCAAGAGAATAGATGATCTTGAGAGAAACAAGAAGCAACTGTGAACATTATAGGCAACTGAGGTTGAATGCCAACAAAGTATGTAGAAGAAAGAAAAAGGAACACATAAAGAAACAATTTATAGAAATAAAAGAATTAAACCAGGGAAGTGAAGTAAGAAAATTCTATGCGGCAATTGGTAAAATGGGGAAAGGTTTCCAACCGAGGGAAAGAAGATGCAAGGATAGACAAGGGATGATACTGAATGATGAGAACAAAGTGTTAGATAGATGGTCTGAACACTTTAAGGAACTTCTAAGTGAAAGTGTAGAGCCAGAAATTGAACAACATATGCAACAAAACGAGAGACAAGAAGTAATGATGATGATGATAATTGTTGTTTTAAAGGGGCCTAACATCGAGGTTATCGGCCCCTGAGAGACAAGAAGTAATTAGATCAGAATCAGAGAATGAGAATGCAAGTATTACGAGTCTTACAGAATCAGAGAATGAGAATGCAAGTATTATGAGTCCTACAAGATTTGAAGTGGCAAATGTAATGAAGAAAATGAAAAACAACAAATCACCAGGTGAAGACAGTATAGTAGCAGAAATGATAAAATATGGAGGAGCGGCATTGGAAGATAGAATACATAAACTATTGGAAAGAATATGGGAAGAAGAGAACATGCCAGATGGATGGAGGGGAGGAATAATATGCCCTATATTTAAGAAAGGAGATAAACTATCATGTGAGAATTACAGAGGAATTACTCTATTGAATGTTATTTACAAGATCCTATCAGGTGTCCTGAAAGAAAGAATGAAGATATTTTCAGAAGAAATTCTGAGTGAATATCAGTGTGGTTTTAGACCCAACCGGAGTACAACGGATCAAATCTTTGTAATTAGGCAGATGATGGAAAAGTTTTATGAACTTGATATTGACCTCCACATGCTCTTTATAGATTTTAAACAAGCTTTCGATAGTGTATGTAGAGAAAGACTATATGAATTACTAGGAGAAATGAGGATACCTGGAAAGATAATCCGGCTGATAAGGATGACACTAGATAACACATGGGCACGAGTGAAAAATGGAAATAAGCTGAGTAAACCCATTACAATTAATATGGGTGTAAAACAAGGAGATGGATTGTCTACAGTACTCTTTAATCTTGCACTACATAAAGCAATCAGTAAAGTGGACCAGGGAGACACTATTTTTAACAAATCAAGTCAGATCTGTGCTTATGCAGATGATATACTGATCATAGCAAGAGAGAAGCGTACACTGAAAAGAGTATATTTAGAATTAGAGAAAGAGGCTACAAATATTGGGTTATTAGTGAATGAGAGTAAAACTAAGAGCATGGTAATGTCCACATCTAACACAAGAAGAGCCCCGCATGATATTAAAATAGGCGATAAGACATTTGAGGGTGTGACACAATGTAAGTATCTAGGAGTACTTATTAACAACCAGTGTGATATGACAAACTGTATTAAATATGGATTACAGGCTGGAAACAGAGCATACTATGCAAACATCAAGATGCTCATGAATCAACTTATATCGCGAACAACCAAAATGAAGATATATAAGACAATGATAAGACCAGTAGTGACCTATGGCTCTGAAGCTTGGACATTAACTATGGATGATGAGAATACTGTGAAGTGTTTTGAAAGAAAAATACTGCGAAGAATATATGGCCCTGTTAGAGAGGAAGATGGATGGAGAATACGATATAACCATGAACTAAACGAATTGATTGGAAAACAAGATATCGTAAAGTTTATAAAGGCACAGAGAATCCAATGGTTGGGACATATAGAGAGGATGCCGGAGAGCCAGATGCCCAAGAGAATGTTGAAAGGGAGGCTATTCTCCGGGAGGAGGAAAGGACGTCCTAAGAAGAGATGGTTGGATGGTGTGACTGCAGACCTCGTCGCAATGGGAGTGAGAGGATGGAGGAGCAAGGCGATGGATAGAACAACATGGAGAGCAGTTGTCCAAGAGGCCAAAACCCACCCCGGGTTGTAGCGCCATGGAGTAAGTAAGTAAGTAAGGATTGAGATAATAGATGAATACGAATATGCGTAATAATGAGTAACCTGTATGAAGAGAAAAATCAAACAATCGACTCTCACAGCAGCCTGATTATCGACAAAAATTCGTTTGATTATTATTATTATTATTATTATTATTATTATTATTATTATTATTATTATTATTATTATTATTCGTTATGCCCAATCAAAGAGCGCGTTTGAACTTGTTAGTTGACCTGATGGTTTTCGCCTTCTTATCCTCCCAAATTCTCCTCATGAATGCACTGTGTTGCAATTTGCGTTATGTCGACCACTTCCTACCAGTTTTCTTTTTAGGTTTCTCCTGACTTTGTGCTTGCCTACTATTGTACTAAAGACTCCACGATTTTCTATGATATCGTCTGTGATATTTATTACTTGGAGGTTCACCTTAGTTTCTTCTAGCCAGCTTATATTAACCTTCTTTGAGTTGATTACTTTAAATATCTTTTGGTTAGTGTGTAGCTGTCCATTCTATAGATATGGCCATAGTATTTCAGTCGTCTCTTGCGTACGGCCTCAGTGAACCTGTTAGTTAAAGAATAGAGGACCACTGTTCTCCTCTTAATCCACATTCCATTTTCCCTCGTGGGACTTACAATTTTCCGTTCTTGCTTTTCAATTTCTTTAATATTAGAGTGACCACCGACAGATATGGTTTATGAGGCGTATCAAGCTTCCGGAAAAATAACTGTCTTGTAGTAAGGTAACGTAATTTTGCATTAGGTGATTTATGATTCTTTTGTAGTAATTCCATGTTAGTCTGTACGTACCGTATGGAGTTTGGTGGCTCATTTTAAGTTGGCTCTACTGTCTAGTACCGATGGTAATATGATTTCTCCAAGGTATTTGAAGGAGGATACCTGTGAAATTGTGGGGAGCGTGATGGCGCTGTGGCCTCGCTGCTCGTCTTTCAGCCGGACGGCCGGGGTTCGAATCCCGGTGGCAGCGGGTGGAATTTTCACCTGAAAAACCACGTGGTGTCAGGAAGGGCATCCAGCCTTAAATCCCAAAACCAAAAAATGAGCCTGGATGGCTCCGGCGATCCCAATTAATTGGAAAAAGCTGAAGAAAGTTATTTTATACCTGTGAAATTGTGCCGTTTTCCATTTCTAGCGGAGTATTTTTTGCTATTTTGATGTCGATTTTCCATGTACTTGGTTTTCTTGTATGATGTTATTATTATTTATTAAATTATTAGTATTTTATTATTATTTAATTATTATTACGGTATAGCCTACAGTGTAGACTATTGGAGGGCGGTATGTTGGCACACTGACACACATTCCGCTGTGTCAGTGAGAGCGACACCGAACATAACTCGCTACGCGACAACGACCGGCTAAATCATCTCATATTGAGGTTATGGACTTTGTTACAATCTGAACGATGTCACCGCACGCTGCATACCGAGAGCATATGCTTGCTTTTACAGAATGTTAACTGATGGTGAGCGAAGGAATAACACAGTGTGCGAATATAGAAAACACTTCCAAGATAATACGAAAGAGGAGGTTGGTCTTTTATTATTACAGTTTTAATTCTCATTAATTAATTTAATTTTAGTTTTGATTAATTTTAATTAATTAATTAATTAAGGGTGGGGTGTAAGCCTAAGATTCTGGAAAGCTTGTGTTCTCGTAGCACATAGATAGCCGATTAAATCAATTTAATTTTAAATTGTAATAATTAAAGTATTTTAAATTCATTTTTACTAAGTTATTTTAAATTTAAATATTCCTGATATTATTAATTTTAAGTTTTATTTTTTAATTTTCATTAAAGTTTCATTATTGCACGCTCCTTTGTGAAAGGCTACGAGTCAAACCACAGGTAAAACCCCAAGGAGTAATTTAGGTAACCTCTCCTTGACAGCCCTGTAAATATTCTCGTGTAAACTTGTCGTTGGGACTTGGACAGAAGAAGTTACTAAAAGTGCGCTCATCCATGTTTGGGTAGAAGTAGGAACCCTCGGAAAACCACTTCCAGTATGGCTGAGGTGGGAATCGAAACCACCTCTCCTTAAGTTCCCTCTCTAGACTCGGTGTACCCCGTTCCAGTCCTCACACCAGAATTAAAATTCTTGGCAGAGCTGTGAATGGAACACGGACCTTCGGGGTGACAGCCTAGAGTGCTAGCCACTACGCAACGAGGCAGAAGATTACAAGTACACACACTGGTACAGACACAGGTTATCAGACACACACCCACGTACGCGGGGCTTCATGACCACTATGCCTCTAAAGAATCAACAACCACTACAACGAGCATTTCATCCCCCACCCTGTTAAACACAGTGTGCGTTTGTGTACGTTACTCTTAACACTGGATACATCTAGGTGTCATCGGTGGCGTAGTTGGTAGCAAGCTGAACTGCTATGCCCAAGATGGCGGGTTCAAACCCGGCTGAACTCATCGGATTTTTAAAAAGCGTTAAAATCCTTCAGTATGCCTTCCTTCGGAGGGGAAGTAAAGCCGGTGGACCCATGTCATAGATTTATAGCATGTACGAGTAAAAGAACCTACCACTGCAATTGGCGGCGCGTAGCAAAATTTGCAGGTTAGGAAACGCTCTATCGAATTCCAACGTTCGCTGCGTTAGTGACGGTAGCCAAAGTTGGGACTACTTGAAATTGAACTTGTTGGGAGCCCTCGGGCGTTCAATAATAAAATGCCCACCTTATGGCCATTGCCTGCGATTCATGTATCAATCATCATTTGTAGGTGTCTACTTTGAAGGGCAGATGAATGCATTGCAATGATTGGGCATCACACTGAACTCGCTGTTCCGCTCCGCTGTAAATAACACTGAACACCTATGAACTTCTATTATATAATACGCTAAGTTCATCCGACAAAAAACTCAAGCTCTTGAACCAGGACGAGTTAGAAGGTGCGTTTTGTGCCAAAATCTTTCAAATCGTCTCAATAGTACAGGAAAAATCTTGCATTTCTTGAAAAGTCAACGGAGATATATTTATTTGTTTTAAACGAGTGTTTAAACAAATAAACAAGATGATAGCCCCTGGCAGAACTGTGTCGCGTCCAATTCGCATAGCACTAGAGCCGGGCGGGTAGTCTATACACAATGGGCGCACACAACCCATTGTGCTTTGAAAATAATATTCAAACGGAATTACCCGCAGCAGTGACGAATTGCACTCTGATTTCATAAATATCGACAATTCGTTTAAAAAGTGCGTTTACACAAATAAACATATTTATAGAAGCCTGCATCCCGTCACTCCATGTGAGATCTGTGCTGGACAAAACGGAGGCAGACAGGTTTTTCTCCGGGTCCTCCGGTTTTCCCTGTCAAACTTTCATTCCAGCAACACTCTCCACTATCATTTCATCTGTCATTCATTTAATCATTGCCCCAGAGGAGTGCGACAGGCCTCGGCAGCCGGCACAGTCCATATCCTCGCCGCTAGATGGGGCTTCATTCATTCCATTTCAGACCCGGTCGGTGACTGGAAGCAGGCTGTGGATTTTTTTATAGAAGCCTGAATAACAGTAAAGCCGGGCGGGTGGTTAATAAACATGCGAGATTTCTCGCACACGTCCCCTGGTATTGTTCAGATCTCTGTAGGACCTCCTAAATATTGGATAGTTAGTTATTGTTGTTTCAAGGGGTGGAACAGTGGAAAAGTGAGGTCATCTGCCCCCAAAATATTGGATACTTGTTTATTATCCCTCTGTAAAAAGTAAAAACCCTAAGGATGTACTTGTGTTGTTGTTTGAGTCTTCAGTCTTTTGACTGGTTTGATGCAGCACTCCACGCCTCCCTGTCCTGAGCTAATCGTTTCATCTCGACATAGCTACCACACCCTACATCCGAGGCAATCTGTTTAACATATTCTAACCTTGGTGTACCCCTACAGTTCTTGTCCTCGACCCTTCCTTCCATAACTAAGCTTGCTATTCCTGGATGTATTAGTATGTGTCCTACCAACCTATCTCTTCTCTTCATTAGCCTTCGCCAGAAACATCTCTCCTCTCCCACTCGTCTTAATACCTCTTCGTTTGTAACCCTATCTCTCCGTCTGATCTTCATCATTCTCCTGTAACACCACATTTCAAACGCTTCAATTCTCCTCTTTTCTGCTGCACCAATAGTCCAAGTTTCACTTCCATGGAGTGCGACGCTCCAGACAAAAGTTTTCAAAAATGTCTTCCAAATACCTAAATCTATATTCGATGTCAACAGACTCCTTTTCCGTAGAAATGCTTTCCTTGCCTGAGCCAACCTACTTTTTATATCCTCTTTGATTCGTCCATCACTGGTTATTTTGCTTCCTAAGCAACAGAAGTTGTACTTGGAGAGAGGTAAATACTCTTCATAGTATAAGAGCCAGTTGCTCAAAATATTCTACTTTTCTGTGCTTCCTGATCTCAATTGACGTGCGTGTTATCTCCCATAGTATCAGAGCACTCGAGTTAAAACGATGCCTATAAATGGCTCCTTTATAGCAGTTGGTAAAGAGGAAATGCTAAGCCAAAATAAACCGGGATCGCGTGCAACAGAGTAATCCATAGAACATTTAACTAGTGACATAACTATAAATAATAGCTAAATCCCTATTAGCCACGTGTGATGCAATTACCAAACAGGTTCTATCAATGCAGAAAGGATGAGATCCGGGTTACTCGGTGACCTACTAATAGCGCGGCGAGAGTTGTCATATTTTGCATACCAGAGTGGAGGATTCCCCATTCGCTCGTCAAACAGTGCTCGATAACTCGATAATTACCAGAGTTAGTCTGTTAGGTTTACGGTACAGTCAGCCTGCGGCAGTATCCTGTAATATACTGTACAGCAGGTGTTCTCAGATTGTGAGCACCTCCCTCATGTCATACCAAATACCCGAGCACTATTAAATCGAATATAATAATAATAATAATAATAATAATAATAATAATAATAATAATAATAATAATAATCAAACCAAACCCCGACACTACAGCCCATGAAGGGCCTAGGCCTACCAAGCGACCGCTGCGCGCTGCCTTGCCATAATAATAATAATAATAATAATAATAATAATAATAATAATAATAACTAGAGGACCCGTGCGAGAACTCTCACATAATGGGTTGTGTGCGCCCCATGTGTACAGACTACCCGCCCAGCCCTGGTGCTATGCGGGCTGTGCGTGACAAAGTGCTGGCAGGGGCTATCGTCTTGTTTATTTGTTTAAAAGCACTTTATAAACAAATAAATATATTTCCGTTGACTTTTCAAGAAATGGAAGATTTTCCCTGCACTATTGAGTTGATTTGGAAGATTTTGGTACAAACCACACCTTCTAACTCCCTCTGATTTAAGAGCTTGAATTTTGTGAAACATACACCTTAGCGTATTATACAGGGTATTTAAGGAGGAATAGTAAATATTTTAGGAGCTGGTAGTATAGATGAATTGCAATAAAAAAAATCCATATAATATATGTCCCATTTGTATTGCATACAGAGATACAGCTGGTAGTGTTTAACCCAAACAAATGTAAAGCCAAGGCAAATGAGGACGCTCAAAGTTGATTTTCAAAAATTCCACCACCACCTTCAATGCATTTTGCACTTCTCTTGATAACACCCCGTGTAGCTCTTCGGAGGGCGTCTTGACGTTCATAGACGAGGGCTGCACTATGCATAATCCGAACGACCAACCCTGCTCTTGTGTTAACTTTTTCCTTGTAGACTTCGCCTTTCAACCATCCCCAAAAGCAAAAATCCAAAGGGGTAAGCTCTGGCGACCTTGGTGGCCAAGAAACGTGCCCATAGCAACCGGTGTCCCAACACACGAAATGACAACTGCCCTGGTTACATACCAACATCTGTATCTCGGTATGCAATAGAAATGGGACACATGTTATATGGAATGTTTTATTGTAATTCATCTATACTACCACCTCCTAAAATATTTACTATTCCTCCTGAAACACCCTGTAAAATAAGATAATAATAATAATAATAATACTATACATAAAACGTTAAGGTGTATGTTTCACAAAACTCAAGCACTTAAGGGGGCACAAACAGCTTAAGGATCCGAAACAATAACTACAGTATTTCAATTTTATAACTGTGCCTGTCATAAATCGTATACAACAATAATATACATTTCCAAGGAAACACACACATCTTGCTGTTAGAAGCAAAGTGTTTTTTTTTTTTTTTTTCAACATTCAAATTGTAACTATTTTTCTCCATTTTTCAAAATTTGGTTCTTGCTTTGTGCAGACCTTTACCGTTTCCCTCATATCTTCCATGTTTATAGGAATGTTAAATCTTCTGCTACAATATGAATCTCGCTCAAAGCCGTTGTGACTTTAATTAGTATTTCTATGAAACGTTAAATTTTTTTTTGAGTTTGCTCGCAACAAAAATGGATATAATGACGCTTAATTAATTAATTAATTAATTAATAATGTGAAAATATGTGAGATTAATTTTGTAGCTGAAGGTTTAACACCCATTTAAAAAAGCAAAAGTCCAAACATTCCTATCAGCACGGGAGATATGGGGGAAACGATGAAGAACAGCACAAAACAAGAACCAAATTTTGAAAAATGGAAAGAAATAGTTAAAAATTAAATTTAAAAAAATTTAAACTTTTCTTCTAACAGCAAGATGTGTGTGTTTCCTTGGAAATGTATATACTTGTTGTACAAGATGTATGACAGCCACAGTTATACAGGGTCTTCATATTTGCTTGGCAAGGACATTCTCGCTCACGCGCTCCGCCAGTGACGGCTCAGTTGCCGACTGCTGCGCGCGCGTATATTCGGCAGAATACCGTGCTTAAAATCAGTATCATGAATTTTTACTCACCATGCTTACAGTAGATGCTGAAAATGTGTCCCATCCGCTGGCAAACATAATCGGTGTCTACTTATGAAGTTTCTGGTTAATCAGGTTAATTTAACTTCAGTATGGAAATAACGACCTTTACGTCTATTTTTATCGTATACTGAACCTGTACGTTTGAATCTCTTAGCCAGTTGTTTTATTGTGATTGTGTATAGTGCTGTAATGCCTTGTGTGAAATATTCGTTACTTGAACGTGCATATCTGCACAATACTACATTAAGTGCAGGAAATCGTGGGCTAGAACAGGACAGAAGTTTCGAGTGAAATTTCCAGGGAGACTCATTCCTATAAATCGGACAATAAAACAACTGGCAAATTTGAGATTCAAACGTACAGGTTCAGTATACGATAAAAATAGACGTTAAGGTCGTTATTTCCTTACTGAAGCTAAATTAACGGTATTAACAAAAAACTTCATAAGTAGATACCGATTATGTTTGGCAGCGGATGGGAAACGTTTTCAGCATCTACTGTAAGCATGGTGAGTATAAATGCATGATACTGATTTTAAGCACATATTCTGCCGTACATATGCACGCGCGGCAGCCGGCAACTGAGCCGTCACTGGCGGAGCGCGTGAGCAAGAATGTCCTTGCCAAGCAAATATGAAGACCCTGTATTATTAAAGTCGTTATTGTTTTGGCTCCTTAAGCTGTATGTTACCCCCTAAACCAGAGGGAGTTAGAAGGTGCGATTTGTGCCAAAATCTTCTAAATCGTCTCAGTAGTACAGGAAAAATCTTGCAATTGTTGACATGTCAACGAAAATATATTTATTCATGAAGTGCGTTAAAAAACGCCAGATCTATGTTGCGTCCTGCCCACATAACAGTGAAGTTCAACACATGCGAGATTTCCCGCGCAGGCCCTCTAGTTATAATAATAATATTATACCTAATTATCTTATTATATAGCCTATATGGGATCTAGACGCTTATGGCCAATAGTAAACAAGAACTGAAGGAAGAAGGAGCATTAGATGCTTCATAAACGACGCCGCCCTGAAGTAATGCGAGAGCGGTTCCGGGGTGGATATAGGGTACATGTGGGAGAAGGGTGTGTGGTTTTTAGTGGGTAAGAGCCCCACACACCCTCCTCAAGCGTCTGGAAGCAGATTTTCCACAATCCCTCGCAAAATAATAATAATAATAATAATAATAATAATAATAATAATAATAATAATAATAAATATATAGCCTAATACGCTAAGGTGTATGTTTCACAAAACTCAAGCTCCTAAATCAGAGGGAGTTAGAAGGTGTGGTTAGTACCAAAATCTTCCAAGTCGTCTCAATAGTACAGGAAAAATCTTGCATTGCTTGATAAGTCAACGGAAATATATTTATTTTTATAAAGTGCTTTTAAACAAATAAACAAGACGATAGCCCCTGGCAGAACTGAGTCGCGTACAGCCCGCATAGCATTAGAGCCGGGCGGATAGTCGGTAAACATGGGGCGCACACAACCCAGATAACCCCTAGCAGAACTCTATCGCGTACAGCCCGCATAGTACTAGTGCTGGGTGGGTAGTCTGTACACATGGGGCGTACACAACCCATTATGCATGAGTTCTCGCACGGGTCCGCTAGTATTAATAATTATACTAATGTAGGTATTAATAATAACCATTCGTGCAACAGAATATGAATTGTGGGACGTGGGTTGGCGACCACGGGACCCCAGCTGAGTCCGGCATTGCTTCCACTTACTTGTGCCGGGCTCCTCTCCGTCTTCTTTCCTGTCGACCTCCCTTGGTCAACTCTTGTTCTTCTCCGACCCTGACGGTGTTAGGGTATCCGAGGCCTAGGGAGTATTTCACTTCGCCGCCTTAATTGGCCCTTGTCTCATCTTTCCTGATCCCTCATTCTTCGAGGGGTCAGACCTCTTGTTTTCTTTTCATTAAATTTCCTTTTCTCTTCAAGTTTCCCGCACTGTATTTGTTACTCCCCCCCGTGTATCTCAATTCCCTATGCGATTTTTTTGCATCAACATCATTTTGTAGGTGTTTTCAACCTCAATTGCATTTTGTAAGGATTGACAATCTAAATTGCTCTTTAGTATGTCTTTCAATATCCGGGCCGGGATTTTTGTGAGAATTTTGAATTTCAATTGCATTTAGTATTTTCAACCTAAACCGCTTTTTGCAAGTATTTTCAATCTAAATTGCATTTTTATCATCGGCATTTTGCAAGTATTTTGATTCTCAATTGAATTTTGGGGTATTTTGAATCTAAATTACATTTTGTAAGTATTTTCAATCTAAATTACATTTTGTAAGTATTGTCTATCCAAATGAGTGGTTTGAAACTACCGGGTCTTTTGTAAGCATTTTCAATTTCAATTGCATTTTGTAAGCATTTTTTAATTTCAATTGCACCTTGTGAATATTTTGGATTGGAAATGGGAGCGTTCAATCTGAATTACATTGTGTATTTTCAATTTCAATTGCATTTTGTAAGTATTTTGAACCTCAATTGCATTTTTTTAAGTATTTTGAATTTCACTTGCATTTTGTAAGTATTTCGACTGTACATTGCATTTTGTACGTATTTTGAACTTAACCTACATTTTGTGCGTATTTTTCAATCTATTCCTTTTGTGAGTACTTCCGTGCAAAATTCCCTTTTGTTAGTATTACCGCTCTCCATTTTGTAAGTTGTTTCAATCTGAGTTCCTTTTTGTACGTATTTTCCTTCTCATTTAATTTTCGTTCTGGTTTCCCCTTAATTGACATTTTCACTATCACCCAGACCATTAGGGGCCAATAACCTAGATGTTAGGCCCCTTAAAACAATAATTATCATCATCAACAACAGAATATGAATTGAAGAATGGATCTCAAGAGAGCTTGTGCTCGCGAGCACGTTTTGTCTCGTATGACGAGAGCACCAAATTTCATTTAAAGAGCACCAGGTTGAGAACGCCGGCCTTACAGCATACAGAGTTCGGGATCTAAGGTTTATTATTATTAATGCTGAAAAATAAACTATGCGCCATATCCTCAACACATGAGCAGAAAATATGTCCTTGAATTACCAGTTTATGACCTTAAAATTGTGTCTGTTGTGTGAATTAAAAATGTGCCAAAGATTAAAAACAGTACATTCAGCGGTGACTCGACCTAATTGGGCAGGTCCCTGCGAGACAGTTGTTTACAAGTAAGTATATAATCCACGGGACCTTCATTTTACCTGGAATTCATTTTGAAAATCGCACATGCATTGGCTATCAATCGAACTCGAGGCTGCCTTGGTGAGAATCAATCGACTGCTACTCCATAGGCAGGCGATCTTATTGTCGTATATCACTATCTATGAGGTGTTCTCGTGATGGTACATAATTACAGGGATGACGGCAACGGGCACCTGGGAACGCCTCCGTCACCTGATAGACGCCCAAATGGGTGTGGCGTCCCTTTATATATAGAACTAGCAACCCGCTCCGGCTTCGTCCGGAAACAGTTATGAATGCATTACGTGCTAGCTCGTACACTGTCGCCTCAGTAATTGGATGGAGATTGTTGAAAGAAATGAAAACGTAAATACACTTATAGTGGGTGATGTATTGCAGATAGAGAAGTACTCTCCGGGACTTTTTTGTAGAAATTTACATGCTGAACATAGTATATTGGTATTTTTTAACGATTTGCCCAGCGTAGCTTAATAAGCGCATGGACGTCAGGTTCTTTTTCCACTTTTTCACTGAAATCGTTACTGATTGGCTTCCTTTGATCATAAAAAAAATATTTTCTACTGAAACCTTCCTCGAGATATCCTTTACAGAATGGTGAAAACCGCATCAAAATCCATCCAGTGGTTCTCGAGATTATCCACGACATCCAAGAATCGGGGACTTGGTTTGATAATAAGTAGAGATTACATTACATTAGTTACTTTTCCTTTTAACAACATCGCTGAAGGAGACCATAATATGGTCGAAACTGGTACATTTCATTAATTAATTAATGTATTTTAATTTATTATTATTGACAAAGGTGTAATACATTACTTAAATACCAATTGATATTTCAATTATAATAATAATAATAATAATAATAATAATAATAATAATAAACGTCGATAAGGAAAACTATTTGATACGATTAAGCTCATATCACTGCATATACTATACATGCACCGCATGCCAAATAATAAATAAACAAGTAGTTCCGTGAAGAACTAAATAGCCTATTTTCATAACTCCAGCAGATGAATATTATAATCATGATTCATTATACCCACGTGCATTTCTATCGCTTATTTAGGACATGAGAAATAAATAAGCTACGTGAATTTTAAAATTCAACACAGCCGCCATTTTTAAATTCTCATAGAAATTGTACTAAACTAGATGCATATATATCGAACCTTGTTAGAAGATTTTCCGTGCTAAGTTTCACTGTGCTCGGATAATTAAGTCACGAGAAAAATCCATATAACTATTTAAATTTTACGTCACCGCCATGTTGGATTTGGGTTAATCACGTTTTTGAAAGGCCCGTAGGTGAACTTATGTTAATAGCCTCAAAAATCATACAAATTGTCAGCTTGATTGCTGTAATAGATTCGCAAATATTGGAAACCGTCTAAATATTTCGGATGAACGCCATGTTACATTGTTCTATATGTAGGACACAGTTATGTATCATCATATCAATATTATTGCTTAGGTTAGTTATTCAAACGTTCACTTCGATCGCTTACTTAGAACACAAAAAGTATAATTTTAAAATTTTGCACAGCCACCATCTTGAGGTTATTAAAGCAATTGGATGCAATTAGATGCCAGTAGCTTAAATAATGTATAATTTTGTTCCGTACCAAGTTTCACTGTGGTCGGATGATTTAATCGCGAGAAAATGCAATTTTGATATTTAAACTTCTCTTGCCGCCATGTTGGTTTTGTAGATAACAGGATTTTCAATGTCACATTAATATTCTCTATCACCATAAGAAATTTCAGCGTGATATCAGTAATAGTTTTGGAGATATAGAATGCCGGAGAAATATTTCGCGCGGCTGCCATGATGGATTTGTATATATGTACGCCATAGAGTTATGTATCATTAAATAAAAATATTATTATTATTAATGCAGCCAATGGCCAAGTACTTCTCTTTTCAGGACGGGCCAGGGAAGGGATATTGGAAGGAAATCGGCCGTGGACCTATTGAAAGGAACCGTCCCGGCATTCACCTGGTGGTGAAAATGGGAAAGCACGAAAACCATTTTCAGGACGGCCGAGGTGGGATTCGAACCCACGCTCTCCCGATACCAGCAGGCACGAGGTGGCGCGTTAGTGCTCTCGGCCACCGCGGCCAGTTAAAATAAAAATTATTGCGTAGGCTTATTATTGAAACATTCACTTCGATCACATAATTAGGACACAAGAAATTTAAACTTAATTTTATAATTTCGCACAGCCGCCATCTTGAAGTTATGACAACAATTGAACTAAATTAGATGCCTGTAGATTAAAATATGTATAAACATTTACCGTACCAAATTTCACTGCGCTCGAATAGTTCAATTGCGAGAAAAGTTCATGTTTCAACTACGCTCGGCCGCCATGTTGGTTTTGTACCTAGCAGGTTTTTGAAAGTCACATATCTGAACTTCCAGTAGTACCCTTTATCACCGTACAAAACTTGAGGGTGATATCTGCAGCTGTTGCGGAGGTATAGAATGCCGGTAAAAAAAAAATAAAAAAAAATAATAATTGTGCAGCCGCCATGTTGGATTGATGAAAAACATTAAAAATTGAAAGACACGGTCGAGGTCGGACGAGGTAGTAGTATGTAAGTAGGCCTACCGTGTTTCATTGAAATCGCTTTGGCAGTTTAGATTGTATTAGGCACACACACGGACAAAAGGTGATCTCATAAGCCTATCTTTTCATGAATGAAAATAGGCTAAAGAAAATACTAGCGCGAACGCAGCTTAATATTACAACTGCTTTGTGTAATGTTCAGACACTCGACTCTGCATTGACGATTTCCCTTCTTCTCTTGAACACTGTGGTGCTATATTTAACAGAGTCTAGCTAAAAACAAAGAAGGCACGTTCTATAGGCAGTTCCTTCAAGGTCTGCTCAATGGCAAACAGGTGTAATCAGCTCGAGTCTCGAGCCAGCCAATATTAGCCAACAAGCCTTGAACACTAATGAATTGCGCGGGTCTACCGAGCTGTCATGTTCATTATCTACCCTTAAATCCAACCGTCTAATACTATCGAACAAATCTTTGGTTTTACTTATGTATTTGTTCATTTGTTTATTTGTTTATTAATTTATTATTATACTAGCAGTAGTACCCGGCTTCGCCCGGTGGAATGATGATAATGTATCAAAGTCTCCTTAGAAATATAATGGAAATAAAATCTAGGTCATTTGCCCCCCCCCCCCCCAAAAAGACAATGAGGGCGTAATATCTAGGTCATTTGCCCTTTTGATAAGGATGATAATGAAAACTACTGTTGAATTGACACGTCAAACTTACAAACTACCTTAATAGAAATACATATTTCAAACTTCACAGGCGAGGAAGACTTATTGTGTGTGGTGATTAATGGTGTAATGGGCGTAACATCTAGGTCATTTGCCCTTATGATGAGGATGATGAGGGAAACTACTACCTGTATTGAATTGACACTTCAACTTATAATGTACACAATGTACTGTAATAAAAATAAATATGTTAAAAATCACAGTCGAGAAAGAGTTTATGCGGCGGTGATTAGTGGAATGATGCGCGTAACATCTAGGTCATTTGCACTTATGATGATGATAATAATAAGGTAATGAAAAAATAACTACTAAACGAACAAGGTGTAATTTACAACTGATATAGGTAATTCAGATGTCTAGCTTCGATGTCTTCCAAAGTCTCAACCTTATTTTCTGGCTTAGGCCTGTACTCGATGCGTCTAGTGAAAGAGCTTATGGCGTACTGCTCGGCAAAGAAAATGGGTCCAAGCTGCACCAACCTGAGATGATCGTAGATGATGACGAAATATGATGACACACGTTCGGGGTTCCCCGTCGCATTTAGATTGGCCAGGGAATCACGCACTCTTTCGCAACACCACAGTGGCTTGAGCAACGGCCCTGTGCTGGCATCAGTATAGACAGCTCTGGAAAGTCCTCTCATGTCATCTCGCGATGAATCAGCAAGCTATTCTCACAACTGCCCCCCCCCCAGAGTCTCGCAACTTGTGGGACGTGGGTTGGCGACCACCGGACCCCACCTGAGTCTGACATCGCTTCTACTTCCTGGTGCCAGGCTCCTTTCAGTTCTCTTTCCTGTCGGCCTCCCTTGGTCAACTCTTGTTCTCTTCCGACCCCGACTGCATTAGGGCATCCGAGGGCTAGGGAGTCTTTCAATTTCCCGGTTAAATGGCCGTTGTCACATCTTTCCTGATGCCCTCATTCTTCGAGGGGTCTGCCTTCTATTCCGTTTCATTATATCTCCTGTCTTCTGCTCAAGGCCCTCAAAGAGGCAGGGTGTGTGTAGCACCACCATTTCTGGTACACCCTCAAGGGCTCATGGCGGGTGAGATAGGAAGCTGGCAACCCCGAGGGATTCCTGAGCTAAATGCAGGGAATGGAGAGGTATGTCAGAAATTTAAAGTGGACAGTGATAATCGTTGGGTTCCAAAGAGTAAGTATACAAATTTTGATCCAGATTGGTGAAACGATGTAGATTTGTGACAAAGGGTCTAAATACAGGGAATGGAGTGCTCTGTCCGAAAGTTCAAGCAGACAGTGTTACTGGTCGGGTTCCAAAGGGTAAGTAACTTACATAAAGATTGGTTGAGATGGGTGAAACTATGTAGATTTTTGCCAAAGAGCCTAAATGCGGTAAATTGAATGGTCTATCCGAAATTTCATGTAGAAAGTGTTACACGTCGGGTTCCAAAGGGTGAGTATGTAAAATTTGGCTCAGATCGGTGAAACAGGGTAGATTTTGCCAAAGGGCCTAAATGAGGAAATGGAGTTGTCTGTCCAAAGTTTTAAGTGGACAGTGTTACTCGTCGGGTTCCAAAGGGTAAGTATACAAATTTAGGTTCAGATCGGTGAAACGATGTAGATATGTGCAAAAGGGCCTAAATGTAGGGAATGGAGTGGTCTGTCCGAAATTCCAAGGGGACAGTGTTAGTCATCGGGTTCCAAAGGGTAAGTATACACGTTTTGTTTTCGATCGGTGAACGATGTAGATTTGTGCCAAAGGGCCTAAATGCGGGGAATGGAGTGGTCTGTCCGAAATTTCGAGTGGACAGTGATACTCGTCGAGTTGCAAAGGGTAATTATTTGAGATCGGTGAAACGGTGTAGTTTTGTGCCAAAAGGCCAAAAAGCAGGGAATAGTGTGGTCTGTCCGAAATTTAAAGTGAACAGTGTTACTTGTCGGGTTCCAAGGGGTAAGTATGTAAAATTTGGGTCAGATCGGTGAAACGGTGTAGATTTGTGACAAACTGCCTAAATGCAGGGGTTGGAGTGGCCTCTCCGCAATTTCAAGCAGACTGTGTTAGTCGCAGTGTTCCAAAGCGTAAATATACAAATTTTGGTTGAGATCGGTGAAACGGTGTAGATTTGGGCCAAAGGGCCTAAATGCAGGGAATGGAGTGGTCTGTCCGCAATTTCAAGCAGACAGTGTTACACGCAGGGTTCCAAAGGGTAAGTATACAGATTTTGGTTCTGATCGGTGAAACGGTGTGGATTTGTGCCAAGGGGCCTAAATGCAGGAAATGGAGTGGTTTGTCCGCAATTTCAAGCAGACACTATTACTCGCAGGGTACCAAAGGATAAGTATCCGAATGTTGGTTCTGATCGGTGAAACGGTGTAGATTTGTGCCAAAGGACCTAAATGCAGGGAATGGGGTGGTCTGTCCGAAATTTTAAGTGGACAATGTTACTCGCAGGGTTCCAAAGGGGTAAGTATACAAATTTTGGTTCAGATCGGTGAAACGGTGTAGATTTGTTCCAAAGGGCCTAAATGCAGGGAATGGAGTGGTCTGTCCGCAATTTCAAGCAGACAGTGTTTCTCGCAGGGTACCAAAGGGTAAGAATACGAATTTTGGTTCTGATCGGTGAAACAGTGTAGATTTGGACCAAAGGGCCTAAATGCAGGGAATGGGGTGGTCTGTCCGAAATTTCAAGTTGACAGGGTTACCCGCAGGGTTCCAAAGGGTAAGTATACACATTTTGGTTCAGATCGATGAAACGGTGTAGATTTGTGCCAAAGGGCCTAAATGCAGGGGATGGTGTTGCCTCTCCGCAATTTAAAGCAGACAGTGTTAGTCGCAGTGTTCCAAAGGGTAAATATACAAATTTTTGTTGAGATCGGTGAAACGGTTTAGATTTTTACCAAAGGGCCTAAATGCAGGGAATGGAATGGTCTGTCCGCAATTTCAAGCAGACAGTGTTACTTGCAGGGTTCCAAAGGGTAAGTATACAAATTTTGGTTCAAATCGGTGAAACAGTGTAGATTTGGACCAAAGGGCCTAAATGCAGGGAATGGGGTGGTCTGTCCGAAATTTCAAGTTGACAGGGTTACCCGCAGGGTTCCAAAGGGTAAGTATACAAATTTTGTTTCAGATCGGTGAAACGGTGTAGATTTGTATACATAACAGACAGATAGACAGACAAACTTTGTTTTTTTTTATATAAAAAAAACTTTGTGCTTTATATATATATATATATACATCATTTTTAGCCTATTTTCAATTTTGAAAAAATAGGCTTATGAGATCACCTTTTGTCCGTGTGTGTGTGTGATTCGTGTGTGTGTCCCCCCCCCCCCTAATAAAATCTAAACGGCAGGAGCGATTTCAATGAAACTCGGAAAGTTCATAGCACTATTCCGGGCGACCTCGACCGTGCCCTTCAAATTTTGTTATGACTCACCAATCCAACATGGTGGCTGTGCGAAATATTTCACCAGCATTCAATATCTCCGAAACTATTACCGATATTACCCTGACATTTTCTATGGTGATAGAGGGAACTACTATAAGTTCACTTATGTGACCTTTGAAAACCTGGTAACTACAAAACCAACATGGCGGCCATGCGAATTTGCGACTTTTAAATAGACGTTTCTCGCGATTTGGCCAACCAAACGCAATGAAACTTGGTACAGTATATGTTTATATACATTTTAATGCACAGACATCTAACTTCGTTCAATTGTTTACATAATCACAAGATGGCGGATGTGCGAAATATTTCACCGGCATTCTATATCTCTGAAACTATTAGCGGTATCTCCCTAAAATTTTGTACGGAGATAAAGGGCACTACTGGAAGTTCATCTATAAGACTTTCAAAAACCGGTTAACTACAAGACGAACATGGCGGCCAAGCGAATTTGAAAATTTTAAATAGACCTTTCTCGCGATTTAATGCTCCAAGCGCACTGAAACCTGGTACAGGAAATATTTTTACACATTGTAATCCACTTGTATCTAATTTAGTTCAATTGTTTACATAACCTCAAGATGGCGGCAGTGCGAATTTTAAAATTAAGTTTTTATTTCTTGTGATGTAGTCATGCGATCGAAGTGAAAGTTTGAATTATGAACCTACGCAATAATTTTCCTTTAATGGTACACGACTCTATGGCCTATACATTTAACAATCCAACATGGCGACCATCCGAAATATTAAGACTATGCT
Organism: Meconema thalassinum; assembly: GCA_946902985.2. Taxonomy (NCBI): domain Eukaryota; kingdom Metazoa; phylum Arthropoda; class Insecta; order Orthoptera; family Tettigoniidae; genus Meconema; species Meconema thalassinum. The sequence goes on from OX336391.1 coordinate 164,728,516, forward strand.
GAATATCTACGAATCTATTTTAGCAATCAAACTGCATTTTTTAATTTCCATAGGGGCTATGAACTTAAATTCACCTATAGGACTTTAAATAACCTGGTGATCACAAATCCAACATGGCGGCGACGCGAATTATAAATATTCACATGGACGTTTCTCGCAATTTAACCATCCGAGTGCAGTGAAACTTGGTACAGTAAATCCTTATACAAATGTTAATCCACTGGCATCTAATTTATTTCAATTGTTTCCACAACCTCAAGATGGCAGCTGTGAAAAATTTTAAAATCTCCTTGTTACTTCTTGTGTCCTAAATATGCGATTGAAGTTTGAATACTACACGTTCACAATAATCTGCATGTAACAGTACATAACTCTAGGACCTACATATATAAAATTCAACATGGAGACCATCCGAAATATTTAGTCGGTTCTCAATATCTACGAATCTATTACAGCAATCAAACTGAAATTGTGTATGTTGATAGTGGCAATTAACATAAGTAGGATATATGAAAATAGGCTGTATAGTTCTTCACGGAACTACTTGTTTCCCTTTATGGACAGTGTTTGAACTTAAATATCTCATGATGACACAATTTTCACTTCTCTCCCTTCTTCCTCCTCTTCTCAAAAAATCTATTCATCCTTTGACTATGTCCTGTTCTGTCCACAATGTTCTTGTCTTTATCTCTTCATTTGCTTTAAATTTTGTATTCTTAATGTTGTTTCTGAATTCTCCTCTGTCTCCTATCATTTTCTTGTCGATCCCCACCTGCCTTAAGTCTTCCTCTATTTCATGTTCCCAATTAGTTTTCTTGTAGAGTTGTTTAGGTTGGTTGGTTCCTCAGTTTAGGGGCTGCGACAACGCAGTCATGTAGCCCCGTGTACTTTGGGTGTGTGTAGAATCTGTCTGATATCCGGTGTTAATTCTCATGGCTATATTAGTGTGTGTTATCTGTAATTCAGGTAAGGACTGCAGACGATCAATTTCAAGTAGTTCCTACTTTTTCTACCAAATGCTACCGTCCACGACACCTATCTGCGACCTTGGCTACTATATGCCATCGCAGCCAGCTCCTGGCGACGAACGTTGTAACTACTATAGCTTTATCAATCTAACCTACAAATTTTGACTTCACACAAGTGTAGTTAGTGGAAGATATTTTCTCATGCCATAAATCTATGACATGGGTCCGCCGGCTTTACTTCCCCTCAAAAAGGCTCTCATAACTTACATTTTTATGTCATAGGAATGACCTAGAGGTTCACCCCATAAACTGATTTTCTCTACTCCATGAACCCGTCAATGAGAAGTAATGATAGCTGGTCAGTTGTACAATACAATAAAATAACACAGGTTATCAGACAGGAATTACACACACACAAATATACGGGGATAAATGACCACTATATCCAAGTCTCTCAAATGAAACAAGAAAGACATTCTTCTTAGCTTGACCACTGTCAGCGCGAAGATTCGAACTCGGGCCTGGAAGGGTAACTCCAGCAAGACCGGAGATCGCAGGTTCGAACCCCGGCACTATCGTAAATGTGGTCTTTCCACAGATTTTCTTCCATAGACCCACCAGGCAAATGCAAGGGTTTAAGTCCCGGGGCGCCCACCCCAATCACTGTCCATAATACAGGTACATATACTACTACAGGTTATCAGACAAGTTCAACACACTCCCAACTACACGGGGCTGATGACCCAGATGTCACAAACCTCTCCAATGTAACAACAACCCAAACCAGGGAGTCGCACTGCTGTAACTCGTCCCAGCTATTCATAGAGCCGTCACAAAGATTCCGTCTATTATTTTCCACTGGTTCCTTCCGATCATCAGTAACATTCCTGCAACCAACACGGATGTCTTGATTTCTGTCTTCTTATTGCCTCTTAACAGGATTTTCTGGCTCGTTGATACAAGACGAGCTATCGCGGTGCCCCATCGCAGCTGGTGTTTAAATACTGCTCTCCTAAATGCTGGAATGCATGACGAATAAGGCTCACAGTAATCCACTCCGGGTGCGGTGTAATTGGGCGAGACGAACAGCACTGGCAGCTTGGATTCTCTCTTCCAACTTCCAGGTTGTACTCAACTAGACGAGTGCTCTCTTTCGGCTTAATTTGCACTTATAGTAAAGCCATTATTACTTCCGACTTGACGTTTCAGTGCTAGGCTAGAGTTTCGTTCACTAAATCGCGACATGGCGAACGAAACTCGATTTGTTATGATATATCGATTTGACTGGCTGCCTGTGATTGTCTAGTTAAAGTGATTTTCCTTCTGACAGCTAGATAACTCTCGGGTAATACTGAAACGTCAAGTCGGAAGTAATGATGGCTTTACTATAATTACACTCACTCAGGAGGCTTCTATGGGACACGAAGATCCCCCGCCGATCTCACAAAATGCCTCCACTGAACTCTGTTTTGGGTGAGTTCTTGTCAAGTGTCCATATTCAGATGTCTACAAAGTTTGGAGATTTCATTATTCCAGGAACTTCGTGGTCTTCCTATTGGCCTTTTTCCTCTTGGTTCTTCATTAAGGATTTTTAAGACCATCCTATCATCTCCCATCCTTAGTAAATGACCAGCTCATTGAAGTCTTCTGGATTTAATGATGTTTAGTATTGGTGCTTGCTGTGATAGTGAGTGTATGTCCTTATTTTATCTTTTCTCCAGCTTTGAGATGCGGGGTGAAAACAAATGGCCCAAACATTTTCCTATACACTTTATTTTCGAAAACCTGCAACTGGTGTTCTTCCTGTTTTGTTAAACCCCACGATTCTGCACCATAAGTTAGAACTGGCCTAATGATGGTATTATATATTTTCAATTTTGTATTTCTCTCAAAAATTTGGATCCCAATAAAAACTGCAGAGAGTAGTACACTTTGTTAGCATTCTGTATTCTAACTTTAATTTCCACTTCTCTATGATTATGTTCATCAATCATGACTCGAAGAATTTGAAATGTTCAACCCTTCATAACTATGCTTGCCTATAAGAAGAGGTAACTTAAATATCTAGCTTTTTGGGGGGGGGGGACGGCTTCGGTGGCGTAGTCGGTAGCATGCTGAGTTTCTATGCCCAAAATAGCGGGTTCAAACCCGGCCGAAGCCGTCGGATTTTTTAAGAGCGTTAAAAATTCCTCAGTATGCCTTCCTTCGGAGGGGAAGTAAAGCCGGCGATCCCATGTCATAGATGTATGGCATGTTAAAGAACCTTCCACTATTTGCACCTGTGTGAAGCTAAATTGGACAGGTTAAGAATGTAAACAACGCTCTCAGGTTTCTACGTTCGTTGCTAAGAGCCGACCGTGGTGGCGTCTAGTAGCTAAGTTCTGAACTTGGCCTAGTAGTCGTTGACGGTGGCGCTTGGCGGCAAAAGTAGGAACTATTTGAAAAATTCTAAGTTGCAGTACTTAAAATTAAAAAACAGATAACACACACTAATACAGTCATCACAATTAACACCGGTTATCAGACAGATTTTGAACACACCCAATGTACACGGGGCTACATGACCGCGTTGTCGCAGCCCCTAAACTTAAGAACCAACCAATCTAGCTTTTCGCACCCTTCGTTGACGGGTATGCGCTGTAAGGGTAACAAAAGAATAATAAAGTTCCTCCAGTACATTGAGTAACATTGAATCATGGATATGTTTTTCAGATGAATAAGCTACCTGTTAACCTTTTTAACAAGGTTTTACTGTATTAGAGGTGAACACATGTTGACACCACTCGCAATTTTCACGAGGATTATATTAGCTTTCAGTCGGTCAACATTAAATAATTCCAATTACTGGAATATGTGAAAAATAACCTGAAATAAATTACATACACAATAACCTCGTGTGTCCGGATTAAGTGGGACCGAACCTGATCCGGATTATCGAAAAACCGGATAATCCGAAAATACTAAAACAAATACATGTTATATACGGTAATCTATTACATAAGTAGTAATACCTTTTTTCAATTGTACAAAAAGATATCTTACATTTACGACTCTGTTTTATGCACCTAATTAATGTGCGAGTTTTTTCCTGTTTTACATCTGTATAGCGTTTCCGCGCAGCACGATCACGAAGACGTTTTACTAACATCAGTTCTCACTTCCAGGCGAATGCTGGGACGGTATCTTTGATAGACCGTGGCCGAATTACTTCCAATTCCTGTCTTTAACAAGCCTTGGCGGAAAAGACATTCATGAAGAGTCGACCCCGTAAAGGAAATACTGTACAGTAAAACTAATTTTTGATTATTTTCGATCTGGATAAACCGGAGATCCGGATTCATGCACGAAGGCCGGATAAACGAGGTTATTGTGTACTGTATATAGTAGAGTCCCACTAATCCGAACTAATTGAGACCAAAACCTGTTCGGATTAGCGAAAATTCGAATTAGGTGTATTTTCGTCAAATTCGTAAGTGTTGATTAGCTTTTCCGGTAACGTAAAACAAATTGCATTCAAACTTTGTTATGTGCATTGTAAGTAGCCTTCTGTTTTCTAGTTTATGTGTATAAAATAGCCGACAGATTCAGTGTTGACTCCTGTAGCATTTATTTCATGTATTTCTGTGCTAATAAATTTACAATTTTACTTGGAAAAACTAGTTTAAGATTAATCTTTAATTTTCCTGTTTTGAAATTCAAAACAAATTTGGTAGATATTTTTCTTAGCCCTGTTCGGATTAGGTGGATTTTCGGAATACCGGTGTTCCGTACTCGGAATATTATTTATAGAGGGGTTAAAACCAAAACCAAACTTTATTTCTTGTGAGCGCTTTCCAAAATATTTTTTAAAACAACTCCAACAAAAATTATTACCTCACGACATGCAATTGTCTTTTTTTTCTAAAAAGAAAGGCTGTGCCGGAACTCTGATGATACCCATCTCTAAAATACAAAAATACCATAGAAATAAAATGTTTCCTAACAACCGGTGTTCGGGTTAGCGGGATTCTACTGTAGATATATTCTTACGGACTATTGAAGAAAAAGAAAGCTTACAAGATTAGTGCACGAGTCGACGTCCCTTAGTTGTATTCTTCTTCTTCTTCTTCTTCAATAGTCCGTATCAATATACGAGGGCGGATCGAGAAGTCTTTCTCCCTAATTCCCCCCCCCCCCCCAAAAAAAAAAATACACATACAGGTAATTACAAATATACTGTACGTACTGTTCTACGTACCTCACACTATTTTCCAGATAGTCTCCACATTTGCTCAGACATTTGTTCCATCCCAGCACTACATTTGAGATACCCCTGTGGTAGAATTCAGCCGGCTGACTGTGGAACCATTGTTGGACTGCTGTCTTGGCGTCATCGTTGCACGTGAAACGCTGTCCTGCCAGGAACTTCTTCAGAGGACCATGACAATGCGAGACCACAAGTGGCAACCTTTACAAGGCACGTCGAGGATAGAACAATCACGGCAATTAAGACCACAATGCAAATAAAAAGACTTAGAAGCTTATCTCTGGCGACAGCAATTTCACTGTTGAAACTGAAAATTGCCCCAGTAGCATCATACGCCATCGGAGTAATATGGCCACACCTGAACTCTCAAGAATGCCAAAGCTCTGGATAGAGTCAAAGACAGATACTTCAAGAAGACGCTTGGTGTATCGAAGTACGCTCCAACCCGACTAGTATATCAACTGGCGGGAACAACGACATTTATAGAAGACATGATGTTAACATACAGCTGGACCTCAACCGAAGCATGCGACAAGTTCTTGGAAGAACGAGTACGGAAAGCAGCAGAAATCGACCCGGCATTCTACCGAACCCCAGCCATGAAAGAGGAAGAATGGAAAACAGCCGGTTACGAACTCCGCCACCTTTACACAAGAGGGGCAATACATGGATTTCTCCATCGAATCTGCAGCAGGAAAGGTTTCCATAACGCCGACAATGAATGTGTCTGCGAACTCGGCCACCAAGCCTGCCCACAGTATCTTCTGTTCGAATGTGCCCAGAGAACTCTGCCAATCTCACATTACGGAAAGGACTGGTGCAAATGACGTATTGTATAGAATAACTATGTACACATTGTGTTTAGTACAATAAATATATATGAACAAGTGGCAACCAGAGCCACCAACAAGCTCCGGTCATTTCACTGGGTGAGTCTGGACCACCCACCATACAGGCCGGGCCTCGCCCCTAGTGGTTTCCACGTTTTGGTCCTCTGGCAGGACAGTGATTCACGTGCAACGATGACGCCAAGACAGCAGTCAGACGATGGTTCCACAGTCAACCGGCCGAATTCTACCACAGGGGCATCTCAAATTTAGTGCTGCGATGGGACAAATGTCTGAACAAATGTGGGGGCTATGTGGAAAATAGTGTAAGGTACGTAAAATACTACGTATATTTGTTGGTTGGTTCCTCAGTTTAGGAGCTGCGACAACGCTGTCATGTAGCCCCGTGTACTTTGGGTGTGTGTAGAATCTGTCTGATAACCGGTGTTAATTGTGATGGCTGTATTAGTGTGTGTTATCTGTAATTCAGGTAAGGACTGCAGATAATCAATTTCAAGTAGTTCCTACTTTTGCTACCAAATGTTACCGTCAACGACAGCTAGCTGCAAACTTGACTACTAGATGCCACCGCAACCAGCACCTTGCGGCGAACGTTGGAACTTAATAGAGCGTTAATCAAATCTAACCAACAAATTTAACTTCACACAAATTGTAGTTAGTGGAAGGTTCTTTTATATGCCATAAATCTATGACATGGGCCCGCTAGCTTTACTTCCCCTCCGAAGGAAGACATACTGAGGGATTTGTAACGCTCTATAGTCTACTGGTGTGGAGTTAGTTTTCAGTATTTATACTTGCATTTGCATTCACAATCCATTACACGCGCTATAGAAGGAAATTAATTTTGAGGGCTCGCTGTCCGATGTCACGTGTAGTTGAGTGTTCTCAGAGACACCCACATTCATTTCTCTGCTGAAAGACACCCTTTAAGCTTGGAGCTCCGTGGGCATGAGCAATTGTCTGTAATAGGCCCCCATAATGTGCCCATAGAAGGCGCTCGTTCTGCTGATAGAACCTAATACTCTAATGACTCTGACAATGGCCTTAACACGCTAACTGCTCGTCAACTCGTCCCAGTGGTATGCTATTCTTTCAACACTGTCTTATGACATTCTTATACTTGGTGATAATAATGTTACGGGGTTTAGCGCCCCTTTCAACTGTTGTGAGTTTCCTCTTGACAGTTTTGCTTTAAAGTGCCTGTAATTCTACGACCCTAGGCTGTCGCATATTTCACCCTAGTATTTAATTGGCTGTGGCGGTTTTTGTATTAATGAAAAAAAAAAAAAAACGAACATAGATTTTTAGCAAGGTGTCGGATTTTCCTCGAGAATTTTGCTTCAAAGTGCCTGCAATTCTATCGGCACTAGGCTGTCGCATTTAACACTCTAGATTGTAATCGGCGGATTGTTGTTTTAAGAGAAGGGATGTGGCGGTTGAAGAGGACAATATGAGGGAGTTCCAAAAATTGAGGGCATCGAGAAAAGAAATGGGAATGTGAACAAGTGTGAGGTTATGATTGGGAAAGGGGCAGCCGTGGCCTAAAGTTTTGAACCATCCCAACATTTACCTGGAGTAGAAGTGAGAAACCATGGAAAACTACAAATAGAATGGCTGAAATTTGAATCGAATCCATCTCTTGTCAGTTTACCTCACGAGACTGAGTTTACACCGTTCCAACCCTCAATCCAGAATTTGTTTCTAGACGGTATTCATCAGGAATCGCAGATCTGTTACGGTAGGTGCATGTCGTGCCTACTGCACGTGATATACAGAATAATATTGATGGTGTGACCAAAGACCATTTGAGAATACAAAAGATTCAGTCCATGGGTAAGACAACAAATTATGGATCCCACTCTTAATTAGATTGAATATTGGTAAACATACTACAAGAAGAATTGCAGTTATCCTAGTCCATCAGAAATTCTCCTGCGATATGTGCTACAGAGTGTCAAAGCTTCCTCCAAGCCAAATTGCTGAAAACTAAAGTACATATAAATGGTCCGGCCATTCTTGGCCAGTCGTATGCTTGTCAGAATTTAAGAGCGAGTCTACATCAAGTCACGTGACATCCCCATGGCAGTCTTCCGGCACGCCCGCCCGTCGCTCCGTCTTCACTATGCACATGTGTTGCACGAGGAGACATTGCGCACTTCGTTTGCACTAGTCACTAACGTATGTAGGCTCGCTATGCCTGGAGAGAGAATTGCGCACGCAGAGTCTACCGGCCTAGAAGGAACGGCCCACTTATACTTGTCTTATATTTTTTGCTCTTTGCATTTTCTCCTCCGTGCAGTTTTTCATTGTTCATTTTCCTATATTTTGTTCAAACTTCATAAACGTACATAAACTGATGATTGTTACTGATGTGTTGAGTCCACCCTTTCTGGGCCTCATATGTTAAAAGCCACCAAATACCGTTTTTCCCCCGATCTGTGACGAACACCATCAAAATATTCATTTGTTATTGCTCTTCAGTGATCTCGAGTCCTGACCGTACATGCGAGTAAGTGGTAAGGCAGTTTTACACATACAAGTAAGGTAGCAAGTCGCTTGGTTAGTTATTAAAAATATCAATAACATTAACCATGTTATGAGAATGTACGATCTACAGTATTTACCGTATTGATCTCTACATGGTAGGTATAAAACAAAGTCCCCGATTCTTGGATGTAACTGGTAATCTCGAGAACCGCTGGATGTATTTTGATGCGGTTTTCACCATTCTGTAAAGGATTTCTCGAGGAAGGTTTCTGTAGAATAACATTCATTAATGACCAAAATAAGCCAAGCAGTAACAATTTTAGTGAATCGAGTCGAAAAGAAACCTACCGTCCGTGCACCTTTTATGATTACGCTGGGTAAACCGTTAAACAATCTATATACTATGAGTTTAAGAATTGTTCAGCATGAAATTTTCAACGAAAAAGTCCAAGACAGCATATCTCTATCTTTAATACATCGCCCACTATAAGTGTTTTTACGTTTTCATGTCTTCCAACAATCTCCATTCAGTGGAAATTCAAATTACTAGCTTCGGGGCGAGTTTACGAGCTAGCGGACGTGCCTATCACCCAGCTCCGGCCAACATCAAACTGTCAAGTCTTGTCGAGTTAAAGCTTCAGAGACGAGTACTGCATGTGTTTGGAGTTTCGCTGTTCACCTCGGCTTTTCTTAATTTCGTCTGGGATCTGCTGTCCGTGCGCCTTTTAAGCTTACGCTGTGTAAAACGTTCAAGATACCGGGCGAAACCGGGGTGGGTTACTAGCTAATATATAATTCTAAATATCCTGCGCCAATAAATACAAATTAAGAAACAACTATTCAATTTGTACATGTTTCGGCTTTACAATGAAGCCTTCTTCAGTTATAGAGTGACCAGGTAGAAAATAATGTTTCAATGCGCAAGCGCACCAAAGTAGGGGAGAGTGTTTCCAGCTCCCTTGCCTCTCAACTGCTAGTCTTTCTTCTGCGCATGTGTGTCAGGTAGGGGAAGTGTCTCTCTCTCTCTCTCTCGCTGCTACTTGCTTCGTTGTCCTTGTCGCTGGACCTTCTGAAGTCGTGTATGGAGGTGGAAGCTGTTCAGCAGCTACGTAATGCGAGCCCCGCCTCCAACAGTCTTTTCTACCTGGTACCCCTATAATTGAACGTTTAGCTGAAGAAGGTTTCATTGTCAAGCCGAAACATATACAACAATTGAATAGTTGTTTCTTAATTTGTCCCCCCAGGGGCTCACGACTTGTGGGACGTGGGCTGGCGACCACGGGGCCCACCTGAGTCGGGCATTGCTTCCTCTTACTTGTGCCGGGCTCCTCATGTCACCTTTTCTTTTGACCTCCCTTGGCCAACTCTTGTTCTCTTCCGACCCCGACAGTATTCGGTTATCTGAGGCCTAGGGTGTCTTTCACTTTCCCGCCTTTCCTGACCCCCCGTTCTTCGAGGGGTCAGACCAGACGTCTTGATTTCTTTTCCGGATATACAGGGTGATTCTTAATAACGTTTAAAACTTTCTATATTGACGTAGATGGCATTGAGACAAGTAATTTGATATAGGACACTTAGGGTCGCAAGTGTCCGGAAATACCTTAAAAGTGAACCACAACTGTTAAACATATGACGTCATCAGGTGACGGCTCAGCTCGAGTGGTCAGGCCCGTGCCGTGCTCTCTTACGCACACCAAAGCATTCAACGCATACGTTGAATGTCATATCACTCTGGCTCCAAGTCGACGTGTGCGACTTGTGCGCGTGGGGTTCGAGGTTCAAATCCGGGGCCTATCCATCAGCTTTCTTTGTTCTCTGTCTTCTCCTTTCAAGTGGAAGCAGATTGTTTGTTGCCATTAAGACACGGAACCGGAGTGATGTGATATTCAACGTTTACTTTGGTGTGCGTAAAGGAGCACGGGCCTGACCGCCTGAGCTGAGCCGAGCCGTCACCTGATGACGTCATATGTTTAACAGTTGTGGTTCACTATTAAGGTATTTCCGGACACGTGCGACCCTAAGTGTGCTATAGAAAGTTTTAAACGTTATTAAGAATCACCCTGTATACTGCCTTGTGCTGAAGGCCCTAAAGGAGGCTGGGTGTGTGTAGCCCCATCACTTCTGGTGCATCCTGGATAGTGCTACACCCTCAAGGGCTCACGGCTGGTCAGCTCGGGATTTGGCGAACCCGAGGGGTTCCTGAGCTGGGTCAAGTTCTTCCCCCCCCCCCTCTCCCATTTTTCCATTGCCTTTGAGGTGGACCCTCTCCTCTTTCTCTTTCCTCGCTGCCTTTCTTGGCTCTCCTTCCTTCCAAGTCCCTCAATTCTCATTCTTCGAGGGTTGAGGGCATTTCCTTACCTCCTGTCTTTTATTTGCATTCTCTTTTTTGTTTCCAATTTCCTCTTCGAGTTCGTAAGTTAGTAGTTAGATTTAGTTGTAAGTTTCATTTGATCATTTTCCATTGTCGATAACCTAGATATTCGGCCCCTTAAAACAACTATTATCATCATCTTAATTTGTATAGATTGGCGCAGTATTTTTAAGAATTATAGTTAGTTATTGTTGTTTTAAAGGGCGGAACAGCGAGGTCATCTGCCCCTGATAGAGAATTAAAAAGTCACGATGCGCGCAGGGATCTTACCTCCATTTATCTCCCTGTATAATTGAAAGTTTACGCAATTGATAGAGCATTGTTGACCAAAGGCAGTGGTTGTTGATTCCTGCACGCGTCATTACAATGTTACTCTCTACTTTACGGCTTGTACTTAATGAAGGCTGCACAACATAACCTGATAGCTCAAAGACTCTTTGGTAATTATCATGTTGGAAGCAGGCGCGGATTCAGGGGGGGGGGGGGGGGGGGAGGTCACGGGGGTCATGACCCCCCACCCAAACAGAGACCAAATTTGTTTGCAAACTCAAAAAAAAAACGAAACACAATAACCAGACAAATAAAACTTAACGAATTTTAACTGAAAAACAGTTTTATTTTTATTTTATTCATTACTGAAAATATCTTTTTTCCAATTATTATGTTCTGTTACAACTGTACATATTTACAACTTCATACCTGTTATATACAAACGATTATTAATATAACAAAATCAACTCGTCTATGTTGTTTAGCAAACCTTGTGATTACCGAATCGATGTCTATAGTGATGTCACGATGAATGTGCAGCAATGCACGGATAGGAATTTTGGGGCTTTCTTCGCACCAAAAAAAAATTGCCGACGTCCAAACTGCAAGCTTGGTTGGCAATTTAAGCTGTGACTTTCTCCCTTTGTCGGTACCAACTCGACTTGCCGAAACTGTAACGTACCTTGATACTTTTCTCGAAGCTCGTTGTAAAAGTCGCAAAACACGCCGTTGCAATTTGTACGAATATTTGTGGTGCGCTAAACGCATCAAATTTCTATCCATATAGCTTGCAAAAAATTGGTCTGGTTTTCTACGTTTGGTTATTTTGTGATTGCGTTTTTAGTGATACCATTTTCCTTAAGAATTTCGATTCTGTGACCCCTCAAGGCTAAACTCTAGATCCGCGCCTGGTTGGAAGTCATTTGTCAGTGTTGCCTTAGTAACGGAATTTAAATGCCTTTCAGTCGGTCAACACAATTGTAACCAAATGTAATGGGTGTTATTCTCAAAATAATTCAATTGGTTGGTTAGTTGGTTGGTTGGTTCCTCAGTTTAGGGGCTGCGACAACGCAGTCATGTAGCCCCGTGTACTTTGGGTGTGTGTAGAATCTGTCTGATAACCGGTGTTGGTCTAATTGTGATGGCTGTATTAGTGTGTGTTATCTGTTTTTAATTCAAGTAAGCACTGCAGACATTCAATTTTCAAGTAGTTCCTACTTTGCTACAAAACGCCACCGTCAACAACTAGTTCTGAACTTGGCCACTAGATGGCACCGCAGTCTCCTCCTGGTGACGAACGTTGGAACCTAAGAGCGTTAGCCAAATCTAACCTATAGTTAAGCTTCACATAAGTGTAATTAGTGGAAGGTTCTTTTACATGCCATAAATCTATGACATGGGACCGCCGGCTTTACTTTCCCTACGAAGAAAGGCATACTGAGGGATTTTTAACGCTCTTAAAAAAATCCGACCACTTCGGCCGGGTTTGAACCCGTGAACTTGGACATTGAAGCTCAGCATGCTACCAACTATGCCACCGAAGCCGTTGGATTACTAGTTTCTAGACCCAGGGCCGTATTTCTAAATAGGCTAAGTAGGCTGCAGCCCAGAGCGGCAAATTTTCCGAGGCGGCAGTTTGGCAATTCATTCAAAAGTTAAAATGAAGTATTTCTGACGTTAGTGACATTTTCCGTACGAATTTAAGAATACATGTTACTTAAAACTATGTTTTAGTCCTTCTACAGTTTTTCCTGCCTTAGAAGAGTTAAGAACTCTCTGCGAACTAGTATTTCTGAAATACGGTTAAACTCACTTTCATTACTTTGCATTGAGGCAAATACAACAAAAACACTTTCGTATGAGGACATTATTAACGAGTTTGCCATAAAGAAATCTCGCAAGTAAGCTATGCAAATTTTAACATCAAGATTACGTGGGGTGAGTTGTTTTAGAGAAGTTTGTATATTTTTCAACAACAAATAAACCAGTAATTAACTACATTTTGTGTAATTTCATTTCACCGTGTAGGACAACTTTATTCAAATTAAACACAGCTTTTAGCCATTGACATTAAAATATAAAAATATGTGTAAAACAGTGATCACTGATCTCCAAGTACTAATGAATTAAGTTCAAAACCCATTTCACATTTTAAGAAGCAAGTAAAAAAAGACAAGTAGATAACTAATTTCAGTATAACATTTATTATGTAAGCCATTAAAAATGTAGTTTTATCTAAACTAAATGAACTTTATGTTTAAAATAGATGAAAACGCCAATGAAATCTATCCTTTTGTTGTATAAAACAAAAGCAAATATGAACTTTAGAGGGGGCGGAAAATGGACTTTAGCCTTTAGGCGGCCCTGTCTAGACCTGGTTAGCACAGAAATATGTTACAGGCGAGGTCAGATAGCCTATATATAGACAGGCAGGAATGACTCGTTCTCGCCTACTGTGGTCAAGGTTGCAGTCAGCTGGCATTTGAGGGTGAGCAAATGCGAGAGAGCCGTATCAGTTGATTTACTGGCACGTTAAAAATCCCCAAATTCCGACACCCTAGCGTTTCTAAAAGCCGCAGTAGTTAAAAAGAGACGTAAAACCAATAACATTGTTATTATGAATACAAGACCAGACAATAGAGGAGAGAGGAGAACGATGGGGCAAGCTCGTTCAAGGAAAATCATTTCAGTCCAGTGCGGACAGTGGCAGAAGCCGCACGAGAACTGATACTACCTCCCCCAAATAACCATCTAAGTTATTTAATCCATTTCCAAATTACAAACACTAATCAGACCAATTACTAACCATTACAGATCATCACACTAAACAAGTAAAGTGGAAGGACAATAGCAACTAACAAAATCATAACAAAAATCACATAATACTTACAAATCCTGACAATTGACGCAAGTTTACAATAAACTTCTGTAACTAAAATTGTATATATTGTAATTCACCCACATAGCCTACCCGTAGACATCGATTTAAAAGCCTTGGTGTAAAGGATCTGATGATGATCGCTTGACGATCGAAACTAGTGAACCAAGTCAATTTATTAATCTCGTGTATGTTTTCTTTTTTTCAGGTTTAGGAAATAATACCTATTGCAATCGAGTGCAATAGTGTTGACTGACTGAAAAGCAATTACATTTTGTTCTCCTTGGTAATATGCATGCACTGTAGACTGACTGCGTGGCGCAGCGGTAACGTTCTCATCTGCTGTGCCCATGGTTGCAGGATCAAATCCTGGCACGGTCAGTTAGCATTTGACGGTGCGCAAATGCGATGGAGCCGTGTCAGTACATTTACTGGCACGTTAAAAATCCCCTTCGTGGTAAAATTCTGGCACCACAGTAGTTAGAAGGGACTTAAAACCAATATAATTAATATACTGTAAATAGTGAGCTTTAGAAAGCAAGACAATGCTGATTATTTATTGTTTTTGTTACAGGAAGTAAGTCGAGCATGCGAAGAAGCTGGCTCCTCCAAGCATCGGGGCCATGAAGGCGGTGGAGACATCAGGAACCGGCGCGGGAGATACGCTGACGTCCAGCGCCCCGGACATTTCTCTTGTAAGCTACACCAACCCACAGGCAGTCCTCGTGCAGTTAGACCCCAGCGCCATCAGCAGTGCAAGAGGGAAAGTTGAGCCTCTGTTAAACGGTGGTGGAACAGTCGATATAGTGGTCAACGGCAAATTCTCCAGCCCAGTAATTAGATCTGAAGACAAGAATCTCACCAAAACTGAACAGACTTTATTTTCTAGATTTAATGGAGATGTTTGTCACACAGAGAACAAATGTGACCAACGTGAAGACACAATCATAACTAATGGTAGATTAGAGGAAAGGTTCAGTGATAAAAGAATTATTCAGAATGGATTATCCAGAAACGAACCCAATGGAGAATGCGTTGACTATCACAAAGATAATAATTTACCTAACGGTGATATTACCAAGCCAGCAGAAGAAAACAAGGCAGTGGTTGAAAGTTCGCAAAATGACACAGTTGCAGCTAGAAGACCAGAAAGTCTAATCTTGTCTCCCCCCGAGAGTTGTGAGACGAGCCCTTCCATTCCAAATGGCATCGCTAGGTTTCAGGAGAGTCTTCCGAAGATTAATGGTGTGGTGAACGGCAATTCGCATCACGCTGCCGAGGATTGTGTTGACGGCGATGCTAGCGATGTGCACCTCAACCTGATGAACGGTATTGCGAACTGCGAGTCGCCTACGGCACACTGGGACCGCGCTGTGGCAGAGGTCAAAGAGCAGGCCTTCGCTCGGCTGCAAGAAGAACTCCGCAAGGCGCACCAGGAGCTGAGACTGAGAGACGAGGAGGTGACAAGACTGAGCCGCATTCGTGAGGAGGTGGAGTCGGAGCTCGAGGAACTCACCGCCAGCCTCTTCCAGGTGTGTTACTGCTATCATCTCCATTCTTATTGTACGGTGTGCCTCTTCCATCTCCATTCTTATTGTATGGTATGCCTCTTCCATCTCCATCCTTATTGTACGGCATGCCTCTTCCAGGTGTGTTACTGCCAACATCTCCATTCTTATTGTACGGTATGCCTCTTCCAGGTGTGTTACTGCCAACATCTCCATTATTGTTGTTCGGTATACCTCTTCTGGAGGGGGGGTTACTGCCACCATCTCCTAGCTTCATTCTTGTTGTACGGCACGCCTCTCCCTGGTGGATTTCTGCCAACATCTCCATTCATGTTGTACGGTCAGCCTCTTTTAGGTGGATTCCTGCCAACATCTCCTAGTTCCAACAGTATTACCCTATTTTGAACTGAGATACAAGCACCTAAACATGACTGCTATGATTAATTCTCCCACCAAATGCGAGCTGCGTAGTGTAATTCGGTTTCTTCAAGCAGCGGAAATCAATCGAAGAATGCGTTCTTCTGATTCATGACAAAGGCATTGTTCACAGTGCCCATGTAACAGCTCCTTTAGCAGTTTCGATGGGAAGTTTGTAAAAACCGCTATATAGTCCAGATTGAGCGCCGAGCGTCTTCTATCTCTTTCCTGAACTGAGCAAGTGGGTAGGAGGGCAGAGGCTCCAGACGAGTTTCAAAACAGCGTTAAGGCCCACGTCAACTCATTGGCGGTAACATCATAACTGTATGAAGACGGGAAACCTCGTTCACAGATATGACAAATGCCTCTACTTTCACGGTGATTACGTCGAAAAGTCTGTACATAACTTTTGCTAATAAATGAATTATGTTTTTTTTTTCACTTGTCTTTTTATGGACCATCTTAGATTGAACAAATAGTTCCGAGAAGCATTAAATAGCCTATAGGCCTATTTATTTTATATAATTCCTCTGTGTTTGAGTATGTTAATAAACTCCTCCTAAACAGCTAGACCGATTTTGATGATTTTTTTTATGTATGCTTGAGTGGATCCCGGTATGGTTTTAGGTTCACAATTGGACCCGGTAGGTGGCGTAGCAACCAAAATGGTAGGATGAACGCACTTTTAGAACCACAAGATAGTCAACAAATCAAAGACTGTCGTCATGGAAACCGCTAGCCCTAGTGAAAACTTAGGAATGTTTGTCTCTGCACGTTGGCGGCACCAGGTGGCAAACTGTGTAACTGCCGCCACACCGGCTCAACAGGGTCTTCTTTCCCCCACTAATTCTCCCAGGCCTGTTCCTTTGGCAGTGGTTTCTTTTGAAAAGTTCATGAATAATTACCTTTCTGAGTCTAATTCATAGTTATGTTTGGTACCATAGGTGGCGGTGATGTCGAATTATTGGTATTTGGCGTAGGATTCAAAACGTGTGCAAATCACTTGCATCGTAGCTTTGCGTTGTGCTGGTTTGGACTAAACGGCGGATGGTCGAAAACTTCCCACTTCAATTCTTCGAGAAAGTCTATTGTAACGTTGGCCCAGTGCGGTCGTGAATGATTTTTTCCTTTTTCGAGAATTGAAGATATGGTTGGGCGGCAATGCCTCGCCAAAAAGGAAAAAGATACAGTCAGTCTGAGAGACTAGACTTTATATCATTTCAAATGACGCATGCTACAAATGCTACACATGTTAGAAAGGCTCAGGAGGGCTATTCGCTTCGCTCGAAGCCCCGGGACTCTTTCAACAGACTCCATCACCCATTAACTTAGGCTTCGCACGCAGGGAACGGAGAGCGGGAGGTGCACTCTGCTGCATGACGTCACGCACTCGCCGTCTCCGTATCGCATAACGGCAGACCCCAGGAGTAAACTCAGACTCGGTGCATATGCACTGAACAACATGATGACGTCATACACGCCGTAACCGTAACGCATAACGGTAGACCAAAGCATAACGATGAAGTCGACAAGATCATTTGAAATGATAAAACTTCAGGAGACTCTCCAGACGTGCCCACCTCAGTGGCGGCAGAATTCTTTGCAGAGGGCATTGAAAAGCTGGTGTAACGATACGATAAATGTTTCAATCATTTTGGTGATTATTTTGAAACAAATACAAAACAAGCAAACATTTATTAATAAAATCAGTTTGGTATGTCAATCTGTTTATTTTACATAGCCCGTAGGACGTTGAAAAAAAAACGGCCCTCGTAGCATTAATAGTTTCTGTGATACTGAATGCCGGTGAAATATTTCGCGTGGCACCCATGTTGAATTGGTGACACTTCTAAATATTTTAAAGGCACTATCGAGGTCGGACGAGGTTTCGAGTCCTTACCAAATTTCATTGCAATCACTCTAGCCGTTTAGATTTTATATGGGACACATACACAAACTCAGTAAAAATGTGATCTCATAGATGAAAATAGTCTCAAACATAAACCGCCCTTGTATTTATTGTTTTCGTGCCTCCACTACAAGTAAAGCAGAAACCAATTAAAATAAACAGTGCCTGTAACGAGCAATTGGTTGCTCACCAATAGAAATAAATCTTAGGTAAATTAATAAGGTCTCGTCTGACAGAACGCGGCCTGACGCCGCGGACAGGTCGTCGCGTACCGCAGCTCTGCACAACGGCCTGGAGATGTCAGACAGAGGGCGGCCTAACAAGGGCTAGTCAACCTAGTTATTCTGAATTGTTCGCGGTTTCATGTCAGTGCTGTAAATGTATGATGTCTGATTCTGATGACGAAGAGCTGCTGCTGTTATTTGCAATTATTAAAAAGTCCCGAAGGAGGAAATGGGTTCACGATATTAGCAGTAAATGCGAAACATTAGGGGAACGGTCTTGTTTTAATTCAACACCAATATCTCTCCATGCCTCCATCTTCTTCACCACATATTTATAGTCTGGATGACCCGTATCAAACAGAAAGTCATACTTCTTAACTTCCTCTTATAAGTTTCTCGGTATCATTTTGGTGTGAATATAGCTGGCCGTCGCGTTGAAACTGTGTTCCAACACAAACGGGAGCGGCCTGACTCAGGCCGACGCGTCAGGCCGCTCTTTGTTTGCTGTGGATGATGCATTACTGTTCAACACAGTTGCAAAGTCAGGCCGCGTTCTGTCTGACGAGACCTTAAGTGTGAAATCTTTGGACTACGCGAGCATTTGGAATCCGAAGGAAATTGTCTCCTCAGGGCCCTTCGGATTTATTGGGACATTTACCACCCAAGTAGGCACTTGTGATTTTACTTTAATCGGAGATTATTCATCTTATCATTTAAATAATATTAATAATAATAAATTATGAGCCTTACAGTAGTCGCATATGATGTGTAACATCTGACATAGATGAAACATCACGTGACATTGTTGATACACCGGTTTTTTGTACTATTATTGGCACAAATATTAATCTATTGTAAAAGATATTGTAGTTTATAATACGGAACTCATTTTATTAGATGATTTGTAGCTTCCACCAGCTCTAGCCTAAATAAAGAATACGATATGGATCAACTAGATTAATAGACGCGACACCGCTCAAAACCTTAAATTCCTTATAAACAGGTCCTCTTGATTCACAGACCAACACGTAATTTTATATGGATTCTCTTAAAATGAGTCATATTGATATGATAAATATCGTTTAACATGATAATCTGGTAGCAAAAATATCTACCCCGTCCGGGATTCGAACCCGAGATCTCTAGATTCACAGTCATAGGCGCTAACCCCACGGCTATTTCGACTACGCAAATATTGAGCACAAGATGGTGACTTATTTCCACGTTCCAATAATACTGCATTACGGAATTAAGTTTCATTTATATTTTGCTTATTTAGATAATGTTCCTGCGTGAAATTGAGTTTAAAATGCCTTATGAATCCCTCTTGTGAGTAAAGAGAATGTATTCAGCAATAGTTCATGAAGGCTTGCTCAATTCTCGTATAACCACAACGATTGTATTATATTATATTGATGACTGCATTACCGTTATGTGGGTTAATATTTGAATAGGCATTGTGCAGAAACATAATACCGGCAATGCCGACTACTTACAATGTTTGATATTAAGGCATTTTACCATTCAAATACTGATACGAAGACTTCGAACATGTACCATGTGCTTTGTTTCAATCACTTGACACCAGAGATCGCATGAGCGTTTACCGTTCAGTATGTCATATACATTCCACATGGCCGAGAGTACGTCATGGTATCAATTTCCGAAACCGCGCGCTCATTGTTTCTCTTACCACTGCCAGCTGGATCGATCGATCGATCGATCGAGTTGGCAGTGCGCCTTACACTTCCGTTCGATCCACCACTGCAAGCTAGCACAATTCCATTCGAGCACACCGAACGGAAGTTACACATCAATAATAATACTGTAATTTATATGTGCCCTGTCCAGTCTTCCGGACGTTGACGATCAATGTGGACAGTGTTCTCCTATCTTCAGCAACACGGTAGTGTTGTTCGATGATTCTTATGTCAGTCCAGTTTAGAATCTTCTTGAAGCATGATGTTCGTCTCCTGCCTCGTGTTGTTCGATGATTCTTATGTCAGTCCAGTTTAGAATCTTCTTGAGGCATTATGTTCGTCTCCTGCCTCCTACTCGTAGTCCTTCAATTTTGCCTTTTAGAATGGGGTGTAATACTGCAAATCTTTCACCACGTAACACATGCAATTTTTCTGCATTTGATGGAAGTTCTCCGCAATACCTGTTCATTTTTGGCATGTCCTATCCAAGATACTCTGAATGTTCTTCTATGAAATCACATTTACAAAGCTTCCAGGTTTTTTATGGTGGTTGTTTTTAAAGTCTTCTACTCCATGAAGCAAAGTTGACCAAACAGCATTTACGATGTGAATAATAATATATTATTATTGTTAACATATCAATACTATCAATATATTCCTGATGCTGTTCTGGAGAACGATACACACAAGCTACTCTGGGACAGGTCACGTGATCACAGATAGATCTATATCAGCAAACAAGCCAGACATTATTCTTATTGATAATGTGTGGAAGAGAACCGTTCTAATAGACATCGCAGTCCCTAACTCGCATAATATTCACCAAATTTATGCTGAGAAAGTGATCAAATACATACCTCTGGCTGAAGAGATCCGACAGGAATTTGTTACTGTATTGCCTATCATAACCTCTTCCACTGGGATCATACTGAAATCGCTTAAGGCCAACCTCGATAAACTGGGGCTCCACCATAATCTGTATACCAGTATGCAGAAGGCTGTCATTTTAGAGACCTGCTCCATAGTTTGTTCGTTCCTCAACCTACCAATATAGAGAACTCCACTCCATCTTGCAACAAATTCCGATTAAATGGTGAATTAATTGTACCTAATGACGTAGTAAACATATCAATAAATAATAATAATAATAATAATACATTTGCAGCCCTTTATGCAGCTGAGGCTCTTAATCTACAACATAAAACACTGAGAAATTAATTGGAGATTAAAGAACCGGAACGCAAAATCATGCGAAAGATTTTGGGACCAAGAATCAAAGATGGAATTTACCTTCCAAAACCTAATGCTAACGTCTATTTGAACATTACTAAAATCACAGACACAATCCGTATGAGAAGGATCCAATTCATGGGACATTTGGACAGAATGGACCCAACACATAAAATCTGTACATTTCTGCAGAGAAAGGCAACAAGGTCCAATTTGGCACAAACAGGCGGAAAAGGACTTGGCTGAATTAGGTTTTCCCAATCTCAAGGATTGAGAGGAAATTAGGAAAATTACTCATTAACGGGGTTTTGAGGGAGAAGAGAGAAGACCTACCAGACAATCTGGTCGCAGCAACGAAGACTCGCTCAATCGTTGCGCGTGAAGAGTTATTGGGCAAACATCAAGGCCAATAGCTGTTGATTCCGCGAGGTCCCAGGAGACCCATTTGCGAAGGAGGAGAAGGAGAAGGAGACATCATCATTTGCAAGTATAACCAATGTCGTGCCGTGTATATTTTAAAGTAGAAAACTTATGGTGCGTTGTAATCCTTTGCCAAAAATGTATATACTGTTGTTTTGAGCCCCTCTTGTTTAAAGTTCTTACAAAGCGTCAACGGGCTCTCGTCCATATTCTCAAAATATTTCGTTTGCTACCTTCCATTAGCTCCCATAGTTTTCAGTAGAACGCCTGGTATCTGCGAAATTAGCCTGGGCGAGCAACACATCTCTATTAACTCCCGACACCTATAAGCCACACACCCTCTATTGAGCCTGCACGGGCGCACAAGTGTTGTTACGGAAATGATAATCGAAGTAGGACAATACGCTTTGTTCGATTGGTAGGCTACGTGAGACCCACTCGTGTACAGAGTAACAATATCCAGTGGTAACAACCGTACGTTGATTAATATTCACGCCTCTGGCTGTGGGGGCAACAAGTGTACTCTCTCCTAGAGGTCATTTCTTCTGTAGCTTCTGAAATGTGTCGTCGTTTCATTTGTGGCTTTCGATATCGTGGCCATCAGCCCCTGCGCCTGGGCATGTGTGTTGGATTGGTACGATTGCCTGTAATATTGCGGTGTATGTGCTAGTTTTCATACTTGTAGTGGAGTTAGGATTGGGAAGGATGCGCCCGCGGTCATAACAAAAAAATTAGGATAAAATGACATAGAAATGATCATGATAGCCCGATTCCTTATTGACGATGTAATTATAATAAAGTTTACTAGTGGGCCCGTGCGAGCTTTCGCAACGTGAATGTAGGTTTATGGGGTAGTAGGGAAAATGTGGGAGAACGAAGTTTTAAATATTGAAGAAATTTATTTATTGTTGTTAAACGGCATACGTACATGAGAAGAACACAAAGAATTATGTAGAACAGAGTTTTGTACTTGTCACAGCACCTCTTTGTAGACAATATTCGATATTACAACGAATTCATCGGTTATTGTTTGCTCGGGAGTTTCTTCTACAGAAAATTTTACATTTGCAAAGGATTGAACCCTAGAGAAAGTCTTGGCGAGACCACACCGAGAGAGACTCCTCAGCTAGCAGTACGCCGCGCTCCCGCCAGATGGCTGCCGCCGCCGCCGCGCTGCCCTGCGCTCTAGCGGCAGGGTCGCCAGGTTACGGTGCTCCCATTGTAAATGTACATTTTTTAAGGTATTTATTTAATTGTGAGGCATTTAAAGAGGAAGTGAGTGCGTTTCGGGCACACATGGGGTTATACGGAACTTGTAGGTACCCCATATGTTTAGGTTGGTGTTAACAAGACCTTACTTTCGATACAAAACCGGAATGGGACCTTAGCAGAATAATATAGGGAGGATATAACCATAAGTCAATATAATATGTTATATATTAAAACCGTACCAGTTTGTCACATTGTGACCCTCCTCAGCGTAATTTAGGACATGTAAATGTGCAAGAAACATACACTTAATATACATTTTGCCATAACAGAGGATTCTAAAAATATTCTTGTACCAAAAGCTCACAAATTAAAATTAAAAAGAAACAAGATCTGTTAAAAAGTTTGTTAAGAAAAATATGAAATGTCTTGATAAAAACAGCGTGGAATAGAAGAGATGTGGAGTGAAACTAGATAAGTTGAAATAGTTAGGTTATGGCTGGTGTGTATTTGCTACGTAGAGGAATAATGGAATGAAAACGTTGGAAATAAGTGTTACGAGGTAATGTTATGAATGGGCAAGAAATAATAACATTCATAATTTATAACATTACCTCGTAACACTTATTTCCAAAGTTTTCATTCCATTATTCCTCTACGTTGCAAATACATACCAAACTATCAGTTATAACAGGCTGTTCCAACCGAGCTGCTCGCCAAGGAGCAGATGAGTACTCGCCGCCTTGTGTGAGTAAACCTGCAACATGCAATACAGCTATGCTGTGGGGGCTGCCGTCACTGCGCGGTGGATACATCAAGACTGGCAGGAAGCCCATGCATGGACTTGTGTTATGACCTTCGACCAGTGACCCC
Source organism: Meconema thalassinum (assembly GCA_946902985.2). Lineage (NCBI taxonomy): Eukaryota > Metazoa > Arthropoda > Insecta > Orthoptera > Tettigoniidae > Meconema > Meconema thalassinum. Next base: position 164,752,074 of record OX336391.1, read on the forward strand.
CAGTCCCTCTCCAACCGTGCTCCGAGCATCACTGCTGAGTACTCGCGTGTACGCATACTCAAACTCGTGCATTTGGAACAGCCTGAGTTATAACCTATCTAGTTTCACATACACATCTCTTCTATTCCACGCTGTTTTTATCAAGACTTTTCATGTTTTTCTTAACACATTTTGTAACAGATCTGTTTTTATTTTTATTTTAATTTGTGAGCTTTTGGAACAAGAATTTTGAGAATCCTCTGTTATGGCAAAATTTATATTAAGTGCATGTTTCTTGCACATTTACATGTCCTAAATTACGCTGAGGAGCGCCACAATGTGACTGACGGGTACGGTTTTAATGTACAACATTATTGACTTATGATTATATAAACGTTTATTTAAAAAATAGGAACTATCCCATCATTTGTCTGTAGTATAAGTGGGAAACCTCTGTAAACCATTTTTGGGTAGACAAACGTGGGAATCGAACCCATTTCTTCTGAGTTATCCTAACAAGAATGAGCTTACTTATCCCGTTCCAGTCCTCGTAATAATTATACTGATCCCGGGATTTAAAAAAAATTCAAATAGCGCATTGTCATTTATAAACTTAGTTACGTAATAAGGTAGAGCAACTACGAACGTGAAAATCTGAAATTGTTTGATAGATACCATAAATCATACTTTGATGAGCTTATTGGGAGATTTTCTGCCAAGATGGCAATAAAGCAATTCCATCCAAGGTAATTTGGATAATGAAAAATGCTTTTCAGTCGGTCAACACGAAACTACCCAAATTGTAATGCAATAATATACTCCATATACATTACTAAATATTGCGGCTGGTAGTCGTCTCAATCGTGAGGTTTCTTTTTTGTTCACTGCATATGTAGGTTATAAAAACCTCCATCATATTAGTCTTATTTTCAAGCGAATTCTGGGATGGTTCCTAACATAAGGCCACGGCCGCCTCCCTCACAATCATCTCCTCAATTACAAATACACACACTATTATAGACACCGCCAACACAGGTTATCAGGCATTTTATAAATATAGGCTAGATACACCCAAACCCAATTACCCTCAGCCGATATGACCACGACTTCCAAACTCCTAAATAAATCAACAACTAACTACTAGTACTACTACGTTTTAGTGAGAATGAACTTTCGTGCAATATTGAACTATCACAATATTTATAATGGACTAAAGTAATGAGAAAAGTTGATTTTTAGTATGCCTTGTAAACAATTCATTCAATATTAAAACACTATCCGTCTTATGCAGTTTTCGCCTCCAGAGTTTACCATAAAATTTCATCGTAAATGAACCAGAATAACGTATCAAGTTATTTGCATACTAAATCACGGGAAATCGACATCCCCTATAGTGACGTTATCATTAACCACATCTGTTGACAGGCTGAGCAAATGCTCTATTGTAGCGTGCCTGTTCACCTTAAGCGTACGATTGGATTCCCGTCAGTCAGTGGTTCAATTTCTATGGAGCCAATCGTTTATGGAGCTCTGTATCGCGCTAAAAGCACGGGGCAGGTAACGGCACAAAGGAAGAGAGGGAGCCAGAGGAGGGATTGTATGCCAGGCTCTTGCCTTGGCTGATAATGGGCAACGTGTTAACTGAAAAGTGAGACCACGATTATGTTTCCTTACTTCGTAAATTGAAATGCACACTCGTGAGAGAGAAATTCTTGCGAGGAGCGAGAAGGTTTCTACTCCGCGTAGGCTACTTGGAGGGAAAATAAAAGCAAGTGGTGGGTTTTGGTAAACTTCTGAGCACCAACGAATTTCATATTTGCGTTGCGGCTAGCATTCCTGGCTGTCTGGGTGGAGACCTGGGTTCGATTCTCGGCTCTGCCGAAATAATATAATAATAATAATAATAATAATAATAATCTGGTCTGAGGGCCACGTGAGGCAAAACTCAGCCACCCTGGAAGTGGTTTTCCGTGGTTCCCCAATTCTACTCGAGGCAAATGCCGGGATGGTTCCTAACTTAAGGCCAAGGCTGCTTCAAACCCAAATTACAAATACACACACTAGTACAGACATCTCAGTCTCACAGGTTATATCAGACAAATTCTACATAAGTTACACCCAAGTACACGGGGCTACATGACCACGATGTCGCAAAGCCCCTAAAACAATCAACAACAACAGAATTTCATACTGCATACGAAGATAATTCGACATAGAAAACAGTTTTGTTGTTGTTGTTAATTCATCTTAGTCACCAGCCCCATGTAGTTGGGTGTGTGTTGAGCTTGTCTGATAACCTGTGTTTATGTGATGACTGTAGTAGTGTGTGTTACTGTATCAAGGCCAGGGATGGGGTAGTCGCCCCGGGACTTGAAGTAAGGCACTATCCAGGCATTTGCCTGGAAGAGGTGTGGAAAAACCTGGGGAATAACCACTCTCAAGATAGCCACTGTCAGCGCCGGGCTTTGAACCTGCGATCTCCGGACTTGCTGCAGCTACCCACGCGGTCGTGCTGCACGATTTAGCGAGCACGGCTACGCCGCGGGGTGACATAGAAAACAGAAGGCCCCGGTCTCTAAGGCTTGAGCCTCCCAACTTGAAGAATCCAGAATCTTGTCACCTACCTTCCTGACAGCTGCAGGTTGTAAGTCCCAGGGCACCGTTCCTAAAGCCGCCCCCTGTGGTGTCGGGGTACGCATTGGGATACCGGATACAGAGGTCCTGGATTTTGCTTAGAAATGTAATTCTGGTCTGAGGGTTAGAACGAGGTACACTCAGCCTTGTGATGCAAAACTGAGAAGGGTTCGATTCCCACCTCGACTACCGTAGATGCGAGATGGTTCCTAACATCAGGCCTCAAATACAATTACTACCCCAGCCATCACAAAGGCACAGGTTATCAGACAGATTACACACACAAGTACATGGGTCTACATGACCGCGTGTTGCAAATCCCTATATGAATTAACAACAAGTAATTACGGTTAACTGTTTCCCACCTCGTCCCCACCGGTTACTGGTCTGAGTCTGTGGCCCTTTCAGCCTTTGTGGAGACGTATCTCGTTTGCCTGCCATTCTACCTCAAATTGATCGGACCTGCTCCACTTCCTGTCAACAAAAATACACCACACTTCAGTCGTCAGTTGTACCCTGGCATATTGATGTCGACCAAAACTGAGAACGTGCGCCTCTCATCGTGAGTACAGTTCTTCATTTTTCAAAATTGCGCAAAATACGCACAGTACATGCTACAGGTTGGGCACTAAGTTCCATTAAGGAACTTTAAAAAATGCACACTATTAATAGAATTTTGGTCATAATACAGGGCCGTTCACTCAAAGTGCCAGGCCGCGCGGGGCGTGGAGGGTGGGACTAGCACATGGCAACTCCCTGAGTTTGGGGTCGAGAGAGCGCCGGTACGAATCGCATGTAAATAACAAGCACACATGATCAAAGTAAAATCATTTCTCAACTTGTCACAGAAAGTTGAAAATGTCCCCCACCTGCACCTACACATTTCTGGCATCGTCTAAGCAAATTTTCATTCACACGCATTAGTTCCATCTACCATCGGGTGAGTTAGCCGTGGTCGTTACGGCATGACTGCTGGCAGTCGCTCACATCCGGGAGACGAGGAGGTTCGAATCCCCCCGCCGGCAACCTTGAAGATGGTCTTCTGTGGTTTCCCATCTTCCTTCCGGGCAAATGCCGGGGTTGGTCCCTAACTATAGGCCACAGCCGCTACCTTCCAACTCCTCGTCCTTACATTAACACGTTCCTCCCCAGACAACACTCCGCACGTGACGGAACTTGTAGCTCACCCATTGAGTGTCTGCCTCGAAGCAGCTACAAAACTGGCGAGTCGAACATGTCCTCGGACACTCCCGGCACTAAAAGCCATACGCTATAAAAAAATGTTCATCTACCGAGATAGCCTCAATTTCCCTCATGATATTTAGTTTGAGCTCATCTAGAGTGTGAGGGTTTGTTGCATAAACCTTATTTATCAATTTTCCCCATCAATAAAATTGAAGCTTTAACACTTATTAATAACACGTTATACATTTTTGAAAAACAATAACAAACAGTAACCACGTGCACACGTTATAAACTTACAACACTTGTAACTTAAAATACGCTATAAACGAAATAACGAAGTCAACTTTACTCGGCAAATTATGCGTTGTAACCGTCTCAGCTCCGCGTTGCCATGTGTTCGTCTGACCTTCGGCTCGACCTTCTACCTGCAGCGCTGCGCCGGCGGTCGAACATCAATTCCCCTCGACTTTCCTTAATTCCACTCGGTCCTTCAAGGGACCCAAAAAAGAGTTCCTCAACTCCGTTCAGGCTTTGGCAAGGCGTCGGCAAAGGGGTTATCCCCAATGACGTAAACAAATGTCATAACCCTCCTGCTCGCATACCAAGCGCCGGGTCAAACACCTTCTGTAGCGCATTAGCGAATTCTTGAATGCAGAACGCCGAAATTAGAGAGTAGATCGCCTCAGTGGCTCCAACTCGAAAGATCTACGTCGCGACAGCTAAGGCCATACTATTATTTATTGTTGCCATCGGGACTCGGTTGACGATCGCCGATCCACGTTTTACATGTTGCAAGTGATGTAATAGTTTGTAAAGACAAAACATCAATTTGAACAGGTTAAGACCATGCCAGTTTTTCTTCTTACGGAGGAGGTCGATACTGCTGACGATTGCTCGTTATTTCGAGTGGTTATCTCTTCTCCACTCTTATGTGTTCCAGGGGCGTGGTGGCTCAGCGGTCAAGCTGTATGCCTCTCACCAATGTGGACCGGGTTCGATTCCCGGTCAATGCATGTGAGATTTTCGAAGTGAAATGCCATGTCCTGTGGTTCGGATTCCACGTAAAATGGAGGTCCCGTGGCTCATGATCTAGAGATTGACGGTCACGTTAAACTACAAGCTTCCTTTCTTTCAGAGTTTGGCTACTGTAATGTTTTGTGTTGTCACCTCGTCCCTCTCCCCTTTCAGGCGGAGTACCTAGCATCCCACAAATCATGCGTGTGGTATGGGTTGCCTAACCACACGGCACCATTGGAGTCTGTTTCAGTAGGCTTCATCAGAGAGGTGTTCAGTGCTTGAGTACTCATTGGCGGAGATAAAACGAATTCCAGTGAGGTCGCACTTGGACGAATCCCTATTATTTGAATTTAAAGAGCTGTAGACTAACGTTGGAACCACGGGTCTCGAGATGGTTTGGCTTTGCCTCTAATTACCATGTTCCTCTTTCATTTTTTCCCTGTCTTCATCTTGGAATGTTTTATGTTTTAAGCGGTGGAACATTGTCTTGTCTCGCCTGCATTGGTCAATGCCTGATCTTCATCAAATTTGACGCTATTAGAGTACTGGAGAGCTCTCATAGCCCTTCTCAGTCTATTCCCGCTCTTTAGATGGCCGAAACCCCATACATTATTAGGACTGATAATCTAGATGTTATATGCTCCTTGAATTGATACATCAACGGATTTTTTCTACCGCTAGATGAGTATGTACAAGTCTCTAGCGAGTCTGTGTTAGCGTTTGGTGATATTTCTTTGGAGACTTAACATTTGGATATCTCCTGAATAAAGGTGGGTTGCTCTGTGCATGAATGTTCTTTAGCGTCGAGTTCTAATACCAAGAGTTGACCGAGAGTGGGGTGAAAGGGAGGAAGCCAGCACACGTACGTGAAGTCAGTGACATTCTCTCCTTGGGTCATTGTGATGGACAAGGTGACGCAACTAGCGAACTCTAAATGGGGGAGAGACCTTACGATGTTGTGCCTTCTAAGAGCTGCAATCCGGTGCGCCTGTCCCCTCCCTTCCTTCTCTATCTCGCCAGTGTGCGATCTTCACTGCTTTCCATTTAATTTACAGTAATATCTTAGTCATGAGAAGAGCCACGAGTCTTATGTTGGTGCTAAACTGTATTTGCGAAAGCACTTGACACTGAGAGGCGAGGTGCTCTAACTACCTAATCGAATTAAGGTGAATGTGCTAAAGTGTGAGAGAATCGTGCAATGATTCATTCAGCTTCCCATACGAGTGTGATTTAAAGTTTGAGTGCCTGTAGGCGTACTAGTATCGTGCTTATCAATGTTGTGACGGTTATGTATTAGTTAATCGATACATTTCTAACAGACAAAACCTGTGAAGTCTCACAAAATATAATAATCACACATATTTTTGGCTTTAAAAGACTTAAAAAGATTTTCATGATTTGTTTTTCATAATACCTTGAACTTTGTTGTCTCCGCTACAGTAATGCGCAGCTGCGAGTTCGGCTATTCTGTATGTGCTCCCTCTCTCCCCCTAGATTTGTCCAAACTGTATCTAGGTAAATGCCGGGATAGTCCTAAGACACTCAAATAAAAATACAATACACACTAATACAATCACCAGAAACCAAGATAGCGGGTTCAAACCCGGCCGAAGCCGTCGGATTTTTTAAGAGCGTTAAAAATCCCTCAGTATGCCTTCCTTCGGAGGGGAAGTAAAGCCGGCGGTCCCATGTCATAGATTTATGGCATGTTAAAGAACCTTCCACTAATTGCACTTGTGTGAAGCTAAATTGGATAGGTTAAGAATGTGAACAACGCTCTTAGGTTTCTACGTTCGTTGCCAAGAGCCGACTGCGGTGGCGTCTAGTAGCTAAGTCCTGAACTTGGCCTAGTAGTTGACGGTGGCGCTTGGCGGCAAATGTAGAAACCATTTGAAAATTTCTAAGTTGCAGTACTTAAATTAAAAAACAGATAACACACACTAATACAGCCATCACAATTAACACCGATTATTAGACAGATTCTGCACACACCCAAAGTACACGGGGCTACATGACCGCGTTGTCGCAGCCCCTAAACTTAAGAACCAATCAACCAATCACAAGGAAGGAAGGAAATCGGCCGTGGAACTATTGAATGGAACCGTCCCGGCATTTGCCTGGTAGTGAAAATGGGAAACGACGGAAACAATTTTCAGGACAGCCGAAGTGGGATTCTAACTCACGATCTCCGAATGCCAGTGAGTGCAAGGTAGCGTGGCAAGTTAAGGGAGTAATATAAGAAAGGTAAACTAACACATAAAAGTTCTACTGTTTTATGTATTCCTTGCCTTTAAATATAAAGTGAAAAGGGGGCTTGGTAGCGCAACGGTCAAGCAATTTGCTTCCTGCCGGGTTAGATTCCCGGTCAATGCATATGAGATTTTCGAAGTGAAATATCATGTACTGTGGTTCGGATTCCACGTAAAAAGGAGGTCCCGTGGCTCATGATCGCACGATTAACGGTCACGTGAAAACTACAAGCCTATAAAGTGAAAATGCGAACTGTATTTCTTCTTCTTCGGTCGTTTGGACCACCTATGGTTTAGCTGTAGTTTTATGTCAGACTTCTGGTGTTCTTGGTGAATTGTTGGGCGGCTACCTTCGTGCTGATACCTTGAGCTTTTCTGCTGGCACAATATTCTTCCATTTTCCTGCTGAATGGATGTATAATTATGTATTTATGAATGTATTTATTTGGGTATAATTATGCAATTATACCAAGTTTAGTGTCTTTGCTATTAAGGTATACAATTTACTTATTAAACTTGGTGAAGGATGTCATCAATTACTGCTGCAGGTCACGGGTGCGAGTATCTGTACTCCCTATGTAACGTAGGATAGCTGAAAGTTGTGTTACATGATTTCACTCCTCTGTGAAGCTGAGTTCACGCTATGATATGCTCTCAGGAGGCGCACAACATGGTTCGGGAAGCCAATGTCCGGAAAGCAGCCGCAGAACGATCCTACAAGGAGAGCCAGATGCAAGTGGAGGTTCTGCAAGCAGAGGTGGCAGCTCTCAAGACACTGGTCCTCACCTCGACCCCCAGCCGGCCCAACCCACACCTACACCCACAGATCGACCCACGCAGCAGCCGCTCCAGAGATGATGCATCTGTGGCAGGTAATCTCAAACTTAACTATATGACTTATGAAACTTGAAAATAATACCAGTCCAGAGATTCGAATAAGAATTTTCTGCATTATTTGCGCCCATTGAAGGCTCACTTATGCGACATTCGGGTTTGAATCTCGTGGACTATATAGTTTTCAAATCCCACACTTTGAACATACGTGTTGTTTTGGAGTCTTCGGTCTTTAGACTGGTTTGATGGAACTCGCGATGCCCCCCTGTCCTTAATCGTTTTATCTGTACATAGCTACCACACCCTATATCTGAGGCAACTTGTTTTACATATTCTAACCTTGGCCCACCCCTCGACCCTTTCCTCCATAACTAAATTTGCTATTTCTGGGTGCCTTAGTACGTGCCCTACCGACCTATCTCCTTTTTCCATCACCACTCGTCAGAAATATCTTCCCTCCCCCAATCCTTTTAATACCTCTTCATTTGTTACTCTATGAACCCACCGAATATTCTTCATTCTCCTGTAACACCATATTACAAATGCTTCTCCTCTTGTGTTGCACCAACAGTCCAAGTTTCACTTCCATAGAGCACCATGCTCCAGTCAAAGGCTTTCAAAACTGACTTTCAAATGCCTAAATCTATATTTGTTGTCGACAGATTTATTTTCTGTATAAAAGCTTTCCTTTCCTGTGTTTGACTTTTTTTTAATGTGTAACATCTTTCCGCTCGGTTGCTGGATTTATTTATTTAGCGTATGGCTTTTAGTGCCGGGAGTGGATATTTTTGTGGGAGTGATTTTGAAAGAAGGGACGGAAGTGGATTGACGGAAAACTGTAGCAGGAAACAATGAGCGCGCGCGGTACCACGACGTACTATCGCTTACGGTTTACGTCAATGTTTGGAGGCCCCATTACAGCTATTCCTACAATAAATCATCTTAAAGTTGTCGTTCTTTGGAGTGAAACTATTCATTATATCATATTTGCTGAAAACAATTATGATTTATTAAGGGTCTGTTGTTCAATAAAAATTATGGGCATCCCCTCCCCGAGTAACGTGTTTTTCAATGCAAACTTATGCGAACTCTGGTGTCAACTGATTGAAACACAAACCACATGGTCAAAGTCTTCGTATCAGTATTTAAATGATGTTATGCTTTAGAATGAAACATTGTAACTAGTCGTTAATGCCGGTATTATGTTTCTGCACAATGCCTATTCAGATATTAACCCACATTGTGTGTTTATACGGGAACTGGGCTAGCCTTTCATGGCCGTACGTGAAAATAGTAACCGTCTTGTACTCTAAATATCTGTAGTTGCAATAGATGCGATGATAGCGCCTTAGTCTGCGAATCATGAGGTATCAAGTTCAAACCCCAGTCCCGCCAATTATTTTTGCTACCAGATTATGCGTCATAATCTACATGAAATTACGATTTATCTAATTTTTATTACAATATTTTGCACCAAGCAGAAGTTGGGAAATTTGATTGTATTGAACATTATTTCTAGTAGTATATAGCCTACATAGGCTAGAGACTATGGTATAATTCCTCCTCTTAATTTACAGTATAATATGCGATGTTTGTTGAAACAAGTGTGACAGTAGCACATCTCCAATTCAATCTATACATTCATCATAGTACCAGTATGAAAACGGAGCATAAATTAACATTTTAAGAATGTTCAAGCTGTGTAGTAAACGAGTAGGATAACATGTCAGATGACTTCACATACATTTCATCTCAATTTCATAGTAGAATAACATGTCAGATGTTACACATCATATGCGACTATATTAAGGCTCGTATCTTTTTTATCCTCTTTGCTTTGTCCATCACTAGTTATTTCCCTACTTCCTTTAGCTTTTCACCTACCATTTCAATGTCAATAAGGGTTTCTGATTTCTTGCGGCTGCATTCCATTACTTTCGTTTTACATTTCATCGTGAGTTCTCTCCTCAGGATTGTGTCCATACCATTTAGAAATTCTTCCACATCGTTAGCTCAATCAGCTAAGATGACAGTGTTGACAGCCAGTCTCGGAATTGTAATAATTTTACCTTGAACCTTTACTCCTACTTTTAAATTTTTCTCTCATTTCCTTCATTGCTTATTCAATGTATAGATAAGTTGCAGCCTTGCCTCACACCTTTCTGAATACCAGCCCCTCTTCCATGACAACTATAATAACTGTAGTCAGTATAAATTGTAGACCATCCTCCTATCCCTGAACTTTGTTCTAATCCTTGTCAAAATGGCAAACAATTTACTCCAATCAATGTTATCAAAAGTCACTAAATTGCAATAAATGCCCTCTTATATTTCCTTATTTTACCTTCCAAGATCAGCCTAAGATGTGGTACAGTTTCCCTTGTTCCTACGTTTCTCCTGAAACCTAAATGGTCTTCACTCACCCCGATTTCAATTTGTTGTTCCATTTTCTTGTAAATTATTCTTATCAGGGATTTTGAAGCGCGAGTGATCAAGCTAATGTGCGATAATCTTCACATGTCAGCTCCTGCTTTCTTAGGCATCGGAGAGAAAACATTCTTCTTGAAATCAGAAGATATCTCATCTCTCCCATTAATGCCGTAATACTAAGTGAAATAACCTGATTAGACCTTCATCCCCTTTGCAACGAGCAACTTAGTCGATATATCATCTATGCCTGGTGCTTTGTTCCTACTTAAGTCTTCCAGTGCCCTATCAAATTCTGATCTCAATATTAAATCTTCTTCACTTTCCATTACATGATCCTCAATCACCATACACCTATACAAACTTTCCATCTTTCAACAGTTTCTTCTCTATCTATTGGAGGTTTCCATCTACAGGGTCATTATCTATGTGCGCCCCGATAAACACGGCAAGCTAAGCCGCCTGTGACGAGTGTCTTAATTACCATTACAGGCGAATTGCATACGACTGTTTATGTTCGACGATAATTATAACTATGTTATGTTCCAACATAAATATTCATAAATATCTGTCGAGATTTCACCATTTTTATGTACTGAACAGAGCGCATGGGACGCAGAGAATACCTTGTATTTGACCATGGCCTCCTGGAATACCTCACTAGGACACTCGCCACGCAGTAAAATTTAAAATAGGGTGCCATGGAAGTGAGCGCAGGTGCGATGCTATCCTCACCTAATTGGTCACACAACTGTTTCTTGAGCTCTGATTGGTGGGAGAAGCTGTATCATAATGAAAACTTGTACTATAATGAACCTCATTATAGTACAGTTTTCTGACATATATTTACATTTCGCCAGGGTCGAATATAAATGAATAATCTTTTCTCACATTGTATTTTTTCAGGAGTAAGCCTCTTCAACAGAAAACACCGCAGGTCTCCATCCCACTTCAACCTGAAATATGGTCGCGAGAATTCTCCACCTGAGTCTCCCGTCAAGGAGCAGAGGCCACCTGTTCTAGAACCTCTTGAGACCAAGGATGGTTGGGAGGTAGGAAAAAACTGTTATGGCAAATTAATTTGAAATATTTCTGTATGATACTGGTCTTGTTTGCTTCCCTTTTGAGTCTGAGGTGGATTAAAAATGCAATTTCTCAACCACAGACAAGGAAGGGAGGAAAGGAACTTGCTTCCCTTATTGATCTCGCTTTCAGTTTGGATTGTTTGTGGTCGACTAATATGCTCATCAATTGGGCTCGGTTTTGTAAGACCTACCAATAGCCCAAATATGCAAGCAAATAATTATGTCCTTAAGAATAGCGAAATATGATATGGCTCAAAAATGACAAAATAAGACCTGAAAATGACTTATTTAAATATGGCCGTTTTTTTAGCCTATTTTCATTTTATGAAAAAATAGGCTTATGAGATCACCTTTTGTCCGTGTGTCTGTGTGTGTGATGGTGTGTGTGTGTATCCCCCCTCATAAAATCTAAACGGCTGGAGTGATTTCAATGAAACTCGGTAAGATCATAGCACGATTCCAGCCGACCCCGACCGTGCCCTTCTAATTTTATTGTCTCTCACCAATCCAACATGGCGGCTGTGCAAAGTATTTCACCAGCATTCAATATCTCCGAAACTATTACCGATATCACCCTGAAATTGTGTAGGGTGATAGAGGACACTACTAGAAGTTCACCTATGAGACTTTCAAAACCCTGGTAACTACAAAACCAACATGGCGGTCAAGCGAATTTGAGACTTTAATGTAGACTTTTCTCGTGATTTAACCATCCAAACGTAATGAAACTTGGTACAGCAAATGTGTATACACATTGTAATGCACTGGCGTCTAATTTAGTTAAATTGTTTACATAACCTCAAAATGGCGGCTGTGCGAAATCTTTCACTGGCATTCTCTATCTCCGAAACTTTTACAGATATCACACTGAAATTTTGTACGGTGATAAAGGGCACTGGTACAAGTTAATCTATGTAACTTTCATAAACCTGTAAAGAACAAAACGAACATGGCGGCCAAGCGAAGTTGAAACATTTTAATAGACTTTTCTTGAGATTTAACTTCTATGAACATAAAAAATTTCAGCTTGATTGCTGTAAAAGATTCGTAGATATTGAGAACCGTCTAAATATTTCCGGTACTCGCCATTTTGGATTGTTATATGTATAGGCTATAGAGTTATGTACCATTAAAGGAAAATTATTGCGTAGGTTCATTACTCAAACTTTCACTTCGATCGCATGATTACAACTCAAGAAATAAAAACTTAATTTAAAATTTCGCACAGCCGCCATCTTGAGGTTATGTAAACAATTGAACTAAATTAGACACCAGTGCATTACAATGTGTATAAACATTTGCTGTACCAAGTTTCATTACGTTTGGATGGTTAAATCACAAGAAAAGTCTATTTTTAGTCTCAAATTCGCTTGGCTACCATGTTGGTTTTATAGTTACCAGGTTTTTGAAAGTCTCATAGGCGAACTTCTAGTAGTGCCCTTTATCACCATACACAATTTCAGGGTGATATCGGTAATAGTTTCGGAGATACTGAATGCTGGTGAGAAATTTCGCACAGCCGCCATATTGGATTGGTGAGAGACAATAAAAGTTTCAGGGCACGGTCGAGGACACCCAGAATGGTGCTTTGAACTTACCGTGTTTCATTGAATTCGCTCCAGCCGTTTAGAAGTTATTAGGGACACACACACACACAGACACACGGACAAAAGGTGATCTCATAAGCCTATTTTTTTTTTTTCAAAAATGAAAATAGGCTAAAAATCACCTTACTGTTTAAAATACAGTATATAGCTACTGTTATGTCATTCATTTAATCATTGCCCCAGAGGAGTGCGTCAGGCCTCGGCAGCTGGCACAGTTCATATCGTCGCCGCTAGATGGGGGCTTCATTCATTCCATTCCTGACCCGGTCAGAGACTGGAAGCAGGCTGTGGATTTTCATTTCATATAGCTACTGTATATAGTAATATAGATCTCCCAACTGAAGGTATTTATGAAGTATCATTCTCTTGTACACTTGCAGGTGGATCCTAACATTCACAAGGAGTTTGTGTCATGGAAACAGAATCCTAAAGTGGATAAATCTGATCCATTCATAGCACGAGTATACTCTGAAGACATCAACTTGGGCCTTGACTTCCCCAATAAGGAGTTAGGGATGAAGGTATTGGAGGCAGTGGAGAAAGGAAACATCTTCATTGAAGCTGTGAGCGACAAGAACAAGACCATCTTCCCCAAGTGAGTCTAGTCAATTGTCTTATTTTTATAATTTCTTCCTTACATAATGCAGCTTCAAACATAGGGTGATTAGTCTCAAATACTACAGAATACCAATACTGGATACTCACCAGATTTAGTATGTTGTAGCTTTATGATAAGCTCAGGGCTGCCAGACATTGAGATAGCAAAAAAATACAAATGTGTGTAAAAAACAAAAGGCCCCCAGTAAAATATGGTTATGATAATTGTTTCAAAATACAGTTCTTGAAAGTAATTTGTCATACTGTATTTACACCCAGAGTGTTTATTCTCTTTATTTTCTTCCAATGGATTCTCATTAACATGTTAACCAACTGAAGGGAAACCCACACACAGGAGGGGAGAATTAATATACACAGCCTATGTGGGCTCCAAAGGTACTAGCTCTGCTCTCCTATGACAGGACCATTCAGATCATAATGTTTCCACCTGGGAGAGCACAAATGTCATGAGAAATCAGCTATAATCCCAAGTTCACTGTACCATAACAAAATTAATAGGGCAAAACCAGCTATGTCATACAGTCTGAAAAATATTTTGATGACCTGGGACGTTGCGACGAAGTTCAATAACAATCAATTTAATTCCAGATATAAAACTTGAACATCTTTTCACTACCATGTTCCTGCTCCATGAAGTGGATTTCTATATTTTTGGAACCACAAAAGATTCTTTTTTATAAGTGTAAATTTTTATGAGCGGTATTACTTTTTTGTTATATTATTTTTTTTAAAATTTTCTTTAATACTCAATTTGTAACAGATCTGATTTTTAAAAGCAATTTAGATTAAATTTTCCATATTTTTAACGATATGATTAGACAGTATTTTTATTATAATTAAATTAACAGAATTGTAAATGAAAATTTTTATCATCTTAAAAGTTTAATCTTCGTTTTACTGATTTTTTTTTAAATTTTAATGCTCATTTTGTTTGATAGAATATTAACGTTAGTTTGATACTCTTAGTAAAACTGAAGAAGGTTACAAGGTAAAAGAAACTGGTATTGTAATATAACAGTTTCCAATATATTGTTTCATCCCCCTTTCATGCCACAATCGCCCCAAAAGGAAGCAACAGCAACAACCATACAATTACACGGCCTGGTAAGCCAACTTCAATACATGAGGTAATCATTGGCTCACAGACATAAACAACAGGCTACCAGTTATGTAGAACACTACAAACATCAAAGTGCTGACCACAACTTGCGTCACGGTAGAGTTTAGCTTAAATATAAGCCTCACCAAGGAGAAGGGATCTTTTCGTCTACTGCAGTGCTGTCCTAACACCTTCACGCCGTATTACAGATCAGGTGAGTGACTCTGCGTTTTCCCCAACTCAATTCCTTCCCACTTCGCATCTAATTGACTTGTACCATTTCATCATCTTTGTTCACTCTTTGTGTCGCCAGAAGCTCTCTAGCGACTGTCTAGCCATCACACTTATAGAATTAAAACATTTACACTTTTAAAACATCTCCCATACGTCCAACCCCTCGTCCACGTCGTGGGAGACGGGCAACGGCACAAAGTAGGGGATTGCCTGTAGGGGCGAAGTACAGTGGGGACTTCGTGTGCTCCGGGACCGTTACGGTAGCTGTGAAGGTCCTACAGGAACCCTGAAAAGTGACGGCTAACGGGGCTCTAGTGAAGCTACGATAGGCCCAGCAAGCCAGTAGTGGATGAAACCAAATGCTTTCAAAAATGGAACGAGCCTCGGACAGGATGGATTTAATAGACGACGACACGGCTGTACACACGGACTAAGATTTGGAACTTTAAACCTAAGAACGCTGACGGGGAAGGTGGAGGAGATAGTGGATATGATGGAAAGAAGGAAGTTGGATTTATTGGGATTGGAAAGGGGAAGGAAGGAGAGTAATGAGAAAGGGCTATAGACTGTACTGGAGTGGGAACGAAGAGGGAAAGAGGAATGGAGTGGGAGTAGTAGTACGAGATGGTTTAAAAGAAGAAGTGAGGAGAATAAGTGATAGGATGATGAAAGTGAAAGTAGCACTGAGGGGAGAGACCCTAGAAATAGTGCAAGTGTATGCTCCACAAGTAGGCTGCGCCTCTGAAGAGAAGGAGGAGTTTGAAGAGGAATTGCAGAAGCAGCTGGTAGGAAGAAATATGATTGTTATGGGGGACCTCAATGCCCATGTAGGAAGAGAAAGACAAGGTTATGAGAGTGTTCTAGGACCAGAGGGTTGGGGCGGAAGAAATGAGGAAGGAAAGAGACTGTTGGACTTCTGCCAGAGGAACAGCCTGCTAGTTGGGAACTCCTGGTTTAAGAAAAGAGAGAGCCACACAATCACATGGTACAGTGATGACTTGACCAGGAAGTCGGTGGTCGACTATATACTGTATGAGAAAGAACTAAATAAGAACATCACGGACATCAAGGTTATACCATCGGAGAACCTGGATAGCGACCATCGATTGCTGGTAATGAACCTGCGAGGGAGTAAGGAGAAGAAAGGGACTGAGAACCAGGAAAGACGTATAAGGATATGGAAACTGAAAGAAGGGGATAGAAGGGTCGAGTACCTCAAAATGGTAAAGGAAGGAATTCCAACAGATGAAGAAAGAGGGGTGGAAGAGGAATGGGCTAGATTTAAGAAGACACTAGTAGGTGCAGCAGAAGCAGTATGTGGGAGGACAAGTAGTAAGAAGAGGTGGAAGGAAACACCATGGTGGAATGAGAAGACAAAAGATATAGTAAGGGAAAAGAATAGAGCCTTTAGGAGGTGGTATCAAAATAGGACGGTAGAGACAAGGGAAGAGTACCAGGAAAGAAAGAAGGAGGCGAAGAGAGTGGTGGCTGAGGAGAGAAGGAAGTGGATGGAAGAGTGGACAAAGATGATGGAGGAAGATAGTGAAGGTACAAAAAAGGTCCTGTATGGGATGGTAAAAAATAAGAGGCGGAAGGATCCTACGGATTATGTTAGAATGGTGAACAAAAGGGGACAAGAGATAGAAAATAGGGAAGAACTGAAGAAAATGTGGAAAGAATATTTTGAAGAACTTCTGAACCCAAATGGAAAAAATGGTGAGGAGGAAGAAATCGGGGAAGAGGAAGATGAACTGCAAACAGAAAAGGACTTAACATGGAAAGAAGTGGAAGATGCAGTGAACAAGATGAAAGGAGGGAAGGCACCGGGTGTGGATGAGTTGAGTGTGGAGATGGTGAGAGCAGCAGGAGAGGTGGGGATACAGTGGCTGTACCGAGTGATGAGGACAGCATGGAAGGTAAGGAAGACCCCAGAGGACTGGAAAAAAGGAATCATTGTCCCGATCTTCAAGAAAGGTAGTAGAACAGATTGCAGAAACTATCGGGGAATAACACTGATGAGTCATTGTGCAAAGATCTTCGAGAAAGTTTTGGAAAAGAGAATTAGGACAAGGATAGGAGGGATGAGGGAAGAACAACATGGCTTCAGAGCAGGAAGGTCCACAGTGGATTTGATTTTTGCTGTAAGGCAGTTACAAGAACAGCACTATGAGTATGGAACAGATCTACTGATGGCCTTCCTGGACATTGAGAAAGCATATGACAGTGTATGCAGAAACAAAGTATGGAAGTCCCTGGAGGATAGAGGAGTAGAGAAATGGACTATAAAGAGGATAAAGGAGATGTACAAGGGAAGCGTGAGCTGTTTGAAAGTGGGAGGAGAGAAATCAGACTGGTTTGAACAGAGAAACGGCCTGAAACAAGGAAGTGCACTGTCACCGTTACTTTTCATTGTGGTGATGGATGACATAATGACCCGAGTGGCACAAGTAATTGGGGACGGAAAGATGAAAGCAATGGTGTTTGGAGATGATTTGATGATTTGGAGAAACAAGGAGGAGGAGGTACAGGAACAGTTGGACGTGTGGGAAGGAATAATACAAGGATATGGGATGAAATTTAACATAAATAAGAGTGAGATGGTGATCACAACAAGGAAGAAGGAAAGAACCACAACGGGAATAACAATTGGTGGGGAACAGCTGAAAATAGTGGAGAGTTTCAAGTATCTGGGAAGCCTGATACAAGATAATGGAAGAAACGATAGAGAAATAAATGAGCGGGGGAGGCAGGCAGAAGCATTTCGGAGGAGTGTGAGAAGCATGTTATGGAACAAGGATGTCCCTCAGAACAGCAAAAAGATCATATATCGGACGTACTATGTCCCTATCCTGATGTATGCCTCGGAGACCTGGGTTATGAAAGGAAGGGAGGAGAGCAAAATACAGGCCAGTGAGATGAGGTTCTTGAGAAGCAGTATTGGAGCTACAAAGATGGACAGAATAAGAAATGAGAGGACCAGAGAATTAATGAAGGAGGAACCATTACAGGATGGTATAGAGAAATCTAGACTTAGATGGTATGGACATGTAAAACGAATGGAGGAGAAGAGGATACCCAGGAGAGTACATGAGACGAAGTGGGACGGAAAGAGACCGAGGGGAAGACCGAGAGACAGGTGGCTGAAGGGGGTGGAAGAAAGCGTGAAGAAGAGAGGAGAAGACTGGACAAGGGTGGAGGCTGAGAGATGGTGGGAAGACAGAAGACGTTGGAGAGGCTTGTGTTCCAAACAGACCCGGCCAGTGGCTGGAAACTGTGCAAGATGATGATGATGATGATGACACTTTTAAAACAAACCCTTGCATTTCTTTAAACACTCTGTCCAAACCCTGGACTCTTAATTTGCTCTTAAAGGTGCAGCAATCGAAACAAAATTTGGAAGGAGTAAAGATCTATACCTGAATATCTCACGGCCATATTTGAAAATGATGTCAGTGCTACCAACTGCGTCTGGCTGCGTGGCTCAGGGGTAACGTTCTCGCTTGCTGAGCCCAAGGTTGCAGGTTCGAAACCTGGCACAGTCAGCTGGCATTTGAGGGTGCGCAAATGCGAGGGAGCCGTGCCAGTAGATTTACTGGCACGTTAAAGATCCCCTTCGGGGCAAAATTCCGGCACCCCGGCGTCTCTAAAAGCCAGTGTAGTTAAAAGGGACGTAAAACCAATAACATTATTATTATTATGCTACCAACTGCTGAAATATCGCAATTGAAATTTGAGCTCCATGTTGGATATCTTGGAAGGTATGAAAGGGAGCTATTTCAAGATTGGCACACGTATAGATAATAATATTGCAGTTTAATTTCCAGGAGGACATACATGGCAGTGTTGCCAAAATGATTATACGCTTGCTGATAGGTCCAAATTTTAAATGCATATAACTTCTACACTTTCAATTGGATTTTAACCAAATTTCGTATGTGCTAGGTGTACATAAACAGACATGACTTAGCTTATTCTTAAGAGCCACCAGGGCTGCCAACTGTTAATAAATGCTCTCAATTTTTTTATCCAAATACCCTTATATCAGAAAGTATGCAAGCCGGCAGCTTTAAACTATGCACACGTATAGTACCTGACATTCTATATTAATTTGGACTAACTTATATACATCAGTGCTACCAACATGATTCTAAGCCTGCTGAGAGGTCCAACTTTAAATACTTGTAACTTCTATACTATCATTTGGATTTCAACCAAATTTCGTGTGTGCTATGTGTACCATAACATATATGACTATGTCGATTCTTAAGAGTAACCAGGGCTGCCAACTGTTAATAAATACTGTCTCTATTTTTGTTACCCTAATATAAATATATCAGAAAGTATGCAAGACAATAGCTCTAAACTTTGCACACGTATAGTACCTGGCATTCTAGATTAATTTGGAGTGACTAATATAGGCCTACGCCAGTGTTGCCGACATGATTCTAATTCTGCAGATAGGTCTACTTTTAAAATGCATGTAACTTCTATACTAACTAATGGATTTCATTCAAAATTGACACAATAGATCATATTATTTCATATTATATCTGACCAATACATGTATGTCATTGTTGCCAACATGATTTTACGTGCGCTGTTAGATCTAATGTTTAACTGCATGCAACGTCCATGCTATCCATTGGACTTCAACGAAATTTTGTATTCTCTACCTTAAGAGATGGAACTAAGAATATATTCAATCACCAGGGCTGCCAACTCTAGTTCGCTATTAGGCTAATTTATGCCTGGTATACAGTATTTTGAACTAATTAGAAATTTCGATATTACCAACTTAATTTCATCATTATTCTAGATTGATTCATATAGATTAATCATTGGCATGAATCTTAAATTTTAAGAAAAGTAGGCTCTTTAGTTCGTCACGGAACTTCTTGTTTTTAATGTGTGATTAAACACAAATTGAAAAAGTATCGACTAGATGGAAAGTGTGTATTTTCTATTATTTATACTAAATTGTCAATACGGACCAAACCATGAATAGTAATATTCTAAAACATTGCACACATCTATCGTGTCTGACCATAACCATATCTGTTTTCAGAAAATGTGCTCTGCTTGAAGCCCCGCGGCAGTGTCATTACAGGATGAAACTTGGTGACCAAGAGCAGTGGTACTACATTTCACAGATCTGTAGAAATAGGGTAAGTTTATAGATAAGTTCATAACTTGCTTATATTTTCACTAGGACCTACAGTAGGATGTACATTCAACCCATGGTAACCAGAGTATAAAATGGTAGGGCTCAAGCACAAGATGACACTAGTTACTAGAGTTTTAACACTGTGGAGCAGTACTTGTATACAAAATGTTAATTTCCTTCATTGTTAGGAAACCAAAAGAACCAAAGTGATTGATTGTATGCACACCTTACTATTTTAACCATGACCACCTTGTGGTGTAGTGATTAGCATGCTTAGCCGTTGCTCCAGAGGTCCAGGTTCGATTCCCGGCAGTACCAAGAAGCTTAATTCTGGTGCAAGGGCTAGAACAGGGTACGCTCAGCCTCGTGAGGCAAAACTGAGAAGAGGTGTGTCTGTTTGTATTTTGCTTATGTATAGTGTATGGTATATTGACACCCTGTGTACTTGGGTGTGTGTGTAAGTTTGTCTGATAACCGGTGTTATTGTGATGGCTATACTAGTGTGTGTATTTGCAAGAATGGGAAGGAGGCAGCTGTGGCTTTAAGCTAGGAACCATCCCGGCATTTGCCTCGAGTGAAAGTGGGGAAACCATGGAAAACCATTTCCAGGATGGCTGAGGTGAGAATCGAACCCACCTCTTCTCAGTCTTGCCTCGTTAGACTGAGTGTACCTTGTTCTAGCCATTAGACCAGAATAAACTTTCTTGGCAGAGCTGGGAATCGAACCCTGACCTCCAGGGTGACAGCGCTGCACCACGAAGTGGCCACTTCCATTTGACTAGAGATGATTATTATATATTTATTTATTTATTTAGCAACCTGTCTCGGCTTCGCCCGATATCTTTAACGGTTTACACAGCATAAGCTTAAAAGATGCACGGACGGCAGATCCCAGATGCAATTCAGAAAAGCCGAGGTGAACAGTGTAACTCCAAACACACATACCGGTACTTTTCTCTGAAGTCTAAACTCAACATGACTGGACAGTTTGACGCTGGCCGAAGCTGGGGTGATAGGCTAGCTTAGTAGCGCATAAACTTGCTCCGAAGCTAGTAATTTAAATTTCCACTGAATGGAGATTGTTGAAAACGTAAAACGTAAAAACACTTATAGTGGGTGATGTATTAAAGATACTCGATGTTAGGCCCCTTAAAACAACAATTATCATCATTATTATTATATTAAAGATAGAGATATGCTGTTGAGGACTTCTATGTAGAACTTCTCATGCTGAACAATTCTTACCCTGCGTAAGCTTCAAAGGCGCAGCACTGACGGTAGGTTTTTCTTCAACTCCATGCACTGAAATTGTTACTGCTCGGCTTACTTTGTTCATAAATAGGGGCCGGATGTTGATGACATGTCATATTTTTACTGAGCTGCCTAAGACAATGCTGAAGTACATAGAAACTCTGGACGGGCCACCCCGTCTTCAAATATGTCATTTTTATTTTGCATCTTTTTGCATTTTTTGCTATTTTTCCATTTTAAGAGCATTTTTTTAAAGTTAGGTAGATTTTTTTTGTCATTTTTATTCCAATTTAGTCATGTCACAGCTTTATGAGGGAGTTAAGTCTCTCAGAGTTGAGAAGAAGCTAGTAGCTGATACAAGATAATTCAAAATATTGAAAAAAGAAAAAAAAAACAGTATTGCTATTAGTGGAAATATATATACAGTGGAACTTGGATAATTCGAACCTCAAGGGACCAGTAAAAAAATTCGAATTATCCAAAAATTCGAATTAAGAAAGTTCTTTGAAACGGGTAGAGAAAATATTCAAATTTTAAGTTTTCATCCAAGAACTTTAATAAAACATAATATTATATAGGTTTTTAACGAGTAAAGTGTGTGTATATAGGCTACTATGTATTAAGTTTACATAATGATTTACTTTCAACAAAGCAGATTAACAGACAACGGTACTATAAAATGACTGTATCGTGAACAACCTCAAAAGTTTCAAATGATAAAATAAAACCAAAATGTACTATTCACCTATTTAACGACAGTAGTAATCCAGCAATCTAGTTAAGTCTTAGAGAAATCTGCTGTTTTTCAAAAATGTTTGAGATTTTTACCTATTTCCTACAATTAAGCCTCTCGGCCATCACAAAAGAATCTTAACAAATTCAAGGAACGGAAAACAGAATACAATCGAGTAGAGGCCGCATGCCAATGATACATCGTTTTTTCGGGAATTCCTGACCCAACTGTTTGGCTTCCGATCGGCATTTTACCCGTAAAAACTTCGAATTATCCGAAATATAATTCGAATTAACCACGATTTTTTAGCATTGATTGTATATAAAATGCTAGGGACCAAGAGAAAAATTCGAATTAAAGAAGATTTCGAATTATAGAAGTTCGAATTAGCCACGTTCCACTGTATTTTGGATGCAGAAGAACGGTACCGTTTTCGTCGCAAACCAGTTATTAGCGGAATGGAGTGTTACCTGTTCTGTTGACCAAGGTCAGCAGTGGCGGGGTAGAAAGGGGAAGAGGTGTATATTCTTGTCTCAGTTCTGCATAGTACACGGCGGGAGATATCGCTCATTGCCGGTTTCAAAATGCCTAAAATAAAACAGTGTGTGTCAGTGCATTTAAAACAACTAGTATCTGAACTTGGTGACAATGTGTTTTCTGCCGATGGAAGCATATTGTTTTGCAAACTGTGTCTAACTAAAGTAGCTGCTGAAAGAAGATTTAGAAATCCATTTTCATTGACTTTTTTCAGTTTGAGCTTAACATGTCATTTTTGAAATATTAGTGAGTTTATTATAAAATCATTTTCTCCATTTAATAGTGCATTTTTCGATTTTTTTTTGGTCATTTATTACAGTCATTTTTGGAAATTTTAAGTGCATTTTTTAAACTTTTTTACAGCATTAACATCCGGGCCCTAGTCATAAATAAATGTTTTTCGTCAGAAACCTTCCTCGAGAAATCCTTTACAGAATGGTAAAAACCGCATCAAAATCTATCCAGTGGTTCTCGAGATTACCCGTTACATCCAAGAATCGGGGACTGTGTTTTATACTATGTAGAGATAAGATTCTGAAAATTACTTCTTTCTTTTTTTTTTATCCTATTGTGTCAATTGAGACGATGTTAACAAAATGTATCTTTCTTGAATTTCAGATAATAGCTGTATGTGACTTCTTGAATTACTTGCGGTACATTGAAAGAGGCTTAGTCAAAAGCTCAGGTAAGAAACAAGATTATTCTCAAGGTGGAGGTAATCCTAGGCACAGTACTACCAGCAGCCTCTACTGGACAACACAAAATTAAAAGTAAAAAAAGTAAAAAGCAGAGCAAAAGATAAAATTAAGGCAAAATAAATAAAACAAAAACCAAGATTATTAACACACACAAAACTCAAAACAAACATTAAAATAAATAGTTCTGTCATATAGAGGGTTAATACAGTGTGTCCGCAAAGTTTCTCCGCAGCGCGTCTCTTGCCTTGCGGGACGTGTTGGGTTAGCAGTACATTAATGTTATGTTGTTACAATGAAATCAATTACATTAAATTAAGTAATGCAATTATATATACGATGCCGGCTCCATGGTTTGGGGTAGCAGGCCTGCCTCTCGCCCGGAGGCTCCGGGTTCGATTCCTGGCTCTGTCAGGGATTTTCGAAACTGATGTGAGGGCTGGAACCGGGTGCACTTGGCCTCATGAGGACCATTGAGTGGCTGTCTGACAGTGAGGCAGTGCCCCGATCGCGAAAATCAAGATTAACAGCTGAGGGGACCCGATTCGCTGACCACGCATCGCCCCAATATCTGCAGGCCAAATGGCTTGGCAGCAGTTGCTTGGTAGGCCTAGGCCCTTCATGGGCCTTTTATATTATTATTATATATATATATATATATATTTAGAATTTGGCCAATTATAGACCGCTTTGAACCTAAGACTACGGTACATTGTTTCGTTTTTTCTTTTCTTCCCAAAACTTCTTCATATGTTGGCTGATGGCCTGCCTCTGTTCCGTTGATAACACTCTCCGTGGTTGATGTGGAACTTGCAGAATCGAAAAATCTGCAGTAGTGATCAGTCGCCGGAATTCCACCCTATTAGAAATGATGTTATTTGTGATCTTCAGTTTTTGCAGATCACACCTTACCTCTTCCAGCCATCTAGTGGTGTTTTTTAATTTGGAGATGTAGTCAAAAATTTTCTTAGTTAGCCTGCTGCTATCCATTCTATGAAGGTGACCATAAAATTGTAGTCTCCGTCTTTTAATTGAGTCTGTAATTTTTTCCACATTTCGGTAAAGGTCTTCATTTTTTCTCTTCATCCAAATATCTTTATTCTTTTGGGGACCCAAAATTTTCCTAAGTATTTTCCTTTCTTTCTTTTCCAGTTCCTCTTGTTCACCTCTTTTGTTCAACGTTAAACATTCTGATCCGTATAATACCTCTGGTTTAATTACAGTTGTGTAGTGCCTGATTTTTGCCTGGAATGAAATTGATCGTTTGTTGTATCTATGTTGGGTGAGTTTATAGGCATTTTCCATCTTTCTGAATCTCTCCTTGCAGGATGTGTTATCAAGTCCATTTGACTGGATCCATTCTCCCAAATATTTAAATTTATCAACTCTTTGAATCTGTCCATGTTGAGTTGTTAGATATTTTTCTCCATTGTGTCTGTGTTCAATATATTTGGTTTTTTCATACGAAATCTGAAGACCAGTTTTTATTGCTATTTCATGTAGGGTTTCAACCATTATTTGTGCTTGAAATCTGTTTTCTGAAATGATTGCTATGTCATCAGCAAAGGCAAGACATTTCACCTCAAATCTTCCTTTTCCTTGCCCCAAATGGACCCCTTCAATGTTTCTTTCGCATAATTTAAGTTTCCATTCCTTCATGATTTTGTTTAATATCAAATTAAATAGAAGTGGTGAAAGCCCATCACCTTGTCTAACTCCGGTTTTGATTTGGAAGGGTTCTGAAATGTCGTTTAGAAATTTAACTCTTGAGGTTGTATTTGTTAGTGTTTGTTCAACCAGTTGTCTGGTATTTTTATCTATCCCTAATTCTGCTAGCGTTAGGAATACAGACTGTCTGTCTATTGAATCATAAGCCTTTCTGAAATCAATGAAAGATACAACTGTGTTGAGGTTACGTATTGTTCTGATTCTAAGGATTGTTTTGAGAATTAAAATTTGCTCTGGACAAGATCTCCCTTTTCTAAATCCGGCTTGGTATTCGCCGATAGTATGTTCTGCTTGTTCTTCCAGATTGTGTAGCAGTGCTTTAGAAAGAACTTTGTATGCGATTGGCTGTAAGGAAATACCTCTATAATTGTTGGGGTTTGTCTTATCTCCTTTCTTGTGCAAGGGATGGATTATTGCCTGTTTCCAATCATTTGGAATTGTTCCTTTTTCCCAACATTCCTTGATAACTTTGTGTAAAGCTTCAGCTACAAATTTACCACCGAGTTTCAACATTTCAGTTAGTATCCCATCCTCACCAGGTGCCTTATTATTTTTAAGATTGTCAATATATTGTTCTATTTGTTGGACAGTTGGTGGTTCTGACGGAGGGTTCTCTTTTTGTGGTGATGTAAACTGTAGTCTTTCTAAAGGTTCTTCGCAATTAAGAAGTTCCTCAAAGTATTTAGCTAGTAACTCGCAGTTGTCTTTATTATTAGTGACCAGTCTACCAGTTGAATCCTTGAAATGGAGGTTCATTGGTTTGTATCCTTGGATCTCCTCTCGAAATACTTTGTAGAATTGTCTGGTGTTGTTCTTTTTAAAATCTATATCTATCTCTTCCAATCGCTTCTTATCATAATTACGTTTCTCTATCCTGATGATTTTGGATGTTAGCTTTCTGATCTCTACAAAATTAATCCAGTCATCTTCTCGTTTCCTGGAATTCCATAACTGCCAAGCCGCTAATCTACGTTCGATCGCTGCATCACATGTTGTATTCCACCATCGGTGTTTCCTTTTCCTTGGAGGCTGTCCCAATTCTTTGGCTGATTCTATCATTACATCTCTGATCTCTTCCCAGTTACTCTTATCTTTAGTATGCAGTTTATTGATAAATTCAGTCTTATTTTCTGATAAAACTTTTGTGTCTATTTTAGGAATTTTTGGAATTTTTGGCTTGGATTTATTTGGTTGGAATTTAGTTTTGATCTCAGACAAAAAATGGTCAGAATCAATATTTAATCCTCTCCTTACTCTAACATTCATGATTTCTCTAAAGTTCTGTTTTGTAATTGCTACATGATCCAATTGATATGAACCTAAATGTGGATTTGGAGAGCACCATGTTTTCTTTCTCCTCGGTAATTTCCTAAAAAAGGTTGACATCAATTTAAGATCAAATAGTCTGCAGAAACTTATGAGTCTCTCTCCATTTCTGTTAGTGCGGTTGTGAGCTGGGAAGTCACCCACTATGTTTCTAAATTTTCTCTCTCTTCCAATCTGTGCATTAAAGTCACCCACTAAGATTTTAACGTGATGATAAGGTATCTTTGATGATTCATGTTCCAACATTTCCCAAAACTCGTCAACATTTTCTGGATTTTTCTTATTGTCCTCATTGGTGGGAGCATGAGCATTGATTATAGTATAGCCTTTGTTTCCTGATCGAAATGAGAGAAGTGAAATTCGTTCTGATGAAGATGTAAAATTTGTTATTGATTCTGTTAAGTTTTGTTTAATCATAAAAGCTGTTCCAAGTATAGTACTGTTTTGTTTGGTTTTGATGCCAGCTTTCCCTTTGTAAATTCTATATCCCTCAGACTCAAAAGCATCTTCGTCGGTGTATCGAGTTTCTTGTAAAGCAAGAATGAGGATATTACGTCTATTCAGCACATCTGTCAGTTGTTTCAGTTTACCAGTTTTCATGAGCGTATTGATGTTCAGTGTGCCTAGCAGATGTTTTTGCTTAGGTCTTATGCGTGAAGTTCCAGGAAGCTCCGACTCTTCCTCACATGATGTTTTGGGCTCTCCAGACTCCGCAGGCCCAGTTGCATCACAGTTTCTTGTGATGGAGGATTGTTTACCTCCTGGAGTATATTTTCCGTTGTGGTTTACTATCATGTCTTAAGTTGAGATTATTTTGGAAGGAGGTTTACTCCCCT
Organism: Meconema thalassinum; assembly: GCA_946902985.2. NCBI lineage: Eukaryota > Metazoa > Arthropoda > Insecta > Orthoptera > Tettigoniidae > Meconema > Meconema thalassinum. The sequence goes on from OX336391.1 coordinate 164,779,312, forward strand.
TCGATGTTACATCTGTGATCGAATCGCCAGATGGATCATAATAGGCCGCCCAATATGGGAACAGACGCCTTTGATAACCGCCCCTAACATGGGGAACAGACGTTATCGGGTGAATGCTGATATCTGTTTAGTTAAAACAGATACCTTTTGCTCTATTTATCCCGAGCACTGGGATGCCTCTTCCGTCATCTATGCTGTACCAAAGGCTACCTTCTCCACCACAGTTGTCGTTGAGGACTTTACCGTAACCCTGGTAAGGGGCCCTTACAAGGAACTACCAGCCGGGCCAGCTGGACCAAGGTTTTTTAAAGAGGTGTTACTCCTCTATCACTCCCCTTTGGTCCTGACTTGTGACAGGCAGAGCCTGGCTTCCCAGACATTGGGCCCAGGTTGGTAGGGTTTATATTATTATTATTATTATTATTATTATTATTATTATTATTATTATATATACGGCACTCACCACTATGCTCCGTAAAGTTTCCACCAGCACAGAAAACCTACTCCACTAAAAACACACGCTCTTCAGTAGTAAGCATTCCCACTAGACTTGGCATACACAAGAACTTGACAAGAACACAACTTACAGCGTCAACACTGTCGCGCACAGGCACTCACTGTCGGCAATAATGAACCGGTAATCCCCACCCTATCATTTCAGTTGAAGGTCAACACGGAACAACTGCATGCTTATGCCAACCGCTGCGGTGAGACTTTGAGTATACAGCTACGTGAATATACTGCCGACCTAACACGTCCCTTAATGTGCGACCCTCGTAGCTTGCCTCCGCGGAGAGACTTTGCGGACGCTCTGTACTATAGGTGCAATGAAGATCTTATTTTACAGTTGAAAAGTGGTGCTGACTGCATAAGATAACGTTATTTATAATGAAAATGCAAGTAGTCCTACCAAATTTGAGAGTGTAGAGCATGTGGAAGTCTTGTTTACCAGTGTTTTTTGTCTCCCATGAAAAATTTGCTTTCTGTGGCTTACACCAATTGACCAGTACACCATCGATATGCACAACAATATATATCAGACATGTTAACGTCACGGTTGTTGACGTTTGACATTTGTAAACCTTCAAGACTTACTCAGCACAGTGTGGACACACAAGAATTAGAGTTTCACATGACAATGAATAACTGCTTCATGAAAAAACATTTTATCTTAATATACTGAATTTTATGCATTTTAACGAATTGGGACTTGCTATTTTAACTTTCAGTGTTTTTATCTTTAATTTCATTAACTTTGTGTTTTAAACCATGTTTTATCGAGTGTATTAGGTTTTAGTGTCTGCCATATCTTGTCCATATGTTTTCATACACCATACATTCCATTTTCATTTATCACCCTGTTTTAACTATGTGTGTACAAAGAAGTGCTCTATCTTAATTTGTTGAGCCAATCTTATATAAGCTGATGAAGGGATCAGGGTAAATGGGATCCCGAAACATGTCCTGTAATGTATAAATAGATGTGATCTTCGATTGCATTATAATTAAAGGTATTGACTGGGCGGACCCATATTTACAAGAATAATTATTTTATTCTAGTAATACAACAATATATGTATATACAATTGTATCTTTCTCTCTTTTTGTTAATTTATGTCACTCTTTTAATTGTCAAATTTTATTCTTTATTATTACCCTATTATGATTCTTCTTTTATGACTGCAAAGAATCACTGTAGTCACTAGTCAGTCCATCGTTCAGATCTTCTTTGAAGGGATTGTTCAGGCTTTGCGTTCCTCCCAGTACTTCTTAAGACGTTTTGATCATTGTTTCCTTTCCTTGCTTAAAAATATGTGTGTTGTGGGCTTGTTTCTAGTAAAAGTTGTCATAAAATAATTAGCAAGAAAGGCTTACTAAATACAGTCCTAAACTCCAAATTGATGGGAGAAGAAACAAACACCGACATCCATTGGTCACAACCGGAAACAGACAGTTATATTCAAAAAAGTACATTTGACTTGTACGGTATACAAAAACAAAAGAAGAACACTATGAGAAATACAAAAACAAAAGAAACACACTATGAGAATTTGTGAATGCAAACTCACACTTCCCCCCATTCACAAATTGCACCAAAAAAAGAAAAACATAACTAGCCTTACACTAACAACAATCATTTGCATATCATTCCTTGTATGGCAGCAAAGGGCAACATACAGGTCATGATCTGGGCTAAAATACAGACATGGATCACATTTGCTTTGATTTAAGCCAAGCTTGACAAGTTGTGCAGTGATACAATTGTGCCAATCTTTACCAGCTTGACATAAACCGTAAATACTCTTGTTGAGTTTTAGCACATATTCTGGGTATTCTACACTGCGAAAACCTTCTGGTTGATTTACAAATACAGTTTCCTTAATTTTGCTATTAAGGTATGCCGATACAATGTCCAAATGACAATTATCCCATTCACGCTCTACTCCTATGGCTATAAGGGTCCTAATAGTTTTCCTTTTTACCACAGGACTGTAGGATTCAAGGAAATCTGTACCCTTTATCTGACTGAAACCTTGAGCTACTAAACGTGCTCTATACCTAAGTACTTCACCTTCTTGATTTCGTTTAGTTTTATACACCCATTTGGTGCCTATGACAGTCTTGCCACCTGAATCTTCTGCAAGTGTCCACACATTATGTTTTTCCAAGAGGGCAATCTCTTGGTTCATTGCCTCAAACCATTTATCTTTGTCATCTCGTGAGGTGGCTTCTTGAAAAGACACCGGATCGTTATATTCTGACCTTAACATGACAATGCGACATTTGACCTTGACTTCATTACAACACACACACTTACTGGGAAGTTTACTCTCTCTACTCGACCTGCGTAATACTGTGTGTTCAGGCTGTAATGGAGCGTCTATTACGACATCAGAATCTGACAAAGAGGCATCACTATCACTTGTTACAGAATTTTCATTTCCTGATTCGGCTACTTCGTGTTCAAACACGTCACCTCCACAATCTTTCTGCTCGACAAACACTTCTCCAACTGTTCTAGGTTCACAATCTATCTGAGTTACAGGTTTTTCCTGGGCTTTTACAGAAAACGGAAATACATCTTCAACAAATTCTACATTCCTGGATTTAATGACACATTTCTTTTCAATGTCCCATACACGGTAGCCCCTCGAGTCATCGGGGTACCCTAGCATTGCACCAACATTTGCCCTTGGCACTAACTTTTCCACATTACGTTTATGGATCCAAACTTTACAACCAAATGATTTTAACATAAGCAATTCCTGGTCTGACAACTTTCTACTCGTCCACAGTTCAAATGGGATGTTCTTTACAGTTGATGACACACACCTATTCTTTATATAGCAGGCTGTGCTGATGGCTTCCCCCCAAAATTGAACTGGCATGCCTGACTGAATGAGCATGCACCTACTAGTGGTGAGAAGTTGCTGGTTGAGGCGTTCAGCAACGCCATTCTGTTGGGGAGAGTAAGCCATTGTTAACCTACGAACAATACCTTCCTTTTCAAGATAGTTACAAAACTCTGTACTTTAATACTCTCCACCGTTGTCTGAATGGAAAGATTTCAACTTGGTCCCTTGTGCTGTCTCCATTAGGGCCTTAACCTTGAGAAACTCATTAAATGCATCACTCTTATGCTTAAGAAACCTTACATATGAGAATCTGGTACAATCATCAGTAAATGTAATAAAATATTTGCTACCTCCAATCGATGGGTGCTCTAACTGGCATACATCAGAGAACACAACATCCAATGGCTTCTGAGATACATGATCTCTTTCATTAAATTTAAGTCTTTTCATTTTACCTTGTTTACAAGTATCACAATCAAGATTCTTTTCTTTGGGTATAAAATCACGATCTGGAATGTTCAGAGCATGGCCAAAACGCTGATGCCATATTCCGCTAGTTACAGCTTTGTTGCTCTTAGCATACACAACCTCCACCTCGTCATTACAAGCAAATTCTTTCCCTTGTTCTACCATAAAATAATCACAATTTTCCTCATACATATTTCCAACGGCCTCACCCGTAAGGAATATACCCTCATGATCTGACAATACAACTTTGCTATCTTTAATGGTTACGACTGCACCTTTCTTGTCAAATTGACCTACAGATATTAAATTGTCTTGAAGACCTGGGACATACAACACTCTTTTCAGTTTCAGAAAAGAACCTCCACACTTGTCAGATAGCTTCATAAGCACACTTCCCATACCACATACACTAACTACGGATCCATCAGCTGTGTCTACACTACCAGAAACCTTTGGGGTGTAATCATACAGAATATCCTTATAAGGTGTCAGGTGCTCAGTGGCTCCTGAATCTACATACCACCTGCGTACACAATCAGATGCATCATCCTTGCTTTCAGTTGTCACATAAGCCTTCACCTTAACACTACTAACATTAACCTGAACACATTCGTTTGCCGCCTCATCGTCCTTTACCGTGGCAATAACCTCACGATTCTTAACCTTAACATTTTCCTTGCGTCCATTACTACAATTCCGGGAAGTATGACCTATCTTGGCACAATTAAAACACAAAACTGAACCTTTCTTTCTTGCTTCATGAACTAAATCACAGAACTTCGCAATATGCCCCTGTTCTTGGCACTTGTAGCACATGAATCCACCACTACCTGTTGGCTTGTTGACACTTTTGCTGCTGTTGACGACCCCCTTGGAATTTAAGCGCATGGCTGCCACCATTGCCTTCACGCTTTCACCCTCAGATTCTTCCTTCTTCAGCCTCGCATAAGTCTCCTGTTCTCGCTCCATCTTTAGTTTGTCCAACTTGTTCTTTCTCTCCTCCAACAATAGTTTGGCTCGCACTACCTTTACACTTAAGTTTTCTTCATTGCTATCCAATGAACGTATCAAATTTTCGTACTCCTGCTTTTCCAGTCCTCTGAGAATAAAAGCAGCTTTGGCCTTATCCGTAAATTTTATACCTACATCGTCCAACCGTGCACACCAAGTGAGCACTTTATCAACAAATGTACGCATGCTAATGTCACTAGTTTTCTTAAAAAGACACAATTCTTCTAACATCGTCACAATTTGAAGGACTCCGGTATCACAACATGAAGTCAGAAGATTCTGCCATGCTTCCTTAGCTGTCTCCGCTTCTTTGATATCACCTAGGAAAGGGTCGGTGACCAAACCTATAAGCAAGTTTTTCGCGTCTTGATCTTTGCCCAGTTGGGCCTCGGAGTACTCTTCAACGGGTGTATCTTCTACCTCTCCTGTATCGGTCTTTCGTGGGAAACCTTGAACCGCGTCCCACAGACGCCTTGTTTGAAGCAATGCCTTTGTTCGGGTGCTCCGCGCTTCCCAATTGTCGTCTTGTAACCTCACTATTGCAACTACTCGCTCGCTGCTTCCCGTAGCTGCATCCATGTTAGTATTTATACTTAAAATAAAACGTACAAATAGTCCTCACAATAGAAAATCGTTCACAAAATTCACCAAAAACTATCTTGAATGCACACTTAACTGCCGTCCACATGTGCGCCGCACATATCAACAATTTTTAACGACCGACATTCTCCCATCACAAAGTCCACACATTAACAGCAATAAGCGTTTAACTGGGCTCATAACCTGTCATAAAATAATTAGCAAGAAAGGTTTACTAAATACAGTCCTAAACTCCAAATTTTTGGGAGAAGAAACAAACACCGACATCCATTGGTCACAACCGGAAACAGACAGTTATATTCAAAAAAGTACATTTGACTTGTACGGTATACAAAAACAAAAGAAGAACACTATGAGAAATACAAAAACAAAAGAAATACACTATGAGAATTTGTGAATGCAAACTCACAAAAGTAAAGCTGTTTTTTGTATTCTTGAGTTTTGTATTCTACTTTATCTTATTTGTGGTGTCGTCTATAATTGTAAGGCCTATCTCCTTCAGATCCTCTCTCACTTCTCTTGTCCATGCACATCCTTTTGTGGTATTTTTTGAGATAAGATTGTGCTGCACTAGTTGTTTTAGGAGTCTCGAATCCTGCATCAGCATAATATGTCCAAAGAATCCAAGTCTCCTCTTAAGCATAGTATCTGTAATGGGTTCTAGCTCTTTGTACACAAAATTGTTACGTAGTATCCGCCACTGGCCATCTTTGTGGTATTTTTTGTTAATACAGGTTCTTCCAATCCTACTTTCAATTTTCCTAAGTCTGTCAGTCTTTGATTGTTTGTTTAGATGAAAAAGTGTTTCTGCTGCTTATGTAGCTTCCGGTTTTACAACTGTGTTGTAGTGTTTTAATTTTGCATGGATAAACATCTCCTTTTGTAGATATCCCATGTCAATTTTTGTGCTGTAGCTAATTTATTTGTTCATGTTTGGATCGAGATTTTTTAAATTTAGGTTGTTTGTCAGCACTTCTTCAAGGTATTTAAATTGAGTTACTATTTTGATTTTATTACCATTTATGGTAACTGCCTTTAGTTGTGTTGGTTTCTGGGGCATAATTTCTGTTTTTTCAAACGATACTTTTAGACTAACCTTATGTGCAATGATTTGAAGTTCTAATATCTGTGTGATTGCTTCTTTTATGTCAACCGCTAGTAATGCTAAATCGTCGGAGAAACCCAGGCAGTTCGTTTTGATTTTTCGTCCAACCTTTATATTTGGGGGATATTTCCTAAACCTTTCCCTCATTACCATCTTGAGAACACAATTAAATAATAGGGGTGAAAGCCCATCTTCCTGCCATAATCCTGTTTTAATTTCAAATGACCCTGATACTTCACCCCTAAACTTTACTTTTGATTTAGTGAGAGTTAGTTTAATCATGTTTATTAATGGGGTATAGTCCAAAACATAAACATTAAACAAGGATTCTTTATGGATGCAACCATACGCTTTCTTGAAATCGACAAATGTTATTACCATATCTCTGTTTCTCCACCTGTTGTAATCCATAATCAATTTAAGACTCATGATTTGATCAGGACAATTCCTCCATGGTCTGAAACCTCCTTATTCTTCTTCTTTCGAATAACCCATTTGGAGGGTACCATGAATCAACGTTGGCTATTGTCCATTGTATTCAATTTCCGTTATTTCCAAATTTCTTTTGTCCTTCTAGAGCAGTGGTTCTTAACCGGTGGTCCGCGGGAGAAGAAAGGTCCACCAGCACGTATAAAAAAGTGGCCAGAAAGTGGGGATTTCGAAAACGATGTGCATTAAACGAGAATCGTCTGAATGTATTCGTGGCGATGACTATCAGGTTTTGAATTGAAATATCTTTAAAACGTCGCCTCCGTAGCGTAGCAGACAGCGTGGTTAGCTGCCGCCCCGGACGTCCTGGATTCAATTCCCGGCTCTGCCATGAAATCTGAGGAGTGGTATGAGGACTGGAACGGGGTCTACTCAGCCTCGGGTGGTCCAAATGAGTAGAGAGGGTTCGATTCCCACCTCAGCCATCCTCGAAGTGGTTTTCCGTGGTTTCCCACTTCGTCTTCGGGCAAATGCCGGGATGGTCCCTACTGTAAGGCCATGGCCGCTTCCTTCCCTCTTCCTTGCCTATCCATCCTAACCTTCCAATCCCTTCCCTCATGAGGCCCCTGTTCGTTTTGCAGGTGAGGCCGCCTGGGCGAGGTACTGATCACACCTCACCAGTTGTATCCACTCCGACCAGATGTTCCCAGCTCTAGGACACTGCCTGAAAAAGGCGGTAGGGGTGAGTTCCCTCGCTGAGTCCATGGGAGCCACCGCCCTGGAGGGTAAACTCGATTTTAAAAAATATATATATATTTAAAGCAAGTGTTATTGAGGAAGGGTTACACAACTGATAGGTGTATTGGGGGAAGGGGGGGGGAAGGGGTGGTCCGTTCTTGATACAATTTCAGGCTGAGTGGTCCGTAGACTTCAACGGGTTCAGAACCACTGTTCTAGAGTGACGATCTTTCTCCTCTTGAGTCCACTTTCTGCCAGTTGTTGTTATTATTATTTAAATATTGTCTTTTGGTAGCACTCATTATGGAAATGAACCGGTTCTGTGATTATTGGAAACACCTTCCGCCAGGTCTGTTGTTCACCTCTGTCCAGAGAGGAGAGTATATTACTGCTGCATTTTTAAATAAGAACACAGGTCTACTCAGCCAACATTCATTCTAAGGGTACTTTGGCTACCTTCACTTTTATTTAATTTCCGCACATCTAATGACAATAGATAGTTGCATGCTCTCGATGGCATATGTGAATATTCTGTTGCCACAAAGTGACCCACTTTCTTATTGTGTGCACATGTCTTTAATTGTTAGGAGCTGATAACCTAGATGTTAGGCCCCTTAAAACAACAATTATCATTATCATCTTTAATTCTGTTTCCATTACAGTCCATGATGTGTACTGGGAGATAACACGCCTGAGGAAAGAAATGGTGCTCGCCCGTCTTGGACTTGCTCTTTCATCCTAAGAAGGAGAGAAGCAACAGGGGATTTGCAGTTATCACGTACGAGATGAATTAGCTCGTTACAACTTAATAGCCAAAGAGATCAACATTGTGATGTAATATATATTATTTTGATCCATATCTATATGATATGCCACAGTAACAGTGTCTGCCAAATGAAGGAAAACAATGCACGAATTGAATGGCACAATATGCCATAACATAAACTGTGATGGTTTATAAAACGATGAGTTTCCATATTGACTTAAAAAATTGTAAAATAGACTTACTGAATTATACGCCTAAATCAAAACTTTATTGACATGGAATACTAATGATGTTTCGTGTCGACTATTATAAACATTATTAGTTTTCAATGTGAATAAAGTTTTGATGTAGGCAGATAATTCACTAAGTCTATTTTATACTCGAATGGCATGCGAATAGGTTTCTGCTGTATTCAGCCTTGATCTTTGTATGACTGACATATGTTATTTTTAGAGATTGTTACATTTACCAGAAAGTAATTAATGATTTATCATTAACAGCATCTTGTTTATATTGTAGAAATTTGCTAGATATTTTATTCATTTAGAAGAATATTATACATATATAAATATATATATTGAAACTAGAATAATACTTGTGCATTTCTGAGTATTTAGTGTACAAAGTTAATATATATGTTGCTACATTACTAAGTAGAGAAAGATATTTATAGAATGTTACTATCTATGTTCTGCTCTTATCCCTTACAAAAGATATTGGTATAAGCCAATAGCTATGTCTATAAGATATTTTATGTTTTATATGTCTTCCTGAGGAAAGAAGCTGTTTGCCATGGTAAAAGGACTTCCAAATTTTAATTAGAACACTTTTAAGAAAAGCACTATATCAAACTTCAAGAAAGCCAAGTAAAATTGGCATTGTGCCAAACAAATTAACTCCTTCATTGAATTTTGTAGTTTTATCAATATTGACCTTACTGGTCAAGTAAATTACTGGTTGTTGTTTACATGAATGCAACTTATATTACTATGATATTATACCAAAACTAGATGATAAATATTTGCAATAAATAATTTCAAATATGTAAACTCAGAAAATATTGGATAGGTACTTGAATGACTATGTACTGTACATAATACATTAAGTTAGCAACATGGTTATAAAATACAAAAGAAAACAAACAGATATTAGTTTGGATGTAAGTAAGGTAGCTGCAAAGCCACAGGAACAAAACTATCATTTTCATTTAGATTAGAAACATGACAACCATTTTGAACCATTTTAGATATTACTGGTAATATATACTGTGCATCAAAATCGTGTATTTTAATTAGTATATACTACCAAGTAGGATTGAGGAATTGCTTGAGTATATATTATGTATAAACATTTCAACCATATGTACCATTAAGTCAGTCATATTTTGAAACTAGATAACTATTAAAGTGTTACTGACATTAAAAAAGAATAAAAGATGTAAAATCAAAATAAATCATGTCAAAGTATAAGATAAGTTCATGTGAGTCATAATGTTTTTCTCTTACCTAATACATTCACCCCATCCTGAATTACAACAACAACAACAGCTACAATAATCACAACATTTGGATTTTCAAGACAACATTGATAACAATTTAACCCTTTATAGGCCAACCACTATCTAGTTATTTTTATTGAATGGGAGATTTTCAATTTAAACAGATCTTCTTTAATTATAACTTCTTTAAATTTTCAATTTTTCTATTTAGGATTAAAAAATAGTATATTTTCTATTTTAATTTAGTGTGTTTATTTTAGTAAAAGTATTTTAGCGTATGGCATTTAGTGCCGGGAGTGTCCGAGGACATGTTTGGCTCGCCAGTTTTGTAGCTGCTTCGAGGCAGACACCCAACGGGTGAGCTACACGTACCGTCGCGTGTGGAGTGTTGTCTGGGGAGGAAAGTTTGAATGTAAGGACGAGAAGTTGGAAGATAGCGGCTGTGGCCTATAGTTAGGGACCAACCCCGGAATTTGCCTGGAAGGAAGATGGGAAACCACAGAAGACCATCTTCAAGGTTGCCGGCAGGAGGATTCGAACCTCCTCGCCTCCCGGATGTGAGCGACTGCCAGCAGTCATGCCGTAACGACCACGGCTAACTCACCCACTATCATAATGACAATGTATCATCAAAGGTGCTGATGTTTGAATCTGCCAGCCTTGTTTTATAGCCCGGTCAAGTTAGACATGCAAGGTTACAAAAATTCGCATAGAGCTGAAAATTTGTACTAATGATCGAAACACCATTATAAATGAAATGTGAAAGTCCCCATCGATCCGACAACGGCAAAAAAAATTATTCAAGGTCAAATTCCGCAAATATGGGTTTTTTGCATATTTCAGCCAAACGGTAAGTTTTATCAAAAAAATAGACCAGTCTAAAATTGTAGATCAACCATTATCTATAAAAAATTGTCTCAACACTTTTTCTCCTAAGAGTCACCGTTTTTGAGATATAACGATTCAAAAAGTTGTATTCTTCATAATATGCACACGTTTCCACGCCACCTGTGAGGTAGTATACTTGGCACGTGTTTTTTACGTGGTTTCCCCGGTAGGCCTATTCCACTATCTATTGTGATCCTGTTTAATTCAATAATATTTAATAATAAAATATGGTACTATTGGAAATGATGAAAGGGTGTGAATTTTAAGAAATTGGGGGAAATTATTCGGAATCATCTAATATTTCTGCTTCCTCATGTTCTTGTTCTTCTTTTTCTTCTTGTTCCTCTTCTTCTTCTTCCTGCTGGGTGCAGGTAAATTGTCCTAACAGCGGTGAATCACATGTCTCCTCGCTGATATCGTATGAACACTCATCTGATGGCAAATCAACATAGGAGCATGACTGGCCTTGACAACTGGCACATGCTATTGAACAAAATAATCCAAAGTTTTTGCAGCCGCATTTAGCATTACAATTGCAAAAAAAAATTGTTGAGGAGTTTTCTGGTGCAGTTGGGAGTAAAGTCTGGATTGGTTCCAATGTATTGTCGATTAACTTCCAACCCCACTCTTCTGAGTCTAGTTTATCACCAAGCCACCCTTGAACTTGATAATATACCCGAAATAGATGTTGATGAGCAGAAGCAGAGGTTGGAGGAGACAAGGTAATTTGTTCCAACTGATGTTGAGCTTTCCCAGGTTTAAAAAAAATAAATAATTTCTTCGGTTGGAGTTCGAGCAGTAAGTAATATCAGTAAGTCAACGTCTTCACCAACAGCAATAGTTGTATTTGTCAAGTTGAACTGTCCTATTGCTCTTTCAATTATCAGGACATCAACAATTGTAAAAAGGGATGTAATGCTAAATGTGGCTGCAAAAAAGTTGGATTATTTTGTTCATTCGCATGTACCAGTTGTCAAGGCCAGTCATGCTCCAATGTTGATTGCCATCAGAAGAGTGTTCTTACGATATCAGCGAGGAGACATCTGATTCATCGCTCTTAGGACAATTTACCTGCACTGAGCAGGAAGGAGAAGAAGAAGATGAAGATGAAGAAGAAGAAGAAGAACCATAAGAAGAAGAAGAGGAACAAGAAGAAAAAGAAGAACAAGAACATGAGGAAGCAGAAATATTAGATGATTCCGAATAATTTCCCCCAATTTCTTAAAATTCACACCGCTTTCATCATTTCCAATAGAACCAATTTTTTTTAAATTACTAGCGGACCCGTGCGAAAAATCTCGCACGTTCATAAACCACACTTTCCCCAATAGGTTTATAATGAGACTTTATTTCAACCAAATGATTATAGAACACTATTTACATTTCAGTTAGAATTCCAAGTTCTACGTTCCCTAACCTAACTTAAGAAGGCAATCACTGAAAATTGGATCATCATAACACTCGCCGGTTATTCGATATTTATGAAATTATACGATTTGAGTACTCATTTCTTTGATTTACTGTTTTTAAAATCCATGAAAAATGATAAAGGAAAGACCTCAAATGTTAAAGACATGAAACAGGCGTCACATCGGTTAAAATATGAAGTGGACAGAAATTATGGAGCGTATTTTCCTACAGCAACAGTATCTGCAAATCGCACACTTCGTACATTTTTTTGAAAGTCACTTTTTAAAGAAAGTATAGATATTTATGAAATTAGAGTGCAATTCGTCACTGCTAATGTCTATTCTCTTTCATTAGAATGCTCATTTGTCACGATCGGTCTCTTGTAAGTGCCGGAGGAGGGATCTATACCACTGAAATAATATACTGTATATGATTAAATATTATTGACTTAAACAGGATCACAATAGATAATGGAATAGGCCTACCGGGGAAACCACGTTAAAAAAAACGCCAAGTACACTACCTTACAGGTGGTGTGGAAACGTGTGCATATTATGAAGAATACAACTTTTTCAACTTTTTGAATCGTTATATCTCAAAACAGTGACTATTAGGAGAAAAAGTGTTAAAGCAATTTGTATAGATAATTGCATGATCTACAAGTTTAGTCTGATCTATTTTTATGATAAAACATATCGTTTGGCTGAAAAGCGCAAAACACCCACATTTGCGAACTTTGACCTTGAATATTTTTTTTTCCCGTTGTCGGATCGATGGGGACTTTCCACATTTCATTTATAATTGTGTTTAGACCATTAATACAAATTTTCAGCTCTATGCGAATTTTTGTAACCTTACCCCTATTTTTTGGGCTAACTTGACCGGGCTATTAATGAATTTCTTGTGGAAGTGTTACTATTTCTGAAAACGAAATATATTTCCTGAATTTCTATGATCTACTGGACAACACACAAACGAAAGTAATAGTAGAAGACAAGAATAAAAAAATTAAAAAAGTTAGCTTTCTAATGAAATCAACCTATCACAAACAAAAATGTCAATCAGTTCAAGAAAAAAAATTGGTAGGTTCTTTTGCAAGCCATAAATCTATGACATGGGCCCGCAGGCTTTGGCATACTGAAGGATTTTACTGCTCTTAAAAATCCAACTACTTCGGCCGGGTTTGAAGGAACTCGACTCATAATTAAGCCACGAGATCATGTCTCCGTGCTGTCACTGACCTATCTTACCAGTCCATTAATACTGGCATGTTTACAAACCAACATCTGGTCGACCCAGGCTATGTCCTTGCCAGCCCCCTTCCATTTAAAGTGCAGTCCTATCACCATAATTTAGGACCCCGAGAAAACTGCGGTGGCTGTACTACATTCATATTTTCACTCTCGAATAGCTTTAAAATTTACTTCCTAATATAATTATAACGCGGCTATCGCATCAGCCGATATTTATTTTGTTCGAGTAAAAAGTTTAATGTAGTTTCCGGGTGTGAAGGACGAGAATTGCTTTTAAGGGGCAATACAACTTGACGTGGCTCTACGGCGCACGTATAATCCGATCCAAGGGATGACCCATATTTGGAGGATTCGACACCTTTGGAGTGGGAACATAACCTCTAGCCTCTTCATTCCTGCAGCCAACAGGGCGTTATTGAATTCAGACCCTTGGCGCGAATATAACATACAACAGTGCTCCCTTCAATAATACTTAAAAATTCGTTCCATTCACCCACAGATAATTACTCTCATCATTAATTCTTCCTCGCATTGTTATAGCAATCACTTGATTCTATAAATTACACACAATCAATATTCCTGTAAAGCTTGTCGAGAAGAATTTCTTATTATTCATGCCATTCCGTAATTCCCTTTACTGATATCTCTGCACTTTAACTCATTTCTTAACTTTGACCAGTTATTCCATATTTCTTAACTTTGACCAGTTATTCCATAACTTTACATCATTACTTTAAGAATTTCTTATTCTTACCACAAATTACTTAGAATTTACACTTTTCACAATATTTTTCCTCTTGCAAAATTAATTCAGATCCGTATTAATATAGCATTATGGTGTACAACAATTCACCATCGGTTCAAATGTAGCATTATGGTGTACAACAACCCACCTTCTTCTTCTTCCTAGCATTAATCCCTTGCAGGGTCTGCTACTTTGCTACATCTCCTCCACTTCTTTCGGTCGTTGACATCTTCTGGTGTTAGACCAAAGCGTGCATGTCAGCCCTGATGTTGTCAGTCCACCGCTTTGCAGGTCTTCCACGTGGTCTTGTTCCACCTGGGTTGATGTGGAGTGCTCTTTTGGCAACTGAGTTGTTCTGTCTTCTCATGACGAGACCGTACCAGCGTAGACGAGCCTCCCTCACCTTCTCGACAATTGGTGCAACACCAAATCTTCGCCGGACGTCTGTGTTCCTTGCGTGGTCAAATCGGGTCAGCCCCATCGACCATCAGAGCATCTTCATTTCCATCGTATTCAAAATTTGCACACGCTCAAATATTTTAAACGTATGACAGAGGAGTCGAATAGGGCGTTAAGTTGAGCAGTCACCCACATCACCTTTTCCCTTCCAGATTGGAACTGTTATGCTAGTTTGCTCATGTTGTTTGGTCATATGGCGACATTCAGTCCCATAGATGGCTGCTGGGCGTACCACAGACTTATAGACCTTTGCCTTTAAATGCAGAGGCATCTTTTTATCACAGAGAACTCCAGTTACTTGTCTCCACTTGAGCCAGGCTGCGTTTACCCTCATCAGAGTATCAGGAGTGGCGTCACAATTTGAAGTGACTGTGGACCCTAAGTACTTAAAATGCATGGTCTTCTGCAGATTTTCTGTGCTGATACTGAAGGTACCTCTAGTTTGGGGGCCACATTCCAGGTATTCTGTCTTCTGGATATTGAGGTGTAGTCCATTTTCAGCCAGTTTGTCGTTCCTCGTTTGAACCCTGTGCTGGAGTTCAGGGCGGGTTTTTTGGGCAAGTACCACGTCATCCACATAGAGAAAGGTCCAGGGATGTGAGGTCTGTATGTCTGCCGTTGCTGTATCCATGCAGAGGATGAATAACAGTGGTGATAGAACAGAACCCTGATGAACACCCACAGTAATTTCAAAAGGTGGGGAGACTCCAGCTGGACTCCAAACTACACTAGTGGCATTGCGATACAGAAGTTGCACCCAGCTTACATATACCTCAGGGACTCCATGGCAACGAAGAGCTCGCCAAATAAGATAATGAGGGATACGGTCAAAAGCTTTCTCTAAATCGAGAAATGCCAGGTGTACACTCTGCTGCCTCTCTCTGTGCTTTTCCATTAAAAGGCGTGTGGCATGGACAGCATCGATGGTACTGCATCCCTTAACAAACCCACACTGGTTTGGTGTTACAGTGACAATATTTCTGAGTCTACAATCAAGCACACGCTCAAATATTTTAAACGTATGACAGAGGAGTCGAATAGGGCGATAAGTTGAGCAGTCACCCACATCACCTTTTCCCTTCCAGATTGGAACTGTTAAGCTAGTTGTCCATGCATGGGGAAGTTGGTTCTCAGCAACGATCCGGTTAAAGAGTGTGGCAAGGAATTCTGAGGCAGGCCCTCCTAGAATTTTCCATATTTCCGTCGGTAAGTCATCTGGGCCAGTTGCTTTCCCACTCTTCATCTTGCTAATGGCAAGCATTACTTCCTCGGATGTAATTGGAGGAACGGGTCCTAAGGTAAGATCAGGACTTGCAATTGGTGGGTGTGGAAATTCTTCGTTGCAGATGCCAAAAAAGTAGTCTGCCCAACGTTGGAGGATAGATTGCTGTTCTCGTAGTAGCTTAGCGTTCGCATCCTTGATATGCATGACATGTCCAATGTCCTGAGTTGAACGATTACGGGACTTAGCAAGACGATATACATTGTTTTCTCCTGATGGTGTGTCAAGCTGGTCGTACAGGTCTTGATAATAATAGTCCCTTGCAGCAGCTACTGCTCTTTTTGCTGCTGATTTCAGGTTGCGGTATTGCTGGAGGTCAGTATCAAGACGCGAGTTCCACCAAGTCTTGTAGGCCATCTTTTTCTCCCTGATAACTTGCTTGACTTCATCACTCCACCACCAGGTCTGTTTATCAATGTATTTTCGTCCGGGTATGGTTTTTCCCACAGTTTCTTTCACCGCCTGATGTATCTGTTCAGGGGTGCACCCGGGGGGGGGGGGGGGGGCTTTGGGGGCTTAAGCCCCCCCCCCCCCCAAAAAATCTGGAAACACTTTAAAAATATTGCATCACATAAACATAAAGAAACCTTCCAAGAACAATTGCAACTTGATTTCTTACAGCTGTGTAATTTTTATAAGAATGACATAATTGAAAGTGGAGGAAACAAAAAAGGCCTGCTTATGGCTGAGTTTGAACTGTGGCACAAGAGCTTCAAGACCACGCTAATATCCCTAAAAACGCAATCGATGTGTTGAATCTATGTGACAAGGACTTGTTTCCTAATATCCACACATTGTTGAGAATTTTGTGTACCATCCCTGTGACTACAAGCACTGCTGAGAGGTCATTTTCTACTCTACGTTGGCTGAAAACATATCTTAGGCATACCATGGGCGCAGACAGGCTGACTGGACTAGCAGCACTGAATATTCACCGGGAAATTGAAGTCACCAGTACAGAGGTAGTTTCCGTTTTGAAAAAATCTGCTAGGCGGCTGGATTTTGTTCTGTGAAATTTGAGTTTCCACTTTATTCAAACAATGTTAATGTTAATTCATTATTACATGAGTTGTATTCAACTATTTGTTTAAACTTGCATTTAGCCTGTGTAATTAATTCAACTTGACATTCTAGAAATGTTTAAGATTTTTTTATTATAAAGTTAGTTATTAAGGAAAATTAAAATAACGTATATATTTTCACCTACAGCACATAAAATATTTGTTACAATCCATAACACTATGGTATACAATATCTTGTAATTTTTAAAATGTAATTTTTAGTTTCAATTAAATTTACATATTCAAAATGTAAATGTTATTATTAATTTCCTAAAACCTATACTAGTTCTTGGTATAAACAACTCAAAACTTAGTAAATGATTGCAGATTATTGATGTTACACATCAATCTGATGATCCTGGTAGCTGGATATATAGTTATGATAATATTGAGCAGAGCAATCCAGTCGTTATCACTCTGATCTTGATCAAAAGTTAATTCTTGATGAAATTATGCAGTTCCTTTGTATTACTTGTATAACCTTAGCTCAATGGTACTGTAACTAAAATTTGTATAAAACCAATGCACATTTTGTTTAAATAACCTCCAATCCAATAGCATATTTTGTATTGGTTTTAACAGAGCATTCTACAGTATGTTTGATCTTATAGAATATATTTTTATGCATATGATTTCAAATATACATATTGTTACGTGCCACCCCCCTAGTGGCACTTTTGTTAACTGGATTATGGTGGGTTGAAGCACAACACAGATTGTTCCTTTAAATGAAATAATTAACTTTATTGCGGCCAGAAAGATACACCACTCAACAGCAAATACAAGCAATTAGAGCCTTACTCCAGTTTCCTCAAGTCTCTTCCTTATGGAGAGCTCTTGCCCCCTTTCACTTGTCAACAAACCACAGAAGTTAATCCGTCCTAATGAGTCAGGTGGCCTTGACAGAAACTACCTGCACCTCTTCCTCATGTACACAAACTACAGTTACTTACGATAACTTGCTACACGCTGCTTCGCTGTTCACAAGCTGGGAAACAATGTCACTGGATTTCGTAACTCGCACGGCACTTCGCCACAATACGTCTGTCGCTCAGTGAAATCACACTCGCTCAAAACACAGGCAGTCCCCTGTATGCTTCTCACTCCCTCGCTGTCAAGAGAATCGGCTTCACGGGCCCTCCCAGGACTTCTGCAGTTTGGGTGACAGGCCTTTCCTCCGTAATGGGTTGAAGAGCCAGACCAGGTCGTCCTCGTGGAATCCGCCGGCATCCGTCTGTTGGTCGTATCGGGTCTTCATTCGGTCGGTCTCGATCCGCAGTTTCCTCCTCGCGAACGCGTGCACGTCCTCCAGTTGGTCGACCAGTTCTTGACAATACTGGCTTACCGGGACCGGATCATTCCCAGGTCGGCCGAAGGCAAGATCGACAGGTAGACGGAGCTCCCTCCCAAACATGGCCCGGGCTGGTGTGCACCCGGTGGCTTCATGCACGGTGGCGCGGTAGGCCAGGAGAAATAGTGGAAGATGTTTGTCCCAATCCCTCTGGTGCTCGCTGACGACTATTCGGAGATGGTTCTTGATGGTGCGATTGAATCGCTCTACCATCCCGTCGGACTGAGGGTGTAGCGGCGTTGTCCTTGTCTTCCGGATTCCCACCAGCTGGCATAGGTTCTGGAACACCTGCGACTTGAAGTTCCTCCCTTGGTCGGAGTGCAGCTCCAGGGGTACTCCGTACCGGCTGACGAATTCCTTCACCAGGGTCTCTGCGATCGTCGCGGCTTCTTGGTTAGGGAGCGCATACGCCTCCGGCCATTTGGTAAAGTAGTCGCTGACGACCAATATGTAGCGGTTCCCTGCCTCGCTTAACAGGAATGGCCCAGCAACATCGATGGCCACTCTCTCCATGGGGCCGCCCACGTTGTAGGTCTTCAGTGGACCCCGTCGTCCTCGTCCTGGGCCCTTGCTGGCTGCGCAATCGTGGCACTTCGCGCAGTGGTTCTCCACGTCTGTTCGGCATCCGATCCAGTAGAACAGCTCTCTCAGCTTCTCCAGGGTCTTCTTTATCCCTAGGTGTCCTCCAGATGATCCTCCATGGACTTCCTTCAGGACTTCCTCCGTCATAACCTTTGGAACGACGACATGTTCCCGAGATGTCTTCCCGTCGGTGGTCTCCCAGGCGTGGCAGATGAGGCCATCCCTTACAATCAGCAAGTTCCACTGTGCCCAGTAGGACTTAAACTTTGGGCGGCAGTCACTCACAATGTTCCACCCGGGTCTGGGGACACAGGCCCTCTTCCATTCGGCTATCAGTCCCAGGTCATCATCTTCCGCTTGTGCCCGCGTGAAAGATTCGCGGCTCCAGTTCCCTTGAAGTTCCACGGTAGTCCGTCGGCACTGTATCCTGGTGTTCTCCTCCCTCCTAGTACAGAAGATGCAGTCTTCGGGGCACGGTCTTCGTGACAGGGCGTCGGCATTAGAATGCAGTTGGCCTTTCCTGTGCTGGATCTCGAAGTTGTACTGTTGAAGCCTCTCTAACCACCGCGCGAGTTGACCCTCGGGCTGTTTGAATTTCAGGATCCACCGCAGGGATGCATGGTCGGTCCTGATGAGAAATTCTTGCCCGTACAGGTACTTGTGGAAGTGTTCGATGGTCTTCACGATGGCGAGCAGTTCCTTCCTGGTGACGCAGTAGTTCCTCTCTGGCTTTGACAAGGCTTTGCTGAAGTAGGCCACTACTCTCTCCTCGCCGTCCACTATTTTCGACAGGATTCCCCCTATACCAAAGTCGCTGGCATCGGTATCGACGA
Source organism: Meconema thalassinum (assembly GCA_946902985.2). Classification (NCBI taxonomy): domain Eukaryota; kingdom Metazoa; phylum Arthropoda; class Insecta; order Orthoptera; family Tettigoniidae; genus Meconema; species Meconema thalassinum. The sequence goes on from OX336391.1 coordinate 164,799,147, forward strand.
TGAACCTTGTTCCAGGTCTGGGGTAGGCCAGAATAGGCGCGGTGCACAGAGCCTGCTTGAGTTGTTCAAAGGCACTGTGGCATTCTGCAGTCCATGTGAAGAGTTGGTCATGTGAAGAGTTGGTCCTTCTCAGTCAGTCGATGCAGTGGTTTGGCGATGTCGGCGAATCCTCTCACGAAGCGACGGTAATAAGTGCAGAGTCCCAGGAAGCTTCGTAGTTGGGACTTGTCCTTCGGAACTGGCCACTCCCTCACAGCTGCGGTCTTTTCTGGGTCGGTGCGCACCCCTTCCTCGGAGACAATATACCCAAGGTACTGGACCTGCTTCTGGAAGAGCTGACACTTCTTGGGGCTCAACTTCAGCTGGGCAGCCCGTAGCTTCATCAAGATCTCCTTCAGGTTGCTGTAGTGCAGGTCTTCCAGTGTAGTCCCCTCAGAATGGACTCCATTAGCCTTTCGCAGGGGCGTTGCACAGACCGAATGGCATGACGGTGAACTGCCAGAGCCCGCTGCCCACAGAGAACGCCGTTTTCTCGCGGTCCTTAGGGTGGACCTCCACCTGCCAGTAGCCACTCTCCAAATCCAAGGTGGAGAACCATCTTGATCCTGATATGGTGTCCAGCGTGTCGTCGATCCGGGGTAGAGGGTAGCTGTCATTCTTCGTGACGTCGTTCACCCGCCTGTAGTCCACGCAGAACCTGGTGGAACCATCCTTCTTCTTCACAAGCACGACCGGAGAACTCCAAGGACTATGTGATGGCTCGATCACCCCTTGCTCCTTCATCTCTTCTACCATCCGGTCAACTTCGGCTTGCTAGGCGAGCGGGACACGTCGGAATGGGGCCCCAATCGGTGCGCTGTCCGCAACGTCGATTCTGTGCTGGACCAAGCTTGTCCTGCCGAAGTCTTTGCTCCCCACGGAGAAGACATCCTGGAATTCGTGTAGCAGGTCCCGAAGTTGGCGTGATTGTTCCTCGTCTAAATGGTCCTGGGATCCTTGGTACAGCTTCTGTAGTTCTTCTGGCAGTGCGCGTCTTCTTCGGTTGTCCGTCTGCAGGTGTCCGTCCGTCGTATCTGTGATGCGGGCAATCCAGGTAACAGGCTCGCAGACTCCTAGGTTGGTGTCCCGGTGAACCGTAATGTCATAGTCGTTCAGGTTGGACAGGCGGACGTACGGCCGAGACGTCGTGTTGATGAGGGTCTTGGCAACTAACAATCCTTTTGTCTGAATGTCCTCATAATTTGGCTCGATGACAGCCGCCACTCCCTCAGCAGTTCCGTCGACAATTACGGCGGCGCTGACCTCCATCCTGGCGGGAACGATGACGTCCTCTCTCAGCCTTACTCGTCGTGGGGTGACGGCCTCGTGTGCTGGTTGCAAATCAAGTTCCTCACCTCCGAAGTGCAGAGTGTTGGTACTCAGATCCAAGATGATGTTGTTCTGGTCCAGGAAGTCCAGTCCGATGATCACTTCATTTGATACGTCAGCCACAAGCACTGGATGCTTTATCGCCCGTCGACCAATGACGAACTCCAGTGATGCTTCGCCATGTACCGGTGCGGTCTCTCCGGTCGCGGTTATTAGTTGGAGGTTCCTTTGTGTGGGTTGCACTCTCCACTTCGGGATCACGGTGGGACTGACGATGGTCCTCGATGCTCCCGTGTCGATTAGCATGGGCCAGCTCTCTCCGTTGACGTCTCCGTCGACCATCAGACTGCTATTATCCCTCCTTAACTGCGTCACACGAACTTGGACTGCCGGGGCTTGATGACTGTCACAAGCAAACCTTTGCCCCCCAAGGCTGGCTGATACTTGCTTTCCTGGGCCGCGCGGTTTCCCTACGACTGACTGTCCCGACGGAAACCCTTGGCGGCGCTGATCACCGCAGTCCTTGCTCAGGTGGCCTCTCTTACGGCAGGTCCAGCAGGTCGGTAGTCCTCTGCCGGGCCGCCTCTCTGGATGTCCTTCGGGTACTTTTTTGTTGGTGGTACTGCGACCCTTGAAGAACCGGCCTAGCGCCTCCATCAGTCAGGGGCTTGGTCTTGTCGGCTTTGGCTGGATCGTCAACGTCCACCTGACGCACCCGCGCGCGCATTCTAGATGCCTGTTTTGCCGTCTCGAACTCAAGTGCGTGGCTCAGCGCATCTGCCACAGTCTTATTGCGCGCGAGTCGCAGCGCCTGTTGAGTGTCCGAGTCCCGTAACCCGTCGGTGAAGGTCTGCGTCGCAATCTGTTCCAGAAAGTCGGCCGGCGCTGTTGGATAGGCGAGCCTTACGAGGCGTGCGATGTCCATCTCGAACTCCTGCAGGGTTCCCGCGTTCTTCTGTACCCGGGTCCGGAGCTGCATCTGGTAGGCCTGCTGAAGATGGCTATCTCCATATCGGGACTCCATATGGGCGATCAGTGAAGCGTAGTTCTGGGATCCAGTCGGCATGGCCTGAAGGACGTTAAGGGCGTCACCCCTCAGCGCTACAATGAGAGCTGTAGCCTTTTCTGTGTTGTTCCAGTTATTTATGGAACAGGCCGCCTCGAACTGACGTAAGTAGGTGCTCCACGGGACCTTTCCGTCGAAGGTTGGGGGCGTCACTCTGCTATGTCCCGTTCCTGATATTCCCGGTGTAACGGTGGGCGGGCGTTGGCGCAGCTCGGCAACTTCCTCTTGTAGAGCGTTGAATTTCTCTTCCACCCCCGTCAGTGGGCGTTGGCGCAGCTCGGCACCTTCCTTTTGTAAGGCGTTGAATTTCTCCTCCACCCCCATCAGCGGGCGTTGGCGCAGCTCGGCAACTTCCACTTGTAAGGCGTCGAACTTCTTTTCCACTGCCGAGACTTCCTCACGCAGACCCAGTTCTAATTTCTTCAGGTCCTGTGTCAACTTATTCTGACCGTCTTCCATCTTCTTCTGGCCGTCCTCTATCCTCTTCAGGTCCTCCGCTAGCTTATTTTAACCGTCTTCCATCTTCTTCTGGCCGTCTTCTAGTTTGGCAGTTAGGTCCTCGGCTAACTTCTTCTGGCCGTCCTCCATCTTCTTCTGGCCGTCTTCCATCTTCTTCAGGTCATCCTTCAGGTCCTTGGCTAATTTCTTCTGGCCGTCCTCCATCTTCTTCTGGCCGTCTTCCATCTTGGCTTCCATGCCACTTAACTTTTCTAGCAATGCTGCAAATTGCGCTTCCATTTTAGAAGTTTGTCTTGTAAAGGGCATGCACTCACAGGAAAATTAAAATAAAACAAGTAGTTCCGTGAAGAACTATACAGCCTATTTTCATATATCCTACTTTGTGAACTGCCACTATCAGCATACAAAATTTCAGTTTGATTGCTGTAATAGATTCGTAAATATTGAGAACCGACTAAATATTGCGGATGGTCGCCATGTTGGATTATATATATGTAGGTCCTAGAGTTACGTACTGTTACATGAAGATTATTGTGTACGTGTAGCATTCAAACTTCAATCGCAAGATTAGGACACAAGAAGTAACAAGGAGATTTTAAAATTTTGCACGGCTGCCATCTTGTGGTTATGGAAACAATTGAAATAAATTAGATGCTAGTGGATTAACATTCGTATAAGGATTTACTGTACCAAGTTTCACTGCACTCGGATGGTTAAATTGCGAGAAACGTCCATGTGAATATTTATACTTCGCGTCGCCGCCATGTTGGATTTGTGATCACCAGGTTATTTAAAGTCCTATAGGTGAACTTAAGTTCATAGCCCCAATGAACATAAAAAAAATCAGTTTGATTGCTATAATAGATTCGTAGATATTCAGAGCCGTCTAAATATTTCAGATGGTCACCATGTTGGATTGTTAAATGTAATTGGCCATAGAGTCATGTACCATTAAAGGATAATTATTGCATAGGTTCATTATTCAAACTTTCACTTCGATCGCATGATTACGACACAAGAAATAAAAATTTAATTTTAAAATTCGCACAGCCGCCATCTTGAGGTTATGTAAACAATTGAACTAAATTAGATACCAGTGCATTACAATGTGTATAAACATTTCCTGTACCATATTTCATTGTGTTTGGAACATTAAATCGCGAGAAAGGTCTATTTAAAATTTTCAAATTCGCATGACCGCCATGTTCGTTATGTAGTTAACCGTTTTTTGAATGTCTTATAGATGAACTTCCAGTAGTGCCCTTTATCTCCGTACAAAATGTCAGGGTGATATCGCTAATAGTTTCAGAGATATAGAATGAAGGTGAAATATTTCGCACATCCGTCATCTTGTGGTTATGTAAACAATTAAACGAAGTTAGATTTCGGTGCATTACAATGTGTATAAATATATACTATACCAAGTTTCATTGCGTTTAGTTGGTTAAATTGCGATAAACGTATATTTAAATGTCGCAAATTCGCCTGGCCGCCATGTTGGTTTTGTAGTTACCAGTTTTTCAAACGTCGCATAGGTGAACTTCTAGTAGTTCCCTATAGCTCCGTAATAAATTCCAGGGTGATATCGGGAATAGTTTCGGAGATATTGAATGCTGGTGAAATACTTCGCACAGCCGCCATGTTGGATTGGTGCGACGTAACAAAATTTGAAGGGCACGGTCGGGATCGCCCGGAATAGTGCTATGAACTTACCGAGTTTCATTGAAATCGCTCCAGCCATTTAGAATTTATTAGGGGGGGACACACACACACACCTCACACACACACACACACACACTCACACACACACACGGACAAAAGGAGATCTCATAAGCCTATTTTTTCAAAATTGAAAATAGGCTAAAAATGACCTGCTCGGGTTTTGAAACCAGGACCGTCAGGTGTTGTGCTTGTGTTTGAGTTCGTAATCCAGCTTCTGACACCAGTTGTTTCGTGCCACCCCCGTAGTGGCACTTTTGTTAACTGGACTACGGTGGGATGAAGCACAACACAGATTGTTCCTTTAAATGAAATAATTAACTTTATTGCGGCCAGAAAGATACACCACTCAACAGTAAATACAAGCAATTTGAGCCTTACTCCAGTTTCCTCAAGTCTCTTCCTTATGGAGAGATCTTGCCCCTTTCACTTGTCAACAAACCACAGAAGTTAATCCGTCCTAATGAGTCAGGTGGCCTTGACAGAAACTACCTGCACCTCTTCCTCATGTACACAAACTACAGTTACTTACGATAACTTGCTACACGCTGCTTCGCTGTTCACAAGCTGGGAAACAATGTCACTGGATTTCGTAACTCGTACGGCACTTCGCCACAATACGTCTGTCTCTCAGTGAAATCACACTCGCTCAAAACACAGGCAGTTCCCTGTATGCTTCTCACTCCCTCGCTGTCAAGAGAATCGGCTTCATTAGGGGTTTCGCAAATCACCACACTTCTGTCGCTCAGGATAAACGCTCGCACTAGCTCGAAAAACACAACCACAACTGCTTGACAGGTCGCTCTTATATAGCAGGCCGGCGACTCAATAAATGCTTCTAGACCCATCCAGGGTTCACGGCTTCTCGAGGTTTCCTTCACTGGCTGAGTCACGAATATTCTGGACCATCCCTTTGTCCTAGTAGTCCTGTTGCATAAGGCGCACGCAATACACTGAGGCAGAGCAGCCCAGCCCTGGGGCAGTTGTGACTCATGCGGCGAGCGATGAAACAAACTCACAGCCGTAACAATATTTACATACAAGAATAATAATGGACACATTCTCTTTCCATAGCTCAAATCATGTTATTGAGGAAAGCCCCCTCCAAACCAAAAGTCTGGGTGCGCTCCTGTATCTGTTTCACAGCATCCCTCCACATGCCATCAACTGATTGATCAGACTTAATGGAGAAGTTTGCCAAGGCTCTGACCAACTCATTGCGGTGGGCATTCAATCTCCACCACTTGATACGCTCAGGCCCAGTTTTTTTAGGTCTCTTAACGTTTTTATGAATATCAAGGACAAGCAACCGGTGTTGAGGGGCAACGCTGTCATACGGAATCACTTTGGTATCTGTCACCAGCTTCATATCTTGTTGCCGAACTAGCCAGTAATCGATCTGAGTAGCATGTCCTCCACTGTTATAAGTAGCCAGATGTGTTAGCCTCTTTTTGAAATATGTGTTGGTCACAATCAAGTCATGAGCTTCTGCACAGTCAAGTATCCGACATCCGCCATCATTGCGCACACCAAGCCCATGTCCTCCATGGCATCGCATATATCCTTCACGCTGAGACCCAACATGTCCATTAAAGTCTCCTCCAAGAATAATGGACTCATCCTGGGGGATTGCTCGAAGGTGGGTATCCAGACTGTTCCAGAATTCATCTTTCTCATCCTCTGTACATCCAGTTTGAGGTGCGTAGCAAGATATAATATGGGCAGTGATTTCTGCTGAATCAATCATGATAGACATAAGCCTATCTGACACCCTGTTGACATTGGTGACACTGTTGCGGTAGTGCTGGTCTACGTTTATTGCTACACCGTTTCGTGCTGCGCTGGTACCGTGATAGATGAGTTTGTAGCCATCTCCAATTTCTTTCGCCTTTGAACCCGTCCACTTGGTCTCCTGGATGCAGGCAATGTTGACACGCCTGTGTTTAAGCATTTCTGCTAGCCCACGATGTCGGCCAGTCAACGTTCCAATATTGAGGGTAGCGAATCTTAGTCTTAGTTGTTTTGGTTGAACTAACTTCTTTAACCTACCCCGTTCATGATTAGGTAACCCTCGCTCATTTCTCACGTCACTCGGGCGCAAGTGGCGCGCATCGCTTTGGGGGAACGCCCTAGCATGTTCCGAATTTTGAAGAGACGTAGCCATTGATGCGACAGGAAATACCTCAACCGGCGGGTCGCTTCGTCTGTCGTTGAGGGTATTTTAACGCTACTGCCAGCATATAATTCAGCCGCCCCTAACATGGGGTACAGGCGCCGTGTGTAGCCGCCCGCTCCGGGTCAGACGCTACAACTGATATCTACCCCCAAAATGAGGATGATACATTTTACTCAATTAATCCCGAGCACTGGGCTGCCACATCCGCCATCTACACTGTACCGAGGATTATCCTCTCCACTGTAACTGCCGTTGAGGTCTTCACCGTAACCCTGGCAAGGGACCCTTACAAGGGACTACCAGCCGGGTCAGCTGGACCATTTTTTTTTTTTTAAAGAGGTGTTACTCCTCTATCACTCGCCCTTTGTCCTGACTTGTGACAGGCAGAGCCTGGCTTCCCAAACATTGGGTCCAGGTTGGTGGGGTTACAACAACCCACCATCGGTTCAAATATAGCATTATGGTGTACAACAACCCACCATCGGTTCAAATACTTAGATATTCCCATTCTCATACATGTGTGACATTTTGATCGTTCAAGGTCGCACGACCCCAAAATACATAATAAAATATAAGGGTTGTACTCACATCTCTATGTTGGTGGTGATCGCCAATGGAGAAGGACTTGTTCGTCCACCATCTTGTCTCTAATCTTCCAACATTACTACCGTGGCACTTTCCACGTACATTTCAATAATAACACACATTTTTCCTTTACCTAAATTCCTTATCTTAGGGTTTTCTAACATATTAAACACTACAATACACTTGCAAACACAAAAATATTTATAAAAACTTTAAAAGAATTATTTCACGTGTTATTAATACACTTAGCACAAATTATTACTTTACATAAAGGTGTGATCTTCTCATAAGCCACACGTTTCACTCTTTCTACTGCCTCCTCGAAGAATTGCAGGTTTTCCGGATCCCTATCCTGGTCCTAGCATTTACTTGAGAAATTTGAAAGTCACTGATCTGCTTTGTTTCACTCTTCACCTCGGATAGTCTTTCTTTCATCTATACAGTACTTTTTGTCCCATTGGCCTTGACTTGATCGTACGGGCACGATATTATTTGTATCTACGGCTACGGTACTTGTCCGCCGTGTGTCTCTATCAGACACTTCTTCCATAGAGTCGTAGTTTTACTAACGCTCTAAATATAAGTGGGTTTTCACTAGAATTAACGTTTCACTATCTCTACCAAAGTTCCTCCACTAAAGTTCCTATAATTAGTGATTTGAAGATTCTATACGCTTCAAATTATAATTATTACGTTCCGACTTGCGACACTTTGCACTAGCGCCCTAATGTCAAGAATTTCCCAAGCACGGGCAAATTCTGACGCTATAATTTCTGACAAACTCCACACGAGTTTAACTATCTTTCGCAGATACTGCTGAATACTTTACAAAGTTCACTTTGCCTCTCAGGGCTTCGAATTCATGACTGTCGGTGTAACGTGGTCTCAACTTGGACCCACTCGTTGAACTAGCATGACCTCCTCTAAAGTCCGTTGTAGAATGAATACTTCGTGATGCAGAACTTCTTCACTAGAAGTCACTGTAGACTGCACCTCCGTCGAAACAGTGTAACACGCTCACATGCTGTTGGTAGAATGAATACTGAATATTTGTTGCTTGTCCGGCTGGCTATTTATATAATTCTGACTGAATATAGGGTCTGCTCTTCTTCTTGAAGGCTACTTTCCAAAATAATTGTCCTAATTTCCATACTCCTTATAGAGTGTCTAGGTTCCAAATTTATTTCCAAAATTGAAATTCGATCTTACTTTTAATTGTTATTAGTTTCCAAAAGTTCTGATTCTGTGTGGGTGTGAACTCATTGCTCATTACTAACAGATACCGGGCAGCGCTTAGTTCGAATGTCTTTTTAGTCCACGCGTGGCGAATACAGTTCCACGGTCTTTAATAGTTGTAGACATACCTGTATTCAATAACATACATTCTTATCTTGATTTGGCAACGTCACACAAATACACATTGCACTGACCTCTGACAGCACATAGGAACAAAAGGGGGAAGAAAGTAAAAACCAGTTTCGTCCAGTTAACACCCGGGTTCAGTCGACCACAACTGGTGCTAGAGTGAACACGAAACTGCTTAAAGCTCCAGCCAGGAAGACAACCAGATAAGTAGCAGCCTGTATTATTACAGTATTATAGCCATAGTTTATTTTTTACAACCATATATTAACCCCTAACAGACAAACTCCGGATTTCTATCACCATTTTAGCATTTCACCTAACATTAGATATACTACATTTAGCATACACCGACAGTTGCATTACCAATACTGCAACTAAATAATTGTACATATTGTAAATATTTTTCACCTGTATTCTCAAACATAGATGTTATAGTCTAAGTGTAATGGACCTGATGATGATCGCTTGACGATCGAAACTGGTCATCCTAGTGTATTTATTCATCTCATGTAATTTATTTCAGGATTAGGGCATAACCCAGCTCTTTTTGGGTACATCCGTGTTGACCGATTGAAAAGCACCAAACTTTTGTTTTGTTTTGGTCAGTGAAAAATAGGTCCACTGCAATTTATAATCATAACTCGCAGTGGGGGTTTTGTATAACTTGGCTAACCTTCCACCAAAAGATGACTTAAAACAAAGTTGTTTGAAACTAGAAACTCTCTTAAAAATACTGACGGCGTATCAGTTATCAGCGGCTATGAACTTTTTTTTTTGTGAGCTGCTACATGTGAACTTCATCTTGGAGCTGAATGAACCCTAAGTTCGGCAAGTTCACCAATCGACGTGTTGCGAGCAATCAAGAAAACGGGCAGCAAAGACTTATTTATAAATCTCTGGATTGCACTAAGGGTTTTGTTAACTACACCAGTGACAGTTGCGAGTGCTGAGCATAGCTTCAGTAAGCAGAAACTTATGAATACATATTTACGGTCAACCATGTCAGAGGAGAGACTGAATTCTCTTGCCATCATGTCGATTGAAAACGATGAGACTAGAAAAATAGACTTTAAAGACATTCTCAAGACATTTGCTCGTGCAAAATCCAGGCAAATGCCATTTAATGTTTAGGATCGTATATCTAATTGTGATATCGAGGTTATCTTTTATCCCTCCCTATATTATTCTGCTAAGGTCCCATTACAGTTTTGTACCGAAAATAAGGTCCCATTAGCACCAACCTACACATATGGGGTACCTGCAGGTTCAGCATATCCAAATGCGTAAGTGAAACGCACTCATTTACTCTTTAAATGCCTCACAATTAAATAAATACCTTAAAACATGTATATTTACAATGAAATAATCAAAGAATGCAACACGGTAACCATGGTAACAGAATCTCACAGGACCATCTATTTCTGTAAGACGCAATGCAATTTCAATTATTACATTACTGTGAAAGTTTCCAGACGGTTATAAGGTTATCACTGAACCAAATTAAGCTGTAAAATTCATCAATACGTACAGTATAATGCGCTTAAGGGGGTCAAGGGACACTCGAGAATTTTTTCACGCAATTTTCACGTGTGGGCGTGGTACGAAAGGTCTTTTTCACCCGACTATAAAGTGTCTCCGAAAACCACATTTAAAGGCCCTTAAATTAACGGTGCCTGTGATATTCCCAGAAAACTAACTTCACTCTGATAAACCTATGAAGGAATAACAAACCCCTAACCACTGCACCAGTAGCTCAATTGATAAAGTCTGATTATTCATACCAAGGATAAATCAGTCATAGCATTCATGATTGAGATTTTGCTGAGTGTACTCTTTACAACTAGAATATTCGCGGGCGAAGCCGCGACGGGTAATGCTAGTTATGCATATTCTATTCAGAGTAGGTTTGGTTTGAGGTTTTGCACACCATTGCATTAATTTCAATTTGTATTGTATTAATTAATAACATATATATACAGTACTTTTTATGGGTGTTAATATTTTCTTACTTTATTTGTATGGATTTAATTATCATCAATTAAAAACGATTTTCATAAAAAAAATTAGTAATTTAATTCCTGATTCCTGACTCTAGTATTTTTGTAAGGCGATTCAATCCGTTTAGGTGTATCTTGTTCAGACAGCGACGCAACCAGCCACGCAACTTTGTTTAACGAGCATCGCTCATTGTGTGTTGGGGGGGGGGGGGGGGGGGGGGGGAGGGGGCTGACAACATCCCACCCCGGGCGCCAATATACCCCGCGACGGCCCTGTTCGATGTGCTTTGCGTTACGTACCGGTACTTCGAAAACTTGCACAAGCATGCACACATTAAGAAATACATATTTTGCTTCTTTCCATTCATACTTAAGATATGGGGTCATATTTTGGGGTATGTCACCAGATGTAATAAGTAGGCTACGTTTAGGATACAAAAGAGGGCGATTAGAATTATGGCAAATGTAAACACTAGAGAATCATATAGACCTCTGTTTAATCATTTAAACATCCTCCCACTGCCCTTTAGATTAGATTAGATTAGATTTTTATTAATCCATGTGTTGATCAATTACATGTATACAAGACATTTTTGATATAGGACACGTCAGCAATAATTACATCTATAAAATAAAATAACTTACAGGTATATATATATTACTAATACAATAGTTATTTATAACTTATTATACTAACAGATATTAAGAGATGCAATCGTATTGGACAACTATTTACACCTTACACTATTATCACAATATGAAAACTTAATCTCTACTTAGTATAAAACCAAGTCCCCGATTCTTGGATGTTACGGGTAAACTCGAGAACCACTGGATGGATTTTGATGCGGTTTTCACCATTCTGTAAAGGATATCTCGAGGATGATTTCTGTAGAAAATAATTTATTTATGATCAAAGGAAGCTGAGCAGTAACTATTTCAGTGGAAGAGTCGAAAAAAACCTGGCGTCCGAGCGCTTTGTAAGCTTACGCTGAGCAAACCGTTAAAAATATCTATCAGCGGAACAGGCTCTGGGCAAAGTCAACTAAACAACAGTTTAAACAAACTAGTATTTATTTACTCTAAAATACATAGCACTGTTGACCCGGCACGAAATGAACTGAACTGCGTGTGAGGTTGAAAAACAATACACTGTGTGTGTATTGTGTGCGCATCGTAGATGGCAGCACTAGATTTGAAAAAAAAAAAAAAAAAAAAAAACAGATACTCATGTTCAATTGTTTATTATTGTTTTTTGTAGGTTAATGTGTTCTAACAATATCTAAATACTATGAGTGTATGAATTGTTCAGCATGAAAAGTTCTACAAAAAAGTCCGCGAGAGTATATATCTAGCTTCAATACATCGCCCACTACAGTATAAGTGTTTTTACGTTTCAATTTCTTCCAACCATGTCCATTCAACTACTGAGGCGACAGTTTACGAGCTAGCAAAGGGCGAGTCTATCATCCCTGTTACAGCCTAGCTAGCGGGCGAACCTATTGCCACAGATACAGCCAGCAGCAAACCGTTGAGTAGTGTTTAGTTAAGACTTCTGAGAAGGGTGTTTGTGTTTGGAGTTTCCCTGGAAGTGCAACTCGTATATTTTTTTTTCATTTCGCTTGTGAAACACAGTCAAGTTAAGATTGGACGGAAGGGTTTTTATTTAGCGTATGGCATACAAATACATTATTACAAATTTACAACAATTATTACAAACAAACATCTAGGCCCTGTATATATTCAATGGATTTTGGGGTTGCCAACAGTAAGTCTTCATAGCGTCCTTCATATGCTTTGATTGTGTAGTCCTTCCTAAAGTGTTCAACAGTTTGCCGCGGTGCTCCACAGTCGCATGCTGGTGATGGTAGCATTCGCCACTTAAAAAGCGAATCTCCGCATCGTCCGTGTCCCGTTCTAAGGCGATTGAGTGCTGACCACATTTTACGAGACTGATCAAAACCTGGAAGTGTCTTACTGATACAAGGCATAGACTGGCAAGTAACTGGAGCGTTTTCGAGCCAATCTCTCCTCCAGGAGTCAATGATGTTGAACTCGCCGAGGCAGCTGGCAAGTGCAAGAGGTGGATGTCTTGAGCGGAGTCTGTTGATCCCAAGGTCAGGGATATCAGAATGTGTCGGGAGATCAGGGTTTCCCATGATCTTGGTGTATTCTCTTCTCAAAGCAACTTTCCTTCGCAGATGAGCGGGTGGTATATTACTTAAGACAGGCAGCCAGATTATGGGTGTAGACCTGGTCGTTCTCGAAATAATACGCATTGTATTATTAAGCTGGACATCGTCTTTGTTTATATGTGCGCTGTTCAACCATACTGGTGCACAGTACTCCGCCGCAGAGTATACCAAGCTCAACTGGCGATTGATCCCCAAGTGGTTCCACAAAGCTTTTGTATGATATTGTTTCTTGTCCTCAGTTTTGCAGCAACTTTTGTAAGGTGTGATTTATACGATAGAGTTCTATCTAGCTTGACACCCAGATATGATGGTTCCTTATTATGGGTAAGTTGTGTACCATCAAAATACAGTTCCAGAGTCCTGTTGAATTGTCTGTTGTTGAGATGGAAGCAACTCACCTCTGTTTTTGATGCGTTTGGTCGAAGTCTCCACTTTCGAAAATATTCTGCAAGTGTAGACAGATCCGATGTTAGAATTTCTTCCATAGGTTCAAAGTGAGTATGCCTAGTTGCGATGGCCCAATCATCAGCATATCCGAATTTCTTGCAAACTGGTTCTGGCATATCAGCAATGTAAAGGCTAAAGAGCAATAGGGCTAGAACAGAACCTTGAGGAAGGCCATTTTGGAGGAATTTCTGGCTACTGATTTTATTTCCCATAACAACCTGGAATCCTCTGTTATCAATCATATTATCGATGAGTTTTGTAACTTGTTGGCATGGGATGATCTTCATCAGCTTGCAGAGTAGGCCTTGCCTCCAGACGGTATCATAGGCTGCTAGTAAATCAATGAAAGCCACAGATGTTTTCATCTTCTTCTGAAAGCCTGCTTCGATATGCGATGTTAGTGCCAACAATTGATCTGCACAGCTTCGGTGGGACGAAAGCCAGCTTGTTCTAAAGGGATTGCCGCGAGTATTGGTGGTCCAATCCTATTAAACAGTACTCGCTCTAAGAGTTTGTATATCACACTAAGCAATGCAATGGGACGATAGCTTTGCGGGAGATCTGAAGGTTTTCCTGGTTTAAGGAGAGCAATTATCTTGGCACGTTTAAGCTTCTGGGGTATAATTCCTGTTTTTAGCATTGAGGTGAAGAATTTTGCTAACCATGTCTTCATGTATTTTCCAGAATTGATGAGAAACTCAGGAAGGATACCATCAAAGCCAGGAGCTTTACCAGGTTTTATATCCTTTATTGCTGCTACGATCTCTTCAGGGGTGATGTCATGTGAATATTCCGTCGTAGAGGCAGCTGCTGCTTTCAATTTCTTGAGTTCTCGTTTAACAGAGGTTGTAGTCGCACGATGATTTATTCCTTTAGAAGTTTTAACAATATGTGAAGCAATATGATTGGGTGTTACAAGACTATCTTCTCACACGATACGACTAGTTCCTCCCAGTTTTCGAAGCAGAGACCATGCTTTTCGGCTGGATACTCTGAAATCAAGTTTATGTGTAGTATCTAACCACTTCTGTCGGCGTACAGTATCTAGATTGTGTATTAATTCATCTGCTATTTCTTTATCACCACTATTTTGAAAATCCTTATAGAGTTCTTCACATTTCTCATCCCATCCTGGGATATATTCTTTACGGTGTCCTCTGGGAATATGCTTTTTGCTGCGCTTATAACAGCTCCAACAAACCTATCATAATTATCAGCATATGGTGGAATCCAACCTAAACATTTATCAAGGTTTTCAGAAAAGATGCTCCAGTCAGCTTTTTGTAGATTCCATCTGGGTCGGGGAAATGAGGTTATCAGAGAGACTTTTGTACCAATTTCTACTATAGCTGCTCGGTGTTGGCTATGAGGGAAGTCTGGCACGATATTGCGGGTTGTGCTGACTAAGTGATGTTTTTCATCTGCTGTGACAAAGCATAAATCTGGATTGCATTCTTGTTTCCATCGTGCTGACCGGAAGGATTTGCGGTCTTTAGCATAAAAAATAAGATGGATATTATTTTCATCTGCCCAGTTTACCAAGGCCTCACCATTGGTATCATTCATTCTATAACGCCACTGCGCATGGTGACTATTAAAGTCTCCCGCAAAGATTGCAGGATGTTGGTACACATGAAGAACGTGGGTTGGCCAAGGAGAGCTTGGTGGTTTGTATATATTACAGATGATTAGTTCCCCAATTTTGATTGTCACTGAGTGAATGTTGTTATTCGTAGAAGTTGATATCAGATGAACATTCTCTATATCATTCCGGACATACGTGGCTATTCCATAGGCATGGTGGTGAGTTGCACCGATGATATCATATCCTGGAATTTTCCCCCTAGAACAGAGTTGATCTTCACTACCTATCTGCATGAGTTTCCTGTAAAGCAACCACATCGATATTGTGCTTTTCCAATATCTTTAGTAAAATTTGACATTTAGTTCTACTAATGCCTTCAATGTTTAGTTGACATATTTTAATACTTGGTCCAAGGTTTCTAGATGTTTGGCCCTGAGAAGGGCTTTTGCTGTATTGTTGTTGAATCATGTTCTCAGTTTGGTATGTACTTTTTGTGTTGCCACGTAGAGGGCTACGTGGAGGTGTCGCGCCGGCTCGTACCCATATCCGCAGCAGGTCTCCAAGGTGAAGAGCCTCAAGTCGATAGACTAATGTAGGTAAGGGAGTTTTATTCACCACGCCATCCCCTGGAAGTGCAACTCTCATTTCGCCTGTGAACGTTTTGTTCCGCAAAATTCACAGTCAATTTAAGATTGGACGGAAGGGGGATTATTTATTTATTTATTTACATATGTTACGTGGAGCACTTAACCAATACAAGTATATACATGTCTCAAAAACAATATTAAAGCTTCAGCTTCTTATTTTTCTTCTTTTCCCAAAACATTTTCATTCTAGTCGACCTTGCCGCTCTCACTGCATCGCTTATGGTGTAAGTTATGCGGGTAAAGGTTTTTAAGGGAAGTCGGATGTTCTTGTTTTTCAAAAATATTCTTCTCATCTTTGTTAGCAATTTGGGACATTGTCAAGCCGAGTTCATCCAGATCATTTTGAATATTCATAAACCAAGAGTTCTTTGTTTTACTTTTGAAAAAATAATTAAATAATACTTTTAATTGTCTGGTATCCGGCAGGCGTGAAATATGACCAAAAAAAGGCAATTCGCCTTTTTCGCATAGCATCGACTATAGACTCAGTTTCTTTATAAAACACTTCATTTGGTAATAGTAGGAATAAAAGGGCGATTCTGGTGCAGGGGCCAATGTGCAAGATGGCCGCCACGCGCAACCAGCTCTATGTTATTCTTATGGAGGGGTCAGTGAGAGCTGGCGCAGTGGCTAATGGGCAAGATGGCCGCCACGCCCCGAGACCGTGAATACGTCACAGGGAGAGGTCGGCCGTAAAGTTGCTAAATGGAATATTTATTATTAATATTATTATTATTAGGAAGCCTCCGTGGCTTAGGCGGCAGCACGCCGGCCTCTCACCGCTGAGTCCGTGGTTCAAATCCCGGTCACTCCATG